>OZ020225.1:29723966-31082876 GCA_963971325.1 Aphodius granarius
CCGGCCCACTAAATGATAAATCTCGTTAAGAATTTGTGATGAATTATGTGGAATTAGTATGTTTGGCGAAACAGCGAGTGTTGGTTTCTACAGCTCTTTTATAGTTCAATCTGATGCAAAAAGATCGTGCTCATTTCAATTTTTAATTCAATATTACTCGTACGTTTCAATGGTTTTTGCATTCAAACATAATTTTTTCAATTCATGAGAAAACTTTTCATAATTTGTATTACGTTTACTTGAATTCGGACATTCCAAATAACACGGAAATTAATACAGTGTCACAGTAGAGATGGGCTTATTAGTTCTTTTTAATGAACTAGTTCTTCCGAACTAGTTCACAAAAAGGAACTAGTTCAAAGAACTAGTTCTGAAGAACTACTTTGGTCCTGTACTACTTCGATGAACGTGTCTTCATGTGTTCTAGCGCGTGTATATCTCGTTCCGAACGAAACTTGGATCTAGTTTGGACAGAATCGGTGTCTGCTCTCCCACTTTTCCTTGAAGAAACGTTATTTTGTTTTATTTAAGTATAATATAATAATTATATAGAACGAAGAATCGTTATTTTATTTAGGTATATTTTTTTAAATATTTCTTTAATAAAGCATAAAACAAATATTGCTGCACGTATTTTAACCTTATTTATACTGCAATTTTAAGTGGAATTGGGTTTTTATTTATAAATTATAGTACAGCAAATTCTGGCGAAACTACTATTAACAGTGATGGATTCTGTGGCGATGGGGCATATCCATTACACTAGTCAACAGTCAAAATGTACATTGGATGCGACTATTTTTTTTATATATACTAAGGCCCTCTAAACTCAAAAATCGCATAAAAGAATTTTTTAATGGATACGTTTTCGAGTTACAATTTTTTTTCTTTTTTTTTGTTTTTTTTTGCGGAGGTAGTTCGACTATTTGGAGCATATCTCGAGTTAGGAACGTCCAATCTGGTCGCCCGGCACATAAAATTGAAGCTAATTGTATCACCAACAATTGTCACTCATATAGTTTTTCAATCGCTTCAGTAGTTTTAGCGCAATAGGCCACGATATTATAAAAATTTGGCCAAAATGAAAATGGAACTCTATCACCTGTGAAAAGTAGAAATCGTGGAAATATAGTTAGTTTAATATTTTTTGCGTAAAGTTTGAACTTTTACGAAGAGAACAAGGTATTTACGATTAAAATCTATGCAAAAATAGCGAAGTTATGGTCATTTAAGATTGATAAGTACCAAACTACCAGAATTCTACTTTTTCTCTGTTTACAAGTTTAATTCATTGTGCTTAGTTTTAATGTGATGTTTTCAATATAAAGGAGATTAGAAGTGAGTTTGCTTGCAGCTTCGCTTTATATTCTTGTCGAAATCTGTTTTTCTTATGAGGAACCAGATATAGTTGCCCATCATTTTTTCAATCCAAAATCCCTGGTAGCGCCGCTCAATAGTCTTCATTTCCTAGTGAAACCTCTCACCATGCTCGTCACTGACGTCACCAAGATTCTCAGGATGAAATCTTCTCAACTGCTAGCTCCAGGTGTATACCGTATCCCATGTGCTTGTGGGAGTGTCTACATTGATGAGATAAAGCGCTCTGTCAGCGTTGGGGTTTCAGAACATGAACGTTGTACAAGGCTGCGCCAGATCACCAGTTCAGCGCTTGCTGAGCACAGACACAACAATTCTTCTCGACCAAACAAAAATTATCTCCCGGGAATCACGTTATTATCCTCGTAGAATCCGTGAAGCGATCGAAATCTTTAAAGATCCCTCCAATCTCAATCGAGATGACGGTTGGCATTTGGATCATAGCTGGAAACCACTTTTACGACCACCACAGCCAATCACAGCTACCCCAAACCGCCCTCCCAATCAATAGTTGTTTGACTACCTGCGCAGGCACCTGCGCCAGGTACATATAACGTCGATCGAAACACGTACTGACAATCTGAATATCATTTTTTGGTGAGATATGCCACTACCTGTTTTGAGCGACGATAAATAACCCTCACCCTTCCACACACGTTCATTCTCTCCGTCCTGAAGATGCCTCTTGCAACAGAATGCGAAACGTTGACTAAAAGATGCGCATCTTTGTGCGAATCACGTGACGTACTCGTCTTCCGAATGGATCCGACCTCTACCATACATTTAAACTGCTATAAATGACGAAAAATACAAAATAGAGAAAAGGCCGAATTTTGGTAGTTTCGTACCCATTGGTCATAATTGATCATAACTTCGGTATTTTTTCATAGATTTTCATCGTAAATACCTTGTTCTCTTTGTAAAAGGGCAAACTCTACGTCAAAAATAAGAAACTGAGCATATTTTTACTATTTCTACCTTTCCCTGGCGGTTAAATAAATGTTCGATTTTCATTTATACTAAAAAAATTCAAATTATGGTCAATTGCACTGAAACCACTGAAGCGATTGTAAAACAATATTAATAACATTTATTGGTGATTCAATTGGCTTTAATTTGATGTACCGAACGACAAGATTTGATGTTCCGAACTCGAGATATGCTCCAAATAGTCGAACTACCTCCAAAACAATTAACAAAAAAAAGAAAAATTCATAACTCGAAAACGTATCCATTCAAAAAATTTTTAATGCGATTTTTGAGTTTAGCAGGCCATGGTATCTAAGAAAAAAATAGTGGCATCTAATGTACATTTTTTTTATTATTTTGTTGACTAGTGTTATCCAATAAGAAAATATCTGGGGTGGCCCTCACCCAACTTTCCGACTACAATGTTGACATTTAAACGTATGTCCGTAAGATAATAATACTACTATTAGATCATAACACAAGGCACCTTTCGATACAAATAACCATAATATTATACTGTCACGTATCTGTATTTTTCTGCGAGATGTTTATTTATTCTTCGATCGCGAGCCGAAAACATGTGGCTGCATAAATGCTGACACATACAGTGAGCCATCCATGAGCCCTTCATCACGACACAAACCGAAGGCGCCCGATAGGTATAAACTCTTATAGTGCCTACACCGCTCATCCCATTGATCTGTAAATTTGTATACATATTTAATGTCACTGCAGAATGAGGTGGTGTCAGTTTGGTCCAAATCGGATGAATCACTAAGAAAATGTATTTGACAACTGCCACTTCCGGTTGTCAGATTGTCACCAAAAACAATCCAGTTCGTCCCCTGGTGATTCTAAATATGTATGCCAAATTTCAGCTCGAACCGTTGTTCCGTTTGGGCGCTATCGTGTTCACGGACATACGTACACCGTACACACATACACACATACACACATACACACATACACACATACACACATACACACATACACACGTACACACATACATTTTCCAGAAATCATTGCAATCGGTTCAGGGGACCCCAAAACACGTATTTCCGCTAAAATCTCAAATTTTTTTTTTCCGTCAATTACAATACTTTCCTTCTAGGAGTCGGAAAGTAAAAACTATAGCTTAATTATATTTTTGACATTGACCGCCGATAGATAAAGAAACAACTGGCGGGCGGTGCGCTTTATCACTCGTTTGGTGTCGCCACAACTCGTTCACTGAATGGGATATGTTTTACCAAAGCAGGTCTTTCGAACTAGATAGATATCATGTCCCTCTCTACAGAGCAGACACGCCGCCCAACACAAGTCGTTCACTGAATGAGATATGTTTTAGCAAAGCATGTCTTTTTCGAACTAGTTCTTTTTCGAACTAGTTCTTTTTCGAATTAGTTCTTTTTCGAACTAGTTCTTTATTTTTTAAAGAACTAGTTCTTTTGTTCTAAGCCGGGAGCCATTCTCTCGGACTAGTTCGTTCACGAACTACCCACCTCTACCCACCACAGTAACAAATAAAAAGCGGGACACAGGGGCGTGTAGTGAGCAGTCGGGTAGCGTAGGCGCGTATCACACATTAGTTTCTGGTTTCGCACGTTATCCGTCATAATATGACGAACTTTTGATTGTGCTCGGGAGTAATTAGGGCTACTGCGTGGCATCCGCCTCTGCAAAAACTACGGGCCGTATTTTCCATCACCTGTCTCTCGTATTCCGACCCTAACGTTCACATTTCGGCCCGTTAATTAATATAACGTGTATGACTTCCAACACGCGGCCGTGGCGGATGGGACGTTACGTTGTCGTCACCGGGTTACATGGCGAGAGGTGGTGTAACTGCGGCCATATACGAGGGGCATTAAATCATAATATGTTTATATGCAGGACGTTAATAAGTATTAGTCTGCCGCCTAATGCTGCCCGGACGCGCCCATTGGGTTAGTACGATATGCGTCGAAAATGGCGTAATACCGGGTCGCGTAAATTTATTATCGCGTTCATGGGCACGCCATTAGCGAAACGGGCGGAAACATAGGAAAAACGCATTTCGTGGGCGAGAGGAAAAACGCGTAAAAAGAATCGCGTGCGCCAAATAAAAGAATTGATAGGGTCGCTAAGTAACGAATGGCATCGCGGATTTCATGCACTATTTTTGTTTACCGGCGCTAGCTATGACGCCACGGTAATGTAACTGGATTTTGTTGACGAGGAAACTTTGCACGGGGTGGTGGTGTAAACCTCCCCCTACCCAAGCCGCCACCACTACCCCAAAGTGCAACTCCACTTTACGATTCCATCGAACTTTGGGGGTAGTCGAGCGTGGGCCAGTTTTAAATAAAATTTATAATTGTATGTACAGTTAGATATCAATTTTCATTACATCCTACCAGAAAATATTCTGAAAAAAGTTCCTGTACAAATACCTCAAGATGTATTATGTAATATTATTTATTTTCTTCTACACCTGAGCATTAACTACCTTAATTTTGTGATTTATCTAGGGTAGAATAGTCCTACTAACAGAACATGGGTACACATGTCCGTGATTTTTTAAAAATAAATGGGAAAAATACACAAATCTTTATTTAACACTCTGTTTTCAGCACTGAAACAAAGCGATGAATTATTGACGTTACTGGTGAGACATGTTATATAATCAACTTAATTCAATTAGGGAGTGGCAAAAAATTATTTTAAGGGATCACACCCGCAGTATTTTTTAATATTGCATGTTACCCCTTCCGCGTACGCGGAAGGTAGGTGAAATTAAATTTGCTTTTTTCCACACCGGCGAGTAATTGGACATTCACGAAAAAAAAATACAAAATTATAAACCGGGCGAAATAGAGCCGAGTAATTAGAAAAAAGGACCTTACTGCTATGTCCGGCAGCTCAACCCCTCGAGCTACCCTTTACACATACACACACACACACACTCACACCAACCCCCAAAAATAATTTTATCATATCAAATTAGCCTTCGGGAAAAATTGGAGTGCGTAATTTAAAAGTAATTTTTGAAGGGTTGGCGGGGTGCAAAATTTAATTCCAACCCTTGCAACCCCTTTTTACCCACTGTCATAACCATACGTTCCGGCAGTTCTTTTTTTTACAAAAAGCTTAATTATTTCATATATTCGAGAACATACCTAAGGGCAAGTACAGACATTTCGAAACAATTGCTGAAGACATTTCGGGAAATAATTACATATTGGGGGGAATGGTGATGGACCCAAATGAGTCATACACTGTCATTATTCATCATTAGTCAATTAGGCGAATCTGTGGTAGGGACGTCTAGGTACTCAGCGAAAACCGTCCGGAAGCCATTATTGTAGGTACTCCGAATTAAATAAAAAGCATTTTTGTTGGGGAGATTAATGATATTGACGGTCAAATAACGCCGGGCCATTATGTACTTAGTAGCTGTTTGTTAGCAATAAATTCATTATTTATTATTCATTTGTGTTTAATCAGCTATAACCTATATACACGGTGGGGCGAGTGGCTCTAGCGGTAGAGTGCTGCTCTCCTGCTAGGAAGTCTTGGGTTCAAATCCAAGCATCAGCTGAAGATCCTCGTCCCACCGCCTTTCGCAAGAGGCGTAAAACCGTGGGTGTCGGCAACCAGTTTTGAACACCTCTGGTTGTCGTTATCAAACAGTATGTAAAAATGGGTAAGCACAAAGGGCCAAGAATTGGCCTAGGTGCAGCGGAATAAACCGCACCCAAAACAACTACAACAACAACAACCTATATATAGGGTCCTAAACTGTGTCGATAAATAAATCTTGTACTTCTTTTACATACACAGTAAGTATAACAGTACAAAATTCCGAGAAAGTAAACAACTTTTACAAATTCCAACTCTTTTCAGCGGCAGATGAAAGTCGATTCCCTCGAGGTGACAAGGTCCAACAGGAAGTTGTCTTCTACGGCAATTACAACCACTCAAAAGGAAAAATCTCATCGTTGCGCAGGTGTGCCCTCGGCGCGGCGGTTTTTGATTAACGCAGAACGATAAATCAGGAATCATTAGGTGACAAGCCAATTATACACATCACCATCAGAATCGATGTAATCCCGAACCGAGAGTGACACTTCTCAGTTGGCATTAATCACGCGGGCGGCGCGCACTGTGCTCGCCTCTAATCGCCGATCGCGCCATCTATTCGCATCGCGCAGAAGAGAATTCAACAATACAACGCTTAATTGGTGTGCCTGATTTCTTAAAGAAGGCTGTCTGAAGACTATTGCTACGGTTTAAGTTGGTGAATAGAATGATTTCTTGTATTAAATTCCCCTATAAAAATGGCGTTTATTTAATATTCTCGCTATATTCTATTGTGTCAACTCTTAATGAAGTGTGCTCACGAGTGTACACAAACGGTTGGTACGGTCAAAAATAGCCATAAGATCGTTAGAATAGATCCTCAGTTCGAGATTAATACAAATCAAACAGAATGTCCAGTTGTCACGAACACCACATTTACACATGGGTTATTACGGTTGCCGAGGCGAAAGTATGGACGAGGAGCGTTGTTCATATTCGTCGTTTGGAGCGATGGGCCGATAGGCTACGATAGTGGCTAGTTCGTCGGCGGATGAATATTTTATGAGCGCGTGCCCGGCCCTAGATAATAATACGGCTGTAAAATAAATATAATGTGCGCACTTCGCAGGTGATTTTCCATGGGAAAACGCGGGCCTGCAGACGACGGTCTAATAGCCCACCGCCACCAAACCGATAAATATTTCAACTGAAATCCAGCACCTCTGGTTTAGTCTCCCACCAATCAAACACCACGTATCAACTTACGATATTCAGATCTACTACTGTCTCGCTTATTGCCAAACTAAATCCAAAATAGCAACAGTAAGCTGCTTTTACCTCTTAAACATGTGAATTGTTGATAAACATGACTTCTAATTAATGCTTAACTACTACTAGTATACCCACTTCTAGTCGATACAAATTCAAACCCAAAAGTATCATTTCATTGGCCAAATTTGTATCCTTATTGCAAAAGTCTTTACTCAAAGCTTCCGTCTATCAAACTCTGTTAAATTCAAAAGATTTTTGCGTCTATTGGTCACCTGTCCAGTCCAAATACAATTGATCAAAATGAGGAATCGAATCGGAATGTCAACACTGGCCTATGTCCATTGGTTCCCAAAGCAAGAATGAAAAAGTTCTTTCAACATCCTAACTGCCCAATAAATTGTGAATTGTTAATTAATGCTTAACTACTACTACTATACCCACTTCTAGTCGATACAAATTCAAACCCAAAAGTATTATTTCATTGACCAAATTTGTATCCTTATTGCAAAAGTCTTTACTCAAAGCTTCCGTCTATCAAACTCTGTTAAAATTCAAAAGATTTTTGCGTCTATTGGTCACCTGTCCAGTCCAAATACAATTGATCAAAATGAGGAATCGAATCGGAATGTCAACACTGGCCTATGTCCATTGGTTCCCAAAGCAAGAATGAAAAAGTTCTTTCAACATCCTAACTGCCCAATAAATTGTGAATTGTTAATTAATGCTTAACTACTACTACTATACCCACTTCTAGTCGATACAAATTCAAACCCAAAAGTATTATTTCATTGACCAAATTTGTATCCTTATTGCAAAAGTCTTTACTCAAAGCTTCCGTCTATCAAACTCTGTTAAAATTCAAAAGATTTTTGCGTCTATTGGTCACCTGTCCAGTCCAAATACAATTGATCAAAATGAGGAATCGAATCGGAATGTCAACACTGGCCTATGTCCATTGGTTCCCAAAGCAAGAATGAAAAAGTTCTTTCAACATCCTAACTGCCCAATAAATTGTGAATTGTTAATTAATGCTTAACTACTACTACTATACCCACTTCTAGTCGATACAAATTCAAACCCAAAAGTATTATTTCATTGACCAAATTTGTATCCTTATTGCAAAAGTCTTTACTCAAAGCTTCCGTCTATCAAACTCTGTTAAAATTCAAAAGATTTTTGCGTCTATTGGTCACCTGTCCAGTCCAAATACAATTGACCAAATGAGGAATCGAATCGGAATGTCAACACTGGCCTATGTCCATTGGTTCCCAAAGCAAGAATGAAAAAGTTCTTTCAACATCCTAACTGCCCAATAAATTGTGAATTGTTAATTAATGCTTAACTACTACTACTATACCCACTTCTAGTCGATACAAATTCAAACCCAAAAGTATCATTTCATTGACCAAATTTGTATCCTTATTGCAAAAGTCTTTGCTCAAAGCTTCCGTCTATTAAACTCTGTTAAATTCAAAAGATTTTTGCGTCTATTGGTCACCTGTCCAGTCCAAATACAATTGATCAAAATGAGGAATCGAATCGGAATGTCAACACTGGCCTATGTCCATTGCAAGTCCCAAAGCAAAAATGAAAAAGTTCTTTCAACATCCTAACTGCCCAATAAATTATGGACAATTCCCTGAACATTTAATATTTCGCAATTGTTTTCCTGGGCTGGCCAATTGTCACTGGCGGGACGTGTCACTCCGGATGACGGATAAAAATTTGATAAGGGCCAATTTCCCCCTGGGGGAGAGAGTTTGGGGGTGTGGGACGTCACTCTAAATAATGCATAGTGTCCAGTCGGAATCGAACGAACGTGTGGTCGCAGACACACGGTTTGGGCACCAAAATGAAACTCTCAATTTGTATCTGATTATTTATTGATAAAAAGGCGACCCTTTTCGCCCATTCCAGGGTATTAAGTTCTTCCCGGTATATATTGGTACAGGGCACGCGAGAAACTGTAATATAGGAAGAGAAAAAAACTGTTGCCGATGAAATATTTTTACGGAGAGACGCGTAAATTATTTATTTGATTCAGCTTCATTGGGGAGTTGAGCATAATTGAGCAGATATGTCAAAAACAATGACATTATAAGTTCATTCTAGTGATAAAAAATACTTAGGAAGGGGTTAAAGTAATATTGGTCTATGCTAAATATTGTTTTATCCATTTGGTGCAAATATGCAACTGATTGGTTGCATTTCTTTGGTCAAATGTTTTAGGTTTGCCCTACAGTTATACCCGATTTTGATACCCGCATTTTGCCACTAAACGTATCCCCCCATAAATCTCCATACGAACTATATACCACCCCATCACCTAAAATAATATAATCCAATTAATTTCGTCCAATTAACTAACCAATCACTTCAACAAAACGTATACAGAACGAATGTTCCTAATCAAAAATACCGCTAAATATCAATAAAACAAAGTAAAAATTTAAATTTGTCCCTCATTTTAGGAAGCGGGTTCCATCTATTGACAAGAGGTCGAAACTTACCGAGGCTTATGTGTGTAGACTTCTCGAACAACGACATCTGTAATCTAAGGGCCGTACTTTCACCGTTTAAGGTCCTGAAGAGGTTCAAAGGTTTGGTGCTGGAGGGTAATCCATGCGCCGTTAGTTCCCTTTTTATATTTTCAGTTATCGGTAATGCAATCCCTAATTAAATATAATAAAATAGAGATATTTTTGTAGAATGTGCCGACGTACAGAGGTCTTGTATTAAATTACCTTAAAGGATTAATATTTCTGGACAACACAGAAGTGTTAGAAGATGACAAATTGCCGCTGAAGAAGTCCCAATTGAAAAAACCTCAGAAAGCAGCGTTGACATTCACGTGTCACAGAATATTTGCTCCGCAACCACCAAAAGAGGTTTAAACATCATTTAAACTTGAAAATTTTTAACCACAAAATCAATGACGATCAAGTAGTCAACTTTTCCCACTTTCTTGCAAGAGGCATCTTCAGGAAGGGTGAGGGTATTTATAGGTACCTGGCGCAGACACCTGCGCAGGTAGTCAAATAACTATTGGCTGGGAGGGCGATTGGGGGTAGCTGTGATTGGCTGTGGTGTCGTAAAAGTGCTGTTCCAGCTGTAATGCAAATGCTAACCGTCATCTCTATTGAGATTGGAGGGATGTTTACAGATGATGTTACGTCCTGAAAATGCCTCTTGAAACAGAGTGCGAAACGTTGACTACTTTATCGTCGTTGACGCGGTTTTCTCCCGGTCTCCAATCTAAACTACAAAATCAATTAATTACAGAAAGGCATTCAACACTTCTTCCATTTGGAAGTAAGCCTTCCATTACTTGAAGAAATAATCATCGAAGAAGAGCCTGCAGTAGAAGAAGAAGAAGAACCTGAAGCAACAGAAACCAAAGGAAAGAAAGGTAAAAAAGACAAGAAAGGAAAAAAGGACAAGTCAAGCAAGAAAAGCAAAAGCAGTAAGAAGAGCAAGAAGAGTAAAAAGGGAAAGAAAGGCAAAAAAGGAAAGAAAGGCAAAAAGGGAAAGGGTAACGCCGCTGAAATATACGATGCCCCAGATGAGTACGCCACTGAGAAAAAGATGAGAATAAAAAACACATCTTTCAAAACCGAGAGGCAACCTTGGAATAAAGTTATAGAGTTTCCAGAAGAAACAATCATCATAGAATCACCTGAAAATGACTTGAAAACGATTAGAGATTGCTTCAGAAGTGTTGTTAATGTTAAAGTCATTTACCAAAAGATCGAACCACCACAGAAGAAGAAGAAGAAAGACAAGAAAAAGGGCAAGAAAGATAAGAAAGGCAAGAAGGATAAGAAAAGCAAAGGGGGCAAGAGTAGTAAAAGTAGTAAAAAGAGTAAGAGTGGAAAAAGCAGCAAAACTGACACCGCAACATCATCGCCACCTGTACCAGAACCAGAACCTCAAGAAACAATTCTGAAGAAAATCACGCTAGCTAACTTCTTCTGCGACCTTCGCCCTGTGAATTGGAGTGATAAAACAATAGATTTCTACTGGGCTAAGCATCCAAAAGCAAATCCAAACGCCATTCCCGTTGAGGGTAGTCTTAGGGTGCTAAAATATCTTACTGATAATGTTTCTATTCAACTAATATTGCTTCTTCTTCTAGGCTATTAATTATCAAGCAAAAGGTGGTGGAAAGTCGAGTAAAGGTAGCAAAGCCAAGTCATCAAAAAGCAAAAAGAGTAAAAAGAGCAAATCAACAAAGACCAGCGAAACTGAACCGACAACTGAAGCGACGGCAGCTACAGCCACCACAGGAGCTGGTACTCAAATTCTGGGAGTTGAAAAATATCCCACAATGTTTACGTGCCAAGTTGGGTTTGGTGTGAAAAGAATGTAATTTTGTATGCTTATTTGTGTGTGTAAATAATTTGTAACGTAATAAAATGTATGCTAATGACCCCTATGTGAACCTATGTGAAGTTAGCCCCCCTTTTATGGGACTTTACGTGTATCCAAAAGCACTAATTACATCAATGTCTTAAGAGATACCGCAATGAACCTACCACCATTCGAAAGAACGTTCCCTGGCCAAAATAAAAATGGAAACGCCCGGTCCCAAATATGTTAATTAATATGTGGAATTATATTTTATTATTTTTATTCGATACTTAGGCTTTCTTCTTTTGAATTACGCATAGGAATTTTATCTGCAGAGGTCCTAGAAGCTGTCCACAAAGAAATTCGAATGCATCGTTTAAGTCATACAAGAAAGACATTCAAATATTATTGTTACGGTCAGATCCATACATATATAGTCTTAGGAAAACTATTATGATGTGAAACTATGATGTGTTCTACTACTGGTATATGGAAAGCCAGATATTTATTTTGGAAAGCGATATTTCTTTTACTTTACCCGATCAGTTCAATTTATTTTTGGAGGTATATATGTAGTTATTATGTTTAACATGAATGCCAGTTTTATTTTATATAAATAATAAATGTTATTTTTTATGGTCAGTTGGCATTTTCTTATTTTCACCAAAAATACAGTCCTTGTATCAATAAAACTCATAAACATATATATTTTAATGCATTTATTTATCTAATTTCAATATTCAGTAGGTACCGGGAGCTGGGGCTGTGTTGATGTGTTGGCTTGAGGCAAATGGACCTTCTGGCAATGGAGCTACATGAACGGAACCACGAGTGGCAGCTACGTATCTATAGAAAAGACGCCACAATTCAAACGAAGACAAATCTCACCAATATAGTGATATACAAACACCATCAAGATTTATATATTTTCAAGATCTCATAATCTTGCAATTTACAAATTCTTATTACCCTAAAACTAATCTTACCCAGATGGAGCTACAGCAACAGCTGGGGCGGCATGGTAGGCGTAGGAGTATGGGGCAGCATATGGGGCAGCGTATGGTACAGCGTATGGGGCAGCATATGCGGTGGTATATGGCAAGGCAGCATATGAGGCACTGTACGCCAATGGAGAACTGTAGCTGACAACTCCTGCTGAAGCTACAGCCATCAAGGCGGTGAAGGCAATCAATACACACTGAAAAATTAATAATTATTACGGAGTAGTGGAGATTAAGGATTATTAGAGATTCAGGATTGGTAGAAGTACCTTCATGGTTATTTGTTGTTTATTTGCAAATTGACACAACACTGAATCTAGATGTGTACCAGTGATGTTTATATATCGGAAAAGAAGTTTGAAAAAAATCGCTCAAAATACCAGTGTTTACCTTGAGAATAATTATGGGCCAGAGATCTTGTTTGGTACTTGGGTGTGGTCATATAGTACTTCCTATAGTAAAGAAAAAAAGCTAAAACTGGTTCATAACGTTTGGAATAACTCATAAGATCTCTCTTTTTTGCGACTTTATTAAATTTGACTTTGTTAAACTTTGCGTTTTGTGGTGTTCTGTTACAGTTTTAAATTTACAACTATAAACTTCTTTAAACTTCTATACACGAAAGTGTAGTCTAATAGTTATTGCTTGACATGCAACCACCGAAAATAATAATAAATACACACAAAAAAATAAATCCCCTTTATAGTAGTTTATATCCAATATTATTAGAGTATTGACATAATTATTTTTAGTCCACCCGATTAATATAGACATATTTTTTGGAGTGCTTGGAACCGTGTTAACTGTTAGCAGTTGATATACTGCTTGATATAAACATTTTAATTCACAAACTTTGTCGAAATGTGGACGAGTCACGACAGCATTCAACATACTCCGAGCCCCTATTATATTACTAAACATTTATATAAATTTCTAGACATTCCCGACTAGATTTATTGTGTAGTACGTCTTAATTGTTTTTGTTGTTGATATTTTAAAGGTTGAAGAAATTTAACGAAGAAAAACGTTACTAAGTCTAACTTAATTCTTAGCCTAAATTAAGAACTGTAGTTTGCGGATCATATTATTATTTCTGTTGTCCTGATAAATTAGTGACGTATTTCCGGCTTTACGACGTCTTAAAGATGTCATGTTAGCACCGTTTTATCTGCATGTTGTATAATGGCGACTTTTCCAGCGTCGTGGGGCTATAAACGACGCAATAAATACAAAATATTAATGTCAAGAATAATTATTTTCAGTTACATGTTACAGGTTTTAGTTTCCAGCAATGTAAGACCCTATATTACAAAATTAGAAATCATCTTTCAGGAATCAGTGCAACGGATTCAGGGAATCTCAAAATGCATATTTTCGCTAAAATAAAAAAAAAATCTGTCGATTACAATACGATTACAATACAATACTCCTTCTACGGTCCCTAGTCGGAACGTAACAATGCAAAGAAGAACAAAAACACGAATAAGGTTGTAATGCACTATCCGTGAGTTCTGCAATTACGCTTTGTTCCACATTTGTTGCTCTCTTTTTAGTATGCATGGATACCTAGCATGGGAAATGGCAATATAATAGTTCGGATACATGAGACATTCGCCACAAATCCGCGCAGAATATTGAAAAAACAATCCTACCAAACGCTGAAACTAAATCACGAAAAATGGTGATTACAGACATTTAAAATTGCCGAAAAAATCGATATTACTACCATAAATACTAGATATATAACTGGAGTAACTAGTTTGTATGTTTCAGTGCGTTTCAGGAGTAAAGAAAATTAATTAACAATATGTCTGTTTGTCTATTTTTTATTCGTATTTTAATAAAACGTTTTTGGGACTTTTAATTCTTTAAATTTGATTAACAGAGTCTGGCCAAACTCACGAATCCGTACGTGAACTTGAACTGCCCACAAGAGACCATGCGACAATCTGGCGTAAATATTCATGTGGGTTAAAAACCTGTCTTGTATGCGGAAGGTCTGGTCAACTGCTTTGGTTAATTATTGCTCAGTAAAGCAATGTATCAACAATGATTTAAAGACAACATAAATAGCAAAAAATAAAGCCTTACTGTTCTGGATATCAATGATTTTATTCAATCTCAAGATATTTTACATATAAAATAATATTTCTTGGCATTTTGTTGTTTTTTTTTTTAGCATTTAGATAGATACTGATCAGTTCACAACAATAATCAGAGCAACACGTTTATAAATTATTCCGGTCTATGTGACAGCATTTTTTTTACAGTACAGGAAGTACTGTACCAACTTGAAACAAGATTTGCAAACCCACAATTGCCAAGGTGAGCAAAGAGGGTATTATGATCGATTTTTTAAACATCTTTGGGTATATAAACAGCCTAGTAACACATCGAGAACCAGAGTTGTGTCGACGTTTTGACCAAACAAACAACAAATAACCATGAAGGTAACAAAATACATCCACTTACACTAATCCTAAGTCTTTATTAATCCTTAATCTCCACTAATCATTAATAATTATTATTTTTTCAGTGTGTATTGATTGCCTTCGCCGCCTTGATGGCTGTAGCTTCAGCAGGAGTTGTCAGCTACAGTTCTCCATTGGCGTACAGTGCCTCATATGCTGCCTTGCCATATACCACCGCATATGCTGCCCCATACGCTGTACCATACGCTGCCCCATATGCTGCACCATACTCCTACGCCTACCATGCTGCCCCAGCTGTTGCTGTATCTCCATCCGGGTAAGATTTGTCTTAGGGTAATAAAAATGTGTAAACTGCAAGATTATGATATCATGAAAATATATAAATCTTGATGGTGTTTGTATATTACTATATTGAGATTTTTCTTCATTTGAATTATGCTAACTTTTCTACAGATATGTAGCGGCCACTCGTGGTTCCCTGCACGTTGCTCCACTGCCAGAAGGTCCCTTCGCCTCTAGTCAACACATCAACACAGCTCCAGCCCCTGGTACCTACTAAATTCGCTTGTAAAAATTAGATTAAATAAACGCATAAAAAAAGCTGTTGATGTTCTTTGTGGTTCCATCAAAGGAATAACCAAACAACCAACAATTATCTTTTCTTTTATGTTTATAAACTAAGGCAATTTCTCTGTAATGTGACTAAGCCATTTACGGCGAATGGAGAGAGGTTGTATTGTTGGAACAAGACGGTTGAAAAGGTAGAAAATTAAACAATTTCCCTACATGGTGGGTTCTTCGAAATTGATTTAGGGGGCAATGCGGTGGCGGTGTCCCGTCGCGACTTGATGTGCTGTAAGATTTACGCCGTATTTTCGTCGATAATCCGATTGGCTGGTTACAACCCCTATAGGTAATTTATTACCCTGCGATTTTAACGTGTCCTAAATGCCTCCAAAGGCATCCGGTTGTTCATCACCCTCCTCAAGTAGATTTCCAGAAAACACGCCAACGTCGTTAGCATGTCTTTATTATATTTGCGATAAAATTTGGAAAAATAATTTGAATTTGAATTTTGAACGAGTTTGATATTCCCCACGATCGTTTTGAATGGTGGCTTAGTGTCGCTGTATCTATAAATCTAGACCTGTTGCAATAAATCCACCTTCAGTTTCTAGTTATTTCGGACAACACATCAAGTACTTTGATTTTCGCAATGCGCCAAGCAGTGTACCAAGTTCCAATCCAATTAAAAAGAACATTAATTGAGCATGATAATCTGTCCACTGGTACAATCGAATGTGTCAGTCTCAAAACAGAAATCACCTGCACAATGAGCCAAACCAACCTGCAATATCGAACAAACTACTGGCCCTCCATCGTTCGCACGTTGTTCCCTTTTTTTCTTTCAGTCACCCCCTATTTTTATTGTTGTGCCACTGACTATTTTTGAACCTTATAACGCATAAATCCCACGAACTTTCTATCTATAATAAACTTGTTCGACTTTTGCTATATATAAAATATTATATCTATAAAAATCTTTATATGTGTGATCGATATTTCTTTCCTTTTTGGGCATTTTATACATACAATTGTCTTGCATAGTCTTAATTTCACCAATATAGACCCTGCTTTGTCAACAGCCCCATCAAAAACGATCAAACAAACTAAAGGTGGTATCATATAATAAGCAGTCACACTCATTCCGCACAATGATGAGTTCATCGCACCTTTGTGTTTGCCGATGGAAGCAAATCACCTGTCGTCAAGGAAAGGGGTTGAAACCACCCCCACAGTTGCTACCCCCAGCGTATCGGGGTGAGTATGGGGCAGCGAGAATCGCGACACCACACGCTACAAGTCTAGTGACTGAAGTTTGTTGCTCGTCGAAGCCCTTGGTAAACACACGCGTTGGTTTTCTATATCAAAGTTTTTCTATATCAAAGTTTTAAAAAATTAAACAAAAAGTAATAATAAAAAAATTGTGATGGCGACTGATGATGGTTTTTGGGAGACTCTTCACCTGCTTATCGAGTGGAAAAAGACTGGTAAAGATGCAAGAGATGATGTCGATGATTGGGTCAACAAAGTGGTGGCCAGGAATGAAGCGATGGCTGGAAAATATGAAGACGATGAAGTGTCAATTCGAAGTGATGATAAGTGTCTGCGAACTATTGGACTTTCCAGGGAACAAGAGGTTAAGAATTTCCAGAAGGTGGTGAATCTACCACCAATTGAATGCAAGTAAGTAAAGATTGGTGTATCAAGTATACATTTTTTTAGTAATAGTTTATCTTTTCCATATTAGAATTTGTGTCAGAATTTTCGAATTTAAAATTTGAATTTATACATGGTCGCTGTTGTACTCTAGCGTGTGATAGCCCAACTATGGTATTGATCAGTCTGTGGGTAAAGGAGGTTGTAGGAACTTGTACATTGGTAAAAGTTTATGTGATATTACGCCTTTTCAAATATTCTGCAGTGTTGCTAATTAAAATTGTTGTTTGGTGTGTATTTGTAAACGTCTTTAACATCTATATAGCTTTCTATATTATGGACACTTCCTGATCAAATGAAACCTCATAGATGGAGCTTTACATGGCTTGACATAACGTACAGGTACCTATTGCATCGTTGCTTTGGGTGCAGATATAGGTGTCGCTGTTACAAAGCACAAAATACATCCGCAATATTTTTTCTATTAAATCGTCATAGTCACGGCTAGACTGCGGATTTTTAAGCATTTAGTTCTGGCAAATAAGTGCTTTAAAAGTGCAGAAATTCCAGAAATCATTACAATGAATTCAGGGGACCTCAAAACGCGTATTTCCACTGAAATCTTCTATGTTACTAGTCGGAAAGAAAAAACAATTATGTATAAATAATTGTTTTTTTTTTAATTGGTATTACAAATGGCAAAACCAAATATTTTCATTACAATAGAAACTTTACATATTAGAATATTTTTCTATATCTTCTTTGAAACTGCACATTTTCCAGCGAATGATTTAATATGCAATTTCATTTTAGGTCGTTCTACACAATCAAATAAGAAATAAAAGTACGTCCCATTCAATCATATTATTGCTTTGTGCTGAGTAAATGTCTAGCTTTTCTAATATAAATTTTATACCGCTGTGCTTACAACGTAGGTTTCAGTGGGTTATTTTCTCTTTTATTTTGCTCTTTATAGTAAGACTCATTACGGTTACTGCTCTATTTACGTTCTCCCAAGTTCGTCTTGGAAGAATGCGTTTATCAAGGAAAACCAGCAATTATTTTTCGAGTTTAAAATCCATTCTTGCAAGGGTAATTGGTTCACAACCATAATGTATGCAGACTATGAATCATAAATTATTGCAATAGATATGATAATCTGTAGAATCATAACCCTAATCAGTATATTAATAGAGTGGTTTAAAAATAACTGACTAATCAGCTTGGTAAATATGTACACACATGCAACCATTATAACAGCAAAACAGGAACTCTGATAACAATGTGTGTTGTTCATTCAACACATAGACGTCAAGAACTATTCATTCAACAACATATCAGTATATACTATCGAACATGTTACACACTCGATAGAAAAATGAGCAAATTTCGAGACTAAAATCTTCTCTATACTTCCTATATTCCTGATATTTCCCATTGAACAAATCGCCATTATTCCGGTAAATTTAACATATTCGAAAACGTAGTCTACCAGAAAACCATGGCGTAAGGTTAAAAGTAAACGAAGCAGCCGTAGTGGAAGGTGGTGGAAAAATGTGGGCGGTTGAGTTCACAGTACAAGTTGGTGACATGAACGGGAAAAGCATTGTGGCTTTTATAAGGACATGCAGCAGACGTACCGACCGCCGCCAGAGCCGCCGCCGGCGTAACCCGTCACCACGGACGTCGAACATAGCGCCGTTTCACCAGCAAGCTCGTGCCTGCTGCTGAGTGTCTCCAATAATTTACAAGCTACACGAAACTGAAATATTTTAATAACCCTCGAATTTGATATCCACAACGAATTACAAAGAAATTTTACAAAGACGCTTTACAAAGAAGCTTTACAAAGAAGCTTTACAAAGAAGCTTTACAAAGAAGCTTTACAAAGAAGCTTTACAAAGAAAGTTTACAAAGAAGCTTTACAAAGAAGCTTTGCAAAGAAGCGTTACAAAGAAGGTTTACAAAGAAGGTTTACAAAGAAGCTTTACAAAGAGGCTTGACAAAAAAGCTTTACAAAGAAGTTTTACAAAGAAGCTTTGCAAAGAA
This sequence comes from Aphodius granarius, assembly GCA_963971325.1. Classification (NCBI taxonomy): domain Eukaryota; kingdom Metazoa; phylum Arthropoda; class Insecta; order Coleoptera; family Scarabaeidae; genus Aphodius; species Aphodius granarius. The sequence continues at coordinate 29,743,198 of OZ020225.1, forward strand.
GCGTTACAAAGAAGCGTTACAAAGAAGCTTTACAAAGAAGCTTTACAAAGAAGGTTTACAAAGAAGGTTTACAAAGAAGCTTTACAAAGACGCTTTACAAAGAAGCTTTACAAAGAAGCTTTACAAAGAAGCTTTACAAAGAAGCTTTACAAAGAGGCTTGACAAAAAAGCTTTACAAAGAAGTGCAGAGAATTTAAAAAAAAATGCAAAGAATTGTAAAGAAGTTCAAGATTTTTTATTTCTGTCTAATAGTAAATCTCTATTTCTGTCTTACAGAAAATAATACATAACATGCTCGTAAAAATTTATTTCAGGATTTTAAAGTAAGGACATTTTTAACTGGCAATATGCAGTGAGAAGGAAACGGCTTTCCCAGCAATAACAGGAAGATATAATCCAAAGCTGCACAGAGCTTTTTTATGTTTACGTAGTGGTGTCACGTACAAAATCCTTTCCACAATTATATTTTTTATCGGAATTTTAGCTTACGGAATACGCGATGATAAAGCGGCTACCCAATCACAAAACAGAGACATTATTTCTATTATAGGTTTGTACGGGCGGTACTACAAATTTATTTTATTGCGACAAGGGTTCAGGGGGGCTTATATTTATGATTGTTTCTTATGTGTCGGGTTAGCAAAAAGGTTCCATTCTGTTATAATAATAACAAATTTATTGAGATAAGAAAATGTTTTGAACAAGGGTTATTTTATTCCTCTCGAGTTCAGGAATACGTCAAAATTTATTTTTATTTTTTGCTTACGAATAATATAATTAGCCTTCAAATTAAACTTAATCGATTTCACACTCTACTTTCGTCAGCTTTCTTCCGCAGCCAGGCTCGCTAAAAATAGCATTTTAAACGTAAGAAGGGAAATATCCTTCAGGATAATTAATGTTGCAGTGTACTTGCACGAATTAATGGGTGTTGTGGTAACCAGGGTACTTTTACAAGGCAAAACTTTTTAATTATTTAACGGCGACGCTGTGTCAGACGCGGAATCTAATGGATACCACTACAAAGCGTCTCGACGACCGCAGCGGAATTTTAACATCTCACGCCAGCAGTAGGCGTTTAAACGTCAACCAGGAAATGGAAAAACTCAATGATCATTTGTTACGCGGACACACAAATGCATTTTTATTGTGTCTTATGTTTTGTTCTCTATCTTATTCTCTCTGTGACAGCTATTCGACCCAACCCAACCCAACTGTCTATACTAGTTATATGACAAAACTAAACTGTAACTAAATACTGTGATAATAAGTGATATATGTTTAATTAAACAAGCACGTAGGTCCTGAATGACCTATAGAACAAACAGGAAAGCAGTGTTTCACTGGTACTGATTTACATCCCAAATTATAGACTGTAACCCAAGATATGAGGAATAGCAACGCACAGAACAATTTTACGACCTCATATAAACATTGGATTCCACATAATCAAACGATAACTAATTAGCAGTAAACGGTGTAAAATGTGAAGGTGTATTCTGTCGGTAACAGTAATTATTGGGAAATTACAAGGGGGGGGACTGGAAACCCGCCCAATCCGCCACTTCATAGAACGCTCAGTACTTTAGTAATCAGTTCTCGCGTTCCGATAAATTAATTCGCAGGAATTAATTTGCAAAGATAATAGATTTAGTTCCTAGTTCCTAATCAACTATAACCGAGCAAATAATAAAAATTATAGTAAAGGAAGAGACGTGTACGCTTTTAGAACATAAATAACTATTATAGTACGTGGTTTACATTAATTTCCGCTTATGCAATATGTAATAAATTCAACTGTACATACCATATGTCCCCATCAGGTCCACAAAGGGGTGTACATCAGGTTTTCCTGGAAACTAAGCAGAGAGAAATTAGGTGAATGAAAATAGAGATAGACAATGCGGGGTAGATTATGGGACTTGTGGTCGGTGGGAGAGTGTTGAATTATAACGGCCATTTAGAACGTTTTCGGGAATTATCGAATTTCGTGTAGGACTTAGGGGACCACAGGCGCGTAAGTTTAGATTGAATACAGAGAGGAAAATGCAAAGATTTCGTCCATGACGTTCTCATGAATATTAATACATAAAATGGAATAGAATATTCTTCGGAGTACTTCACTGAAAAGACTATTTTAATGATGTTCGCAATTACAAAACAGCAGGTAGTCTTTATACGTAATAAACCCCACACTTTCCAGTTTTGATTGTATTTTAATCAAGGTGATCTTAAATCAAGAATGTTATGGTTTATTACTAGGAAGAATTTAATTACAAAAAAAAACAGATGCGATAAAACAGCCGGTGTTTTCAGTATCAACAACAGGTAGCCTTTGTAAGTAATACACTTGTCTTAGGTCAGAAATGTTGTATTTTATGCTTATGATGAATTTAATTACCAAAAACCCGATGCCATAAAACGGCAGGTGTAATTTATTACTAGAAAGAATATTGACCAAAACCAGAAGGAATAAACAGCAGGTTGTCTCGATAACAACAGCAGGTGGTCTCAATAATAGCAGCAGGTAGTTTTTATAACTAAACAACTTGGCCTAGGTCAGGAATCTTGTAGTTTATTACTAGAATGAATTTAATTACCAAAAACCAAATGCCATGAAACAGCAGGTGTTCTCAATTACAAAACAGCAGGTAGTCTTTATAAGTAATATACTTGTCTTAGGTTAGGAATGTTGTATTTTATACCTATGAAGAATTTAATCACCAAAAACCAGATGCCATAAAACAGCAGGTAATATCTATAACAACAGCAGGTGGTCTCAATAACAACAACACGTAGTCTATATAAGTAATAAATTTGTCTTAGATCAGAAATGTTGTAGTTTATTACTAGAAATAATTTAATTTCCAGAAGCCGGATCCAATAAAACAGCAGGTGTTCTCAATTACAAAACAGCAGGTAGTCTTTATAAGTTATAAACCTCAAATTTTCCAGTTTTGATAGTGTTTTAATCAAGGTGATCATCAAGAATGTTGTAGTTTATTACTAGACAGAATTTAATTACCAAAAAAACAGATGCAATAAAACAGCAGGTGTTCTCAGTATCAACAACAGGTAGCCTTTATAAGTAATATACTTGTCTTAGGTCAGGAATGTTGTATTTTATACCTACAAAGAATTTAATAACCAAAAACCAGATGCCATAAAACAGCAGGTAATATCTATAACAACAGCAGGTGGTCTCAATAACAACAACACATAGTCTATATAAGTAATAAATTTGTCTTAGATCAGAAATGTTGTAATTTATTACTAGAAATAATTTAATTTCCGGAAGCCGGATCCAATAAAACAGCAGGTATTCTCAGTATCAACAACAGGTAGCCTTTATAAGTAATATACTTGTCTTAGGTCAGGAATGTTGTATTTTATATCTACAAAGAATTTAATAACCAAAAACCAGATGCCATAAAACGGCAGGTAATATCTATAACAACAGCAGGTGGTCTCAATAACAACAACACGTAGTCTATATAAGTAATAAATTTGTCTTAGATCAGAAATGTTGTAATTTATTATTAGAAATAATTTAATTTCCAGAAGCCGGATCCAATAAAACAGCAGGTATTCTCAGTATCAACAACAGGTAGCCTTTATAAGTAATATACTTGTCTTAGGTCAGGAATGTTGTATTTTATACGTACAAAGAATTTAATAACCAAAAACCAGATGCCATAAAACGGCAGGTAATCTCGATAACAACAGCAGGTGGTCTCAATAACAACAACACGTAGTCTATATAAGTAATAAATTTGTCTTAGATCAGAAATGTTGTAGTTTATTACTAGAAATAATTTAATTTCCAGAAGCCGGATCCAATAAAACAGCAGGTATTCTCAGTATCAACAACAGGTAGCCTTTATAAGTAATATACTTGTAATACTTGTCTTAGGTCAGGAATGTTGTATTTTATACCTACAAAGAATTTAATAACCAAAAACCAGGTGCCATAAAACAGCAGGTAATCTCGATAACAACAGCAGGTGACCTCAATAACAGCAGCAGGTAGTCTATATAAGTAATAAATTTGTCTTAGATCAGAAATGTTGTAGTTTATTACTAGAAATAATGTAATTTCCAGAAGCCGGATCCAATAAAACAGCAGGTATTCTCAGTATCAACAACAGGTAGCCTTTATAAGTAATATACTTGTAATACTTGTCTTAGGTCAGGAATGTTGTATTTTATACCTACAAAGAATTTAATAACCAAAAACCAGGTGCCATAAAACGGCAGGTAATCTCGATAACAACAGCAGGTGACCTCAATAACAGCAGCAGGTAGTCTATATAAGTAATAAATTTGTCTTAGATCAGAAATGTTGTAGTTTATTACTAGAAATAATTTAATTTCCAGAAGCCGGATCCAATAAAACAGCAGGTATTCTCAGTATCAACAACAGGTAGCCTTTATAAGTAATATACTTGTCTTAGGTCAGGAATGTTGTATTTTATACCTATGAAGAATTTAATCACCAAAAACCAGATGCCATAAAACGGCAGGTAATCTCGATAACAACAGCAGGTGGTCTCAATAACAACAACACGTAGTCTATATAAGTAATAAATTTGTCTTAGATCAGAACTGTTGTAATTTATTACTAGAAATAATTTAATTTCCAGAAGCCGGATCCAATAAAACAGCAGGCAGTCTCAGTATCAACAACAGGTAGCCTTTATAAGTAATATACTTGTAATACTTGTCTTAGGTCAGGAATGTTGTATTTTATACCTACAAAGAATTTAATAACCAAAAACCAGGTGCCATAAAACAGCAGGTAATCTCGATAACAACAGCAGGTGACCTCAATAACAGCAGCAGGTAGTCTATATAAGTAATAAATTTGTCTTAGATCAGAAATGTTGTAGTTTATTACTAGAAATAATGTAATTTCCAGAAGCCGGATCCAATAAAACAGCAGGTATTCTCAGTATCAACAACAGGTAGCCTTTATAAGTAATATACTTGTCTTAGGTCAGGAATGTTGTATTTTATACCTACAAAGAATTTAATAACCAAAAACCAGATGCCATAAAACGGCAGGTAGTCTCGATAACAACAGCAGGTGACCTCAATAACAGCAGCAGGTAGTCTATATAAGTAATAAATTTGTCTTAGGTCAGGAATGTTGTATAGTTTATCATTAGAAATAATTTAATTTACAAAAACCAGATCCAATGAAACAGCAGGTATTAATCCAAATTATGATCAGATTTTGTCATAATTTAACAGTGCCAACTTGTCATGATATAATAGAGTTTAATATTAGTGTATAATGGTTGATTATATCATTACTAGATAATTATAGGAGGTCTTAGATTAACTTTGATCTAAATGTGTATATTAAGTAATAGAAATGTGTTAGAAGAAAATAAAGAAAATAAAACTTTTAAAGGTAAGGGGTACGGTAAAAGAAAAACAAAAGACGCGCGTATGATAATGCGTATATCGTAAACCAAAGCCGAGCGAAACCAAAGTCACGGAATCTGTCATCGGGCTTTTTATGAGCATGAAAACGTCATTACTAGCTCCACTGTTTTTTTTTTTTTGCTTTTAACGTAAACCTTTATTGAGATTTATCCACCGATATGAATGAAAAGCATAATGCGTCTAGAGAAAATGATGAATCGGTGATTACCATAAATACATGTCTTGGAAATTTTAGGCAAACGCAATAGGGGCCTCTACAATAAAGTTAGAGCCCTGGAAATCAATGCGCACAGATAAGAGAAGTTGCCTTTTCGGAGAAAGTTATTAATGTAGGGCAACGTGTTTTAAATATAAGTTAGGTTGAAATGTAATAATTATAAATGTATTATGTAATGAGCAACCTTAGTTAATGTAAACCCTATCTGTAAGTGCGATCTACATACATATTTCGTAATCATAACATTGATGCAAGTACCTGCAAAATTTATACAATACATAACAACTCAAAAACTTTTGACAGAGTTGTAAAATTTATTTCGAGTACTGTGCAATTGTGCATGGTGTATCAGGCCAATGTTTAGACGGAATTTATATATAGTTTCTCGCTAATACCATTGTGATTTATTAAGTCGACTGCAGACGGTTATGCAGGATCGAAATGTGCATGTGTTCCTGCCACGCGACCAGGACATTTTCTAGAGTACATAAACGTTTGATGATATCCCTACATGCTATCAAAAACGTTACCCCAATATGTCACTAGGTCTTCTTTTGTCTGATGTTATAATAATAATACTATGATCGATAAATATTATATAATTAAGTAATAAATCTCTTAAGACAGTATATTACCTCTGTATATGTCGGGAATTGAATATGTTACATTATTGTATACTATCGTATATACAAAATTGTATATAAACTTTTTGACATATCAATTAATTTTGGTGGTAGTCAAGCTAAATTTTCTGGAGTTTGTCTGGTTTACTCCATAGCGTTTATTTAGTATCTGCACGGGAAAATTGTGTTTGTGTCGTTGGCTGCCCTGTCGGGGGGCGTTTTGCCGCCACCGAGTTCACGTCGGATTCAGTTCACGCGTCGAATGTCGTGGAAGTTGCGGTTTTCCAACTCAACGGAGTTTTACCAGTAACGTATGAGTTTTAATTGGATGCACAAACACAAAAAAAATATTGTACAGCTTAAAAATTGAAGCACATTACATCAACATTATTCTTTTCTGTAATTAAATTTTAGGTAATCATTTTAACAACAAATATATTGTAGAAGATTAATTATTTTATCGATTTATTTAGTAGATATGTTAGGCTTTGTTATTTTGCGCATTTTTTTGCAGAAAAGTTTTTTTTTGCTGAAAAGTTCTTCTTGCTTTCATTATTTTCCTGCCTACGTATAATCTCTTTCAAGCGTAAAGTTTTGTTGCCATCCCTATTATTTGTTTTGCCGTTGTCTATAGAAATTGCTTCACAATCTCATGTTCAAAAATATTCTGGATTTCTGGTTCAGTGACCTAGAATGCGGTGCATTTATTTCACTGCGTATTATCTGTTATTTCTTCAGTATTATTCTTGTTCATACTATGTTTCATAGTAGTTTTGTGAAACTATTATTTCCATAGATAGAAGTAAATTTTAAAATTTTGTTAATTATTTTTTTAATTTTAACAATAAAGCGATAATTAGCAATATTAATCGTGAATTACAAAAATGGTCGAAAAGTCATGTCCACATACCATAGACAATTCACCCAATAATCTTTAAAACTATACCAAGAAGATACCGTTAAATCTCAAAAGCATTTTTTTGTATCTATGGAAGTAATTCAAATTTGACGCCAAATTAACCTATTGCATGTTTTGACAAGTGACGTTTGAATGAAATAAATCTGGTTTTATTTGAAATAAAGATCGGCCTTAAGGTAAATAAATATTCTATTTGAAATTATTTGGAAGAGAAATACATATAGATTTGAGTGAAAAGATTATGACACTATAATCTCTTATGGTGTTTTTTGACATGGGACCTTGATTATAATCCAAACAGAATAAAATAAAGATTAAGATTAACTACTCCACTGTCAAACAGTAAAGGAAGATTTTTTTTATTTAAAAGGAATGTGGAGTTCTTGAAAGAAAATGTGCAGTTCTTTTGAAAATATTATCTCATTAAATTTAAGTTAATTAACTTTGAATTTAATAAATCTTACAGAGAAATAATTTCTTTGTGGCCACCAAAGCTTTGTCTGTCATTATTTAACATCCATCTTTTTTTTGACTTGAAGCAAATTAGTTTTATAGATTTTTTTCTCTCTGTATACTGGAACACAAAATTAAATTATGCTAATTCATAAAATCAAAGTTCTAGCATTACGTGAAGTACCTGAAAGCAGACAAACAACTTTTCCTTCACACATTACCATAAACATTAAATATTCATATGCATTACAAGTACCTACATTTCATCCTATTTACTTATTTAGGGAATCTTGTTGTTGGGCGATCAATATTTGCACGAAACGAAAACTTTTAATGTCTTCAAGGGGGCAAACACTAAACCCGAGGAGAAAATGTGCCTTTTACACGTACCAGTGTCACCTAGTTTCATGATTAATGGTTCACATTGTATATTCTATGATCAATAGTTTTACTCTATGCGGACGAAATATTACAATACGTAATTAATTATGATCAAACGGATGATTGAATATAATAAAATTGTTTTAATTTTATAACTAAACAAAATAAAACACAATTGGCAATTAATGTGTTTATATTTTTTACAGATTTAAACATTCTGACGGTAGATCACGTGTGGAAAAACTTATGGGGTCGAATATGGTTAGTTTGACTGACAGGAGCTACATGCAACGACTGCAGAATAGAATTGTGCAAGATTACGCCCAAAGTATGAACGAACGGATAACAACAAGACAGGTAATTTCATGCTAAATTAGCCTTATTTTGCAGTCATTTCTACTTAATTTTGCGGAAGACAATTTAGATATGGTTACGTTGTCATAAATTGTCCACAGCACCGTACATGATAAAGATACTGCTTTATTATGTACGGTGTTTCTTTCTTACCACAAATAACCATTTTCGAAAAGCACCATATTTATATATGACCATAATCCTCAAAATGAAAGAGTGATTTCATCAATTTATAAAACAATTTTTTCTCATCTAAACTGATGAGGATTGGTTTTGATTTAAACGATTTGCTGAGGTGTCGCGGTGCGTACAAAAATAACCTAAAAAAGACACTTCAATTAATTCGCGTTTTGTCTGTGATTTACGGTCTTGACGTACGATTTTAATTCGAGCTATAAATACCGATATTTGACGAGAAAGGATGTTACGCGATTGTGCAATAGCAAATAAAATTCTCTTACGCTTACCAAACTGCTGATCAAATAAAAACATGGATTTGCTATAAGGTTTCGTGCAATTGACGTTAGTAAAAATTTTTGAACACCCCGTAAAAGATACAACAATAAAACTAACCATTTTATAGGTAAGAAATGTAGCTAAAGATATATGACACTTTTCTTTCAGGAAGAGGAATTGGAACGAGTGAAAAACTTGGTTTTGATGGGGAAAATTCCTTTGGAAGAAGCCCCACCAGAGATGAATAACCATCCCGTGATGTTAATAGAGAATTACTGCAAGAAAATTCTGGCAGAACGACGAGCTAGGGTAACAATTTATATACCATCTACTTTCCACATTCCCCAGGTAGAAATTCACAATGTTCCGATGTAATGAGCTACGAAATTTTGTTATCAATTTGCTTATTATTGCAGACTTTTCAAACTTTACATCGCAAAAAATAGAATTGCCTGTTTATCGTCAGTATTGAGCACGTCTACACACGTAACTACAAATGATATTAAGTTCACACTAGTTAGAAAAATGTCCCACTTTTTATTGGGGATTCACGTTGACCATTTGTTCTTTTTTCTTTTCAGAGCAAATTGCAAAGGTTGAGACTTCCGAATTATTTATATCGCATCGATACACCAGACCCGCCATCCGGTTGGACAACAGCCAAAATGGACAATGACAACAACAAAATGGACACATTGGCCGGTAGAAATATTGCTGATGATGAAGAAGATTTATCAGATAGTCAGTTTCTGTTCAAAGGAGATGAATTTGGTTTAGTGAAATACGAAAATCCACTAATCAAAGAGCTTAGAGCTTGTGAGGTATAATAATAAAAATAATAATAATAAAAATGAAAGGACAGGTTGCTAACTTAAATTATGCAAAGTAAACTTAGGTAATAGGAAACTAAGATAATAAATCTGTTATATGACTAAATACATAATGACCAATTAGATTCAAAGTATAACTAGAGCATCAAAAACTTCTTTTCTTGTGATATCTTATGTGGTATTATACATAAACACAATTTTAACAAAAGTATATTTCCTCCACGGAAATACCAATGTAGTCAGATATGTACTGTTTTCCCCATTCAAAAGCGGCAAGATGTCACGTCAAATTGTTTACAGAGCTAAGCTTTCATGCATATAAAAGAAGTAAATCGTACAGATCACGTATTCCACTGAAAAAATAAAATAAAATACTCCCCTTAGAATGGAGGAATGGTTCAGTGCTACAAGAACATAAACAACGCATGACGTCGAATAACTTTTATACCTACGCACTCCTACAGAAAGCTCAAGATAGAGTACTATAAATAATATAAAATTCGTATTTTTTTTCGGCCAAGAGAAATTGACTAAAAAACGTATTATAGGCGTAGAACATTCCTTGTATTTTCTATTGCTATTGAGTCCGTATTTCAACCTGTAACTTATTCATTTTTGAGAATTTCTTGTGTAGGCTTATTATGTAACTTTTCGTTTAATTTAGAACTAATTACCTTAGTAAGTGTATTTATTTCAGACAGTGGAGGAAATGTACGCGTTGGCAGATGAAATCATCGGAGTTTTGAAAACAATAGCAGAGAAAAAAGAAGAAATATCCGATCACACAACAACAAAATCGAAATAGTTCCTTCTCTAATGTTAATAATCATCTTTTATTGCTATTATAATAGACATAGAAATCTTGTTAAAGATTATATCTCCATTACTAAAGTTATTACTTAATAAAATTAGCATTTTTGGTATTTAAAGCTATTTCATTATCCCCAAATCCTGAAGTTCTGAGTATTATTTACCACAGTTCAAAACATTTACTATTAATATCAACTACTAATAACATTAATCTAATAATCTCTTAAACTTTATTTACATGCTGTCACATGTTAACCAACAGTGACGCATGTGTGAAAGCCACTGCTAATGATAAAATCATCCACGTACGTCATTCTTCAGTCAAATATTGCACTTTTATCTACATTTATGGCCTAATCTATAGCTTACATAGCTAATTCACTGCAAATAAGGTTAATGATGTAATTATATTAACACAATATCCACCTACGTCACTTATAGTACATTGCATCAGGAAATCTTTCTCGATAATTAATTATCAGATAATAGTTTTATGAGTTTCCTAGTCGCTTATGATGTTGTACTTCAAAGAACAATACAAAGTGGGTAATTGATGTATACTGTAATTCAAGAACTTGAAAGCAGCACTTAAAAGTGGCCCACATTGTATTTATGTTATAAAAATAAGTGCAGTAAGCACTTAGTGTTATATTTCTAGCAGTAAGCTTTTATTAGCTAAAATGTATTTGTTCCTGGAATCTTCCAAGAATATGCTCTTTTATTGTTTATAAAATTTGACAATAAAATTATTAGTGGGTGTTTCATAATAAAAGTTTAAAGCACAAAATTACACAGCCATCCACAGTTACGTATGCTAAAATTTAATATTAAACTTTGTTAGGATTCATGACAATAGACCCATGCAAATCTAATACTAAAATTCCGAAGGAATTTCATTATAGAGGTATTATTTATAAATTATTAAGCACGCTAAATCGAATCATTTGCATGTCGCTTTGATGTAAAAAGTAATTTTGAAAGTGGGATATCTTTTCCCACAATTTGCATTTTTATAACAAAATTTTCCGTGATGACCTTTTGCCGCGACAAAAAAAAATATAATTGTAATACAGTTTTTTTACTTCGGTAAAATGTATTTCTAAGATGGATTAGGTTTCATAAAATTTTAACATAGAGTTTGCGATTGTACTTCAATAAATTACATGTCATCCTGTTACACACCACAAAAGTGACCAATAACCTTCAAAATATGTATCATCTTTACCGGCACCTCCGCCAATTTGGTTCATAACAAATTTTGATCTTATTCAGCTTTTTACGTCCTCTGTATAACAGACATACACAATTATTGTATTAATTCATAACGCCTTTTGTTTGTCAGTGCAAAAAAAACTTCCGTATTTCTAAAACAATTCCAATTTAAAATAGTTAATTTACTCAGTTTAATGGAAAGAGTTCCTTGTCACTTAATTATGGGTTGTCGCAATTAATTCTACAAGACAAAAGCTTCTAAAAAGAAGTGATAAAGTGTGTTCATGTCGTTAGTTTAATTAACCTATTTTATTCTATTAATTTTATTGTTTACACTTGATTTCGAAAATTAAAAAAAAAGAGTTATTATTAGTACCGGCAAAAGAAAAAGGCCTATGTACTGTCGCGACACTTAAAAGGTTTCATTTGCAAGTTTGCATCGTTTCCTCCTTTCTACGGTTGTTCCTATTCATTATCCTGCAGCTCGAGAAATGTTTTTAATTTTAATTAAGATTATTTCAAGGCATGAAAACTTTTAGTAATAATCTGAACTGCATTGTGCAATTTTCTAAAGAAACAACGGGGATTATTTACTGGAAAAGTGTTACTTTAAACAGGGATAACATCAAGGCAATGTATTGATTGTTAGAAGTCCTCAAATGGACTTCAATATTTGCGGACAATATCGCAAATATTCCTGTCCAGAAAGCGTCTATATTTACCTCTAATATTTGCCCTATTTCGACCCATTACGTTTACACAACACGTCGTGTCACCGCATTGTAATACGACCTCGTTTGACACATATAAATTCATTCAATCCTGATATTGAAAGTGGCCTGAAAGTGTTTAAAGTTTCTTCTAATACTTTATGTGCTGAATATTAATTCCTAGAGCTTAATATGAAACCTTGTTAGTTTCTACAACGCACACGTTTATAACAATATTTTTAGTTTTCTCTCATAGTAAGTTATAATCTCGAATAAAAACATGTTTTCAACAAGCTTATTCTTTTACGCAGGTCGTGAACATGCACGTACTTATTTTTTAGTAGAAAAATAGCGACGCATTAATACATAATACAAATTCGGTTCTGGTATAATTCCAAAAATGTCATTAGGTGTAAATTAGAGGCAATGACAAATTATTTCTTTCACGGAACTCACGGGCATAAATAAAGCTTAGAAATGACTGACAACTAACTTGTTAGCTAATGAATTACTCATTGAAATTATATGCAAGGCTTTCACTTCCTTGAACCTGATGTAATCCTTTGTCGTTCTCCATTATTATTCGTCTTTTAATATTATTATGGATTGTAATGTTATTGGAGGTTTTAATATTATTACGAGTTAATTTTATATGTAATTTAATTGGGCAACTTCTTCTGCGTTATGAATACGTAATAATCTCGATATTTTATTCTGTTCTGGTCCCTTGTTTCCATGGATATTTTAGCATATTTCCGATTGCTGTCAACTTGTTGATGTAGGTAGGGCTGATTTCGCTTTGTTTTTTATGATAGGGTATTATTGAAAGAAGTGCTGAAATGGGAAAGAACGGTACAATTTTCAGTGTGTAATACATAACGGGAATATTTGTTTACGTCAAATCGGTGACATATCAATTTAAAACTTGGTATTACTATGTGACTAGACATCTGGAAATTGACCATTGACTATCTACCTATACTAATTACGAACTTTCAAGTGTAGGGCGCGTTCAGCGGAATCGCCCATTTTCGCCGACATTTGCGATCGAGTAGCTGCAAAATTGGGCTTTTCGATATTACTTTTGACGCTCGAATTGAAAAAAGGACACAATTCCGCGTGGACTGCGCGATATTTTGTAAATTAAATACGTCAATTTTGAAAAAAAAATCACGTTTTTGAACCTCTTCGGGTGAAGGCGAACCTCGAGAAAATGTCACGTGACGTCTAGAAATTCCGACAAGCGGATCGATGAACGTCAAAAATTTACATTTTTTATCCGTTCCTGCCGACCTTATAAAAGCCGCTCGCTCTCATGTCTTACGATAAGATCCCTCTAAATACCCTTCGCAAAGAGTTTTGAGCAAAAAAAAACGGCCTTAAAAACAATTTTCGATCCAAAAAATCGACTTTTGTCGACCCGTGTTTTGCTGCTATTACCACAGTAACGTCAAACCCGAAACGCCCCCTGCCGGACATTCGTAACAACAGTAACAGATAGCAGATAACCTAAAATGTATCCTAAAATGTCCATATTGCGAATGTGGACAGATGGGAAGCCTTAACCACATATTTCTAGAATGCCCAATAACTAAAATCGAAAATTTTGACATATACACAGAGCTAGTAGTTTACTATTTGGTAATTTTGATGAAAATTTATTTACACTTTTCAGCGCAGTCAACACAGGAATTTAAATTAATAATGTTTTATATATTGTGGTGAGATTTTTACTGTCACGTGCATTTCCAACTAATAAATCCCTCTTTTCACACTTCATTTGCTCTATTCAGTTACCTACCTAGGATGAAATGGCACTGAAAATATATTCCCAAAATTTACGAATGACGTTTGTTGAACACTTAAACGATTTGCGGTAAATCTTTTGCACAATTTATTGTTATGCAACTAACAGCTGGTACTACATTAACTACTACTGTTAGAAATGATTGTAAATCAGTTTTAGAAATTGATTTAAAGGTTAAAAACTTTGCGGGGTGATCTTCCTTTTAAAATGATTTATGGAATACCTTCTAATTCTGGTGGAAGTATCTGTTGCATTAGTTGCTCATGTGTTGGAAGATTGTGTGGAAGAGTATGTTTTTGAGAGATTTGGATGTGACTGAAATTGGACGAGAACCGGCAGCCTTAATACAACATATTCTCCATGCATTTCCATGGTAAAATTTCGTTAACTATTCAACGGGTTAGATCTGCTTAAATTTTGATAAGGGTGGTATTATATGGTGGAAAGTAACCCTCGTAAATTATAGCGAAATGCAAAAAAAAAATCTATTTTTAGGTTTTTTATTGATATTCACAGTGTAATCACTCTGTATTTATTTTTATACAGGGTTGGGAAACTAAATGAAATATTCTGTACAGGCCATTAATTACACAAAGGAACAAGGGTCCTGTGTGTAGCCTTCTGTGCCTTACAATCTGGAACAAATAATTTATTAAAAGTTGTTGTACAATTTTTTCCCCAAATTTTCACAAAATCTAGTTATAGATATCTAAATAGCAAAAAGAAAAAGCAACCCCAATAGCAAAAAAAATCTTTTTTTATAATTGTAACCACACAAGTTCGTCAAGCATTGACCAAAGCATCGATAACTCCTACAAGTTCTCAAGACAATTCTCCCACAAACCAATTCTACAAACAACCAGGAAGCAAACAAGAAAAAGGAACAATTCTAGATCAATTTTCGTGGGTCCAGTTCCCAGAGGAGCCAACCGAAGACCTCCTACACGTTCTAACGAAACAAATGACGTTCCACAGCTTCTATGCGCATCAGTACCACCATTCACGCGACCAGCAGAGTGCTATAAAAGGGCGATTGTGTACAACCCAGAGGTTCATATCTGTTTCGTCTCGCCAACTGTGCGACGCAAACCATCAGTGGTGACTTGTTCGAAATAGGGTCGCGCGTCTTTCTCAGTTTCCGTCGAGATCTGTTGACGCACGCTGTTAAATGTACAGTGTCCGAGAATAGGGAAACCCAAGAGAACGTAGTCAGAGTGGAAAGCGGTCATCGCGACCAACTGTTGATCGTCCGGAAGGGAGAAATCGCGGTCCTGTGGGTGGTTCTTCAAATAGTTGGAAAAGTCGTGATATAAGGTAAGAAATTTTAAATTAATTTTGTTCGCGAAGCCCAGTGGGGCATAGAAACCAATAATTGGCATTAATTATTAAGATTTCGCAAATTGTATTTTCAAAAATTCACCAGAGAGTTGTGACACAAGTTTTTCTTTAAGAATATTACCGTGAACAATGCATCTTACTTCCAAGGCGTTTTCAATTTGTTCACCTAACAAAATTTGAGTTAATTTTATGTTAGTCAACAGCCCTTACCTGTTAAGCAGGACTAAAGCTTGTAATGTTTACCAGATTAAACTAAATTATGGCCACAACCGTCATCCACAGTTGAAGAGGGGAAAATGGTTATATGTACACTTGTAAGAAGATTGAAATGTCACTTTCAGTAATCCGACGTGTTAACCGAAATGTTCACCACATACATACGATTTTCCTGCCCAAATATACGTCGAGCTGATGTATTTATTAATCGATGTTGCTTTACCCGAATTAGAGAACAAATCTGTGTGTGTGTCTGTGAACACGATACTGCTCAAACGGTACAACGGATCGGGCTGAAATTTAGTATACCTATTTAGAATTAACAGGGGACGAAATGGATTGTATTTGGTCAGAATCTGACAACCGAAAGTGGCAAATATTACATACGTATTTTGAGGTTTAATTACAACTGAAACATATGTCACATAAACCACCAAGTATGAGTTTGCATCGTGCAGGTTTTAGTTTACAAAATCGCTAAAAATACCCTAAGATGTATTTAAGGCATCTAAAATCATTCTATGGTAAATCCATAACCTTAATCCGTAAAATATTAGAGCTTTAACCTATATAGAAAAAACTCACCGATAATCTGCACTCAGTGTACCTGTGTACCTAATACATAGATGTGAAGATATGTATGAAAATTTGATGGTATTTTTTTGTAATATTAAACTGGATATATATAAATATTTCTCATTAACGCGCAGTAATAAATTTATACAAAATTATGCTCTGCTAATTAAGTAAAGCCCTTTTGTTGTATGAAATCAAACACCTCTGTTCTAATTTACCTGAAAGGCGTTCCAGGCAAACTTCCGGCTGTGATTTATAGTCACAAACGTACAGCACAAGATATAATTATCAACAAACACAGCGAGAACAAAGTAACATAAAGTTATAAAGTGTATAATATATCATTTAAATTAATTGTATCTCTTCAAAAGATATTTAATACTTTATGATGTCTTTATATAACAGAAGTGTACAATAAGGACAGCCTTTTCTCAGAAATTAAGTTGGAATAGCTATGGACACATAAGACATAAATACACAGAGATATTTTCACAGGAGGACAGATTCAGGAGACCTCAAAACGCACATTTTTTGTTGAAA
Organism: Aphodius granarius; assembly: GCA_963971325.1. Classification (NCBI taxonomy): domain Eukaryota; kingdom Metazoa; phylum Arthropoda; class Insecta; order Coleoptera; family Scarabaeidae; genus Aphodius; species Aphodius granarius. The sequence goes on from OZ020225.1 coordinate 29,760,091, forward strand.
TCTCAAAACTGTTGCGTCGAACAGAGAGTTGCAGATAACCACATTCATAATTCAGGTAATTCGATGGGAAATTGTGTGACGTAAGCATCAAGCTTGATAGTAATTGTAGTAACGGTTTTAGAATAAATCGATACAATCACAAAAGCGCAGTGTGTGCGGCCACGGTTGTTAATCTTTCCTTTAAAACGGCGATAACCACATACGCCGTAGTAGTTGATGATCACGCGCGTTTACTCGTTAAAATTGGATAAATTACGCAAACAATCAAATCGAGATGATAGCAGTATCAAGATTTTAGATGTTATGCAAGTTTGTGTCACTCTGATTCTCAATCATCACAGTAATATTAGTACAAGTCATCAATAAGTTTTCCCAATTGACTGATTCAACGTTTTCTGACTGATTGAATCTCTATATTGATTTCTGCCGAACTGTCCGACATAGACTTGGCCAGAGATGCCTCATTTAACATGATTCATATGCAAAATAACTCATGAAACTTCTGGAAGATTGACTCAAATGTATTGGTGACAAAACGTAATAATGAACCTATATTTATATGAATAAATGAACAAATTGCAGCGAATTCATGGAGAGAAGATTAGAAACTTTCACACTCTTGTTTTCTGGCAGACAATACAAACCCAAGATATATCCTAAAAGTGAAAATTTTCATTGAGCATAAAATAAAATACAGCCCAGCTTACTGCAATTACTCTAATCCAGTTAGAATAAATATGTTAATTCTGGCATAAGTAAAGAGTGTATGTTAAAACACGTCAATCATTGAAAATTATGTGTACTGTTCGGTGCAGATAGAAATGTTTGTTCTTGTAAAGCTAACACAGTTATTACTGCACGATAAATCCAGAACATAGGTATACATACTGGACGTTTTATCTCAATGGGTCGTAAAATGGGCACAATTGATGTTTTGTTTGTTCATACAAACCTCCCCCATCAAAAAATAAATAAATCTACCCACCTAAAAATTGGCAAACTTTGACATTCGTAATCATCAATCGTTTTGATCAGTAGAATAGAAAGAATAAAGACCTTAATATTAAAGGAAGGTCTTTAATATTACGATTTGACAAATATTTAACAACAAAGAACCACGTCACAATAACATCTTATTATTTTTAGTGATAATTTGTTTCTTTCTTTTCCAGTGGCATATTATGGGGTGGCTTTGTGCGGCATGCGTGGTGGTCGTCTTCCAATACATATCAACGTCTTTTGGACTGCCTCACAATCTTCCAACACATGAGCAACTAATGCAACAGATACTTCCACCAGAATTAGAAGGTATTCCATAAATCATTTTAAAAGGAAGATCACCCCGCAAAGTTTTTAACCTTTAAATCAATTTCTAAAACTGATTTACAATCATTTCTAACAGTAGTAGTTGATGTAGTACCAGCTGTTAGTTGCATAACAATAAATTGTGCAAAAGATTTACCGCAAATCGTTTAAGTGTTCAACAAACGTCATTCGTAAATTTTGGGAATATATTTTCAGTGCCATTTCATCCTAGGTAGGTAACTGAATAGAGCAAATGAAGTTTGAAAAGAGGGATTTATTAGTTGGAAATGCACGTGACAGTAAAAATCTCACCACAATATACAAAACACTATTAATTTAAATTCCTGTGTTGACTGCGCTGAAAAGTGTAAATAAATTTTCATCAAAATTACCAAATAGTAAACTACTAGCTCTGTGTATATGTCAAAATTTTCGATTTTAGTTATTGGGCATTCTAGAAATATGTGGTTAAGGCTTCCCACCTGTCCACATTCGCAATATGGACATTTTAGGATACATTTTAGGTTATCTGCTATCTGTTACTGTTGTTACGAATGTCCGGCAGGGGGCGTTTCAGGTTTGACGTTACTGTGGTAATAGCAGCAAAACACGGGTCGACAAAAATCGATTTTTTGGATCGAAAATTGTTTTTTAAGGCCGTTTTTTGCTCAAAACTCTTTGCGAAGGGTATTTAGAGGGATCTTATCGTAAGACATGAGAGCGAGCGGCTTTTATAAGGTCGGCAGGAACGGATAAAAAATGTAAATTTTTGACGTTCATCGATCCGCTTGTCGGAATTTCTAGACGTCACGTGACATTTTCTCGAGGTTCGCCTTCACCCGAAGAAGTGCAAAAACGTGATTTTTTTTGAAAATTGACGCATTTAATTTACAAAATATCGCGCAGTCCACGCGGAATTGTGTCCTTTTTTCAATTCGAGCGTCAAAAGTAATATCGAAAAGCCCAATTTTGCAGCTACTCGATCGCAAATGTCGGCGAAAATGGGCGATTCCGCTGAACGCGCCCTACACTTGAAAGTTCGTAATTAGTAGAGGTAGACAAATATTTCTCAAATTAAACATAAATATAGATATACTTTACTTTCTGCTTAGTTCAATAGACATTTTGATACATTCTGAGTGACTGCAGGCTCTGTAGTTGACATTTCAAATGCATTAAAAGAACATCTGAAATAAGGGAAAGCGTAGACCTTTTGTGAAAGTAAACTCCACGAGCTCACAATTAAATTTTCCGCGTCCCCCAGGACGGAAAAGTCAAGTAAATTTTTCCGGAGCCACAGAAATTTTTAAGGTATTATTACACATTTTTGTCCAAGAATTTTATCCTGAATGTAGAACTTATTATTCGGAGCAATGTAGTCGTTACCAAAAAAAAATTATTAAAAAGCAATTTAGAGGTCACCAAAGTTCCTTAGAATTGATTTAATTAATATTTAAATATTCCTGTTTGGGTAAAATATTAGTCCTGCTTATCCAATTTTATTGTTACGCTATTTCTATATAATTCTGCGTTGGCAATTTTTGGGACAATTTACCCGAATATCCAAATAGATAGATAGATAAAAACACCAGTATTTTAGGGACAAACGTGTACAGCCTTAGATAAATTGTGCACAATACACTCGACATTTAGAATTACTTTTTCTGGTCCACAGTTTCCACTACATAAATGAGTACCCATGAGATTAGGGGAAATGAATGAACATGTGATATAAAGGGTCTAAAAAATATATCTACCATTACGTATACCACTTCTTCTTTTATTTCTGTTGTTGTTCTTTAATACGTGTTATTTTCTTAACTTAATCGATGAAAAATGTAGGTACTTTGAAATATTAGAGTTCTTTCGTATTTTTAGAAAGATCACCTGTTTTCCATCATTCAACAGACATTTATCTGCGTGCATATGACAGAAAACAAATATTCTTTTCAATTATTTAAGTAAAATATGTTTTGTGTTATTGTTTTCAGACTCTGCTGGGGTACAAGACAATGTCGACGAAGAACTAACGAATTTAAGCAATTTTCTGACTTACGTCTTAACGAATTCCTGGCCTAACACAGGAGTACCAATTCTGTACGTCGAAGAATATAAAAAATTTCCCGATAGCCATTCGGGAGACATATCAGAAGACATATCAAGTGATGAAAAAATATTCGAAGACTTGGATGAGGAAAATAATTTGGAACACCGTCAACCAATTCCTTTCAAACGCGCAAGATACTACAGAAAATACCCGTGGAAAAGGCAAAATACAAAAGACGCGTAAGTTGCAGTTCATTTGAATAATTTTCTTGAACAAAATTTCCCGCCGACCTTTTAGTTCGTTCAAATTGGCCCTTAATTAAAACGTAATCACGTCTTTATATTTTTACGGAGCTAAAAATGAAACTGTACAAGAGAAATTAGTTTAAAAAGAACCTTTTGAGACTGCATAATAAGGGTGCCCTTCCTTATCGGATTTAGCGCCGAAACTGCATTAGCTACATTAACGTCAGTATTCGCTATTCTTATATTCGCTATTCTTAATCTTAGCCTATTAAAACGAGTCGTGGACAGGGTCGAGTTAAGTGGTCCAAAAAAAGGTCAACCTTTTAGAGAATAAATTATTCTTTATATTGAATTATTGATGTGATAACCCATTTTGATAAGTATTATTTATAACCAATAATTGATTATTTATATAAGCTTTTAATATAAGTATTAATTATTCATCATAATGTGATAAAACTACCGAAACGTGTAGATCATCAATCTTTGCATCTATGCAATGAAAAGAAGTATTTTTTGTCAAGTTCTTGTTGTGATACGAAAGTGCATTTCTTATCGCATGTAATTTAACTTATGCTCACAATTTCGGTACTACAAATGTAGAATAATTTAGTATTGACGTTATGAGAAATTTTGCACTTAAACATTGTCTAAATTCATCTGATTTAACATGTATCATAACATTCATAACATTTATAACATAACATACCTTTCCGTCTGCGAATTATTGACCTTTTCTTACAGCATCATACGATAAATTTTATTCTACACAGCTCCTCTGACCAGATAACGCGGTTTCATTATATTTTCGGCCAGTTCTGTCACTTAAATTTATAGGTTAGCACAACAACTCGCACGAAATCAAAAATTAGACTAAAGATTTCTTACAACCAAAGCCTGTTATGTATTTCCATAAACCGTTCAGTCAGAGATCAAAAAAACGCCAGCGCTGTTTACCTGCTCAACGCCGTGTCATACATTCTTCAATATTTACTTACGTTTGAAATAGTATATTATTATACAAGTTTTATAAGACGTCAAATTGGCGCATGAGTTGTGCCAATATGTCTTATAAAACGAGTGTAATATACTATTTTTTCTACTTTGCGTCATTAATTTTATAAAAATTTAGAAGTATATTAGGTAAAATTCCAATCTAGAGTATTTATGGGTGCAACCGTTGGTAACACTGTCATCTGTCACTTAAATTCAAATATCTGTGAAAACGAAATTATTGATAATTATTATATACCATCATATACTAGTAGTACGAAACCTACGATGCAACACGCATGTTTAAATATGTATAAAAATATACATACTCCGCAGTTTGTGCGATTCTAAAAAATCAGTTTGTGCTTACTTTTGTGGTTATGTGTATTTTCGTTTGACATGCATTTGATATCAATGTCACCAATCTTAGAAAAAAGTTACTAAAAACGGTGTTACAATTTGCTAATTGTAACACCGAAAACAGTGTTACAATGTATGCATTGTGAATGCAAAGTAGAAAAATATATTAGGACACACGATTTCGATATAATAGATATAAAATATAGTTTCGTAATCATATCATCATATCAGCACTAGTTCCATCAAAATATGTTAATACATTAATAAAAACATACCTTGTCCATACAAAAACGTTTTCCATGTCGAGAACAGTGGCCGTCACCAAATTATCAAAAAGTCCGACACTATGTTTAGTTTTTTGTTGACAACTTACAATAATCCATCACTTATCCACAATTTCAAGTCCCGAAAACACATTTCCGCACCTTTTGGTTAATTTTCATCGAGAAACTGGCGAAAAGAGGTTAAGCGGTGTGTCGCGGTAGTCGCGTATGACGTTAGCCGCGCAAGACTCTAGTTGTAAGAATCACGGACCAGCGGTCATTGCGTCGCAGCGGCGCGAAATTTGAAATTGTGCTCACCGACTAACCGCGTGTATTGACGTTGGGCTCTACTTGCAACAAACACGGAGCGTCAGAAGGTCAAGATCTCCCGCCATATTCGAAATTTAAAATATTCATTCAAGTTTTGAGCCTGCATTTGGTTATTAGTCGTTATTATCGTTAGTTATTGTTGTCTATATTACTAAATAACTTTTTTGTAAGAAAGTATAACCTTGCTTATGATATTTTGCTTATTATATTTTTATAGATTTGAGACCGACAATAGATATCTCTGTCAGCCCAGTAGAGATGACATTTTCCGCCTTTTGGTAGCCCTGCACGAGTCGAGAAATGGAGACAGAGGTCGCGCAATAAGCTTCTGCAACAGGAAACGTCCGGCAGCCGCCATCTTCACGAACATCCGGTTTCTTGGAAAGCGGAAGTAAACCTATCTACCCTGCTCTATATCAGCTCACTTGGACTAACGACTGAAAAAGAAAATAATATATTACTGTTACCCAAAGACACAAATATATCAGTATTATTTTTATTTACCTAATTTTGTATGTTTGTTTGTTTGTTTCTTAGTTTGTTTGCAAGAAGTAGGGGGTGGCTGGACAAAATTGAGACTAATTTGGTGTAAACTTATCCTTTGACTGAAATAAATGTCGACCTGCTAGTATAGCTTTATTATGTTTGCTATCTTAACGAAATTGTTGAACTTTTATCAAGGTTGTCTTCTTAATTATTTCGTAATAAATAAATTATAAACTTAACTTAACAAGCAAACATTGAACGAAGTAATATATCTGTATATTATTATCATGTAATGTAATGCGTAGTTATATGTGGAATAAAAGGATATGCAATTAATTCCGTCAAGTATTTTTGTTATTGCTATAATAACGACGAGACGTTAGATATATATTATTATGATATATAAAAAAATGTATATTATGATGTGATTAACGTGTATATTATGATCTCTCTGTGTGTATTATAAATTTTATGAATATTTCGTAAATTAAATCACGTATGAAATTTATAAATTGTGTATTTAATTTGTTATGGATCGTGTGAATTGATATGTAAATACATTGTAAACAGGGACGTGTCGATACGTAAAATTGAGGATTTTCCTAAAATAAAATCATCGCAAATATTAAAAATAGAAGCAAACTGCCAGAAATACAAACAAATTATCAGAACAGCGTTGAAGAGATTTATTATTTTAGCGATCTAATTAGAAATAATTAACTCCTCAACTTTTGAGCACAGATAATCTTAACTAACACGTTTATGTCGTCACGTAAATCCTTCAGGAACACAGGAGCTGTTGGGCCTTCAATTATCTGGACAAGAGACTTCACAGCCTATCCTAAGATTAACTGAAATCTTATCTATGTACTTATCGCCCAACAAATTTGGGTATATCTTAAGCCAGTCCTGAAACTTGTAAGCCTTAAATCACCTGAGCTATACTCCTTATACATGAGGCACTGCAATGTTGGTGTTTGGCAAAATGTAAAACGTAATAAATATATGTTAAAAATTCTTTACTGATATAAAAATATTATATAAAATATTAGTCTATTTTCTAACTATTATTATTTCTAACTACAATTGATTTCTTTATAGGTAATATGTTGAAGAATGTCATCATTTTTCATCTTCAGTTGAATTTTATTGTTATTATATGGTACATCTGGAAGAGAAAACACAACAATCACAAATGATTATTATTACGTAATAAATAACTTACATAGAGATTTAGCTTGAAGTGGTTTGCAGGTGACATTCGTTCTTGATGTTTCTATCATATTACATATGTCGTCAAGATTACCAGTATCAACGTTCATGATTATGCCACATATGTCTGAAAAAAATAATTATGATACTAATATAAAAATAAAATTAAACTGTTTTCTTGCCATTATTCAAATTTGTTAGGGTAACTTCATATTCTTGATTTTGACCTTTCACCATTTCAATGTTGTCCAATTTCTTGAAATCACTTGTAGAATTTGACGATTTTCTTAATAATAAATCATTATCAGGATTTGCTTCAGGGTCTAGAAATTTACAATTAGCATTTTGTATAAGGTAGTCACTAATATACTTACCAGGGATACAATTTCTATAATTTTGTTGTGCTTGAATTCTAAACCTTCTAGAGGTAAGATCTACCACGAATTTTCTTACATACATTATAGTTAAAATATCCTCATCAAAATTGATAGAAGCTACGCAAGAGATATAAAGTAAGTACTTATTTACACAATTAATAAAACATTACTATCTTACATATTTGATTTGACAAGAGACCACAATATTTAGCACCATTAATTAGCAAATATTCATAATCGCAGTCCAAATTGAAAGATACATAACTTAGATCTAAGAAGCACACTCCCTACAATAAAATAAAAGTGTTAAAATAACAATATAATATATTTAGGGCTGGTTTATTACAACTCATTCAAGTAACAGATTCTTAATCATGGTGTACAGAACTCGTCTCTTGATTCATTTATGCAAAAAATGAGGCAACAAAATAGGTGAATAAACCAGCCCTTAAAACAATAAATATACTATAAAAATTAAAATACCTCATTCAATTTATAAATATTAAATTCACAAGTAGGGCCTTCATATCCATATACTTCAAGATCAAAATATTCGGACCTAAATTTGCCACCACAAGCATTCGGAGGTGGTGTAGGGGCTAATGTTGTTATCTCCGTTGTTGGGACTGTCGGTAAGGTGGGAATTATCGGTGTTGTCGGGTGTTCACATGGCATTTGTTCATACCAAGCTTTGAAGCCTCGACCACAAAAGCAGTTGTCAGTTACGAAGAAAAAGTCTTCGTAGGGCTTTTTGAAAACTAGCGTAGCTACAAGAAAATATTATTCAAATATATCTTATAGGATTTTTCAGAACTTTTTTCCTTCAAAACTTCTACCTTACAAGAGAAATAACAAAATCATTTACCAGATTCATCCAGTTTTAAAACATATGCTTATAAACTGTTATAATATCGACATAAGTTTGTTTTAACTTTGATACGACAATTTTATACGATGTAAGTAGTAGAGGTGGGTAGTTCGTGAACGAACTAGTCCGAGAGAATGGCTCCCGGCTTAGAACAAAAGAACTAGTTCTTTAAAATAAAAAGAACTAGTTCGCAAAAGACCTGCTTTGCTAAAACATATCTCTATGCATATCTCATTCAGTGAACGACTTGTAGGGACATGAAATCTAGTTCGAAAGTCCTGCTTTGGTGAAACATATCCCATTCAGTGAACGAGTTGTGGCGACATCAAACGAGCGACATAGCACCCTGCCCGCCAGTTGTTTCTTTACCTAACGGCGGATGTCAAAAATATAATTAGAGTATAATTTTTTTCCTATTGGATAATGGATTACACTGTTAATAGTAGTTTCGCCAGTATATGTTATACTATAATTTATAAATAATACCCCAATTCCACCTAAAATTGCAGCATGAATAAGGCTAAAATACGTGCAGCAATATGTCTTTTATGCCTTATTAAATAAATATTTAAGAAATATACCTAAATAAAATAAGACAACGATTCTTCGATCAATATAATTATAAATAATTATTTATTTTCAAAACAAAATAACGATTCTTCAAGAAAAAGACAAAGTGGGAAGGCAGACATCGATTCTGTCCAAACTAGATCCTAGTTTCGTTTGGAACGAGATATAAACGTGCTAGAACACACAAAGACACGTTTATCGAAGTAGTATGTCTCAGGATCAAAGTAGTTCTTCAGAACTAGTTCTTTGAACTAGTTCCTTTTTGTGAACTAATCCGGAAGAACTAGTTCATTAAAAAGAACTAGTAAGCCCATCTCTAGTAAGTAGTCAAAAATAACAAAGACACTGACTTTACTGGTGGGTAGACCTTTACCTTTCATTCATCCATTTAAGCTCATCAAAATTTATGGAGTAAATTCTTGGTTGCGACAAAATGCAAATTTAAATGCCCACGTAATACCATAACTATGTATTAGAACCAAAACTTCGGCACATGACGAGTGTCAGTGACATTTCTAATAAAATCGATATTTCAAAGATTCACAATGACCATACTTTCTTATAGTAGGATACTAGTAGGATAAGTAAAAATACTTACATATTGTATTGTATAATCTATTCCCGCAATATCTATACTTATTTCCGAATACAACATAATCTTTCTTGCACTGAAAACTGTCCTCTAAGTTAAAATCCTCCATGTACAGCTTGACCGAGCAAAATCCAGGTTTCTGTACAAATCTGAAGACAAATGTTTACCAAATTTTACCATCCTCTTATATTAACACTTACCTATAACATTGGTTCAAATTCCTCGGATAAGAAAACGGATAACCAGGACTTTGAATGTGCCCTTTTTGCATATCGAACGTAACACATTTTTCATGTTCAGGACCCTCATTTCTATCGCATTTGGGCATGTTTTTAAACAGCGTTTGTTTAGCCAAGATAGCCCATTGCATCATACCAAACATTCTACACTTGTAATCATCGCTACCATGAGGAAGAAATGGATTGAAACTTGATGTATCTTCATACGTTGTTTGTTCAACGTCTTTATCACTTTCCTGCTTCGGTGGTTGAAAATAATAGTAATGCTTCACAGTATCTTCGTCACGTTGTTGACTAAACGGTAACAGACCTTCACTAACTAATAATGCTTTCTGGTAGACACCATGTTCCTTATCAGGAAAGGACACTCTGTTATTCTGATCGTGGTAATGATGGAAGGAGGTCTGGTGCTCATTTTTGTTCTTTTTCGGACACTCATCTTGGATAATTTCAATGGCGAAGCCGTGGAAGTTGTTACTATAACCATCATTCCTGTATCTTATGAGTTTGAGTGTATCACTCCATGATTGGTCGAAAATTGAGATTAGTTTCAACCCTGATCTACAACCACACACCCTCTTATTGTCGATTTCTAAAAATCCTCCTTCGCAACCATGAGTTTCCTGGATACCACTCCAAAAGAAGTTAAAATGAAGTCTTAACCTGCAGATTTCATCATTTGCTCTCTGGATCCTATAGACGCAATCCAGTGGTGCTCGATGTCCATGAGGAAACCCAGGATTCGTTATGATAAACCTCTTTTTATTATAGATATCCAAACAGCAGTTGTTTTGTGTAGGTGGTTGTACCTGCTCTGGAGATGTCGTGGTTGCAAACTCACTAGGTTTTTGATTGCACGGCCATCGCGTCACCAAAATATTAAAACCTCTGGCTTCTTGGACACCATTTGACACAAATTTCAGATTTAGGACTCCGTCTTCAACAAAATAATTCTTGATACCTACTTTGTTCCCGCACAAAGCATCTTGTTGGCCAATTTCCAAACGGTCTTTACTACATCCAAGCGATTTCTCCAAATCAAAATCCAAGAATTGAAAGTTAAAATACGTCGGGCATTCTTCTCCTTTCAGGATATACACACAAGTTGAATTGCTTTGATATCCATTTGGGTAATTCGGGCTTTGAATAGTGAATTGCTTCTTGGTGTAAACACCACCACAACCATTAAAATCTTGCCTAACTCTTCTGGTACCACCAATTTGACCAACTACTAGAGATATTAACAGTAGAAGACCGAAAAGCCGTGACATCGTATCGCAAGGTCTACAACTATACTAAATCTGCTCGGACACCGAAAAATATATTGTAGACGGTGTGATTCACAAGAGATATGCAAATATCTACATGGAACATCCGTGGTATTACTGAATCCGTGCGAATTTACATAGAAAATATTGGAACACCGCTGACCTACAATATTGCGCAATCCATTGTCGTTTTCGTTTGCGGTTTCTTGTGTCCTTTTGTGGCGTCGCATCCTGATTGTTTTGGTTTGCTTTGTTTGCTTTGCTGTGTAATTATTACAGAGCTGTTATTGTTTTAAAAGAATTTCGTTGGGAGGAAGAATAAGGAGAAGAAGAAGGTAGGGGTGTGGTTTTTCTTTTGGAATTATGATTTATGTCATGTGTGTATTAGTGATATCAGTTATCAGTGTTTACTTATCAGATGTTCCTCTGTATAATGTTCTATTTGGATTCTGATGAATTGGGATTTTTTGGTTATAAAGGAATCACATTGATAAGAGTAATATTAGATGCTGTTACTCATTGTGTACAGAATTATTCAATACTTACCAAGAACTTAATTTAATTACTTAATTATTACATAATGAGCAATTAAAACCATAAACGCTGGGATAAATTAGAACGTATCACTTAATCTTTATCTTCTACTGCTCGACTCACACATAAAAAAACAATTATTTTCAATTTCACCGAAACACAGATATTTTTAGCAGGTGTGAATGAAAATTACATCACCGACCTCCTCAGTAATGTCCATGGTAACCTCACTTTCAATCGCTAATCTACATAAAAAACACATATCGTCCACTCTCAACTATTATTTATTATTAATACTATTATCTACAGCTTGGAGGTGACGTCTTTACGTAAAAGTTCTGCATATATTATTCCAGATGGTTTATCTACTGGTAGATAAACTTCTCTATTATCAGTACATTCGAGGACGTGAGATGGAAATTTTGTCATATCCACCGCGAAATAATGTTTATTTGGCATACTCATATTAATTCGACTAATCTGAAAGGAACAAAAATAGATTACAATTAGAACGAAGGAATTAAAAAGCTTATATAAGCTCAAACTAAGCCAACGTGTGCTAGAGACCATCAGCGCCATCTCCCCGCCAGTAGACATAGCGATAATTTTTAATGAAACCGCACGTTTTTCATTCAAACACAGAATATTTGTGTGAAAACTATTTCTTTTACTTGTTACATACTGACACATGTTTACATAACATATTAAATTAAGTGATAATTATTCTTTATCACTTTTGGACTCGTTATTTTTAATAACCTGAAATAGTCGATAACATATCAATAAATACAAATTTTGGTCATTGTGCAATAAATTTCACGAAAACAACCAAGCGTTCATTTGACAATCACTTAACCTTTGGATTTCTGCTTATTTTAGGAGCTACTTTGATTTTTTGTACACTTCACACATCTTACCTGAGGTACTTTATCCAAAATCATTTTCTCAGTCAAATAGAGCGTATTTTGAACAGAAGGCGAAAAAATCCCTGTTCTCGGATGTCCAGCAAATTTATCAATGATACAATCCTTCACTTGGCTCCAAACTGCGTCAAAATTAACCCCATTTGCAGTGGAGTACTCCCACGTGGAATGCACAACTGTACTAAAAATTCGATCATTCACATCAGGAAGGGTCCTGTAATCGTCCTGGATAAAATCGGTGAATGCGGATTGGGTTGTTTTTAATACACGTAATCCTTTGAGACCAGCCTGTATTATTGGTGATTCTAAAATAAACCAATATGTAACGAAAGAAAATAAATAATATATTTGCATACCGTTTCGAATTTGTGATATAACGGCAAACCTTATAGCAGCAGGTGTGTACAAAAAGGCATGGTGATGTTCTTCATTATCCTTCTTATGTCTTTCCCAAGGATACTCCTCAATCGCGACTTCAACTTCGACTACATGCTTGTACATATACAAGAAGTGACTGCAGATGTTCAATCCAAATTCTTCCGGGGTTTTTATTCCATGTTTCTTAGCTATGATATAAACAGTGTTTTTCTGGGAATCAGTAGCTATGATGTCGTGATTATCTCCGTCGATATAGTCCTTTTGAGTGCTAAGTTTTAAGTGTACATCAACTTCATATTCCCTGATTGTGTGTTTGGCTTCATGCCTATGTACGTGCAGTAATTTAATGTTATTTTTTCCATATCCGTAATCTCCAAATTCGTATTTTTCTCGATTCACGTAGTCGAAGGTTCCTTGTGGATGGTTCGAAGGCCGTGATCTTTTACTGTGAAAAACTTGCTAATATGTGTGCTTTTTATGTGTGGGAGTTACAATACCTTTCTGTATCTTTCCACCTGTGACCCATTTTCACTTGTATGCTGTGTTATCTATTAGAAATTAATTCAAGAAATGGAAGCTCGAAGTTCGATAACTGATTTATATATTGAATAGTTGTTTACTTCTGGATGAGTGTTGACCTATTTGCCAATATTCCAATCTTTCACTATATAGTGGAAGTTTTTATGAGTCAGATGCAGAGGATTGTTTATTATCTACGACTCGTATTGTTTAGGTATACTGCAAATTTCCAATTTTACCACATTTTTTTCAAATCAAGTGTAATTTGATAACATTTGGATAACAACAAAAACAACAATATGTTCTAGATTTCCGGGAGAAAACCGCGTCAACAACTATAAAGTAGTCGACGTTTCGGTTGGCATTTGCATCACAGCTGGAAAGCACTTTTACGATCACCACAGCCAATCACAGCTACCCCCAATCTCCCTCCCAACCAATAGTTGTTTGACTACCTGCACAGCTGCCTGCGCCAGGTAGTCAAACAGGTGATTCAGACCGCGGAAGTCTCCAATCCAAATATAACAAAAACAACATTTAACAAAAATAATCTTTATTCCTCCTCTCGAGAACTAGTTATAACAACTATCTACAAATCATTGCAACATTATAATACTTATCAGTAATAATTATACATTTATTTTTATATTTTACATAATGCTTACTCAACCAATTAATTACAAAAATTAATTAAGATTACCAGGAAACCTAGCACGTATAAAAAAACAGTTTTTATCGTCCGTTATCTGGCTTCTAAGAATAGTTTACTGTTTTTGGTTAACAGCCCAATAGTAAAAGAAAACATGTTTACATCTTTGACTTTATATCCTTACGTAGTAACTCTGCGTATATGATCCCAGAAGGCTTATCTACAGGCCAGTAAACTTCATTGTTACTCTCACCTTCGACTACGTGAGCGGGGAATTTTGACATATCCACACCAAAGTAATGTTTATTCGGCATTGACATATCTATTCTACTGATCTATAACAAAAAGGAAATTTTATTCCAACAAAAAACAATAAAAAAAAAAGATCTAGGCTTGGATTTGAACCGAGAGCTCCTTTTTACCTGTGGTTGTTTATCTAGTATCATCTTCTCGGCTAAATACAACGTATTCTGTACAGATGGTGAGAAAATTCCTGTATCTGGATTTCCTGCGAACTTGTCAATTATGCAGTCTTTAACTTGGTTCCATGCAGCGTCAAAGTCGACGCCTTCGGAAGTGGAATAAGTCCAAGTTGCAGTCACGATGGTGCTAAATATTCTATCGTTTGTGTCCGGAAGGGTCCTGTAGCCATCTTGTATGAAATCTTTAAAGGCAGACTGGGTTGTCTTCAATACACGTAAATCTCTAAGACCTGCTTCAATTATTGGTGGACCTAAGACACAATAATTGAATTTTATTTTTTATTTTATTTATTAATAAATAAATGTTTAGTTATATTTTAATGTTTTAATTCCAAACTGTACTTGCCATGTCGTCTTTGTGAAACGATAGCAAATCTAATAGCACTTGGGCAGAAAACAAATGCATGATTGTGTTCTTCTTCATGGGCCCGTAACCTCTCCCATGGGTACTCATCAATTTTAACGTCGACTTCAACAACGTGTTTGTACATGTACAAGAAATGGCTACAGAGTAGCAAACCGAATTCTTCCGGTGTTTTGATGCCATATTTCTTGGCCAAAATGTAAACTGTATTTTTCTGAGAATCTGTGGCTATGATGTCTTTGTTATTTCCCTCTAAATAATCGAGCTGTGAGTTTAGTTTTAAGTGGACGTCGACTTCGTATTCCCTGATGGCATGTCTAGGTCCGTTTCTTTCAACGTGTAAAAGTTTTACGCTATTTTTTCCGTAGCCATAATCACCGAATTCGTATAGTTCCCGATTGACATAATCGAAGGTTCCTTGTGGATATTTTTGCTGCCCGTTACCGTTGGTTTTGCCATTGGTTTTGCCGTTGGAAGCTTTACCGTTGGCTCTACAACAAGCAAGACAATTGTTGACTTTGATAAAAAGTCCCCGAAATTATGATATTTTTGCATACTATGCTGAAGTATAATCAGTGTACAATCAAAACATGGCAAAGGTTATGTATGTAATTTGATATAAATTATTAAATAATTAAAAAATATGGATGGTGTGCAAAATTGTACTGCAAATGCAGCAAAAAATAAGATAAGCCACCATCAAAGTACAAAAACCATCACAATAGTTTTTTTTGTACAGTCGTTGTGACGATATTCATGATATTAAATTGTTTTTATTGCAGTAGATCATAATATTTATCATTTTGTGAACTTATTAATAGGTATGTGAAATTTCAGTAGCACGAAATAAAGCTCGTAAACATTAAGCTAGTAAAACTTGAAATTCTGATTCTGCGAGGTAATACAATTATTTCGGATGGCATTACCTAATGTTACCTTTTTCATACTTTGAATATGTTTTATTATGATTATGATTATATTTTACTACAAATATACTACTATAAATATTTTTGTCTGAACATTTTTGTCTGGCAAAAAGCTTAAACCACCAATTAAACAAAAAAAAATGGTCATAGCAATAGTACATGAACATTGAAATTGTTCAATTTGAATTTGAATGTAGATTGTAAGCTTATTATTTACTTATATGATAAAGAATCGTCATATTTCACTGGATTATTTCTTAACAGTTTATGAATAAAATGTGTAAAACGTGCTACTGCTGAATTTTTATATTAGATATAATATAAACTCTATATAAAACAAACGAGTAAGAAATAGGCAGCTCATTTCAATCTAATTTTATTTATATGTATAAATTACTTTCTTATAAATAATATATAATATTTGAGACTCACTTGGTGTTATTGGTCCATTTACTAGTCATCTTGTCTTCAGCACTGATTCCGGATAACTTTACCACCAAAAAAATCAACTGATATTCTTATATAGCCTTCCAAAGTACTGATAAGCAGTGATATGGTTGTTGGGTCACGCCATTCTAAGCGCACCGGTCGCATTTCTTGACCAAAACTGTTAGCTCATTAACGACTAATATGTGTTCTCGAAACTAAAAGAAATTTCTATTATCTACATACATAGTATTGTAGTGTCCTTGAACAAAGTCCGTCAAAATTACAAGTTGTATGTATATCATAGTACAATTTGGTCACATGCTTTCTGTTGATATTTACAATTTTATGTTTACTACACTGTTTGCATGATTGAACTCGATCACATTTAGATGTAGTGATAATGTATCGGTACTTTTTGTGTAACAGGTGCTTGACTCTAGTTTGCTCTGACGAAGAAAATGTTATTCTTCTACATATAAAAAGAGTAAGACGTTCGTTTTACATCAATTGGGTGAAAAATATACATTCTTCAAGGAACAAACAGTTGCTTGAGCCTAAAGTAAACGTACGTATCGCTTAAAACAGACGTAATTCCTTTCAAGCAGTTCCTTCATACTTAAAACAAGAAAACCTAACACTAGGAACATCAAGAAAATCATATTTTTACCCTGAGAATTTTGTATTTTACTTGAACTAACCAAATGATCTTTCTGCGGATATAGAAACCAGTGATATTATTCACTCAAAGATATTGTATCGAATATAGGTATACTATGCTCAGGTATTTTGACCAAATTGATACCAATTTTGACCAAACTGATACCAGCAACAAGGTAGTCGGAAAGTTGGCTGAGGGCCCGTTATTATGAACTATAGAACTGGAATTGTGAAATATAGAAATAGATATCGATACTTTTAAAATCGATAATGGACACATGACGCTAAACAAAAGATAACAATAATTTCGGGTATTTTTATGCATTAATTGCGTTCATTAAGAACGAGAAGAAAGAAATATTGATGACACGTGCAGATATATGCTACATATGAGTTGACCTTTTGCATAATGAGTCAATATTTCACAAAGAATGTCAATTCGTTGATCAAAGCAAAAAAATATAACATCCTAAATAAATCAACTTCGTAATTATATTGTTACATAAGAATTGTGACAATTGTGAAAGATTAGTTCATTATTTCATTAAAAATTTTCCACTAAATGATAATAACGTAGAGTTGACAGTCGACAATAAGTTAAAATTTTGTTTAAATCAATATCTATCTTTTTATTTAAAGAATTTTTGTAGATTAGTCTATTCCCACAGACTAGTTTTGTAAATTAGACAGTCTTCACACAAACTCACCCAAAACCGTTTTTAACATCTCAAAGAGGACTATATATTTAATTGTCTCGATATTGACTTTGTAATGACATCTGCTCCTTCAAAATGTATCAATTTTATTGTTATCAATTAATTTATTTTTATCAAATCTATAAATATTGTCTTCGGGAATTTTCTGTCTTGAAATATTTGATCCACAAAACGACAAAGATTATCTTGTGGTGACATAATGCAGTATTAACAATATCAATATCTTATTCTTTAGAATTTTTCCATTTGATTGGCCGTATTTTAAACTATTCTTGGTTGTCAAAGACTCATAGACTTTGAGTCTTAATGACCATAGTATTGTTAAATAGAATTCAGAAATTGATTAATTAAAATAATATTCGCTGGCGCCATCTATTGGAGAGATGCTGCATCAACCCATTGTAAAGGCGGTAAACTGTAGGTAGATAGAACGATTATATTTTATCGTTCGTTCAGCAGATGCCACTACATTGAATTCAGAATAAAAAAATAGTTATTACTTACCAGGAAAAATAATTGAAATTATTATTTATCCACTTAAATATGTTTTGAATATTTCGCAATTTTCATCACTTTTATTTTTTCCTTTGTTTCACATAATATGGTAACCTGCTATCCTACATATCAGGATGAAATATGAACCGTGGTGCTTTGGCTTCATACAACAAAATCCGAAACCTCAAAAGGTGAGTATAAGCCCTGAAATGAACTGTCAGAAGTTCAGGTTACGCCTGAAATCTTTCAGTCAAGTGAATAAACACAAAACGGATTTAATTATGCGCACGTCACTGCGTCCGAAATATGAAAGGCTCCAGTTTGATGACGCTGATAGGTTCTGGTGCCTATATACTGTTATCATCATCAACAAACAGTAAAAACTTTGCGAAATACAGTCTATAGATCCACGTGGAATATTACGCTTACACGTGCGACAGGTTGATATCCACAATCCAATAAAATAATTGGTAAAGCGTTTATCTATATTGATTATGTGACCGTTGCCTTCCCTTGAAAAACCAGCATACAGTAAAAAATCCAATTATATGTTTCGGATCTTTTCCCCAAGGATTTGACATGCGTCAGGGTTATTTTTAACATATTTAATCTCTATCAATTCAATTGTTCGGGGTTGAGTAGGGTTTTGAAATATTCTACGCACCGAAAAAAATGGTCAGAAATTTTGTGGAGCTGTTAAAAAACTCATCCTTTTAGATTCTATTTCCTGGTTGCAGTTTTTCTTTCATATTTTATTAGTACACTCTGTGTCTATACTTCAAGAAAGACATAATCTGTCCAATTCTGTATGAAAGTTACTATTCAGTTGCTAAAAAAGTGAAGTTGTTAAAGATTAAGTTTTAGTAACTTTGATAGTAACTTGACTACATCTTGATTTCTATTTTTTTTTGCTTGAATATGATTGAAATCGGTGTTGCAATCGGAATTACATTAGGGAAGTTCGGCTTGTCCATAAACCTAAAATACGATTATTTTATTCTTGTATACAATCAAAATGGTAACAAATGAGTTTAGCATGCAAACCCTCTTTTAACACTTATAAAATCATGTACTGTTGAATATTTAATATATCTGGGCAGTAAATGATGAGAAATAGTAATACATACTTATTTCTTTGATAAGTCTGCTCACTACCGGTTGGCTTACAGACAAAGAAATATCTTGTCATAAGCTGGTTTGGTAACAGCCGACAGTAAATACATATATAAATTTACAAGAAATCTTTAGGTGGAGTGGAATTTTTGTGCTTTGGGTACTGCCTTGAACAAACTCACCCATTTCTTCTATTAGATTTATCACGAGATCTTTCGACAGTCTGTACTGTTTCATAAAGACGTCTGGAACTCGAATGGGGAATAATCTTGTAAATTTCCCTTAAAAAATACTTCTTTTTCTCCTACAGTTTTAATTGTAAAAAATAGAAATATTTAATTGAAGTCATACTTAATTTTCACATCGTTAATTGCATTTATTGCATTAAAATTCGACATCACATCCAACAGATCCATTGCAATGACCAGTGGAATATATTTTGGAACTGTCAGATCCACAGTTGTTACTTATCAACTCAGTTACTAAATATTTTAAACATTTGGTTACTAAAAGGTACATACAGAATACATATTTTCCCCAAAGTTGTTTTTTAAGAACTGAAAGTGTCATTTAATAACTGTCAGATTGACATTTGTTACATATCCATTCAGTTGTAAAATATTCTAAACACTTTACCATAGAGACACTACCATTAAAGTTACATTATTCGAAATAGTACTGTAGTGATTGTTTACTCATGTTTAATTGTTTCGTCAATTTCTAAATAAAAACAGGTTCCGCGAAAATATTTACTCGACTCGTTTAACAAATAATACACACCACTATACCAGCAAAATTATCGTACAAATTCGTACGATAACGTCATACAGTCATCGCCTTATCTAGAGATAGATATCTGGCTTGCATTATCTTCCAGTGGTGTGTGGGAGCCTGAGAGCAATACTCTACGTCCCATATTATGTCAAATGCGTGTCGGTGCCCGTACAGGATCAACCATGTGCGTTCTTGAAACTTGAAGAAAAAACAACCAACGCACGAAGGCGAACATTTCACAGCGTATGGTCGTTGTATGGCACAAAGAGTGGTGAAACAGTTGTCCGGAAACAGAAGGAAGATTTGTTTTTCTTATTGTGCCTCTACTTACTCATCTCATAACAAGTACTAGTAGCATTTGTGCATTTATACAAACAATAGTCTCCTCATCAGTAGCACACAAGCAACGACAGTGTATCTTGGTGATAAAGTGCTCTGATAATAATACATATGCACATACACACATTAAACTTGCATCTAATTCATGTTCAGTGTTTATAAATTCCGTATTTATGGATAAAATGAAGTACTTCTGCATACCATACTGCCAAAATACCATAACAGAAGATGTTTATATGAAGAAAACGCTACCTGATTGTTTGGTAAGTTGTATAAAACTATTTTTGGCATAACCTATTTTTAAACGATAATATTGGTGTTGATAAGAAATCGTGTAATGTCAAAATAACCTGTCAGGTAGACGAGTACTTTGGGCAAACGTTTTTTGAGGTAATAGTCCACGTGCAAAGTATAAAATCTATAAAAGAAGTTTTGCCATTTGCAAAATTACTATTTGTATGTTTTGTGTAGTGTGGAATGTTGTTATGGAAACATTTGTTTGGCTCAAGGCATAGCTCAAGGTAAAGTAGGACAGTTTTGACTGATGATTCCAGCTGTAGGACATGCTTTTCAACTTCTGTCTTTGCGACCGTTCAAATAAACATGCCAAAATTAAACTGGAAGGTACAAAGCTGGTTGAGTGGTTGAGGACTGGTTAAGAAACTTGATAGGTGTTTCAAATACAGTTGTCTCTCCAAAACAGCGTGAGAAAAGCTAAGGAAACAGAGAACGACAAAGTACTGTTTAAAATTCATAATAACAAACATAATACTACACTTCCAAATTTGAAAAATTCGATTAGTCAATCGTCCATAAAATAACCCACAATTACAATAATTCAATAACAGTTACATACAGTCCATTTTTGGGGGAACCATTAGCGATGCTACAGAAAATCTCCGAGGTCGACATGGAATAATTTCCTGGTAAGCGCGTCGAAACCATCTCCAGAACCAAAAAATAACAGGAAATAACTAATTTTCGATTCTTTTAAGACCTTACGGCACTTTTCCCAACTTCTACTAATCTACGTTTAATAATAGCTCTTTACAATTTTGTAATCAGCGATATTTTAGCTCAGCGATTGGGCGTACTATTACGCTATTACATCAAACGTCAAACTTTCTAGTTCTTTTATCTAATTGTATCATTGTTAGGCGATTTAGAACACGTACACATTGTGTTATTTTTTATAATACTAATGCACATGTACGATTACGCAAAGTCAGTATCTGAAGAACAGAAGACAAGACACAGAATTAACCGCATTGACAAGTGTAACAATAGAGTTGAATAGAAGGAATTTGCGTCATCATTGGTTGATATTTCTATAAGACCTAACTTAACATCAGATAAAAAGCGAGTATTATTAATAGATTTTTTGATTATTGTCTTGCGCTTGCTCTAAATAGGTCATACGAGAACATATTTCTTCAGTTGTAGCAAGAATTTAATTAATAAGCAGCTGTAGCAACATCTGTCTGCGATGGCAGAACTAATTCACATTAAATGCTTGTATAAGAGAGCGTTATCGACTGTTACAGCTCCCAGTAGCGTTATTATATTCTTCTATAGATTAAATAAGTATTGTTTTTGTAATAAAAAAAATGGGTGTACAAAATGACCAACATTGTGAAAAAAAATGCTCTTCAAAACAGATTATTTTTATATGTACATGGAGCATAAATTAGGTTCTAGGAATGCTATAATAATATAGAAAATATCATTACCATATGGCTTGAGATAATAATGTTCCTGATAACAGCTACTCAGTAATATTTACTCTGGCCATTTTAATAAATTACTATTTCCAGTAATTTTATTTTCGTATAGCCATTGTATAGCAACTGTCAGTAATTATTTTCAAGTACTAACGAATGTTTGTGAACAGTTTTCTATAGATTAGCATTGGAATTCTTATCATCTTAGGATTTTTGTTACAACGTAATGTGTTCTGATAAAAAAATAGGTCATTTTATTATTTGCACCTATTTTAAGTGGAGCTGTAATAATGTATGCTCTTAGTGCCAGAATTTTGGCCAGTACACAAGAAAGTCTTTAAGAAGACACAACTAACAATTCAATTAACGATAGCAAGACTTAAGTAGGTACAATACCCATCAAAGCATTGAGCAATGATAAACAAGCATATTGGCAATCAGTACTAAGATTGTGTGTAGAATATATCTAATTATCTCTCGCCTACAATCCACACAACAATGTCGATAAACCCATGTCGTTCGCCTCGCCTTCCAAACAAAGATCCACATCGAACACAAAGGACATCAAGACAAGCCAAGAGTGGCGAGATTCATTCCTCCCAATTCCTCCACTATCCTACCTCCTTTTAGAACACTGCTGCAACGACCAAAGCAGTAGCAACAGCAGTGGCTAACGCGCTTTGCCTTCAGTTCATCCACAGTTTGTCAGTTTCGTTCGACCCTGATCGCGGGTCTGCTGCTGGAGTAGTGCTTCCTAGTTCACTGGCGAGTGTACACACTGCCAGGGAACGTTATATGCCACCAAACAGCTGTTCCACACACACATACAGTGTCGCGATTTGTTGGTATTAAAAAAAAAATAGATCGTGATTTTTTTTGAAAATTTATCGGACTTATGGGGTTGTGTTTTGGGTTTTTATAAATAGGAAACATGCTTGTTTTTGAGGTAAGTTTTTTATTTTTATATATTAATTATATTATGTTTATTCAAAATACTGTATCATTATTATTTTGTTGAATCTTCTTTACGTCAAATAGTGACGACAATTAATTCATAATATATATCATTGATAACAGCCAATAAAACAAAATTGCGTCACAATCAAAATCAGAGACGCCAAAATAATTTTAAACCTGTTTACTTGCTTTAAATGTTTACTGAAAACTTAATCTCACATCAAACAAAATTGCTTTTAAAAATCTTGTTGGCATTGTTAAACTTGATCTGTAAAACATTTGTCAAGTGACTCAGTATGTTAAAAAAAAAAAATAAAATTTGGGTTCATTGTTACGATAAAACTGGTCGATTTTTTTGAGTTTTGCATCTGCTTTAAAACATGACCTGTCTTGCAATTCGTTGATCCTATGGGCAGACACTTGTATAACCGGTCCGGAGACTTGAACAGTTACAAAAAAAAGACAAAGATTCTACCTGAACCTGAGCAGATGAGTTGGTTTTTAAAACATGTTTTACAATATACTTATATATATAAAAACGTCTCGTAGTGATGAATAATCTCAGTAACGATAGTAGCTATTATATAATTTGTATTTTTATTTTCGGTGTAGATTTCAAGGATTAAAAAAACTAACAGACACTTCTAATTATCAATGCCAGACTTGTGAAACATTTAATTACAAGGTATTTATTGATTTAGGCGCGAACAATGAGTGTGGCGAAATTTATCCTGCAATGCAGTTAGTTACAATGTTTATTTTTGACGGTCGGAGCATTTTGGAAAATAATCCTTGATTTTTTCTAAACTATTCAATCGCGTTGAGTAATTAATAACAATAACAATGAACAATGCGATCTGCTATGTTATATGACACCTTGCAAGATAAACCAATTGTGCTTTTCGAATAGAAGAATAAACATTGATTTTCACGATTTTCGAGGATCTTATTACAAAATGAACTACATATTTTGAAATAAGGTATTGTTTAAGTACACTGCTATTGAACAAATTAAAATAAATAATCTTTCTTTAATTTAATCATTATATTATTATGTTTGGATTATAATCATGGGACCTTAATTAAAATCCAAACATAGTGTAGTCGAAAAACACAATAAAAGATTATGGTGGACTCATTAGATTATTTTTCTCCACGGAAATGTGCAAACTGTGCATAAATCTTCAATTTTGTCGAAAAAAGTTCATAAACTGACTGAACAAAAGCTACCAAAAAAAAAAAACGTTCTAAAACCTTATGTATGTTTTTAAAAAATTAACAAGAACGTCTAAATGCATTTCACAAATCCCATGGCACACCTACGAGCATTAGCAGCTGTTAACTCATAGAAACAACTGTTATAATTCATTGACGTTACTCCTTTCATACAGTTTATCACTTCCAAAAGATAAAACCCCTATTATTCCACCTGAGAGTGTCACTTACGACACATCATACCGAATTTTCACCATCACAACCTGGTATTTTTACTCTCCGTTACATAATTCTGACGATATGGAAAAAAGTATGACAAATTAAATATATAACACATTTCCAGGTACAATAACAATGATAATCACTAACCGTGTAATTGTAAACGTTACTGTAAATGTGAAAATAAAGGAATAACGTTTTCTGAACCACGTTCATCACAAGACCATACGACATGATCCGGTCCAACGCTACTGTAGAAAATTGAGAAAGTGCAAAAGCAATTGATCGCTTTGTTTGTATTTGTATTCTTTTTTTTCCTTCTTTAAACACGTGTCGGTCTTTAAGGCGGCTCCACACGCAACGGAAAACCCGAAGGCATGCCTCGAGGCGCAAGACCTCAAGGAAAACCTCTATGTGTGTATGGAGAATTTTGTAGAGGCATTCCTGCGGATCTGACGCCTGGAGGCCGGAAATCTCAATACAAAATCTCATTCGGCTTGCCTCTGTGTATATACGCCTCAAGGCCGACCGGACTGTGTGGTGGGATGTGAGGTAGGCCTCGAGGCCTTTTATTACTTTCTATAGCTAAAATAAATCAACAACAGCAAGAGCATCATTTGTTGACGCCATTGCGCGAGCACAAACTGGAATGCCTTAAGGCTGGCTTTCGTATATACCGTAGTGTGTGGAGACCCCCTATTTTTAGGTTTTCCTCGAGGCCTAGCGCCTCAAGGCAGACCTTCGAATTTTCCGTTGCGTGTGGAGCCACCTTAAGCGTAGTAATAAGCTAGAACTCGAGATATTTCTCTTGAGGCCTTGATCTGGCCTTTTATATCGACTTTATTGCTTCTAGGAGAGAATTTTCTATATCTGCACTGAATTTACTGGCACTTTGTTGAGTTATTTTGATGAAATTGTCAATTTCTATGGGATACTGCAATCAATTCAGTTCTTAACAGAAAAGACTGTTATTACAATAGATTATGCAGTCTTGCATACGTATGCAATAAACATATTATTTATTATTTATCTTAGATAAAGATTGTTGATAATAAAAAAAAATATGAGGTGTGCACTGTGTGCAATGTGTATAATAAGCATAATAATGCCGCCGTATGCAGTGGCGTATCATTGTAGATTACGTAACAGCTCTTATATTAAGAAAAGTGTAACAAGTTTTGCAACGTTCGCCTACTCTTAACAATGGCAACATGCTGCGGCCTGAACTCAACCAAGTGTTCAATTAATCTAAGTGAAGTTTTGTTTGCAGTCAATTTAGTTTAGTGGTCAATAAATTGCGCTCTGTAAAACTTCACTTGGACACGATAAACAAGTGTAGTACAATTCACAAGACTATATTTTAACTTTAAATTTTTAGATCACCAATTAAATCTATTAGGATGGAACTGGTGATTAATTTTAACAAAACAGTGCTTATTTGAGTCAAGATATTGCTGAGTATTGCTGAGTTCGAACAAGGATTTCCGTTGTTTTCGAATTTTTATGACAAATTACTGCACAAGTGATAATTAATAACATTTATGTATAACGTTAGTAAATGTTATATCACATCCTGTGATAGACCAACGTGGTTTGTTTTAATTGTATGCGAGTAAAAATTGATTAAGAACATTCACTTACTGCAACTAAGTAGGTAAGAAATGATTTATAAAGAGGTGAGAACTTCTTTTTTCTTTATTTTATTATGTTTGGATTATAATCAAGGTCCAAAAACACAATAAGAGATTATAGTGGACCCATTAGATTATTTTTCGCCAAGGAAATCTTTAGTAAAGACTACAGACTTATTCCCAAATGTAGAGAAACCAGAATATCGCTCACTTTACATAGCTCAGCTTATATAATCTCAAAGTAAGCCAACGTATGACTAGAGACGTCAGTGCCATCCCCAGGCCAGTAGACATACCGATAATTTTTAATTAAACCTCACGTTTTTCATTTAAACACATAATCTTTTCACTCAAATCTATATGTCTTTCTCTTTCAAATAATTTCAAATAGAATATTTACTAGCTCTGTGTATATGTCAAAATTTTCGATTTTAGTTATTGGGTATTCTAGAAATATGTGGTTAAGGCTTCCCACCTGTCCACATTCGCAATATGGACATTTTAGGATACATTTTAGGTTATCTACTATCTGTTACTGTTGTTACGAATGTCCGGCAGGGGGCGTTTCGGGTTTGACGTTACTGTGGTAATAGCAGCAAAACACGGGTCGACAAAAATCGATTTTTTGGATCGAAAATTGTTTTTAAGGCCGTTTTTTTGCTCAAAACTCTTTGCGAAGGGTATTTAGAGGGATCTTATCGTAAGACATGAGAGCGAGCGGCTTTTATAAGGTCGGCAGGAACGGATAAAAAAATGTAAATTTTTGACGTTCATCGATCCGCTTGTCGGAATTTCTAGACGTCACGTGACATTTTCTCGAGGTTCGCCTTCAAACGAAGAGGTGCAAAATCGTGATTTTTTTTCCAAAATTGACGCATTTAATTTACAAAATATCGCGCAGTCCACGCGGAATTGTGTCCTTTTTTCAATTCGAGCGTCAAAAGTAATATCGAAAAACCCAATTTTGCAGCTACTCGATCGCAAATGTCGGCGAAAATGGGCGATTCCGCTGAACGCGCCCTACACTTGAAAGTTCGTAATTAGTATAGGTAGATTTACCTCAAGCCCGATCTTTATTTCAAATAAAACCAGGTTTATTTCATTCAAACGTCTTTCTGCAATTAAAGCCAAACAATTTCTACTTTGCGGAAATAATGGAAAACTTGTTTTTCAGTGAAAAATATTTCTTTCAGTCTATATTTTTGTAATATAAATTACCATTTGTTTTGTAGCGATCATTGCTACCTACTAATAACAGATGATGTTCCGGCTAATTACCCACGATTTAATTTTACGAAACTCGTCAAAATTACGAAATCACTAAACGATCAATTCTGCGAGGTGAATTCACCTCAATAATTCAAGTATACGGTCTCGCAAGAGATCATTACGCAATACGCTTCAGAGAAATTAATTGACGCGCCAGAAATTAGTATTAATCAATTTGCTATTAGCATATTATACAGTCTTCTCTGACAAAACCCACGCGAAATTCACTTCCACTTAATAATAAAAAAAAAACGGTATCCATTGATTCATCTACGGAACAAAATGCTCATTGAGTTATTCAGTTTCCTATATGACATACTTAATTAGTCCACCGCATTCGTGAGTCAATCTTTATCACATTTACCTCGCCGTATGACGTGATTATTTTATCCTAATGATAAATTGAATAAATTCGTTATTTGTTAAGATGAAACATGTCTTCAAGGAAGCCGTGATTTTTTTATAAATACTGGCCGTTTATGGCCGTTAAAAGTCGTTAGAAAGAAAGGAAAAGTCGTTATTATGAACTACCTTGAACTGATAGAATTGTTGACTCAAACGGAAAATGACTACATACTAGGAACTGAGCGCGTTATTATATTTGTTAGTTTTTTTTTCTGGCTAAACTACCTTGGAATAAAAACTGCAAAATCACAAATCTTATTTTCGTCTTTATGATTTGCAGAATTCTGTAACAAGAGACAATTAGCTAAAAAACCGTTGTCTCGGTATTTTTCTTTGTAAATTTCGCAAGAAAGAAATGCGTGGTCCGTTAGGACACCAGGTTAAAGAGCTTAGTTAGCATTGTGAAATCCAATGACACATGGGATTTGTTTCCTTTGTGTCTCCGCAGCGAAAATGGATAATAATCATACACACACGTCGATTAGTGAAATGGGTTCCGCGAGTACAAGGTCGAATGTAACGGCCTTTCCTTTTCCACATTTCAAGATGAGCCCACGCGTTGGTCCGACCAACAGCGACAGGCGAAAGACCAAGACGATTGCTCACTAATTTTAGGTGTTGGCGACCGTGCCTCCGCGTGCTAGTGTGGTGGTATGGTGCATTTAGGTCAATGTCCCACAATGTCACGCAGATGCACCGGATAATAGAAGTACTAGAGCTGGCTGTTTTCTGTTTTGTATCTACTAGCTGCTACTAGCATGCGCACTCAACACTTATATATATTTTTATTATCTACCATGTATCCGCTCACTCAAAGAGCGTGAAAAATGTTAGATATTTATCATCTGAATACTTTAATTTACTGCCTCGTTAATGATCGATATAATACCGGAAGTAAACCGATAATAAACTGATTAAACGTACAATAACGAAGGTTTCCCCTTTCTTCATTTCGTGCTCATAACTAACCCAACAGTCACAAATCACCGTTTAATATTTCTTATAAAGATTCAATATCTAAAGACATGCGAATGACGGTAACTGTGACGTCCGTAGCAAACGAATAACTCATTTATCAAGAAATGGAAATCTCATTTCGACCAAATAAATAATATCTAGATCAATTTATAACTCATTAATCCAGTGATTATGTTTTTTTGGTTGGTTTCTAAGGCAATGATTGGTTTGCAAGGCAATTAATTGCACCGTGATATAACGATCGTAGTGTTTTTCTGGCCGAACAAGAGTTGTTGTGTGCGGTAAAAATATGCCCTCGGGGACACTTTCACGTGAAGGAAGCTTGGCCACATATGGTACTAACCTTGGCATTGACTTGTTGGCTAATTGAAGACGCACCTATTTTTGAAAATCACTTTCTTTTTTGCGGATACATTAGACGCTTCCATTATGGAGAAACTATTTGGCTATCCACTGTTTTCACCGCTAATAAGTTGTCTTTGAAGTCTTTAAGAAACTTAACAATGTACTTTGTGAGATACTGGTACGCGCATCATGGTTGGTATGTAGCATTATGTTGGTAATTTTATATTTTTTCAGTTTAAAATTTAAACATAATAAGTGTTTAAAAAACTTGCTTTGGTTCACCGTTGTACCCGACACGGGCCTTTCTCGATGTCTCCGGAACCCAAACTTTGTTAATTATTCTTACCCGCTAATTGTTTGAATCTCGACCGGGCAAAACTAGCATACGTGGCTGCCACCCTTAGCTATCGATTGGTGTATAATTTATTAAAATCGGATGACCGGAAGTGCTTAAAAAACTTGCTTTTGTCCACCGTAACACTCAACCCGGTCCTTTCTCTATGTCTCCGGAACGCAAACTTTGTTAATTCTTCTCGCCCGCTAATTGTTCGAATCTCGACCGGGCAAAACTAGCATAAGTGGTTGCCACCCTTAGCTATCGATTGGTGCATAATTTGTTCAAATCGGATGACCGGAAGTGCTTAAAAAACTTGCTTTTGTCCACCGTAACACCCGACCCGGCACTTTCTCGATGTCTCCGGAACCCAAACTTTGTTAATTATTCTTACCCACTAATTGTTTGAATCTCGACCGGGCAAAACTAGCATAAGTGGCCGCCAATCTTAGCTATCGATTGGTGCATAATTTGTTAAAATCAGATAACAGGAAGTGCTTAAAAAACTTGCTTTTGTCCACCGTAACACCCGACCCGGCACTTTCTCGATGTCTCCGGAACCCAAACTTTGTTAATTATTATCGCCCGCTAATTGTTGGAATCTCGACCGGGCAAAACTAGCATAAGTGGTTGCCACCCTTAGCTATCGATTGGTGCATAAGTTGTTCAAATCGGATGACCGGAAGTGCTTAAAAAACTTGCTTTTGTCCACCGTAACACCCGACCCGGCACTTTCTCTATGTCTCCGGAACCCAAACTTTGTTAATTATTCTTACCCGCTAATTGTTTGAATCTCGACCGGGCAAAACTAGCATAAGTGGTTGCCACCCTAAGCTATCGATTGGTGTATAATTTATTAAAATCGGATGACCGGAAGTGCTTAAAAAACTTGCTTTTGTCCACCGTAACACTCAACCCGGTCCTTTCTCTATGTCTCCGGAACGCAAACTTTGTTAATTCTTCTCGCCCGCTAATTGTTTGAATCTCGACCGGGCAAAACTAGCATAAGTGGTTGCCACCCTAAGCTATCGATTGGTGTATAATTTATTAAAATCGGATGACCGGAAGTGCTTAAAAAACTTGCTTTTATCCACCGTAACACTCAACCCGGTCCTTTCTCTATGTCTCCGGAACGCAAACTTTGTTAATTATTCTCGCCCGCTAATTGTTGGAATCTCGACCGGGAAAAACTAGCATAAGTGGTTGCCACCCTTAGCTATCGATTGGTGCATAATTTGTTCAAATCGGATGACAGAAAGTGCTTAAAAAACTTGCTTTGGTTCACCGTTGTTCCCGACATGGTCCTTTCTCGATGTCTCAGGAACACAAACTTTTTAATTATTCTCGCCCGCTAATTGTTCGAATCTCGACCGGGCAAAACTAGCATAAGTGGTTGCCACCCTTAGCTATCGATTGGTGCATAATTTGTTAAAATCGGATGACAGGAAGTGCTTATTTTTTACGCTTTTGTTGATCGGTGTTCAAGGCATGCGGTTGCACTGTGTTGTCCAAATCCCCACGACGCTAGTACTTTGTTATTTTTTTTCAGGCGGTAATTGTTATAATATCGATCGGGCAAAACTGTGAGGTGTACATGAAGACTTGTGCTTTCGATTAATGTATTGCTCATTATGATCGGTTAAGTCATAGCCGAGATATGATACCGAAAACTTTACCAAATTGTCGAAAAAGTCAACTTTCATTCGTATTTTTAGGGCACTAATTATGATTTGATCGACCGGGCAAAACTCATGGGATATCAGGACGTTATGAGCTTTAAAATAATGTATCATTTATTAAAATCGGTTGAAAAACAAACTTATTGCTAACTTTTATTGCTAACTTCCCCCGGATAACATTTCTTAAACATTTCTCACCAATGATTTCATTTAAGATAACAATCAGAAATTAGTTTTTTTATACCGAAACACTGTATTGCACTGTGTGGTAAAAGTTTTCACTTTTCTCTAATCGACATTGGCTATCGATACAAAGAAAAACACCAAGAAATTCTTAATGAGCAAAGAAGTTATCACTTTTCCTGGCACAGTGAAAGTCTGTAAGACACAGCAAGCACTTGACCTTAAATCAACTGATTCAGTTTACTTCAAAATCAAACATCGTTTCTTGTTTTAAACAGGGTCGCAAAATTATTGCAGAAGAATGACACGTGTCAATATGTATGTGAACGTGGTATTCTGAAAATTGAGTGGTGGGTACTCCAGATTTTGTATGTTTGGCATAGTTTTGATTAAAGTTCAAATTGACTTGCTAACTGGATTTGTAAAATAAACTGTAGGTGTTGACATGTAATGTCAGCATTTACATAATTGCTCGCTAATATCTACGCGAAATCCAATACCAATGTCAATGTTTAAATTTGAACAATCACGGACGTCTCATTAGGAAAACTTCAACCGAATTTCAAAGCCATTAATCCTCCATTTGTCACATACGCGTGGTACATACTGACATTGACATAGAAACACAAATACACGAAACCCACAGGATCCACAATAATTGCATCAAGCTAGATTCGTTATGGTGGTTAAACGCCAAAATATTACTTTATGGTCAGTGATTTTGTTAATTAACACACCCAAAAAGCAATTGCTAAAAATGAAATCCCACTTACCGACTCGGATAACGGCGGATATCGGCGTTCATATTGATTTTACTATAACAAGCCCTTATGAATGCACCGTTTACTATCATCGCATGATCTGCGGACATTATCGGGGAACCATGGGATTGGTAAACAAGCAATAATAACAAAGACAACCCCCACAGGATGACAGATACGGCAATATGGTGCTGTTAAATGATGCACACTGGGAATCGCCCTTTCGTGACTTTATCGCATTTGAGACATTTTTATGTTACAAAGTATCGACGATTAAAATGCATAAGTGCAGTGCTGTTGTCTAATGCTGTATCATTACTCAGGCCTGTTCAAGTTTAGATATATATGACTCTATGTAGGGAATTTAATTTTAAAACCTGTAATTTCCTCTTCTCTTGGTCTTACTTGGTTTACCATTCAAGTTTAATGTCCCGTATACTTGAAGTGGATGCAATTTTAGTATTACAGAGGTTACTTAATGTGGTGAAGCAGGTTGAAATAGGTAGTTAAGATAATGTTATTGCTAGGATTAAGTTGAATCCTACATTTCTTTCGTCAACGTTCTAATTCCTGAAACAAGTTTTCTGCTCCTAAAACTGATGATTTGAACATTCATACACGTCTATGACTTATTGTTGCTTTCTTATTTTTTTCATCAAAGAAACCTCCGCCCAATTAATGAGATGATTTGTACAATTACTCGTTCAGACATAATCAAGATTTGCAGGAAACACCAACGTTGTCCGTTGTCTTTTGTCCTACAAGAGTCACTGACATCGTGACTACCACAAAAGATGAAGCAAACGCTTTGCGCACTCGCCTGTCAGACTGGTGAACCTATGCGGCGTCTTTGTACGCCAAATTCACTGAATTATGACTAATTAACATTTGGACAACGACTATTAAACAATTATTAAACGGGCGACGACCCAATCAACATAATTTTGCAATTTTACGAAAGTCGAAATTTAACTAGAATTTTATTAGCCAATACATGTGTGTGTGTAAGTTTCTAAAGGAGTAATTGTGCGGTTCATGTTAAACATTTCTCTCTGTGTAGTAGGTATTTGTGCAATACGAATTTTGCAATATTGCGCTTACATCCGGCATTGGTGGTCTACGGTCTGACCTTTACTAAACACTTGGTTTCTTTCAGTTTTAACAATGCATATAACTTCCTGTTTTTTTCTATGTATAATAGAAATACCGGAAGTCCCCGAATAGAATTGTTCCATATTTATATTTATTGTAGATATTTGAATATGTTTTGTGAAAATTCCAAATTTTCTATGTAGCAGAGGTCCTGAAAAATCAGTATGTAAGAAAAACTGACAATACGTCTTGAATATGTTTCATATAATTTTATATTCAAATGCAATAAAATTGAAAAGAAATTCTTCGTTGCTGCCCGAGACAAAAAGATCTCTCCTTATACATAAATAATTATATTTCAGAGGCACATGCTTCCGCTGCCTTACCATCTATTTATGGAATCATATCATGTCTTATACGCTCGTACACCATA
This sequence comes from Aphodius granarius, assembly GCA_963971325.1. NCBI lineage: Eukaryota > Metazoa > Arthropoda > Insecta > Coleoptera > Scarabaeidae > Aphodius > Aphodius granarius. The sequence continues at coordinate 29,793,766 of OZ020225.1, forward strand.
CTGACTATGAATACATAAGTCAATTAGAATATAAATGAGCCCCAGGATTGTACGATGTATACATGCTGGTCTTTAAGTATCACTTTTGGATTGTTGTGTTTATCAAATTTATTATTTAATTTGATTCATCATTATTTAATATGCATAATTAATATAACAATATAAGCAAATTATTTTCGGTGAAGTATAATTCATTCCTTATAGGGTATAGTGTCTTTTAGGGGTCAGCCTGTACATACAAATGTACATTTTATTAAGAGATACGTTAATCAAACCAATTTGGGTGCATTGACACCGCGTTCATCGTCAGAATTACTTAAAATTTTTAATGTTTAACTTTCGTACATTTTTTTAAAATTCAAGTTAATTGGATTTTTATTACTCAGTTGTACAGTGGGCGAGTGTTTTAAAGCGTTATTTCCGCTAGATAACAGTTAGTAAATTTATTTATACACAAAGGGAAAAATTTATAGGATACATACAACGCGAATATCTTTGAGTGAAGAATAACACTTGTTTCTATATCCGCAGACAGATCTTTTGGTTGGTTCAAGTAAAATGATGTCCATTCCGAAAGAAATAGAAGAGGGGCAATGAGTGGCCCCCACGTTCGCCGGACTTAAGCCCTTTTAGATGTTTATTTATCAGTGTGATTTAGCTTTTTGTATTAGGTATACAAAAAGCGTAGTTCTGCACTAAATCGTCTGGATTAATTATAAATTAGTAAGTGATTAGGTTGTGAGTTTACGTTTTGTTTACTCTTGGTTTATAGAGTTAGAATCTAAAAATAATACTGTTTGGAACGCAGAGTGCTCAGCAAGAGGCACTGGAAACCGTATTTAAAAATCACAGAGACTATTTTTTGACGGGTTAGAATTACAGGGCTTTATAAATATAGGTATCTTTTTGGAACAGGGGACTTTAAGTAACTCTAGATTGTATAAATAATTACCAAGTAAACTCACGGATTTGTAAACACCAATTTTGTAGCACCAAATCAAATTATAACAACCAGAGATATCTCTAATGCACCTAAACAGCAATCAAACTACACCTTCTCCCAAAATGCCTAAACTAACGATGAGGAAATATAGTTTAATGCATGCAAGGGTCCCATGGGACGAACTACCCTGTCCCAGACGTCCCCAAAGTGTTTTGAAAATGTTCCAACAGCCGCCCAGACGAGCGCCTCCCCAAAAAATGGGATCATTTACCTTAAAGGGCAGGGAGTACTCTGGTCCTCCATCTGCGGAGTCTGGAAGGGTTCGTCTAACCTTTCGTACGTTGGCCATGCGCCCTGATATTGATCGACCAGCACCAGAGTACATAGTTGGAGGCTCCAGCTTGCACATTGCTGTCGCGACTTCATCTCTGTCCAGACGTAGGCAGAGAGAAGAAGAGTTCTGAGTTCTTGACGCGTAATCTCGCGTATTTTAAAGTGATGGGCTTCTTCGGCCCACGCGGAACCAATGGGCCTTGATGAACGTTTACCACACTTACCCCAGCCGCGGCACGCGGAAAATGGGCTGGACACGTGCCAATAACCCGGTATTCTCAACAATTGTTAGCATCCAGTTCATTAGTTTATAGGTGTAACGCTTTTTGCTATTTTAAAGACTACTGTTATATCTTCTTTCTCGTCTAAAAAGTTTCGAATATTTTTATCTTATACTGATGATTTATGCTATACTTAACCTAAATCATCAGAAAATTGTGCATGAAATGTAGAGGAAATCATCTATAAGCCATAACTCTCGTCTTGATTAATCATTCACTTCTTCCGTCTCGTTTTCTTTCATTTCTTTTGATGTTTTGCATGAAATTTTCTTTTCTTCTCAAACCATACTATATCTATAGATAAAATTTTCCTAATATACTGTGACAAATAGCTGCTCGTAAAGTATTAAACAGTAATTCAATAATGACCGTTTCCTAGTTTTATTAATTGGAAACCATTTAATGAACAAATTATGGGTTTCCCTCACCGAATATTAAATGATTTAATCGTAAAGTTATTACCCACTAAAAAATTTTTCTTTCAATTTCGCTTATATTGGCAATAGAAGGCAGATGTGTCCTTTTTTAAGGGCCTGACCTTTGAGATACGCATTACGTGAGTTATTGCGCGTGTTGCTTATGCCCTTTCTTATATCATATCTAAATCTCTTTTAACGCCAATGTATTACGAAAATAGGTATTAAAATTTTGTAACATGACAACAAGGGACCTCAAAACGAGTATTTACACGAAAATCTCAACAAAAAAAATTCCGTCGATTACAATACTTTCCTTCTAGGGTACTAGTTGGCAAGTAAAAAGGTATTTTCGATTTACTTTTCAGAATTTCTCATTGTGGGTCATATTTCCCTTATATAAAGATTACAAAATTGTCAAAATTCAACCGTTGCACCGATTTGTTTTGATTATTACGTGCTAATTTTGATATACATTATTGGCCAAAGCCAGGGGCGAGTGGCTCTAGCGGTAGAGTGCTGCTCTCCTGCTAGGAAGTCTTGGGTTCAAATCCAGGCATCAGCTGAAGATCCTCGTCCCACCGCCTTTCGCAAGAGGCGTAAAACCGTGGGTGCCGGCAACCAGTTGAACACCTCTGGTTGTCGTTATCAAACAGTATGTAAAAATGGGTAAGCACAAAGGCCCAAGAATTGGCCTAGGTGCAGCAGAATAAACCGCACCCAAAACAACTACAACATTGGCCAAAGCAGACCACCGTATCTTTTCCTCTTACTCACAACAAATCAAATATAAATTAATAAAAACTGCAGAGTTATCAATAAAGAGCTTTTCACCTATTATTATTTATTATTATATATTAGAAAAGAAAGAAAATACAAGTAAACTTAATGAAACTAACGTAAATGTTCGAATTTTTGAGTACCATTTTGTATATTTCGATATCTAAATCCCTGAGGTTTGATAAAAAAAGTTCATTCGGCAATTTGTCACCGTATACAAACAGCAATTCACAAACTTTTCTTTAAGGAATAATTAATCATCAAAGTCCTTTTTTTGGCTTGGGTAAAAGTCCTTGCTGTTGGTTTGAAGTTAATAAAAACATCAGACGACGTCTGACGTCCCCTTGTTGTTAATTTGTCGTGACAAAGTTTGAAACAATTGCGATTGCTTGTCTGACGTTAATTTGCTTTCCACTGGTTCTTGCACTTTCCTGAAAAATTATCTCGTCTGCCGACGTGGCACGCCGCACCATTTAGGTTTGATTTAGTTGGATGTCGTTTGTTAATAATGGAATTAGCGTGATATTGAACAATTTAATTTATACAGACCTATTTATGTTAATTAATCAGTAAGGAATTATGAGGTAATTACACTAAATCTCTTTATGGCGTTTAATTATCCTCAGGCTAAATTCTGTTTGATAAAAAATATTACCCTTATTGTTACATAAAAAGAGAAATCGCGTAACAAGTTTTTCAACCGTAGAGATCTTTATCATTCGTTAATTTTTACATACGGGATATATATAAGTGAGTTTCACTCTTATTTTCACGCCGATTTACTCGATAAACTTAACGACTGCGCCATTATACTTTTGTGCACATTTGTTGCCGACTTACCTGACCTAGTTTTGATTATAACTGGCCGGTAAGTACACTTGAAAAAGTGCAAGCACAATGGATACGAGTGCTAGAACCGTATTGAAGTATAATACCGGATGTTCTCTAAATGTGTCACTTGAATAATAAACGGCGGGTGTCTTAAGCATAGCCGTAGGCTTCACTCTTAGTCCTAACTGTTTCTCGGTTAGTACTATGTGGTGTGGTACTATAATGAAACATGTGTATTGTAAACGCTTTCTGACCAATTTGTTCTTTGATTCTGTTTGATACAACTGTTAATCTTCCACTCAGTTCTTATGCACCAGTCTTTCTTTCTTTACTTGTGTAAATTTAATTTAATTATAATGAATTTGTATTGTAACCGCATTGAGCTATAATATTTCTAATCAGTTCAACCGATCGCATCATTGTGATATTATCTTTGTTGATTGAAGCGTGGTATATAAAGAAACTCATCAATGTTAGACTCAGGTGGTAGTGAAAACTTCGTTTTAGGATAAATGAATGCCGAGCCTGGGGATATTAGAAATCTCAATCGATAATGAACAGAGAAAAAAAAAAGATGCTACATTGGTCGAAAGTTGTATTTGATAATTGTGAAGATAGCATGCGTACTATATACAATTATACAGGTTAGGATTGGAAATGGAAAGTGACTTTTTCGACTAACGACTTGATTTATATGTTCCTCTTGATTAATTCTCTCCAGGCTCTTATTATAGGATTTATAATGCAGAAATTTTGCTTCGTATATTATACTGCAGTAATATCGATTAAAGTAAGCATACACTTGAGGTCCTTGCGGACAAATTTGGCGCTATTGCGTGTTATAAGCGTTTTACAAAATGCCTTATTAGGCAGGTTAAGAGAATCATAAAAATGGGCGACCTGTACATGCTATTTATAATCGAAAAGTGCTTGGATATCAAGAAAATTATTATTCTTGCGTATACAATGTAGAATGAAGAGGATTTTTTTTATATACAAATAATATTTTATGCTAATAAGAATTTCAATATATGTAGTTGCTTCAACGGTTAGTTATTCTTACGATTTAAGAATTTAGTATGTTTATGTTAAGTATATTTTTCTCTGATGAAGAGAAAGTTATTCTCTAGTAAGACGTTCGTTTTACAACAACAACAACATTTTTTTGGGTGAAAAATATACATTCTTCAACCAACAAACAGTTTCTCGACCCAACGTATCGCTTAAAACAGACGTAATTCCTTTCAAACAGTTCCTTCATACTTAAAACAAGAAAACGTAATACTTGGAACATCAAGAAAATCATATTCTTACTCCGAGAATTTTGTATTTTACTTGAACTTATAGAAACAAGTGATATTCTTCACTCAAATATATTCGTGTTGTATCAAATAAATTTTTCCCTCTGTGTAGTATGCTCCAATGGATAAATACAATATTTACTTCGTAACATGAGATTAAGGGACTTACGTTAAACTAGTTGACGGCAATTTGGTTCAAGAGGTCATGTAATAATCTGAGTGCAATTGCCCCAGTTCATATCTTAAATAAACCAAGATAAAGGTATTACTAAAACATGTGATCCATCGACAAAATAGAAGTAGATCAAATTTTTTTATTTAATGACACCAATAAAATTGTTCCTACAGATTTATTTTGAAAAATATTGCGGTTTGTCAGTAGGAACAACATCCATAAAGTCGTATAAAAAACTTGAACAGATCTACAGTCTTCTAATATATTTAATGGCTGGTTATAAAGTACACATGTTCAATTTCATTTCATCGGAAGAAAGCTACCGTTCAGTGCTTTTTCTGCCGTTTTCTGCTATAATAACACATCAAATGAATCGTTAAAATTCACGTGAGCCGCTTTATATATTTGTTCAAAACGCTATAAATTACGACACGGCCGGCGAGAAAGTAACTTAGTAAGAGTGGACACAGCTAAAAGCATTACTCTTACTCTAGAAGGAGACCGAATAATTATTCTTCCTTGCGTTTAACAAGCAAATACGAAAAGACGAGATAGATACTAGATTTACTAGATTTATTTGACTTTAATTATCTACTAATAACACTTTACTCATTAGTTAATATTTATGTTGATTAACTATAGAAACATTTTTTGATATTCCTGACTGCTGGCTGGGGAAAATGTCAGGTTTGCGCGAGCTTCAATAAAATTTTATGCCACCAGTGACATTTCAGGCTGTACTGGTCGTACTGAAAGTGCGGTGTACTTGACAGGATGCGCATTGTTTTGTAGAATTATTGCTTGTTGTTTAAAGTTCACTGCTACAGTAACATATCCCATACGAATCTTGATTCCATGGTTATTCCGTTATACAATTTAAAAATTAACAATTATCTTCGATTTTCTCTCCTGTTTATTTGCGGCAGACAATCATACTTTTCAAGACACGCCAATTACACCAAGTTGAATAACAAAGCTTTTACGTAAACACTGAAGGAATTAGGATAAAATGAATGTCTTTCCACTCCAATTCTACAGTTCAGCTTCTATTTTTCTTTCCTGTTTTGTAACAAGTTTCCAATTATGTTTATCTGTATAGAGTATAGTAAGTAATATATTTAATTAATCAACTAGCACTGTCCTTGTAGGCAAATAGGTTGAACTTTATTCAGCAAAATCCTATCAATAAAGAAAGCACTTGTATAGGTACAATAGGTACAACACAAAGTGTGCTAAAAATAAATCGCCTATGTGAAGTTTATCGATGTAGCCTTACACTATGGGCGCTATTTATAGCAAAATTTTCGTCATGGATTGTTTCAATACAATATTATTAAAGTCTATAACAAAATTAATCAGATTTATCGGTGCAATGTTAGTGTGATATTGGTGCAACATGCATTTCGTAGCTATATCTGTCAAGCAAGCTATCTTTCGAACATAGTTCATAATATTAATTATAACACCACACACGTGCGTGTACTATACGTAGTATTGTGAGGACTATGAATATAAACAAAAGCTTCAACTCCCGAGAGGTTATGCAATGTTATATCTTTTGATAAGAGAATATTTATAGATGTCTAATTATAATTCGATAATTGGTAGCTCGTTCATTTCAATAATGGCTTTGAGAAAAAATGTTTTCAAAATAAATAATAAGTGCGTAAATTAAAAAAAAAATGTGATAAATATTTTATCTTTCTTATTTAAACTGGAATATTTCGGAACATACTGACCTACATTCGTAGAAATAAACACCAATAAACCATTGGAACGAAATGAACCGAAGAACTTGTAAAAACAAATAATAAACCCATCACAGTAGGTAGTCGAAAAATTTATAATAAAAATCCGTATTTTGTCGGGTTGCATCTGCTTGCTTTCTTACGAATTTAGGTCATCAGGCAAATCACTAAGCCAAACAATAGTTTTGTTTGCATCTACTCTATTCTTTATCTCTTACATATATCTCCCAGCTCTTAATTACGAAATTACCAGGACAAACATAACTCAGAAGTGGTGTTTTAGATTTGCCACACATTTTGACGCAATCACGAAAATTATCGACCATAAATTATGCTTTGTTTGCCCCGCCGCCGCGCCGTTCAAGAAAATTTATTGAGGTTTGTATCATTTTCGCGAGATCAATGGAATTTACGTGTGAAGATACGAGAAAAATGAACGTATACAATATCGACGACGACGGATAGCGCAGCTTGTGACCTATTTTCAGCAGCTATGGCCGGACTCGACCTAAATGGGTCACGGAAATAGGCCCTTCTGGGAGTGTAACACCAAATGGCACCTCTTCGCTTCGTTGTTAAGTGCTTTCGCAACCTCTACTCAAGAGCTTGTGCCAAATATGTTCTCCATTATATAAAACAAAGGCTATGATGCATCAAAAACAATTACGACATATTTCAAGTTTAAATTTGGCGCCCAATTCTGGTAGATGTAACCGCAAAAAAAACGATAGAGAAATGTCAAACTGACAATTCTAACCTATAAAACTTGAATAAGAGATAAAGTCTCTCTTGTATCTTTTTTTTTGATCATACAGTTTCATTAGAGAGTGCTAATTACGAATCAAAATACATAATTGGTTTATTATAACGCCGAAATTATCGGCGTAATCGCGTCATTTAGCCGATTTAACTTATTAAATTTAATTGAGCGTTAAATTTGATAAAACATTTACACGAATTGCTCAATTTATACATTTGGATTGCTACTATGTCTCAATAAAAATACATATTTAGGGCAACGTTTTATCTATTATCGATAACAGCGTATTGTCAGATTGGCAATTCAAGTGGACAGACTCTATAATTCGATTATTAAAATACAACAAACCTGTAAGATGATTATCTCAAATATTATTGTCGGAAACATTGCGCTGCAAAACCACTACAGTTTTGTCAGGTTAAAGGTTAATGAAACTAATTTGCATGTAAATTGCAACCACCGCTTCTCCACATACCATGAAAGTTTTGTATTATACAACGTTACTCATTTACGTTCCACACATGCAATTAAATGACATGTACTATATGACAATATCTAGAACAATGGCGGTACGATGTGCTGCTATCTTGTAGTGGTTAGGAGAACTATCACGTTGCTACGGGTTACCGACTCTGTACACGATGTCAAAAATGACACGACAACATATAACGACGAAATTCCCTAAATGCACAAGAAAAGTGCTTGAAAGTTGACATCGCCGTTAATAACCGCTAGCAAATTTGAATTTCGCGCTAAGATGGCCTGTTGTATGTATGTATCTAATATTTATCATGGCCGCCAGGATTTTGACAGGTGTCGAACTTATGTGAAGTTGGTCGATCACCTCGCTGTCAAACCGTGCAGTTTTCATACCTTTTAATTGTATCGTGTGCTTTAGTTTGATTTAATTTAATTCTAATTAGTGTTTTCGTTTTGTCTTCGCAGAGATTCTAATGTAACATAAGTTTAAATGGATATTATCGGGATGTTTATATGCGGTAGCAATTTTGTAAGTCATTCTGTCGATAGGTCTTTAGTAGCTTGCGTTTTATAGAGCTAGTACTCTTATACGTCATATCTAATAATACCTATAAATACGTGTTAAAAAAATGCTTTTTGTCTTTGCAGAGTCCAGCCAACCACCATCACAAAGATGTTCTCAAATATGGGGCCAAAACGCAGTCCACCACATCGGGAAAATACCTAAAAGTGTCATCGAGGAATGGACTGACCTCATCGAAGACATCGCTTATTAATTCCGAGGTAAACTGTGACTGTAGCTGTCAAAATATTGTAGGCTACGTGTATGCTTGCTTCTAACGTCACTATTCATGATATTAACGAGTTCATAGATTGATTTATTCTGTCGGTTAATGTCAATGCATTGGTAGGAAGTGGAGCGTGCGTACACGATTTTCAACAATTGTCACGCATCGTTTTTTGAGGTTCCCCACGCGTTCCCAGTTTTTTTTTTATCGTGCTCTCGCTTAAATATCGGTTCATCATTTCCGGGTGGCTTTCCAAACCAACGACTTAACTTCCGGTGACGTGCCTTTGTGGCCGAATATGCGTAATTAAGCGTGGAATTGTGCAATCTACCGTGAAAAATCATGCGAACGTTATATCCTATCATCGAGCTAATTTGAATTAATCTTTAGAGTCTTTAGACAATAACTTAATTGTTTATTAGGTAATCTGCTCGTATAGATGTTTCAAACTAAGAAGAGCACAGTTGTATATGCAACCAAATATACATAGGCAATTTATAAACCATACACTGGGTATGATTGGTTGCATATACAACTGTGCTCTTCTTAGTTTGAAACTACTCTAATAAAGGATATAAATACGTATACATATAAATTTTGTACATTTGATTAAAAATTAACAAAACATACAATATTCCGTAATATAACGGACCACGCCCCATGAATATTTATGCAATTAGAAGCATTTTCTTGGCTGATGGAAATGTTAAAAGATTCAGGAGGATTAAATCATGTAAATGTACGCCCAACTGCACTAAACAGATTTTGCATTCAGATAGAAAAAAAAATTATTTACAAGTGGGTTAAAAACCCACACGACGAATTACCTAGGTCTATAAATGATCGATTGTGGTATTAATCAAACAAATTATGATCATAAATTACCATCATATGATCATACAAATACCATAACATATTTTTAAGATTTCCATTTTCTACGACAAAATCGACGAGATAAAAATTGTAAGGAGGTATTTTGTTATTTCAGTTGCCCGTCTTGGAAAGTGGAAAAGGTTCGTCCAGACTGAATCCCCAAGTTGGTAGCACTGCCGGAAGCAAATACGACCCTTCGCATATCTCCCCATCTCGGGACGCCTTCCCCACAATTAACAACAATCAGAGGAGCCATACGAACATCTCCAACAATAACAAGGACGAGGAACCCGCACACAATCTACCACTGACGCCGCAAGGTACGTTTTAATTAACAATTCTGACCTAGCAATGACACCTTGTGCCCAAAACTACCCACCCTGTACATGGTCCTGAAATTACAATCTCATATTTTTTGATAAATCCTTAAGTGGTAAAATATAAGTCGTTTTATATAAGTTTGTAGAAGTTTATATAAGTTTAATTGCGTTGTATGCTAATCCCAACTCAAAAAAGGTTTGCTCGTAACGTTTTACAAGAAAAAAAAACCGTGTTTTATTGTTGCAAGTGCACACTTCTGGCGTGCACATGTCTTTGACGCATTCTTACGACATGTGCTGTATTCCTACGCTATAACATTTTATATTTGTTGAATTATAAACCCAACTTTCTGTATTTTTAAAATAACAGAATCCAATCTTCTAACATATCATTTTTATATTGTTTGGGAAGTAAAACGGTTCTCTATTTATCATTTAACAAAATAGAAACACCGAAGAACAGTTTTCATTGCTTACAAAAGAAAAACCCCCATATTTTATTGGAACATATGTTTGATTGCAATTTGCAGTCTGCACCACAGTTGTCGTCCAGTTTTTTTAATTAAATCAGTAGAAAAACGAACGTTGATGTCTTAAGTTATGGCTTAGTTAAGATCATTGCAACGCATTCCATGTAGGCAAAGAAGTAACAGAAACAGAGATGCTCAGAACATCAAAATCTTCATATCACTGGGTAGACTTATACTTTAATATAACAATACACCCTTTATGTTATGCTATATTAAGTTATGTTAAGAAATGCCAGATCGCGTATTATACGAACAAAGGAAATACTTAGCTTATAAATCTGCGATTGCGACTCTAAAGCCTTGTTTACACGGGTCATGTGGCGGCGCAAGTAACTTGCCTTCGCACTTGCATGGTTTTGTTCTACTTGACTTGACTCAACTACAGTTTGAAGACGCCCGTTTACATGAGATTCAAGTAGAGAAATACCGAGTGAGTCAAGTAAAGTCTCTAATCATGGGTGCTAAACGCACTGTGGCACAAAATTGTTTAATTAATTTAACAAATCATCTCTATTTTTTGTTTTTACTCAGTAATGCCAAAACCTTCCTTTCCCATCCTTTTTATAACGTCCTTCTCCGCAGCTTTCCTGGTATTTTTATTGCCGTAATTGGCGTTACTTTTTCTCCACAAGCATTCCTTTTCGCAGTACAGATCTACAAATTTAAGTGTCTCTTCCTCTGCACAGAGAGAAAAGAAATGTAAAATCAAATAAATGTATTTCTTTGAACATATTTCTTTCAAGGATCTTTAATAAAACGATTATTTGTTTGAATCAAATGTTTGAAACAAATAAGTATTTTTAAATAAAAAAAAATAGTTGCATAGGCTGAAAGAAATATTTTATTTGAAGTAAAGAGAAATAGTTTTCACTGAAAAAACGATTCTTTTACACCAAATGGGTTTCCGTGACGTTCGTAATGTAGAAATTGTTTGGGTTAATTGCAGAAATATGTTTGAATGAAATAAATCTGGTTTTATTTGAAATAAAGATCGGTATATAACATAAATATGTATTCTATTTGGAAGAGAAAGATTTGAGTAAAAAGATTATTTGTTTGAATCAAATGAAAATTAATTTCATTAAAAATTATTGCTGTGTCTACTGGCGAGGAGATGGCTCATGCGTTGGGCTTTTTTGGCCCTTATATAAGCTCATCTACAGAATGCGAGCGGAATTCTGATTACTTTTCATTTGGGAATAAATGTAGTCTTTGGTAAAGATTACCGTGGAGTAAAATAATTTAATGAGTCTACCATAATCTTTTATTATGGCTTTCGATTAAACTATGCTTGGATTATATAATCAAGGCCCCATGATTATAATCCAAACATAATAAAATATTGATTTGATAGTACACTTTACTGAAACTAAAGTATTATTTGATTATATCAAAATTTGTACTTTTTAAATCAACATTCGATTTTATTAATGCAAGTACTAAATTGTAAAATAGTAAAGAAAAGCTTTTTTATTTAAAAAGAACGTCGAGTTCTTTAAACAAAATGCTCATTTTGTTTGAAAATATTATGTTATTGAATTTAAGTTAACTAACGTTCATACAAATACGATAGCTTTGAATTTAATAAATTTTACCAAAGAAAATAGTAGTGGGGGAGTAGTCAAGTCAAGTTACTTGTCCACCGTGCAGAACAACTTGACTTGCCTCAATACATGACGCAAGTCGGTACTTGACTTGACCCGAACTGTTTACACGATTCAACTTGAACAATATGCTTTACTTGACCTGAACTGTTTACACGATTCAGCTTGAACAATATACTTTACTTGACCGTTCTACATGACCGTCTACATGACCCGTGTAAACATGGTTTAACTGCTGTGGAATTTGAAAAAAAGTGCCATGGAACAGACATACTCATTTGCTTGCATAAGTAACCTATCCTACCCAATGCAGAATTCTTCTTGCGCTGACGACATTGTCGACTCAATAACACTACTTAGTGCTGCATACGACCTTGCTTGTTGGAGCAAAGTGCAGACTTGTAGAGATACATGTTTGCTTCAGTAAAAATGCGGATTTAATGAATGAAAACATAAACGGGGATTGCGTAAGTTTAGTAAGCTACGTATTTAAATAAAATTTGCTGATTCGATAGTAAAAAGATAAACAAATTCCGACGTATTTTGATAATACCGTACTATGATCATATTTACGATGTTCTGTGACGCATCCCAGCAAATCGCCTGACCTTACGCTTAGGATTTCATCATTTAATCATCAATTTATCAAGAAAATCTTTATTTCAGAGGCCCTAAGACTGTACGGCCACCGCTTGACCGAGTACGAGAAAGCGGAAATCGAAAAACACCCGAAAATTTGGTACCTGGGCCTGGACGCATGCAAGATCCATGGCGAGCATGGCGGTTCCCAGAACGGCGGCTACGATGACGACAGCGGCAGTTACAATAAGGTCAGTGCGAAAATTTCATGCAAATGACCCAAAAACAAACGTTTACCATCGGCGCCTCTTATGCCATTTCACTTTCCATATGGTAATATTCGCGAACGCGTGCATTATGTATGAGAACGTTGACGACTGATGTCTTGTCGACACGAACGACCTCTGTACGGCGATTCCACAGTTTAGATCCTCAGAAATGAAGATGATACAAAGAAAATCGGTGTTTTTTTTTATCTCCAGGCCTGAAGGTTGTACATAAAAGCATTTGATGGGTTATTATTTTTTTTTTTTTTTAATGTACTGGTTGACACAAGGTTTTACCAGTTTTTACACCATAAACTTTACAACTTCGGTAATCATTAATCTTTGACCGCACTTTCCCACCATGCCCTAACCAGAAAATACGAGGAATCGCTTCTTTCGATCGCCAATAAAATAAATTGGACATTTCATCGGATCCAATTGATTTCGGCTATGTTCTGATCTCTTTACGCCTGGTCAGAACAATTTTCTGGATAATTCCCGTTATTTCCGATCATAAAACCCAGTCGTTTACGTTTACAGTCTTTTAACGTGTAGTGGTTAAAAAATTGCAAGCACAGAAATTTCCGTATAGCCAAAGAGCCAGGTGGAAGCTCAATGGAAAAATCGATAAAAGGGACCTCAATCAGGGAGACCAACGTCACCAATTGGTGCTTCAGTCACGATATCCTCCAATTCTGGTTTTCGAATGACAATGTGCTTTCAGAAACGCCTTGTTTGATGTAATAATCGCAAAGAATAATGGAGAGCATCACAAAGGAGCACTTTTGCGTAACGCTGAGCTTTAATCGCTGAAGTGGGAATATCAATATTTGGTATCAACAAAGCTGGAGATAAAATAGAGGAAAATCTATATATTATAAGGTATAACCTAAACTTATTGGTCCTAAACCTAAAAATCAATTGTCCTAAACCTAAAAATAATAATAAAACAATAATATGGTTAGAGAGGCAAATGGATTGACCCCAGCGTCGGAAAGGTATGAAATTTTGATTGAATATTAAATATTCAGGATGAGGATCAGGGAGGGGTAGGTGGATAGCAGACTGGGGTTGGGTAATCCAATTTTGCGCCGAGATTCTTCTGCCGGCTTTGTTTGCAGCAGGATTTTCGGCTTCGTTGCCTAGCGATTGTAAACATCTCGGAAAAACAGGGGTCTCCCTTATTACGTGATAATGCAGTAATTAAAACGCTTCCACCCTTTGAACTTATTCAGGATTATAAGGTGTTTTGATGATGGTGCTTTATCCCCATTACCGAGACTTTTCCCTTTAATAATTATACCCTGTTAATTATATCTCCAAGTTTTGTGTAGACGCCATGGTTTATTTAACTTTAACATAAGGGTGTTTTATTTAAAATTCCGAGCACTTTGCTGCAAACACATTGGATAAACAGGGGAACTATTTGCATCCAAAGCCAGTACATACAGTTCGCTATGGCACCTGCAATAGCAAATGTTAACTAATCGTTCTATTTTCGTACACCCAAACATTGCTCCCCGATGAATTTAGTGCCCGTATGACTCAATCGACCGACCAATCCAAACAAAGGTTCAAGAACTCCAACGTTTACTTCGGTCTTGAGTACCAGGTGATGAGTGCCAATGTTCAGACAGAATAGTTACCACTTTTATGAGCTAAAATTATCAAAAGATGTTTCTGATAAATAATTGTCAACAATTCAACAATTCAGAAATCTTTATTTATGTAATTTCTCACGTCATTTATGCAACTAAACGTAGATCGTCTCATTTAAACTTAAGAGTTTGTCATTAATACTAATAGCAAATTTTCCACTTCCTGCATGGGTTGTTACCGAAGTCGAGCTCATTTACTCACCACATGCTTCATTAACTCGCTTCCTAACAGATGATTAACTATTAACAATTCGCAATGATTCCGTGTACATGGGCAATTATGCCCCATACGTAAACCAGTGTCAGAATCCATAAAATAACATAACTGGGTCACCCATTCATTCCAGAACTAAGCCTAACTACACAATCACCCAGGTGGTTTTGTGTCCACACAAAAAAAAGAAACATATGGAACGTTTAAATCTCTATTTGTGATTTAGAATCGCCCTGGAGCCGATAAATCGACGGCCGGAGAAATTGCACGAATCGTGAAAACAGACGCAACGCTGGTAAACCGGTTCCCTTAATTGGGCAGCGGCCGGCGCCCCGCGCTTTAATTAAGAAATGTATTTATAAAATCCACGGGATTAGCTCGGCAATTACGGAATTGTAACGTAAATCTCCTACAAACTGGAGGATATAACTCGTCCGACTTCGCTTTCCGTGCAAGAAGCCGTTTGTAAACTAGATGTCGAACTGGTTAAAGAGATTCTAGGATACGCTTATGCCATTTTGTTTTGTTTGTCTTTTCTGCGCTATTTGCTATTTTTTGCCCTTCCTTTGGTCCTTTCCTTTCCTTTAGCACCTACGAGTGTCCAAATTCATCTAAATCATTCAAAAATTCCTTAAGAGGCTGAAGGAAGCTTTTGGACAAACACCAATCAAACTTTTCGGGCAAACTCAATTTTTTTAAGCAAATACTGCACCAATGAATGTCCGAAGGGTTATACACCGAAAAAAAAATGCCTTAAGAGGCTAAAGCACCCTTTTGGACAAACACCAATCAACTTCCTCGGCAAATTTAGCACCTATGAGTGTTCAAATTCATCTAAGTTATTCAAAAATTCCTTAAGTGGCTGAAGGAAGCTTTTGGACAAACACCAATCAAACTTTTCGGGCAAACTCAATTTTTTAAGCAAATACTGCACCAATGAATGTCCGAAGGGTTATACACCGAAAACAATTTCCTCAAGAGAGTAAAGCACCCTTTTGGACAAACACCAATCAACTTCCTCGGCATATTTAGCACCTATGAGTGTCCAAATTCATCTAAGTCATTCAAAAATTCCTTAAGTGGCTGAAGGAAGCTTTTGGACAAACACCAATCAAACTTTTCGGGCAAACTCAATTTTTTAAGCAAATACTGCACCAATGAATGTCCGAAGGGTTATACACCGAAAACAATTTCCTCAAGAGAGTAAAGCACCCTTTTGGACAAACACCAATCAACTTCCTCGGCATATTTAGCACCTATGAGTGTCCAAATTCATCTAAGTCATTCAAAAATTCCTTAAGTGGCTGAAGGAAGCTTTTGGACAAACACCAATCAAACTTTTCGGGCAAACTCAATTTTTTTAAGCAAATACTGCACCAATGAATGTCCGAAGGGTTATACACCGAAAAAAAAATCCTCAAGAGGCTAAAGCACCCTTTTGGACAAACACCAATCAACTTCCTCGGCAAATTTAGCACCTATGAGTGTCCAAATTCATCTAAATCATTCAAAAATTCCTTAAGTGGCTGAAGGAAGCTTTTGGACAAACACCAGTCAAACTTTTCGGGCAAACTCAATTTTTTTAAGCAAATACTGCACCAATGAATGTCCGAAGGGTTATACACCGAAAACAATTTCCTCAAGAGGCTAAAGCACCCTTTTGGACAAACACCAATCAACTTCCTCGGCAAATTTAGCACCTATGAGTGTCCAAATTCATCTAAGTCATTCAAAAATTCCTTAAGAGGCTGAAGGAAGCTTTCGGACAAACACCAATCAAACTTTTCGGGAAAACTCAATTTTTTTAAGCAAATACTGCACCAATGAATGTCCGAAGGGTTATACACCGAAAGAAATTTCCTTAAGAGGCTAAAGCACCCTTTTGGACAAACACCAATCAACTTCCTCGGCAAATTTAGCACCTATGAGTGTCCAAATTCATGTAAGTCATTCAAAAATTCCTTAAGTGGCTGAAGGAAGCTTTTGGACAAACAGCAATCAAACTTTTCGGGCAAACTCAATTTTTTTAAGCAAATACTGCACCAATGAATGTCCGAAGGGTTATACACCGAAAGAAATTTGCTCAAGAGGCTGACGCAATCGTTTGGACAAACACCAATCAACTTCTTCGACAAATTTAACACCTATGAATGTCCAAACTCGTTTATATCATTAAATCAGCCCTTCCCAACTTTTTTCAAGGGCGGAAATAGCCATTTGGTTTAAATTTATAATGTATCGAAGGCATAAACAAGAAGCCAATAACGCGCATACAAACTTTTCGCTTCTGTACTATACTTGTTTCTTCGGTTATTCATGGAAAGTTAAACATACACAACCGGTATACGAACCGAGAATAACCACAACATGACCCTGTGCTTTCAAAACGCCTTGTTACATTTTGATTAATCGCCCGCGTTGCCCGGTAATAATAGAAATTCCGACTGCATCTTGATGCACAACCATTACAGTTAATCCCATCGCAAATTAAGGCCTAACTGCAGTTGTAAATCGCTTGAATTGCGCTCGTTGCTATGCCAGCACATTTCTCCCCTCTAATTTTAGTCCTGCTTAATATGTTGCAGGTTCTCCACGACCACATAGGCTATAGATATGAGATTTTGGAAGTGATAGGGAAAGGTAGCTTCGGCCAGGTCATAAGGGCTCTAGATCACATGACCAATCAGCACGTTGCCATCAAAATCATCCGGAATAAGAAGAGGTTCCATCATCAAGCACTGGTCGAGGTCAGAATCCTCGACCATATCAGGAAGCGCGATAAGGAAGCCACCCATAATGTTATACATATGTTGGAGTATTTCTACTTTAGAAACCACTTGTGCATCAGCTTTGAATTGATGAGGTAAGTTTTTTTTTGGTCTTCGTTCTGACTAGAACAAGTTCAAATTAAAACGTAAACAATACACTGTTATGTCCTGATTCATTCCTCATTTGCATATACATACAGGAAATCATGTGTAACACATTTTTAATTTGCAATGAGTAAATATTTTGTAAACATCAATCAATTATTCTAGCATACATAATGTATAATTTATAGATTTTACGGTAAATAATTTTTAGAGCTTAGTGTTACAAACATTATCTTCTGTTTCAGTTTAAATCTATACGAACTTATTAAGAAGAACAACTATCAAGGTTTCAGCTTGAACCTGATCAGAAGATTTGCCAATTCTCTCCTGAAGTGCCTGAGGCTCTTGCAGAAAGAGAATATAATTCATTGTGATCTCAAACCGGTAAGTTGAAATTGTCCCAAACGATATTTATAGACCTCTTTAGAGTATACAGAGAGTCACAGAAACGTTAAATTCCTGCCTAAATTTAAATCGGAACAACTGAAATAAACCGAAAACAATGTGCTCTGGCTTAGCGTCCACGTGCACCACCAGTGTAAACTGTCTATTGCAGACAATACCGAAATGAACATTGGGCACGTTGCAGTATATTTATTTAGATTAGTCCGCAAACACGATCGATTATAAATACATGTTTCATATTCTTATAATCTGGATGGGACCTTTGAAAATCAAGATTTTAGCGAATTTTTAGTGTCATCGAGTCAGTTATTAATTAATCTACCTATACTAATTACGAACTTTCAAGTGTAGGGCGCGTTCAGCGGAATCGCCCATTTTCGCCGACATTTGCGATCGAGTAGCTGCAAAATTGGGCTTTTCGATATTACTTTTGACGCTCGAATTGAAAAAAGGACACAATTCCGCGTGGACTGCGCGATATTTTGTAAATTAAATGCGTCAATTTTGAAAAAAAAAATCACGTTTTTGCACCTCTTCGGGTGAAGGCGAACCTCGAGAAAATGTCACGTGACGTCTAGAAATTCCGACAAGCGGATCGATGAACGTCAAAAATTTACATTTTTTATCCGTTCCTGCCGACCTTATAAAAGCCGCTCGCTCTCATGTCTTACGATGAGATCCCTCTAAATACCCTTTGCAAAGAGTTTTGAGCAAAAAAACGGCCTTAAAAACAATTTTCGATCCAAAAAATCGATTTTCGTCGACCCGTGTTTTGCTGCTATTATCACAGTAACGTCAAACCCGAAACGCCCCCTGCCGGACATTCGTAACAACAGTAACAGATAGCAGATAACCTAAAATGTATCCTAAAATGTCCATATTGCGAATGTGGACAGGTGGGAAACCTGAACCACATATTTCTAGAATGCCCAATAACTAAAATCGAAAATTTTGACTTTTGACACAGAGCTAGTTACTCATACTAATTCTCATATTTCAAATTGGACCCATCAAGTTTTAGATTGGCCAAGGATTGCTGGTTTGAACAGTACTAGTTTCATTGGGTAGGTGTTACCTGTAATGTCCTGGTGTATACACATAAGTAATTAAATTAAAAGATTATTGTGTCTGGTGGCTTCGATTTTGTTGTGTCTCGCGTCTGCCTTTTATTTATATTACGTGCTAGCAAAACCGACGTAGTCTGGTTGTTTTGTTTCATCAGATCATCCCTAGACGGTCTCGTGTTTTTTTATCGGGATTTTGACCCCACCGCCGTTTTGTCGTATTCGAACGGCGCAAAAGTTTTGTCAATTGATACTCCACCCGTGTACGGTTACCTTTCGTGACAGAGGGTTGATATTGTGATTTATTACCGTATTCAATCTTCATTGAATCGATTTGTTCAACCCACAGGGTTTAATGGTTACATTTTAGTAAATTTTTAGTAAACATTTCAAGGAATAGATATGTTTGGGTAGTTATTTTCTTAGCAACATCAAGATATAATGAGGTAGGGTTAAAATGGGTAAATTACAGGTTAAAATTGCCTTATTACCCAAAGAAATTGCCGGTGGATAATGGTCTTGTCTCGCGTGACAGGCGTTTGACAGTAAATATGGTAAATAAGGACCTATCCTCAGCATAGGTTGGCCGGAGATGGGATGTAACGATAGATGTAATTATTATGTCTTCTCTTTTCTTTTGCAGGAAAACGTTTTGCTGAAACAACGAGGGAGCAGCTCGATCAAGGTGATTGACTTTGGTAGTTCTTGTTATTCGAACCAGAGGGTCTACACCTACATACAGTCGAGGTTCTACAGGTCACCTGAAGTCATTCTAGGATTGACGTACGACACCGCCATCGATATGTGGAGTTTAGGTGAGCAGATAGTTTTTTTTACTCTCCGACTAGTATCCTAGTAGAAAACCCAGTGCAATCACAGCCACGATCAAACATAATCTAACTGAGTTTGGGAAATTACAACACCACAAAGTTCCCAGTTTACTTTCGTTAGGAAGCAAACAGCTGTGCGCCAACATACGGTACACATTTGATCCCAACCACGTGAAAATTGCAATTGCGTAGGCGAATATACACGGTGTATAGTGTATGTATGTATGTTCTCATGTTCTGATAGCTCAATATCAGCTCAATAAAAGTATTACAACGCTTAACTCGTAGCTTGATCAAGAGCTTTTAATGTTCATAGTTATGTTGTGTATATACCTAGAGCAACAATTTTAGACACAGGACACGTTTTTATTATGAACTCTGTGCCGTGTGCTGTGCTGTAGAGCTTGTTGAAGGTTTCCCCCACTCCCTAATCACCGATTTTTCTAAGATGTATCAAAGCTTGAGCGCCACAAAGTTGACAATAAAAGCTCTGGTATACAATCTAAAATAGTACATACACTAGCTCTGTGTATATGTCAAAATTTTCGATTTTAGTTATTGGGCATTCTAGAAATATGTGGTTAAGGCTTCCCACATGTCCACATTCGCAATATGGACATTTTAGGATACATTTTAGGTTATCTGCTATCTGTTACTGTTGTTACGAATGTCCGGCAGGGGGCGTTTCGGGTTTGACGTTACTGTGGCAATAGCAGCAAAACACGGGCCGACAAAAATCGATTTTTTAGATCGAAAATTGTTTTTAAGGCCGTTTTTTTGCTCAACACTCTTTGCGAAGGGTATTTAGAGGGATCTTATCGTAAGACATGAGAGCGAGCGGCTTTTATAAGGTCGGCAGGAACGGATAAAAATTGTAAATTTTTGACGTTCATCGATCCGCTTGTCGGAATTTCTAGACGTCACGTGACATTTTCTCGAGGTTCGCCTTCACCCGAAGAGGTGCAAAAACGTGATTTTTTTTCAAAATTGACGCATTTAATTTACAAAATATTGCGCAGTCCACGCGGAATTGTGTCCTTTTTTCAATTCGAGCGTCAAAAGTAATATCGAAAAGCCCAATTTTGCAGCTACTCGATCGCAAATGTCGGCGAAAATGGGCGATTCCGCTGAACGCGCCCTACACTTGAAAGTTCGTAATTAGTATAGGTAGAGATACATCCTGTATATAGTTGCGTTGCATTCGGCATGGTTGTAGCGGGCAACGTGACGACGTGGGTAGACGACGTAAAGGCGCCCACCGGTCTGTGGCAGATTTGAACGGTGACCCTATAAATATCACCGGGACAACGTAGGAGACAATTCACAACGCGGAGAGAAGTGTTTTTCCTTCTTTCGATGGATGCTCGAATGATAAATATTAAACATTGGCGTGCTCTGTTCAAAGGAGAAAGAACGAGTGGTATTGAAGTCTCATTGAATTTTCATTAATGTTGGGATCGATGATCGTGAGAAGAAGGGACGCTGATGCACTGCCGCGCGCGGGATATTGTGCAACGACGAATTCGTAATTCGCGCCCACGATCTCTTTTGTTCGTTCAGCTGATAATGGTAATCTGGCCGGTCTTCTTTATTATTTACTTTGAGCTATTGTCGGCACGGGGAAAACTTATGAGGTCATGTCGGTTATCGCTGCTTTAGGCTTTGTGTGCAATTTGTGATATAATTAGTTATGGCTAGCAAATTTACTATCAAAATCAGTCACACAAAAATTTGGTATAGACTTCTGGAGTCTCAACGCGCGAAAGAGTCGCCGCTCTGGTGGTGAAAGTATTAACTAATGTTTTTGTGACAATTTTCATAATTTATATGGTGTGGTATAGGACTTTGAGTATAATTTCGCCGGTATTTAAATCTAAAAGATGAAAAACGACAAAAAGAAGCAGCAGAAGTAAGACCTATTGTTGCGTTCCACAATGCAATTCATATCACAGCGAGCGCTTACATTTCGCATGTACTAAAAATTGGCAAAAATGTCTAAAGACATATGCTAGTGTGTTCAAATAATTTTCTAAAAGAAGAAAAACATACCTTTTCCGTACAACAACGTTTTCCATGTCGAAAACAGCGGCCGGTACCGTCACCACATTATCAAAGAGTCCGTCACTATACGTTTAGTTTTCTGTTGATAATTAGCACTTATCCACAATTTCAAGTCCCGAAAACACATTTCCGCACCTTTTTGGTTAATTTTGATCGAGAAACTGGCGAAAAGAGGTTAACCGATGTATCGCGTATGACACAAGACTCGAGTTGCTAGAATGACGGACCAGCGGTCATTGCGTTGCAGCGGCGCGAAATTTGAAATTGCGTTCACCGACTAACCGCGCGAAACACTGTCTTAGGTCCAGTCTTACAAAAACTTTATCCCATAGTTTATACACAGTATAACACTATTACTGTAGTAACCAAGATGCGATAGCCAATGAAATGACTCAAAAATTTATTTATACTGGGTATAACTTATCTTATCCTAGTGCACTTGTAAGACTCGCCCTTAAAGACTTTGATATATGAAATTTCAGGTTGCATACTAGCTGAACTCTATACTGGTTATCCATTATTCCCTGGAGAAAATGAACTTGAGCAGTTGGCGTGTCTCATGGAAGTTCTTGGACCACCACCTGATGATATCATAGCATCGGCGACCAGGAGACGATTATTTTTCGGTGAGTTTTCCGAAAAATTCCCCTCTTAAATCCATAATAACACAAACGAATCTCTTAATTCATGAAGATTCGCGAGGCAACCCACGATGCATCACCAATTCGAAAGGACGCAAGAGGAAACCAGGCTCAAAGAATTTGGCCATCGCCCTCAGATGCAACGATCATCTATTCATCGACTTCATCTCCAGATGTTTAGAGTAAGTTTTCTGTTCTTTTTTCTTCCTTTTCAACGAGTTTCATTGATCAGAAATACTGATAATGTAGCCAGATATTGCAAAATCGTGTTCAAAACTCATAAGCTGGAGATTTTTTGGGTCTTTTTCGGGCACGTTCAGTTCGGGAGAAATATTTGAGGAAATTGACACAAGATTTCAATTTTAGATGGAATCCGAAAAATCGTATGACGCCAGACGAGGCATTACGTCACGAATGGATTCAGTCAGCTACAAATCAGCACAAGTCGAATGACTTGAGGCATAGTCAGTCGGAAGCGAGCGTCAGCCATGACAGCGGGTATTCGCATTCGAGCAGCAGGACCTCAGGTTTCGGTCAGTGGCCGCACAAGTGCGTCGCCTCCATGACGTCGACGGCGACGGCGGTTTCGGCCGTTCCGGCGAAAACCAGTGATAAATTCAAGGCCAAAATCGTAGACACTAGGTTACACGATAGCAGCAACTCGATAGATTCGAATTTGAATGATTCGGGTACGTTTCTTCCGCCAATACTCTAATTTGCTCTCGAAAAACGAAAAAAAAAAAAAAAAAAAAAAAATCGGTGACCAAACGTTGAAATTTGGTAGATTTGATGATATATGGTGTAGATGTTACAGGTAGTGATTGATTAATTCATAATTTCAATGGTAACAATAACATTTCTATAGTACAATCATAGAGGTATTTTTGTGGTAGTTCTTCGATTTTATAGAGCACTTAATGTGGAAACTTGGCCGGGTTTTAACAATTTTCTTTGGAAATATCTTTGATGTTGTGAACACTGTGCGTGATATATAATCAGAATATATTTCAACGCTAAAATGATCTTATTAATTAAATATCTAAAATGGTATTCAAGGTGTAAATTATATTAAACGTATAAAGGTTTAAGATGTATTTTTAAAGGCTTTTAACCACGATTTAGGACTAAAAAAAAAATCCAATATTACTGCTAAAAATATCGATATTATAGACACATGTCAACAGAAGTTCTTTGTAATAACAAAACCAAATATTTTTCATTTTTAGCAGCTTTATCAAGCGTCTTAACAAAACCTTTCTCTGATAATTTTCCATGTTGCTTTGATATCTGTCGAAAATAGCAACTTAGAGTAGTTTCAAACTAAGAAGAGCACAGTTGTATATGCAACCAATCATACCCAGTGTATGGTTTATAAATTGCCTGTGTATATTTGGTTGCATATATAACTGTGCTCTTCTTAGTTTGAAACATCTATACCCCGTTTTGTTTTGCTTGTAGCTTTATATTTTTAGCTTTTTTATGTTTTCTGTGTGTTTGTGTTTCTTTCGTTTTGTTTTATTTTCTTTTTCTGGTTGATTTCAGGCTTATTAAAAGATGCAAAATACCCCCACATCCTGTCCTACCCAAGTAGTAGCGTAAACAGAGACTGTAATAAGTACATAAAGCAACGTTGCAAATTGTTGAACATCTACATAGAAGTTTAGAGAAGAGAGCCTTGAGAAAACCCGCTGTTGTACTACCTATACTGTTCTTTCTGTATTCGTAAATAACTTTTAGATTAAGTTATAAATTTAGACATCAAAGAAGAAAAAGAACCACCAATAAGTTGTTCTCTAAGATTTGTGTCTCTCTATAACATTTTAGGTGTATTTTTTATCATTATATTATCTTTTATATTTTTTTTTCTCTTAGTAAAAATTAATATTCTAACACTGTCAAAGATAATTTGACTGATATTGCATTGTTAAACGAGTTGTAATATTAAATTTAAATTGTTTGCTTAATATTGTGATTCAACCATTAATTATTTATTGTTTAATCTTGTGAATCGCTAATTATTTAATAATAATGATTAATTTCAATGTCTTTTTATACTGTTTGAACGTTAGGTTGCCTTGCTATTATATAAAAATATATTAAGAGAAATTCGTGTGCATTAAAGAAAAGGTATATTATTGTTATTGTATATGGCCCAAAAAAGAGATTAAAAAAACCTCTGTAAAATCCCTTCCCCGTGATGTGATATCTGATAATATTATATTATAGATATTTAGACCCCCTTTATCAAGGGATAAATAACTGTTACAGGTTATACCAACATAATCAAATATATAGCTAACTTATAGACATCTAGTGGATGTCACATTGTCAGCTCTCACACAAAATTATAGCACTTTTATAAAGAAATAGAAACCTTAATTTACCCAAGAAAACTTACCTTTATATTATGTTTCAATGCTTATCCTATAATTGTACAATATTGTTGTAAGATCATTAAAAAAAAAGACTGAAATAGAAATTGTGTATTATTTAAAAGTTTACTTAGTCGAACTACCACCAGGGGGCAAATTGGTTGTGGAATGTGGTAAGTATAAAGTTAAAAACATAGATTTTCCATCACTAATTTTTATTCATCATCACTGTAAAACAGAACGAAAAATACAAATAAAATGCAGCAAATAATTAACTACATTTCGAATGAGGAATGGCTTCATGTTGTGTATGACTCGTGTATAATAAATGGTTTTTTTCCCTACGGAAGCTTAAATAAAGAAATCGACATAAAATATGAAAATTAAATAAAAATTGACAGCTAAAAGTGACTACATTCGGTACTTTTCATTCAATCGAATACAAAATTATAGCACTTTTATAAAGAAATAGAAACCTTAATTTACCCCAGAAAACTTACCTTTATATTATGTTTCAATGCTTATCCTATAATTGTACAATATTGTTGTAAGATCATTAAAAAAAAAAAAGACTGAAATAGAAACTTGTGTATTATTTAAAAGTTTACTTAGTCGAACTACCACCAGGGGGCAAATTGGTTGTGGAATGTGGTAAGTATAAAGTTAAAAACATAGATTTTCCATCACTAATTTTTATTCATCATCACTGTAAAACAGAACGAAAAATACAAATAAAATGCAGCAAATAATTAACTACATTTCGAATGAGGAATGGCTTCATGTTGTGTATGACTCGTGTATAATAAATGGTTTTTTTCCCTACGGAAGCTTAAATAAAGAAATCGACATAAAATATGAAAATTAAATAAAAATTGACAGCTAAAAGTGACTACATTCGGTACTTTTCATTCAACCGAATACAAAATTATAGCACTTTTATAAAGAAATAGAAACCTTAATTTACCCAAGAAAACTTACCTTTATATTATGTTTCAATGCTTATCCTATAATTGTACAATATTGTTGTAAGATCATTAAAAAAAAAAGACTGAAATAGAAACTTGTGTATTATTTAAAAGTTTACTTAGTCGAACTACCACCAGGGGGCAAATTGGTTGTGGAATGTGGTAAGTATAAAGTTAAAAACATAGATTTTCCATCACTAATTTTTATTCATCATCACTGTAAAACAGAACGAAAAATACAAATAAAATGCAGCAAATAGTGAACTACATTTCGAATGAGGAATGGCTTCATGTTGTGTATGACTTGTGTATAATAAATGGTTTTTTCCCTACGGAAGCTTAAATAAAGAAATCGACATAAAATATGAAAATTAAATAAAAATTGACAGCTAAAAGTGACTACATTCGGTACTTTTCATTCAACCGAATACAAAATTATAGCACTTTTATAAAGAAATAGAAACCTTAATTTACCCAAGAAAACTTACCTTTATATTATGTTTCAATGCTTATCCTATAATTGTACAATATTGTTGTAAGATCATTAAAAAAAAAAAAGACTGAAATAGAAACTTGTGTATTATTTAAAAGTTTACTTAGTCGAACTACCACCAGGGGGCAAATTGGTTGTGGAATGTGGTAAGTATAAAGTTAAAAACATAGATTTTCCATCACTAATTTTTATTCATCATCACTGTAAAACAGAACGAAAAATACAAATAAAATGCAGCAAATAGTGAACTACATTTCGAATGAGGAATGGCTTCATGTTGTGTATGACTCGTGTATAATAAATGGTTTTTTCCCTACGGAAGCTTAAATAAAGAAATCGACATAAAATATGAAAATTAAATAAAAATTGACAGCTAAAAGTGACTACATTCGGTACTTTTCATTCAACCGAATACAAAATTATATGGGCACAATAATTTTCCTTCCAATTGCACTGCGTGCGCAGTTTACCACATGACAACGTACCATTAAAAACCGAAGAGTGTAAGCGCAATATTTACAATGGCACAAATAGAGTAGTTTATATAATAGTTTCACAATGAATTTTAGCTTAATAACAGTCAACAATAACTTACGTAAATACTTTTAAAGTGATCAACAGAAAGAAGTGGTGAAGAGTTAATGAAGTCAATTTGGTAATCTGCACAAACACATGTGACTAATCCAACCACAATACATTTTTTAAGTTTTGGTTTTAGGTTTATTTTATATAAGTTAGTCGACGATATTAACTCATCTACCACATGTGTGTCTCCCTTATTTCACTAATTATATGGGCTGCTCTCTGTAAAGCCTAGAAATAAAAACAAAATCGTCACAATTATCTCTAGAATTCAAGAAAATTAATTCAGTTTACTTACTTTAAGCATGTCGCCAGCCTCCTTACGCCTTTGTGCGATGTGTTCGGACTCGTCGAGCAAAGTATCGGCATTATCAGCCTTATACAGGTGAGTGACCAATTCCGATTGTAAATTGTCCTTCACAAAATTTACTAAAAAGTGCATCACAGCCTTCGGTACCGTGTCCTGAATAGACTTCCTCACGATGTAGAAGTAAGACTTAATCAGGCGCTCTGCAAATAAATTACAACGTAATTTGACAATTAACTACAAGCCCTTTTGTGCTCGTCATTTGGCAAGTTTTAGAGGTTAGTTTGACGTTTTAATCTCACCGATAATTTCACAGTCGTGCTCCTCGTTCTCGGACAGCTTCCTGAAGTTGTTGCTGTTGATGGGGATCTGCGGCAGCAAGTTTACCGGTTTGACGGGGCTCAGAACGGACCGTAAGTCTCCTTCTGGCGTGCTGCTACCTTCGGGGATGCTGTTCACGTGGTTTTGGTACTCTTTGTTTTCTTTGTCGTTCTGAGGGAGCAAATTTGTTACCCAATTCGTAGGATCCCTGTCATCACTCGGTAAACGACGCTAAAAGTAAAATATTTATGATCTAAATATTTCCAATGTCTCTGTATGGTGTTTCTTTTTACAGGAGGCAAATGTTTTGAAATAATCTAATAAGGAGATAGTCAATATTTAATATTGATCACTAATTAAAATTTACACTTCAATAATTTGTGTTTGTCTTGTGTTTTGCATTTTTAAAATACAATGGTTTCAGTTCTTTGATATATAAGAAACTATTTTTAGTATTACAAATACCATTTTATTGTAGCAGGTAAAAATGTCAAAATTTTATGATAAACAACATGCTATAATAACAGAAAACTGGACTAAAAAGAAACAACTCTTGATCAAACAAATTGCCCACCTGTATTTCATACATTGCCAAATAACTTAACATTAACTTAACTTCTCAAGGGGTCTCATTAAAATTGATGTTAGTATAGGATATTTACAGTATAAAACTGTAAATTTTTTCACTTGTTTCAATCGTAAAATTAAAACACTCCAAAAAAAAAACACACCACAAATCAAAATACCTGCACAAACTGGACGAAATCATTATAACTAGTAGCCGGCAAGATGTGAAATAAGTAATTAAAGAAATCATTTTGCTCAACAGGCCTTTGCAGAGCAATCTGCTGAACGGTCTAAAGTACAAATTTCCAAATTTAGTACTGTTAGAATTTGGCGAAAACAAGTTTGAAACCGTTTTCACCAAAGATTCCTTAATAAAAAATAAAAAAAAATCACTCACCGGCGCTTCTTCGATGGGGTACTTCCCGTACATGGACTTCGGCCTACTAGGTCTATTATCGCCCGATTTTATCATCGTAGGCACCATAGCAATCTCCTTATAGAAGTCCGGATGTTTGGTATTAATATAGGCCAATTCGATAGCCACCAAATTCTCTACCATCGTGTTTGTGGTAGGCAAACGCCTCCGCAGCAATTGCGTAACCACATCAACGATTTTTTCGTATAACTTTGGGAAACGTAACATTTCCTGTTGTACTTCACTACCGCAGTGCTAGAAAATTTACATTAAAATACGTTTTTTTTTTTTTTATTAAGAAAGAAAATACCTGAATTATTCTTTGCATTTCTTCGTGAATTAACTCAACGCATCGAAGCGAGGGCTCCTCTAATCGCCTTATTTGACGCTTTACCAGCAACTCGAAAGAAACTTCTGGTACAAACAGAGCTGGTCGAGGACCGTTCGCGTTCCTGACGCAAATAAATTAAAGTTATAATCAAAATTGATAAAAGTACGTACAAAAAAAAAATTTTACCTTATTGCAGTAAGAATATCCATTTTTGTTAACCCAGCTAACGGATGGATCGAGTCTAAAGTTTTACCAAAGGTCTCGTGGAATATATAACATATTCTAGCCCCTCCACAAAGTTCCGTGGTCTCAATATTCCTAGATGTACCTTCGATGGTCGAATTGTAAGCAGACGCAAATTTTGTGATTATTTGCAGAAGGGTTTTACTTTTATCTGATATATCTTCACCATAGGAGAACAAGAGTGATTGAAATTGCGACATCATTAAGTTAACTCTTGTCTTAAAGAAAAAATTAATTTTTTTTTACAAATTTTGTGGTTCTTAAAGTTAGTAACTTAGATAACGAATTTTTACCTTTAAGTCTGGTAGACAGTCCCTGATATGATGCATGAGAAGCCTGTTTAAAGTCTTTGCCAGGTACGGTGTACCATTCCTTGTCGCTAACGTCGGGTATTTACTCTGCAAAAATGTTGCCTCGTCTTTCAGACTGTCTTTGATTGACTTGTTATTCATAATATCCTGTTGAGATCGATTCACAACACCAATAATACCTAGCTTCACAGGAATTACCCTTCCACAGAGTATATCAATGGCATCAGTACCTGTAAAAGTTATCTTTTCTTTGTAAAAGTGATATTTCTGTTGAAAATTTCAAGAAAAGTGCAAGAGATAATAAATAAAAATAGTGAGGTTATGTTCCAATACCAATGTCCCCGCCCATTTGACTACTAGTGACACCTAGACTGAATTCTTTAAAGTAAATCTTCAGAGAACTTATTTATAAATTACAACAAATATTTAAAATGACATTTGTTGATTTTACATCAAATAAATCAAAAATTAAAATACCTGCGTCCATTAAATCTAGTTTAGTGACGACAGCTAAGGTTCTTCTACCGTCTGGGTCAACATCCTTAGCAATTTTTAAGCTCTCGGACGTGGCCATGTCTGTATTTGCTGTCACCACTGCCAAGACAATGGAATTCGGATTTGCGATGTATTTTATAACAAGGTCTTTTATCTGAGCTTCAATATCTTCAGGTTGGTCACCAATAGGTACCTAAATGAAATCAAAATTTAATAATTATCATAAAATAAAAGGATATATTAATCCTAACCTTTGTAATGCCTGGTAAGTCAACCAAAGTCAAATTAACAACTTTGGTGGAGTAGATTTTCAAATTTATAGGCTCAGGGCAAATCCCTTTATTGCCGCCGGCTAAACGATCGGTTTCATCCTCAATTTCTTTGCGGATTTCATCGAAATTGCGGAATATTTTATTCTTTGTGTGGAGAAATACACCCCAGTCATCAAGTTCCATAGTACCTTAAAAATATGTATATTTTCTTCTATAATTAACTATATAACCGTATCCTTATCTATAGAATGTTGATAATTGAAATTCCACATCTATCACATGTGTCATTATTAAGGAAATGCATGATTCAAATAGTAATGAGTATATAAAACTTACCATCTATAGCAGAACGGTGATCCTTGTCTTCTTTGGGGCAGTAAACGAGCTGCAAAATCAAGGGTCGCCTGGTGACGATACCGGTACCCCTGGGTAGGAATGACCGTCCGACCAGACTTTCGATAACCGAACTTTTGCCCGAGCTCTAAAAATGAAAAATTGAGGTTAATTTATTCAAAATGAACGGCCCATATTTTTTTGTTACCTGTGAACCAAGAACGACAATCTGCGGTAATTGTATGGAATCGGAACCGACGGTGTTAAAAACATCTTGTAGCTTGTTAATTACTGGTATAAGGGCCTCCATTTCTGTCTGTAAAAGTAAACCGGTCGATTTCCAAAAATATCGATCGCTATTTTAACTACTCTCAAGTAATTATTCGCGAACTATTCGTCGCCAATCGATAGACAATTAGTTAGATTACCATAATAACTAATAGAGAACACCCTTATCGTCAGTTTAGCCGAATAATTGCTACTTTTATCAATTAATTCACCACCGGGGAACGTTTTTGTTGATTTGACGGTTACGTCCACCGTCAGTTTTCACTTTCAAAGGTTGTCAGCGCGTTCGAACCATTATGCAATCCCGCGCGAAATTTAAATTATTGAATACAGGAATGGAATATGGATGGAATGATAGAAATGTCTTACCTGTGGATGAAGTTTTTGTTTTCTTTTTTGGGGTTGAGGGTATAGAGTTATAGCGCCATAGCGATCCTCATAACTACCACCGCAAACCAAAATACCCAAAATTTTGAATATACACCAACACAACGTGAATACAATATAAATAACGAGATAATACTTCTGGGCCTTCATACAACACAATAGAAATAATGTACGTTCAAAATGACAAATGTCTTATCTAGAATGTGGAATAAATAAATTCGAATAACTCGCGACAAGTTGCGCGACACATTGTCGCCAACCGTTTATGGTTGGTAACTAAACTAGTCGCATTTGCGCCTTTTGCTGTTTATTTTGAACCGAAAGTATGTATTTCTTATATTATCCTCTATTTCTTATTATTTTATCTTTTTTTGCAGACCGTATTGTGGAATTTCGTCCAAGAAACTCGTAATTATCCAAACGACGAGTTTTTTAATCCTGCTTATGACCATCGTATGACAGACCTAAAACTAACCTAACTTTTATCATAACGTTCCCGGCGTCAAAGTTACTGTAGAGATGTCCGATTTTTCGGATTTATTATTCGAAGCTGAGAAGCTTACACATGAAATCGAGGACACAACAGAGTTGCCTAAGGTTGATAGGTCTTTGCGGCAAGTTTTAGAGGCTTCTAATGAGTTGTACAGTCGTGTAGCGCAGTCTGGAGCCAAAGACATACAAGCGTAAGTTATTTTTTACTTCCTTTAGTCTCTTTTTTATATAATGTGTAATGTTACAGCAATCTTCTGTTGGGTTCAAAAGGTATTGACCTACCTCGAATTGCGCAAAAACTTGATATTATAAGCTCAAAACGTACATTTGAAACTGTTGAACCGGTAGATGATGTCGATATAGCCTCATGTTTAGAAAACGAGACACGTAATTGTATCTTGAGTATAATAGAGGAAGAACACAGAAAAGTAAGCACTTATGACCCGGTTATTTTTGTTTTAATAACTTACCATTTTTTGTTAGTGTTTTACAACTATTTCCGAGCAAGCTTGGGAACACCAACTGGGCGAATGGAAGCAGGAAAAGCGTAAAATATTGAACGCTATGATAGGCCCCTCTGGAAACTTTGTAACTCTACCTAAGCAGAAGAGTATTTTTATGGATATGCCGGTGGTTTCTAGTTCTTTAGGACGGGATGAATCCATCTACGCTAGTAAAGTTATGGAATATAATTTGTCCGTGGGCAGGGGGTTGCCAAGGGCAAACCCCGTCCTGTTATTTTCGAAAGCTGCAGAGGATTTCAAAGATGCGGTAAGTGGAGTCTTAATTACGACAAATATGGATTTAATTTTGTTGTATTGCAGAAAGTTAACGACATGTGGGAAATAATTAAGTACATGGTTGATATGCCTCCGTTTCCGAAGGGTAGCGACCCAATAGCTGTCAGAAATACGGACGCTGTAGTTCAGATTTTGGCTAATCAAGGAAAAAAATATTTGGAGAATAGGTAAAGTTGTGTTGTATTATTTGCTTATTACTAGCAAACTAGTTGGGATGGAAACTATTGTTATATACCATTAGATAGCAGACATATCGGGTAACTAATCCTGAAAATTACAGCTTTCTATCTGCTGTAGTTTCTACAGGAGAGTTTTTAGAAAATTGACTTTTTGTTAACTTTGGGCATTAGAATAATGCCACGGTCTTGTATTATTTGCAATTATGATCAAATCGGTTGAGATAGCAATCATTATTATACAGCCTTATATAGCTGATACATTGGGTTATTAATCCTGAAAATTACAGCTTTCTATCTGCTCTAGTTTAGACAGGGGAGTTGTTAGAAAATTGACTCTCCATTAACTTTAGACAGTAGAATAATGCCACGGTCTTGTATTATTTGCAATTATGATCAAATCGGTTGAGATAGCAATCATTATTATACAGCCTTATATAGCTGATACATTGGGTTATTAATCCTGAAAATTACAGCTTTCTATCTGCTCTAGTTTAGACAGGGGAGTTGTTAGAAAATTGACTCTCCATTAACTTTAGACAGTAGAATAATGTCACGGTGTTGTATTATTTGCAATTACGAGCAAATCTGTTGAGGTAGAAATCATTATTATACAGCCTTAGATAGCAGATACATTGGGTAATTAATCCTGAAAATTACAGCTTTCTATCTGTTGTAGTTTCTACAGGAGAGTTTTTAGAAAATTGACTTTTTGTTAACTTTAGGCATTAGAATAATGCCACGGTCTTGTATTATTTGCAATTATGATCAAATCGGTTGAGATAGCAATCATTATTATACAGCCTTAGATAGCAGATACATTGGGTAATTAATCCTGAAAATTACAGCTTTCTATCTGTTGTAGTTTCTACAGGAGAGTTTTTAGAAAATTGACTTTTTGTTAACTTTAGGCATTAGAATAATGCCACGGTCTTGTATTATTTGCAATTATGATCAAATCTGTTGAGATAGCAATCATTATTATACAGCCTTAGATAGCAGATACATTGGGTAATTAATCCTGAAAATTACAGCTTTCTATCTGTTGTAGTTTCTACAGGAGAGTTTTTAGAAAATTGACTTTTTGTTAACTTTAGGCATTAGAATAATGCCACGGTCTTGTATTATTTGCAATTATGATCAAATCTGTTGAGATAGCAATCATTAT
Organism: Aphodius granarius; assembly: GCA_963971325.1. NCBI lineage: Eukaryota > Metazoa > Arthropoda > Insecta > Coleoptera > Scarabaeidae > Aphodius > Aphodius granarius. The sequence continues at coordinate 29,827,838 of OZ020225.1, forward strand.
TATACAGCCTTAGATAGCAGATACATTGGGTAATTAATCCTGAAAATTACAGCTTTCTATCTGTTGTAGTTTCTACAGGAGAGTTTTTAGAAAATTGACTTTTTGTTAACTTTAGGCATTAGAATAATGCCACGGTCTTGTATTATTTGCAATTATGATCAAATCGGTTGAGATAGCAATCATTATTATACAGCCTTAGATAGCAGATACATTGGGTAATTAATCCTGAAAATTACAGCTTTCTATCTGTTGTAGTTTCTACAGGAGAGTTTTTAGAAAATTGACTTTTTGTTAACTTTAGGCATTAGAATAATGCCACGGTCTTGTATTATTTGCAATTATGATCAAATCTGTTGAGATAGCAATCATTATTATACAGCCTTAGATAGCAGATACATTGGGTAATTAATCCTCAAAATTACAGCTTTCTATCTGTTGTAGTTTCTACAGGAGAGTTTTTAGAAAATTGACTTTTTGTTAACTTTAGGCATTAGAATAATGCCACGGTCTTGTATTATTTGCAATTATGATCAAATCGGTTGAGATAGCAATCATTATTATACAGCCTTAGATAGCAGATACATTGGGTAATTAATCCTGAAAATTACAGCTTTCTATCTGTTGTAGTTTCTACAGGAGAGTTTTTAGAAAATTGACTTTTTGTTAACTTTAGGCATTAGAATAATGCCACGGTCTTGTATTATTTGCAATTATGATCAAATCTGTTGAGATAGCAATCATTATTATACAGCCTTAGATAGCAGATACATTGGGTAATTAATCCTGAAAATTACAGCTTTCTATCTGTTGTAGTTTCTACAGGAGAGTTTTTAGAAAATTGACTTTTTGTTAACTTTAGGCATTAGAATAATGCCACGGTCTTGTATTATTTGCAATTATGATCAAATCGGTTGAGATAGCAATCATTATTATACAGCCTTAGATAGCAGATACATTGGGTAATTAATCCTGAAAATTACAGCTTTCTATCTGTTGTAGTTTCTACAGGAGAGTTTTTAGAAAATTGACTTTTTGTTAACTTTAGGCATTAGAATAATGCCACGGTCTTGTATTATTTGCAATTATGATCAAATCGGTTGAGATAGCAATCATTATTATACAGCTTTAGATAGCAGATACATTGGGTAATTAATCCTGAAAATTACAGCTTTCTATCTGTTGTAGTTTCTACAGGAGAGTTTTTAGAAAATTGACTTTTTGTTAACTTTGGGCATTAGAATAATGCCACGGTCTTGTATTATTTGCAATTATGATCAAATCTGTTGAGATAGCAATCATTATTATACAGCCTTAGATAGCAGATACATTGGGTAATTAATCCTGAAAATTACAGCTTTCTATCTGCTGTAGTTTCTACAGGAGAGTTTTTAGAAAATTGACTTTTTGTTAACTTTAGGCATTAGAATAATGCCACGGTCTTGTATTATTTGCAATTATGATCAAGTCGGTTGAGATAGCAATCATTATTATACAGCCTTAGATAGCAGATACATTGGGTAATTAATCCTGAAAATTACAGCTTTCTATCTGTTGTAGTTTCTACAGGAGAGTTTTTAGAAAATTGACTTTTTGTTAACTTTGGGCATTAGAATAATGCCACGGTCTTGTATTATTTGCAATTATGATCAAATCTGTTGAGATAGCAATCATTATTATACAGCCTTAGATAGCAGATACATTGGGTAATTAATCCTGAAAATTACAGCTTTCTATCTGCTGTAGTTTCTACAGGAGAGTTTTTAGAAAATTGACTTTTTGTTAACTTTAGGCATTAGAATAATGCCACGGTCTTGTATTATTTGCAATTATGATCAAATCTGTTGAGATAGCAATCATTATTATACAGCCTTAGATAGCAGATACATTGGGTAATTAATCCTGAAAATTACAGCTTTCTATCTGTTGTAGTTTCTACAGGAGAGTTTTTAGAAAATTGACTTTTTGTTAACTTTGGGCATTAGAATAATGCCACGGTCTTGTATTATTTGCAATTATGATCAAATCTGTTGAGATAGCAATCATTATTATACAGCCTTAGATAGCAGATACATTGGGTAATTAATCCTGAAAATTACAGCTTTCTATCTGTTGTAGTTTCTACAGGAGAGTTTTTAGAAAATTGACTTTTTGTTAACTTTAGGCATTAGAATAATGCCACGGTCTTGTATTATTTGCAATTATGATCAAGTCGGTTGAGATAGCAATCATTATTATACAGCCTTAGATAGCAGATACATTGGGTAATTAATCCTGAAAATTACAGCTTTCTATCTGTTGTAGTTTCTACAGGAGAGTTTTTAGAAAATTGACTTTTTGTTAACTTTAGGCATTAGAATAATGCCACGGTCTTGTATTATTTGCAATTATGATCAAGTCGGTTGAGATAGCAATCATTATTATACAGCCTTAGATAGCAGATACATTGGGTAATTAATCCTGAAAATTACAGCTTTCTATCTGCTGTAGTTTCTACAGGAGAGTTTTTAGAAAATTGACTTTTTGTTAACTTTAGGCATTAGAATAATGCCACGGTCTTGTATTATTTGCAATTATGATCAAATCGGTTGAGATAGCAATCATTATTATACAGCCTTATATAGCTGATACATTGGGTTATTAATCCTGAAAATTACAGCTTTCTATCTGTTGTAGTTTCTACAGGAGAGTTTTTAGAAAATTGACTTTTTGTTAACTTTAGGCATTAGAATAATGCCACGGTCTTGTATTATTTGCAATTATGATCAAATCGGTTGAGATAGCAATCATTATTATACAGCCTTAGATAGCAGATACATTGGGTAATTAATCCTGAAAATTACAGCTTTCTATCTGCTGTAGTTTCTACAGGAGAGTTTTTAGAAAATTGACTTTTTGTTAACTTTAGGCATTAGAATAATGCCACGGTCTTGTATTATTTGCAATTATGATCAAATCGGTTGAGATAGCAATCATTATTATACAGCCTTAGATAGCAGATACATTGGGTAATTAATCCTGAAAATTACAGCTTTCTATCTGCTGTAGTTTCTACAGGAGAGTTTTTAGAAAATTGACTTTTTGTTAACTTTAGGCATTAGAATAATGCCACGGTCTTGTATTATTTGCAATTATGATCAAATCGGTTGAGATAGCAATCATTATTATACAGCCTTAGATAGCAGATACATTGGGTAATTAATCCTGAAAATTACAGCTTTCTATCTGTTGTAGTTTCTACAGGAGAGTTTTTAGAAAATTGACTTTTTGTTAACTTTAGGCATTAGAATAATGCCACGGTCTTGTATTATTTGCAATTATGATCAAGTCGGTTGAGATAGCAATCATTATTATACAGCCTTAGATAGCAGATACATTGGGTAATTAATCCTGAAAATTACAGCTTTCTATCTGCTGTAGTTTCTACAGGAGAGTTTTTAGAAAATTGACTTTTTGTTAACTTTAGGCATTAGAATAATGCCACGGTCTTGTATTATTTGCAATTATGATCAAATCGGTTGAGATAGCAATCATTATTATACAGCCTTATATAGCTGATACATTGGGTTATTAATCCTGAAAATTACAGCTTTCTATCTGTTGTAGTTTCTACAGGAGAGTTTTTAGAAAATTGACTTTTTGTTAACTTTAGGCATTAGAATAATGCCACGGTCTTGTATTATTTGCAATTATGATCAAATCGGTTGAGATAGCAATCATTATTATACAGCCTTAGATAGCAGATACATTGGGTAATTAATCCTGAAAATTACAGCTTTCTATCTGCTGTAGTTTCTACAGGAGAGTTTTTAGAAAATTGACTTTTTGTTAACTTTAGGCATTAGAATAATGCCACGGTCTTGTATTATTTGCAATTATGATCAAATCGGTTGAGATAGCAATCATTATTATACAGCCTTAGATAGCAGATACATTGGGTAATTAATCCTGAAAATTACAGCTTTCTATCTGCTGTAGTTTCTACAGGAGAGTTTTTAGAAAATTGACTTTTTGTTAACTTTAGGCATTAGAATAATGCCACGGTCTTGTATTATTTGCAATTATGATCAAATCGGTTGAGATAGCAATCATTATTATACAGCCTTAGATAGCAGATACATTGGGTAATTAATCCTGAAAATTACAGCTTTCTATCTGTTGTAGTTTCTACAGGAGAGTTTTTAGAAAATTGACTTTTTGTTAACTTTAGGCATTAGAATAATGCCACGGTCTTGTATTATTTGCAATTATGATCAAGTCGGTTGAGATAGCAATCATTATTATACAGCCTTAGATAGCAGATACATTGGGTAATTAATCCTGAAAATTACAGCTTTCTATCTGCTGTAGTTTCTACAGGAGAGTTTTTAGAAAATTGACTTTTTGTTAACTTTAGGCATTAGAATAATGCCACGGTCTTGTATTATTTGCAATTATGATCAAATCGGTTGAGATAGCAATCATTATTATACAGCCTTATATAGCTGATACATTGGGTTATTAATCCTGAAAATTACAGCTTTCTATCTGTTGTAGTTTCTACAGGAGAGTTTTTAGAAAATTGACTTTTTGTTAACTTTAGGCATTAGAATAATGCCACGGTCTTGTATTATTTGCAATTATGATCAAGTCGGTTGAGATAGCAATCATTATTATACAGCCTTAGATAGCAGATACATTGGGTAATTAATCCTGAAAATTACAGCTTTCTATCTGCTGTAGTTTCTACAGGAGAGTTTTTAGAAAATTGACTTTTTGTTAACTTTAGGCATTAGAATACTGCCACGGTCTTGTATTATTTGCAATTATGATCAAATCGGTTGAGATAGCAATCATTATTATACAGCCTTATATAGCTGATACATTGGGTTATTAATCCTGAAAATTACAGCTTTCTATCTGTTGTAGTTTCTACAGGAGAGTTTTTAGAAAATTGACTTTTTGTTAACTTTAGGCATTAGAATAATGCCACGGTCTTGTATTATTTGCAATTATGATCAAATCGGTTGAGATAGCAATCATTATTATACAGCCTTAGATAGCAGATACATTGGGTAATTAATCCTGAAAATTACAGCTTTCTATCTGTTGTAGTTTCTACAGGAGAGTTTTTAGAAAATTGACTTTTTGTTAACTTTAGGCATTAGAATAATGCCACGGTCTTGTATTATTTGCAATTATGATCAAGTCGGTTGAGATAGCAATCATTATTATACAGCCTTAGATAGCAGATACATTGGGTAATTAATCCTGAAAATTACAGCTTTCTATCTGCTGTAGTTTCTACAGGAGAGTTTTTAGAAAATTGACTTTTTGTTAACTTTAGGCATTAGAATAATGCCACGGTCTTGTATTATTTGCAATTATGATCAAATCGGTTGAGATAGCAATCATTATTATACAGCCTTATATAGCTGATACATTGGGTTATTAATCCTGAAAATTACAGCTTTCTATCTGTTGTAGTTTCTACAGGAGAGTTTTTAGAAAATTGACTTTTTGTTAACTTTAGGCATTAGAATAATGCCACGGTCTTGTATTATTTGCAATTATGATCAAATCGGTTGAGATAGCAATCATTATTATACAGCCTTAGATAGCAGATACATTGGGTAATTAATCCTGAAAATTACAGCTTTCTATCTGCTGTAGTTTCTACAGGAGAGTTTTTAGAAAATTGACTTTTTGTTAACTTTAGGCATTAGAATAATGCCACGGTCTTGTATTATTTGCAATTATGATCAAATCGGTTGAGATAGCAATCATTATTATACAGCCTTAGATAGCAGATACATTGGGTAATTAATCCTGAAAATTACAGCTTTCTATCTGCTGTAGTTTCTACAGGAGAGTTTTTAGAAAATTGACTTTTTGTTAACTTTAGGCATTAGAATAATGCCACGGTCTTGTATTATTTGCAATTATGATCAAATCGGTTGAGATAGCAATCATTATTATACAGCCTTAGATAGCAGATACATTGGGTAATTAATCCTGAAAATTACAGCTTTCTATCTGTTGTAGTTTCTACAGGAGAGTTTTTAGAAAATTGACTTTTTGTTAACTTTAGGCATTAGAATAATGCCACGGTCTTGTATTATTTGCAATTATGATCAAGTCGGTTGAGATAGCAATCATTATTATACAGCCTTAGATAGCAGATACATTGGGTAATTAATCCTGAAAATTACAGCTTTCTATCTGTTGTAGTTTCTACAGGAGAGTTTTTAGAAAATTGACTTTTTGTTAACTTTAGGCATTAGAATAATGCCACGGTCTTGTATTATTTGCAATTATGATCAAGTCGGTTGAGATAGCAATCATTATTATACAGCCTTAGATAGCAGATACATTGGGTAATTAATCCTGAAAATTACAGCTTTCTATCTGCTGTAGTTTCTACAGGAGAGTTTTTAGAAAATTGACTTTTTGTTAACTTTAGGCATTAGAATAATGCCACGGTCTTGTATTATTTGCAATTATGATCAAATCGGTTGAGATAGCAATCATTATTATACAGCCTTATATAGCTGATACATTGGGTTATTAATCCTGAAAATTACAGCTTTCTATCTGTTGTAGTTTCTACAGGAGAGTTTTTAGAAAATTGATTCTCCATTAACTTTAGACAGTAGAATAATGTCACGGTGTTGTATTATTTGCAATTACGAGCAAATCTGTTGAGGTAGAAATCATTATTATACACCCTTAGATAGCAGGTATTTTTGCAGATATAAGACATACATGAGCAACATTATCAACGAGAATTTATTGAGAGCGCAGCGCGGCGGCATTCCGGGAACGTACCCCTTGGTGCGCAGTTACGTGGGGATACGCTTCCAGGGACCTTATCTAGGACTGCTGGACGGCCATATCGACGATTGCCCCTTCTGGCCAATGGTCTACTATTGCCTGAGAAGCGGCGACTTAGCAGCCACTTTACACTGCTTGAAAAAATCAAAGTAAACTATATTAATTGATTTAATTTATTAAAAATTGATTAATTTAATTTTTTCTGTAGCGTGGAATGTCAGGATTTGGTTTCCCTGCTAGAATTAAAATTGAACAATTGCTCATCTTCGGATCTCCAAAAGTTGGAGGCAAATATCAGGTTCCAGTATAGGAGATTTATCCGTAATGCCACGGATCCTTTCAAACGGATAGTATGGGCTGTGCTAGGATGTTGCGACGTCACCGATGAACATTCTGAAGTTGCTCAAACTGCAGATGACTATTTATGGCTTAAGCTATCGCTCGTTAGAGTTAATTACGAAAGAGAAGACCACATCGACTATCAAGAACTGCAGGTAGGGGGAATTTCGATAATTTTTAAATTATATTTTGATTTTGATGATTTTGTTTCTATTAAATTGTATTAAGATGCTATCTTTTTCTATCTAGCGAACGATTATTGATGACTATGGTGAGACCCATTACAACGCCTTGAATCAACCACACCTTTACTTTCAAGTCTTAGCCCTTACCGGTCAATTTGAAGCCGCTATCGAATTTCTAGCCAGAATTGAAAGGTACAGAGTCCACGCTGTTCATATAGCCATTGCCATGAACGAAATTTATTTATTAGCCGGACCAAAAGACTTCTCTTCACCACTTGGTAAGTTTTCAATTTTAATTTTTAATTAATTAATACATTTTTTAATTAATTAATAAAAATTCTTGGAAGGATTGATTCATAAACAATTTAAATTAATAAATACAATTTTTAATTAATAAGTTAACATATTTTTAATTAATTAATACAATTTTTAATTAATTAATTAGTACAATTTTTAATTAATTAATACAATTTTTAATTAATTAATTAGTACAATTTTTAATTAATTAATACAATTTTTAATTAATTAATACAATTTTTAATTAATTAATACAATTTTTAATTAATTAGTTCAATTTTTAATTAATTAATACAATTTTTAATTAATTAATACAATTTTTAATTAATTAATACAATTTTTAATTAATTAATACAATTTTTAATTAATTAATACAATTTTTAATTAATTAATACAATTTTTAATTAATTAATACAATTTTAATTAATTAATTAGTTCAATTTTTAATTAATTAATACAATTTTTAATTAATTAATACAATTTTTAATTAATTAATTAGTACAACTTTAATTAATTAATACAATTTTTAATTAAATAATTAGTACAATTTTTAATTAATTAATACAATTTTTAATTAATTAATACAATTGTTAATTAATTAATTAATACAATTTTTAATTAATTAATACAATTTTAATTAATTAATACAATTTTTAATTAATTAATTAGTACAATTTTAATTAATTAATACAATTTTTAATTAAATAATTAGTTCAATTTTTAATTAATTAATACAATTTTTAATTAATTAATACAATTGTTAATTCATTAATTAGTACAATTTTAATTAATTAATACAATTTTTAATTAAATAATTAGTTCAATTTTTAATTAATTAATACAATTTTTAATTAATTAATACAATTTTTAATTAATTAATACAATTTTTAATTAATTAGTTCAATTTTTAATTAATTAATACAATTTTTAATTAATTAATACAATTTTTAATTAATTAATACAATTTTTAATTAATTAATACAATTTTAATTAATTAATGCAATTTTTAATTAATTAATTAGTTCAATTTTTAATTAATTAATACAATTTTTAATTAATTAATTAGTACAATTTTAATTAATTAATACAATTTTTAATTAAATAATTAGTACAATTTTTAATTAATTAATACAATTTTTAATTAATTAATACAATTGTTAATTAATTAATTAATACAATTTTTAATTAATTAATACAATTTTAATTAATTAATACAATTTTTAATTAATTAATTAGTACAATTTTAATTAATTAATGCAATTTTTAATTAAATAATTAGTACAATTTTTAATTAATTAATACAATTTTTAATTAATTAATACAATTGTTAATTAATTAATTAATACAATTTTTAATTAATTAATTACATTTTTCTTTTACACTTTTTAGTATTCATCGATCCCGCTGATCCCAAACCGTGTCGCCGTCTGAATCTTGTCCGTTTGATAATGGTGTACGTGCGTAAATTTGAGGTTACGTCGGTGGCGGAAGCCGTCCACTACTTCTACCTGCTGAACAAGGTGAACAACGAGGACGAGAAGAACATGTACATGATCTGCGTCAGCGATCTCGTCCAGGAGACTCGGGAGTACGACAAACTCTTCGGCAAGATGCAGAGGAATGGCGTACGCACCAAAGGCCTCCTCGATCAGTTCCCCAATTGCGAGGTCACCCCGGAAATGATCGCCGGCTGCGTCGCGGGACAACTCGTCGAGAAGGGTCTCTTTGAAGATGCCGTAGATATGTACGACATCGCCAGTGTAAGTATTTTGTTTTTTAATTTGTTAAATTAATTAAATTAATTTTAATTAATTAAAATAATTTTAATTAATTAAATTAATTTTAATTAATTAAATTAATTTTAATTAATTAAATTAAATTAAAAATCTTGGATAATGATATAAACTTTTTTTTTATTGAACATACGAGTTCTTTTTATTTTACAATTTCAGAATCAAGTTGAAGTTTTGAGTCTCCTGTGCACTTTGCTATCGCAAGTGGTGCATCTGCCGACTCAAGAAGGTTCGCTCCGTGAAAGAATTCAGTTCAAAGTTAAAGATATCTACGATCGGTACTCGTCGGATGGCTTCAAGTGTAACGCAAATATCGTGGCGTCGTTCTCAACGTTGAAAGACCTCTTGGCCTTCTTCGATTATTACCACACAAAGCAGTTTAATCTGGCGTTAAAGTTGCTGAACGAGTTGCAATTGATACCTTTAAATGTGTCGGATCTCGACGAAAGAGTCAGCAGTTTTAAGCGATTGAATGTCGACGTCTGCAAAGTTATTCCCGATGTTTTGCAAGCTACGATGAATATACTTTTCGATCAGTATCAGAAGCTTAAGAGTAACGAATTTATGCCGCACCGTCCGCAGGAGATTAGTCTTGATAAGGTTGGTTTTTGTTTTGTGGAAAAGGTTATTTTTTTTAATGTTGGTGTTTTTTTTGTAGCAATTGCAGTATATCAGGGAACAGGCAAAGGTATTGACTAACTTTACCGGAATGCTTCCTTATAGAATGCCTGGAGATACAAATAGCAGATTGGTACAGATGGAAATTTTGATGCATTAGTTATAGTGGATAAGATTTTGTGTTGTATTCATAGATTTTTATTGAGAATAAGAAATAAATTTTTGCTACTGAATATGGGTTGAGTCAAATTATTATTATTATTATTATAAATAAAGGAAAGGGTCTCCAAAACTTTCATTGTGTATTGAACGAACAATGTAATTCAAGTACAGGAAATCTTAGTTCTTAGGAATATTACTGAAAAGAAAAAGTACCGTAACTAGCAGCAATTTGATCGGATGACTGTAATTCACATTTCATTGACCATGATGCACTTGGAAATCCAAAGATCTTTGGAAAAGTCCACAAAATGACCTTCCTTCATCTACAAAAAAATTAAACAAAATAGTATAAAAAATAATATAAAAAAATCAGTTATTTTAACTGATTTTCAGAATGTAGTATAGATGTTTCAAACTAAGAAGAGCACAGTTGTATATGCAACCAAATATACACAGGCAATTTATAAACCATACACTGGGTATGATTGGTTGCATATACAACTGTGCTCTTCTTAGTTTGAAACTACTCTACAGTGAGTTTCATACAGTAAATGGATGATTAGTTTGGGTGGAATTTATTATTACACACAGATAGAATATTACAGCTTTCTATCTGATCTAGTGTATATATATAGAATTTTTAGAAAAATTTTTTGTTAATAGATAGTAGAATAATGTCACAGTGTTGTATTATTTGCAATTATGAGCAAATGGATTGGGATAGCAACCATTATTATACAGCCTTAGATAGCAGATTTATTGGGTAATTAATCCTGAGAATTACAACTTTCTATCTGCTCAAGTTTATACAGGAGAGTTTTTAGAAAATTGATTGAGAATTTACAAATAATTAAATAAAATGTTTAATATAAAAAAAACCTCTACATGATTTAGGCTTTAAAAAATATGAAACAACTAAACTTACCGCTTTGTAATCCAAAAATTTCTTCTTAAACTCCAGAAAATCCGAAAACGTGGTTAACAACTCAAAAATTTCACCGTCCAATTCATTTTGCCTATTTCTATCAAGAATAAAAATATGAGAAACGTAGGTATAGCAACAAAATAATTGTAGCGACAAAATAATTCCTTACTTTATTTCCTCTTCAAAACGAACCATGTCAAAATTATTATATTTCTTAGTCAATTCTCCTTCAATATATTTTTCGATGGTAGCTTGGTACTCCTTGAAGATATCGGTGTAAACAAACTTATTTTCCTCGGTATCTTCAAACTCATGCCAGTATTTATCCATAAAGTCATTATGCAACTCCAGGAATTTATCCTGCATGAGGATGTCTTCGATATCACCTATCATCGCATGGAACTTCTTATCACCTTCATCTATACTTAAGTTCGAAAAATTTATGTCTTCTAAAAGTTAAATTATTATCAATTTAATTATTATAGATAGGAAATTATGATACAAACCGTAAGAATTTGCCATTTCCCGAAATATTTGCCGCTAGGTACCTTAATGCTGATATCAAACAATTTTGACAAGTGTCAGAAATATTTATTTACTTCAAACGTACGTTGCTATGGCAACGTATCTCCGCGCAGGCGTAGACCTATAGTACAAGCTTACGGATAAGCGTCAACAGAGGGCCAAATTCAAAAATTGTCGTTGTGAGTTAACCTTACTTCTGTACTTACAACACAAGTTACGTTTATCCATCATTTATCATTTTCTACAATCAGCAATTAATAAATAACTCGAGAGATGGATCAAGTGATAACATACGATAAAAGTTTCCAGGAAAGACTACAAGAATATACGGATATTCTCTCAGGAAATGAGACATTACCGGTATCACAAATAGAGAAAACTTGGGCTTTCTATATAGAATTAGCAGTGGATCCAAACGGTTGGCAAGCGGTATGGAAAATCTCAAGATCAACATGCAAAGAACTGAAGATACCATACCCTTCAATTGTACTGGTTTACGTCTACAATCTACACTTAAAAGATCTCTCCGCTTACGTTCGCATTCTTGCCGTACAAGCCGACATATCCATCCCGGCTAAACATAAGGTACCTCTCGAACATTTATACCCAACCAAAGATCAAGCGGAAGGCGTCGTATTAAACATGCAATCAACCGCAAACGCTTTAGACATGTTACGGTTTTTCTACAGCCATTTATTCGCGGTTTGGGATTACGAGGACGACGACACAACCGACTGGCTCAGCAAACATTTAGAATCACGTTTGAGGTTATATTATGACATGAAAACCGGTGTTATTCCCCATCCAATCGCAGAACACATACGTGCTTTATTCGTTGAAGCTACAAAATTGCAAAATAAGCGACAAAAGCTAGAATTAGAAATAGACGACGATACGGAAAACGTTGAAGATCAAAGTATGCAAGAACTTATGGAGTTGCACGTCCGTATGATACAGATTAAAGGTGAGATAGAGATATTAGAAAATCCGTTGATGCGTTCTGTTGTTCTGAAAAAACACAAGGAAAATATGTTGAAAAGTGATGAAGTTACAGCTCCAAAATATTGGTTATTAGCTGAGTCAAGCACAGCAAGTGATTATATAGAGTTTTTATTACAAGTAAAACAAATTTTTCCTAATGAAACATTGAATTTTGCAAAGAATTTTGTATCTACCTTAGACACCATTCAGAACAAAGACATTGTGATTTTAAATAGATCAAATTACACCTTAAAAATGGTGGGAGATTTAGGAAAAGGTGGGAAAATAACCGGAATTTATAATCGTGAAGATACCCAAATTTTATCAGAAACTAGTGATGTAATGTTTGACTGCAGTGGGGATGTCTACTTTGAAAATATCACTATAAATGCTGAAAATTCTGAGTTTGCAATTTTGGTACGGCGTGGAAAAGTGACCTTAAGGAATTGCAAGCTTATGGGAAAATACCAAGGAGTGATTGTTCTAAAAGATAGCCAACTGGTGGTAGATAATTGTGAAATAACTGGATTCTCTACGGGTATAGTGGGTAATTCTGGTTCAAAAATTGAGGTGAATGCCACTGAGATCCATCATGTTAACTTTGGAGTTAAAATATATGATAATTGTAAGTTATCTGTGAATAAATCGACGTTTAGTCATTGTTTTGAGTATGGATTTTGTGTGGAGACAGATTATGCTGGTAGTGAGAGACACCAAGTTGGTTGTTTTGATATCTTAAAAAGGTAACTAATTATTAGATATATGTGTAATTAATGCCTGGTTAAACCAACTTAATATCTGTGCTACTAGGCATTAGTATATACATAATTTGAAAAATATAAATAATTACTAAAAATAATAATTTAAATCTAATCGATTTGATTGTTGTAGAATACCTGATGTTGATGTTGCTAACGTGAATGGTGGTAATAATGGAAAAGGAGATGTTAGTATTAATAGAATGGTAAAAATCCAACCACTTAAAGATCCCTTTTCCTTGATTAATGAAGATCAAATGGATGCTGAATCTGACGAAGAAGACCACTTCAATGTCACTGTTATTGAAAATAAATTATGAGATTATTTTAGTTTTAATGAGTTTCTAAATGTTCTATTTTTGTATGTGCAATGATTGCTTTTTTGTTTCTTTGTTCCTTTTTTTCGGAATAAAATATTTTTTATTACACATTTTGTTATTATTATTTATTTTTAGCATAATCCTTTCAGTTGGATTTTGTGGTACACCTGGCGCTCTTCTTTATAAAATTCCTGGTCGAAATCTTGAAAAATGTTGGTCTATGATTAAGTTGACCAGAATTTGAGATAAATCAGAAAAAAAACCAGGATTTGAAGTCAAAACATCTGTTTTTTTTTATTAAATTCTTCCTAGTCACAAAATACAACATTCCTGACCTAAGACAAGTTTATTGATTATTGGGATCACCTGGTGTTTTATTGCATCTGGTTTTTGCGAATTAAATTCTTCCTAGTCATAAAATACAACATTCCTGACCCAAGACAAGTTTATTGTTTATTGGGACTACCTGGTGTTCTATTGCATCTTGTTTTAGCGAATTAAATTCTTCCTAGTCATAAAATACAACATTCCTGACCCAAGACAAGTTTATTGGAACTACCTGGTGTTCTATTGCATCTGGTTTTAGCGAATTAAATTCTTCCTAGTCACAAAATACAACATTCCTGACCTAAGACAAGTTTATTGATTATTGGGATCACCTGGTGTTTTATTGCATCTGGTTTTTGCGAATTAAATTCTTCCTAGTCATAAAATACAACATTCCTGACCTAAGACAAGTTTATTGATTATTGGGATCACCTGGTGTTTTATTGCATCTTGTTTTAGCGAATTAAATTCTTCCTAGTCATAAAATACAACATTCCTGACCCAAGACAAGTTTATTGGAACTACCTGGTGTTCTATTGCATCTGGTTTTAGCGAATTAAATTCTTCCTAGTCACAAAATACAACATTCCTGACCTAAGACAAGTTTATTGATTATTGGGATCACCTGGTGTTTTATTGCATCTTGTTTTAGCGAATTAAATTCTTCCTAGTCATAAAATACAACATTCCTGACCCAAGACAAGTTTATTGGAACTACCTGGTGTTCTATTGCATCTGGTTTTAGCGAATTAAATTCTTCCTAGTCACAAAATACAACATTCCTGACCTAAGACAAGTTTATTGATTATTGGGATCACCTGGTGTTTTATTGCATCTGGTTTTTGCGAATTAAATTCTTCCTAGTCATAAAATACAACATTCCTGACCCAAGACAAGTTTATTGTTTATTGGGACTACCTGGTGTTCTATTGCATCTTGTTTTAGCGAATTAAATTCTTCCTAGTCATAAAATACAACATTCCTGACCCAAGACAAGTTTATTGGAACTACCTGGTGTTCTATTGCATCTGGTTTTAGCGAATTAAATTCTTCCTAGTCACAAAATACAACATTCCTGACCCAAGACAAGTTTATTGTTTATTGGGACTACCTGGTGTTCTATTGCATCTTGTTTTAGCGAATTAAATTCTTCCTAGTCATAAAATACAACATTCCTGACCCAAGACAAGTTTATTGTTTATTGGGACTACCTGGTGTTTTATTGCATCTGGTTTTTGCGAATTAAATTCTTCCTAGTCATAAAATACAACATTCCTGACCCAAGACAAGTTTATTGTTTATTGGGACTACCTGGTGTTCTATTGCATCTTGTTTTAGCGAATTAAATTCTTCCTAGTCATAAAATACAACATTCCTGACCCAAGACAAGTTTATTGTTTATTGGGACTACCTGGTGTTTTATTGCATCTGGTTTTTGCGAATTAAATTCTTCCTAGTCATAAAATACAACATTCCTGACCTAAGACAAGTTTATTGATTATTGGGATCACCTGCTGTTTTATTGCATCTGGTTTTTGCGAATTAAATTCTTCCTAGTCACAAAATACAACATTCCTGACCTAAGACAAGTTTATTGATTATTGGGATCACCTGCTGTTTTATTGCATCTGGTTTTTGCGAATTAAATTCTTCCTAGTCACAAAATACAACATTCCTGACCTAAGACAAGTTTATTGATTATTGGGATCACCTGCTGTTTTATTGCATCTGGTTTTTGCGAATTAAATTCTTCCTAGTCACAAAATACAACATTCCTGACCTAAGACAAGTTTATTGATTATTGGGATCACCTGCTGTTTTATTGCATCTGGTTTTTGCGAATTAAATTCTTCCTAGTCACAAAATACAACATTCCTGACCTAAGACAAGTTTATTGATTATTGGGATCACCTGCTGTTTTATTGCATCTGGTTTTTGCGAATTAAATTCTTCCTAGTCATAAAATACAACATTCCTGACTCAAGACAAGTTTATTGTTTATTGGGACTACCTGGTGTTTTATTGCATCTGGTTTTTGCGAATTAAATTCTTCCTAGTCATAAAATACAACATTCCTGACCCAAGACAAGTTTATTGTTTATTGGGACTACCTGGTGTTTTATTGCATCTGGTTTTTGCGAATTAAATTCTTCCTAGTCATAAAATACAACATTCCAGACCTAAGACGAGTTTATTGTTTATTGGGACTACCTGGTGTTCTATTGCATCTTGTTTTGGCGAATTAAATTCTTTCTAGTCATAAAATACAACATTCCAGACCTAAGACGAGTTTATTGATTATTGGATACACAAATCATCTAAACCGTTCATCGCACCGAATTACAAATTTGTATACATATTTAAAGTCACTGGAAGATGAGCTGGTATCAGTTTGGTCCAAATTGGATAAATCCCCAAGAAAATGTATGTAACATTTGCCACTTCCGGTTGTCAGATTGTGGCAAAAATAATCCAGTTCGTCCCCTGGCAATTAAAAATACGTATACCAAATTTCTGTGTTCACTGACCCCCAAAACTCGTATTTCCACTGAAATTTAGAACTAGTCGGAAAGTAAAAAGACGAGGTTGCAAATATTCGCAGACCCAAATGTACGTCACTTCAATAAAAAGGCTTGTCAAAATGTCGGAAGTCGAAATACACGGACAGTACATTAATAAACTGGGGGTGGGTTATATCGATAACTGAGGTGAGCTAGATTAGCGTGTTGCGTGGGCATCAGACAGAAAATCGTATCTTTCATGACAGCTAGAACGTCAGTATGAAACATCCCACTGAGAAATAACTACTATACTACACATTACTCCGAAAAAAAAATCAAATTCTACAAAACTTTTCTAATATTTTAAAACGAAGTTTCAACGTTGGCTTTCAGCATTTGACTAACGATGTTAGTGGTCGTATTAAATCTAGGTCAGAAAAATCGATTTTTACTACTTTCCTGTAATGGAAAACCGTATATATAGTGCAATTCCTAGCTTACTTGCATAGAAATGCAGTAAGATAAATTTTTTAAAGTGGTGGTGTAAGGAAAATTATTGCTTAAAAATTAAATGTTTGAGGGTGTCATTGTAAATAATATGTCGGTGCGCACGTGTTGCGGAGCAGTTTGGGAAAATGGACAAATTCCTGAAAACTTTCGGGGCTGTAGTGAGACAACTAGATATGGGAGAAAAGGATGCAGACATTCCTTGCTGTCATCAGGTTCTGGTAAGTGTCCAAATGTTCGCAATTCAATTCTCAGGATTAATTCTTGAGTAGTACTCCTTATGGATTTGAAATTCAGAGGCCCCACCTGTGTAACCAAACCTGAAAGCGACTGAAATCGAATACACATTCAACTGGAACAATTGGAAAGACGGTCAGTTCAGCTACAAATAGCAGCACTTCTAATATTAAATGGTCTGAATATTCATGGTATTTACTGGCCTGTCGTTCATATTTGCTTTCGCTAACAACTGACCAACATTTTGAGGTATTGTTACGACCTCTATTGCAAATTGGAACAAGAGTTTTGTTTGCTTACATGAAAATTGAATTGAGGGTATAGTACGATGTGCAGTTTCCCAGAAATTGAAGAGCGTTATTATTGTGTTTATGATACCATTTTAAGAATTTCTTATAGCAACGGCGGGCGCTGATCTTTTCTGTTGTACTCTGGTTTATGTTGCTTACAAGTTGTTGCCAAATCTGATACTTATTACGATGTTTATTAGTAAACTTTGAATAATCATACATAGGAGCCACAAAAATGTTTGTTGGTCTTTCCTTGAAGAAAGAAACGCCACTTTCTTGTATTGGGGTATATTGGAGATAGTATATCTCCGCCTTGTTTTATTGTACACAATTTAACTTTGTTGAATCGATAGAATTTACATGCCCAAACGACGATATCGCCAAGTATCAAGTCACGAGACATCTAGAATGCTTTTAGTGCAGGCATAACTTATACAAATTCAACATTATTGACGGAAATGTGTGATAGGTTGAAAAGCGTGCGAAGTAACAGATTGCTTTACGTCAGTAGTTTAAATAGGTACCTACTATACAGATTTCAACACAATATTCTCAATATGTTAAGTGATTTTCAGTGTTTATTGAGTTGATATTAACCTAATGCACAAGTTATACAGCTCTTGTTAATAAACTAGTTATCTAATCCTGAAAATTACTGTCTATTGTGGTATAGTAATTGTTTTTATAAAACGAAAAAAAAAGGAAATTTATTTAGAATTGTATCTGTGAATGTATTGTGTGCAACAAACAACGAAAATTATGAGTTACAATAACACTGCTATGCTAGAATCGAAAATATTGCTTCCTCTAATAAATATGTACAGTCATTTCCTGTCACGGCAAATAAAACCAAACGGCATTTGCCGCTATAAAATCTTTAAAATTTTCTACCCGTCAATTGATTTAAGTAAATATTATATTTAGTACGTAGGAATAGGTATTTTATATTTTCCGTTTGCGCAACAAAAGTAATTATTTAAAGGTATGTATGTCGTTTCTCAAAACACTATAAATTATCACTAAAAAATGTGACTCAAACTTAATAAAAAAAAACAACCCTTTAGGGTGGTTCCCCTTCTCAATGATTATATTACGGTTTACCTAACTAATTTTAAACCATTTTGTAAGTAGATAGAATTAGGTTATTGGATAACTGTGTAAATTGTACCCTCCTCTGTAAGTTCAATACTTGCTGGAGCCGACCCTGTGCGTGGGCGTTGTATCTATAGCAACGCTCGCTCCGCTTCAGTATCAGTCTGAAGCGAAATCCTGAAACGTTAACAGCCACCGGCTTAATTCAAAAAGCGCTATTCAATTTGTTCTACTTAACAAGCACTTTGTGTTACAACGAGTGAAACTGAAAATGAAGTGATATTTACTCAAGAGATAACCAAGATTTTACAAATAAAAACTATTAAGTTATGCTTTGTTTTGTCGTCATGGTAAAAATTTGAAAGTATGGTGGGTTTAAGTAAGAAACACCAGGAGCAAAGGGACCTCCTTGCCACCCTGAAAGACATGAATAATCACACCCAACCAGAGACCGGTAAGTGGGAGATAATTTCAGGTATTTCAGCTTTTCAGGTTGGGGGAAGATGTTATAAATTCGGTTTATTATCGAATAAACTTCTGATAGATTGTAATCAATTTGTATAAAGTTCAAAATGTTCGTATAATAGCAAATATAGATCGTTAATTTTTAAGTTAAACTTCTGCTAAGTACAATTTACGATCCCCACCTAACTTTCCGACTAAATTGTTGCCTTAACTGTCTAAACACTTTTACTATTATTCGATTTTGTGAAGCCACAGCTACTCTGGACTCCAACCCACTCCAACCTAACGTCAGCCATAGAATAACACGATGTCATGTCAATGGCACTGACCAAGGCTGTGGATTTTGTCAAACTGCTGTTATTAGGATATTAAATTTCGAAAATGTTAGGTAGGATCGCAACAAGTACAAAAAACTGCAACAAACCAACGAACCAGACCGAACGGTTTGTAGATTTTTTTGCTCCTCAAGCCAAAGCAATGTATTGGAAATATAATTTCGTCCACCTTTATAGCGAAGTGAACGCTTACTGAGAGAATAAAAGCACCAATTCGGATTTTAATGTTGCTTTGCCAGTGCATCTTACTATTTTGATTTTTTCTTCGAGGTCATATTAAAGTTTTTTGCAACATTTTCTTGCAACTGCTTGGCGATGTGTCATGTTTTAATGTTCGGATCAGTGAAAACAAATGTAGAAATCACAGTAAACCCAAATCATTGCGATTTTATTGTAATGTTACAACATCTAGAACTACCTACTCTCTAAGAATAGACAACGTTGGACAAAGGCTACCTTTGTGCCTTTAGTCTTTAGTAGACTTAACATTGACACAGCCAGAAATAGCAGCAAAATTCGTCGATACTTCAATCTTAAAGCATTTTTCGACTAAATTAAAATTTTATTAGGTACCTACGCCGTACGAAAATTTATCGGAAAATGAGTGTGTGTATATGTCATATATCTTCAGGCCGGTGCCGTATGATAAACAACCAATTTCTCGTTTTAATTTATAGTTATTACATGTTAATAGTTTTATGAAGTTCAAAGTCAACGCAGAGAAAATAAACGGTTTGCTTTTTTCGGACGAAGGTTTGGAAAATATTTTGGTCTACACGTCTGGAATATAAAGTTACACTTTTGGGAAATATACATTCATGATATTCACGATCTCCAATCAAAGAACTTTGATTTTATTTTACTGTATGTTGTTTTTTTTGCGTATGCTTATAATGATTCCAAAATTAACTGAATTATGTCACATATAATCGAAGGTCGACCAGAATAAATATATACATATGTACGTTTATATAGCAATCGTCAGTTGTGGGCAAATCAGCTAACAAATCCTCTTTAAATATAAACAAATATTTGCGTCTGTTATACCGGTGGAATCAGGTGCTTTCATCATTACCATGTCAACTGGCAACCAATAAACATAAAAATCGACCGTAAACTTTAAGTAAGGCCTCCTTATTTATTTAAATTTCCCTCTCACACTCAAATAAATGACCCACGTCAAAGGTACAGCGTAATCAACGTAATCAACGAAAATAAGCTGCGTTTCATGATAGGGTCATACTAAATGTACACACACAAGATCCGGGGTAGCCCTCACCCAAATATCCGACTACGTCGTTGGCACTTCGAAGTGTCTAAACAATTTTGCAATTATTCAATTTTATGAAGCCACAGCCATTCTGGACCCTAACTAATGTCAGTCATAGAATGTCTTAGACGGAGAGTTTATAGAAATAGCACGACACAAATAAGTTGTGTGACATATTATCAACAATTCTGCCAAACAAAACCATAATAATAATAATAATTATTATTATTATTATTATTATTATTATTATTATTATTATTATTATTATTATTATTATTATTATTATTATTATTATTATTATTATTATTATTATTATTATTATTATTATTATTATTATTATTATTATTATTATTATTATTATTATTATTATTATTATTATTATTATTATTATTATTATTTATTCTGCTGGTCAAACTATTACATTTTTAAAATTAATTGGCCGTATTTCTTGTCTATATTCCTCGTACCTTATCGTAAAATCTTTGTTTAGAAAAAAATCCTGAATTCAAAATTATTTAATGGCGATACAGACAATATGTTTACACAGAACCTATAAGAAAACAATAATAAACATATCAATTCTTTGATCTCTCTTTGTACTTGGTACCTGTTATACCTAAGTTTCGAGATGTATATCGAATGAAGTAGTACCAGTCTTTGTTATACTCTACAGATAGATTGGTTAATTAATTACAACATACTGTCTGTACAATATGATGTAAATTTTTATACTAGAATTACTCATAGTTTCACCATAAGAAATAAATATTTGAAATGGTGTAGGTGTTTGGATGCTAATGGCAGATTGTTTCGGTCATGATTGTAACCGTTAGGATAAACAAGTAAAGGGGGTTAAGGTGATTTTATGAAAATAAAACACAATTAAGCGTAGATCGTTCCTGATGGCGTCTCCAGTTAAAAATAACTACATATGTATTTAAATCTGATAAACAAACTTCTAGCAGTTTTAAACTTTGGTACCTGACTAATGTACACATTCTGATTTCAATATACCCCGGACAAATTACCCATAAAATAAATTCCGCGTGATTTATTGCATTTTTCTCAACGTGGCCATTAGGAAAATCTCCGAGTCGTGACTTTTCCGCGAAATTTGGCAGAAATCAACTGCAACGCTGGCAGATGTCGTCATCAATGTCGTCATGTGAGACGCTCAACTCGAGCTGTTGGAGATGGATCGTTTGTTTCGAATAAATTGGCAACTGGTAAAAATATTTGCGCTTTCTAGAATGGCCGGTCGTTCAGTCTGTTTACACATCCATGTAAACACAAAAGTTAATGATGAGTTCTTGAGAAAAGGTCTTTGTGGCTCTTCAATGAAGTGTTAAACGTTATCTGGAACAATTATGGCAGCAATTATGCGTGCTAACTGCGAAATTATTAACTATTAAGGAGAATTCAATATTTATTTAAAACTTTATTGTATTATGATAAGCCTCGTTTATTTTAGTTTCACAAAAAGGTGCTAAGAACTTCTTTTTCTCTTCTAGACATAAACAATTTGTATGCATTTTTTGTCCAATTATATTGTTTCACTTTCATTTTATATTGTTTATATTGTTTTTGTCCAACTAATGCAACATTGTTTCAATTCTAAATTCCAGGAAATTATTCATATAATAGAAATTTCCCATAGCATCATACCTATATATTATGGTTTACTGTTGTTTTGGGCATTTAGCCAGACATTCAAAGCTTTGGATAATCAACTTTCAACTGTTCAACTCTGACAAACACTTGTCAACAACTTACTACATAAACCATTTCACACATTGTTCAATGTCTACCTTCTTAATTCTTTTTCATAAAACAAAGAACTTTAAAATTTTTCTCAATTTTGATTTCAGCTGCATTTCATCATGTAAAAAAGAACATCGACAGTTTGGAACGTACGAATGGCATAAAGGAAACCGACTTGTTATTCCTGAAAGCCTTGATGGAAAGTCCTATCTTACAGAATTTAATGAAGGTGAGTTTATAAGTTTTAAGAATATAAATTCATTAGATATGGAACAGATCGTTCGAATCCAAGCGAAAATTGTGAAAATAAACCGTGTTTGTTATTCGTTGTTTATTGATTGCTATCATCTTTAGAACTGTAAGAAAATAATCAGAGCGAAAACTAAACGTTGGGAACAATAATCCGTTCATAAAATTATTTTCGATTGATTAACTAGTCACGGTGAGGTGAGATCAGCTAACGTAAACAGAGCTTGATGATTGAGATGTATTTTGAAGGTTGAGCCAATGTTTTGCTTATAAAGATAACTGAAGAAACTTTCTCTAATTCAGATTGAGGAAATTCAAATTATTCATAACATAAAGTTTGGATGGTATTGTTCTTTATATCACATATCGCCAATTAAATAATCAGTATGAGTAATTAATTAATAACTGATTTGATGACACCAAAAATTCGCCAAAATCTTGATTTTCAAAGGGCTGTATCTCGACGACCCTTTGCTCAATTTTAACAAAACCTACACCATTCGATAGCCCTCTCCTTAATCTATAATAATTTTGATGGGTCCGATCTAGATTTAGAGAACTCGATGTAGTATTTGCTCCTGAACATCGACGTGTACCGTTTATGACAATTACTCCACTATAGAAATTATATGCATATCTACCTATACTAATTACGAACTTTCAAGTGTAGGGCGCGTTCAGCGGAATCGCCCATTTTCGTCGACATTTGCGATCGAGTAGCTGCAAAATTGGGCAAAATTACTTTTGACGCTCGAATTGAAAAAAGGACACAATTCCGCGTGGACTGCGCGATATTTTGTAAATTAAATGCGTCAATTTTGAAAAAAAATCACGTTTTTGCACCTCTTCGGGTGAAGGCGAACCTCGAGAAAATGTCACGTGACGTCTAGAAATTCCGACAAGCGGATCGATGAACGTCAAAAATTTACATTTTTTATCCGTTCCTGCCGACCTTATAAAAGCCGCTCGCTCTCATGTCTTACGATAAGATCCCTCTAAATACCTTTCGCAAAGAGTTTTGAGCAAAAAAACAGCCTTAAAAACAATTTTCGATCCAAAAAAATCGATTTTTGTCGACCCGTGTTTTGCTGCTATTACCACAGTAACGTCAAACCCGAAACGCCCCCTGCCGGACATTCGTAACAACAGTAACAGATAGCAGATAACCTAAAATGTATCCTAAAATGTCCATATTGCGAATGTGGACAGGTGGGAAGCCTTAAGGCTTAACCACATATTTCTAGAATGCCCAATAACTAAAATCGAAAATTTTGACTTATACACAGAGCTAGTCTATCTATACTAATTACGAACTTTCAAGTGTAGGGCGCGTTCAGCGGAATTGCCCATTTTCGTCGACATTTGCGATCGAGTAGCTGCAAAATTGGGCTTTTCGATATTACTTTTGACGCTCGAATTGAAAAAAGGACACAATTCCGCGTGGACTGCGCGATATTTTGTAAATTAAATGCGTCAATTTTGAAAAAAAATCACGTTTTTGCACCTCTTCGGGTGAAGGCGAACCTCGAGAAAATGTCACGTGACGTCTAGAAATTCCGACAAGCGGATCGATGAATGTCAAAAATTTACATTTTTTATCCGTTCCTGCCGGCCTTATAAAAGCTGCTCGCTCTCATGTCTTACGATAAGATCCCTCTAAATACCCTTCGCAAAGAGTTTTGAGCAAAAAACGGCCTTAAAAACAGTTTTCGATCCAAAAAATCGATTTTTGTCGACCCGTGTTTTGCTGCTATTACCACAGTAACGTCAAACCCGAAACGCCCCCTGCCGGACATTCGTAACAACAGTAACAGATAGCAGATAACCTAAAGTGTATCCTAAAATGTCCATATTGCCAATTTGGACAGGTGGGAAGCCTTAACCACATATTTCTAGAATGCCCAATAACTAAAGTCGAAAATTTTGACATATACACAGAGCTAGTTATAATACTGCTTTCAATACCTTACTATAGTAATAAATACCGTACAAACTTTCTCCAACCACACTTTCCTTCACATTATAAAAGCAACTAATAAAAGAGCCAATCTAACGCCAATTAAACAACGACGCATGCGCAAAACTGACTCACTACCTGAAACTGAAAACTTGTTATCCGTACATAATTTAAGTATAATTTGACGACTCTATTAACCAAATGTGTCATATTGCGACAGAATGCAGACTGTCTGAGACTGCATTCTTTCGTATTTGCGACTAGTCTGGCCGATCTGGCAAAACGACGTAGTTGCAAGTACGACAACGTGCTCTATTGATCGCCACCGTCAGTTTCCGCGTGTTTTAGTTGTGGAAAAGCGTGCCTTAGAACCGGAGCAACCGGAGTCTCGTTGATCTTATTTTTAGTGAAAACGGTGAGAATTTCTTTGTTTTATAAACGGGTCATGAAATTTTCAGCTTGGCGAGTGGCTGCGTGCATGTTTTTAGTTGTTATTACGGTTGAAATTTGAGTCTGGAGTCTGGAGATACCAGATTGTTTAAAGATTTCAAGTTGTTCAAAGAGCTGGTATCAATTTGGTCAAAATCGGTAAATCGCAAAGAATTGTCACAGAAAAACAACCACACGTGCAAGCATTTTGCAAAAACCATTGCAAATGATTCAGGGGACCTCAAAACGCTGTAATTCGGTCATTATAGGTTAAATATTGTTTACATTTTGCAGGCATAACTCATTCTGTATATAATCATTGCTTGCATGTCACCAGACATGATTCATTCCGTGGAATCTCCACAACATATCAATTTACCACTATCGTCAACAAACTTCTTCAAAGTCAACAATTACAGACGTAGTTTAAAGACTATAATAATAATAAAAGGTATAATTATAACCGCTTCATATATTTCAATAAAAAATGGCCAATTACGCGTCTTGCAGTTCTTAATAACCCGAATTGAATGACCAAAGTCTGTCTCCTACTCTGATGGCACGCGATGAATACGAAGCGCAAATTTGCCAGAATTAAATGAAGGTGATTCACGGAGTTCACTCAGGGCAACGAAGTTAGAAAGAAACCTCTCCCAGCGAGCACCATGACCACTTGGTGACTGGTTACTGCTCCATAGGTATCCCCACCTTTTGGTTGACGCTAGTTTGTGTTGCGTCGTGGAACGAAACGCGAGTTTTAAAGGCAGCGGTACAAAACACACACCTTGCGGGACGCCATATAGCAGGTGCGTCTATCAAAAAAAAAAACCGAATCATCAACCCTTTGGTCAGTGGTGGTCTAACAGAGTGGAGTGTTGTTTGTGGTGTCCATTAGAAGAAAGAGTTAGTTCGGACGTGGTTGTGCAATGACATCATCAGGTCGCGAACGTGTTGTTCTACCTGTTTACTCATTGGATATTTAATTGTTTTTGCAAAAAGGTGGGTCAGAGTTTTACAGTTAATTTTAAATATTTATTAGGTGGTTCATGAGGAATTTATTTGAAAGATGGTGAAAAGTTTGTACAGAGAAGATTGGCCAGCCACACCTGTGAAAGTGGCGCTCGACTGGCTGTAACGTTGGCAACACTGCGTTGTGATAGAATATATTAAAGCTACAACGATGCGGTTGTACCGGTTAAATTATGTTTGTGTTGTTTTTAACACATCTTCGGAAGACTTTAGAATAACAGGCTTTATTATTCATATAAAAGATGAACATAATTTGACGCTTTGATGACGTTGATGACAAAAACACAAGCAACAACACCTACAACGCGTTAACATTCTTAATTACCGTTATTTCAGATTCAAGCTTCATAATAAAGGTGTGCCTGAATTGAGAAATCGTCAAAACCATATTTTCCTTATTCCTTATGATCAATTAGAGCTATTAGTCATTGTTCATTGCGGTTTATCTATCAGTTAATTTAAATGTTACGTAGAAATGACACATTATGCCAAGTGTCCAAGTTAATCTTTAATTATTAAAATAGATAATAAATAGTTTGTTTAGCTACGTCTATTCAGATGAATTATGGGCTTTGTGGGAATGAATGGTTGTGTAAACTAGTAACTGCTACCGAAACTGGCAAAAAAATTAAAGGTCTATTTCTGAAGACAGGTCAAGATAAACAATGATCACTTTTACCCCAAAAACCGTTACAGATGGTTTGGCACCCTGTCGTCTCTTGTGAAATAAAAACCGACACAGGAAACCACGTTAGGCACGCTTAACACCTGACTTCCCTCCTTCCAGACGATGATGATTATCCTTCACATACCTGCAGGGACAGACTACACACAGTATTCACTATACAGCCAGACCATAGCTAATAGACCATACAGCCAGACGTAAAGTTACGCAGAAGTCAAGAAGGGTAAAAGCCAGGTAGATTCTTTTACGTAGATGTGATTAGTAATGCAACTGTTGACCTTTAGAATACAAAAGAGATATAAAAATGTTTATTGAGTGGGTAGGAATAGTTTTTTTTGTTTGTTATCGAGGTTCAGGTGCAATTATCACAAGTTGTAAAAATTCCTGTGTCTGTCTGTGACAGCTAACAAGTAATTTTATCACAGAAGAAACTAGTTTATCTACGTTTATTTATCACTCCTTACAACCAATAATAAACATTGTTATTCCTACTAATGTAACCTTCAAATTCCGAAGTATAAAAAGCAAAACATCTTTAGTGAAATTAACTTTTATTCTTTTTCAAAAAAAATATCTATGTATAGTTTCTTTTAGTTTTATCAGTGTTAAGATAATAATGTCAGTATAATAATAATAATACTATCTTTAACGTGTGTTTTCTGTCACAAAACCTGTTGTAAACATAACCTACTTCAACCGTGTAAAATTGTTTATTATTACTTCGACTCAAGGCAATTAGTACAGTGTACTCAGCACAACACCTCTTGACTAATGTTCAAGGAATTCGTTTCGTCATTACTGCATCTATAGTGAATATAATTAACTTAATCATCCTGGCTTATTCACGTTGTTGTTGTCTTATATAAGTATAGTCCAGCAATATGGACGTGTTACTTTATGCAGTCAAGCAAAGTAGATGCAAATCTATTTGTTCGAGTTTACTTGAGCAATGTTTCTACAAAAACATATAACAGGGGACCTCAAAACGCGTATTTTCGATCAAATCCAGATTTTTTTCCCGTCGATTACAATACTTTCCTTCTAGTATCTAACGACAAACTTGCACTTTAAGGAAAGAAGATTAAGAAGTAAAAAAAGAATAAAGAATAAAGAACAACCTAACATTTTTGTCTGAAATATGTAGCAGTAACAAATAAAAGTGGGCCAAAATGATTCAAGTACACCAATAACACATTCAGCTCTGGTTGCGAACGGCAACGCCACTAATGGAATCCACAAGAAACTCACGTGCTACATGAGAGCCCTTTTCGAATACATCCCTGAAGAAGACACCCTTCTCCCATGTAAAGAAATAGGTCTTGCTTTTGACAGAGGAGACATCTTGCAAATCGTCGACCAGAAAGATCCAAATTGGTGGCAGGCCAAGAAAGTTGATGGTGATGGAAAAGTAACGACAAACTTGCTCTTTAAGGAAAGAAGATTAAGAAGTAAAAAAAAGAATAAAGAATAAAGAACAACCTAACAATAGAAAATACATTTTTGTCTGAAATATGTAGCAGTAACAAATAAAAGTGGGTCAAAATGATTCAAGTATACCAATAACACTTTCAGCTCTGGTTGCGAACGGCAACGCCACTAATGGAATCCACAAGAAACTCACGTGCTACATGAGAGCCCTTTTCGAGTACATCCCTGAAGAAGACACCCTTCTCCCATGTAAAGAAATAGGTCTTGCTTTTGACAGAGGAGACTTCTTGCAAATCGTCGACCAGAAAGATCCAAATTGGTGGCAGGCCAAGAAAGTTGATGGTGATGGAAAAGTAACGACAAACTTGCTCTTTAAGGAAAGAAGATTAAGAAGTAAAAAAAGAATAAAGAATAAAGAACAACCCAACAATAGAAAATACATTTTTGTCTGAAATATGTAGCAGTTAACAAATGGTTTGGCATCCACATAATAAAGCAACCTAAAACACACTTTCATTAAACCCGGTATTCTTTATGAGAAATTCCACCGTTCGCAGATCCAAACACCATAAAATAGAGACTATTTCAAAGTAATAAACCTCATTGCGTTTTCGCAATGCCGGTGACGCCAGTACGTGCATGTGACGTCACAAGAAACATGTCAACTCCATCCATTGTTGATATTGAAACTTACGCGGTGCACGTATGTGAAAACAGTGACACAGTTTGTGTCATTTTACAGGAATGAGTAACTTGAAGTGCTCGAGTTACAAACTTTAATAACAATCAAATACCGGCGTGCAGCATTTCGCCCACGTTCGCGGTTTATAAACTCATAATAACAATTAGGAGAGTGTGATTCACATGTTTAGTTACACCAAAGTTCAGAGGGATTTAGCTCTGCAATTATTGAGTCTAAGTGATCTGTTTCAGAGTATCGATGATCATGAAATTTTTATTTCAATGGTTTATTTATGCATTACCGAATTTATGGACCATTTCCAATGGCGCGAGTGATAATTTTCTTATTACTGTTTATTCCTCTCTAATGTCAATATTGAATACAGAAAATAAACTGAAAACATAGAATTGCCTACCTCAAAGTTTGTTCTTGGTCCTAATTCATGGTCTTAATTCTTGGTCTTAATTCTTGGTTATACAGACATTCTGTGCATTAAAATATGGGAAGTGATCAAAGAGAGATCAAGAGGTAAAAGCAGCTTATTGCTGCTATTTTGGATTTAGAATTGGACATCTGGAAAAGCCATGGATACATAATATATGCTGTATTTCCTGTTAGATCGGACTTTTAAAGTGGATGAAAGGGAAGCAAAAGAAAATGCAGTTTGCAGTTCCCATGTTGTGGCAAGACCCTTCCAATCATGTAAATGATTGTCATTTTTGCACGATAAGCGTCTCCGGATATTCAAAGAAGGATAAGCATAAAATAAAATATCCAAATTTGCCATCAGCATCGCGACCTATCCCCCATGGAGAGAACCATCCTATACCAAGTGCGCCGTCCACTTCATCATCTTTGATTTTTGACACAGAAGAAATGTCGCCTGTTTGAAGAAACTTTCCTGATTTGACAGAGTGTCTGAAATCACTCTGTCAAATCAGGAAAGTCGTGAAGATTCACCATTTGAAGTTTTATCAACACCTCACCTTATAAACCAGTGCGAACTGATTGACTTGGTTAAAGACTTAGGTTTATCAAAAGCAAAAGTTGGATTCCCTGGTGTAATTTATGATCATTTCTTGTTTCAGGTACAAGATAGACTAGAACATCCTCCACCTCTTCCGAAACCAGTGCATCTCAACTGTACAGAAACCACGTCATCAGTTCTTTCAGCCTGTCGAAGCATCAGGACAAGAGAATCGATAGAATTAGTTGACTTATTATCAGCACCGCATCTAAAGGCATTACTGACCATCCACGACGAGGTGGGAAAATTTACGGAGATGCCCAAAGCGGATATGGAGTCTCCTGATGTGGAAACCCTTCCAGAGTTCAATGGAAACACCGAGACCATACGTATGGTGGGATTGAGGAAAAAGGCTGGACAACCACTGGGATTAACTGTAAGTTTTTAACGTTTATGATGTTTTCTCGGTCTGGGATATTTCTTAAATGTATAATTGCTAATTTTCAGGTGCAAATTGATGAAAATGAAAATTTAACAGTAGCCAGAATCCTCGAAGGTGGTATGATCGAAAAACAAGGACTCCTCCACATCGGCGATGTTATCCTAGAAGTCAACGGAGTCCCTGTCTACACACCAGAGGATCTACAATCAGAAATAGCAAAATCAAAGGACTCTGTAACTCTAAAAGTGGGCCAAAATGATTCAAGCGCACCAATAACACATTCAGCTCTGGTTGCGAACGGCAACGCCACTAATGGAATCCACAAGAAACTCACGTGCTACATGAGAGCCCTTTTCGAGTACATCCCTGAAGAAGACACTCTTCTCCCATGTAAAGAAATAGGTCTTGCTTTTGATAGGGGAGACATCTTGCAAATCGTCGACCAGAAAGATCCAAACTGGTGGCAGGCCAAGAAAGTTGATGGTGATGGAAAAGTAGGTCTGATTCCTTCTGTGGAGTTGGAGGAACGAAGGAAGGCCTTTGTGCCAGCTGATTACGATTATGTGCATAAAATCAGCATATGCGGAGCTAAGATCTCCAAAAAGAAAAAGAAAATCACTTATAAATCGAAGAGTAGCAGTGATTTTGACAAGGCTGAGTTGTCGTTGTACGAGGAAGTGACGAAAATGCCGCCTTTCAAGAGGAAAACTCTGGTTTTGATTGGGACCCAGGGCGTGGGCAAGAGGACCATAAAGAATAGGTTGCTGAACAGTGATAATAACAAGTTTGGTGGTGTTATACCGTATACTACGCGACCCCAAAGGGTCCTTGAGGAGAATGGTCAGAGCTACTGGTTCGTTTCCAGAGAAGACATGGAAGCAGACATCAAGAAGCATAAATTCTTAGAGTATGGGGAATACAATGGGAACTTGTATGGTACCCATTTAGACTCGATAAGGGATGTCATCAAACAGGGGAAAATGTGCGTCTTGGATTGTAGTCCACAATCATTGAAGATCTTACACAACAGCTCTGAATTCTTGCCCTATGTTATCTTCATTGCTTCACCGGGTATGGAGCATCTCAAAACCTTGTACGATGTTGGAAGGAGCAGCACAAATTTGAGATATTCAAGCAGGAATTTAGCGGTAAATATTTTTGTTGTATTTTCTTTTTATGGAATGTTAAAAGCGCACAGGCATGGATGTTTGGAATGTATGTTGTTCTGCCAGATATTTACTTGGTATTCAGGAAATTTGTTCATTTCTTAGTATTCCTGATATATTTATTTGGTATTTTGTGTCAACTGTAATTCTTTTTATTTTGCATGATAGTTTGATCGTCAGAATTCTTTGCGGTATAGTTCCAGAAGAGCCAGGACATTGGAGTCTCTAGCATCCTTATATGAGGTAAAATGATTTGTTTTTAATACTTTCTTCTTCAAAAATCTTTTTCTAAAATTATCTAAAATTTTAATATTAAATGAAATTGCAGGAAGATGATCTCAAGAAAACATTAGAAGACAGTGCAAGCATGCAGCGAACTTACGACAAATATATCGATCTGGTGGTCGTCAATAGAGATTTTGATTCCACATTTAGACAGATCATAGAGGCAATGGATAATTTACAAACTGAACACCAATGGGTGCCAGTAAATTGGATATACTGAATACTGCCATATCTACTTTATCTAAGTAACTAGAAATATATTTTATGGCAGTTAAGTAAAAGAACAGCGAAGTACAGTGATAAAATTATTATACTATCATTACGAATAGAACTTTAGATATTACGTATTGTGTACAAAATATTAGAGAGTATATGTTAACGAAAGAAAAATGATTGTTTGTTAAAATATATAATAATAATAATAATAATAATAATAATAATAAATAATAATAATAATAATAATAAAGCCTTGATATTAGAATCTGCCGAAATAGTGTATAATAAAGTCTGAGGTATTTGTTAGCTGTATAATTATATAATTAGCATGTAAAAAGTAAGAAGTAGTAACTGAATAGAGTTATATTTGATATTTTTACATCACCCAAGAACTCAGAAAACAATCACTTTCCAGAATAAGCAAATATTTAGAATTATGGAAATTATAATTGCTTATAAAAACTTCCAGCTTTTAAACATTAGAACTAATTAAAATATATAGATCTTAGGAAAACGCACTAAAAATGTAAATATGTGCAAACTCGAGTAACTCCGTACTATTAGAAGACTAGATCGTCGAAATCATTTGACGATTCTAGTTGTTAGTTGTATTTTTGCAATTGTTTTTTTTAGCATATCATTAATAAAGTAAGATTGTTGTAATTTATAATTATGTTGTTTTGTACACGTACACAGTGCTATAATTATACGTTAGATATATATATGCTAACCGTCCATGTGTTCAGGGATATATTTGTTTATTTACGTTTTGTTCAATACTTAATTTTTCACACAGTCTAACATGCACATTTTTTTATAGTCGTCATAGATATGATATTTTCTTTTTTATATAAACGTATAATAATGTTCGAAATAAAGATTTTTATTTAAAAAGTTGGTTTATTTTTTGTAGTTTTGTACAGATAACTATAAAAAGCTATAGAAAGACTATAAAAAGAATATGAATACAATAAAAAAGAAAACGAGCATTCAAAAACTGTACTGGATCCGGTTGGAAGCAATTACAGATCTCTAAGTTATCGTTGAATGGTATATCAATGGACACAGAGATGGCGCCAGCAGTCTGTTGGATTCGCGCACGTGTGTTTTGTGTTGCTCGGCGATTTTTGTGGAATGCTTCAGTTTTCAGTGGTAATTATAATTTTCTCAACAATTGTTAGTTAATTTGAGTGCTTGTCGTTATCATGAATCGTTTCACGCATGTGTACAACGTTTTTATGTTGAAAGTTGAAAATCATCGTCAGGGCGGTACATAACCTCAAATAACAAACCTTTATCGACTGACGTTTTTTAAATTTATTGCAATTTTAGTTTTGAGAAATGCCTGCTTTTGAAAAAGCATTGTTTTTGCTAGATACTGAGAAAAGATTTACTTACAAACAAAAAAATATGTATTTTTTAATTAAATAATTATAAAGTTACGGGTATAAATTTATATCCATTATGTTAAGCTCCATCTAATAATAAAGTCATTATTCAACAGTAGTGTGGTCGACAACAATTATATTTTTTTATTTTTCGTTTTACAGCCTCGAAGCTTCAAAGTAGTGTTCGGTTTACATAAAAGAACTTTTTCTTTAAACTCGTTGTTCTTTTTTGATAAAATATTGACTTTAAAACCTCGAAAAATGTCGGAAAGTACAAGTAGTGTTAACTTCGCGAGTGTTCACACGCAAACTGTTAAGCTTACCGGTTATTTTTCGATAAATTGCGAGAATACCGAAGAGGACGATAATATTGTGGTGATGTCGCAGTGTTTTTCACCCCAGCCAAGGACGAAGGACGAGGGTGCGGATGTCGCAAGTGATCCTGTTATGGAGAATGATGATGAGGTAAGTCAACCGTCATTTTTCACACAAACGCCAAGAACGTGCCACATTAATTCTTATTATCGGCGATATCGACAAAATTGGTAAAAATTCGCGAGTGATGGATCAATCTTGTTTTTAATTGTTATTGATGCCTCAGCTGTGACAGTGTTGGTCATTTATCTCATAATCGCAGGGGTTATATAATGAATACTCGATTTTTGAGATTCACACGAAACTAATAGAAAATAGTCGGTCTACCAAATAAGGCACTAGTTCTAATAAGATGGGCATTAGTGTCAGAGTGTAGATATTGTGCCCCCTTATCTTGGAGCACTTAGGGGCATCGGTAACAAGGTCTTCTTCGCTCGTGCAATTTTCTAAATGGAATCGACGGCCAACGGTATCCACTTGGAGCTTCCAAGTTGGAGTTCACTGCTACCTACGAATACCGTCTCTCCGCTATTTGCCATTCATATTCCGTCAAGTGCACTTATATTGGCTGCAGAGATTTTCTACTCTCTCCCCTGTAAAGAGAAAAGTACACTTCTATGAGCAGTTAACGAAGTTAGAAAGGGTTACTGCTGATAGAACTTTTCGTTTAATATCCATACTAGAATTATGTATTTTGTTATTGGTTGGTTATTTGATTATTTTATGCGAGGGTAATACCAATACAGTAGGTAGTACAATACTCTCCTCGAATTTAAATATAAATTGGAAATTGCTCGGTAATATAGGACGCAGTACACGTAAAAGTCAATGAGGCATGCAAATTCGTTGAGTCGCAAAGAGGGAAATGGAATCATAATTCAAATCCTCACACCATAAATGCTACCCTGTAATAAAGCAACACAAACGTACACCTAATGGAACCCATTATAATGATACACCGTCGTTAATACATCATAAAGATATACAAGACTTTATTTCTGCAGGAGGGAATAATTTGCTCAAAGCAGGCAACGCGACACCTATGTGAAGTTAGCCCCCAGCCCCCCTCTTATGGGAACTTACGTGTATCGAAAAACACTAATTACTCCACTGTCTTAAGAGATATCGCAATGAAACTAACACTATTCGAAAGAACGTTCTTTGGCCAATTTAAAATTGGAAATGCCCCATCCCAAATATGTAAATTAGTATATGTAATTAATAAATACCTTCCGAGATGTCACAAAAATTTCGTAACAATCGGGATGTTCGAGAGCCTGTATCTCGCTGACCCATTGTTCAATTTTAACAAAATAAACGTCATTCGATTCCCTAATGCCTCTACTATTGATATCTGGAAATGCCCGGTCGCAAATTTGAAGGGCTGAGGTAGTACAGGTGAGCGACCGTCGCCGTGCTACGCGAGAGCCTGTGTTTGACTTCCAGCCCCCCCTCTTATGGGAACTTACGTGTATCGAAAAACACTAATTACTTCACTGTCTTAAGAGATACCGCAATAAAACTAACACTGTTCGAAAGAACGTTCTTTGGCCAAATCAAAAGTGGAAATGCCCGGTCCAAAATATGTGAATTGGTATATGTAATTAATTAATACCTTCCGAGATGTCACAAAAATGTCGTAAAAATCGGGATGTTCGAGAGCCTGTATCTCGCTGACCCATTGTTCAATTTTAACAAAATAAACGTCATTCGATTCCCTAATGTCTCTACTATTGATATCTGGAAATGCCCGGTCGCAAATTTGAAGGGCTGAGGTAGTACAGGTGAGCGACCGTCGCCGTGCTACGCGAGAGCCTGTGTTTGACTTCCAGCCCCCCTCTTATGGGAACTTACGTGTATCGAAAAACACTAATTACTCGACTGTCTTAAGAGATATCGCAATGAAACTAACACTATTCGAAAGAACGTTCTTTGGCCAATTTAAAATTAGAAATGCCCCATCCCAAATATGTAAATTAGTATATGTAATTAATAAATACCTTCCGAGATGTCACAAAAATTTCGTAAAAATCGGGATGTTCGAGAGCCTGTATCTCGCTGACCCATTGTTCAATTTTAACAAAATAAACGTCATTCGATTCCCTAATGCCTCTACTATTGATATCTGGAAATGCCCGGTCGCAAATTTGAAGGGCTGAGGTAGTACAGGTGAGCGACCGTCGCCGTGCTACGCGAGAGCCAGTGTTTGACTTCCAGCCCCCCTCTTATGGGAACTTACGTGTATCGAAAAACACTAATTACTCCACTGTCTTAAGAGATACCGCAATGAAACTAACACTGTTCGAAAGAACGTTCTTTGGCCAAATCAAAAGTGGAAATGCCCGGTCCAAAATATGTGAATTGGTATATGTAATTAATTAATACCTTCCGAGATGTCACAAAAATTTCGTAACAATCGGGATGTTCGAGAGCCTGTATCTCGCTGACCCATTGTTCAATTTTAACAAAATAAACGTCATTCGATTCCCTAATGCTTCTACTATTGATATCTGGAAATGCCCGGTCGCAAATTTGAAGGGCTGAGGTAGTACAGGTGAGCGACCTTCGCCGTGCTACGCGAGAGCCTGTGTTTGACTTCCAGCCCCCCTCTTATGGGAACTTACGTGTATCGAAAAACACTAATTACGTGTTAAGAGATGCCGTAATGAAAGTAATGTAGTATTAAAGTACGAGTATTAAAAAGAACGTTCTTTAGTCAAATAAAAAATTGAAATGCCCGGCGACAATGAATGAAACAAATTCTTGTAATGTACGAAGCCAATTATTTAGCTGTTATGACGTCTTACATTTTGGGGCATGTGGGGCTGTCAATAAAAATTATTTAATTTTCGGTTAGGTACACGGTAAAGCTTTCGTATCCTGAACAATAGCAATTGCGCTCGTGTGATATCGATTCGTTCCTTTGTATTCTTTTCTCTTCGCCGGTACGAGATTTTTGTCGCCTTCAAATCTGTCCTACGTCAATTATAACGGGACATATTGTCAAAGTTTGAGATTTGTCTCTCAGGAGACACTTCCCGCTCTGGAAACAACTCGTTATTTTTACTTCGTTTTTACTCTTGTTTTATTTGGTGAAGTAAACGTAGGTTTTGTGACTCGTAAAATTTTGTAAAAATTCATGCTAAATTAATTATAAAATACGCCATATATTCACAAAATACCTATAGAAGTACTATCGTACCTTTATCGACGTTAAGGGGCTTATCTCGTTGCGTATTATAGTTTCACAAACGGTGTAATTAATTGGTTTCGATCGGGAAAGGGTCCAGCGCAAGGGCCTGGGTAATCCTCTCCTCCGTCTCGAGACAATGGAAGAGCGTAGGCGAGAGAACTGGCTCCTTGAAGTAATCCATTAATAATGGACGCCTTATAATGTATTACGGTCTTATTTATTAATGCTATCTGATTAACAGTACCCACAGGTCTACCCCTGCGCGTACCAAGCATGGATAACACTAAATATTACACAACGGCAGGGCTCTAATCGCATCAGGCGAATATTAGGATCTGAGACACATCAAGTTTTATTCTTAGCTTTCTCAAGTAGTAGAATTGCTCAGTTTAGCTGTTTTACACTTTTTCCGAGTCATACACAGGATACAGGATAAGTACATAAAATTATATCAAATGTTATGCTCAACTAAAAGATATCGTAAGAAAAAACTAAGAAATTAAAGAGAACTAAAAGATTTAGTGCCCTTGCTTTCGAAGCTGATGCTATACGACTTGTTAAAGATATAATTCTTGCTTGCATAGTGTATTATTTATTTCTGTATTATTATACTGAGTTTCTTTGTAAAACGTGGTCATTATAAGTGAAAAGGCACTCCAAAACTGGAAACAAATTGATTTTTAATCACATGCCAATTTACCTAAACAATGTATCCGCGATGCTGTTTAATCTCGAATCTTTGATCCGTGGATGCTGCAAACGAGCTCAATTTTCCGTAATGACCCGCACGTCGGCGTCACACCGCATCGTTATATATGCAAATCGCGGTCGAAAAACTACATATTACCGACCGAGACAGTTTAAAAAGGCAGGCCGCGAGAGGAACAGCGCAAAAAATCCTATTATTCGCTCAGTGCGTTCGGCGAAGGAAAAAAAAAGTCAGAGAATTTGCTGTTATAAATTGCCGACGCGTAACCGACAACAATAATAATCCTGTGAATGTAAACACACCGCCCACTGCTTTGCCGAAGCAGATAAGATATAAGGGTGTGCACGCTATGGAAATGGAGATGAAAAAAATGGTAATATTCTCTTGAATAATGGTAACTCGACCAAATCTACGAAAGAACTCTTGAGATTTCGGTTAAGTTTATGGCAGGGTAATAATTTTTGAAACTCAACTGATAATAACATAAAAATTATCAGAAAAGGTCAACTTTAACATTTTTACAAACCGTTCTCCTGTGGGGCGAGTGGCTCTAGTGATAGAGTGCTGCTCTCCTACTAGGAAGTCTTGGGTTCAAATCCAGGCATCAGCTGAAGATCCTCGTCCCACCGCCTTTCGCAAGAGGCGTAAAACCGTGGGTGCCGGCAACCAGTTGAACACCTCTGGTTGTCGTTATCAAACAGTATGTAAAAATGGGTAAGCACAAAGGGCCAAGAATTGGCCTAGGTGCAGCGGAATAAACCGCATCCAAAACAACTACAACAAACCGTTCTCCTCCGTTGGTATCTAGAAGTTTGTGTCAAATAGAAGTTGCCACTAGAGATGGGCTAGTAAACATCACGAGTGGCGCCATCTGTCGCGGCGTTCGCCTATTCCCAGCCAGTATTTCAAATAATTAAGCCCGGGACACGGAGTCTTAGCGCGGAGATTCGCGTAATTCTGGCATAATTACTTCCGGCGAAAGGGGTTAACTGGGTGGATGAAGGGACGTAGAACGTGCCTACGGAGGGACGCCGGTCCCGGGCCATGTACTTGGGCACGTCTCCTCAACGACGACATGCCCGACGTCGTTACACATTCGGATGCATCTCTCATCGTACTCGTGAACAAACTGCTACAACGCTACATTCTACAATCTAGAGACTCTACAAGTCTACGGTATCTACACCATCGACGATATACGATGATTAAAACGGATAACTTTTGAGGTAATACTTTAGAAGACGACTTTCTGCTCAGTTTAGACTCTAAACTTGGTCGAGGAACTTGCTCGAGAGATGTTGTTGAACATTGTTGTGAAGATTGGATGCCTCTCGAGAATGAGGGTGACACATTATACCCTGTTTAATTGAAAATGTGGTACAGTAGTTCTGGAAAACTGTGTAAACACGGTACATTGTTTGATTAATGATGCTAGTGCTGATGGTTATATTTGCTTTTTGTGGTAGCTATTATTTTATAAATTACATCTACATTAGGAATTATAAAGAGTCAGACAACGAATGTCTTAAACATTTCTCTCTCTGTGTTGTAAAATAATAAAAACGCGTTCTCTTGTAATGAGCGGCTTTTAAAAGTTTGCTTGTATACACGACGAGTAACGCTTTCCGCTGGATTTAGGTATTTTTCTAGTGGAAAAGCGCTCTCAGCGCGTTGTCGCTCCCGTAAAATAACAATTTTAAAACGCAGCAAAAAAGCGGAAACTGCTTTGGTTAGTAGGTATACGTAGCGAAAGGGGAGAAACACCAAGAGCAACAGGAAAGGCAGAAAAGCGAGCTAATTGTCGGCTCTTCGTGCATAAACTGGAATCGTTTTTACTTTTCTTCGCAGTTTTTTGCTAGTTTTTTTTTCTGGCTACTAACGCTACAATTTTCCTTATATAAACATCCATTCTGTCGTTGTCTACCTATACTAATTGCGAACTTTCAAGTGTAGGGCGCGTCAGCGGAATCGCCCATTTTGGCCGACATTTGCGATCGAGTAGCTGCAAAATTGGGCTTTTCGATATTACTTTTGACGCTCGAATTGAAAAAAGGACACAATTCCGCGTGGACTGCGCGATATTTTGTAAATTAAATGCGTCAATTTTGAAAAAAATCACGTTTTTGCACCTCTTCGGGTGAAGGCGAACCTCGAGAAAATGTCACGTGGCGTCTAGAAATTCCAACAAACGGATTGATGAACGTCAAAAATTTACATTTTTTATCCGTTCCTGCCGACCTTATAAAAGCCGCTCGCTCTCATGTCTTACGATAAGATCCCTCTAAATACCCTTCGCAAAGAGTTTTGAGCAAAAAAACGGCCTTAAAAACAATTTTCGATCCAAAAAATCGATTTTTGTCGACCCGTGTTTTGCTGCTATTACCACAGTAACGTCAAACCCGAAACGCCCCCTGCCGGACATTCGTAACAACAGTAACAGATAGCAGATAACCTAAAATGTATCCTAAAATGTCCATATTGCGAATGTGGACAGGTGGGAAGCCTTAACCACATATTTCTAGAATTCCCAATAACTAAAATCGAAAATTTTGACTATACACAGAGCTAGTCTACCTACACTAATTACGAACTTCCAAGTGTGGGACGCGTTCAGCGGAATCGCCCATTTTCGCCGACATTTGCGATCGAGTAGCTGCAAAATTGGGCTTTTCGATATTACTTTTGACGCTCGAATTGACAAAAGGACACAATTCCGCGTGGACTTCGCGATATTTTGTAAATTAAATGCGTCAATTTTGAAAAAAAATCACGATTTTGCACCTCTTCGGGTGAAGGCGAACCTCGAGAAAATGTCACGTGACGTCTAGAAATTCCGACAAGCGGATCGATGAACGTCAAAAATTTACATTTTTTATCCGTTCCTGCCGACCTTATAAAAGCCGCTCGCTCTCATGTCTTACGATAAGATCCCTCTAAATACCCTTCGCAAAGAGTTTTGAGCAAAAAAACGGCCTTAAGAACAATTTTCGATCCAAAAAATCGATTTTTGTCGACCCGTGTTTTGCTGCTATTACCACAGTAACGTCAAACCCGAAACGCCCCCTGCCGGACATTCGTTACAACAGTAACAGATAGCAGATAACCTAAAATGTATCCTAAAATGTCCATATTGCGAATGTGGACAGGTGGGAAGCCTTAACCACATATTTCTAGAATGCCCAATAACTAAAATCGAAAATTTTGACATATACACAGAGCTAGTGTTTATTCTAATTGTCGCGTCGCAATCATTTTTTGGGGTGATTTATTAATGCCATAATAATTTTTAATCATCTGCTTCTGATTTCTTGTGAATTAATCAATTTACCACACCAGCAATTTCCTTTTCGCCGACATAATTCCAATCAAATTTTCTATTAGAATTTCAATGAGTCTCGTGCGTATTGATGGCGCAGTCGTAAAGACGAATCCTTGCAACGAATTTTTCAAGCTTGATTCCGCCTTTGGTTCAATGAGCACGAAATACGCCATCTATATACATCTATATACATTGTATACATGAATGACGGCTAAAACTTCACTCTGTGATCTATCATTCTCGACCGTAGAATAATAGTTTGAAATTAGATAGTGCCATAACGGATGAAATGGGATCGGATTGAATCGGCCGCGGAGTCGAGGCGTTATTATACGATGTTATCGGTTCGAATGTAGTTGTGCACGCGACCGCAGAGTGGCGCTGCTATCTTTGCGGCACAACACAGTCTTGGAATTCGCAATCTGTAATAATTCCGGTCCCGCGTCGGTCGGTCCAGTCTGCGTTGAACCGCATACGTCTTTAATTGGAATTGTAAATTAGATCACCCTCAGTACCGCCGCGCCGGACCGTGCTCTGTGATTCTCACACCCAACCCTCAACTCTGC
The DNA here is from genome assembly GCA_963971325.1 of Aphodius granarius. Lineage (NCBI taxonomy): Eukaryota > Metazoa > Arthropoda > Insecta > Coleoptera > Scarabaeidae > Aphodius > Aphodius granarius. The sequence goes on from OZ020225.1 coordinate 29,869,421, forward strand.
ACCAAGCCACACTCGCCACAATGCAATCGTTACCGCAACGACGAAAGATCTAAGCCAAGAGGATTTAGCTGAAGCGCAGCTAGAGCCTTTGCTGGTGCAATTTGGCGTGAATTCATTAATTATTTATCAATGACGAGTTCAAAATGTCAGTTAAACTATGTGTATTTTTATTGTATTTAATTTTTCATGGCACTAGAACACAAAACCATCCGATATGGCCAATTGAAGCACGAATCTGGAAGGTGTCAATACCGATCCTTGCACACCTACGTCTATTTCATACAAGATTAAATGTGTTTTCGGTTTACCCGAAAACCGACAGGACAAACCGTCGTGTCGCAAGACACCACCTTGAAGATGCTACCGATGGACAAAACCGAAGGCGACGTTTCATTAAAAAATGATGTGACCCTACGGGGTCCGAGTCCCTTCCATCTACTACGAAATTCACCAATCTCTGATTAATAGGACCTTCCTGAATTTTAAATATCCACGCCAGGCCGGACAGGACTAAACCTCAAATCAATATATGTATAGGCAACCGATTGAAGCGCAAAAGAGGAGGAATGGATAAAAGAAATCTTGTAAAAATCGGTACGGGATAAAAAAAAAAAACAACTGGCATCATTATCTGCCACTGTGGGGCGAGGCTCTAGCGGTAGAGTGCTGCTCTTCTGCTAGGAAGTCTTCAAATCCAGGCATCTGCCGAAGATCCTCGTCCCACCGCCTTTCGCAAGAGGCGTAAAATCGTGGGTGCCGGAAACCAGTTGAACACCTCTGGTTGTCGTTATCAAACAGTATGTAAAAATGGGTAAGCACAAAGGGCCAAGAATTGGCCTAGGTGCAGCGGAATAAACCGCACCCAAAACAACTACAACAATATCATTATCTGCCCTCGTTAGAGTACTTTTTAAAGGCCTGTTATTATCGAATTGGAAGTCCGATTCTTAATCGTGGTGTATAGGATAGTGAAATGGGTATTTATTTCTGGAATTGTGATTGTGTCTTATTGATTTTTGAATTGTGGGTGATGATGATTATTAAACTTTATGGGTAAGGTATCGGGAGAATATAAGTACCACGCTATGTTGTGACCGAAACAGGCATCTCTTCTGTCAAAAATCAACGTAAAGTTTGGCCAAACACGTTTAATTAATTAATTTTGTGCTTTTTCTAGAGTAGAATAGTCCTACTAATAGAAGATGGGTATACATGCCCGTGATTAATTATATAATTGTTTTCATTATATGTTATTCATTGCCCACCACTTTTGTGTCATTTCGGTAATGCCAAGTTTGGCATGTAATCGTAGAATAAAGCTACACAGTTTCGTTTATCCGTTTACTGAATACCAGTGGCGTACACGCGCTATAAACAACTATAATAGGCTTTTAGTATCCTCGACGCGCAGACCGCGTCCCATGTAATATTTCGAGAACTTTCCGGAACTACTTCGTTAATAGTTTCGCTTTTTGTCGTTTGTTCCGGGGCGCCGCCACCATCGGAGGTACCGGCAGCTAGATAGGCGCCCTCCAAAAGTTTTCATGTAAAAGTTTAGCAGTTTAAAACATCGGAGCTGAAACGTTATGTTTGCAATTTTCCGATCCGGTTTATGAGCAATTTAATTTTACCAGCAACTTCCACAGTGCGAGACCGCCATGATCATTCCAGTTATATGCTTCAGACAACATTCGAACATTTAAATTTAGACTGTTTTACAGTTTATTAACTTCATTCATAAGCTGAAACTTGGACAAGCATCACCGCGTTCTGGGACTGTCTTGTCCCCGCAAATCCGTTAGATAGTGTCCAACTTTTTGACATGGTAGACAATATATTCGCAAGGACGTGATGGCACTTGCCTAAAACTGCAAAGTAAACTCATACGTCTTCGGGAACATGGCGCTAGTGCAACCGATCATATCTCTTCCTGCATACGCGCCCTAGTCCCGGACGTACGAATGTGTGTTGTTGCTCACCACTGCCGCCACCCCGTAAACTAATTACACGTTGCCAGATTACGTACATTGCTCTGCAACTCTCCCGCGAACTCAAACACATAATGAAGCAAACATGGAACTTAATATCTCTGATAAGCTTCGGTAGAAATGTTGGTTCGGGCTCCAGAGGGCGCTACAAGACGGGGTTCCGTGTGTCGGATAGTGAGCAGAATATTTACTTACTTCGGTGTTAATATTTGGTCACTACATATTATATTATAGTGAATGAAAGTATGATATAATATTATATAATGTGATGGAAGTATGACAAAAAGAACAATTTCTCTCTTATTATAAAATTGTTTTGTGTAAGTTTTGTTACTCGTTCCGAATTGTGTTTCTTGCACATTGGGCTGTGACCGGCGAGGCATGGAAAGGTGCGGATATGAACGCCGAATCTGAAGGCAACAGAAGTTTCTTTGTTGAGGAGAAGTTCGCAGACGCGCTGCCCTTGCCGGACGAAGATAGATTAAGAAAACCGGATATAAGAGGGGGTGGAACGGCGGTGCACAGATGCTGCAGGATTATCAATTTTAATTTAAAAGTTACCAGTTACCAGTCCGGCTAGATACGCCCAACCCGTTCCCCGGGAACTTATTTTCTCAACAGGAACTCCACTCTGAACAACGCCTGATGAACTCTTAATACAGTGGAACAGAAATGACAATTTGTGATTTTTTAACTGCGACAGGAAAATCACAACCTGAGCATTTCAATATAGTTGTTTCAATGGTTCATTATTCTTACGAATTTAGTATGTTTATGTTAAGTATACTTTTCTCTAAGGAAGAAAAAGTTATTCTTCTAGAGAAAAGTGGACGTTCGTTTTACAACAACAAAAATATTTCGTTGGACGAAAAATATATATGCTTCAACGAAAAAAACAGTTTCTTGATCCAAGATTCTGACTCTGGGAGATACATACAAAGTCGTACAATTATTTTACAGATGGCGCTAACAGTTTCTCGCGTCTTTTCCCACATATTTCGGTTATGTAAGTTTGACGAGTGTTCGTATATTGTTTGTTTACATCTATGCATAAGTGTTTTATTTCATGGGTGACTTACAACGATTATGAGGAAAAACCAGGATTGTAGTGGAATAGCCTACACAAAGAGAACTCTATTCTTGGATATAACCAAGAATTGACCCAAGAAACAAGTGATATTCTTCACTCTAAGATATTCATGTTCTATCGCATAAATTTTTCTCTCTGTGTGGAGACTACAATAATATTTCTGCATTATCCTCGGTAATTTTGCAGTCCTTATAGGCGACATTCGTGGATAATTGCTTTTTCGCTCTGTTAACAAAGGGAGCCTTTATTGTACGGTCGAAGTTTATTCGAAACGAAGAAACTTCAAAAGAACAAATTACCAATTATTCGAACTAATCTGTTCTAGTAGATATTCGAAAGAAAACCCAATTAAAACGGCGCGTGCAAAATTAAGGGTCTCAATTAAGAAAAGCCAATTTCGTTTCGTTCCACTTTTGTTCCTCTAGCTATGAACACATCAAACAATCGCTAGGCGGGCTAAACGACCCGGTAAAAAAATATTTATCAAGTCCCAAGAGATGACAATCTATTAGTTTAGTGGGACATAAGCAGTAATAAAAGCGACTAAATTTCTTGGCAAGAGTACAACAACGATTATTCAAAAAGTTATTTTTGTGGACAAAATAAAATATGGGGCAAGATAATACCGGTTTTTTTTTCGAGTCTAATACGAATTAAAAATCGGTTTATACTTCAAAATCACTGGCCGTAATGTAAGATTAATTTATCTTTCGTGACCTGACGCAATGAAGCTTTTCAGGATTTTTTTAGAGGGGGGTGGCTGTTTTCTTTTTCAAAAGCCGGAATAATAAACGCGATTTTTTTTTATTAAAAACCTGACCAATTAAAGCGCTTTCCAAGTTAAACTCTTTGATGTTGTTCCTTTTAAGGTCCTTTAAACACGAAATTGAATTAACAAGTATGGTAAAAATTAATTAGCAATCAATTTAAGAAATTCCTTTTGTATGAAATGTTCAGACAGTTCATTGTGCCTTTTGCTCGTCTCAGCAAAGTCAAAATTTTGCGCACGATCTTCAGAAATTAATTTCTGAAGCCATCATTGTTTGTTGTTTGAAAACCTAACAATCTTTCCAAATGTATACTAGAGCAATGATATTTGGCTTGTTCGCAAGCGAATACCATATCGGTATTGTATTTTTATGATTGGTCGGTTATTTGACATAACCGACCAATCAGAAAAATACACAGAAAATATCTTATTTTGGATCGTCCGCTGGCTTGAGGCACAAAAACCTGTCCTAGTCGTAGTGTGTAAGTGCTTTTTTCATCGGTGAAATACTCTGCACTCGGATATACATTGTACGAAAACAATTTTTTGTTCGTTGGTTTGACTTCGACCATGCCAGATGTGGCTGTGCCTGCGTACATTTTTGTAAACACATTTCGCGTAATACAATATTCAATACCTGAAATAACATTATTGTTAGAGAAGAACCGAGTAGGTCAGTTATATATTTCATTTTCCGATAGGTATATGTTGTTAGTTAGTCTCCAATAAACATTGTAGATTACATTACAGTATAAAAGCAGCAGTTGTGTACATAATTTTTCGGGAGACATTTAATTTTTCCGGCATGTGGAGAAGGAAAGTACATATTGTAATCGATCTCACAAAAAAATCTGATTTTATCAGAAAAATGTTAGCACTTTTAGGTAGAAATTAGTATATTATTATACAAGTTTTATAAGACATCAAATTGGCGCATGAGTTGTTGTGAAATGAACGAATGCGCCAATATGTCTTATAAAACGAGTATAATATACTATTTTTTCTACTTTGCGTCATTAATTTTATACAAATTTAGAAGTATATTAGGTAAAATTCCAATCTAGAGTATTTATGGGTGCAACCGTTGGTAACACTGTCATCTGTCACTTAAATTCAAATATCTGTAAAAAAGTAATTATTGATAATTATTATATACCATCATATACTAGTAGTACGAAACCTACGATGCAACACGCATGTTTAAATATGTATAAAAATATACATACTTCGCAGTTTGTGCGATTCTAAAAAATCAGTTTGTGCTTACTTTTGTGGTTATGTGTATTTTCGTTTGACATGCATTTGATATCAATGTCACCAAACTTAGAAAAAAGTTACTAAAAACGGTGTTACAATTTGCTAATTGTAACACCGAAAACAGTGTTACAATGTGTGCATTGTGAATGCAAAGTAGAAAAAAATCTTTTGAACCATTGGCCTTAGAGGCATGAAATTGCCACCAAAAGATAGATCTCAACGAGTACATCAGAAATATATAGGCTTTCATATTTCGACGATGCAGCATTATGCCACTAACTATGCTTTGCAATAAAATCAAAATTTTAACATTACTCGGAAACTATTAGAGAAGCGAACACGTTTTATTAAGACAGTGAAGGTTTCATGGTGATCTGAGGCCTAGTTTTCCAGATAAGTGTCACTTGAAACTTTTAATCTCAAAATTGCAATTTTTACGAAGTAGCAAACGCTAACACTGGCGCTGTGGTGTTGTTACAGAAATAGAGACTAAAAATTGCAGCCTAGTTTGAGTGAAATATCGTATTTCCTTTCAGTGCAAAGTGCAGCGAGTAAATTTTATCGAATTAACGCCTTTAGGGTGTAAAGACGACAGTCCTATGTGTACACGAAAATCCTTTTATCACTTCGAAAAATCCAACTATCTAGCGAAAATATTTTCTCTGACTGCTCTGCTTTAATATATTTTAATACGAATATACTATAGATATATAGAAATTACTATAGACGCCGTTGAAAAATATCTGGGGTAGCCCTCACCCAACTTTCCGACTACATCGTTGGCAGTGTCTAAACACTTTTGCAATTATGCAATTTCGTGAAGTCATAGCCGCTCTGGACCCTACCTAACGTCAGTTTCTATGACATAATGACATTGGTCATACTCACATTTAATGGCATGGCACTGACGTTTGTCAAAATCTGACAATTCCCAACATAGAGGACGAATATGGGACGAATCTCGAAAAAAATACAATTTTTCAATTTGTAATGGATTTTTTATTGATATTTTTTTATTGATAGTCATATAAAGTAATCAAGAAAATTGATAGCGAGCACTTTGGTAGTGAATATAACCTTCACAATTCTTGTTCACCAACGCAACATGTTGTGTGCCAAGTGGGTACGTAGACTAATAAATAACGAGACAGCTTTTCTCTATTCTAAACATAACTTGTAAATGATCGGTACTAACACTAACATAACATTAGCAAATAAATCACCTTAAGCTTTGCAGACCGACTCGTATTAGGCAGTGTCAAACATAAATATATTTATGGAATATTTGCTGTTTTTTTTTTTGGTATATTCAAGTAAAAACTTTAAGAAAAAATATGTAGTTTAACATTTGCCAAGTGTTAGTTTCTTAAGGTGAATACACCATTTAACATTTTTATTAAGAACACGTCACTGATTCTTGTGCCAACTTTTGCAAAGAACTAACGTGTCGACGTAGCTACTACAATACCGAAGAGTTTACAGTTACGGCTAAATATAAATTTACACGCAGAGATTCCGTCTGACGCAAGTCATTGCGTAGACCCGTGAACGTTTACAGTCCCAAGTTCAGTTTTCCTTCAAATAAAGTAACCACAAATCTGGTTTTAAATGTTGATTTTAAAACCCAAACTACTAGAAACATACGTACCGCATAATCGAATAGTTGTATCGATACGTTAAATTATTATTGTGTTTGCGGTACCGTACGTTTGCAATGGCCCAATTTTATGTTGTTTGGAATACATTGCCAACAAGACAGTCGAAGATTCCCTTTGTAGTTGCCATCGCTTTTATATATCGAAAACCAAACAATATTCGCGGTGTGTGGATATTTTTAGAGCGAAGCTCTAGGCCCTGGATGTTCTAAAAATAATACCTTATTACTACATACGTGTCGATTATATCCATACGTCAACTTGTTCTTTTCCATTCACATGTTTTTCAATAATATTTTCACGCCTGTAAGGTGTTAGTGTAGAAATTATTAAATATATTTCATATATTTTCGTTTTAAGTCATAAAGCAAGATTTAGATTAATCGGTAAAGTTGATTTCACTTAAAATAGGTCATACACTTCATTCTTCCAAGAAAATTAATTAAAATAATAAAGTAGAACATACGAGAACTGCGAATTGTCTGAAACTATCTAACTGCTGTAATGGGTCGGAAACCCATTATTTATTTATTAAGATATGATCAAATTAAGCGAGATATTTGTAAGAACATTCGGGAATGTCAAAGGTTTTTGCTAGGGTTGAACATCTGGTTTAGGATTTGACCGCGTGTTATAAGTTTAAAATTGAAGAGTTGTCATTGGCTAAGAAGAAATGCTTCCGGCTTCTTTTGGGGTCAAGGGATGCAAACGAACAGATCTTTGTCTCTTCTCATTTCAACCACCGTCATGTAAAGTACACGTTTTTGTGGAGCGTTCTTAGGCGCTTAAGTTTATCCCTGGTAAGTCTTTTCAACTCGTCTCGCATTTCATTGTAAATTAAATTATTCATATTTCTGCTAAAAGTGTGTCTGTCTAAATCATCCTAGGTTTAATTTAAACGTCAATATGTTCAAAGCTTCATTCATTTTTCTATGTAACCTATCAAACGGGATTGTTGATTATTATTGTTAATAGATGTTATTGTTTTGATAAGTGTTTCGTTTCATCTGAGTAGTCTTGCTTTATCAGCCCTTATTAAATGTTAAATACTTAAACGCGTCAGTTAGTAGTCAGAAAATGTGTTCATAAGGTTCAAGAAAAAGAACCCAGTTAGTTTTGCCTTCGAATAAATTGGAAGAGATTTGATGAATTAGAATTTTGACCAGTAATTAAAGCCCTTAAACCGCGCTTGGCCAAAATGCTACCATGTTAGGAAGTCGCGGTTGTTCCCGCCATTTTGACCTCCTACACTGCGTTTCAGCCAGATGTCGGAGAATGGAAATAAAGGAAGGAAATAATAACAAGATTTTACGAAGAATCTTTATTTTTTAATTAAAAGAAATATTTGAAACCATACTCGTACTTGTGTGTACTTCTGTAAAGTTAATTATATCATATCTGAGTTGCAATAACAAATTTGCAGTTGTGGAGGACTTTCGTTGCAAGCCAAGTATTATTGGAGCAATAGAAACACTATATTTACTGAAAGTTGAGCCAAATTTCACCTAAAATATTAACAGAAACGTCAAAACATTCTTCTATAAATAGCCATAGATAAAATACCTTTTAAGAACATTGACTCTGTGGAGATTAAACAAAATAGGTATTGCATAATTTCAAGTGTTGCTTTGGGTGGTGCCAAAAATGAACGAAAATATGCACCTCCTTCACTTCTCCGCAAATAAAACGATAAATTTTTGAAACTGATTAATTTTGGATCTAAATAGTTATACTGTAAGTTATGATTGTTCTTGTTATGCTAAACCAAGGTCGAAATGTATATTTTGCGATTAATAAACATGTCGACAAGGAAAATATTGTGGAATAAATACCAACCCGTCCTATGTTACCTGGCCATTTTAATTGGACTATTTCTGTTTAAACCGAGAGCCTATTGTTGTACAAACCATTTATCAAACTATTATTTAAGACCCTGTCAGACGGCGGTCGCGTAACTAATTTATATCTAGAGCTATTGTTATCGAAAGTAGACTTTGGTTGTATTCCAAAAATGTATTGTCACAAAATTTCGTCCTGTTATTTTTAATCCGAGCTAGTTCCATGGAAACCAGACAATATGCGGTTTGACCTTATTCAATTTTGCTCATGTCCTTGAAAATTAAATTAAAATATAAGAGAATTACAGCTCCTTCTGTTGGCTGCTTAAGTGTAAATTATTTCTTGTAATAAGAGTTATTATTGCGTCGATATGACCTAAAAATATGATAAAATAGGTTCTTCTATAATTAAACTGTTCTTCTTCTATTTTTAAGCGTTCTAAATTTGTTTTTTTTTTTACTTGTTCTAACAAACATGATTTTCATCAATGCGACCCATAAACAAGATTGCCAGAATGGATGTAAACTCATATTAACAACAGCATAAACCACAACAAACGTATACAATGTGAACACAAACTTCAGTTTCAGTTTGTACTCGTAGAATTTCAAATCCACCACCATTGTTTTCGTATAAACGTTGAAGTGTAGTGAATTAAATTTACCCTAAAAGTACATTTATTCCATGCTCACTTCGGGTATTTATTCAAGGGTAGGGGAGGTGTCAATTTAATAATGAATCAGTGCGGGGCATTCTATTTCACTCGAGAGTCCTTTATCCTGTGCGAAAGACCCTTTTTCTATATGTGTGCGTATGCGTGTGTCCTAGCGGAAAGCGTGGAAATTCTCTCCGACGGAAACCCGTAAATAACAAAACTGTTGCGTGCGCGACCCTTTGGTTTTGTTACCGGTTGTCTAGATTTTCGTTTTTCGCCGCGCAAGGGTGTGTCGTTCTTTCCCGCCATTTCGACCTGGGTTTGTTTTCCCTTTTCACCGTAATTTATTACGTAATCTTAGCAGTTAATCTCTGTCTCACCTCACGCTGTGATTAAATTCGGTGCAGTTTAACCTAATTGCTTACCATGGAAAATTTGTAAGTCTATATTTGGAAGATTTGTGAATTGTGCACAGAGAGAACTCTATTCTTGGATATCAAGAAAAATTATTGTTGCGTATATAGTGTAGCATAAAGAGGATGTTTTTTTCTATCCAAATTATCTACCTATACTAATTACGAACTTTCAAGTGTAGGGCGCGTTCAGCGGAATCGCCCATTTTCGCCGACATTTGCGATCGAGTAGCTGCAAAATTGGGCTTTTCGATATTACTTTTGACGCTCGAATTGAAAAAAGGACACAATTCCGCGTGGACTGCGCGATATATTGTAAATTAAATGCGTCAATTTTGAAAAAATATCTCGTTTTTGCACCTTTTCGGGTGAAGGCGAACCTCAAGAAAATGTCACGTGACGTCTAGAAATTCCGACAAGCGGATCGATGAACGTCAAAAATTTACATTTTTTATCCGTTCCTGCCGACCTTATAAAAGCCGCTCGCTCTCATGTCTTACGATAAGATCCCTCTAAATACCCTTCGCAAAGAGTTTTGAGCAAAAAAACGGTTTTAAAAACAATTTTCGATCCAAAAAATCGATTTTTGTCGACCCGTGTTTTGCTGCTATTACCACAGTAACGTCAAACCCAAAACGCCCCCTGCCGGACATTCGTAACAACAGTAACAGATAGCAGATAACCTAAAATGTATCCTAAAATGTCCATATTGCGAATGTGGACAGGTGGGAAGCCTTAACCACATATTTCTAGAATGCCCAATAACTAAAATCGAAAATTTTGACTTATACACAGAGCTAGTATTTTATTCTAATAAGAATTTCAATATATAGTACAAACCAGGAGAGCTGCAAATGACTCATCGCTTACAAGGTTACGAAAGAGATATACGAAAAGAAGGCTGTTTCATTCTAACACGCGTGATCGGTCAGACAAGTTCTGTCGCGTATGTCTAAAATAACAGCAGAAATCGCTTAGTCATTTGCAGCTCTCCTGGTTTTTACTATATGTAGTGGTTTCAACGGTTAGTTATACTTACGATTTAAGACTTTAGTATGTTTATGTTAAGTATATTTTTCTCTGACGAAGAAAAAGTTATTCTTCAATAAAAAAAGTGCTTCAACGAAAAAACTCTTTCTTGACTCAAGATTCTTACTCTGAGAGATACATACATAGAAAGTTGTGCAATTACTTTACAGATGGCGCTAACAGTTTCTCGCGTCTTTTCCCACATGCCACCGCTATATAAGTTCGACGATATTCAGTGTTCGTATATTGTTTGTTTACATTTATGCTCATATTTTGTATTCTAGAAGGAAAGTATTGTAATTGTCTGAACAAATTGTACTATTGAACATTCTCCAAGCATAGCTCAATACTCTTCAACCAAAAGCGCATTAAAGAAATTATTATTTACACTAATAAAAACAAACCCCCAATCTGAAATCTTCTTGAAACTCAAGAATATCATGCACTGAAGTGTACAGTGTACACACTGTACACCTTATCTACACACGTTTCGAGAGACACCTGTATATAGTAGATATAGATCCTTAAGAAGTAGGTAACGTAATAACCTCACGTTTCGGTACGTGCCTCCTCAGGCTCATAGAAAATCACCTACGTCGTACAAAATATCGCAGACACGAATCCAACGTGGCCGCCCTATCGCACCAACCCTTTCCCCCTAGAAGGGCTGGGGACGTTACAAGGTGACGCCCGAATGTAAAGTAGACGTCGGCGTCGAATCTTCCAAAGCATGGGCGCACCAAGCTTGCCCTAAACTCAGAAATTGTAGCAAGGAGGAGAAATTAATAATAAAAACAACTAGTTGGCATAATATATAACCCTAAATCAATCAAAAAACAGATTAAAAATAAAAAAATGTTTTTGGGAAATTTTTCTATGGACGACGATGTTCTAAAGAGCGGAATTAGATCATAGGGTCGTCGCTAATGGTACAAAGACGACGATTTGTATAAACTACAAGGTGGAACGTCAACAATTTTCAATCAGTGACGCGGGGGTATGAGGCGGGGGACGATCTATGCCTGCTAATTGCATCCGACTGCATAATGAGAGAGTCGTCCTTACTTAGAGTGAGAATGGGCGTCGCGGCGCCGAACAGGCGACAACCGGCGTCTCCGAGAAGCCCAACTATACGACGTCTTTGTTCTAATTACTTCGTAATTGTACTGGTGTTGATAGCAAAATAAATCGTGACGTTTTTCGCTGTGTTTGTTTACGAGAGGGCTTCCGTCTAGTTTTGTTTTAGATTCGTTCGATTCAAAATGATTTTGTACCTGTTTATTTATTACCTAGTACGAACGTCACTAGATGGCGCCAAATATTTCTTCTATTCTACGGTGATGTTATTATCACAATAGTGGGTTTATATACGTCTTTTAACTGCATCCCATTTACCATAATAACGCCGTAATTTAAACCCATTACATCGGCGTAATTCGATACACCGAACCATGCCGAATCCATGGGCAATTCTATGTAAATGTCCTGGAATAAAATCATCACCACTTAGCGGCAGTTTAAATTTAGCACGGTCTTTGAATTTCGGTTTCGTATTAAATTTCGGCGTAAAATTCCCGGGCAAAAAATAAATCGAGCAATAACTGGAGCAATCAGGGTACTTCATTAGGGTCCATAAACCTATTTAATGGGTGGATCGATAACCTACCTGTCAGCAAGCGTTAAGACCTGAGATAAGTGAGGGCAAATTACTGGCATATATTAATGACACCTGACGTCGTCGTCCGTGTAGAAAGAGAAAACTTTTCGGTACTTAGGGTTACACTTTTCTCGCCTCTTAACTTTATTCACTTTATCTTCTCTGCTAAGTTTACGCTGCGACCTATTATTGGATTACTGTTGTGTTAGCTATACAGGATGTTACAATATACAGAACGTCTTACTCTTTTTATATGTAGAAGAATAACATTTTCGTCGTCAGAGCAAAATATACTCAACAAAAACATACTAAACTCTTAAAACAATCAATATCGTCGAACTTATACAGCGGTGATATGTGGCAAAAGACCCGAGAAACTGTTAGCGCCATCTGTGAAGTAATTGCACAACTTTCTATGTATAGCAACAGTCGACGTATTTTGAGGACAACCTGTGGATAGTTGGGGCTTTGAAACTCTTCTTTAGCGAATGGTTGCGCGACAGTTAATGATTTCTGTCGTTTAAACCCGCTTTGTTGGACGTTGAAAGGGGCAGAAGCAGGACACGTTCCATTCCGCCACGGCTAATATATTAGTTACGCATTATTAAAATGAAACAATTACCTAATGGGTTTACGTGGGCGTTCTTTGAGCGTCCGTCCGAGCGTGTCGAAGCGGCATATTTAATTTATGAAAGGAATAAGATAAATGACGGCTCATTCTTGTAAGATTAAATAGGAAAAAGAGGCAATATGTGATTTATACAACCTTCTTTATTAATATTTTATTATTCTTAATTTATACTCCGTCTCTTCGAAGTTTTGTAGAGGAAGTGTCAAATATAAGCTCAACTTTCATCCTTTCGCACAGTACGCACATTAATTAACATCATTAATATATTAATGAACGTATTCTTTGGAGGCGTATTGAAGGGAAGTGAGGAACAATTCGCGCTACCTATTTGTGAGTGGAGGGCGCTTTGACAGCACCTCGGATTATGCAAATTTCGTAATGGTTCCTGGCGCTGAATGTGCGAAATGAGGACTTCAGGCTAAAGTACAAACGTGAAGAGGCGACGGCGTCTGCAACTGTATATTATTCTTACGTCGTCTTGTCGAGTTAGTTAGGGAATCCAAACAACAAGAAGAAAGCGGAGCCTAGCTTGAGGATTAAATCATCTTGACGCCACCAGCGAGCGAGTAGCTCTCGCCCTCGATTTTGGGTAATTTCGTTCTCTGATGCCCGCGAGCGACTGTTTATACCGACCTGAATATATGCCATCCTGGCAATATGTTACAAAGTACGCGACTATATTTCGATTAGCCTTACCAGGCATCTTACCTGCTCCACATTTCAGACTTACGCGGGGTTGGGCAATTAAATTTCTGTTTTATTATACTTTTAGTGTATAGGAATTCAAATTCAAAGGAAAATTGTTACCGGTTCGAAAATCGCGCGGGTTTTTTGCTTGGGCCCTTCCAAAAGCTTATTTATTTAAATTTATCCAAGGGTCGAGGCCTGGTCCGCATGTGATTTCAAATAACGGGGCGAGGCGTCGCGACGGCCGGTCCGGCCTAGGATTTTGATATCTCCGTTTTAATTTTGGGCGCGACCCTTTTGTACGAGTAGAGAAAAATATATGGAAGAGGACAGACAGAGCGGGCAAATGAGAAATTCCGCGAAATAAATTTATTTTGCGACCGTGTTTTAATTAAAGCAAAATAATGCCCGTACAAAAATTATATTTTAAAAAGCAACGTCGGCTATAGTTTTGGAACCCTTTGTGCTAAGGATTCTGTTTATGAATATCGTAAAAGCATTGTTGGCGGGAACAAACATTTGTGTAATAATTTCATCATTGTGAACAAATAATGTTATAACATTTTTTCTTGATATCCAAGAATAGAATATCAATAAAATTTATCTCCACAAACTCATCAATAAAGCAAAATACACGATAATCTGCAAGTTTGACTTGATTATACCTTAATGCCCCATATAACACTGGACAATTAGGCTCCCATATGCCGTTCAAAAGCTTGCAGCTCATCCATTACAGGCGTGGGACTTAATGATGCCGCGATTAATAACTTTAATGCGCGAGGAGTTAAAAGAAATATGGCGTCAGGTCGTTAGGGCTCTCATTTAACCTTTAATTCTTTCGTACAGTTACTTAATTGACGATCGTGATGCCAATGCACTTTTACTTACTTTTCTCTCGCTCTGTCAGTCTGAAGATGACTGATTGCTTCATATAATCTAGTTTTTTTATTTTAATAAGTAATGAATAAATAATTAAGCTAAATTCGGGCATTTGGAAGCACCTAAAGTGAACTGGCCTTTCTCGATTGTTTTTCGGTCCGTTTTATCTGAAATCAGATCGCCCAATCTGTCGATTCCCGGGAACGAGCGAACCATAAAGTTCCTTGTAAAGGAAGACGGATCCTCTTATTGTTGTTGACCACTTTCGTGTTACTCGGTGTGTGGCGAAAAATAGTTCAACAAACGTTAGAAAGTTCTGTTATACACGCCGTTCCAGCAGATCTACTGGTAGTAGACCACCGATTGGTATCTTGTCCTGTAACAATGGTAGTAGAGGTAGATATTACAGAATTAATGTTGCATTGCAAATCTGTTTAGTACAATTTATAATTATGTAGTGCCAAAGCATAATTGAATGTATAGGTAAATATTGTCAACATTATTAACAAATTGAATTAAATTCTGAGACATGATTGTTAAATTGCTCAATTACCATCCATTAGCATAAGCAAAAGGCTCATTATATCTCTGCAAGAAAACTTGTAGCAAACCCTTGAAAATCACTCATGTAAACAAAAAATCTAGACCTCATCTCATTTCTCGTACATTGCCGACAAACGAGCTGACGCCATCACCAAAAAAAAAAAAAAAACAAACCTTGATCTCACAAACTCATGAATGAACCAGTGATTACCTTCCCTTCCTCAATCGTAGTAGTCTTAATTTTAGCATCACACACGCTAATAATATCGTAATAAAGTGGGCGTATGTCGTAAAACGCTTAAATTTAGCACACGGCAGGATAAAAATGACACTCTCTTTTCAACCGCCCAGTGGAGGGGAACACTTTCTAAATTTCGTGAATTGCTCGGAGTGGCTTCTGTTGATCAACATTTCCAGGGTTTCCAGACGTGCCGACGTCTTTCATGATGTCTGTCGTCGCCCTCTCGCCCACCCCCAAGATAATACGAATAGAAATGCGTTGATTAAGTATGGTTACGCGCCCTGCTGGAGGCGGCGTTATTAGCTAACATTCAGGGACTGATGAGCTTTACTATATTGCTCTGCGGAGCTTAGTCTTGTCGTTAGGGAAACATGTTGCCGTGCTCTATACGTCTCTATAGCAGGAGAGACGTACACAAGAAAAGAAAATTTGACGAGTTGTCTATTGAATTTAGTGGAAATGTGCCTTTTCTGCGTCGAAATCACATTCCTATTCTTGCCAGATTTATCGACTCTGATTACAATTCAAGGCTTTCGCCGTAGAAACGGCGTCTAATAATCGCACAATCGGTACTCAGGAGCGCGGAAAAGGCAATATCAATTAAGTGTGCGTATTATAACGGATGGGTCTATTGTCTCGAAGAACGGCTTCTCGATGATAATAATCGGCTCTTGGAATTTAACCATCGGCGTCGATATCCCTTCTCCCATTCACCTGTTTTGTTTACCTCTTCCCTTGTCTCTCGTTTATTATTGTTTGTCTGTTGAATATGCGACCCTCGCCAAGTGTATAAGATGGGCATCATCATGATGAGCTCACTTTCTTCTATAATTTATTTCTTTAGGTGGATAATGCTCATTACGCTTTGCAGGTAAACACTTTGTTATTTGTAGGTCACGACTAACGTCTATGTGTGTATTTTTTGTTGTTGATGAGTGAAGAAGCTATCTGTTGGTTGGGCAATGAGCATCTTCCTATTCCATCATCCGATGGATCATTTACCGTGACGCAAGAAATTGCTGGTTGATAATTGCTGCTCTGACGTAACGGGCACTATTTTGAAGGATGTAAATCTCACGGTGGTTACGTAAATCTTTCACAATTTAATTCTCTTCTTGAAAATTCTCTTCTTGAAGATTCTCTTCTTGAGGTTAGGTGCTATATACTGTCGCCATGCATTACTAATGACGTTTAAACGAAATAAATTTGGTTTTAATTGAACTAAAGATTGGCATTGAGGTAAATCAATATTCTATTTGAAATTATTTGGAAGATAATAGATTTGGGTGAAAAGATTACATGTTTGAATAAAAAAAAGAGGTTTTATTAAAAATGATCGCTATGTTTACTGGCGGAGAGATGGCGCTGATAGTCTCTAGGCGCACGTTGGCTTAGTTTGAGGTTTATATAAGCTGAGCTACAGAACGCAAGCGGTATTCTGGTTACTCTTCATTTGGGAATAAGTCTGTAGTTTTTACTAAAGATTTCCGTGGAGAAAAATAATCTAATGAGTCCACCATAATCTTTTATTGTGTTTTTCGACTACACTATGTTTGGATTATAATCCCATGATTATGATCCAAACATAATAAAACATAATAACATAATGATTAAATTAAGGAAAGATTATTTATTTTAATTTACCAAAAAAATAATTAACGCTTGGAATATTTATCAAATTTGAACGTACACTTTACTGAAATTAAAATACTATTTGGTTAGGTATATCAAACAGTAAAGGAAGGTTTTTTGTTTAAAAAGAACGTGTAGTTCTGAAACAAAATGTTCATTTAGTTTGAAAATATTATGTTATTAAATTTAAGTTAATTAAATAGCTTTGAATTTAATAAATCTTACCAAAGAAATAATTTCTTTGCAGCAACCAAAGCTTTGTTTGTCACTATTTAACATCGACATTTCTTTTACTTGAAGCAAATTCGTTTCATTCAAATTTTTGTTCTCTCTGTGTGTTATATATTTTTCGCCATGAATTATGCCTATTCGTACAAAAAAATCTACATTTTTCTTCATGTGGCAGTTAATCAGAAAAATTAATGTATACTACTAGGACTAGTATAAACAGACATTACGTGGTAATAAACTAGAACCATTTATTGTATAAGAAACGTCCAGTATAACCACTACTGAAAAAAATACTATTAAGTTTAACCTTCAGAGCATGCAAGTAGTCTGTGTATACAGTGTCGGCCAGTTTCAGACGCCGTATAGCCCATAAGAGAGAGCAAGAGACCAATATAAAGGCGGTCACTGCATGCCCCCACCAAGCGACATGAACCAACCACGAGGCCGTGCTAGCGCGGTGCCTGCATTGGTGGGGATGTGTTTCAAACGTTCTCTCTCGCACTCGCACAAAACTAATGCGGCGGCTGGAATTGACCCGAGCTGTATAATAAAATCGTCAGTTTAATACGAACGACGATTTTATTGAGCAATGAATGCGAAATTTGCGATTCGAATCTTCGCCAAACCGACTCGAAGATATCGTTTATTGATATTTACCGAATGATAATTAAGTCGCCAAACGGACCTACTAATACGGTTAAGAAGACATGCTGAGGGATAAACAAAATTGCCACGTCTCGTCCAATCGCTAAATATAACTAAATATTCAAAGTAACAACATCATAAAACCGGGCAGTCTAGAGGACTTTATCAGAAAGGTAACTTAATTACGCCATTTTCCTTATTTTAAAATCGCTGCCTTCTGAAGGTAAATTAAACAAAAAAATATTTGTCCTTGTTGTATCTTCGTAGAATCTTCGTGAATACGGAATACATTAATTCAATCACGATGCTATTGCTACTTATAGTTGAGTCATCCTCTATCTAATACAAGGTGACTTGTGTCATATTAAAAGAACTGACCATCGAACAATGTAATTATTTTTAAGACGCCTAGTAATTGTGGTTAATTATGGATAATCATCCGGGACTCTGCGATAAATAATGAGATGTGACAAAAAATAATGATTTGTATTAATTGAAAACATCCAAGGAAACTCGTGCAACCACAAAACCCATCTTGCTGCATCGTAAACTCTAGCAGTAAAATGTTATTTTGCTTTACGGATGTTTTTGCTAGACAAGTGAATGATTTTTTTAGGAAAAAAAATGGGTAAGGCATAAAATGTTGTATGTACCACGAGCATAAATTGAATAATCTCAATAAAAGATCATTTAACCGTTACTAATACAAATACATCGCTTACTAATTGACCAATCTCAGCCACCGATGTGCAATTATTGAACTGATGGCGGCCTAACTCGATAAACTGTCCCATTTTGACATATTAATGTGTCCAGGGTCAGTTTAGAACCGTAGATAACGACGCGACCCGATAAATCTATGTGGCCCACGGTCGGGCTCGTCTATTACTTGCAAATTAAACGCTCGCTGGGTACTGGTGCTACATTACGACCAGTGGTGAGCAATTCCTAAACGGAATGATGCTTTTATGCACCATTCCGTTATGACTTACCTATATCAATATGTATTACACGACCAACAGGGACAATAATGCCTTATTGATGGTGTATTAGCACAGTAATAGATGACAGTCAGTCCAATTTTGTATGAAAGTTACTGTTCAGTTGCTAAAAAAGTGAAGTTGTTTAAGGTTAAGTTTTAGTAACTTTTATAGCAACTAGAACACAATTGTCAATTCTGTACGTAAAAATTATAAAAACCCCGATTTCTATTCTGTATCAGAGTTGCTATTTCAGTTGCTAAAAAAGTGAAGTTGTTAAAGGTTAAGTTTTAGTAACTTTGATAGTAACTTGGCTACATTTGCCAATTCTGTGTGTGAATTATTCAAACGTTACTATTTTTTATTTTGACAAGAGCTGTCAGCAAGTTGTTAAATTTTTTTTTTGCTTACTTATGATTGAAATCGGTGTTGCAATCGGAATTACATGAAGGAAGTTCGGCTTGTCCATAAACCTAAAATATATACGATTATTTTATTCTTGTATACAATCAAAATGGTAACAAATGAGTTTAGCATGCCAACCCTCTTTTAACACTTATAAAATTATGTACTGTTGAATATGTAATATATCTGGGCAGTAAATGATGAGAAATAGTAATACCTACTTATTTCTTTGATAAGTTTGCTTACTACCGGTTGGCTTACAGACAAAGATATATCTTGTTCTATGCTGGTTTGGTAACAGCAGACAGTAAAGACATAATATATAAAGTTACAAGAAACCTTTAGGTGGAGTGGAATTTTTGTTCTTTGGGTACTGCCTTGAACAAACTCTCCCATTTCTTCTATTAGATTTATCACGAGATCTTTCGACAGTCTGTACTGTTTCATAAAGATGTCTGAAACTTCGAATGGGGAATAATCTTGTAAATTTTCCCAAAAAAGTACTTCTTTTCTCCTACAGTTTTAATTGTAAAAAATAGAAATATTTAATTGAAGTCATACTTAATTTTAACATCGTTAATTGCATTTATTGCTTTAAAATTCGACATCACATCCAACAGATCCATTGCGATGACAAGTGGAAAATTTTCTGGTACTGTCAGATCCACAGTTGTTACTTATCAACTCAGTTATTAAATATTTTAAACACTTGGTTACTAAAAGGTACATACAGAATACATATTTCTCCGCAAAGTTGTTAGTTAAGAACTGAAAGTGTCATCTAATAACTGTCAGATTGACAGATGTTACATATCCACTCAGTTGTAAAATATTCTAGACACTCAGTTACTAAAAAGGCACATACAGAATACCAAACATTGGAAAAGTTTTTATTCAGGAACTGTCACTGTCAGTTAACAACTTTTGTGGTTGCTAACGTTAGTAACTCTGATACAGAATTGGACCGATTGTTTTATTTTTCAAACTTCACATTCCCAAAATGTACAAGGCAAATAATACATAACTTTTGACTGCTGTTAGAACAAAGCTATTATTATCATCGGTGCATCTTGAATTATGAATATTATGCAGCAGAAAGTTGCAAGAACGATTACACCGTGGATTTGAGCTTCCAACGGAAACTCGCGGAATCTTGTGTGTTCAGATGGAACGCAACAGGGGAGTAATGCAAGTTTCGTAAGCACACACAACCTGCTGCACTAAAACCTCCAACTATTTAATTAAGAGGGAAATTGTTCAAACTGCTCGTGTTTAATTAGTGCAGGCATCAACTGCGGCGCCAAAATATGTTAACTATAACGTCTTACACCACAAATACCGTTATAATAATGGTGCATTATGGGACGAGCACATAATTAAGGCTATAAATCGAAAGATTAATTGATAATAATAATTCTAATAATCTTGTTTTAAGAATAAAACACTACAACAAGGAAATTAGTAGAGATCGTGTATAAAATTAATTTTCGGGGTTCTTATTCACCTTTTTTTTTTAAACAGACGTTATTAACTGGCTAAATATTGCGACTGTATTCGAGACCGCCGTTTCGCTTTGTCTGTTACTTCACCTTGACATATTTCTTCGTAGAAGAGGCTAATTAGTCTCGCAAATAATACTGATTACAACAATTTTTATTGCCTCCTTAAAATATACATACACATACTTAAAATTAAGTCGAAGTCTTTGTTAATTGTATAAGATTTTATCGATAATATCAATAATAAAACTAAACAAACAGCTATTGAGGAATTTCCGTGTTATATTAAAATTATATATAAAATTATATTATATAAATTATCTTGCTATAGTCAGTGGGCACTTGTTAAGTACAGAGAAGTCATTGCACTCATTTGGTAAGTGCTCAGTAAAATTTTAGTTATCCTATAAAATCGAATGGTCTTTTTAGTGCTAATTCGGATTCTACAGAACTCCGAAGTCGTAAGTTTTAATTTCAATGGAACAAGTGAAATGAGAAGTCACTTGTGCAGTTGTAACCACACAATTTCCAAGAAAAATAAAATTTAAATGCTTCTGTCCTCATGACAAGCAAGAAGAACCTTGCATATATTGCTATATAAATTTAGAATGTAAATAAAGCATGAGAAAGCAATACTTTTTCCACTTTTTAGAGTAAATGAAGTCTTAATTAATCTACTAAAACCAGCAAAAGCACATCACCTTACAATTTGGTAAAGAAAATTTGAATGTAGAGTAAAGACAGAGCTATTCCAGTCGAACTCTTTAATCTAATTTGTTGATTTTCGTGTAGGAACGAAGGCAGACAATCAAATTACGACTTCGGTGCGTAAGCTGCCGCCCCCGCACCAAAAATGCTCCAAGGCACCCCTTTTCGTTAGGCCCTAATCTGGTAAAATTGCCAGGTATGGCCTCCGCGCCGTATTTCTTCGATTCGGCGATAAAAATAACAATGTCGTTAACTTGTAATGCTTTCGGAAAGATAAAACATCAAGATACATATAACAAGCCAATCTAGTTGATTTTTCAAACAGACGTTTACATATAGACCAAGGAAAGCATTAAAAATGTCAAATAGACCATTTCCCCGAGACATATAACACACCTGTCTACCGAATTCCAAGATATTCATGAACAGGCACGCTTTCGCTTATCATCGGTGTAATGGGTCGGAAACCCATTATTTATTTATTAAGATATGATCAAATTAAGCGAGATATTTGTAAGAACATTCGGGAATGTCAAAGGTTTTTGCTAGGGTTGAACATCTGGTTTAGGATTTGACCGCGTGTTATAAGTTTAAAATTGAAGAGTTGTCATTGGCTAAGAAGAAATGCTTCCGGCTTCCTTTGGGGTCGAGGGATGCAAACGAACAGATCTCGCTCTTCTCATGTCAACCACCGTCATGTAAAGTACACGTTTTCGTGGAGCGTTCTTAGGCGCTTAAGTTTATCCCTGGTAAGTCTTTTCAACTCGTCTCGCATTTCATTGTAAATTAAATTAATCATATTTCCGCTAAAAGTGTGTCTGTCTAAATCAACTCCTAGGTTTAATTTAAACGTCAATATGTTCAAAGCTTCATTCATTTTTCTATGTAACCTATCAAACGGGATTGTTGATTATTATTGTTAATAGATGTTATTGTTTTGATAAGTGTTTCGTTTCATTTGAGTAGTCTTGCTTTATCAGCCCTTATTAAATGTTAAATACTTAAACGCGTCAGTTAGTAGTCAGAAAATGTGTTCACAAGGTTCAGGAAGAAGAACCCAGTTAGTTTTGCCTTCGAATAAATTGGAAGAGATTTGATCGGAGAGAATTTTGACCAGTAATTAAAGCCCTTAAACCGCGCTTGGCCAAATGCTACCATGTAGGGGGTCGCGGTTGTTCCCGCCATTTTGACCTCCTACATCGGCAAATTTCGGAAAAAGAAGTGTCCCGAACTTAGTCGTGCAAACGTTGTTTATTGCTTCGCGGTTGATGTGTTTGACTCCCCCAATTATATCGATATATTGGTCGATTTTCGTGTTAATCTTGGCGATTACTGTGATCAGTGCGTGCAACGATGTCAGGCGATGATTTTTCAGTATTAGTAGAGAGGATGTACTAAGGTGAGTGTGATTTTTGTGATAATTACCAACGAAATCTGATAGCAACATTCCTTCTCGTAAAGACAAAGGATGCCGTTAACAAGGAGTCTAAATTACTATATCCTCTAGCCCTCAATAAATACAGCTAGAGGTAACTAAGTTTGAAACTCTATTTGGTCTAACTCTAACGAAATGCTGCGGAGACGAGGTATACAACGCGGTGTAACATAGTTACACCTGTAATATCAGCAGGCCTTAGATCTACGTTGACGTTGGGGGGTCTGTTGGGGGTGTGTTCCCCAACTGTATACATAGCACTAATCCACAGTCGCGTACAGACACAGAGAGGGAGACGTTGCATTACCCAAGCCTGGGACACGGACAGTTGTTCCCGTTGTTCCCCCTTTTGACAATTAAACACAATTCAGGCTGCCCTCCCACCCTACACACCGCCATCAACATCAAACCCCTTGTTACACCTACACTTAAGCACGAATTCCAACGAGTGAATTCTGTTTCGCTAACACGTTGATTACATTGATACTAATTGTCAAAAGTCTGTGTTAAAGGTACTAAAATGATTACAAACAATTCATTTAAATATTTTACTT
Source organism: Aphodius granarius (assembly GCA_963971325.1). Taxonomy (NCBI): domain Eukaryota; kingdom Metazoa; phylum Arthropoda; class Insecta; order Coleoptera; family Scarabaeidae; genus Aphodius; species Aphodius granarius. Next base: position 29,892,846 of record OZ020225.1, read on the forward strand.
TGAATATCTTACCTGAGCAGTATGCATTATAAAATCACTAGTGGATGAATATAGTTGAATAATACGACGCATTGTTGATGCAGCGAAAAAAACATGTACGTACGTACGCTCATCTCAGTCATATAAATACTCTTGGACTATTGCCAGAGACATTTGTACTCTAAAGTAGAATTGCATCGGGCTATTTCATCAACGTTTTATAGCCAAGTTTCCTGAACTGCTTATCACTAATTGTGTTCAACAACTATATAATTAATCAAGAATGGTATATGAATGGTATAGGTATATGTTAGTAGTAGTAGTAATATTACATAATAAAATAAAATTGATATATCTTCTTTGTCTTTCACGTACATTCAGATGAACAGATAGAAAACGGATTTAGCAGGTTTCTCAACCCCTAGGAGGCGTAGTGTGAAATCTTGCGATGATGGGAAAAGGGTTTGTAAACCGTGAATCTCTCTCCGTTTGATCTGCCCTTATGTATAGGGAGAGTTTAGGGAATGGTCGGAGTCTAGTACCGCGCGTCTTTGTAGCTCCTGTTGCTCTGCGAAGAGTCCACAAAGCGAATTTCATATCACAGAGGGTGTCTGCCCGTAACACGACGTGCTTTTCACTTTCACCCTTGCTCAGACGAGCTAAACACTCTTTTCCGCTAACTGGACTCAACTTTTGTCTCAGTACTTGTTACATATGATTTAGTGTAGAGATAGCGCGTTGATAATTATTTATAGATCTTTTTTATGTTCTTTGTATTGTAAACTCAGAATCAATCATTCAAATCGTAATTAAAAACTCATTCGAACAAAGTTGCAGCGCCAATAAAGCCCGAATTTCCCCGAAAATCATTCATCATATTTTTTTCCCGTTTCGAAGGCAGGTGAACACGGATTTGCGGTTTTCGGGGCTTTTCCGGCTTTGTCCGAATTCGGGGAGCGTGCCCGCCGTTTCGAGTAAATGTAGAAACTTTTAATGAAGTCTAGAAATGCAATATAAATATTCACCAGCCGGAGAGGTGAAAGTCTCGGTAAAATTATTATCGGCGCAAAGTTTGTTGCCACCGCGAATGCCGACGCCGCCGCCGTCGCCCGTTGCGTTCGCGTAAGCAAGCAACTCTTCAGGTGGCCACCCCTATTCTCACACCAACTTCACCCCCTACCTTTCATTGTAAATTACCTTGCTCTTTTCCGCATTAAAATTTCAGACAGTTTGTATATATTTTTCCCCGTTGTCCTTCTCTGTCTTTCTCGTTTGAAAGAACGTTATTTCTTGTGTGAAGCGTTTCCGCCCTTATTGTTTAATGGTGGAGGAACAAAAAGCATCCAACATCGTATATTTATCATCTTCATTCTTGGAACCAAAATATTTCGAACAATGCCCTCAACATTACCCTCGCCAAATGCAAGTTACAAGTTTTCTAAGGTTCAGTAATCCGAAGTTTGTCGGTCTGTGTCGTTTACTCGGTCCATAGAGTCGCAAAAGATTTTCTCATTGGGGGTTTTCGTGGAGAGACGCTCATCACTCCGGGCGACAGTTACGGCGAAGTATCAAAGGGACGACGTGTTCACCTAGCGTCCCGTCTCGACGCCGGGACGTGTTCGCAACAGAGGGTACGACGCATGGGCACAACTACGTCTGACAACCTCTAGCCCAGGGTTCACTCCAAGGGCGGTCACCCCCAACCTACGCAGTCCCTTAAACTCTACACCCGTCTGGATTTTGAATAGAGACGAATACAATTTTTTTTAGCATTAATGGATTAATGCAAAGCATTTCAAATATTAACTATCATAAGTTTTTTATTTTTTAATTTTCACAGTTACACAGAGAGAACTATATTCTTGGATATCAAGAAAAATTGTTCTTGCGTATATAGTGTAGCATGAAGAGGATATTTTGCTATCCAAATAATAGTTATTCTTTCGGTTTAAGAGTTTAGTATGTTTATGTTGAGTATATTTTGCTCTGGCGAAGAAAATGTTATTCTTCTACATCTAAAAGAAGTAAGACGTTCGTTTTACATCAATTGGGTGAAAAATATACATTCTTCAACGAACAAACAGTTTCTTGACCCTTTCAAGCAGTTCCTTCATACTTAAAACAGGAAAACGTAATACTTGGAACATCAAGAAAATCATATTCTTACTCTGAGAATTTTCTATTTTACTTGAACCAACCAAATGATCTTTCTGCGGATATAGAAACAAGTAATATTATTCACTCAAAGATATTCGTTAGGCTGCTATTTTTTTAAAATTCGAAATAGGTGATCCAAATTGTACTTTTTTTATCCATAGATAGAATTTGTAGCGACAAAATAAACAATAGAATGACCGCCGTTTTTAACGAGGGCTTGAATCATTATGAAATATGTGCATTGTTCAATAAATCTAAACAAGGGCCATTAAGGAAAAATATCTTTCAGCAATAAGTCAAGAAAATGATCCAATATAACGGTAGGAAAATGATATAAATTGCTTGTTATTCTAAAGAAGTCCTTTATTGTTGTAATTCAATTGTATTTTTGTTCTTGTGGAAATTTTGCTGTAATTTTTCTAGGTTTATTGTTGTGAGTTTTTTATTCTTGTTACAGATTTAGATTTTTCTATGAACAGTACTAAAATAGCACTATAATTAGGTGCACGTAAGTAATTTGCTCAAATTGCGTGATTAAGGAACCATAATTGCATGGTTTTTGCGCAAGATAGGCATCAGTTTCTGGCTTTCAGAGATCAATAGAATGAAAAGTTGTCGTGTGTTGCGTACTAGAGCATTAAAAATTGAATTATTTTACATGTTTACATGGCAAAACTTATTCTGTCGCCAGAAATAGTTGAAAGGTTGTCACCGGTGCACAAATTTCAAGAAAATACGAGAAAGAATGTATATATAGCGTGTATAATGGTGGTGAAGAATGAAATTTGATTGTTGTGAAATATGCTGTTGGCAGCGTAGACAATGGCGGTTGCCCGTTCAATTTGTGATAATTTAAGTTGACAACCAGCAGATTCCTTATAACTTGGCACGTACTTATTTTAATGTCGTATTTATCTATCAATGACTACTAGTGTCGGTTTCACTTTACCAGCGCGTGACCATAACTCTGATTAAGACTAATGAATTTTTAGCCAGTCATTTTGACAGAATTCATGTAATAAATAACTACTTCGGTTTAAAGTTTATATTTAGCAATTTTAGTTTAAGCAAAATTAGTTTTCCTGGTTGTGAATATGTTTTAAAAATATTTTAAATGTGTCTTAAATTATTACCAAATGTTTATATTTAGCGTTTTGGGCCAATGCCATTGTAAAATTGCCCAAACTCCATATTATGACAAGATTATTGATCGTTACCTATTTTCACGAGTTTTTGACATTTCTTGGCTAAAATCTTGCGAGGGTGTGGATAAAAGGCACTTTGCATACAGAGGGAAACATTTATTCGATACAACACGAATGGTCTTTGAGTGAAGAATATTTGGTTCAAGTAAAATACAAAATTCTCAGAGTTAAGAATATGATTTTATTGATGTTCCAAGTATTAAGTTTTCCTGTTTTAAGTATGAAGGAACTGCTTGAAAGGAATTACGTCTGTTTTAAGCGATACGTACGTATACTTTTGGGTCAAGAAACTGTTTGTTCGTTGAAGAATGTATATTTTTCACCCAACAAAATATTGTTGTTGTAAAACCAACGTCTTACTGTTTTTGTATGTTGAAGAATAACATTTCTTCGTCAGAGCAAAATATACTCAACATAAACATACTAAACTCTTAAACCGGAAGAATAACTCGCCGTTGAAATAACTATAACATATACTCAAATTCTTATTACAATAAAATATTATTTGGATAGCAAAAATATCCTCTTCATGCTACACTATATACGCAAGAACAATTTTTCTTGATATCCAAGAATAGAGTTCTCTCTGTGTAGTTTCTATATAAAATTAAATCTATAGTTATTGACATTAAATTTGATACTTAAATCTGTCGTGAGTTGACCTATCAGCAGGTCCCATGAGATGACGTTTGCTATTGGAACACCTCCATAAAATTTAACAACCAATAACATGAACAGCGATATTTTAGCGATTTTTCATTCATGTTTTATCAGCAGCTGATTTTAGTAGATTTTAAAAGCGGTCATAAAGCTTTTTACATATCTTCAGATCGTCGGCTAACTCGATCGTTTACTACCCGGCCTTTATTATTAACTGCTCTGAAATGCGTGCCGGTGGTTTCCGGCGCGTTGCATCGCGCCACGCGGCGCGATTTGCTACAAACAATCGTTTCGAACGCGGTACGATTAATTAGATCGGTTTATTATTCTGTTAACATCGGCGCAAATCTGCCACGCTGGCAAATTACCGACGAATGATTCGTGCGAACTAATAACATAGGATAATTGATAGTTTATTGGTATTACTTACGCGATAAATGCCGTGTTTTCCAAAGTAACTATCAAGGTAAAACACGTGCCTTTTGCGCACGAGAAAATAATGTTATCTTCAATATTCTGTACGGAACAGAGCGAAAACGTCCGTTCTCCGACACAGCAAAGTACGTCTACCTTCCGCTTAAATATTTACTATGCCGGAATTACAAAAGTTAAACAGCTTATGCAGCGTTGCAGGATTTTAATAGGGTGGGGGGGTTGGTTGACCCTTCAGGATTTATTATCCCTGTAATCTGTTGAAAGACCGCAGCAAACCTGTTTGTAATTCTTGATTTGGATGTATCAGTATCAGCGAGTGTTGTATCTTTTTGATATCCTAACTAAATGACCCATTTTTTTAAATAACTTGATGAAGGTAGTACAGTATACTTTTTCTATTTCTATATTCTGTTATTTAAGATAATATTAGCAAAAAACCGTAAGAGAATTAGGAAATTTGTAGCCACAGTAACTAAAGATTATGGTAAATGATGTCGATTTTCTACTTTTTTAAAAAAATGCTTATTATCACTTTTTATCTTTGCTAGAACGTACATATCCCACCCTCTCTCCTGGCATCCGTTTGACGTTGAGTTTTGTTTATATATTCCATTTTCGACATCAGATTCAACATAGATTGGGGTTTGTTGCGAACAACCCTCGCGTTTGTGCGCTAAGTGACAGCGACGTGGCAAATGGATACGAATGCGTGGCTAGGGAGCTGTCAAATGTTATTACAAATGTAAACTGCGCTTTGTTTGACCGAAATTAAGAAGAATTGCCTCCTCAGCGGTCCCTACGATCGATAGACCACACATTTCAAACAACATTGTTTTTCTTAATATACCTAGTTTTGGGTTTAGTTCACTTAATATCGGAAAAATATAAAAAATAAAATTGTTGATCTTTGGCGTTACTATTTGACGTTTCATCGGCTGAATAATCGTGACTATCTGTCGGATAGATGAGTAAAGAGGTCGCTGGTGTCGATCATGATGTGGGGGCTAAATTCAGGAGTTGAACGTTTACCAGCCCGTTGTCCGCAATTCCTTCCGGGTTTCGATTTTGACAACAAAGGCCTTCAGCGGCCCGATCTGTCGGACCGGGCGCGGCGGCTTACCGCGCTGATTCCTGACCGCCCGTCCGCGTCCGCCCGCTTCAAAAATAGAACGCTGATAGCAGGACACTGCTGTGCAGCTGACGCGACGTAACCGACCACAGCCACACAGTGGCCAATTAAATCAAACGAACGACAAAAATACTGATTTTAATTAATAATATGTACTTAATATACAGACTATTTATCTTTACTAAAGAAATTTAAGCTTTATTTCTCATATTTTAAGTCACTGCTAATAATAAAATAAACATAATTTTTAACTGTGAGTACTATGAGTAGAGATTTTTTGGTAACGTTTGGTCCAAGTGGTCTACTGTGCGTTATTCGCTTACAGTGGCGTCCGTCGCGCGCGGGTAGGCATCGTACCGCTAAAAATGGCGAAATTAGAGGCCATAAACGCAGCTTGAACGGTCCGAAGCCCGCGCACCGCAATATCCAGCAGGGCGAACGTCCGCCGATAATAGCTCATTATGAATATTCATGATAATTACGCGGGCTCGCAAAAAGATACTTTTGCGATAATTAATCTCGTGACGCGCTTTCTCGAGATCGCCATCATCACGAACTAAGCAGCAAACTTATAAAGAACTCGAGATGTGTAGCTTATGTTAGTTGTTTTTTCAAGAAAATAATCACCAACTTGAGAAACATCTTTTGTAGTTCTGGACTTCTTCTGTGACACATCCCCGAAAATCGCCTGACCTAAAATTGTTTTTTTTGTGCATTTTCTTATGTTGCATCCAGAAAATGGACGTAAAAGCTCACTACTCTAGGCTAAGTGACTTTGAACAATCCAATCCGGTTCTTTGTCACTAACGTCACTAAGTTCTCCGGAATTTGTTTAGTTACTCTCTCTCTCTTGCTGAGGGGGTAGTGCCGTAGAAAAGTTCCAGCGTTGTTAGCCGTCGAGAATACCGTCGGCTAGCGTTACTCTTTTGGAATTTCCGTTGCCATCGATTCAAGTTGAAAATGTATTATGTAGGGACGCCGGAGAGTGTTCTGCCGTGGATTTGTTTCAATGAAACTTTTCCCAAGACAATGTGCATAAGAGGCTCCGTGCCGCAAACAAGGGCACTATATTCGGAACGCCTGAGTGTGATTATGTGTTGCCGAGAAACCATCAAATACTTTCGGAGTTTGACCCAAATGTTGCCAACACCCAAATAGATTTTTTTATGAAAAGAACTGGGGGATTTTTAGCTCATTTTTCAAGCTCGCAATTTTTTTGCCATAAATAATTTGCTGTACTTTTTCGTTTTAAAAACATTTGAATTCATGTTATAGTATTTTTTTCTTTGAAGAAAAATACATATCTTTGTCGAAGTAACAAACAATGTGCACTTTAACAAGCTGTAACTTCAAAAGTAGGGGACGTATCAACCTGCAAATAGGCTTATTGGAAAGATCAATGTTTTTGCAAAAATCCACTTGAAATACTTATCCACGAGTCACTACATGTCGTTAGTATAAATAAGAATGGTAGAATAATGCTGTAGAGCGAAGTAAGTAGTCGGAACTAATTTAATTTTAAATGTACCTTTGTTACAACAGTAATAATGCCCTTTTATTAAAGTATAAAAGATGTATATCAGCAGTCGAATACGACCTCTACTCTGGTAGAATTGGCATGCATTATAAACGTAGCAGTGGAGCAATAATACTTAATCGTAACGTTGCCTGGAAGGATATGGCGGCAATATAGGAGGGAGGTCAGGAATAAAAATTATACTGCTGTGTGGCGTTTATGGTATTTTTGTGTCTCGGTCCAAGGGTGCCTTGGGTGTAGGTATCAGGGCGCGACCGTCCCGGCCAACTAAGGTCGTAAAATCGCTTTTCTTCTTTCTGTTGCGGCCGTGGTGTAATTTGCCCCTGCCCAGAATTTAATCAAACTTCGCTAATGGCTCTAATGACATTAGCACGACGACGTACGATGTGGTACCACCAACCAAAGAAATTTGTTGCGGGTCGACTACGAAAATTACCATTGTTAAAAGTTTCGCGGTTAGTTTTTTAAGTTGTCGATAATTCCACCACGGTGCTCTAATATTCCATACCGTAGCATTTATGCAGGGTATTAATTAAAAGTGCAGGAAATAAATCTGAGTTTTTCGTACATTTATAAATATTGTTCAAAACTCGCTATATTTCTAATTAAAAGTGGTCTGCTGTGGTCTGAAGTACCTGCCAACAATTTCATGTTTGCAGTTAATGTTTGGTACTAACTGCAGTCGCAGAAACAATGTAAAAACAAAAGCACGTATAACTTTATTGACCAATACGCTTTTATAGTGTCATAAACTGCCAATAAACTGAGAAGTCGATGAACGAGGTAGGTGTTATACCTACTGTTAACAAAGTATTGATCACAGAACGCAAAAATTTAATAGTTCAAAGTTTAGCTTAAAAAATAGTGCTTTTTCTATAGTTCTTTATTCAATCTTAACATTTTTTATTGCTTTATCAATGTTTTGGAGCTTTTTGCAGCTCGATTGCATCAAACTACTAGTAATTTTATGTTAGCTGTTGCTATTGTGTTACATCAACATCAAACATCAACATTTTATTCATAATTTCTGGGAAATTCTAGAATTCTTTAAGTTCTATATATATAATACGTTTCAGTTAAAAGTAGGCTACCAAAGAGTAGAAGCAACCGCCTCCGCAATGTGCAAATATAATTAAATTTAGAAAGAGTGCTAATTACTTTAACCAGCGGTCCCATGTTGCAGTGCATCACGCTTTTTGCACTATGTCGCCAGTGTGAGTTGTGCTTTATGTTATCTGAAAGCTCTGCAATGCAAGCCATAGGTACTCCCACCGGTTTGCGAGCTAAATGCAATAATACAGTCCCAGTGGAGACACAGTCTTTGCAGAAGCGGACACAGAGAAAGCAGGGCGCTTAATTCCAGGTAAATAAAATTTCACAAATGGCCGAATGAACACTTTTCGAGACTCTCGCCACCTTTTTTTGTTTTTTCTTTATTTTCTCTTTTTTGTGATAGAATTAGTGCACAGAGAGCACTCTATTCTTGGATATCATTTTTCCCTCTGCGTAAGAAAGGAACTAAAAGATTAAATATTGTGGTATTATTGTGTTTACAACTTTAACACTTAAAAATATTAACGGCTGTTTTGTTCTAAAGATGTGTTAAAACAAAAATAATTCCAAATTTTTCTTCAGGATCTGTGTTGGTATTAGATAAAGCAAGTTCTTATAACGTTAGCTATATCAATTGCAGCTTTAGGACCTTTTGATTGGTCTAAAATAGTGCGATTTGTTGGATTGTTCAATAAAATTATGTGCATTGTTTTGTCTGCCCGCAACTTGGTTCAAGGGAAGTTGTTGACATGTTATGAACCTATTTTGATTTCATAACAGGTCTGGTCAATGTCTTCTTTCGTGGCAAGATTCCAATTTTCCATTTTTCTTCATTCCAGCATGTTGACCTGTTGTTTAAAGGGTTAGTAAAAGTAAAAGTTGTTTTCAGTTTTATTTTAGAGGACTTGTTGGTTCGGTTACTTGCTGAAAATATCGTAGCTGCACAAAATCTGTTCAACTTAAGTTTTTACGTCCACGACACAGTAACTTATACAGTGCATTTCTGCATTGGAATGATGAAAATTAAATTTGACGTTTTATGGTCCCTAGAAATACCCTGATGTGTATTTATGTTTGTTTTAATGCATCTAATTTGCGGTGTGGCCAAAACCCAAAACCAATATATGACATGATATTATTATTATAGTAAATGCGACAGGAAAACGATGTGGATGCAAGTGCCAAATGTTGGCCAAGCATCCAATAAAATAAAGTCACAATAGCAACGTTAGTTATATCAAAGGATAGAGCTGTCATTGAATAAATTAAAATAAATAAAAAATAGTTACAGTTCTAAAGTCGGCGGCATGTGTTGAGTTAATGGAAAGATACACGTATATATTCTGCACAGTTTTGGCTGATTTCACATCGTGGGCGTCCCTACGAGTGATAAATTCCTGAGTTTTGCCCTAATATGAGCACGAACATGGCTATGGAACTGATTTAGTGTATGTAATAGTCTGCACGAATTTTAGCCGCATGTATAATGGTTGCGGATCGATGAGACCTTCAGGTATGGTCTGTTCAACGCCAGCAAAATCTTCAACTTGACGTACCACCCATAAAGCATTATCGATCCTTGTTTTCTAGTCAGGTAAACACGAAACTTGACTGCATTGCGGGACAGGTGTTGACCATAAAGATTTTTGCAAGAAATTTTGCACCATTATACTTCATATTTTTAGAACGTCTCCTTTTTTTCTGATTTTGTCGAATTAGACATAGGAAACTGTGAATTGGCAACAAAAATCGCCAAAAGTTTTTCATTGCATCGTAAAAGAAACAATTCAAGATCGCCCAAGACAACTACAGACTAAAAATAGAGTCGCGCTCGTGCAATAGTATTGTAATGATGGTTTATTTTAAATAATTGGCCCGTAGTCTATTGCCAGCTGTTTATATTTAGCGCTGCGAACCAGACCTTAATAAATAATTTCGAAGCGCACACACTGGGTAGCTACCGCATGTCCCCACATTTCAAATGCTCTTGGCCTAAGAAGATATTTTTGCGAACAATTACTACCAGTGCACTTGTCGAACAGATTGTTTTGGCACGCGGTCATGTCCACTAAGCGCATTTATCAAAATTATTTACGCGTTCAGCGAGCGAACACCAAAGAGGAGCATTTTTTTTTCGGTTTGGCCTTGTAGGCATTAAATCTTCGGTTGAACAGAAGACAAGAATACGGATATGAACACTAAATTTATCAGTATATTACCGTAACTAGATAAGTAAATAGTGGAGAATTTCATACTATAATGGAATATTTCTCTTTTACTTCTGAAATATATCGTCGAATAAGTTCCTGTTTATTATCTAGATCTAGAAGATCAACAGATAAGTGTTTACTCAGTAAATAAACACACCAAGGTCGTATAAATTACACATGCTCAGGATCTTTTTTCTCCCGTTTACCAACGTTAGAGAATCCTCATCGCGTACGTAAAAGCATATTAATAACTTGTTACATAAACCTGAGAGCTCTCGGTGCATCTGCCTATTGCGACTGACTTTTTATAGACGTATTTTCCCGCTATATTATAAATAAATATCTCCGACAGACAAAACGAATTCCTACCTTGAGATCTGGGAATGATCGTATAGTGCGGAAACTATCATCCACAAGGAACGGTTGCCAATTTCTCTGTACACTTGCCAATAGTAACGCCCACACAGCTGATCCTAAATCTTGTGAATTTGGCCGGTAGGAATTTTTTATATATTGTCTGCTCCTATTGTATGGGATACGTTTTATTTCTGACGAGATTTTTTTTGCAAACATGCCAAGCGAGCCATTTTACTATAGGTACCTTGCGCCAAAAAAGTCTACCTAAAACATTTTATCATTTTTATAGGCGTTAATGGTTAATGGTAATTTCTCTTTTACAAGAGAAATAAGAACAGAAATGAACCCATTCAAATCTGGTCACCTTTTTGGTGGCAAGAATTTCAAACCAATATCAATAGAGAGAACTCTATTCTGGGATATCAAGAAAAATTATTCTTGCGTATATATGTATCATCCTAAAGAACCAAGCAGTAAGGTTTATTATTGCCAAGTACCTACACCATTTTGACACTATGTTTATGTAACATACCAACAAGTACATTGATCCAAATATTTTCCGGATATATAGTAATCCACGTAAACAAAATACTTCAAATAAAAGTAAAATGAAAAGTTGTTATTGTTTTTTTTTACTACGCATCAAGCTCTGCGATTAGCTCGCGAAAAATCTAAATTTAGCATTCTATTTCCCGTAGTGATACAAGGAAAACAAAAAATAATCCCCGAACTTCCGCAAAATTTGCTGAAAGCAGATGCAAATTCGCGAGCCGGGAAGTTCTTAATTACAAACCTGAAACGGCTAATCCAGCAGGAATGATTGCCAGCATTACCAGGACCCCTCTCCATTATTTACAGCAGTACTATCCCATACGACTGCGCCAGTTATATAACTAGATCAAAAAGTTACTAATTAATAGTTATTTATGTAGCAAGGGCGTAAAGTAGATGTTTTTACCCCCGAGGGAGACGTGTTTGATAGGTTTGAGAGCTCTTATACCCGTGGTACATACAAAATGTTATGTCTTACCCATGTATTTATCCCTCAAAAAATTATTTCTCATATTTTCCTTCATGGATAATACAGTTTTGAGAGTTAATCATACCTGGGGGTGTTGGAAAGAAAGGGAGTGAGTAGGAGGCAATTTATGTCCGCCTTAGAGGGAGTTTGGAGAGGGTTCAAGTTAACGTGGACAAGAAACAATATAAAAGGATAACGGCCTACCGCCAGGATGGGCGCCAGTCCTTCTCGAAGTGCCCGTAATATACGGATAATGTTATTGTTCATCCAATGTCAGGCGAGCGCGGTAAAAATCGAGCAACCCCATATATATAAATTTCTAGGGTGATATTACGGCCGGGAAAAAGGTGTTCCTCCGCGCGCTGTGACATAAAGTAAACGGACGCTTGAAATAAAAAGAAATATGTCGTAGATTTAGTAAGACAGAGGATAAGTTCTAAGATCAAGTATATTAAAATAGAAATAATCATACACCTATTATAGATCTTTTCCATTTGAAATACCGCAGGCAATCAGACACGAAAATACCACTTGGATAAATTTAACAATTGCGGCGCAAATTTCGCAACACGAAAGAAATCAAAGACGGTGATTTCCGAGCCGTGGCGGCCCGCTTCGGGGTGCCGCAGTGTCGAGTTCGCCGTACGGTCGCATTGAGGCGCCACCGTATTTATCCGCACGATACCGGCAAAATGAATGCAATCACCGAATCCAGGACGGTATAAAAAGATTTATGGCTCATTTAATTCGCGTCTGCCAATGACGGCGCCCCGAATATATCCACACCGACCAATAACTCGAGCGTTTCTCACTTTTTCACGACTCCCGCACACACCCAGGAATTCCTTCTTGGTCATTCGAGAACCCCTAAATAATATCTTAATCCCTTAGAAGACGCATGTAACATTTGCCACTTCCGGTTGTCAGATTGTCGTGTTCACAGACATACATGTCAGACATTGATATCCATCAGACATACATTGATATCCAAGAATAGAGTTTTTTCTGTGCACCAAAACATTCTCATTCAGTATCCATTACGCATGGTACGATGAGGATTTCAGCCTGAGTCCTGTAAATAACAACTCACAGTCCTGCTCCTTGACAGACGCACCCATACAGACGCAGGACGATGCGTCCCGGCGCCTGGACTTCGCAAGCGTGCGCTGCGTCGCGGCACCTACGAGAACACCCAGCAGCACTCCACGTTCGTTTCAGTCAGTCGTCGATTGTCGTTCGCTGGTTACGTTCGCGTTCACACCGGCCACGACCTGACACGCGCACACAGCGATCTTACATAAACAAATCGCTATTTAACCGGAATTTTATCCCAGCAATTTTTTCCTGGATGGAGATAAGTTTTGCGTCGAGCTATTCCGGAATATTAACGCGTTTTGAGATGGATTTGATGATATCGTCTTCGAAAAAGAACTTTTAAAACTATGTATCCCCTTCTTCGGTTGTAAAACTTAGATTTTTAGCTAAATACTCGAAGCGAAGTGAATTGTAAAGTGTTCTAAGTGTATTATTAGTCGTATAACTATCTTATCAAAGATGCAACATCATCCTGGAACTTGGTATCTGCCTTGGGGTGTCCCTCTGCAGAAGATGGTAGCGGTGCCTATTCATCCTGCAGGCCCGTTGCATCTTCAGGGCCCTGCTATGCATGTTCAGCCGATGCTGTCTGGTTTACCTGCCCAATTGGCCAGCCTCAGGACTTTTGTACCGCAGCCGAATATCAGACAACCGCAGAGAAAGGTATTTTGATCTTCTTTTTCTCCTGGTCGGAATTAATGCTAGTTTTTAGTCTCGACGCCAAAATTTATGGAGCTATTCTGCGAAGGATCCCATTAGGCCTTTTCGGCCTCCAATTTATTATATTCTTGTTTTGTTTTTTGGTTCTTTCGAGCGTTCTTGGTGGAAACAATTAGGGTTATATCGATTTTTTATCTTTATGTAGGTATTAAATGCGTCGTTTAAATTATATTTTATTTTTAATTATATTTTTTTAGTTCTTGAAACACAAAATGTTCATTTCTTTTGAAAATATTAACTCATAAAAATATAAAATAGAATAAGAAAGATCAGATGATTCTTACAGCTAATTGCCGAAACAAAAATCGCTTTGACATTTAAATAAGAAATAAGTCAACTTTCTACGTTCAAAATCAACTATTTGAATAGCAGCTCTAACAAATATCAATTCCTGATTAAAGCGAAAAGCGAGGGCAACCACAATATGCGATAACAATGTTGCGACACGATCGCATTATAATTAATTGAAGACTAAAACCGAGGCAGAACAATTAGATGAAGGCTAAATTTGATGGGGACCTCTACATGGCGCACCCTATAGCTGTAGTTAGCGTTCTATTTGAACAAGCTCGTTCCCGAATTTGAATACGTCTGGACGCCACTATGACGTTTCTGTTCGAAACGGAGCTTCACCCCAAAACTATTTACATACATTGGCTGAAATTGTTTGAACTTCGACATTCTAGAGCACCACAACATACCCGATGTGATGGAATACGTTATATTTGCATTAAATTCTCTTACAGTGTTGCGAATTAAACTTTGTATATATTAACGCGTTTACGCGTTAGTTACGAGACGAAATACACTACTTTTAAAGGGGATACTAGTTTACATTAGAATTATACATCGTAGAAAATATCTAGTTGGAGTTTATCTTCTATATTCTAAGCCAGTTGGGTAATTTAAACTTCTAATGGAGATGCGATTCTCATGTCACAGTCTAGATATAGTCAGCAGTATTTCATTGCCCTAGCAATACACCCACCCACTCTACGTTTTAACATTATTTTTAGAATTTAGAATACAATAGCATTAACCATGTGCTATGAAAAGCCGCGGATGTAGAAAGAAGAAAAAAATAACGCTATTAAAACATACTAAAATAGGAACACAGAAATTCTAGTTTACGTAAACTTTAGTACTAATTTTAGCGCTAACAAATTTGCGTTCCCATACCATTCGTACACTGATTGTGTCTTACGTAACTAGTAACGGAGTTTGATACAGCGATACTTAAAAAAAACTGAGAAAACTGCAACAAAATCAGTTAACAAATTGTATAAATTCAAAGAATATGCAAAAGTACTGCTTTCAAGCTGTATTTTGATGACTCGATAAAAAGCCACCATTCAGAAAGATCGTGGGGAATATCAAACTCGTTCATAAGTCAGATAAACCCAAGTCTTTAACCAAATCAATCAGTTCGCACTGATTTATAAGCTGAGATGTTCCTAAAACATCAAATGGTGGATCTTCACGATAGAGATGGGCTTATTAGTTCTTCTTAATGAGCTAGTTCTTCCGGATTAGTTCACAAAAAGGAACTAGTTCAAAGAACTAGTTCTGAAGAACTACTTTGATCCTGAGACATACTACTTCGATAAACGTATCTTTGTGTGTTCTAGCACGTTTATATCTCGTTCCAAACGAAACTAGGATCTAGTTTGGACAGAATCGATGTCTGCCTTCCCACTTTGTCTTTTTCTTGAAGAATCGTTATTTTGTTTTGAAAATAAATAATTATTTATAATTATATTGATCGAAGAATCGTTGTCTTATTTTATTTAGGTATATTTTTTAAATATTTATTTAATAAGGCATTAAAGACATATTGCTGCACGTATTTTAGCCTTATTCATATTGCAATTTTAGGTGGAATTGGGGTATTATTTATAAATTATAGTATAACATATACTGGCGAAACTACTATTAACAGTGTAATCCATTATCCAATAGGAAAAAAAACTATACTCTAATTATATTTTTGACATCCGCCGTTAGGTAAAGAAACAACTGGCGGGCAGGGTGCTATGTCGCTCGTTTGATGTCGCCACAACTCGTTCACTGAATGGGATATGTTTCACCAAAGCAGGACTTTCGAACTAGATTTCATGTCCCTACAAGTCGTTCACTGAATGAGATATGTATAGAGATATGTTTTAGCAAAGCAGGTCTTTTGCGAACTAGTTCTTTTTATTTTAAAGAACTAGTTCTTTTGTTCTAAGCCGGGAGCCATTCTCTCGGACTAGTTCGTTCACGAACTACCCACCTCTACTTCACGACTTGCCTGATTTAACAGAGTGATTTCAGACACTATGTCCAGTCAGGCAAGTTTCCTCAAACAGGCGACATTTCTTCTGTGTCAAAAATCGAAGATGATGAAGTGGATGGCACACTTGGGAGAGGATGGTTCTCTCCATGGGTCGCGATGCTAATAGCAAATTTCTTCGAATATCCGGAGACGCTTATCGTGCAAAAATAGCAATCATCTACATGATTGGGAGGCTCTCGCCACAACATGGGAACTGCAAACGCCATTTTCTTTTTTCCCCTTTCATCCACTTTAAAAGTCCGATCTAACAGGAAATACAGAATATATTAGCTGTCCATGGCTTTTCCAGACATGTAACAAACATTATTTGGTGAATTTTTACAATATCTTCTTTGATCACTTCCCATATTTTAATGCACAGAATGTCTGTATAACTTAACTTCATTAAATAGCACAAAAAAACTTGTTCATTCGTAATATTTTGAACGTAATGTTATGAGAACGTATGCACAGAAGCCTAATTCAAACGAAATATATGAGTTCAAATAAAATAGATCTTAGACCTGTCACAATACTTTGATGACTTGATCTATGAAAAGTGATGTTAGGTCAACAAAAATATGTGATTCCTGTTGTGGTTGTATGACCCTATGTTATATTATCGGCCCAAAAATACATCATTGTATCTCGACGCGGTATGGCATATTAATTATAACATTAAAGCTGCTCATTGAATATTGAATTCTGCGAAATATCGCAAAAAGTTTAATAATGTACACGATAATTTCGCACGCGTTATATGTAGTAGGATTGTATTAAATGGTAAATTAATTTATGCAAATTGATGAAAATCAATGCATTACATGTAGAGTGTATTTGCAGATATATCCCAAGCTCCAAAATTATTATTATAATTATTATTATAGCCAAATTACGTTTGGCTCTTTGTATACATTATAATTATACACTTGCTTGATGTTTGATTTGTGATGCTAGTGATGCTAAATAATGATTTATGACTAATTTAAGGTCGTATATAATAGTTCATAATAATGGCTGTATAGTGATGTATCCTGAATTAGCGCCTGTTGTTAGTTTGATACTAATTGCAATGTGTATCTACGTCAGTTTGTTAATTGAGTTTATTATTGAGCATGATTAACCTATCAATTTAACTAACCAAATATTGTTCGTGGAACTTTGAAATTACAAAAATATGAAATGCATTTGACATTCCGTGCTGTAAAAAAAAATAACAAGCAAAAACTAGAATTACGGGTTGTTCAAAATAAACACCGGTGGACTTTAGCACTTCAATGTATTTTACATGAATTCTGTGGATATTTCGACGCACATGGTAAAATACCGTGATAGTATATTATAAAATTTAAATAAACAAATATTTATACATCGTACTGTAGCGGAGGTACCGCTTCATTTAATATAAATAATGCCCTCAATTCCGACTCGAACAGAGACAATATTTTCAGTTTTCATGTCGAACAATTCGTATCACTGGACACTACGTCCACCCAGGATAATTAAAACTCGTCATTCATTGCTATACCAACTAAAAAGTATTGTTTAATTTATGTGGTTTTATGTTGTATGAAAGTGCGAGATGTTAATACCTACTGCTTTTTTTTTAGGATTTGCATTTATATTTGCAATTTGTATTTAATGGTAAATACCTCCCTGATATATTATATAACTAATCTTCCAGTCCTTTCAAAAATATACTGAGAATATTTCATAAATGGCAATAAATTTAAGAAAATCTACACAACAATCATGTTATACTTACAGAAATATAAAGACTGAATTCTTACATACTTGCATCAGCAATTTTGATCAGTAAAACTCTTAAAAAGTTAGACGCAAATAACAAAATATTATTTTGAAAATTATTTGACAAGCCTGTTATGTGAGCATATGTGCTCACTGACTTAGACGATCGAAAGTAGACAGTCCAGGTACGAAGCAAATGACAGGCTGACCGTTCCGCATGCTCTTTCTTTTGGTATTCCTATCAATGTACTTCATAATACCGATATTTTTCCATCTTGATTTTACTATTTTTGTAATTTGACTTATGACCAGATAGATCTGCGAAATACCTCAGTGTGCAACGTTGCGTTTGTTTGAAAAGGTTCTTAATACTTGACTAACATGACATAATGAAAATATTTATTCACCGGAGACGGACATGTAAACAAGCTTACTGGTGGTTGATTTTATATACGAGCTCGGAAAGCTTCTGTCAACACGTTTTAAGATTTTTAAACGTAAATTTTATACCAATAAAAAATCTCAATTCTAAATTCCAAGTATTATTTCCAAATGCTGCCTATCGATGCACATCCAGCTTTTACGCAAGAATGCAGTTAGCGACCAGCATAAGTGAGAGTCCATACAACGTTTGCGAAATATTGATGATGATACGTTGGCAGTAGAAAATACTCTATTGTCTGGAATGAGTTTGCAATTACTGACTAACAGACCATATCGCAGAAGTTTCCTAAATGTCGTACAACAGTACGATTGGCAATTATGAATCTACAATTCTCTTCTAAATATAGGAGACTGCAATCCTTGTTAAAGAATCATTTCCACCGCAAACTAAAATCTAATTTATAAATCCTTAAATTGTTATCAGAAAACTGCATCACGCCGGGAATGTAAACGAAATTCTCTGGACCAATCCATCACAGTCAGTGGTAATTGGCACCTCAATTAGGCCGGGAAAACACTGCCAAAAACTGGACTTTATTTGACGTAACAGAATTCGCGCTCTCTGCTTGCGGGCTATCTTAATCTTTCGTAGACTTGCGGGGACCTTAAGGGCGTCGGTTTTCGTGCTTACATCCCACATAGTCGGACGAAATCTCTCTCTACATTGTTTGGCTCATTGCCCGTTATCGTCTTGCAAGGCGCGACAACTCCGAGACATGTTTGTGGTCATACAGACTGACTTTTTAAATATTCGAGACGATACACGTGGAGGGGTGCAGTTTCCTGGCCTTTTTTTCATGATTCTTAGGCTTCAGTTCTTTTCATTTGAATTTTGGAGGTATGGAGACGCAGATCTGTAGTTGAACTAACCGTTGAAACAAGTATATTGAAATTCTTATTAGAATAAAATATTATTTGGATAGAAAAAATATCCTCTTCATGCTACACTATATACGCAATAATAATTTTTCTTGATATCCAAGAATAGAGTTCTCTCTGTGTAGGGCTTTTCATTCGCATTTTCCCTATTCAAGCACCTATATTGCGTTCTTTTCCTTTCTTTTCTTAACGAAAAGCGGATTGCACAGATAATGTATAGAAATCTGTTTGAATTGATATAGTTGGGACTGTATATCTCGTCTTGGTAAGTCTTGGGACTTAAAAGTGATTATTCTGCTTCTCTGGTAAGCAATAGCTGACATTCTTTTATATTATTTGGATCAAAACAGTTCATTCTTCCAAATATCGTATTTCCCTTATGGCAAAGTATAGGTATAACTTAACTACCAGTTTATTTTGAATGATTAATGTTTGTATTATTATTTAGAATTAAGCGAAAACTGTCAGGAAATTCGGGAATTTATATCATATTTGTGACATAATATCAAATGAACAAGAATATGCTTTTATTGCTGTTTTATATACAGAACCTTAAACCTTTCAATCTATCCTGCATTACCCCAGGGGATCCTATAAAGGTTTCTAATGGATAATTCCCTCTCCATTACTCGATGGCTCTGTCAGTCATTCAAAAAAGACCTCAGGAAATGCAATCCGGCTTTCCTACCGGCCATACGCTCGTTTCTTTTTCCTTTATATAGGTTAGGGAACGTATATGGGGGGGCTTATTGCTTCGTTGCGGTGAAAATTCAAACACAAAAAGGGAGCGGGCGATATTAATGTATGCCGGTGAAGGGTGGTTCCTTCCTTCCACCTTCTTCCTCGTCTATCGTCTATCGACGGGAAATTGACGGATTGCCTTCGAGATAAAGGGAAACATACGTTATCGGGCCCAAAGGGCGGCGCCTATGAAAGGGTCGCGTGGGGAGGAAGGAAAACCATTAGGGACTGATTTGCGAAATGGGTTTACTACCTTATTTTGTTGCGCGCAAATTATTTCTCATCGGTATTCAATAAGTTTTGGGGACGCTGCTCCGCCTTTTCCTCCGCATCATCAAAGCTTTTGACGTGGAGGAATGAATAATTTATCCAATCTTCCACAAGTATTATTCAACATTGACCATGTTGAAGTGTCGGATGTTTGAAATCCACTTGTCTCGGTTCGTCCTTACCGTTCTACGTTGTACCGACGTCAAATTAATTTAAGGGGAAGGCCAGAACACGTATAAACCGTCAACATTCGCAGTTTAAGGGGGGACATGCACGTCTCTACTATGCGGGACAGAAGGGGCGACAGCAAAGGGTTACTTTGTGCTATTTCGGTACTTGATTAATTCGGAAACAGCTTCTGGAGTGTCTGAAAGCCGGATAGTCAACATGTAGGTAAGGTGGGCGGTGTACCCTTGCGGCGGATGCCATCTATTGAACGGACCTGGTACTACAAGCGCTGGGGATTTACTTAATTACTTAAGTCGTCGAGGTATGCTGTTACTGCGCGCGGACCACTTCTTCGTTTAGTGTTTTTTCGACCGGGAAAATTAATTCAATAGAATTTGATTTAAGTTTACGACTGGGGTTAATTAGTTTTCGTCAAAAACAATGTCCAGCAAACCTTAGATAAACAAGCGTAAAGAAGGTCTTATAAGTCTATAAACCAGCAGTACAGTGAAAGATGTCGATTAACTTGAAAAGTATGTCGTAGGCAACACTAAAACATTCTCGAAAATTCCATTTTTATATTATTTTATAAAAATTGATACATTTTATTTAATAAAATCTCGTGTTACAGTTACAAAAGCTAATATTTATCAAATCTTCAATTTCGTGAAGGCACAACCATTATACGTTTGCTTTAAAAATAGAAGCAGGAAAGCCAGATGTAGTACAATGTAAATTTAGACATGCCCATCTACTGCTCGTGTATGAGTGTGTGTGTATGATTAGAATATCTTACATCGACAGCTGACAGAAACATAATATCCACACCGTCCTTGAACTTTCTAACCATGATTTTTTTGTACGTCGATTAGGAAAGAATCCTATAACATAAATTACCCCATCTATTGCTCGTTATGTGAACTTCACTGACAGCTTCAATCAAGACACATCAAATCGCAAATCTAACCAATCATAACCAAACTGAATGATGCATGTTGCTGTATTCTACCAGTACCTCCAGTTATTCCATTTGGTGGACTACTGCCAACTAAATTGTGACCCTGCCTTTGATGTCTACGAAGAACACGCAGCTTGTAATTGCACAATGGGTGCAAACTGCTGTGGTGGAAGGTTACTAGAACTCACTGGTGAAGATAGGTCTCATATACTGCAATACCATAACTTCTTACGTTCCCCCAGAAATATCAGCACAATCAGTTACGATTTAGAGCTAGAATACATAGCTGGTTGCTGGGCTAAGAAATGTCTGATAAAGATTTCGCCGTGTGGCAGAACGTACGATTTCTTTGACGTTAGGCAAAATTATTACAGAGTTTCGCACGTGCCCTGCAGCAATATTGAAGTCCTCCATAGTGCTATGGTATTTTGGGAACAAGAAAATGAACGCGCCTCCAGCGAATGTAGACTGGAACCAGACTGTAGAACAATGCTTCAGTATAGAAACATGATTAATGATCAAATCTCTCATATCGGTTGCGCAAAGATGGAAATAACACCGGAAGTCTGTCATATCTTTTGTAATTATGGAATTTCTGTAGATAGAAAAACAACGCAATTCTTTTATAAGCAAATACTACAAAGAAACAAGATATAAGTACAAGTCTAATTTTACTAGTTTAAATTTACATACTATCTTGCTGATATTACACAACACAATAGGTGGACCTAACTGGGCCAAAATTTGTACGAATTTTACTTAAGCCTTTGTTACTTGGTTGAGTAACAAGGAAAGTATGAATGTCCTACTTAGTGCATTCGTTGGGTCATGAAATGTGATATTTTTACGCTCCGAGAGAAATGAATGAATGGTGCAAAGCGTTAACAGTTTATTAGTTGGATATTTAATACCTGGAATTGCTACACTATACTTGAAATGAAATTACGTCTATTCTTTGTTCACTTGTTAGACAAAAATGTATGTAAATGTTGGATGTGTTCTTTATAATATATATTACTTAGAAAGTGGTATTTTTGTTGCATAAATTAGTGTTTTATTAGATGTTGTAAGTTCTGTTGTAGAACGACTTAAAAAAAAGTGTCCCAAAATTTGCCACTTCCGGTTATCAGATTGTCACCAGAAACAATCCAGTTCGTTCCCTGGTAATTCTAATGAAATTTCAATGTTTGGCCTATGGGTCAACATAATCAGTGATAATTTTTATCTTGAGTAGGTTTCTGTAGTGATTCTGCTTGAGGAATAAAGTTCTTAGAACAGGGCTAGTAAATTCGCGGATGAACATCGACCTCTCCGCCGCAGATACACAAGAAATCCATCAAAACTTGGAAACATCCGACCGAATCATTCAATATCCTTTCCATCCATCCCAAAGACCGAGTTCCGACTTAATTAATCCCGTATTACGAGCCCCGATCGAGATTAGACGTAACGGCTAGTCAGTTCTCCAGCACCAGATATATCTCTCAACTTCTGGCTCGAGATGATTTACGGAGTGCTGCCGCCGGCTGACCTTTACACGATGTGTGAGGTAATATCGAACGAAGTAGGTGAACGATGGCATCAGTATGCCTGGACAAAACCCGTTCCGCGAGCTAAAACGACAGTGAAAGTGATTTCAAAAAGATACAATATAGCGCGATGTCGCTCTTGTCTCGATCGTTACTCGGACCAGCTGATGCAATGCCCTAGAATCCAATCGCATTAACATCGATTCACGAAAGAATCTGCTCCAATAGTGGGCCAAGTATCGATGAGCAAGGTTTTGGTAAAAGAAATTTCGTTGATACACTTGGTGGCGTTCAATAGTACAATTTTTTTAATTAATTTACAAAATGGCTAGAGGTTTGATTGAAGAAATATGATTATTGATGTTTTTTATTCGGAAGTGTACTGTTAAACTTGTCTTTAAGCTCAGCCAATTTCATTTTGTTTATTTCATGGACTTCCTGTATTTCTATAACATGAAAGTACGCTATATTTATCTTAGTGTGTTATACCAGCGGATGCACATGTATATAATAATCACATACTTACTTACTTAAAGTTCAAACTGGTGAAATGAGCTGCTATATTTCCGTAATTAATAATATACGATACTTATCTAAAATTACGAATTTAACAATCATAATTGTTCAGAAAAATCGATAAGTGACCTCTTGATAAAACTATACTGCAACGTATTATGTACTTGCTTGCTGTTTATTTTAAATTATAAGGTCCCTCTTTGTGTTACATTCTGGTTGGAATATGACATCTTTGACAGTTTTAACTCTTTAAGTATCTTAACGACAAGCACGCTGGCACAACCCCAGAAACACTGTCAGGTCTTTAAGGAACAATAAGTACTTCCGTATATTTTCCTTTTACAGTGTCCAGTGTTTTTAGTGAAATAAAATTTTCTGAAAAAAAAGACAGAAAAAACACAAGAAATTTAACTAACATAATTAAGAAACATAGCTAATAAAGTACAATATAAATCTACAAACCTTGCATTTTATTTCAAATCGAGTATACAAATTCCTACTCTTAAATTAACCAAGACATTATTGTTTCTTATTAATATTACTATAAATGCAATCCATTATATCAACAACTTGAATACACTTATCTTCTCTTTCTATCTTGGCACAATCTGTAAAATCTACGTCCAATCCAGAGTTCGCAAACTCTTTATGAACTAATTCAAGATTTAGAGTACCATTTTCACTAGCGCTGCCTCTTCTGACCATGAGACACTTCAGGAAGCACTTTGTTTCGTGTGTCATTTCTTGAAAACTTGTGGGATTTCCCGGTAGTAATCCGGTTCTTTTGTTTTTTACAGCTGCCTCATATTTTGCATTATTTAAGCCCAGTTCTTTAACACACTCTTCAGCGTGACTGAACAAATCTAATTCTTTTGTTTCCTGAAAGGTTATAAAGATTAGTATTGTAATTAAGATTTAATTTAATCAAAAGGAATAGCTCACCTCACAGGTTGCATATACAGTAAAAATGGCGAGGATATAATATACTACCTTCATGATGATTGCTTGAATGAAAATGTGCTATTGGTTGTGAAGTGAACCTATTTACCGACGATTTATTATATACCAGGTCATGTTTTATTGTTAGGTTGGATTTAAAATAGCGTATTGTATCCGGGATGATACCAAAAGTTAATTTTGTTAAAATTGTTGATGCTTTGTGTCAATAATTGTTTCCTTTTTTGTGAAATATTTCATGTGTGTTGTCATACTTTATATTTATTTTTGATCACACAGGGTGGCCCTGTACAATAATATATGCTTTAAATACCAAATCCTAAGTTTTTAATACAATTATTGCTACTGGAAGAAGAACTTATCACGTGACTGTTACTCTTAGAAGTGTCACTTTGTGTTTAATTGATGAGATAGATCACGCAATCTTGTCCCTCTGAGTAATTATTTTCACTTTCGCGAGGAAAACTATCCCTAAACTTAATTTTCGACCGACTCGAACTTTCTCGATTAATTATTTAGAACGTATTCGAACGTCTTTGTTTCAAGTTTGCCAACTTCCCAAAAGAAGTTTTCTTTGTTGTCAGCTTTTCGGCTTTCGGGAATTGTATTTTTACAATTTGTTATTTTGGTTTGTTTTTCTGTTGGTTACGACCGATAGACGATAATTAAAATCATTAGAATTTGCTGTATGCAAGATTCAAGATAATAGTATTCATTCTCATTAAAGCTCTTCCTGATATTAAAGTGCTATGTATGTAAGTCAGTTAGAAGTCACGACTTCTTAAACAAAAGGTGAATACAATTAGATAGCGGAGTATTGCGGCATATTATACAAGATGATGATGTTACTTTCCATTTCTGCGCATCAGTTACGTAACATGACTGTAAATCACCGAAAAACCTCTCACTGTTTTCACAAAGTAAAACGGCACCGATTAAGCCCGTAGCATAAAATCTGAAGATCATAATCTGCAATACTACGAGCGAAAACCTCTTATACTATGTTTACTTTATGCTTAACATTCCTAGACCATTACCATAATTGTACTGAATTAATGAATGTTTAGTATGCCAAACGTGACATTTACATACATTTTCGTTGTTTATATTTCGTGCTCCTGTCGTTACCGCTTTTTGTTACACTCATTTTGACATATTATACGGTCCTTTGTAGCAAATAGCTATAATTTAAACTGTCGTCACTTACCATAGACACGTACCGAAGACAGAATCCACTTTACGCATGCGCGCTTTGAATACAGTAACCAGCCAGAACTACTGACATGAGTATCAATTCTGCGAGGCGACAATACATAAAATATAAATTAGATCTTACTGAGGGTGTACTGTAAAGGGGGTAGTAAATCGGAAATGACCCGTGGTGGGATTAATAACACGTCACGTGATGATCAGTAGCTAAGAAACTCGGAACCTAACCTGTTTTTACGACGCTCGTAATTTCATTACTTCCGGTCTTGAGGAAGGCGTCCGTGGATTATAAAAGGTCATAAAACAGCCCTGCGGATCGGATATTATCCTCTTAACATGGGAGTTTCAACGTCTTATGGTATTTTAATTGATTACCTACTTGAAAATTTTGATCTAGAGATAGCGCACGCCCTTGGTTAATGAGAGTTACTTACATCACATTTTAGGGTGTACGCATAAAATTTAGTATACCTAATATGTCCTCCCTGGGGGAAGTACACCCATCTGTAACGATAACACCGAAATTATACGTTTCCTCATTAGATGGTTCCATTACCATATGCATTACGCGAATTTGAATATAGATACAGATCTAAATCGGCGAAATGTGCGTGCCAGAATCCCTTGTTGTGTTTAATATTCAGCGCTGTACCATCGCTACAGCGCGGAATTCATGCCTTAGGGGAAATATAGACCCTCCTGTAAGGATTACAGCCGGTGTTGATTCGACACAACAGATTTACATTGGCGTAACGAGCGAGCTTTTCTATACACGCGGAGGAAAACGCTGAAATAACGCACGCTTTGTGTGCATGTCAGCTACGAAATTACGTTTTCTCAATGTCATTGTTAACCCTAAATACGAATGTAGTCGTTGTTATGTGAAATATACACGGACCGAAGACAGAATCTATGTTTAGAATCCACACGTACCGAAGACAGATCTCCAGTTGCTGATATGCGATGAGCATACGTACCGAAGACAGAATCCCATTTTTTTTTTACATATCGTTCACACACATGTACCGCGGACGAAACAAAAAGTTATTAAATGAGATCATCCCTAAAATAGTCAAAACGCGCTAAGTAAATTAATTAACCTTCAAATGCTTCTTCGTAGGACTTGTTAATATTCAACACTCTTTAATTACGACCTGGGGCGATAAAAATAAAGTTTTTTTTTGCTACATGAGAGAATGTCCGCGAGTAATCTCCAGATAAAGAAGAGGTATGGAATCAGTTGTTGTGAGATGGCCTTCGCGTGAATTGGATAGACTGCCTAATTGAATTGGCAAACGAGACGCGCCGGCGATGTTTTTAAGAAGTTAGCTATATTTGGTGTGTTAAGAGACAAGGAGGGAAAAAACGAACCGTAGGCTATATTTGGCTTAGCCGGTGTTTACTTTTGAAATTATGGCAGCAAGAAATTCTTCATAAGCTTTTATTGTTATGGTAAACGTTGAACGAGACGTTAGTTTTTTACTTGGAACGCGGTCTGCATTCAAAATAACTTTTTTTTTTCGTTAGGTGATCATTCGCACATTTTCAATCAAGTCGATCTCGCAAAAAAATATTTAGCCTGCCCTTGGTTTTTGTACATGAGGCATGTTTTGTTATGCGCGAGGTATGTTAATTTTTTAAGAGGTTAATTGACATAATTAACTTGTTTAATGTTAATCACATCAACCAGTTTTTGAATTACTGGTTCTTGTCTACGTATAAACAAAATCCTTATTCTAGACGATTAATCAACATATAAAGTCTAACTTTTAGTAATTCGGTCGTAAATCTGCATTGCGGACATTTGAGTGAAAATTTCCGCCCTATAGTCTTTCTATATACAAGCAGAGCCAAACACGATGCTCACCGTCCGCCATTAAGTATTTAATTATGTCGAAAACTCAGTACTTAATTGTAGTATCGCGTGCCTAAGAGTTGACAAGTCCCTTGGCGGAGTCTCTGCCTTTGCTACTGTTATTCCTCTATGTTGATTCGGTGCTCAAAATTTGTTCGAATTGTGCAGACGGTAAATATACGATGACTCGATCCGTTTCTGGGAACTGCTTTCAAAGATTTCTATATCATCGAACGTACCGAAGACAAAATCATTATCTGCTTTGGTTTCACACGTACCGAAGCCAGAACAACGCCACTAACAACAGTACAATTCAATTATAAGATTTGAGAACCATGTGTTTAACACAAAATAATGAATCAAATAATTTGACTTTATATTTGCTGATTATGAGATATGGATATCTTCTACCTTCGATGTATTTTTTAACTATACATGAGATGTTACATAATGAACCTAATGAACGAAGAAAAAACTTTAGATGGATTTATAATTGTGGTGATTTGGTGATTTGGCATTTTCAATTATGATGGTCTAACCTTGTAGTCTCTTCGAACGGACAGTTCCATACCATATCGACATTATTATCAAATCGCGTGTTATTTATTACTTTCAGATCATCAATCAAGGCAATATTACTAATTATGGTCGTTTTTTTGTTCCAGGTAAACATACTTTATGGACAGACTGCAGGGAGAATGACAATAACACAGTATCAGTAAATATATATCTATCATTATTTTGAGAGTTTTTCGATATTCTATTCATTGATTGATGTTTGTATAATGTTCCATAAATATAAACTCATAGTATACTTTCTCGAAGAGTTACCTGGTAATAGTGTCATTAAAATGTTTCCCAATAGAAAAAAAAAAAACTGCAGTCGTACATCTACTAGGTACAAAGCAATTTACTGTTGAGTAAAATCCACTTTGGATATACGTAATACCTATAACATTGACCTAGATGATAATGCCGTTGGTTTTCACTTGCTTCGCGTAACTTTTACTTTTACGGCATCGCTTCCTGACTGGAGAGGACCTCGCGTGTAATATATGGTGAATTGCCACCTGAATAAGTTTTCGAGAACGATAATTGCATCCTAGCGCGACGATCAACACGCGTACCGAAGACAAAATCTAGGTTAAACGTGATTGGACGTACCGAAGACAGAATCCATGATGTGTTATACAGAATCCGTGGTACGCATACCTAGTACGCACGTACCGAAATCAGAATCCAGTTTTGCGCGTGTTGTTTTACAAACGTACCGAGGACAGAATCCTGAGAAATCTTGTTATTTGCTAGTTAGACTCCACGTTCTACTGATCGGGCACGTGATTGTTCAAGGCCAATCATTCCCAAAATAATCGCCATGTCTACCCTATCATTACATTTTTTGTGACGAAATTCCTGCATTGTTAATATGTCAGAGTGGACGAATCTATCGCTTAATAGATCGATGGGAATTAGGATCGTTATACTTAGGATCGTTATACTTAGGATCGTTATACTTACTGACCTAAGATTGATCACAATCGCACTTAGTATATTATAATACAGTTTGGGAACGCGCAACGAACCGAGGTCAGAATTCGGTGACCGCTAATGTGTAGTCCTAATCGTGTTTAACAACCAAAATCTAATAGATTAACTGATCGTTTCGTGTAGAATGCGAGCGGTATGTGGATATATATCATAATTGCGATGGTGAACAAGGCCGCCTTCGAAGCAAAGAGCTTTAAATTATAGTAAGTGTTGACGGTAACTGCTCCTAATACCAGTACATTCAATATTCATCTTTATTTACGGTTATACGCGTTACATCCTCGGATGTAACGCGATATTCTTGATTTATTGGCTTATGATTTCACCGCGTGATATTTTATCATGGTAAATCTGATGAAATATGTGAGATTTTACTCATTTTTCTGCAGATTTAGGTCAATTATTGAAATTATATTATAACTGTGTTTCTTTGTGTCCCGTTGCCGTTGCGTGTTAACAGAATTCAAAACAATTAGCAGGGAACAAGGGAAACCATGCTGCTATGCTGGGTTGATAGAGATCTAGTAATTGTGTAACCTGAAGCGAAATTAATTGGTCAAGTTTTTTCGGAGCGAATGCATGCATGAATCGACTTGACCTTGCTCGTATACTCGAACCAGTGTTATAAGACGTTTGTTTTTGCTTTTTTTTTCATAATAATACTTAATTAGTCTATGGTGAACATTGATTGATCGTCTGGACTAGAAGATTTGCGTCAAACTTCCTTAATTTGTTTGCAAGATTTTCTACGTATACTATAATGGGAGTTTTGATTAAAAAGAGTGTTTTACTTTTACTTTAAGTATGAGCTTTACGTAAAATTGTATTAGCACTTCTTGATTTATGGGGTAGTATAACACCTTGCAGTGCCATTAACATTGATGTTCCTGTGAAGTGACAATATTTACTCGTGACATTTTATCGTTCGCGGCGATATTTACCTTAGAATAAATCGTAAAACACCACCATATGTTTATTTTCCTTGCCGTTACCTGTGGATTTACAATCAGAAACACACCTCGCGATGTTTAACGTTAACCTGTGGTCCCGGTGCGGTAATAATGTTTGTTTTCTCGTCTTCGCTTCTAATTCGGTCGAACAAACTCTGCGTGCCCGAAATAGAGTGGACCGTGGCGGGTCTGTCGGGCACGCCTCGTCCACAAACTCCGTCGGACGAAAAACCTATCCAGAGAATGGTCCAGAGAAATTCTGCGGGGAAAAAGTTCGCTCCGACTGTGATCTATAGTGGTGGTATTAATAAAAAGGACGCCGCTTCGACGATAGTAGTTGTTCCGTCCGTCACGCAGAGCCGGACAAATGAAGGCGACGCAAAAATGGAACTTACTCTCGAGACGCGACTTGCATCACAATGCCGTTCTCCCGGCTAAACAAGAATCCATTTGTCACTTTTCACTTCTTTTCGTGCTTTTTAATGGTCGTTATTTATTAATAATACATCTGACGAGCGGATAATTAGGGTTATAAATCGAGAGATTTGAAAAAAAAAATAGTGTTACTTCAGATGACTGTGATGACTGTCTGTGTAATATCTCTCTATAATATGTTGATGAATACCATTTAATTAATTATAATTGCCGACAAGAATAAAAATCAAAGAAGCTACAAAAACATACACATAATTTCTTCGGCAATAATTATTATCACCATTTCAAAGTACCTTGACACAAATTGTCGTGTTTACGCAGAAAGTGGATTTTTTAGGGTTATTAAAACGTTTATTGAGTATTGATTTAATGATCGAGACACCGCTTTTTCCTGTCTAACTATTAACAAATTTGGTACTTGGGGCTTAACACGCAAATCGCTCCGCTAATGATCTAAGTGTTAACCTAAAAATACTTAAACAAGATTTACGATTGTCGACTGTATATAAATCGGATAACACATGAAAGCTAGTAATTATTGCTAGTAGACCTAGTAGATAATCGTTAGTTTTATAAATAAACCCGAATGTTTACGCGAATTTCGAAATCGAAGGAGAAATAAAATAGCGTAACTTTAAAATAAACAAACTACAGCTCGCTCTGCAATGGATTTGTACGAAACTATGGATTTATAACAAATAACGTATATGTTCAAACATATAAACACCAGTGTAACAAATGGTTTTAGAATTGCTTACGAATCCTTTTCCGTTATAACTATACAGCTGAAAACAATAGAAAAAAAAATGTGCCACCAGACAACACAAAATAAATCATGAGTCCCTGAAAATAAATCAATGATGTCTTTTGGTGCTTTTGAAATCACGGGATTGGCCACAGCTGGTACACTCACTTGAAATAACCACCTATCAATATGTCCTGGACATTGTCCAACGTTTTAATACAATTTCAACAGGAATCCTTTCGTCGTTTGCTAATGCGCGACGTCAGTTATCCGTTTTGTTCTTCTGGCTGCGTTTAGCGTAGCGGAACGGAAATATTCTCCGTCGCAAATCGAACCGAATTGAAAATAGCAAAGTTAAAACCCGCGACCGACTTTAGTTTTCAATTTCATTTCGATTAAAGCCACCAGAACAATAGGTTACTGGTAGAAGTGTAATGAGATCTCGAGTTTTCACATTTCCTGGAGGAACTATTTTGAAATGGTCGTCGTTAATTATTCTGCTTTCTGTAGACCTTGTTTATGAAGCTATTCAAAGGATAAATTTACAATTGTCGGCTGTTACGCCAAATGGTATTCAAAATATTGATTAGAAAATGTTATAAATAATTTCAGTAAGTTCTGTGATCATTCATGATGTGTTTTTTCTTCTTTGTCAAGACTTAGGAGAGATTGGGAATACAGATTCAGGCAATACGCAGGCAATACTTGAATCATTAATTGATAATTTATGAGGATATAATTGCATCTGTAATTAACTTGCAGGGTAACGTAAATCGTCTTAATTCAATCAAATGCGGTTGGGCGGATGCACAAAGCGGATTGCATGGCTTTACCGCATGTTAGCCTTTAATTAGTAATCAATCACTTAATATTATCATTAATAACTATTAGGTGCCATAGTGGAGGCCAACTACAATTAATTTCTAATTGTTTTCTATATATTTGATGTTTTAAGGTACATACTGGACAAAATGTGATTGTATGTATCATAATTGACTAAAAAGTGACAAATTTTTCACTTGTCAAGCGCGCAGTGATTCTTTAGATGCACACAGAGGGAAAAATTTATTCGATACAACACGAATATCTTTGAGTGAAGAATATCACTTGTTTCTATATCCGCAGAATGGTCATTTGGTTGGTTCAAGTAACATGTAAAATTCTCAAAGTAAGGATATGATTTACTCGATGTTTCAAGTATTACGTTTTCTTGTTTTAAGTATGAAGGAACTGCTTGAAAGGAATTACGTCAGTTTTTAACGATACGTATACTTTTGGGTCAAGATGTAGGAGGTCAGAATGGCGGGAACCACCACGACTCCCTAACATGGTAGCATTTTGGCCGAGCGCGGTCTAAGGCTTTAATTACTGGTCAAATTTCTAATTCATCAAATCCCTTCCAATTTATTCGAAGACAAAACTAACTGGGTTCTTTTTCTTGAACCTTGTGAACACATTTTCTGACTACTAACTGACGCGTTTAAGTATTTAACATTTAATAAGGGCTGATAAAGCAAGACTACTCAAATGAAACGAAACACTTATCAAAACAATAACATCTATTAACAATAATAATCAACAATCCCGTTTGATAGGTTACATAGAAAAATGAATGAAGCTTTGAACATATTGACGTTTAAATTAAACCTAGGAGTTGATTTAGACAGACACACTTTTAGCAGAAATATGAATAATTTAATTTACAATGAAATGCGAGACAAGTTGAAAAGACTTACCAGGAATAAACTTAAACGCCTAAGAACGCTCCACAAAAACGTGTATTTTACATGACGGTGGTTGAAATGAGAAAAGACAAAGATGTGTTCGTTTGCATCCCTTGATCCCAAAGGAAGCCGGAAGCATTTCTTCTTAGCCAATGGCAACACTTCAAATTTAAACTTATAAACACGTGGTTAAATCCTAAACCAGATGTTCAACTGAACACCAAATCTTCGATATTCTCGAACATTCTACCCTGTGTACATCGCGCTTAATTTGATCATATCTTAATAAATAAATAATGGGTTTCCGACCCATTACAAAGAAACTGTTTGTTCGTTGAAGAATGTGTGAGTATTACTGGCTCATAATCCGTTAAATTTGGTCTAAATTCGTTGGTAAATATATTCAAATATCAATAGCTGTTTATTAATGTTAATTACGTAAGATTGGTATGTACCTACCAAAACGATATTTTCGACAATCTTGAATCTTGCAACCTCTAAGCAATATCACGAATTTTATTACTTTTTTTTACTTTAATCACTTTAATCACACGATTATACAACTGTATATTAAATAATATATTAAATAAAATATTAAATATTAATAATAATATGTATGTAATCATTGAGTTTGTGGTAGATCTGTCAGGATTTCTTGTCGCAGGATGATGTAACACAAAAAACGAGGCCACAGAGAGCAAAATCCTCGCCACTGAGGGGTTAAAAAACAGCCCCCGGAAAAACATATTCGATGAAAAAACTCCTCCTCGCTTGTCTGTCAAAGTAACAAAAATGCGCGAAGGCGTTAGCGGCTATCAGGCGTTTTCAGGCCTAAATTGAATTTAGGGTAGGAGATCCGGTGGCCCCGGCGCGGCACCAGGTTCGTATTTTACATAGTGTATTAAGAAGTAGGCTCGAAATACACGCTCGGCTCCGACCTGACAAATTGAATTCCCACATTTGCATGTACGCCACTGCCGAAGTTTTATTAGAATTTATAAATTGCCTCACTTCATGCACATCTTTGCGATGAAAATCGCTCGCGAATTTCTGTCGTACCGAAGTTTGAAGGGCATAATTTTCTGTGGCCTTTGTGCGACCGTGATTAGAAAAAGTTTGACGCGCCGCGGCATTTTCTCATCTGGTATGCCCTTAAGTCCCGTACTTTGACGTGTTCGTAGTGGTAATGTCAATCGATAGAAGTCCTGCGAATGCGGATCACGTCTCCCGATGTGCTCTGAACTGTTGTTGTTCGATTGGATTGATTCGGAATTTCTAATTAGTTCAGGTTCTGTTTAGTAACTATACATGTCATGTTCATTGCAATGATTCTCTAATGCCGTGGTCACACTAGGCTGTCTTACTAGCGTGATATTGGCTACTGGCTGCTAACTGTGACCACTCAGCAGTCGCTATTTTACCGGTTGGCGAGTGAGTATAGCAGCAGCTAGCACGCCAGAACTTGTTTAACTTTGACAGCAATCAGCATGAATGTTACCTCAGAAAATTATGTATTTTTGAAATGTCTTTTATAAATATTATGCGAGGTATTCTTCTTCCAATATATAAAGAGGGCTTTAAGCGATACAGATGTTAAAATAGTGATGAACATCGCTGCTAGCAGCAACATCAACTAGCGACCAGTAAAACAGCCTAGTATAAACCATGACATAATTAATTGATCACTCCAAAAAGATCAAATAAAATCAAACACGGTAAATTTTAACAGGAGATTATTTCGCCGAGAAACTGCTAAATAATGAACCGAACCGAGTCGCCGTCAGTGGCGTCCACCGGCCCCCAGGAGTAGAACTAATGGAGATCGCGCTGTGTAAATTAAAAAGGTTCGAGAAGGGCCTCCCTCCTTTCCGTAGCTGATGGCTGTTTATAATTAATATTATTCTCGGTGGTTTTTTAATTAAATTACTCCATCTCGAATTATCCAGCCCAAATTATCGCAAAATTTCAGACCAGCTGCTGTCAGCTACGAAAACTGCTTGATTGATGTGACATTTCGCTCATCTCTCATCAACGAGAGAAATTATTTCATAATAATCTATTTTAAGTATTGAGATATTTTACCAAACAAATAGAAGAAATCCGTCAATGTGGCAGTACATAGAACATTTAACAAGGTATTACGATCTGTTTTGTACTTTTGCTTCAGCTTATAAGTACCACTTTTGCGTTTTCCTGCCGATCTGTTTCAAACCGAAATCCGCTTAGAACTTTGCCACCAACTCTCCGGTATTTCAGCAAAAAGTTTCGTTCATAAAGTAAGATCCTTATGGTCATTTTCAGTTTTACTATTTACTCTTGATAAGTACACCTTAAGGAGCTTATTTTGCACTCCACACCGGAAATTTAGTGGTTTAATATTCGAAATTATGTTCGAAACTCAATGATAAATTAACTTTAATTTACCATAATCCTTGCTGAATTTTTCTAAATATTGTTTTCTATTTGTTATTTACGTTTAAGTTAGTAGCTACTGCATCGTCGCTAATCAATACGTCTCTCGCCCTTGCACGAAAAACTTTCAAGTTCCTTAATTACCAAAATAGGTCACGAACCCACCTCTCATGTTGCCACTTTTTTTTGTGGGCCACTCTAATGACTGCTTTATCGTGGAAAGCTAAGAAAAAAAAAGGCAACATGCAATCCGTCCATCCATTTTTCGACGTCCAAGCATTTTGGACGTTAGTTTCCTCTATGAGAAAGACAATTACGCCCTCTTGCTAATCCCATTGGTGGAATATTAGTGTCAGAAGCAACACGAGAAAACGTGCTCCTTCCTGAGATGATAGGTTCTGGCTAACTGATAACAAAGTTCCTATATCAATTTTTTTTATTCTTCTTAATAACTCAAATATCGAAAGTTAAAGTTAATGGACAATATTGTTTGAGTATCGCATGTGGTTAATGGCTACAGCGATGAAAATTTATTTGAAATGATTTTGGAGCAGTTATTGATAACCTGCATACCTCTGAACCAATCCCACAGCCAGCAGTAGAAAGAAAACTCCGCTTGTATTCCATAAGGGAGAAACCATGTTGACCAAAAAAAGCTGTAAAATCTTTATGAAATACATTTCGTATGTTATTTGTTACGTTGTTTCTGTATTTTCTTGCTATGTCACCTTTAAAGAAACATCAGTTCCTTTATATGACGCGAAGTTGACCATTGTAGTCCGTAACTTTGTCCTTTGATACATCAGTTATTATAAAGAATTGAATAATTTTTTATAGGAATTTTATGTTGTCTATTATCCCTCAATGTTTGTGCACTCAAATCTGTTACACGCTGTATAAATGTGGCCTATAGATTTGCCTTAACTGTTTCGTACAGTTTCCTTTAGCCAGCTTAGCGGATATCTTGTTTTTATTTCTGTTAATCTAATTCTGTGAAGCATAAAGCAACCCGAGAATCTTCCGTAATCAATTTTGGACATCTCCGGTGTTCACTGCTTTTCCTTTCATCCTCAAACAAACGCACAGAAATGAAATATCATCAAGGAAGGTATTATCCGGCTGAAAGGACTTTCATTTTAAATCATACGTCCTTCCCGCGAAGTGAGGGAGTCCTTTGGGTCGGACTATGTCTATTGTGCTGGCGGCAAAATCGCGATAAATACGTCTTTGGTATTTATTGAACGTGCAGAGGAATTTATTAAATTTCTCTTGCTTTATTATCCTCTAGTAATGTAAAAATGGATCGGTTAAGAGTCATCCCGTTTTTCCAATTGGTATGAAACTCTTCTTGTATTCCTGCCGATAAATATCCTCTAACAATTCAGATAGACTCTCAACATGGGCCGTACTCAGTCCCCCACGTACTCAGTCCCCCACGTACGGAAGTCCATTTTTGCCGGCAAACAATCAAAATGTAGTACATTCATTTGGAGTTATCGCACTTCGGCGAGTTCGCCGATATTCAGGAGTTTGAACAAAACGAATAACGTATGGCGAAAACTGGTATCGCCAGCACCCCTTTCGGCAATAATCGGAAGCTCTATTGAAAATGTCGATGAACAAGCATGGCTGGCAAGCAGACCCCCTACAGATGGCAACTGTAACCAGGGGCATTATCCGAGACACGTTTAGTGAGAATTTTTTTTTCGAGTTGCCAGTAT
Organism: Aphodius granarius; assembly: GCA_963971325.1. Lineage (NCBI taxonomy): Eukaryota > Metazoa > Arthropoda > Insecta > Coleoptera > Scarabaeidae > Aphodius > Aphodius granarius. The sequence continues at coordinate 29,929,528 of OZ020225.1, forward strand.
TGTATCCAAGTTTTGCCCTCAGGTTGTTTGTTTTTATCAGATTCCAACGTTTCGGAGTTTAGTTTTGTGGTGGTATAGCTGATTTAATTATTATTGGGATAAAGGAGGAAATATATTGAGAATTGCTATTTCACTGATATTACGTCGAGGTTTAGAGTGACTGTGGCTTCATGAATTGAAGAATTTCAAGTTTAGTTTAGGGAGGGGCTACCCCAGATATATTAAAAAGCTATTTATACATACCAATTTAAATTTTGTACAGAATAGGTATCAAAATACAGCAAAACTGTGTTTAAATAATTCAATAAATAAAATAAATTCCGCATAGCCAGCTCATTGTTACTTCATAAGGGTGTTAATAGCCTAGAATTTTGCATATTAAAATCTCTCGTGAAACAGTCAATATAATTAAATTTTCACTAAATCAAACACATACGAATATAAACCCCGCATATTCGTTGGTAAAATAATCGAGAATATTATTGAAACATTAATTCGGTCAATTCGGAGCATAATTATTGTAAAATTTTGCCAGGGTACGCTTTGAAAATTCTGCTTTTAATTATGTCGGTTGCCTATAATAAATTATTGATGGCATATGGTGCGTTTTATAAACTATAAAACACGATTTCAGTTACACAAAATATACTGTAATTTATGTATTTTCACAGTTGGTTCGCTCAAAAATTATTTATTTTAATAGTAATATACAGATACACACATGGTTGTTTTAAATAATTATCTGGGGTGGCCCTCACCCAACTTTCGCTTACACCGTTGCCACAATGAAGTATATATTTATCAAATAAAGAACAGGATTGTGTCAATAAAACAGAACTGTATGGTGGAGCTGTATTTTCTTAAATTATAGAGATGGAATCTGAAATTTAAATTTATACATGTATTCTCCTATGTTGCGTCCCAAAAAAAATGGACATTCGGTATATTACGTTTGATATTATTGAAATCGATACGCGATATTGTAGAACGGTGATAAATTTTGTTCAAATCCAATATCGTACCCTTTGCCGAATCAAAATGCGCATATGAAATTGCAGAAATTGTGATGAGATGAAATGGCTCAACCGAAAACTACTGGCAGGAAAATAATACATCAGGTAGCCGCCATGGTAAGGATTTAACTTTGAAAATTACCACTTCATCGTAGTTTCTTTCGTCAATTAAAACTTTACCATAGAAAGAACTTCAGACCGACCGAACAATTTGCAGCGTAATATTTAATTTCCCAGAAGATATTGAATCTTAGTTTAAAAGTTCAACTTGCCAACCTAGCAGCAAACTAATTAGTAATTGGAATAGTTCATGTTACCTTTACCTGTAAACTTTGCTGTACTGAAAGAGATATAGACTATTAAAAAATCTTTTAAGCTTCACTAAGGATCTCTTATGTCATAGCTCATCCTTAATTTAAGACTTCCTCCTAGTTTTACGACGTAATAAAACTCCCCAAATATAAAACGGCATCCACAGTAAAAATCTTCAAAAAGAATAGATTTAATAGCCCAGTTATTAAAAAAAGGTGTAACTTATTTTGCTGTCATGAAGAATCATCATCTTGCCTATTTGCTTACCCATCCAACTGAAGAAACAAATATCAGAGCGCGCTATTAAGAGGTTATTATTTTATGCTGAACGTAAATTCTGTTTTAGAAGATATAGTTCACATCGTAAGCTATTTTTGACAAGGCGTAAACGTTGAGATTGTAACTGAGGATGGTGCTAAATTAAGACGAAACAGTACAGTTGTTTAAAATTATATTTGCATTATTATTTGTTCATGCTGTTCAACATTTCTTACAATTGAATTGTTTACCTTATTGTTCAAATATTTAATAAAAGGGGCGTTTAAAATAAATTATATATAATAGCAATTATTTACTTTGCTGCTCAGCTTCATGTAAATTAGTTCTTCATCCGTTTGTAACTGCAATTAGTTACAGGTCATCGACGATAACTCGAATGCTAGACTTTTTTATTTTAAGCTAAAGCGTTAGTCGGTGGTCTAAAGCACATTATCATTTGGTCTTATTTTCCCGCAAGTTCTCTCTGCCTGTCGGTGAGCTAAACGAATTGAATTCTTTGCTTTTATTTCCCCTTGGAGCTTGTGACCTCCCGGACCACTACCGCTTCGACAAAGGAATTAAATTCTAGTTCCTTTTATCAGTTTAACGAGACTAAAGGGAATCGATAGGGAATCGTGGGCTCAATTAATAAGGTCATTGCGGATAGTACAGCGGACGCTGTAGGCCTTGCCCCAGAACACATTTTAAATCGCGAATCTGGATAAACAATACGGACCGTAATGAACTTTCCGGTTTACTTTATCGGTTAAACTTTAAACTAACGCTGAACCGTAATTTATGTTGATTGAAAAGGGGTCCGGTCTGTTTCCATTGCAAGAAGTTCTCACAGTCGGTAAACACCCAATGTTCGGATTCATTCCAACAATTTTCAATTTGAGTTTCTTGTTCTGAGTCTTCAAATAACAATTTCGGATTGGTTTCAGATTAGTTTGGGATTAGCCGAGTATAAATTTTATGATCAAGGTTAGTTTTGCTCCCATATTTGGTCAATGATTTTCAACCCTGACTAGTAATGGACGTCATTGAGCTAATAATCCTCTATGAGCGATCTGAATTCAATGCACGCCTGCTTTAGCCATGGATTTCCAATATAAATTCTATGCAAATTTCATATACAATCACGAATGTAGCCATGCGTAAACAAAGTTTTGGGGCGTATAATGATCGCGGTTAATCGCCTCCGTGTTGATTTGCGGTGATTTGCAGACGCATCGAAAGTACTGATTGAATTCGGGTTAAATTCGCATTTGATATTTGCCTCATCCAGTGTATTTTGTACGTAGAACATTTGTTATAATTACTGGATAAAGTTGAGATTATTGTATTTGATTTGGCGAGGAAATGTTTCCAAATATTTAGAGTTGTAAATCAAAAGGGTCTAAGTACCATTTTTTTTTTGAGCTTTTTGTGCTAATAGGTTCTACAGGTCACCCCTAAATAGCTTATTACTTATATCTAAACTAAACTGAACTGATGTTTTTGATGAATGTAAGTCTCATGTAACATAAAATTACAAAAATTAAAACAAACACGACCGTTTCTATTATTCTAACATACTGCTGTCAAGAATCGAATATCAAAGTGGGCATCTGGGACGATGACAAATTAAGATGTCAGTCATTGGGCGCCATCTAAACGTCAGGGATGTGGCAAGCGAGCTAAAACACATTTCCCGTCGTATATCTATCTCACAAAAGCACGAGACCACGGTTCGTTCTTACGTTACCAGCACTGTCATCTATTAATAGCACAACGTATGCGTAAAAATAATACACGTGTTGTTCAATAGTAGTTTTTCTTCCCGGTAACAATTAAACAAACTTTTGACGTCGTTACGTTTAATTTATCATTTTGGCCGAGCAAAGTTCAAAAGCGATTATTTTAAGTCTTCAAACTTTGTTATGTAAACTGAAATAAGTCGGGATTAAAATAAATATATGTCGTATAGACAAGGAGATTTTGAAAAAAAATGTTAACACATTATAAAGTCTTACTGATGGGATTATTTTTAATGTGTGACCTTTGGGATGTTAGAAAGCATTTTCCTTGAAGTTTTTGCTTGAATTACCATAAGATATCAAAACCAGGAAATGTTTTAGTGTTCCTCAAGAATACTAATGATAAATACTTCAATAAATTAGGTTTTCTGCAGGTATAATTATGTTTTTCGCGTAAACGCATAACTCTATTCTTCTATCAATAATTTTGGTGGAGTGTGTTTAATTTTAGTGATAAGTACATAAACATTGGGCGTTACCTGTACATGCAGTAGCCATCCCTATGTAAACAGTTTACGTTATAATTTAAATTCATTTGGTATCGCTAATAAAAATATTTTCAGCGGAAAAAGTTAACATTCCTTTGCGTTGTGATGATAAAATAATAAAATAAAAAATAACAAAACCTATTTTGACTGTGGAATTTTCGTATATTCAAACACGACCCATGCTCAGAATCGATATCTATGAATAAATTTTCCCCCATTTCCGAACTGAATGTTTTTTCCTACTGTAAAACGATACGCCTAAAGCGATGTTCTCGATCAAGAAAGAAAGCAAATTCGCACTTTTGTCGACCCAACCGTGACCCTTTATACAAATCTCCCATTCCTGACCTTAGAAGCATTCCGTTCCCATTTTTTTGCACATATCCTTCTATATTTATCGATGTAGCTAGTCGAAGGATTTCCACCTAATACAGAGCAGTTTCTACACTAGAAGAAATGTTTTTAATTTATGAAAGATTATCAAAAATTATACAAAACTGCATTACTTTAGGTTTATATGTCGAAATAATGATCTAACGTGTCGTGTGACACCCTGTATATATCGATCTGTAAATTGTCCTCGCGAAACGGGAACCTATCCTGTCGTCTTCTACTATTTTTAAAAGTCGACGTCGAAGGAAGCAAAAGAGTGTGGGTGTGCTAAAAAGAAAAAAAATACGCCTATCCATTTCCCCCATTCGCCCCCTCACCCTTCCCTTGTTCCACGTCGCGTGATCTGAACAAATGACGCGTGAGGTGTCAGCTCGCAACTTGCTTTTGTTTTATATATTTTCAGTTTACGGCAGAGATAGTTTTTTTTTATCGATAATGTAGCTTTTTCAGGCGCCGTTTTCTTATAATGTCTTGGGATAACCTACATTTCTTTGAGATAACCTACATTTCTTACTACTACACAGAGAGAACTCTATTCTTGGATATCAAGAAAAATTATTCTTGCGTATATAGTGTTGCATGAAGAGGATATTTATGCTATCCAAATAATATTTTATTGTAATCAGAATGTATGTTATTTCAACGGTTAGTTACTCTTCCGGTTTAAGAGTTTAGTATGTTTATGTTGAGTATATTTTGCTCTGACGAAGCGGAATCGCCCATTTTCGCCGACATTTGCGATCGAGTAGCTGCAAAATTGGGCTTTTCGATATTACTTTTGACGCTCGAATTGAAAAAAGGGCACAATTCCGCGTGGACTGCGCGATATTTTGTAAATTAAATGCGTCAATTTTGAAACAAATCACGTTTTTGCACCTCTTCGGGTGAAGGCGAACCTCGAGAAAATGTCACGTGACGTCTAGAAATTCCGACAAGCGGATCGATGAACGTCAAAAATTTACATTTTTTATCCGTTCCTGCCGACCTTATAAAAGCCGCTCGCTCTCATGTCTTACGATACGATCCCTCTAAATACCCTTCGCAAAGAGTTTTGAGCAAGAAAACGGCCTTAAAACCAATGTTCGATCCAAAAAATCGATTTTTGTCGACCCGTGTTTTGCTGCTATTACCACAGTAACGTCAAACCCGAAACGCCCCCTGCCGGACAGTCGTAACAACAGTAACAGATAGCAGATAACCTAAAATGTATCCTAAAATGTCCATATTGCGAATGTGGACAGGTGGGAAGCCTTAACCACATATTTCTAGAATGCCCAATAACTAAAATCGAAAATTTTGACTTATACACAGAGCTAGTCTATCTTCTAATTGCAAATTTCTCCGTCGTGTAAATAGAATTATGTTGGTGTTGTTTATATTGGGAGATGCGTAACTTATAATTAAGAGAAAAAATCGTACGTAAACTTTGTTAAATCCCATTCGAGAGTTCGCTCTAAGCGTCAGAGTTATAGTTAAAGTTATAACAACTTAACTTAAGTTAACATGCCTCGAATAGGGGTCAAATAACGCGTCGCATCTTCGCGAATTGTTGGGGCCATGCCTTCTACTAACTGGGAATTATGTGTAACATCTCCCCGCCCCCGCATAATAAATAAAATAGGAAATCTCCTGTCAAAAGTTTCCGCAACATTCTGATGCATGTAATAGTGTATCCCACTCGACTGCGCCTACAATTCGTATACTGGTGTTTTAATGAAGCTCTTCTATAAGAAAATAATAAATGGTGATATTCTCGAACAACTAACAAGAGAGAAGAGGCACCCCTTATTTAGCTCGGCGATAAAACGAAACACTTAATGCCAGGATAAATTCTCTCTGGGGTTTTGAAAAGTTGCAAATGGCGCTCATATAATTTAACGCGTCCCGTTTGGAGTGTCGCCCGACTGCAAGATAATTTCTCTCCTCTTAATATTATCCAATAATTCTCGCCTTAATTTTTGTGTCAACGATGCCGTCGCGTCGTAGCCACCTCCTCCTCCTTCTCCTCATAATGAATTCGCAAATTAAAAGCCAAGCGATGCAGGTAACGTGCAATTTCCATCGTCGTACGATCACTGAAGGTCCTCGACGTTCTAGGGAAAAAGCTTGTTATCATCAATTTGTATAATTACGGAATTAATGGTGTGGATCTTTCACGGGTTTACAGCTTTTGCTGTCGAATTAATTCAAACGCTTTCAAGTTTGAATTAATTCGACAGCAAGTCTCTGAAGTATTTACAAGTATACGTTACTTTTAGATGGCATGTTTCATGAATACAAGTGACAAATATCGTCACTTATTGACGAATGACTGCCCTACATCTCCATTATGCATGTAGTATATTCAACATTGTATAATGTGGTCTGAATGCATAGCACAAACATTTCTACACGCTACAAGCGTGCGAACGGATCGATTGAAAGTGGCTCACCGCAGTCCCGATTTATGTTCATGTTTACATCGATATGAATTTTCGCAAATATAGGAACTTACGCTCTGCCGTATTTGCAAATCTAGCCGGCCTATATACGGACCGGAAGTTCGATATGTCACTATTAATCATCGCGTTTCAGCGTATCTCAGTAATTTCGAATTATCCCTGTTCAATTCCGTAATCGGGATGTACATTTCCACCCACAATGATGGGGCATAAAACACTTTACTTTTTTAACGTTTTGCCTGTAAAAGTTTTGCTTTCAATGGCAATTTAAATTCAGTGTACCTTTCATATCCAACCACTCTGTAATATAATGATTCGCAAAACTTTTTATATTTAAATTTTATGCCCATTAATCCGGTCCATAGTAAATTCACGTGCGTGTAATTTAAACAACCGGCTTTATATCGTGTAAATAAAATATACGGACGTTGCGAATACCGTCAGCATAAAAATACCAAGAAAATTTCCTTTCCGCCGAACGTGACTGTCACGGGGGCTTTAAAAGCGATCGATGGCGAAGGCATGGCATTCACACACATAACGCCACCACAACAAATCATATTTACGTATGGATGCGATGTTCTATAGCCAAATAAAAGCCGTTGGTATTTTTTGTTATGAAAATTTTACTACGGCATAATTTTCATAAGCGATACTAGGTCACCACAATTTTAACGTAAGATTTGTCCCTCAATTCGCCTCAATCAAATTCTGGTCACGGTGTATTTCAAAATAGAAGAAGAAAGAATTTATGGAATACTTCGTCGATACCATCGATCGAGGGGCGCTGTTCTCCACCTCTAAAAGAAACATATTTATTCCTAGCTATTACCCGGCCAAACCTTATTTAGCATAGAACGAAGAAGCAAAAGGTATTTTCTTCTATAGATATTTATGTACATAGTGCTGCACAGAAACCCATCCGAATTCCCGGCAGTCGTCAAATAGATTCAATTCACGTCTACGGTATAGCGTTTTAGTGATCAATACATCTTCGCGAAGCAGTTTTAAGCAGCCGTATACACCCAGAGTTATTGCAAACAGGTACGTGTCGTCTCTTAATATACCAACCTTATAGAGCTTCGAGGTATGCCGTATATACTGTGCTTCGGGCTCTCTGGCTTCCGCGAAATTGCTTAATGTAAACCATTAGGGCTATTACGTGAAGGATTATCAGGATAAATAGATTCCTTGTTTCGTTCTGTACAAGATAGTCTTTGTGTGAAATTAAAAGCATTTTATTACTCGTGTTTATAACAGAAAATTGGTGTCCAAATTTGTACTGTTCTTGCTTGTGATGGAACGTGTAGTTATGCCTTTATTGTCAATGTGCAAGAATTCGACCTCAGCTGATAAGTTAGACGTTTAACACAAATAAAACAGAAGTCGCAAAATCGTATCTTTCAAAACTTCAATTCTTCCCCGACTGCGCCATTAAACCAAAAACCCTATCGACAAAAGCGTTGTCGTTAAGATTTCAACACGAAGGCGAGAAGACCTTTGCGCCCTATCATAATCTGATAAGGTTTTATGTGCACTTGAATTTAGCTGTAAATACAGGGGAATACAAAAAAGCTAACCTCCATAAAGTGGCGTGTACGTCTAATATGTGGCGGCTACGCGCGATGTGAATTTTTCATCCGCCCAAGAGAATACAGCCCCCCAACTGAGAGAAGCATCTCAATCCAAAACCAACTGTGTAAATAATATAGGCCGGACGTACATCACCATTCCGCTGGATGGATACAATACTTATTTTTTATGTCAAGGCGTTGATACGCGGGATTCATAACTCTTGTGACTATGCTCGTACATTTTGTGACCATACTCGTACATTTTGTGACTATACTCGTACATTTTGTGACTATGCTCGTACATTTTGTGACCATACTCGTACATTTTGTGACCATACTCGTACATTTTGTGACTATGCTCGTACATTTTGTGACCATACTCGTACATTTTGTGACTATGCTCGTACATTTTGTGACCATACTCGTACATTTTGTGACCATACTCGTACATTTTGTGACTATACTCGTACGTTTTGTAACTATACTCATACATTTTGTGATTATGCTTGTATCTCGTGTGACTTTACTTGTACATATCGAATATAAATTGCTCGACGATTCCATCAAGTACAGTCGTAACTCCGTTTGACGATGATAATAAACTGTGCGCGCATTATCGCAAACATCTGTTTAACTACGGCGGGAGTGTAGAATTTGCATGGAGCGTAGTTGCGGTTGGTTCTGGATGTTATTTTTAGACGATTGTTATTTCAAATCACTAGAATTCTGTGATTTACGTCGTGCTAATCGATTGAACAACTATTGTCCCTAAACCGGGCACTGTGCAAACAATTTCCAACGCTCTCGGTGTGTATGCGTGTGTGTGTTGCCTAGGTACGATGACATTTGATCAAAAATGTATGTCTTGTCAAAACTGAATGTTTTCGAATAGATTTTCTTGTTGGAATTAATGATAATAACATGGAATTTGTTTCTCTATTCGTTTGAAACTAATCTGAAACGAAACTGTACCAATTCGTCGAGATTTAAGGTTGTTAAATCGAACTGATTGTAGAAAGAGAGACATTCAATTTATTAACTGCAACCGAACAGTGCAAGATTAATGTTAGTGCCGCCGTTTCAATTAAGTTCAATCTAACAAATGAAGTCTACGCTTTAAAGTTGTCTTATTTCCGATTTATTAAGTTGAAATGCTTCACACAACAGAGTATTGAGATACCAAGCAATCAACTTAATAGATTTTTCGGTCTGTTGAATTCTTGGTTCAATATTTTTGTCAAATGAAAGTTATACAATAATTGAAAGACGAAGTTAGGTATCCTTTGTTCAACGATATATGGCGATAACACAGCTCGACCATTTCGTGTCCCAATAGACAAAAATCTATCAGGAAATTGTTCTATTTATTTCCACAAATTTCAGGAATACCGAAACTCATAGGCAGGATGGAACCTAATTTGGAGATAAAATTGTGATATTTTCTGTGCATACGGTAAATTGAAAAGTTCTAAAAATAGTTTCGTTCGTAGGTATGTGCGGTATAAAATATTCACGCGGTTTTTACTTTATGAGAGAAACATACATTAAATCATGAGATCTCTGGCCATGAAATTTATAAATAAGTTGTAGTTTATAGGGGTAAATATCGCATATACTAATATTATTTACGAGTATTGCTGTTTAAGTATCGTGTAAATAGTTTGATGTGGTTTTTACGAGTTATCTTTTGAGGCTTAACATGGATTAATTTGATCTACAATTTTTCGAGTCTGGACAGTTTTTCTGTGGTAAATTCAGCTCGGTGACAAAGAGTACAGAGCCGTTGAGTGTTTGTCGCAACTGCATTTCGTAGGACGTGCCGTGAACTTAACGAATTTAATTATACCAGTTCGCAATCTTTGTTTTTCCCCCAGAGTTCTGGGGCTCTTAGTTAGAGCCCAAGAGTGTATTCTTTCGGCATTTTTCGGGCGGAAACTACCGCCGTTGCTGCGCGCAACGGTTTTAGAATTTAATTGCCGGTATCCGTTTCACCAATTTCAGGAGGGCTTTAATTACAGCACGGTCTCTCTTACAATCGTAGAAATTAAAACGTCAGCTCGAGTGAACTGCACCGTTTACTTGTTCGACTACCTGGATTTTGATTATCCCGGCACTTTTAAGGGACCTAATTAAATAAAAAAAAGGGAGAGGACAGTACACAGAGGGAACTGAGTGAACTGCACCGAATATCAAGAATTCTTGAATATCAAGAAAAAATATTCTTGCGTATAGTTATTCTTACGATTTAAGAATTTAGTATGTTTATGTTAAGTATATTTTTCTCTAACGAGGAAGAAGTTATTCGTCTATAAAAAAGTAGACGTTCGTCTTACAACAACAAAAATATTTCGTTGGACGAAAAATATATATGCTTCAACAAAAATCAGTTTCTTGACTCAAGATTCTTACTCTGAGAGATACATAGAAAGTTGTGCTATTACTTTACAGATGGCGCCAACAGATTCTCGCGTCTTTTGCCACATATTTCCGTTATATAAGCTTGACGATACTGAGTGTTCGTATATTGTTTGTTTACATCTATGCATAAGTGTTTTATGTCATGGGTGACTTAAAACGATTATGAGGAAAACCAGGATTGTAGTGGAATAGCCTACACAGAAAGAACTCTTTTCTTGGATATCAAGAAAAATTGTTCTTGCCTATATAGTGTAGCATGAAGAGGATATTTTTGCTATCCAATAGTATTTTATTGTAATAAGAATTTCTGTATATGTTATAGTTATATAGTTATTTCAACGGCTAGTTATTCTTCCGGTTAATATTTGTGTAATTTATTTGTGTAATTTTTGTGTTGTAATACAAGAACAATACTAGTAAATTAACGTTTGCTTTATTTATAAGTTGTAATAATGACAATCGAGATATGAAAGAGTATTGACCCGGTTGTGTGAAGGTAAAAGTGACATGTCACTGTTACTTTACTGTTTTAAATTGCGTAACTTTTGGCATTACGTAAAATTTGCGGTACGTATCTTGTTAAGATGTTTTAGCAGAATTTAGAGTGACTTGTAAGTTTAGTGTTTGTCCTAAATGAACAATAAATAGTTTTCTAGCCAATAAAATTGGATATAATGCTAACATATTTAGTGTTGGTTTATTCACCTACACTTCAAGTCTATGTCCAAGATATATTATGTACAATTTTATTGGTGTGTTCTAAAAAGCATTTCTCAGTCTAAATTATGTTCGGATTTTCTATCAATTTGTCTCAACCAAATTCTGACCACCTTACGTGTTAGTGTTATCTCAATTCTTGTACGTCATGGGTCTACACATCAACTGCCCCCTTGTTCTTCTTGTGCAGTGTTCAGTAGGCCGTTAAGTCACTGGTGGTAATTGAACTGTCATCGGGCCAATTCGATGATTAGGGTCAACGTCAACGCACGTCCGAGGCAGTATATTATTCTAGTACCGCAAATAGAAGTAACGTCGGATCGAAGGGTTTACGGTCAGCGGGAAGAGCAGACCCTTAGGCCCTTTCACCCTTTCGGTGGCTGACAACCAAAGACAAATAGACTTTGTGTTCGACGTCAAATTTACGTAAACTAACTCTCGCACCACAAACGATTAACGCATAGTACACCCAAAGTAGTTTATAACTTATAACACTCTGTAAATTTTATTTTGAAGTATTTTTAATATTTTTTTTTCTTTTTGTTTCAGGTAAGGCAGCTTATCTGGATTCTGTATGAGTCCTCTGAACGTATGTAATCGGTAAAGGTGATGGGATGAGCAAATTTTGAACGTTAAACGTTTTGGGCTTCATGTGCAAGCGCCCGGGTAATAAGCTCTCCCCGAATAGTTGAGCTTCTCTCAAAGTTTGAACGGCTGCGTTCCTGGTGTTGCAGATTATAATTTCCGTACAGCTTTGTGCAGATTGTACCGCGAGGGACAACAAATCCGCTTTTGCTCGTCCTTTGAAAATGGCACTTTGAGGACACAGCTTTATCTGCCTATTTATTACATAATTTACTACTTAGTACAATAGTTGAGTGCATGGAATTAAGATGCATGAGATATTCCCTCAACAACCATAGATATAGATAGGCAAACCATACCATGCAGTTTATTTAACACGATATCATTAGAGTCCTTTAAAAAGGCACGGCACCTAACAATCCTTTCATCAAGGGACAGTTCATAGTGACGCCATCGACTGTGACAAAGGTGTACAATTCACAAAGAGTGTCCCGAATGTCGCCGCTAATGGAAACATGCTCTTTGATCCGTGCTTGTTCAACAGGCTAGAATTTGCGTATAACGACCGAAGGGTCCTCTTTCTGACGCACACAACCCACTGGACGCGAAAATGACTCAACCGAAGGGGTTAGTTATATGCCGGCTAATTTTCCAGCAGCGGTCCTGAGCTCGGGATGATTAATACCGCGCACCTTTTTTTTCTGCGGTCGCTAGCAAGTTGTAATCTCTTGCGGATCACCTAACACTTTTCTCGGTTTGTTTGGGGTGTTCGAATTTTCGGGTGGCTCATTGGTAGCCACGCTATCGATTCAAGGGATCGTCCCTTCGCACCACAGTAGGACGTTTGAACACTCGACCGACAAAAATTGCTAGGCTTTGTTGAACGCGAAAAGTTATTGAGATATATATAAGTTTTTCATATTTTTCAAAAGTTTTTCTTTTCGTTTCTTTTCGTTTCTTTTCGTTTCTTTTCGTTTCTTGTCGTTTCTTTTCGTTTCTTTTCGTTTCTTTTCGTTTCTTTTCGTTTCTTTTCGTTTCTTTTCGTTTCTTTTCGTTTCTTTTCGTTTCTTTTCGTTTCTTTTCGTTTCTTTTCGTTTCTTTTCGTTTCTTTTCGTTTCTTTTCGTTTCTTTTCGTTTCTTTTCGTTTCTTTTCGTTTCTTTTCGTTTCTTTTCGTTTCTTTTCGTTTCTTTTCGTTTCTTTTCGTTTCTTTTCGTTTCTTTTCGTTTCTTTTCGTTTCTTTTCGTTTCTTTTCGTTTCTTTTCGTTTCTTTTCGTTTCTTTTCGTTTCTTTTCGTTTCTTTTCGTTTCTTTTCGTTTCTTTTCGTTTCTTTTCGTTTCTTTTCGTTTCTTTTCGTTTCTTTTCGTTTCTTTTCGTTTCTTTTCGTTTCTTTTCGTTTCTTTTCGTTTCTTTTCGTTTCTTTTCGTTTCTTTTCGTTTCTTTTCGTTTCTTTTCGTTTCTTTTCGTTTCTTTTCGTTTCTTTTCGTTTCTTTTCGTTTCTTTTCGTTTCTTTTCGTTTCTTTTCGTTTCTTTTCGTTTCTTTTCGTTTCTTTTCGTTTCTTTTCGTTTCTTTTCGTTTCTTTTCGTTTCTTTTCGTTTCTTTTCGTTTCTTTTCGTTTCTTTTCGTTTCTTTTCGTTTCTTTTCGTTTCTTTTCGTTTCTTTTCGTTTCTTTTCGTTTCTTTTCGTTTCTTTTCGTTTCTTTTCGTTTCTTTTTTAAATTATATCACTCTAATCTTCAATTTTGTCTACTGTGCACCGTTCGGCGTCGGAATTTGCACCGCAAGGTATGATGAGCGGCTACGCGGACCGTCGTGTCGACCTGGCGAGCGAAAGCTCGGGAAAGCTCTCTCGGTTTAGAGGTTAGGTGGGTTTCTAGGTCAATGGCCGAGCCGAGTTCTTGTGCGAGTTTTATGTACACCGAAAGCGTCCCGAAACTTTCTTGGATTCCAGCGCGGGCGCCGCTGCTATAGCGGGAATACAGTGGCACATTATACCCTCTGAGATACCGATATACCGAAGAATAACATTAATTGGATCTAATAGAGGGACGTGGTTGTTATAATTAAATTTGAAGCGAAAGTGGTTAAATTGTTTGAGGGAGAATGAAATGGGTTCGTTGAATAATTTGTATTAAGTTAATATTAGTTAGTTAGAAATGCTAACGAGTAGAAAATACTACACTAAACTGGTTTCGTATAACAAACCCGTGTCTAAAAGTTTCTTGCAGGAAGTATTATGTCGTCATTATAGCCAAGAAGTCTGAGAACAAACGACGGACGGCGCTGTTTGTCAAGAATTACTTTAAGATAAACGGGTTGAGGGCTTTCTTCATTCAACTACATTTAAATGACGTCATTAATTCTCGGTCCGCAGCGTCGCCTGGCTAAAAGCGCTTTATCTCGGGGCTTTCGAAAAAGCTCGGCAGCCTTTTCCCTTAAAATACGCGCTGGTCACGATTAGTTATTCATGCGTGAAACTTTTTTCTTCTTCACCGAATAATCAAATACTACTCTGCGAATTCAACGTTTCACTCCGTGACCGCTCTATCTGTTAAGCTTTTTCCACTGTGAAATCGCCCGACAAGCTGCCTCACTGTGCTTGTTACATTTTGACGAGCTTTTTGCGGCCAGACGTTGTGTCGGTATGTTAAAATAAAGTAATTGAATGCTCGAAATTATGCTGGAAGTCTGGTTGGTTAGCTTTTGGTTTTCTCTACTTTACGTCTTTTTTATGATAGAAACCTTTTGGCTAGAGTTCAAATTTATTTCAAATACGATCTTTATCACAGAATTTGCATGAACGTGACTTTATTATTAAAATATATTACACTATATATTTTATATAATGCATGGCAGCTTTCATGTTTGCACTCAATCCGTTACCTGTAAAACTACTTTATCGCTGGGGCAACGATTGTGTTCGAGCACTTCCCACAAAACCGCAAACTGCATTATCGGCGTAATCAATGTGTTATATACGAAGATAATTCAATATATCGGAAAATGTTAGCTCAGAAAGCTGACTCGCTAAATCTGGGTCAATCACGGGAAGGACCTCTATTCCTGGCCCTGGATACTTCAGGCGTCTCTTTATGAATAACATCTAAACCTTTTTAATAAAATTACCCCTTAAAATCCTTCGATTGGATTAGAAAGTAACAGTTTAACTTTTATATTACCAGGTATAAATGAGAACTGTGTAATTGTTTGTTTCTGTGTTTGGAAAGCGTATTGTCATGTTCTAAAGAAATAAATATCTAAAACTTAAACCATAATTTTCATAAGCAAGCAGTTCTATTTAGCTGATAAGACTAAGAAGGTTCGACTCGATCTAGATAACCCCGAATATAACAAAGAATGGTTCGTCCTTACGTTACCGCTCAGGACTGCCTGCGTAGCGAGCGGTAACATTATAGGCGAGATGGGCAGCCGATATCGGCGGTTTTCCTAGCGCCAGTCGTTAACGTATTTTATACTTGTTGTAATTAAATTTGCGCCCTGCGTGACTCTGCACAAAACCCCCTGACGTGACCTATTTTCACCCACACACGGCTCGCACGCGCGTATCTTCAACAATGGGCTGCCAAGCTGGTTAGAAAAAATAACTTGTCATGGTCATTGCATTGAACGATATACCTCATAACTTACTTGCTCACAGTATGTAGTTTCCTTCGTTTCTCTGGGTTTCTGTTCGATTGCTTTCGTTAGGGTTCTTTTGTTTCCTTTCGTTTATGTTCGATTGCTTTTGTTTGAGTTCGTTTCGGTTTGTTTGGGTTCGTTTCTTTTCGTTTCTTTTCGTTTCTTTTCGTTTCTTTTCGTTTCTTTTCGTTTCTTTTCGTTTCTTTTCGTTTCTTTTCGTTTCTTTTCGTTTCTTTTCGTTTCTTTTCGTTTCTTTTCGTTTCTTTTCGTTTCTTTTCGTTTCTTTTCGTTTCTTTTCGTTTCTTTTCGTTTCTTTTCGTTTCTTTTCGTTTCTTTTCGTTTCTTTTCTTTTCTTTTCGTTTCTTTTCGTCTCTTTTCGTTTCTTTTCGTCTCTTTTCGTTTCTTTTCGTTTCTTTTCGTTTCTTTTCGTTTCTTTTCGTTTCTTTTCGTTTCTTTTCGTTTCTTTTCGTTTCTTTTCGTTTCTTTTCGTTTCTTTTCGTTTCTTTTCGTTTCTTTTCGTTTCTTTTCGTTTCTTTTCGTTTCTTTTCGTTTCTTTTCGTTTCTTTTCGTTTCTTTTCGTTTCTTTTCGTTTCTTTTCGTTTCTTTTCGTTTCTTTTCGTTTCTTTTCGTTTCTTTTCGTTTCTTTTCGTTTCTTTTCGTTTCTTTTCGTTTCTTTTCGTTTCTTTTCGTTTCTTTTCGTTTCTTTTCGTTTCTTTTCGTTTCTTTTCGTTTCTTTTCGTTTCTTTTCGTTTCTTTTCGTTTCTTTTCGTTTCTTTTCGTTTCTTTTCGTTTCTTTTCGTTTCTTTTCGTTTCTTTTCGTTTCTTTTCGTTTCTTTTCGTTTCTTTTCGTTTCTTTTCGTCTCTTTTCGTTTCTTTTCGTTTCTTTTCGTTTCTTTTCGTTTCTTTTCGTCTCTTTTCGTTTCTTTTCGTTTCTTTTCGTTTCTTTTCGTTTTTTGTTTGTGGAACATCATATATAATAACCCTACAGCAGCAACTGGCCAAATTCAGTGAAATAAATTGTGTTTTCTGAGCGTTGAGTTGCGTTTGAAAAATTGTGGTAAAGGTTTTGATCGATAAAAGAGTGCTGTAAACTTCTGGAGGAAGGCAATTTTATAAATCACCGTGTAATCCGTCAGGGGTGGAATCGGGCGGAGCCCTGGTTCTCCTGGTAACTCTCCAAACTAACACCACGATAAGTTAAAGTTGTAGAACTACGTGCCTATCTACGGCGCGGATCTTGACAGGCTTCGAGTTTGTTAGACTGCTGTGTGAAATCAACACACCCCCGCAAGTAGATACGTCTTCTCCCCCTTAACTAGCTTAGGCAACCAGTCATACCATGATCTGTTTTCTAAATAATTTAATTAAAATATTAACTAAATCTAGAATGTCTTCAAACCTGCGATCAGAGCTAAAATGAAAGCGATTGACTTCGGTTTGAGAGTAAAACGGAAATCAAATATAAACTAATTTCCGTCATGACTAGAGAGCACTCGGCGTTCCTTTAGGGTTCAAGAAAATGGAAATGTCAATACACAAAGCGTTCTTTCGGCCATTCCATCACCAGCTGTAATGGTTCGGTTGGCTCAAAATTCGTATTTATTTAAAATTTTCCAAGAAAGCATGACCCTCGTGCCCCCAGAGGAAAACGGTCTGAAAGCAAATACCATAATAAAGGGTAACGTTTCCCTTGTTTAAATTTCATTATAGCAAAACACTGTTTGTGTATTAATGGCTGTGTATGTTGTATATTCGCGGATAATTTTCGGAGCAACGCTCATGAGGATATATGATTATATTACATACGACTTGCGGTTTCATAATTTTGTGGTTCTATATTATTAGCGGCCCTATTCGGTATTCCCTTTTGGGGAAACTGTAACGACGAGGCGGATGAAATTGTGTGGAAAGCCGACGAATCAAAAATTTAACACGGCACGATGGCGCCGCATTCTTTTCGCTACTGTAACAAAAGAAGTGGTAAAAAAAAGTTAATCCCAAAGGGAAAGTTACCCGCAACGCACGGACCAAAATAAATGTTTGTCGTTATAATGTTACCGTTTGTTTTATGTGGGTAACCGAAATTTTAAACTGATTAATTCTAGTTCGATTGTCTAGGGTTTACTTGCTGAATGTTAACGACGAACGCCCTTAAGAGGGACGACAGCCCCATAAATTATACGACACACCCTCTGCTGAGATTTTCCGGCTTTTGTACCATCTCGTAATCCGAGCGGATTTTGGTTAAACCGAAGGCACTTTGCGGCAATTAAAACAAACTGCAGAAGTGGCCTTTCAGTATAATTTTGTATCGTTAGTTAGCTTTTTGTTTAAAAAGTAATATCTGAAATATTTCGTCTAGAATAAACTTACAATTTGTTGATTCGAGAGGATCAAGCTATGCCCTTATCTATCTTGCGGCGCATCCTGAAGCTCTAAGCTAGCTTCGGTCCATTGAATTCAGTTTGCATTTAGTTAGATGGGAACAAAGGTTCTGTGCGCAATAAAGAAGATAGGAAAAATCCGAGATGCGCACGGAAAATACAGTACACGGCCCCGGGGCGGCGGTAAATACTGCAAAGAGCAAATCAATAAGTCAGCGGACGACATCTATAATAGAATTCATGTAAATTTGCCATCGCATTGCTTTCAGCGTTAATTAATTTGTTTGTCTTTGAAATCGACAAGCACCCTTGTCGGTTTATTTTCACCATCTTCCTGTATTTCCCAGGGCAAATAAATTAAAGGGCTATTTGTTATTTTGATTTGTGCTTTTGTTGATTTGGAGGTGTACTTCCTTCTTTCTGTATTCTTGTTTTCTTAATGGGTGCACTTTGAAGTTTTTATTTTAATTAAGAGTTGTTTAAACGAATATTCACTTGCAAAGAAATACAATACAAAAGTTGTTGCGCGAGCTCTCTACAATTAAAATACTTAACAAAGTTTGATTCATTTTCACTTTGGTGCTAATAATCAACAATATGTAGAAGACCCATATAGGCATCAATTGCTGTCCAGTGTGACAATCGGTAATCAACACCAATTAAATGCAAGAGTACCTACCTAGGATCCTTTAGTGATTAGGCATGAGACAAAGGCATCTGTACTTAAAGAGAATAGATTAGTTATAGATTAGAACGCCAAATTACCGTTAACTTGTCCAACAAATTGATCCCTACAGCACACGTTTTCGCCTTGTCGCCTTCCTAACATCATTTAACAATAAATTTTAAGCTACAATTATTATTGACACAAGTCCAAAAATTCCTGTAACAATTTTCTTATAGGGATCAAGAAAAAACTGCATTTGCCATTTTGGTGGAGGAGCCGGATCGATATCACATTACGCAAAATAATCTTATTTTAGAATTTATTTTTATTATGTCTATGCCATAACATGAAAATATATTATAAATGAAATTAAATCATATTTTTCTTTTCCTCGTAAATTATTCAGAACTGCCTAGGACAGATAGACATGAATAATGAGATCCGTCGGAAATTAGATGTATCGCGGCTGTCAACGGATGTCACATGGGATCCGTTGCCGTTCGCAAAACGCAAAATACCGGAAAATTCTGCACGACGAGTTTTTTCAGCCGAGCCTTATTATGCTCCCCCATGCACGTAAGTGGAATCGCGAAATACACTCAGATGCAAAAAAAACGGGTCATTGGGTTATTTTTTCAAAAAAACCCAGTTAATTTTTTGTTTTAGTACTTTCCTATTTTAAAACAACATAAGGTACTTATCAGTTTATTCAATGAACATTAAAGTTTATTTAATGAACATTAATAAGCGAAAATAAAATTTAAAGGTATGTTTTCTTCACTACCTATTGCTCTTTCGACATTATGCACAGAGGATCAAGGTGGCTACTGGGTTTACTTCTTTGTTTTCGATTAACTGTCATTCTCCTGGCAGGTTGGTGTGTTGATTATGGTTCTAAGCACTGAAGATTGTGCAAAAGCTGTTGCTCTTGTGGCAGATGGCAGAAGCCAGAGGTATGTGTCCAGATTCCTTAATGTCAGTCTTTCTACCGTCCAAAGAGCACTTCAGCGGTTTAGGGAGACCGGCAGAAATACTCGGAGGCCGGGATCTGGCAGGAATCGAAAAACAACTGTAATCGATGACCGATTTATCGTTCTTAATACTCTACGGAATCGTCATATGACTTCAGTTGAGACTAAAAACCGACTCCGTGAGGTTCGTAATACAGCTGTGAGTGTGTGGACAGTTCGTCGAAGGATACAAGAAGCTGGCTTAAAATCTTGTAGACCAGCAGCTGGACCAAAATTACTCCCACGTCACCGAGTAGCCAGACTGCAATTTTCTCGCGAACATTTAAATTGGACATTGGCACAATGGAGGACTGTACTGTTTACAGACGAGTCTAGATTTTGCCTACATTCGCCTGATGGAAGAGAACGAGTGTGGAGACGACCGGGAGAACGATATACGCAGTGCACCTTTAAGCCTCGGCTTAGCCATTGTGGAGGTTCCCTGATGGTATGGGCAGGGATATCAATGGATGCCTGCACCGAATTGGTTATCATTGATGGCGGGTCGCTGACCGCACAGCGGTATATTGAGGAGGTTTTGGAAAATTACGTAGTACCATTTGCTCCATTTATCGGCGATGACTTTATTCTGATGCAAGATAATGCGAGACCGCATTCTGCGAGGTGCGTCACAGAATACTTGGATGCCGTTGGAATAAGAAAATTCAACTGGCCTGCATGTACCCCAGATGGAAATCCTATTGAACATGTTTGGGACATGCTGGGCAGGCGTGTTAGAGGACGCGCAGTTGCACCAACCACAATAAACGAGCTTCGTATGGCACTTCAAGAAGAATGGCAGAATATTCCACAAAATGATATTCGTGAGCTCATTAGTGGCATGGGTCGCCGTATGCAGGCAATAGTTACAGCTCGAGGAGGCAATACGAAGTATTGAAATCTTATTCAACTCAAATTTTCATCATTAATCTCTGTTAAGTTTGTTTTGCAGAAATGCATTTTCTTTCGTGCATATGTACATTATCGTTTTAGCTAATTAATGTTCATTAAATAAACTGATAAGTACCATATGTTGCGTTTTTCTACATCCTGAAGATCCCTTTGATTGTCAAACACTAAAATTTTTATTGACAGTACTAAAACAAAAAATTAACTGGGTTTTTTGCAAAAATAACCCAATGACCCGTTTTTTCTGCATCTGAGTGTATAAAATCCAACGTGATATTTGAAAAGATTTTCTAATCACATTTTATTCCAATTTGCGAACTAAAAATGCTTATAACTGCACTTTCTTATTAATTGAAAGTAGCCATTGTTAAGTTTAGTGTGTGTATGAAGCCGTTTTGTAGGTATAAGTTAACTGATGTTTGAGTCGTAAAACACGTGTACGACTAGGCTACGACAACGTGTGCTCCGTCAACAAGTTTGACGACGTTAGCAAGTCGTAAAACGCGCAAAAAAGACGTGTCCGCAAAGTTACCGATGCGGGTTCACGCGTTGTTGAACTAATATAGCTTCGGTCGGGCAATGTACCATGAAATATAATGACCGGCAGTTATAAAAAATTGCAGCCCTTCGCGCCCGGCGCCGAGGCAGAGGCACAGCCACGCGCTTTCGGAAATAGAATGAAGCGAAATTTATGGTTTCCCCGGGACGGCAGCAGAATATGAAATACGTGATCGCACCTGAACGTCTCTGAAACAGGATTCTTCTTCGTTTTTCACGTTTTTTTTTTCTTTTTGGTCGGTTATATAAGTTTGGCGCAGTCAGAAGTAATAATTAATTTTTTTCACGGTTTGTTTTTGTGTCGTAAATTGCCGGACGTGGTCGGTCGGAATGAAGACGCGAGCGAGACGGCGTGTTAAATTGTAAATTTGGCGGCGGCGGTGGGAATTTAATATTCTAGTGGCGCGGTCTTGGATTCTAATTTTTGGCCCGAAACTGTGGCATTATCCTGAGCTTAATTAACATGGATTCGACCGTCGCACCGAGCCCCTGTCCTAATTGAGTCATTTGAATTTAAATTCATCGGAAATGTTTGGAATTGTATAATTGTTCAGTTGTTAGTTGGTTCCTCTATTTTACTTTAGTCTAGATATGTTACGAGAACCTTATTATTTTAGCAGGAAGATTAAAAAAAATTGTATACAGGGTGTAACAGGTTTGAGTGCACAAACATTGGGGGATAATAGACTTTGAGCTATTGAAAATTATATTCTTATAAAAATTATTCAATTCTTTCACCTTGGTGTCATATAAATGACTTTTAACGTCACAAAGCAAGAAAATACAAAAACAAAGTAATAAATAACATATGGAATACAAGCGGTGTTTTCTTCCTACTGCTGGCTGTCGGGTTGGTTCAGAGGTATGCAGGTTATCAATAACTGTTCCAAAATCATTTAAAATCCATTTTAATCGCTACAGCCGTTAACAACATACGATACTCAAACAATATTGGCCTTAACTTTAACCTTCGATATTTCAGTTATTAAGAAGAATAGAAAAAAATTGATGTAGGAACTTCGTTATCAGCTAGCCTGAACCTACCACCTCCCAAAAGCGCACTGATCAAACCAGGGTTGGGTAACTCAATTGACTCTACAGGCCCTAAATTATTAGATCTATCAAAAAATGTTGAACAGAAAAGTTGTTTGACTATTCTTTTCCCAAATTTTACAATGGTCATGTATATATTTTATCATGATTTTCAAAGCATACCCAAATAGACTCCCAAATACTCGATAATTCAATTAATTCTGATTGGTTTACTTCCTATATCACCGCATGCCATCCATTAAAAGAGTGGTGGATCGAGATAGACGGGTTTCCCAAATTAACGGGCGAACATTTGCAAAATAAACCGATCAAAACGGTTGTGACTCGATGAGAGAAAACCGAAACATTGTAATTATTCCTTAACGATGCGGTAAATCGAGCGACCGGTCTTTCCGGTGACCGCAACGACGGCGCACGTTGTAAATTTTCGAAAGTACGCCGAACACCGAGTTGTAGAAACGATTCCGTTCAAGGGGCGAGGTGGAGAAAGGGGCGACAACGACGCCCATGTCCTACGGCGGCGTCGCTCGTTCGCCTAGCACAGGACGAGAATTAATTACGTATAAACCGAACGGGCAACCAAGAGTTGAAAAGTTTACTGCAAAACAGCTCTCCCACGGGAAACTTGTTCTTGTAAAACAAACTATCGACGATTGAAATATCGTTTACATTGGTTCTAATTGACTGTTTATTATATTTGATATTTTTACAGGAAGTGTATCTTTTCGAAATGTGATTTAAAAAAGTAATATACCTTCTTAAGGTGTATCTCCCCCAAAAAGCCTCAAAGGTCGATCCATTCATACGCGGCTCAATTTCCCGTTTGAGTTGTCCTCATTTCCTGCAAAATAAACAACCTCCCGTTTAACCAACCACCCTTTCCCTATCTATATATACATTCCTGGATGGAAGTTTTCGTGAGAACGAGGTCGTGTGCAACCTAGAAAGCACCCCTACCTTCCGATACTCTTATCCTTGGAGATCGACCGCCAGGATCTGGATCCTATTTACGTAAGGTAATCAGGTGTAAAAGTTCCAAGTCGGAACGTCGTCACCGCGTCCCGGAAAACTGTGAAAATTACATCTGAGCCGTGTGTGAACAAATCAGAATGGCGACGTATCTGAATTTTCTATTATACCTGCAGCGAACGACTTCTTTGTCCGTTACGACGCATTCTTTACTCTCGTATACGTGAGTCTCGCGTTTTAGGCGATACTTCGACGGCTTTTGTTGCGAAATTTGCGACATTACCGCCATACGGTGCCGAGGGCTGCCTGCTTTGTGTTGCCGTACGCTTGGTTGGCTTTTTAAATCTTTACTTGAATTCTTTTGTATTATTCGTTTTGACGGGTGAAGTTGGTGCATTCAAATGCCTCCCAGCAAATCAATTTTATCACTCAGATTTGGGAATTTTGCACCTGCAGCCCTATTGTCAGTTAAAGTTGGAGGTGATCTTGTCGCGTTTTATTTTAGAACAGAGTTTTAAAAAGTACACGTTTATTTAACATCTTATTAGAAAATTAGAGGTATTAGAGGTCAAATGATCAAATTTAGTATCCTACAAACTGTTTTTTTTTTCTAAATTTGAACCCTTTGAAGATAAATATCCAATCTCTAGTACAGTCTATCGTAGTTGATTATGTCTTGCAACACAAAATAACACAGCACTATATGTATAACGCACGAACGAATAAAATATTTAACCTCAATCTTCGACTGGCAAAGAACTTCAGACGAAAATATCTTTCTGGTGTATGTTTCAACTTGCCAAGTTTTAAGTGGTCAAGTTTGTGTCTAGTTCACTATAGAAATAGGTGAGTAATGATCGCCTTTATCTAAGTTGGGGCTCTGGGCACGCAATGAGAATTATAATATACTCTAAAAGCAAAACAAAAGAATCCTTTATCTGAGTTGTAACCTTAATTCAGCATGCGACCGCCTCAATACACTGTCGCGTGCGATTTGTCAACGTCGGCAACGCTCAGCATCAATCATGTTCAGCGATTAAATATACAATATTAGCTGGCAACACGCGCAATTCTCTGAATAACAAATGAACGCCTTGCTATTACCCATTATTCAAATGCCGCAACCCCCCCCCCAACCACCCACCCACCCTTAGTCTCTCTCCGTCGCCCGCCAATTTATTTTTCCACCGAATGGTCGGTGTATTCCCTCCGATCATAAATTTGTGACAGAATTGGACCGGAAGTCGAAGCACGCGCGCAAAAAAGAACTCCAGGATATTTTCTGTGGGTAATGGATCGCCAAGGGTCAGCCGTTTCGGCTCAGAATGTGCAAAAAAAAGCTAAGGGCTCCTCCAAAGTATCACTCAACGAATCAATTACTCATTAGTTTCAACGTCTGCCGATTGCCTAGGAAAATACGGGATTTTCCATTATTCCTTATGCTTTCTGCTGGGGGAAACGAGCTTCTTCAAGCTTTCGTCGCAAACTGTTTTCGATCCACTGGAATATAGCCGGAATATAATCAGTTAAAACAAGAAAACGTAATACTTGGAACATCAAGAAAATCATATTCTTACTCTGAGAATTTTATATTTTACTTGAACCAACCAAGTGATCTTTCTGCGGATATAGAAACAAGTGATATTCTTCAGCCAAAGAAATTCATGTTGTATCGAATAAATGTTTCCCTCTGTGTACTATTACAACCGATGGAAGTAATCAATTTAATGATAATCGTTGTCCAATCGTCAAACGAGAACCTTTGATAACTCCTCTAAAAAAATCAGTTAAATTCATTCGCCTTTCACCCGTGGAAACCCTGTTAAAGGAAACCCCGTTTCACCGTTTTATCCCAGATTTAATTTAACTGAAAGGTCGGGTCGTTTTATGCATTTCTCTGATTAACCACTACCCTTGGGTCAGCTGCTTCAATACAAATTAAACTTATACAACTCTACAAACTAATACGTTTCATTTGATATCAATCTCATCGCTTATCTGCGAAATACTAAAACACTGTGAACGCGCCAAAAAAATCCTCTCGTATTTATGAGATTGAATTGATTTCGTATTAATTTGAAGGGCCGTTGTGTAGGGGGGGCAGGGATGTCCGCCACTGGCAACAACCTTTATTTGTACAGCTCGACAAACGATACGATGTGTGAATTTTTGCTTTCATGTCTGGCGGCCACATTAACGAGCTTTGTAACCGTGAATTTTTTTTTTGGTTTCAAATTTCCACCCCCACTTTGAGGCATACGTATGATACAACCCTTTTTGCTCTGTTGATTGCATGCTTAAAATGCTGGACATTTTTGTGGGAGTTTTTTTTTCTCTAACTGTTGATTGTTGTTTAATTTTGAAACATGTCTATCTCTGAACTGCATATTTGTAGAAAGTATTTTTTTAGTAAAAAACTTACTGTAGTAGTAAATGATGATGGGTGTGAAATTAATCTTTGTCAAGATAGTTGTCGCCGTGCGTGTATTATTTGCATGACTATTAGGGTTGGTTTTCACAGGGTGCTTTCAAAAGGAGACGTAGATGGACGGGCCAACCAAATTATCCAACCCGAGGCGATTTTTCAAGATAAAATCGCTACCTCGCCGTTGCAAATGTGTCACTGGTCTACTATAGGCAGTGCTGATCGATTCCTACATTAATTCACGCTTTTATATCAGTAATTTGACATTTAATTTGCAAACCCATGCAAAGCGTGTCCCAACGATAATCTATTTATAGTATATTATGCAGAAAACCGAAAGAAAATTATTATATCGTCACTGTTTTGTGTGTTGTTTGTAGTCATATATCACTAACAGCAGCACTAACACATTACACTCCAGAAAAATATTGGGCTATTTGCTTAAAATTTATGGTAATGTATGCTATATTTCATGTCACATTTAGTGCCAAAGTTTTTTTTTTGCTGTAAGCGACATAATTTCCTTTATTTACTGCGGGAGTTTATGAAACAATATTCTAGTAGATATTATTGTATTCTAATTATCTTATTTTTCTTTCAGGTAAAGATGCTATTCTACGAAATAACACTGCACACCTGGTCTGGTATGTAATACAGTTCTTATTATACGACCCTCGTTGGGTCACTTATCCTGGAAAGTGACATTTACGACACCATATTGTGATGCAATATCATGCAAAACACCAGCATAAATTAGCCTCTAATTCAGGTTTTGGACATAACAATATATAAAGGGTCCTGCTACTTGTGGGGATAAAATGTCCAGTGTAAAGTAGTTATTGTATTATTAAAATGAATTAGATTAGATTTTATAACAATACCATCAACGTATAGAAAATTAGCAGGACAGTTGGATTTTCGTGAACGTTGTAGTAATAAAGATGGCGTGTAACGGCCGGTCTCTTGTTAGTGGACTAGCTCGAAATGGCCAATTATCAAGTGAAGCAGCGGTTAAGACAAGCACTAGCTGCATATTTGCTCTTGAGCAATTAAGATCGTTACTGTGGAGCGTTCGCTGATACTACAAACTCGCGATAATCCACTAATTACTATTAATTAAGTTGAAAATACCCCTATTGTTACGTTACCTCATCATTTGCATGCCGCACAGTTAGAACTTATAGTTTGGCCTAGAAATTCATTTTATTATTACTTTATTCATCCCCTATTTTTGTGGCTAAACAGACAGATAGAAAGACTTAAAAAGGATCATAATTTCTAAGTAAATAATGCAACTCGGCGAAGTGGAGACAATAAAAATAAATCATTTTGTCGGAGGCCGTGAACAGGTGGATGCAGTCAGTGATTTATCTCGACTTTATGAGTCTGAGGAATTTAAACGATGTCGTACGCTGTACTCCACTTATTTCTCTCTTCTTGTCGTCGGAAATTTCGTTGAATTATGTCGAGTTTTAATAAAAACCACACACCGGCGCATCCGCCATTTCTGAAAATCGCTTCTAAAAAGATTGCGGGAAATAGCGCGATTGTAGCGTGATAGCAACGTTTTGGAGTGATAGATGGGGACATTCGAGATGCATCTAGGGGTGAAAGGGGGTAGTGGCATACCGGAAAGTTGGTAGAACCGCTGTAGTTAGTCGATTATATAAGTTTCTATTGTTAGCGGAGAACAACTGGAGAGACAAGAAGAGGAACATCTTGACAATTTCGGTCGCGTCTCGAGCAATGGGACTGCTCCGTTACAGGGCACAAGTTTAAATTTAAAATCGTCGACCGCAAGTTTATGATCATTACGTCTGGAACTTTGTAATATGATAAGCATCTCTTTTATAATTTATTATGAGTGTATTTAAGTTAGAATCCTATAACCTTATCACGTGGACGACGTGGATTAAGAAAAAACTTCTAAAAGTTTCCTCTTTTTTGCGGCTTGTGCGGCCCCGACCACTTAACAAAATCTTTGACTATCCGTTTCGGATTTCAAAAAGCCCCCCTTTGAGTTTCAATTACCGGGAAAAGTGCTGACGCAGGGGCAATAATGGGTGGTGCCTCCCACCGAAAGTGTTTTCGCCGGATCTTCGCCCTCTACTCGAGGTTTCTTTTGCCTCCGATCTCTTATCCGGCGACTGGCAAATCTAATTTGAATCATACGTGTCGCAATCGGATTTAATTTGATTCTGTATAGCCAATAATGGGTTCTATTCGCTCTACTACTGCTGGGTATAAATTATTCAAGCTCTTTCGTTCCTTTGTTGGCACGAAAACGTGTCACGTTCTTAGCGAATATAGATTTATTCTTATTTATCTTTATGAAAATTTACCATCTCCCCACATCGCACTATTGGAACACTCTGTATATGTCTGTTTAAAACTCAATATTAATATTTAATCCTAATAAATATGATATTTCGCATTAAAACTGAGTTTTTTTCCTGATACGAGTTTTTCGGCGCGAATTTATGGTGTTAAGTCACGCTTTGCTATTAAATTAATACCTGAGTATGCCGCGAGATCGCGCTCGTTCCACATGACAAGTGAATTTAGCCAGCAAGCAATCGCTTACGGAATAATCACCATGATGACGTACGAAAAATCACGCTATCTACAGTGCGTGGATCCATCGTGGTGACTTTTTAATGGCACCCCATAAATTCCGCTCAAATATCGTCTCTAGTTGACGTATCCATGAATAATAAGCGGTTTTACGTTACCCCCATGATTTATTAATGTGTGTTGATGAACTGATCTTTTTATAAAAATATTTGTGTTTAGAATTCCATAGAATATTAATTAGACATAAATTGAGTTTACAAAAGCAACGGCCTGTAATTATGTACATTATACCTGGTTTTGGCGTGGTCTTTATTAAAAACGCACCCCCGCGATAAGGGTGAGTAACGGCCGTATTAAAACACCTCGAAGGGCAACGTCAGTATATAATAATAAACGGTAATGTTAAACACACAAAACCTTTCATAAATCAACGGGAAACGGATGAGTTTTGGGGGGGTCGCGGGGTTAATAAGATGGTGGCGGTCGAATCCACCTTCGGATTCGGCGTGATATTGCCGCCTCGTACGCGCCCTTTAAGCGCCCGCCCCCTCCTACAGAGAACACCTCAATAATCATAACTGTCCCATAAACAGCGGTTCCTAAATTTTAACGAGAATCGTACCTCTCGGGTTACCCAGTCGTACCAACCGTTTTAAAATACTTCCGACTGCGCCATTTCTAGTAACGTTTCCTCTTGATAATGATACACACACTCTCTGATCTCAACAGTAAAATTTTATTGTATAGGTATATCAATTTTTGTTACTTTGTTTCCTTATATCTTCAAAGTTTGTGAGACATGACATGATGACATTGTAACACATCCTCGTCACGTCATTTAGTATTGTAGCATTTCTGGTTGCATTCCCGCTGACACCGTTGTCGTCGCCTGGAATCCGGGGTAATCCCGTAGGTCGTCGCGACCTAAAACTAGCGCCATCTAGTCGTCGTTATCGTTGTCACACATGCAGTTCGTCTCCGGGCGATGGCTGTTCGAGATATAGCCTAGTTTGTGGCGCAGTCGGGAGGATTCATATGTATGCATATTTCCGAGAGGAAATAGGGGTAAGGGGGTGATGGGATGCCTGCTAAACCCCTCTCCCCATTACGCGCGATGCTGCTGTCAACGATAATTGTTATCCAGTTACAAATGCCGCGTTTAAAATGAAAAGTTGAGTGACGTGTGTGCGCCGGCGTTTATTGAAAAAAATACTGCGTGCAATAAAGTGGGGGTGTCAGTTGCAATTATGGGGATATTGGATATGGTAATTTTTTTTGGGTTGTTGAGGGATGTGGCGATTTTTTTAATATGCATATTTTCCTATGTTTTGCACTGACACTTCGCGAATCGGTATAATTTATTGGCTATGCAAATGTACTCGTTTCGTTTGCTGAAGCAAAATGCCGTGTCTACTGAAATAAACTTTTATTACTATGTCTTGGAACGTCTCGACTGTTTTTCCACCAAAGTGTGATATCATCGTCGCATACATCTTGAAAGTTGAAGTGACCGGGTAGGTAAATATTCGCTTTGCCCCCCAACCCCCCAACTATCTACGTGCAAAATCCTCAAGACGTAGCTTACGTTGCACATTTCGATAAATCACGTGGCAATTCAAAGTGGTAGATAGTGATAACGGGGTCATATTTTCCACAGGTGAACCTTAACGCCAGCGGACTAAAAGGTGTTTGTGCAACGGCCATAACTTCACGTTGAGTCACCGATGTACGTGGAACACCGTTTTGTCTAGATCAATATTTCACCGTTCCAAGTTCCCGACGGCCGTTTTTATCCACACGACTCGGCGGCGACTACCCCTGCTTCCCGATCTTACCTTTGAATTTTATTCCATTCCGGGGTGACTTAAAACGACCGAGTCCAGATTCAATTTTCGAAGAACGTGCCTTTGTGAAACGATCCCTTAGATATCGGAACGTAAATATAATCTGTATGATTTCTTACAAATATATCTAAGCAAAATTTACTAATTAAAGTTGTTTATTATCAACACAACAAAATAAAAACGTATATACATTAGTGCTGGTATTGAAAAGTATTGAATTACAATTATTGGATGGTGCCTTCGGTTCGGCGAATGTTTTGTTATCAATCAAGGAAGGGTACAGGCGTCGGCGTCGCAGCGCAAGGCGTCATATTGAATTACCCGTGATTTTGTAGGACGACCTGCGTCGGGTTCTTCCACTAACTCACTGCTCCATCCACTGAAAACAAATCCCGACAGCGGCAAGATAGAAGCCACACCATGTTATTCAATAAAATTCTGCCTCAGACAAACACGTGTCGCTTAACCCACTCCAAGTATGGTTGAACCACACCGAAATCTACGATCTACGTCGTAGAATCTCATATCTAAACACACTTATGTGTATGTATTAGGCCTATCTTTTGTGACATTATAAACAGAAGAAGTATTTTCTATGTTCTACTATTCATAATCCATTTGTTTACAAGCCATTTCATTAAATTGGAATTTAATTGCTAATGAAACCATCAAATAATCTTGTTTACCGACACAAATCAACATACTATATGATCAACCCAATATAATATACGGATTTCTATAAATAACCTTTTAGGTTCTTTTAATTTATATTTTTAGAATAATTCTCATACCGTTGATTAGTGCTATCAGTACAAGATATTCGTAAAGTTACTCGCTTGTTATTTGGAAAACAATGAATCACTATTGATAAACACAATCAATTGCTTGAAATTAAGGAATTTATTATACATATTCATTTTTTACATACCTAAACGTACCTATGACTCTTAAGAAATTCAATAATTTATACACAGTAAGTTATGGTCGAGATTTCCAATGAGACCATGTCTTAATATGATCAAACAAGTTACTTCCTGGGCATTCTGTTGCAACTCCTTGCCTATGCCCCATCAATACGAAATCTGTTGCGATATCAAACATTTCTACACCGCATTTGATGAGTTTTTTTGCTGCCACCAACGAAGCTTCGCTAGGAAGATTAGCTACAGAAAAAATCATAATAATTAATAATTCAACCCTTCCAATAATTAAAAATAAGTCGGTAATTATTTAGATAACCGCGTCGACGACGATAAAGCAGTCAACGTTTCGCACTCTGTTGCAAGACGCAAGTAAGACAGCTACGAAGAGAATGAGATTCTTGTTGACTGCTTTATCGTCGTTGACGCGGTTTTCTCCCGGAAATCTAGAATTTAGTAAATCGATAATTGCTGATAAATCAAACGGATATTGTCTCGTACTCACATATAAAAGTTCCTATGAAACATATTCCAACACTTCTGGAGTTATATCCTGGTGTATGGGCTCCAGTTTGATTCCAACCTCTTCCTTCAAAGATCAATCCATTATCACCAATCTAAAGAGATACACGTCGGTGTATTTAGTGGTTTTTGGATGGTGAGAACTTAGTAAGAGATTGAGAACTTACTAAGAAATTGTAGCCGATATCATCCCATTTATTCACATCCATGTGTAGGTTTTGAAATTGTCGTACTAAAGATGTACAGGAATTTTTCGTGGTACATTGACGACTCGCTGCGTGGTGTATGACGACGTGAGTTGCTGGATGGATTGCTAGATCTTTTGTCAGTGTTTTTCTGGCTTTCCATTCAGATCTGGTGATGATTTTAGGACAAACTGTTGACATAAGAGAATACCCAATTGGTATATCTAATGATAAACTATATAACCAGTGTTTCAAAACTAACAATAAATACGTTTATCAAGTCCACAATTTACACGAGCACACCAACATCAATTTTACACTACACGTACCTGATACAGCACTGACTGCAACCACCACACTTAAAACAATAGCAATGGTTCGCTCCATTCTCACCAATGGACAGTATGGACGCACAATAAATCTGGCTTCGATTTATACCTCGTTGTTCGATCGGCTTAAATAACGCAGTACTTTGTATCGCGATATTTAAACGAGTGGGGATTTCTGCAAATTTCCCGTATTTCACGTCCACTCCGTATTTGTAACCACCCGAACAGTTTTTATCCTCATTATTGACGAAAAGGGACTGTTTTCTCTTCTGGTTTGATTATCCTGTTTATTCTTTTTTTGTTTGTTATTGTTTGCGCTGTAGATAGCCGGGGGACACTCCGCAGTTCTTTGGAGTGATTGTTTTGAACTCCATTAGCGTATTGGTGATAAGAATTATGTTGAGTGATGTTTGGTTATTCACTCATATTCATTCAGTCATAAAATACATCAATTTTTCTGGTGACTGTTACTCACCAGTTAAATAATTGGGTAATAAAATTACAATGCACTGTTAATTCTGTCATCACCACCCTCGAGTAATATATAAAATCGATATATATATCACAAGTTATAACCCCTGGTGTTATATTAGAAGGACCTGTGCGTTGACGGAGCTGAAAATCCGATTTCTGTACGAAATTTGCATACAAAAGCAAAAACGTCATGTTCCGTATGACACCTAAGGCTTTACAACAACACACCTTCCAACATCGACGACGCGTGAACCTGTTGTGGAAATATTAAGCAGGCCTCAGCGCGTTTTTTTACAGCTGTCTAAGCCGTATTGTAATGCTAATCCGCACGAACGAAATTCGAAAATTAAATTTGGCGTAAAGTCAATGCTACCCCAACGGCGCCCTAACGCCCCTTTCGTGTATATCCCGTAGCGTGCGAAACGCTGATACGATTTTATTTCAACGTTTTCGCGCGTATCTCAGTCATAAAACGCTCTTCATTCGTTATATTTCTGTGTGTAATTATCACGAACTCTAACCTTTTTATTGTGCCTACGGCTGACGAAAATAGGCCTATTTCGAAAGCCCAGCCGATAATGTCAGATTCTAACCTACTAGGATGAACTATTACAGGCATAATTCAGACCGAATCGCAGCTTTTTGGTATAATTTATTGTGAAAATAAATACCTACCCCTTCTTGAGCTATATCGATTAGGTTAGTTTGCTAGATGTTGTAGTTTTGTAGTCCTTCTTTGACTACATCCAATAACAATGCAAGAAAGTTATCAGAAATTATGATTTATTGGATCATGTCAATCATTATTTACAAAATAATGGATTATAGTATATCAGTCGTCAGAAATTCTTCAAGGGTTGGAGACCCAGTTTGGCCACCTCTGGATGGTTGCTTGCAAGGTGTTTCCTGGGCATGCAGTGGAAGCGCCTTGACGATGTCCCATCAACCTGTAAGTCCTGGAGATTTGTCCTTGAGCAACTCCACACGCGATCAATTGTTGGGCAGCATTGAGAGCAGCAGTAGTTGGGTTAGCAGCTGTAATTAAACCATCCATAACACTATCCATTCATAATCAATCATTTAATAATACTCACAAGTGAAAGTTCCAATGAAAGCAATACCAATACTCCTAGAGTTGAAGTTTACAGTGTGTGCTCCAGCCCTATTCCAGCCTCTGCCTTGGTATACGAGACCATCACCACCAACCTAGCAGATTTAAGTGATAAATTCTTTATGGATTGTGGGAAATAGCGTTTTACTTACGGCAAAATTGTAACCAATATCAGCCCAGCCATTATTGTTCATGTGGTCATTTTGCATAGCTCTCATTTGGGTTGAGCATGCTGCCAAGGTAGTGCAAGCTCCCGTGACGGTGTGGTGAATAACGACATGGGTTGGAGGGAAGGTCGAAAGAGCCGATGTGGAAGCAGCTCTTGCACCCCATTCGGCCCTTGTGACGATCCTAGGGCATGCTTGGCCTTTGCAAAATAGAAGGCAATTAGTTATTATCCAGAATCAGCTGTGAAAACTTACCTGCAGCCAAGGTAACTGCTCCAAGAAGGAGCACAGCAACTGATACAGCGTTCATTGTGGAGTTATAACAACTTCTCATTAGATTTGAGGTTATATACCTTTTGGTGGCGATAACGAGAAAGATTTTATCGTGTTTATCTAATAATCTGATGTAGGACAAGGAATGGTGTTTTTGATAGCATCAAAAATCTGTTTGTTGCGTGGATCGTGTGATTTTATGCTACAGATCGTGTGCAAAAATTATCGAAAACTATTGAGATAATTCCAAACAATGCTTATACATACTTACCTATTAATATATTCCACTACATGTAACACTACATTCACGCACAAGAGTAAACGTGTTTGGACAAACTTTACATTGATTTTTGACAGAAGAGATGCCTGTTTTGATCACATAGGACTTATATTCTTCCAATACCTAATACTTATCCATAAATAAGCATAAACATAATCTATGACTTACACTTCTACATGTGCTTAGCTTATATTATAAAAAAAATGAGATTCTAATGAGGCATTTCGAAACAAAACACGAAACAACGGGGAGAGCACGTAACATCGGAACACTCTTAGCATATTTTGACCTGCCTGCCTCTCCCTAAGGGGTAGTAGTAGCGCCTTTTTTCGTTTTTATGTTATTATATTCAAGTTCCTTTGCTATTACACCCGCGACCCCCTCGGGTACAGGGGTGCGAAGTGGTTTTGAATGGAATGGGGTTGTAGCTTTTAGTCTCTACTTTGCGACGCTATGGAATTGTACCAATATCTTTCTTTAGTGGCTCAATACGTTTTATATGGATTTTATCATGTCACACAAATATGTAGGTAAGTATTACCGGAGAGAATCTTTGGTGTTATGGTTGTTGTATTGTTTGCATATATTGTTTACGTAAAATCTATCAATTCTCGTTTTGATACAGCTTCAAAAATCTCGATTCCCTTACATTATTTTCGTTTTATCGTAAACCCATGGACTAATCGAATGTGGGGAAACGTATCCCCACAGGGTGGTGGGGGGGGGGTGTAAAATAGAATTACTGGGACGTGACGTGATCTGGAGTGGTGCTGCTGCTAAAAGCTGGCGTATTTTAGCTTTCAGAGGCAACTGTGGTTGTCGACCGTTCTCCCGGAAACGCGGATTATCTATTGTCCTATGATTTGTTAAGTTTGTTAGTTGAAGGGATAGTTACGGCGACCGAATAATAAAGCGGATAGAAAGACGGTTAATAAGTCGCTTATAATGTGGAGATTGTTGTCGAGTTGTTCCGAGACTTTAGTGTCTCTGTTATAATGCAGAGATTAAGTTTAAGCTTTTTTTTGTTGCAGGAAAGATGAGCTTTCCTAAAAGTTTAGTAGTTAGTTTGCGGAACTATCATGTTCTAGGTTTTCTCTTGGTGGTGTAAAGCTTTTTTGCTTCGACAAACATGTTAAATTAGGCTTTATTCGTAAAATATAACATATCCAACTATTTGTAAAGTCTTTTTTAGCCTTTTTGTGTTATTTTACCAAGTCAAGTTATACAGACATTTTGTGCACTAAAATATGGGAAGAGATCAAAGGAAATATTGCAAAAATTGACCAAATAAGTTTTGTTGAAAAGAGGTCAAAGTAGCTAATTGCTGCTATTTTTTATTTAGAATTGGAGATCTGGAAAGTCCATAAGGTAGTCAGAAAATTGGAAATTTGTTCCCTTGTTTATTGTACTCCCTAGCATTACTCGTAGTGAAATAAAATTTGCGATAAACTTTTTGGAATTTGCATATTTCTTCTGTTGAGAAGTAGTGTTTATGAAAGTTTTATCTCGAAACGTTTTAAGCTACAGCTTTTACCGAGGAGTTTCTCAAAGTTACCTGCTCTGTTCACTTTAATTAGTACTTTATACAATCTAGATTAAAATTTGAATAATTAATATCCATTACGTAAACCTACCGGGAACCTGTAGGTACCACCTCCTTTAGAGAAGCTTCTCAAGTTTCAAACGTGCTGGTAATTTAGCGAATACTTTTATTTAACTTTTCCATTATTATGTTACTTGACCCATGTTTTATTTTCGTTTTGTTTTGTTTAGATATTGTTACGAACGTCTAGGGTCAGGCGATCTGCGGGTATGCGTCATTCGTTAACCCAAAAAAAGAAAATACTGTCCCTTCCTAGATTTGAACTGACACCACCAAAGTGATAACACCCAGCATTCGCTGGCTGTAATCCAAATTTATGTCTTCATGAAACTACGCAATTTATTTCCTTCCATGCACACGTATATACCCCCTCCCATTCACATATACACCTTCATAAATAACTGCGACAAGGCGAGTAATGACAAATCCCACTTCTGAAATCCTGAAGCCAATCTACTTAAGGCGTGCCGTACCTCTGCGTCTCTTATTTAATATAATGAACGGAAACCGTGTTCAGCACGCAGTTGAGGCCCATTTTCTTCACACATACACTCACACACCGCCGCCGATGGGGCGGCAAATTTACATAAGCGAGATTACAGACTTTGCGCTGCACCACGACTCCTGGAGGCAAAGCTATGAAAAAGCAACGATGCTCGTTCGCTAACCAAGTGTAACAGTTGTGAAGGTCTATTACTGAATAGCGCTTATAACGCTCTACTTGGAAATTACTTCGTATTAAATGAAATTTACGCTTTTCTTGATTATCGTAAAATAATTTCAGAGTTAATTCAGCAAATCAATTTATTTAAATTAATATAAAAAATTAAATTACATTAAAAAACAAAAACGTCTACAGAAGTTTTAAAATAAATAAATAGAACATTAATATGAGCGCGAACATTTCTAGAATGCACTCCATTTATCCCAACCTCTGATTTCCTGATATAGCCTGTTCCCAGGGCAATCCTTCTCAGCAAGTTGCCTATGCCCAACTATCTTATAATCTTTCTTTAATTCTCCCCGAAAAGCAGCACAATCTATAAACTTTTTCAGTGCTCTCATCGCTTTTTCATTAGGCAAAGATGCTAAAACAAAAACAGGAAAGTTATAATAAGTACATCCAACACTAGTACTTACCAACTTACAAGTATACTCTCCCATTACACAGACACTCAAACTTCTGCTGTCATATCCCGGTATACTGCCGGCGACTGTATACCATCCAGTTCCTTCATAGATATTCCCGTCACCGCCAATCTGCGAAACAAAAGAACGGTTTGTGTTAATTTAACAGGAGCTCTAGGCATGTAGGTTGAGGAGAAATGAAATGTAATGCAATGTCTACCGCGCCGTACAGAACTGAATGGAGTAATCTGGAGGTAAATTGTATATCGTCGAGCATGAGCTAGTTCAATATTCATGGCGATAGTGGTGTCGCGCTGTAGCAGGCAGCGTTCTTGTTTTGTCCTGTTTCGCGTCCGCCCTTAATTTATATGAATGGTGAGGTCGTTACAATTGTTATTTCGCACCGGTATACGCTTACGTTTTGCTGCCTTGACAGGATGCATGCTAGAGCTAGGTGAAGTTGAATTCCCCGACGTAAAGGGTGCGAGCAGACGAACAACTTCTAGATTGTTCTAGAACAACTTCTGGATTCGCCTCTATATTAAATAAAAATCAAAAATGTAAAGTCCAACTTTAGCTTACGTTCAGCTTACTTGTGAACTGGTTACAGACTACTCTGCGTTATTGCGATAATCAGGAATTAATAAGTTTAGGCCTTATCCCCGATCCAAACGAAATAATCCAACAATTGAGATGTTTGGTCAGTTATTTAGCTGTTTTTTTTTTTGAGAATTGACGTCATTTTGTGATTTATTGCTATGGGACGTAGACTATATTATACACTAAAAGAAAAAAATTATTGATCTGCAAAATAAATCCTCCAAAAATGTTCTTATTAGAAATATTCTTAACTTCTTGTTAAAAAATAAAATGCTAAACAATTAATAATAATACAGATTAGTCACAATTTTATAATCAGTTAAATTGATAATACATCAATAATAGGCCTAGAATATTTTCCATAATTACAACTCTAAAAATATCTCAAGTACTGATAACTATCAATAAATATACTCTCATAGCATTGTTTAATTATGTACGAATTCAAAATAAACACATTGTCAAACTTATGTAGCACGATACACAGATGTATCTATAAAAAGCCACTTGAGATCACACACATAATCAATAAAAGATATTATGGTGCGTAGATTAAAAATACCGATTATTTTATCGACTCTAAGCTATCTTTCAAGAGGAAATGTCAGAGTTTTGTAACGTTAATTAGAAGTATGTACTTAATTAGAACTTTTTAGGACTTACCAAAAAATTATAACCGATATCTGGCCATTGGTTGACGATTTTGTGTCTTCTCTGTATACTCTTTACAAGGGCCAAACAGTCCTCTTTG
Source organism: Aphodius granarius (assembly GCA_963971325.1). NCBI lineage: Eukaryota > Metazoa > Arthropoda > Insecta > Coleoptera > Scarabaeidae > Aphodius > Aphodius granarius. Next base: position 29,967,899 of record OZ020225.1, read on the forward strand.
TGTAGACAAGAGGGTGAATTTGAGTGATGGATGATCGCGTGGCTTGCAGGCTCAGGCTTCATAGGCCTTCCAGAGAGGTTTTCCGCATCCCACTCCGTCCTAGGTATTATTCGGGGACAGAATGCGCCTGGGGACAGTAAAATATGATTTAGTCCAAGGAAAAACCTCCGACCTCAAGAGACACCCCTCTATCGGCAAATTACAACCCCCACAGTACGCTTAACCGAATTAAAAAAAAGTTATGTTTAGGGTTAAGGTTAGGTTACGGTTAGATTACGGATAGATTACGGTTAAGGTTAAGTTAAATTTAGGTCTTACCTGCGTTTACGCATAAATACGTTAGGAGTGTAAGTATGAATAGGCGTGACATCTTCAGCGGTTGATGGCTAAATTCTGAATAAGCAAATCAGTTTCGCTTCGTAATTATTTATTTATCGTGTATTTTTCAGAAACGTGGTCTCGATTTTTGATAATTTCTGTGCGATAATTCGGTAAACATGTATGTATGTATGTAACGCTGTTTCGTTATGTTTTTGTTTTGATTCTGTCGCGGAATTTACTGGAATTAAATCGATACGAATCAAATTTAGTATTATGAAGAAATTTCGGAAGGTTGTCTTCGAACTCGAAAAATTCACAAAAATTGATATTTCCTGTATTGGTGTAGCAGTCACGTTACTACGTTTGACGTTTAATATACTATTTATTGTATTTATTTGTTATGAATATTTAAATTAGGTATATACTGTTATTTATGTTTATAAAAGCATATTGTCCAATATCATGCGCCTTGACCTTCACTTATCTCTTCGTATACGTCAAGGTTGGCAATTTCAATATCATACAAGCGTTCGACACTGCTATAATCTCGTTTTTATGCAATCCCTGTTTACTGACATACATTTATCAATGAAAGGTTTTTATATCGTTGTGTAATAATTAATTATATGATTTTTGTTGTGGTCTTTTCTCTTAAATTTCATTGCTATAATTAAAACAGTTTCAAAAGGTTTTATTTTATGTCTTAAACTTCAAGCTTTTTTTTTCAAATTTGATACGAATTGCAAATAACGCGAAATTTCTCCACCTCGCAACATCATTTGTAATTCTACATTTCTCCAAGAGCCTGTCTGTTTTAATTTTTCGTATCTCCATGCTGATAATACAATAATTCATCATTATTTTTATTCTGTGGCCCCACCTCGCTCCGCAACAAAGCCTTGAATAACGCCGTAATGTACCAGCATAAACATAATCAAGATCCTTGCCGGAGACAAATTCTTTTAAAAGCCTTTGTTTCGTTCTTTCCGTAACGTAATTTCTAATTGCTTTAATCTTAATTTCAGATATGCGGAAATGAGAAGGACAAGGGGAAGCTGGTAGGGGGAACGGAGAAGAGAAAGGCAGACGATGGAGAGCCCAACAAAGATCTTAAGAAGGTAAGGTTTTCAATATAGGCTCTTTGTAGTTGAAACCCGGAGATTTTGATGGCCTTTTGTGTGTTTTTTCTCAATGTTTTCGCCCCTTTCTACGGGTTTCCTTCCGGTTACGCTAACAGGATAATTTTATCCTTTCCGACCCTTGAATATATTTTTCAGGCAACACCCACCATGCACACTTTAAATCAAACTAGTAACTTCGCTCGATGTTAACACATTATACGCCTATGCATACTAAGTAGCCTACATATCAGGCGAGACGCGCGGGAGCTCATCGCGGGAGCTCATCCCCACTCCATATGCTTACGAGCAAACGTCTCCTCCGTCTACCATGGTGCCCCTGTGGTAGCGTGTATCAGTTTGAATTTAACAATTTGAGGTGTGAATCCGTCACCAAATTCTGTGCGAAATACTCCTGATATGCAATCTACAACTTCAATAATCCCATATATTAATTACTCAGTTTGATGAATAGATTGCCCGGATGTCCGCTATTTAATTGATTATCTCAAAATTCCCGTCTCTTGGACGAAACTGGTCAGTAGATAATTCGGAAGGTATTTGCACCGTGCTCACTGAAGCATAGACAACGCCATCTAGTCTATATTGCAAACCGCGGCGGGTGATTGAAACGATGCTATACATAAATGCCAAGAGTTGTCCGTATTTCAGGTTGATGCACATCGTGTTCTACAAGCTACTACCCTTCCGGATGTCTGTCTCTGCCTCTGCAGTTAACATATTGTCCGACGAACGTCGAAATTCCAAAATAACCCTCCGAAACGCCTACCCTTCACAGTACATTTATTAATAACGACATCAGCTAGGCGAAACATCCATTTGTTCAACTCTCTGCCATTGCAATTGATAGTTTCTAACTTAGATCCGGGTATTGAGGAACTTTTTATCGCCTAGTTATTTGTTGTTGTGTTCTCTTTTTTATGTTTGGGGGCCTTTGATATTCTATTGTTATTAATTGCTAGGGCGACCAAAAATATGCCCTTTAAAATCTCTTTTAAATATTGAAAAAGATTGGCAACCATATTTGATTGTAGTATGTCCGATTGTGAGGTTTCTGTAGAATGTACGAGCCTTTTATAAGCAAGGACCAAAGACTGGCGTGGCGAGACAGAATTAAACCGTTGTTTGCTACAGCTTAATAAGGTATGGGGGGGGGGGGGTGGAAAAGTTCAGGCGCTATCCGCTTGTCGGAACAAAAACCGCCGACAAATGACGGCCGTTCCGTCGAAACAATCGCGAGAGGCCAAACAAAATGGGCGTCTCTCGCAAACGGCAACAGAAATTTATCGAAAGATTTATCGTACGGCTTTTTCCTGCCGCTGCTGCTGCTGCTGCACCGCTACCGCTAACTGCCCGGTAAAAGTTCCAAAACGACTGGCTGTTTAGCGTTCGCCACCCTCAGAAAAAGTTTAAAACAACTAAACTTACGTCCCAACGGCATGATTAATAGAATTTTAGAGACGTAACGGCTTTTTTTTTTTGGGTGATCGATATTCTACACTAGCACAGTAGGTACTTGGCTGAGATCTCATTTTATACTATTTAGATGATACCTAAAATCTACCTAAGTTAATTAATACGAGTTAGGTTGGGACATCCAAAAGTTGAGACGCTTCAGTGAACGATTCTGTTACACCAAATAGTTTTCCATAATTTCCGTAATGTAGAAATTGTTTGGGTTTAATTGCAGAAAAACTGAATGAAATAAATCTGGTTTTATTTGAAATAAAGATCGGCCTTTAGGTAAATATAATTCTGTTTGAAATTATTTGGAAGAGAAAGACATAGATTCGAGTAAAAAGATTGTGTTTGAATAAAAAACGTACGGTTTCAGTAAAAATTATTGTTGTGTCAACTGGCGGAGAGATGGCGCTGACAGTCTCTAGCACACGTTGGCTTAGGTTGAGCGTGTACACGCTGAGCTATAGAAAGCGAACGGTATTCTGGTTTCTCTTCATTTGGGAATAAGTCTGTAGTCTTTTCTAAGTATTTTCGCGGAGAAAAATAATCGAATTAGTCCAACATAATCTTTTATTGTGTTTTTCGACTACACTATGTTTGGTGCAATAATTCTTTAATTAGCGCGATTGTGAAGGCATGTAAAAATGGTTACATATCTAGATTGGGTCCAATTTGCAAAACTGGATGCATATGTATTCATGAGGGGAAATAATTGGATTCGTGCGTTGATTTGTTGCAGTTTTTTTTTCTCTGCTAGTATCCGGTATTCTATTTACATACATATAGAGCTAGCTAGCGTACTTGGATAATTGCTGTTTAAATAGAAATTGTTTGTTTTCGAATAAATACGAGAGTACACATTTTTATTTTAACCTCTACCTGACTTTGTTCAACTTTTCATTGTGTGTAGTGTAGTATACATTTTTACCTATAAAGTCACATTACTTCCAAAGTTGGCATCAACATGATAGACAAAAGGTGGGTAGAACATTATCCGTATCCTTTGGGTCTAGAATCTTGGGAATCTCTATGAAATATGTATGTTTTTTTGATTCATACGGTCCATCCGTGGTATCCCATATATATCAATTTCTCTTATTCGCCGCAGACCCGGAATTTATTACGGGCGAACGAACTTGATCCGCCGTGCCGAGGTTCGAGCACTTGTGAAAAATAACACAATAAGAGAGCATCGCATCGAATTCTGTGCGAGAGATAAGCTGCGTGCGAGCGGTTTTCCCTCATAGAAAGTAAACTCCTCGGGCAAACAAAAAAACACCGCACTCGCCGAGGTGGTGACGAATGTCTGAAGAGAGAAACGTAGATGGAAAGAAACGTCCGCCCGAACAAAAGAGACCTAATGAAGAAGTGTGGCACTCTGTGGTCTCGTAACCGAGCACATTTTTCATCCGAATTCGTGAACACTGTCTTTGCCTTGTTAGCATTACCCAACTATGAAATATATCCAACCTAATAAATTTACTACTGTTTGCCAAGACCATTCTGAGAACTACTTTCAGACATATGACTATGTACTTCTCATAGTTTTGCTATGTTACATATTTAATAAAGAAAATACATATAATAGGAAAAGGCCATCCTGAAAAGTTGGTTGGTTTGTTGGTTTGTAACAGTACGTAATTACAATCTGAAACTTTCTGACTGTACCAGTGGCGTACGCAAATGTTATTGCGGTCAAATGGAACAGACGCGTTGAGTGAAGCACATGCCCTGTGATATGACTCTCAGCAGTTGATTAAAATATGCTTTCAGCTTGACGCCCAGTGGTGGGGCCCCGCTGCGTCATCTGACTAATGGATTCGACGTTAGAATGGCCTCCTTGTCCCCAAGAATAAATTCACTACCACCCTTCGAAGGAATCACTATTGAAAATAAAGAAAAAAATAACAAATAGAAAAAAATACACAAATAGTGACAGGATGGAATTTTCGTGGTAAAGAAAATAAATGTTCGGACAGTGTACGTTGTATAAGGGTGGGCGATTTTTAAGTAACCCTTGAGAATTTTATTCTGGACTCGCCACTTTCCACAATCTAGATTATGCAAATTTAAAATTAAAGTTTTGCGCGGTCACATTAAATTTAATTTCCATGCAAATTCGTACATGCCATTAAATTAAATTGCTTATTTCTTTAAATTTATGCATCGAGGGCCGATGCTGGATGCTACGACTGCCTCTCGATTGACTATCAACAGTTATTTAAATTTTCAAAAGGATATAAGTATATCACTCAAACATAACATATCTATTCATTATACACTGTTGACCAACTAAACGCAATATTCTCTATATGGCGTAAATTATTAATTCTATCAAAATATGTTGAACATACAAGTTGTTTGACTATTTTTTCCCAAATTTTTACACGAACTACAGTATTTTGATGAATGTATAAAAAGCCACCATTCAGAAAGATCGTGGGGAATATCAAACTCGTTCATAAGATCCTCAACATCGTGACATACACGTAAAGATCCTTCCATTTAAAAATATGCTTTATACATTCCTATAGCCCAGAATCCAATAATTCGGCTTTTTCTTTTGATAAACCTAAGTCTTTAACGAAATCATTCAGTTCGCACTGGTTTATAAGGTGAGGTGTTCCTAAAACTTCAAATGGTGAATCTTCACGACTTGCCTGACTTGACAGAGTGTCTGAAATCACTCTGTCAAGTCAGGCAAGTTTCTTCAAACAGGCGAAATTTCTTCTGTGTTTAAAAATCGAAGATGATGAAGTGGATGGCGCACTGGGGGATAGGTCGCGATGTTGATGGCAAATTTGGATATTTTATTTTATGCTTATCATTTTTCGAATATCCGGAGACGCTTATCGTGTAAAAATAGCAATCATCTACATGATTGGAAGGCTCTCGCCACAACATCGGAACTGCAGACGGCATTTTCTTTTGCTTCCTTTTCATCCACTGTAAAAGTCCGATCTAACAAGAAATACAGCATATATTTACTATTGTAACTTCAACCTTTCAGCAGTTTATTCTTTAAATAGCTAATAAGATTCCCATTTAAGATAACTATGCCAACAACAAAATCTGAACGAAAGCATTGTTCAATCTTAAGTTCAACCATTCTCGCAATAAATGTTTTATGATTCGTTCCGTGCAGATTGGACCCGATCCAAGTTTTGGACTTTGAGGAGTAAACTTCATGGTAAACGCGACGTCCGAAAAAGCCATTCATCAACCTTTTACAAGATTAACATGCGGTACGCCAAAGATTTATGACGCGCGATCTATCAATAGTTTCCTAGTACCTCCGCTGCACCGGACACGGCTCTGCGAAACTTTCTAGTGGAGCTTAACCTACCACCGGAATTGTATTATGCAGTAAGCTAGGGCAATATGTTACTCGATATATTTTCTCTTGATATATCAAAACTGGAAAAGAATAACCCTCGGGAGGACGTTACTAGAATTTTAATGTACATGAATTTTTGTCTGACACTCCAAATACATATATGCCTCGAGACATAGTTATTTCTGGTGGTGGATGCGCTTTTGTTGTTCACATTTCAGAGTCAAACGCGAGACTAAGCCGTTCGATTTTTGCACGATTGCGCCACTTCCGGTGACATTTCCCCACAGTGTTCCGAACCGGAAGTACGGCGCCAATCTCCCATGAATTTTCTAGGAGCGCTGTTACGGAGCCACCGCCCCTGAGTCATGTGGGTTTGCCCTGTTTGACGGCTGCATTAGGGACACAATGAACTATGTGTTCGACCTAGATGTTTGTATACACTGTTGTGCTTAAATCGGCTCCCATCCGTGACATTTAACCACGTTTGTTGTCAATGGGATCACGGCAGAATGATTTATTAACGATTTTGAACCGCCAAGCAAAAAAGGGACTGTTGATTTTAAGTTTGTTGGCAATTTGATACTTTCGATAATTGTGCCTCTAGTTTTCCCTGTTGGACCACTGTGTTGGGTGTGTGGTGGAACCCTGTGCACCCACACCCCTGACTTGCTGGTTCGATTCCAACACTGATTGTGTTCTGCGGTATGACGCGAGCGGCCACCGCGTGTGTGTGAGCGGTGATCGGATTCGCGCCACGGCGGGCAACAGTTTGTCGACAGCTCGTTCTTTTCGAGTATTATCGTGATTGATGAGCGGGGGTCCCAGGTGATAAATCACTGTCCTCGTAATGTCGCGCGGACGGGGTGCTGAAGTCGTCAACGCACTTCACCGTTACCGGCATCAGGCGCTGGATTTTAAACATTCAGGTCGCTCGGAATTAGCATAACACTTCTTTCCGTGATTTTCCCCCTCCTTTAATCTCCACCTCCTCTTTTCACCCGCTCCCTTACTACGTAATTCTTAGAGAAACTGGTTGTCAAATTTGACAATGCTAAGCTTACAGTTTGTTGCGTGTCTTTGCAAAATGGCCTATTTTTGTAAGTGATATGTGCTTTTGTTTACTTTCCGACTAGCATGTTAGATTGGCCAAACTTTACATTGATTTTTGAAAGAAGAGATGCCTATTTTGATCACAGCATAACATGGGACTGAAATAATCATATTTGTTTCAAAAGAGCAGCTTTATGTGTATTTCTCACTATAAATATTCGACTAAATATCTGCGAACTAATTTTAACAATTTATCGAAATATATATGACGTTACTCGTTTATATTCAAATATCCGTCCAATAAATTCAGTATCTTAGTGAGCGGAGTTAATTTAACGCGATAGCCGGATACAATTTAAGCTTAACTGCAGTATTAATAAACACAGAGTCAGGTTGTAATGCAATAAATGTTATTTTTAATACGTGACTACATTTTAGAATCGCAGTTCGTACCGACGGCATAAATTCATTTATCTCGAGCGGTTAGTGCGCAACCGGCGAACATTTATAGCCGGGTTTCATCCCTCTCCACCCCTCTCATTCTACCGACCCTTCTAGAGAAAGAACGACTTCGAAATTATTTTGCATATTCTATCCATTATGGAGTGGGCTTCATATTTCCGCTGTTATAGAGCTTTATTCTGAAATTATAAAGCAAAGAACGAATTTTGTCAATCCTGACAACAAATTTAAAGAATTAGCTTTATTAACTTTATTTACTTTGTATATAAGGTTCTAGAGCTCATTTGCATCCACGCTCGGTATGCAGTGAGTGACTTTTATTGCTGGTTCGCCTTTTAATACTGATCGAATTACCGGGCTGGAGGTGCAACGAACGTGGAGGCTCTCCGAAGATACACCGTACGTCATATACTTTCAGTGTTCCCAGCGGGTAACCGAAGTTTACCAATTTTGGTAGAAGCTAGTGCATTTTTCACGATCCATGCAACGATAAAGATAACTTGGACTAGATACGCTGTACTTCATACATTTTCCCATCTACTAGCTTCCGAGGAAACAAAGAGGTTATTGGTTTCGGACGATATATATAAGTACCAAAAAAGAAGACTTATTCAATATTTCCGATACGAAAGTGTATACGCAAAAATTCTAACTATAATTCACTATAAAATTGAACAGTGATAGCATATGGTATCTCACTTGTAGATCTGTAAGACTGCATTAGGTTAACAGGGTCCGTAAGAAGTTTTTTTATAAAAGGTTCAGAGGTTCATGAATATTTAGATGGAGTAGTCGAGCGTCTGTTAAAAAGTGCTAGAGGCGGTACGTTCAGATTCCGGGTCTAGCTCACACTCTTCTAACTATTTTATTACTTCCCACGAAGAATTCTCGTCGCGAAATGAATGAGGAGGGAAACTTTTGCCTGAATGAAATGGAAAAAGTTATTCATCCTATCTATCTACTTGTTGCTGCTTGCTTATTACTTCGCTGTTTATAATCGTAAATAGTTCCCGTTGAATTATACGCCATTCTTTCTCGATTTTATTTGCAGCGGACGTGAAATTTACTACCGCCATCGTTGTAATTCTTAAAAACGAAGATATACGAGTTTCATTACTTAATTCCGAAACAATTTTCGCCCTACTTACTTGCGCGCCGTAATTTCCAGCTTTGCAATTAGCCGAAGAATTCGGAGATGGGATTAAAGAATCCCGTAATGGTGATTGTTCCCGACTGTCTAAAGATATTTATCACAAACTTCTTACGCGCGTAGATTCCTTTTTTTGTTTTCGTGTGACTTGCGCGAAGTTTTATCTGTAATTTATGTGCTGGATACTTTATCACTCGGTGCTCATTTCCGACGTAAACATTTTCACATAAAGTAGTTATAAGAAGCGTGTTTCTACTTGATACATTTGTTCTTTAGTTAAGCCCTTTCATTATGTTGTGGTCTTTTTTAATTAACTGCACCATTCACATTAAATTATGTCGAAGAATTTTAAATTCCATTCAACAGATCTACAAAGATCGTAAATTAAAATACTCGACGTAAAAAATCTGCTCAAATTATAGAAGATCTCATTTCAGTGCGCGCCCCACTCCGTCAATTATAACACAAGATAAAGTGATAAAACTTTTCTCATACCCGGCGGCGGTGTGGCGTTGAGAGTCGCCGCCCCTTCCACCCCCGCAGCCCTCGTTCCAGACACTTAAAATCGCTACAATTCGAAACTCGAAGAAAGGGCTAAACGATTATTAAACTCGGCTTGCTGTACAGCGGGAGCAGCCAGAATCTAGAGACGCAAAAAATCGTAACTTCCCTGTTAAATTGGCTTTTGTGATGAACACTTTAAGGTGGAAGTCCACCCCCTGATATAAGGCACAGAAACATGGCATTTTATTATTTCAATTCATGTGGAAACTAGGTCATGTTTTAGCAGGGTGTTTTCGCTAATGCATTCCAGAGATGTGCGGGAAAGGAGGAAAATTTCATAGTATTCGTCTCAGCAAAGTCAAAATTTTACACAAGTTCTTCAGAAGTGAATTTCTAAAGCCATCATTGTTTGTTGTTTGAAAACCTAACCATCTTTACAAATGTATACTAGAGTAAAGATATTTGGCTTGTTCGCAAGCGAATACCATATCGGTATTGTATTTTTATGATTGGTAGGTTATTTGACATAACCGACCAATCAGAAAAATACACAGAAAATAACTTATTTTGGATCGTCCGCTGGCTTGAGGCACAAAAACCTGACCTAGTCGTAGTGTGTAAGTGCTTTTTTCATCGGTGAAATACTCTGCACTCGACCCATGTGTTTGCACGATTTTTTGTTCGCTGGTTTGACTTTGATCATGCCAGATGTGGCTGTACCTGCGTACATTTTTGTGAACACATTTCGTAAAATACAATACTTATACCTTTCCTAAAATTGTTTCCTACACATGCATAATATGTTTTGAAATAACATCATTGTTAGAGAAGAAGCGAGTAACATCAGCTTTCTAAAGTCATAGCAAACTGAAGTTTGAAATCTATGAAAAGCAACATAAAATTAAATTGATTTGGTGTTTCTTTTCCCATGTTGAACCTCCTAGAAGGACGCGAGAATCTAGACGTAGTTTCAGCAAATAACTCTTTCCTCTCCAGGGAGGAGCTGAAAGTTAAGGGTAGTGAATTAGGCGAGGCTTGTCCCTTAGAGCCCCTTATCGGGCGGTTGGAATGATAATAGAAACTTGTTTTCACCGGTATCTCGATAAATAAGGGTGGCTCTAGCCCAGTTCGACCCAACCCACACCAGAAATTTACAAGCTGAAACCTTTAAGCCACCTGAGGGGTGATTATTTGATCCTACATCCAGGAATGGTTGGAGCTCGAAATTCATCAAATTGTTTATCGATGTTGTACCGATTACGGCTAACTTTAGGCTTAGTAAACAATGTTTTTTTGCATTAGGAGAAACGTCGATTTGTGTACGCACGCTAGGAAGTAATTATTCTGTTTATGTCAATAACACTCGCAGCGCATTCATTAAAGACCGTCCTATTCAACCAGGAGAATTTAGCAGGTCGGTGACGCTATTGTACTCGAGCATGGCGCTGTAATTGAGCATATAAGGACCTGAATAGTCCCATTCAAGTCGGTCATCAGTTGAGGGAGGACTCAAAGGGCGAAACCGCAACCAGGCGCTAAGAGCACAATGATAATTAAACCTATAGGGATATTATATTCCAGTTATTAAATATATATTACTTGGTGTTAAAAACTGTCATTTTTTTCTCAGTATTATAAACGTAAAACTGTTTGATAATTTACAAGGCTTAACAAACAAAAGTTAACGAATAAGCTCAAACAAACTGTAATTAGGGCGAGTTGGAACCGATTCCGCTTCGTGGTGATTAGCACATTTATTATTTGCATCGGGGTCGCACTCCCAAACGTCCGTTCCACTTTCAGGCCTTATAATTCGTCACTGAAATCCAGGACACAAAATTGTATTTTCCTCCTACGATTTATTACATGGCCGAATAAAGCCGAATAAATATTGATACTGGCTTTGGGGCTGTTAATGAAACGGCAAGTTCAATCTCGTCGCTTTCTCCACACGTTTTACCACGCAGTAAACCGCACGTTGACAGAGGCAATGATTTTTTTAACGGACGATTGCGAAATACCGACGCTTTTATGTCAAATGGAAGTTCATAACATAAATTTTAGTGTGCGAACGCGGTCTGCCATAATTACCAGTTTTTGGGTTATAAATTCTCGACAAATCGTTATGTTTATGACTCTATTGCAAGCGCGTGTTGTGATTTTGGTCCGAATATTCGAATAGAGTACTGGTTTTGGTATTCACGTAAAATGAATGTAACACATGTTATCGAGAACAATCGCTGTGGAGATCAATTACATGTTTTTGCGGTAAAATGTATCGAGAATTTTGAACAACAATGGTGAAAACATTGTTGGGAATAAAAGTCGACAATACAGCAAAAACAGAATTTCAATTTACCGTGGAAATTATTTGAAACGTGCTATTTTAACATCCAACCATGTGCAAGGCGTAAAGCCGGCAACCAGTTCAACACCTCTGCTTGTCGTTATCAAACAGTACGATAGTATAGTAGAGTAGTTTCAAACTAAGAAGAGCACAGTTGTATATGCAATCAATCATACCCAGTGTATGGTTTATAAATTGCCTGTGTATATTTGGTTGCATATACAACTGTGCTCTTCTTAGTTTGAAACATCTATAACTAGCTCTGTGTATATGTCAAAATTTTCGATTTTAGTTATTGGGCATTCTAGAAATATGTGGTTAAGGCTTCTCACCTGTCCACATTCGCAATATGGACATTTCAGGATACATTTTATGTTATCTGCTATCTGTTACTGTTGTTACGAATGTCCGGCAGGGGGCGTTTCGGGTTTGACGTTACTGTGGTAATAGCAGCAAAACACTGGTCGACAAAAATCGATTTTTTGGATCGAAAATTGTTTTTAAGGCCGTTTTTTTTGCTCAAAACTCTTTGCGAAGGGTATTTAGAGGGATCTTATCGTAAGACATGAGAGCGAGCGGCTTTTATAAGGTCGGCAGGAACGGATAAAAAATGTAAATTTTTGACGTTCATCGATCCGCTTGTCGGAATTTCTAGACGTCACGTGACATTTTCTCGAGGTTCGCCTTCACCCGAAGAGGTGCAAAAACGTGATTTTTTTTTCAAAATTGACGCATTTAATTTACAAAATATCGCGCAGTCCACGCGGAATTGTGTCCTTTTTTCAATTCGAGCGTCAAAAGTAATATCGAAAAGCCCAATTTTTGCAGCTACTCGATCGCAAATGTCGGCGAAAATGGTCCGCTGAACACGCCCTACTCTTGAAAGTTCGTAATTAGTATAGGTAGACAGAGAGAAAAAGTTATTCGATACAACACGAATACCTTTGTATATGTATACGTCTACTTTTGTAAATGTAGAAGAATAACATTTTCTTCGTCAGAGCAAAATATACTCAACATAAACATACTTAAACTGTTAAACCGTAAGAATAACTAACTGTTTAAATAACTACATATGTTGAAATTCTTATTAGAATTAAATATTATTTGGATAGTAAAAAAAGTCATTGCATACCACATTATATACACAAGAATAATTTTTATCCAAGAATCTCACCTCACTCATAAGTTATAGATAGAATCGACCACCATGTTTTTATTTCTCCTGGCAGTATATTTCAATTGTACAGAGTTATTCAAGTAACTCTAGAGTAATTTTCGTTTTGCGGTACAATCCTCTAACGTTTCTGAGCAATGCTACAATGCGACTAGATTGCGTGGGTGCCTTTATTGCCCAAGACCCTTGACCGCCGCAGGCAATATTATGTAAATAGGGACGAGACTCTCCAAATCTAATACTTACATCCCAAATATCAATCTGAGATGACGGTTCGACCCTCGATTCAATCTATTTTGTCCCGTCATCCAGCGCGATGCCAAATATTAACCCCAAACCCTATGAATATGCGCCGGTGCTTGACAGAACCTGAAGATCTACTTCTCGGCCCTTTGGAGAGACCACCAATGAGTCAATCGATACGTCACAAAATTTATTTACGGTACAATTTGCCCTTAATAGAGGCATGTCTAGCAGACTAATTCGGACGGAACAATGCGCAACCCACCCCCGTTAAGGGGTGGGTCCGTTAAAGGTCTAAGATCGTTGGAATTCGCCCACTATGATAACAAAAGCATTCCTGCTCGGGGTTGGTATCCAGAGAGTTCTGCTAACCCTTACCGATATTATTTTGTTCTTGACGTTAGTAGCAAATTTAGTAATTAAATCATTGGATTTCCGTTTGAGTGATTTTGAAGTACTATATAACACGAATATCTTTGAGTGGTTGGTTCAAGTAAAATATAAAATTCGCAGAGTAAGAATATAATTTTTTTTATGTTCCAAGTATCACGTTTTCTTGTTTTAAGTATGAATTAACTGCTTGAAAGGAATTACGTCTGTTTTAAGCGATACGTACGTATACTTTTGGGTCAAGAAACTGTTTGTTGATGTAAAACGAACGTCTTACTCTTCTTATATGTAGAAGAATAACATTTTCTTCGTCAGAGCAAAATATACTCAATAAAATATTATTTGGATAGCAAAAATATCCTCTTCATGCTATACTATATACACAAGTAGTTGACCTAATTTCTCCAAATTGATACCCAGAACGAATATTCCTTTTCACTATAAATGCAACTTGGACAAAGAAGGCAAGAAAACCTTAGAATTCTGAGGGTATCCAGACACTTGTAAGTGGGTCAGGGACCCAGCTGGTCCAACACTGTTCCGGCATTTCAACTCAAACGGTTGTAATTCTCATTTATTCCGAAGGCCAAGGCCGTTATATGACATGATAGAATCTCCTTATTACCATTATTACTATCCGCGTTGGATATTTATGATGTACATCATCTTTGGGTCCAACAATATGTGGCCGAATTGATGCTTTTACTCGTGTTAGAAGAGGCGAGTGGTACACAAAATACAACTGGAGATAGTAAAGAGAGGGGTCGGTAGAAAATAAATTGGCTCTTTCCTTTTTTCCTGGGGAAAGCGGGTAAATACCATTTCGCTCCCGTCTACGCCACCCTCATTTGCAACGTCTTGAAAGGGCTTGAAATTCCATCCCCCTTCTGCTACTGTATGCGCAATAGAAATACAACGAATTGTTGGTATACATTTTATTGGATAACCCAATATTTTTGGCATTTTTATTAGACATTATTCGATAAAAAAACAACACAAAAGATATTTTATTTTCCTAATTAAAAAATTCTTTGCTATAATTCACGTTTTATATTGTGAAGTTACAAGATGATAGTTACAAGAGAGATAAATTCAAAGAATTCTGCGCAGCTGCGGACTTCGAGGCGACAAAAGAATTGGTTTTTATTTCATTAGGTGGTTCTCTCGAGATGAGATGAAAGGGCCAGTTTCTCGAGACCCACTCACTACCTAGGACCTTACAATTCTACAAAATTTAATCGTTTATCTTATATAAAAGTATCACCACTCTATAGATAGGTATAGCGAATATAAAAGACGTAACACAATATTAACTAAAAAATCATTCAGTCGATTTTGTATCGTTTCGTATTCAATGAGGCAACTGACGGAAAATCCGCCGTAATAAATTCTGTATGGATGCCCAGTTGGCATTGGATGAGCCCCCTGGCGGGCTGTTTTCATATCGATCGCTAACCGACATCGGCAGACATCAACTGGCTGACCGATTACCCATGAAATAAAATTTTCATGCCGATCTGTGTTCGGTATATGCGTCGGGAACAGGGAACCTCTTAGATTATTTTCTACGGTTGTGAGCTTGGATGGAGATCGTAGGAGATAAGGCGGCTTTGAGGGGTTCTATAGTGGTCATTGTCCATTCGAGATGACCTCGATCTTGCTGCGAATCCTTTCGGTATGGATTGATAGATTTTGGTAATCTTATGGCGGCCTAGAAGGAGTAGTGAATGGGAATATATCTGTTTTCGATTTGATGGTTGGGTGAAACAAAGATGTGACCTGACTTGATCTGCGCTTTTTTATATGTATAAATAATGTATTTTTCTCATAATTTATTTCTGTTTCAGGTATGTGTCTATGACAAATTTGTGCAGAACAAGGCTTTGGTAAGAGTTACTGTATATTACTTACTAACATGAGAATTGAAGGTTTTTTAATTAGTTGTTCTGCAGTTTTTGTTGTTTTTTGTACTGCAGTTTCTGAGATGAATATAAATGTTTGTAGATTATTAGACTTTTGGCAGTAATTATTGTTTCATTAGGCTTGGAAAGTTATTTTTTAAATTAAAAACTTTTAAAAATCTCTTTATCAATAAATTTGTCTTTATAAATTGTTCCCTTGACTTCATGTCGTTTTGACGAGTTGTTTCTTTTTTTTCTCTTCGAAAACAAAACAAAAGGAAATACTGATTACGAAGTATCGTCCATTATCATTCCTACAACAACGGTGTAAAAGTGATGGCGTGTCGAAGGGCGCGCGCGGCACCCATAGAAAATTCATGTTTACAATTCGCACGATTTCCCCCGTCGAATGGAAAATTCATGGGAGCTGAAAAGTTGCGATCGGCCCTTAGGAGACGTGCCCTGTCTGCGGCGCCATCGACGACAATGCCCGGAAGGGCGCACCACCGCTACTCCCTAAACTGCAGAACTTCGCCAATCTTAAGGTGACCGAGAACGTCGAAGCAGCCGCGCCAGGTGCGCAGAGTTCATCATAACCTGGTCTAATATTCATGGACTCCTGAATTCGTAATCCCTCCAAGACCTTACTTTTGACGTAATAGCCAATTTCGGAAATACCAGTCGGGACATAAGTTTGGTATCGAGTCGATTAATATAAGCCATACAGACGTGTATTAAATACAATTTACATCTTTTAAACACGACTGTTTAGTATTACGAATGCTTCTGTAATAATTTTATAGAATATAATTAGAAGGAATTAATCTGCCTTGCTGTGGGAGCCCTCTCGGCTTCTCTATAATAAAGCAGTTGCACTAACCCTCGTCATAGGCAACCCCTACAGCGATTTAACCCCTTTAGTTATACTGTCACCTTTAACAAAGGAAAGAGATGTTGTGCTTTGTCTTTGAAATATAATTTCTTCAATCCAGCAATAACAATAACAAGACAAAAACTTTGCACTGGGACTACGGTGCATTTTTTCTTCGTTATTCATTGTATTTTGCGTCGTGGATTATCGCGAATATGCGCATCGGCGGTAAAGCCGTGCTCGCGAAAATTTATTGCAATTTTGAGCCCCGGTATAAACAACAGGACGCCGCCACCATAATGAAAAAGAACCAATCCGCATTGAGGGCGTAATGAAATAATCCTAACCTGTGCGGGGCGACGCGGAATTTACTATGCAACTGACAGCTGCAGAATTTACGTATTTTGATATTGTTCAACGGCGGCCGCGATGTTTTATGCGCTCAAATAATTTGCCTCCCCATTGCGCGACCCGCAAGCCCCGCGCCACCCATAGAAAACGCAAACGCGATTACGGGCGTTCATTTTGCAGTCAACTGCATCGCGGGGTATTGGTTTATAGGGTTTGAACGCACCCGGCTTTCATAAACATTATACGTGTTCAACAAACCTTTAGCGGCGAATTTAATTCCATTTGGATTAATCTGGTAACTACCCTGTAAACCAAAATTGACCCTGTAAACCAAAATTGATAAAAAGTGAAGTAAAGAGAATTCAAATAATTTTTCAGTTAACAAATTTTGGTAAAATAATGCCTCACCATTAACAAAATCTCGAACAAGAAGATTATCTCCACCTACCCTTAGGAACTTCTCATCTGAGACCGTTATCAGGTTAATTGAGGTTTACGTTGGCCCTGTTTTGTACCCCCGTGACACTTTACGATCTTTCTCTACCGTGTTTTGCTTTACATTAATTACTCGCGTTATCAGATCTGGCCTCGAAACCGTTGTACACAATGGTAATAATTGATGACCTATAATCTTTCATCCGACTGCGTGGAGGGTCGGTTAATGATATTTATTGTATAAATCACGTTTTGCGTTTCGCCGTTTCGCGTCGAATAATAAATTGAACGCCTCTCGTTGCAAAATCAGTTAAAAATTCGTGCGCAAACACCGCAACAGCCAATTTGTACGTTTCGTGTGTCAACGTTTCATTTGTTTCACATCGACGATACATATGGGATACATTTATTCTGAAATTTGTTATTTTGATGAAGTACAATTTGCTTGATATGAAGTCATAATGCTAATAAATATATTCATTAGGACTATATCCCGGCTCCTCCGCCAAAATTGACAATTTGTACTTTTTATTATTTTCTCGAAGGATTTAATGTAATCAAAATGATTTATTAAGGAATTGAAAGTAATCTCAAGTGTACACATTATAATGCTCTTTTCTTTGTTTTAAAATCCATTCCAATAAAGGTTTCCGTTCATTCAATCAAGACAAATGTAAAGAAAGCTCCTATTGAATTTCTTTCGTGTCACAGGTTGCACATAAATTCCCCGACCCCGATCTTGCACGCCTCTGCTACTGGCTGGTGCGGATATACGCTCTGTAAGAGAGCGTCGTCGAGAGCTTTTACGTGGTACGATTGTCTTTCGAACCTTTCCCGGATAATATTACATCTCAATCCTGGTCGTGCTGTTCTAGAATGAAAACGCGTTCTCAATTGATATTTTAACAAAAAACCGGTTAACTTTATAACTTTTGATGATAAATGGTACATGCAAATAGCTACAAACTCAGTACATGTTTGTTTTAATTTCAAAGATGTGAACATTTTAGACCGCCGATACCGTAGAACATCGGGGATAACAAATTCGGGATCTACATAAAATTCTGCATCTAGTAATGGTATCAATACGACATTGCTGCGACAGGAATCGCAGTAATGCTTAAGCCAGTTCCTTCGCATCACAGGACACCTGTATAAAACGGTTTTCTAAGCGTTCATAGTCACATTACCGTTACCCTGCAAGGTAGGTAATTTTAAAACTGCCGTGAACGTAGCAACACTCTCCGGCAAGTGCCCGCGCGCGCCGTTACAGTGCCTAATAACTTATGTGAAGTGTCGGGGAAAAAGGCTGCAATTTCAACTGAAATTTCCCGGTGACGTGCCCGGTTTTTTAAACGCCGCGGTGTGCCGTTACGTCGCCCGGAGGTGTTACAGTGTTTTAAATTTGCGCACGTTTCACCGACTTTGCTCGTATACTTTGCGTGTATACAAAACGCGCCACGGGCGTTGTTTAACAAACGCGTCCACCAAAATTTATACCGAAAATAATTTTGCTATATTTGTTTGATATAAGGACATTTTGCAAGTGAATGTATTTCTGGCTCCTCCACCATTAATGTTCATATGTTAATTGTTATTACAGATTCCGACTACTGGACATGTTTCTAGAACTTTTATAAAACGTTTTTAACTTTTGTCGTGGCGTAGTAACGAATGGCAGTCGCAAAAAGTGGCGAGTTTGCAACGCAGAAGGAAACAATGCACACATAGCTGGTGACGTGCGCGCAATCTGGCGCTTACAACCTGAACTAACGGAACGTATAGCTGCGCCTCGCGCGCCCAAAAGTTAAAACTCGCTTCTTGCTCGCACGTCATTATAAAACAATATATCATGAATTCTGAGGGGACTGCAGCACAATGGAAAATATTACAGTCATAAAATTGTTTGTGTGTGATTTATAATTTAGGTTGAGGGTGTTTATTTTATTTATTGCATCTGTTTTATAACTGTATTCGGAGATTGAAAGTTATAATTTTTCTTTAATAGCATCATATGATTTGTTATATATCGTTAGATAGCTCTATTTCTTATTTTTACAACCGTATAATACATTGTAAAGGTGGGAGAGCTATCGAACGATATATGACATGGCAACATACCATTAAAAAAAAAATAGTCAAACAACTTTTATGATCAAGATTTTTTGATAGAACGAATAATTTACGATTTTCTTGATGTTTCAAGTATTACGTTTTCTTGTTTTAAGTATGAAGGTCTTACTCTTTTTATATGTAGAAGAATAACATTTTCTTCGTCAGAGCAAAATATACTCAACATAAACATACTAAACTCTTAAACCGGAAGAATAACTAGCCGTTGAAATAACCATAATATATAGTGAAATTCTTATTACAATAAAATATTAGTTGGATAGCAAAAATATCCTCTTCATGCTACACTATAACCGCAAGAAAAATTTGTCTTGATATTCAAGAATAGTGTTCTCTCTGTGTAGTTAATTTCCAAGAAAAGGAAACGGTTAGTTTCTATGCACCACTGCATAAGAAAAGCAAAAGCACCTAATATTAATTAATGCTGTCGTGGGAACTTCAAGGTTTGTCCTGACTTTATGACGTTCGCTCTGAAGCTCCTGGCAGTCTAATTATTTTTTGTCGGCGACAAGGTCGACCGCCGCCACCACCGCCGCTGTCTTTGTTATTCCCGCATAATAAAGTGCCCATTTCCATATTTCCCAGTGCACACTTTATGCGTCCGATGCACACTAGAGACCGTAGCCGCCGTTTAAAAGTCCACAAATAGGTTAATATATTCAGATTAAAGTCAAGATTCTCTGCCCGCGACCGGTACGCGGTTCTTCCCCCATTCATTGGACTGCGCGCGGCCCAGTAATCTGACAGACAACGTCCGTAAGACAACTGCATTGCACCCATAGACCTACTTTGTACGATCTGACGTGACAACCTCATCCTCTCTAGCTCTGGCTCAAAGTGATTTACATTTTACCGATATCCGATCTGCTGAATAGATTTTATTATGGTTCGTCCACATATATATAATATTAATTAACTACCACAAAATACGAATGCTTTTATACATCGAACATCCGTACTCGTTAAGTAAAAAGTTACCCAGTTTGCTAACGAAAACATCTCAGAACATTTCAAACTTAACATCACAACGTATACTTGAGCGGAAAACTCTGAACTGCATCTAAATTTCAACTTACACACTCGTATAACTTCTTTGCTCGAAAATGATTTATTTAGGGAGTTCCAAAGCTGCCCTGACATGGCACAACAAACATTTGCGCAATTATTCACTGTTTGCTCGACAAACTAACCGCCGAGACGTTCGAGGATAAACCGGTTGCAGCGACGCCGGTGATGGGCGTCGCGTCGGGCGCCCACAACGACGCTCATCCGGCAAAATTACGTTTCTTAGCTTTCTTCGGCGACAGCAGACGCTCGGATATCGGGAAAATGTAAATTGTTCCTAGCTAGATAGCTAGCTGGAGCTTGTCGCTCATAGAAAGTGACACAAGGCCGCACTGCAGTTGTTTCGCAAGCGCTAACTGTCAGATTATAAGATTTTCTTGCTTAGTAAAGTCAATTGAAGTTTCTATTCTTTGGGCGTAAAAGTCTAGACTCAACTTTAAATCAGATACGCAAAGAAATCAATCAAAGTAGCAATATTCAGTTACAATTCTCGATTTTCGAGAGTCATAGACTACCGATATTGCTGGCTAGTCACTCGAATCTACGATGAGATGAACTGGAATCTTTTGGATTGGAAGTAATAGGTATTGCAATAAAAGTTTTATTACGATTTAAAATCTTTCTTCATGATATATTGACAGGATGTCAAGAACAAAAATAGTCCTACTAAAACATATTGAAGGATTAAGATCCAGAACGCTAATAAGTAAGCTAGTCGATTGCAGTAAGGGCCTTCCTTGGGGTCATAGTTCGGAGGGTATTCGCTGAATACATAATAAGTCCCTAGAAATAAATAAATATATGAGTATAAAGCTAAATCGAATATAAAAATATTTTTAGCAGCGATTGGAAAATTTTGTAATATTTCCATAATTAAAGAAATTATTTCGGTAATGCATAACAACATTTTGATAAGGCATACTGCCATTTCGATAATGTACTACATTCATGCACAAGAGTAAACGTGTTTGGTCAAACTTTACATTGATTTTAGACAGAAGAGATGCTTGTTTTGATCACAGCATAGCATGGGACTTATATTCTCCCAGTACCTGACACTTACCCATATATTAGATTCTACTGTATAGATTCTACTGTATATAGTCTACTGTTCTACGTTCATTTATTAGTAATGAAATATAAATTAAACAGCAGATTTTACTGCCCTGTCTGAATAATTTTCCAACGTCCAATTTAGTAAAGTTTATTTTTATAACCTGACATTTCCTCATTTCGTTTCCACCCTCCTCATAGCGAAAAGGGGCAGAATTTTATTTTACTGATGAATTAAAGAAGCCTTAATATCGTTCTGCCATTTCGGTTTCCCTTGTTGGGTGAGTTATGAATCATAAATGAAGCTTTATATTTCATTGAATAAATAATTATTCAATTTATTTTCAATTTTCTATTTATTTTACTAAATTATTCTTATTTATACATGTTTTGTACTTACCTACGCCAAACCAAACGATATAAAACGCAATACAGCAGACCACAAGATTAAACAAGTATGAATTTGTAGTTTCCAGAAAAACCTTAATCAACATTCCCGTGGCTCCTGCAAAGTACATCTCATTACTCCTAAATTACTTATAATCACTCCCATAACACTTACCAGCCACAATCAAATAAATAGGCACCATTCTGGTAATACTGCAACTGTTCAGGCTGACCCAGCCCATGATAAACATGGCTGCCAACACAGCAAACACGATAATTTCAGCAGCATTCACACTAGCTGCAAGTTTACCTTTATCAGTGTAAGACAAGTGACGCATTCAACAAAACTCACGTATTCTTTTCGGTTTCTCTGTACCTAAGGAACTGTGGGATTCCCCGATGTGCAGGGAGGTCTCCTGTTTCTCTCCGACCTTCTCTGTGTCCGTATTGATCTTTATCTCTCCCATAGTGGCTACAAACTGACCAAAACTTGCAAGGCTGCCAACTGCGGTGATTGTTTTGCTCGGAGCTTAGGTAATCGTCAAGGTGTCTACTGTTTGACTATTTATAGAGACTCCGGGTCGTTCTGTTGTTATTTCTGGCATCGATTTGAACCACTATAACCAATTAACGAAATATACATTATTAATGTAATTCTAACTTGCATACAAAACCTACTGAAGGAAATGTCCTATTAGCACTGATATTTGTTTACTAGCATTACTGGTATAAGCAGATAACCAAAATCATATTTTGTTATTGTTATAATGCATTTTGTATAAATACAGACTATATACATTTGCGATAATACTCCTATAATAACTATTTTAATTGTTTACTTATGCGACAGTGTTGATTGCATAAATTCCAATCCATATATGTATCTTCCAAAAAGTTAACGTTATATCTATTATTATAATTGTACGAAACAATAAACAAATGTAACTTATTTACCTATCATATTGAACCTGTATACAATAGGGTCTTCCACAATGATAAATAGACAACAATGTTGGCACAGCACTGTCAAAATTGGTATGAGACGTATCACTGTAAAATCTTTAAGAAGATAAACATCGAACCAGATAACTAAGCCTTGATTTAATCTATTTTTGTATCTAAATCCGTTTTTACGGATTGCAGCAACTATTGTTTTTACTGATACCCGGTTCAAATGGCTTTTATTAATCACCCAAAGATTCAGATCTTAACTTTGACTAATGTCATTATATTTAGAATACACTGTTGGAATTTTTTGTACAAAAAAAAATTCATAGATCATGAGGCTTGATGTTTTTGTGATGTTTGTTACATTGGAGGAAAATTTGTCTGCATCTGTTATATCGGACTTTAAAGGTAGGCGCACACCAGTCGGCAGCGGACAGAACGCAGCGCAGCGCAAAATACTTCATGCCTACTGGCGTGGAATACTGGCACGGAGCGCAGCCCATAGTGTGTGTTGAAAAAATAATGCGCTGCGCTCCGTCCGTCCGTTGCCGACTGGTGTGCGCTTACCTTTAAAGTGGATGAATGGGAAGCAAAAGAAAATGCCGTTTGCAGTTCCCATGTTGTGGCGAGAGCCTTCCAATCATGTAGGTGCTTGCACGATAGGCGTCTCCGGATATTCGAAGAAGGATAAGCATAAAATAAAATATCCAAATTTGCCATCAGCATCGCGACCTATCCCCCATGGAGAGAACCATCCTCTCCTAAGTGCGCCATCCACTTCATCTTCTTCGATTTTTGACACAGAAGAAATTTCTCCTGTTTAAAGAAACTTGCCTGATTTGACAGAGTGTGTGAAATCACTCTGTCAAATCAGACAATTCGTGAAAATTTACCATTTAGGAACACCTCATCTTATAAACCAGTGCGAACTGAATGATTTAGGACTTAGATTATTCAGGATTAAAGACTTTTGAATTTATATAATTTGTTAACTGTTTTTATTGCAGTTTTCTAAATTTTTTTTGGTTGTATCAGAAAGTTGAAAATTTGTGTAATTAATGTTCTGGTATTGAATGGATTATGTTGTCTAACAAATCTATGTTGTTATTATCTACCCTAAAAACAGACTTAGTCTTGGCGCGTTAAGGGTATTTTAGAGTGTTGGATTTTTACGGTGTTGCGATTTTTAAAAGAAAGCGGCCATAAATATCGGCCTACGCGACATTTTTACCTTTAAATTTTAAGCCCCCTCTCAACGCGTTCTTATTTATGGCGGCGAAACATCCTAAAACATATTTTACCTTTGTAAATTTACAATTCCGCGACGAAAGCGACCCCTAACGGGGTTTTATGGCACCGATTCGTTGTATTTTTTCGCGATAACGTTTACTTCCGTAAATCAAGCTTTATTTTTTTGATATAAAGTTTCAGAAATTTTTGTTTTTGATGGCTTTTTATTGTTAGTTTAGCAAACTCTTTGAGAGTCAGGCGATTTGCTGACATGCGTCACTGAATGTACAGATCCAAACGGGAGTTCAAAATCGACAGCTCGCGTAGTGCAGATACTCATAGACAGAAAGTTTGCGATTCCCAAACAAACGTTGCATGCACAACAGTCGTGCAGGATGTCAAACATTGAAACAGGGTCGGCTGGCGCTACTGGATTCTATAGAATTGCAAACCGGCACCGGTCATCCGGTTTTGTCTGCCATGCTTCGAATCTGTCGGTAATTTAGATCTCGTAATGTCGACAAAAACGGTTCAGAAGTACAACAAACGAACGGGCAAACACGTAAACGTACGGGGGCGGTGCGCCGGTGCTTGATTGCACGCCGTGCGCCGCGCCGTCGATCAAACGGTCCCCCGGCACGGTGATTTACAGTTGGCGAGGTGCCCCACTGGGCCACCGAACAAAGCAAACGCAAAATCGCCCCCCAGGTAATAGTGAAACGAATGGATCACGCCATCGTTACAGCCGCGCGTCAAATACGTGCCCAAATTTGATGCGTATACAGAGACACACTGTAGCTGAGCTTTGGGCCGTGTATTAGTTCCGATGCGCGACGCCAGGTTGCGTTGATTTGCGATCCGGAATTAGATTTATGACGTAAAAGCTTTCGTGCGTCTGTATTTCAGTCGGTGCTGATTAATGATCTTCAAAATGACACACTAATATTGAGTTTTAAAAAGACATATACAGGGTGTTTCAATAGTGCGATGTCGGGAGATCGTACATTTTCTTAAAGATAGTATTAAATAAATTAAATTTTTGTTTGTAGCCTCTACTTGGGATCTCTGTAACCAAACATACAGAAATTCAAGGATTTCTGTTGACGAGAGAGTTTGGACTTTTCCATAAACTATAATCATAACAAAATCAAATATCCCTGAATAATTAACCTAATAGGAAGGTCCTGCCGGAGCAGGTGGGGTTTCCCATGCTATGCGATTCGCGAATCCCTAAATTCTAATGAGTTAGACAACGACATCTGGCGACTATGTCCTGTTTAATATTGGAGGCCACCAGAAATGGAATAATTAAGTCGCCGGCCCTCCTCCCTTAAGGGAGGCAAATAGGAGCAATCCAGCTCCATCAGGGCATGACGGAAGCGTTGCAAGTGTCGCCACCTATACCTTCGTATAACTTCGTTCGCATGAAATATGAAGGAACTTTTAGTAGATCCGAACGCGCTGAAATATACAACGTTGAGACGCGCATCTTAGTGTCGAATCTCTTGCGCGATATTCACATATTAATTATGCAAGTTGTAGTTTACGTGCAGACAGAGACATACTAGATGTTAACTGTTTAATTGAGATAATTAGATCTTGAGTTTGATACGGATAATATAGTAGTTGAGGCAGGGATCACTGATGGCATTATGAGAAATATACTGTCGATATTATCGACCTTTTAGCTATGGAAATAGGCGTTCTACACAAAGCTAGTCTACGTGCTAAGTTATCAAGTCCTACTTGTGTAAAAAAATGGTAAAAATATTGAATCATTGACAGATTTGCGTTCGGGATCGCAAAATAATACTACTAAATATCCAAAAATGTTTCATTTTCCGTCTACATAAACGTAGAAAAGCAACGCACAAAAACAACAGTACCTATTTGTCGTACAAAACGAATTATGGGCACTATCCACTTTACAATCATTCACACACACACACAGAGAGAAAACAGGACCGCATTCAATCCGCGTGTAAAATAATTACGAGCTCACAATTACAAACAATTAGTAGAAAATCCTTGTATCACGGTGCGTCTATTAGAGCGGCAGCGGCGGAATCAGCGTGACGCCACTTAAAAAACTTAATTAAAATCACGCTCGGAGAGCCGGCGACGAAAGGGATGAGAGAAGCAAAGGGTGGACTGAGCGACTGAGGGAGCCCGAACGCCCCAATTCAAATAAATGAGGCCCGTAAAAACGGTTCTCTCTCGTTAACCGATGTTAGCGCCTCATTCTTTACATTGTACGACCGGACTTTTTAACGTAGCATGTGAGCCACTAGGCGACGGATAAAGCTTCTGCCACACTGATCCGGATACGCAGACACGAGCACGTACATGATATTTTCTAGAAGTATCACTGATAGTTTTGACGTGATTTGCGGAATAAATCGAAATGCATCAGTTTAAATGTTACCAGAAATTATCCAGAATTAATCAAACATGCTTATAATCCTTAAAAAGTAACATGCGTACCTTGGGTACACTATGGCGGAGGCGACACGTCCCGTTTCTCGCAGGCAGCAATTCTGACCCTTTGCCGTTTGTTCCAGGCAAAATTGGAGACCAAAGCGCTCAAAGCTAAGAGGCCCGGATTCACGGACGACCGCTATAACGAAACGTCGTACTACATTGAGAATGGTAAGTTGAGTAGTCTTAGTCTGACCTTTTTTTTATTTCTTATTTTCTTAATGAGCGTTGAGTATATACAGGTTGTGCTCGTTTTTAATTAGAATGATTGTGTAGACCTTTTTTTGGGTTGTTTATTTCGGTCTCATATTTGAAAATTTACCAAGAAAATATTCCTCCAGATTTTATACAGTAGAGTAATTTACCGCCACATTTCGGTGCTTTTTACGTTCCAGAAGATACATCTCTCTGAGAATGCGCAAGGAGCTAGATCTCGGTACCATTAACATAAAGGAGGTGTAATCTGGCGTGTATTTGGGGGTTGCCACGTGGCACTTTAAAGGGTCCCGCTGAAATGGAGAAGTTAGACGCTGGTCGCGCAACTGTTTATTGCGGCCGTAAATGTTACGGGCCCAGGTCGTTGTTGCAAAATTTATTTTTAATTCGAAATGGTACCAAGAGGACGGTTTTACTGTTTGCTGAATTATTTATGTCATTGTTTGTTGTAAAATTCGACCCACTTTCTTTCTACACTCTTTCTACACTATACGAATCAGTTGAAAGGTTGTACACGAATTTTTTTCGTTATTTTGAGTTAGTATTGAAATTTCTCAACGTTTTTAGGAAGGTTGTATGCTTGATCTAGTCCGGTTTGCTATTATTCATCATGAAAACATATAGTTAACAATATGGAATAAAAAAATCATTTTAAGGGTTTTTATTTCAGGGTTGAGGAAGGTATACCCGTACTATTTCACATTCACAACGTTCACAAAGGGTAGATGGGTTGGTGAAAGGATACTGGACGTTTTCGCGAGGGAGTTTAGGGCGCACCCTGCCGAGGAATACGAGAGATGCATACAAGCAGGCACCTTAACAGTTAATTACGAAAAAGTACCAACTGACTACAAACTCAAACACAACGATCTTTTAGCCAATATTGTTCACAGGTTAGTGGTTAATATTTTTTAATTTCCCCACACTTCAAATTTAGATCATAGAAAAGTGTACAATTTTCTAATTAAGTATAAATTCAATCATCTTTGAAATTGATATAAGACAAGTACTAAATAGCCAATATAAACCAGAAATACACATTTTTCTGTGTGCTTAGTTTAAGAAGTCTTGTGTACAGTGTCGTTGTGGTCAAAATATCTCCTAAACGAATATGGCAATGTCTGTAGCAATTTACAGGGTATATTAAATCTGATAGGATCGTAATGGACATTCTAGCTAAAAGCGAACGTAGAGCTTCAATCTGGTGATGATGTCCGTTTATGAAATTATTTCCTGAGGCGACCGCTAGAGTGCAGCCCAATTAAAGTACATGCGAACAGCGCACATGCAGCGGCGATTTGTCGGCATGTTGCGATTTAATTCAATATTCGGTAATTTGGGCGCGTATTTTGCCCGTAACATTTCTATATAGACTATATAGACTCGCAAATTGCAATTATGTTTTTGTCAATAGATTGGCTTAATTAGTAAAACCGGTAATTCGTATATGTTAGCTGAAGTTCATTGGAATTTATGTTGAACAAATTGTGTTTACGGTAACCGAGTAATGATGATGTACTGCAGGTTGATTAAGCCGTTTTGCATCAGAAACTATTTCTATTGTGTCAAATACTTTGTGGAATAACAAAATCTTATATCCTCTTTATGCACTTTGGATTTGTCTACAGTGGCCGACAAAAGTCGACGTACTAGTTATTTTTTGTTGTTACAAAATAATAAAAGTGGATTTAAAACAAAACTGGATCATTACTTTTCTTCGTAATGCACCTCAAATGATTAGTAGTCTATTAATACTAGTTTGTACCACTGAAGTCGACATGTACACATGACTTATCCCTTCTAAACATTAAACCCATTAACAAAATTGACTAATCCTAGACAAAATAAACAAGGTTACCCTCTAAAAACCATAGTACATAATTGTGAGTCTATGTATGTAAATTAATTAATTGGAGACTGAATAAACAACGATACAACCACGAATATTCGATGACAATCGAATTATACTGGGTGTAATCCGCGGTCTCCGACTGTTAAAAGGGTTCAGACGACCACCAACCGACATGATGTGTACCAAACGACGTACAAGTCACATGATTAAATGTTACAGACACGAAGTGCCCGTCACAAGCCAACCGATCACCATTGTACACATGGACGAGGATATTGTGGTGGTCAACAAGCCTGCCTCTATCCCTGTAAGTGGCCACTGAGACTGCCAACTACACTCTATGCTATCTCTCTGCCTGTCTTGCCTATCTCTCTGCCTTCTTTAGTTTTAGTAGCATGCTTTCTGTTTACTATTTTATTGTCTGCAATCTTGGTGTCTATAAAGGTTTAGATATTGATCTGCAATTTAAAGAATTGCTGATAAGTGATTATCATAACTCTTGCCTTGCACCACCATAGTCAAAGTTAACATAGTCTAGGCATAAAAGCAATTAACACATTACCTTCCTCCATCACTTAACAAATAAAAACTATGTCCATCCAAACCCAAAAACTGATTTAAAACAAAATCAAAGAATTCTACCACCAATACTAAAACAATCGAGTAACGGTGTCGAAAAAATTGAAACAAGTGCCGTCTACCGTTTTCAGCCTGTAGTACCTACAATCTGATTACTATTTACAGACATGAGACTCCTGTATTATCAAACCCAATCAAGCTAATTCATGTTGACGAGGACATTGTAGTTTTGGACAAACCGTGTTCACTTCCGGTGAGTAGCCCGTGTGGTACGGTCGCTCACTTCAGGGACACCTGTACAGTGCCAAAAGCCACCGATAACCTTATTATTTGGTCATGTTTTTACAATTGAAATGCAGAATAACAGGGACCGACCTGCAAGTGAAATTGTTGTTTTTTTTTATCTGTCGATGCCATGTTGTGTTTTCGCGGTGTTTCATGTTGGTAACACTGTGAAAATAACTGTTGTGCTCACCTGTTCTGTAGTTTTTTTCTTGTGTTCTTGTAAATAATTTATTCACTAAACTTTGTGAAGTTAGACTCATATCTGTATGCATTAGCTGATTGGGTTTGTATTTCGTTTTGTTGTATTTTGTACCAGCATTTTTGACATACAACATCAAACAAAATTAATTAAGTTAACCCCCCCCACAAAAAAGAAAAAAAAAAAACGAAGAAATAAATGCCATATCCAAAAAACACCCATATTTCATAACGGACCTATATATTTTCCAATTTCCTGCAAAAAAAAACGTAATCCTTGGAAATTAATTTAGAGAAAAAATCGGGCTCGTAAGCAGCCATAAAAACGTCGAGACCCAATTTCAGGGACATAAAAAGCTTTCGGTACCTAAGACAGACTTTTTATTTTCGCCCACGATTCTTTCTACTTCGTAAAATTTTATCTGGACGTTGAAAACGTTCGTTTTCAACAGGTTATAGTCGAGTCGGGTTTATCGAAATAAGGATGCAGACTTCCGCAGCAAAATTTGCATATAAATCCACCATTAATTATCCTGCCTTTATGCTTATGTTTATAGCGGGTGAGGAGGCATTTAAATTTAGACGATCTAATAACTCAAAAACCAGCAATATTTTTTTATCAGTTCTAACCTATTCTTAAGCCCACATCACTTGATAAAACACATCACACATCTTTAAAAATAAACATACCACATTCTGCTACACCCAAGACTTAATACCATAGTTATTGGTATAAATTAAAAAAAGTGAATAATAATATTGCATCCCTGAGAATGCTTGTAGTGTGTGTGTGTGTGTGTGTGCACCTTGAAATTTGCACTACGCCATCACCAGAGTGTTTTTTGCAGTATTTTAACAAGGTTGCGTCTGCTTATTTGCATGTTGCCTGTTCTCAGCTGCTTTTTAAACCGCACTAAGCATTATTTCCGCTTTTTATTATGCTCTGTTCTGTGTGTGAGATTGCATTTTCGATTAGCTTTAGAATAGCAGCGTCTAAACGACTTCTGTTGTAGTTTATGTCGAGATAAACTAACTTTTATAAACTAGTTTTACGTATATAATTGAAAATGTGAAAGGTCTCACAATAATTTATGTGTGCATTGTTTCAAAAGTAACGAGATTTTGCAACAAGACGATGCAATTTAATATGATTGCCACAATAAATTGTCTAAACACGTTTGTACTTATTCAATTTTGTGAAGCCAGAGCCACTCTGTACGATACCTAACGACAGTTCCTATGATATTTATCACACTGACATTTAACGTCATGGCATGTCAGTGGCACTGACGTTTGTCAAAATCTGACAATTTGCAACACAGCCTTCGTCTGTGGATTATGTCAAACTGCTTCTATAAAAGCTGATGGGTTTTAAACCGTTCATGCTACTGATCTGCAAATTTGTATATATATTTAACGTCACTGGAGTATGATTTGGTAACATTTGCCACTTCCGGTTGTACCAATAACAATCCAGTTCCAGTAATCCAGTAAATCCAGTAATCCAGTAAATCCAGTAAGCAAGCAATCCAGTAATCATTGCAATCGATTCAGGGGACCTCAAAACGCGTATTTCCGCTGAAATCTCGAAATATCATTTTCCTTGTAGGGTACTAGTCGGAAAGTAAAAATCATTTATTACTTTTGGATCATAATGCACAAACTTAACGTTTCTTTGCCATATTTAACATCTAAATCAAACATGTTTAGGTGCACCCCTGTGGCAGATACAGGCACAACACGGTGGTCTTCATTTTAGCGAAAGAGTATAACTTGAAAAACCTGAGGACGATTCACCGATTGGACAGGTTAACCAGCGGTTTATTGCTCTTTGGTAGATCGCCCAAGAAGGCCAGACAGATGGAACACCAGATCAGGAATCGCTTAGTCCTGAAGGAATACGTCTGTAGAGTGGAAGGCGAGTTTCCAGAGTAAGATTTTTTTGTCAAAAAGCAATCAAATTTTGACAATTTTCTTGTCCGTTTCTCGATGACTTATGAACTGTTTCTAGTGAAATACTGGAATGTAACGAAGCAATCGAAGTTGTCAGTTACAAGATCGGCGTTTGCAAGGTGTCACCGAAAGGAAAAGACTGCGTGACAATTTTCCAGAAGTTGGGGTACAACGGACGTTCTAGTATCGTGCTTTGTAAGCCTAAGACTGGACGGATGCACCAAATCAGGGTACACTTACAATATCTAGGTAAATAATTGTTCTGCCGCAAGTTTTGTGAAAAAGAATTGCTAAATAATGAATTTCTTTGCAGGATATCCTGTTGTTAACGATCCTTTATATAACCACGACGTATTCGGCCCTGTGAAGGGAAAAGGTGGCGATCTTGGTGGAAAAACTGATGAACAGCTCGTCAGAGATTTGATCCATATCCATAACGCTGAGAATTGGCTTGGTATGGATGGAGACAGCGAACTGTCCATGTTTAACCCTAGGAAAGGAGATTTGGATGACTCGTTAGTCAGTGCCCTTGTGCCTAAAGGTAAGAACCATCCAAAGTCCTTATTTGTCTTAATCAAATTCTAGCCACTTTAACCCTAGGTGATCTGTAACATCTATACAAATCGACATTTATAGAACTATCTTCCATTCTTCTAGATCGTGTTCTTGGTGACGACGATGCGGATCCAGTCTCAAGAGAACCATCACCTTGTGGGGACGCCTGTGACAATTCGGCTCCAATGGCGTGCGAAAGATCGCCGCATCCTCTATCCGTTTCCTCGTTGACGGCGAGTAGAAACGACGCGAAAGTCACCGTCGCGACGCAGACGGGACACGAGGCACCAGACCACTCATTTAATCCTGACAAGATGACCGTCGACAAGCACTGTTACGAGTGCAAAGTGCGATACAGGGATCCGAAACCGCAGGATCTTGTCATGTATCTACATGCATGGAAATACAAAGTAAGTAGCATAGAATATACATACGTGAAGCTATAATAAAAAGGTATGTTGCGCATGCGTGAATATGGCTTGATTTAAGGTAAGCACAGACTATACAGTAAGGAAACTAATTTTTGTTCTTGTGTGCAGGGTCCAGGATGGGAATATGAAACAGAATTACCGGATTGGGCAAGAGTTGACTGGGTGGATCCGGACATATCTGAGTGATAGTCATAGCGTTACGTAAATCATCTTCCTTTTACACAAAGAAAAAACTGTAATTTGTAAGGCATCTCTATCCATTCTGTCTTTCTATGCTTAGATTACTTGTTACATTGGTAAATAAAACCCCATGCGTTAAAAGGCAGGGTCCAAAGACACAATCATTTGATCACACGATTTCTTAGTGATGTAAATTATTATCGATATATATTTCGTATATATTATTACGTAGCGCATAATTTTTTTTAGTATTTCAGTACTTACTAAAAAGAATTTGGCCTCATAGTGATTTTCAAAATGAGAAGAAAATAAGAGAAAAACAAAGAATTTGCAATCAAATATTTTTGTATCCATTAAATCTTGTAAGCGAGTGTAAAAAAAAATTAATCATAGAGCCTGTTGTTAAATGTTGTTTCACTGTGTAAGTGCCATGTTACCGAACATATAAAATGAGGGAAATAGCACAATGGGGAACCGTAGTAATATATTATATATTTTTAGCAACTGAAAATGTATATCCAAAATGATGATTTCGAATTTTTTCTCGAGTATAACAAAGTAAAGATGATACACTGGAATACATTTCGTGCCTTGTGACATTAATAAGTGTTGTGACAGTTTAAAAAAAAAAACGAGTTAAATGAAGAAAAATATACGAAACTGTGAAATATCCAATAATACCATATCAAATTTTATTAATTCTTCTCAAAAAAAAAGGACCCTTGCTCATAGCAAAGCCACCAACTTTAGTTTTATAAGCACTGACTTGGGATTGTTTCTATATACAGTGTCGGCCAGTACCAGCCGCCGCATCAGTTTTGTGCGAGAGAGAACGTTTGAAACACATCCCCACCAATTCAGGCACCGCCTTTATATTGGTTTCTTGCTTTCTCTTATGGGCTATACGGCGTCTGAAAGTGGCCGACACTGTATAGATAATATGAATGTGTGCAGCTTTAATTAATCATGACATAATAACAATACCTTGCTTTATCATTGTATTTGAAGCATTAGAAATTATTTTAAGTTGTTGATAGCACAGTATTAGTAATTTGAAGTAAAACACAGCAAAAGATTATAATCAATTTCAGTATTTAATTGTGTGGTTAACGAGGTTCTGCTGTATATATCTAATTATTATTGTCAGTGCTACATAATATATACTTTATGAATCACAAAAGATATAAAGACATTTTTTCTTAACTTAGCATAATTAGTTGAATTACAAATTAATGTTTAATATTATTGCTAACAGAGAGTTCATTTTAAAATTTACCGCCTTGTTGAAGAACAATTTAAAATATTATAATGGAGGGAAGTTTTGATATGTACACCCTGTATGAGAAAGGATACTTATGTATATTGTTATGTTTGTGATGTTAGAAAACCATATAGGGACCTATATAACTATACTTTTGTTGTTTTTATCGTTATAATTACCAACTTTCAAAAAAATAAAAGATTTTCGACTTATTTTTGGAGAGGCCAGTATAATTTTCACCAAAGACTTTCAGGCACAAAATACAGGGAAATACGATATCGCTTGCAACCTGTTTTCCGCAATACAGGAAACTTTATTATCAACGATGATAAGTCGAAAATCCCCAAAAATTTAATCTAGTTAAAGAAAAAAATGCACGGAATCAACTGAACAATCCGAAGGAAACAAATTATGAGCTTAAAAATATTTAAAAAGCTATGAAATAAGGAGCTAGCTTTTATAATTTTTTAACCAAAGTATAATAATAACAAGAAAAACGAACAGACATCAGAATTAAAGGGCTTAGCGCTTCCAACAAGACAAAAATAAAGCTACATCTAAAGAATACATTGTGTGAAGAATTAAAAAACGATTTAAGCATTTTTTAAATAAAATAACTCTATACCTATGTGTAATAAATAAATAAA
Organism: Aphodius granarius; assembly: GCA_963971325.1. Lineage (NCBI taxonomy): Eukaryota > Metazoa > Arthropoda > Insecta > Coleoptera > Scarabaeidae > Aphodius > Aphodius granarius. The sequence goes on from OZ020225.1 coordinate 30,002,489, forward strand.
TCAGTATGTGTATAAAAATATTACTGTGTAAGGTGTTTTCTTTAGTTGGCCGATTGTAAACAGCTTTTTGACTTGTCGAAAAAAATTATTAGTATGTATTTTCGTATATTCAGAAGTGTCGATAACTATTACTAAAAATATATTACTAAAGAATAAATAAATAAGCGTTGGAAAGCTGTTTCATTCGGTTATTGAAAAAAGACGTGTTAAATAGAATTAATAATCTAAGACAAAGACATGTAGTATTATTTTGTGTGTTTTTCTTTAATTTTTGTTTCTTTCTAATTTTTATTCTTTGTGGCCTTCCAGAGTATCAAAAGACAATAGCGTCTCCCTTAATGCTGCTGGGTGACGTTCACCATGCTTTCAAATACTTTTTGTAAGTTGTACATTAATAAGAAAAATGGAAAGGTTTAAAATAAACGAGAAAAAAAAATTATAATCTTTAAGACATCAGATGAAAAGTAATCTTTGTTTATCGCTTGTTATAATCTGTGATGATTATATTGTTTATACAGCTACTATGACGACAGGATAAAGTTAAGATTTTAAATATAGGTATTATGTAATTATGATTATGATTATTATTACTACTGTAGTTTCCAGTGTGTACAATTAAACAATATGAATAAATTGGTAAAATCTCTTTTTATTTTGTAACCTATATTTATTTTAAATCCTTAGAATGAGAACAGAAAATCTTATAGGTACAAGATGAAAGTAAAATGGCATATAGGCAACCAAATTTATACGATTGGTCCCCCACGATTGGTTACCAAGTGACTTTCAACCTTTGATTGCGATGTTAGACGAAGGTACAACGTGTTACTCGACCTAACTTCTTGTTACTCGTCCCAACTTCTTGCCACTGAAAATTTTCTAAGAGAGACGAGTAACACGAAGAGTCAAGTGACACAAAAAGGTATAGAGTGACTTCCAAGTTTCGATCGCGATGTTAGACGAAGGTACAACGTGTTACTCGACCTAACTTCTTGTTACTCGTCCCAACTTCTTGCCACTGAAAATTTTCTAAGAGAGACGAGTAACACGAAGAGTCAAGTGACACGAAAAGGTATAGAGTGACTTCCAAGTTTCGATCGCGATGTTAGACGAAGGTACAACGTGTTACTCGACCTAACTTCTTGTTACTCGTCCCAACTTCTTGCCACTGAAAATTTTCTAAGAGAGACGAGTAACACGAAGAGTCAAGTGACACGAAAAGGTATAGAGTGACTTCCAAGTTTCGATCGCGATGTTAGACGAAGGTACAACGTGTTACTCGACCTAACTTCTTGTTACTCGTCCCAACTTCTTGCCACTGAAAATTTTCTAAGAGAGACGAGTAACACGAAGAGTCAAGTGACACGAAAAGGTATAGAGTGACTTCCAAGTTTCGATCGCGATGTTAGACGAAGGTACAACGTGTTACTCGACCTAACTTCTTGTTACTCGTCCCAACTTCTTGCCACTGAAAATTTTCTAAGAGAGACGAGTAACACGAAGAGTCAAGTGACACGAAAAGGTATAGAGTGAGTTCCAAGTTTCGATCGCGATGTTAGACGAAGGTACAACGTGTTACTCGACCTAACTTCTTGTTACTCGTCCCAACTTCTTGCCACTGAAAATTTTCTAAGAGAGACGAGTAACACGAAGAGTCAAGTGACACGAAAAGGTATAGAGTGACTTCCAAGTTTCGATCGCGATGTTAGACGAAGGTACAACGTGTTACTCGACCTAACTTCTTGTTACTCGTCCCAACTTCTTGCCACTGAAAATTTTCTAAGAGAGACGAGTAACACGAAGAGTCAAGTGACACGAAAAGGTATAGAGTGACTTCCAAGTTTCGATCGCGATGTTAGACGAAGGTACAACGTGTTACTCGACCTAACTTCTTGTTACTCGTCCCAACTTCTTGCCACTGAAAATTTTCTAAGAGAGACGAGTAACACGAAGAGTCAAGTGACACGAAAAGGTATCGAGTAACTTCCAAGTTTCGATCGCGATGTTAGACGAAGGTACAACGTGTTACTCGACCTAACTTCTTGTTACTCGTCCTATCTTCTTGCCTTCAAAAAATTTTTTAGAGACGCGTGACAGAAATCTCTGTCCAAACATGAAAATTAGTAAATCTTGATACATATTTCGTTATCAAGTAATGATGTCGATTTATTGAACAATTTAAGAGCATGATTTGTTGTACGGTGACCCGTGAATGTCTCGTGATAGATAAAATTTATGACGGAATGCTATTAAATGATTACCATTGCAATTATTATTGTAGATCTGTTTGTTAGCAAAGCAGACATTAAAATGGCAGTAAATTCTTATTTTGAATTATAAACGGGGTAAATTATAAGTTAGGAAAGCAATAAATATTGAGATATAATAATAATCTTGTAATTAATGGAATTATTCTGTCGACATTTTGTACAAAATTGTTAGAAGGAAGGCGTGATGGTAGGTAGGTTTGTTCGTTTTCTACTCGAGTCCGTTGCGGGGCGCATTCGTTCTCTAAAAGACGTAAGCTTTTGTTGGACCTGAAATGGCATTTTTTGGTCGATATACAGCTCAATACCATATAAGAATTGATTTGAGGTTGCCGATGTTCTTATTTATTGAAGCGTTAATCCACAAATCTATATCTAGTCATCACAAATATCGGATTTATTTAATTGAATTAACCTTGATGCTTAATAATTTATAACAAACCAAACCAAAAGTAGCTTATACAGTTTCCACATTATGTATTACCTATAATAATCAATGCATTCAGGATTGTAATTCGTCGCAAGATTCCTTCTTAAAATGAGTCTTTTTATGAACGACAATTGTTGGCACCATTAAGTGTCTGAACACTTTTGCAATTATTCAATTTAGTAAAGCCAGAGCCCTATCTGTACGCTACCTAATAGTTTCTATGACAGAATTACATTTGTCATACTGACATGTAATGTCATGTCATGTCAGTGGCATTGACGTTTGTCAAAATTCTGTCAAACTGCTTCTAGAAACCCTTATAGCGCCTAAACCATTTATCTCAAAGATCTGAAAATTTGTATACATAATTAAAGTCACTGGATGGTGATCTGAAATTTCGGTTGTCTGATTATCACCAAAAACAATCCAGTTCATCCCCCGGTAATTCTAAATATATATACCAAATTTCAGCCCGATGCGTTGTTCCGTTTGGGCGCAATCGTGTTCAGAGGACCTCAAAACGCGTATTTCTGCTGACATCCCGATTTTTTTTGTCGTTGATTAGAATACTTTCCTTCTAGGGTACTCGGAAAGTAATAAATGTATATAAATGCAGGAAATGCAAATAGAATAGGTAAATAACTATCTTTACCGAGCCTGAGTGTGGCCTAGCGGTAAGATGTTAGCGTTGCACTCAGGGGGTCTCCGGTTCGAGCCCGGGGACCTGCTTCCAGGGTGCCGTTTTTTTCTGTGGTTTTCCTCACTCCTTGGCGAATGCTGGGAGCCAAACATCTTAAGACGTTCCACAGGCGCGGGCGAGAATAATAATACTCTGGCCTGCCGATGCCCCCCGTAATTGGCGAAAGCTGTTGGGGGATGTTAAGAACAATATTATTCCATTATATATCAATCACAATCAATTAGTGCAGATAAGCAAATCTACTTTTTTTTGCTCACTTACTATCTCTTCCCGCAACAATCTCAGCGTCAAGCGGCCAATAGTAAACGCAATGAGCGTGCGCGATCGCTGACGACCGCGTGGGTAAACGGAATGCAGGAACCGCGCGGTTTTCAACAATCACTCGCGTCCACGTTCAGTCAAAGTTTAACCGCGCCGGTATCAGCAACAAGACTTTCACCCACCAGTGAACCATCATCTTTCGATACATAAACAGTCATTATAAAACACCAATGACAGATTGTTTAGCGGTTGAATTATTACCAAAAACGGATATGGCCGACGCTAAACTTAGGAGCCGGCAAGAGAGCACCGAAAGTGTTGCGTCTTCTTCAGCAACTGAAGGCTACTCCGATGAAGAGAAAGACGAAATGGATGACTTGAATATTATCAAAACAGTTGGTGAGTTTTTTTTTTCTCTTTTTCTATATAAATCATATTGGCCGATCTAAATCCTTACTGATCTGCAACTTCGTGAAGCCACAGTCACTTTGAATTCTTGTCAGTGTGTGAAGTCTTGTCATGTCAGAGGCCACTGACGTTTATCAAAACTTATCAATACAGAACCATAACGACTCAGACTATGACTACTGCCAAACTGCTTCTATAAACGCTTAAATATCGCCTAAACCCATTGTTCTATTTTAATTAGTTCATCCCACTGTTCTATTAATTGATTTAACGTTACAGGAGGATGAGCTGGTATCAGGTAAAATCAGTTAAATCATAAGAAAATGATTGTAACATCTGCCCCTTTCAGTTGTTAGATTGTCACCAAAAACAATCCATTTCGTCCCCCGATAATTCTAAATATGTATACCAATTTTCAGCCTGATTCATTGTACTGTAATATCAGTTCATCCTCCAGTCATTTTAAATATGTATACTAATTTACAGATCAATGGGATGAACGGTTTAGGCGCTATTAGCTTTTATAGAAGCGGCTTGACAGAATCCTCAGTCTTCGTCGCTGTGTTGCAAATTGTCAAATTTTGACAAACGTCAGTGCCACTGACATGACATCACATTAAATGTCAGTGTGACAAATGTTATTATGTCACAGAGAGTGACGTTAGGTAGGGTACAGAGTGGCTCTGGCTTCACAAAATTGAATAATTGCAAAAGTGTTCAGAAACTTCACTGTGCCAACGGTGTAGTCGGAAAGTTAGGTGAAGGCCACCCCAGATATTTTTGATAAGTATGCAACAAAAATTAAATGTTACGTTAGTTATATTTCATTAATTAAGCATGGAAAACCGTCGAAAATTTGAAAAAACTTACTTAACGATTGAAAGAAATTGATGGCACTTCTACAATGTAATGACGATCATACAGAATACATTCCCTGTTCATATGATGAACATTTTACTCATTTCTGATTTTTTGTAACTCTCCACGTTATAGTAAATATTTAATAACTGTAGAAAACAAATAAGAACGTCAATATCTATATTCTAGAATAAGATATGTAAACATAATTATTACGTCGATTAAATTTCCTTAAAACATTATAATACGGAACATTCCAGATATCATCGAAATTGTTTTAACTCGGACATTATTGACCAACACAACTATATAAAACAATGACGCTGACGTTTTCTTGAGTAGTTAATCGCATTCTTCTGTTATCTAAAAATTCCGTGTTTGATAAAATTTTTACGGATCATTGGCCCTTGCTATCAATAACCGATTGAGTAAACTAAAATATTCTGCGTCCCAAAAATGCTAATATTTATACATACAATGTTGTTAATTCAATACAGACGCTATTATTGTAAAGAAAATGATGATAAATAATTGGTAAATGGTCAATTTTATAAAACGATTACAGTTTTAATAAAAAAAATATTGAGTTGAGCAAATAAACAAATTCAAGGTTCAACGATTATTAAACCAAATTGATAAGAACTGCATTTTTTACTGAGGTATTAAAATGAATGAAATGCATCTCTCTATGTACATATATATAAATTTGCTGACGCAATACTTATTAACAATAGTGCAAGTCGTTATCATCAGTTCACTCACTTCATTTTACTGATGCGTCTTCTTTTAACATTAAAATTAACCTTTGGTCCAGTTATTGTGTTATCTCTTTTCAGGGAATTACCAACGAATAATCGGATTGCTTGTTTAACCTATATCCGCGCGATTTGGGTCAAATTGATACGCACTGCAACGTGTTTATTATTGGTTTTATTTTATATGAAAACGTTGCAAAACTAATTTTAAATATACGCGACCTAGTCAATTCACTCTGTATATCCTATACCAACAAACAATATTTTATCTAGAGGCATCTCTAGAATATTTACGTTATCAGTGTTCATGTTTGTGTATTTTCTATAAAATACACAATGTTTATGTTTATTAAAAATCGAGAACATAACTCAAATTTCATGCCAATAACGAAGGTTACCTAACCCTATACAACTGGTTCACCTTTGCCCCAGTTCTCACGTAATAAATCGGTTATATCGACCAAATAATTGTGCGTTATCACACTGGATTTACGTAGGTTCCCAACCCAAGGCATTCCAGTAAGATTATTTTCGAGTTTAGCAAAGATTTAAAGGTTTAAAGGTTACGTAAAAAAAGCAGATGTGTTTTCAATCGAGATATTGTGAAGTTGTCAACCTAACAACTGAAAAAAGTTATTTTATCTGTTGATATTACCGATGACATTAATCTGTTTTATAAATTGACATTATCTAGCATCTGAGCGTTGTCTCTCTACCGAAAATATCTCTAAATATCTCTAGCTATAAACAACATTATTTTTTTTTCTAACAAAGAACAGCACGTTGTCACACTATGACGTATATGGGCGAGTCTTTTAATCCACAAATCGAAATTTATTTTGATTTTTCCCGGCATGACAGAGTGTAAATTGGACAGCATTTACCACACATTCAATCTCGATCATTTCGGGGTTATTTTTCAACTGAAGCGTGATTTTTTTTCGTTAAAGAGAACGAACACCTGCGACCGTACCAGAAATAGAACGAACATGGTAATTTTCGCCAAAAGGTTTGATCCATCGCCACTTCGAATTTAGTGCCGTGGTAACAGCCGTGGCGCTTTTCCTTATCGCTATTTTTGGATTCTGGTTCGAACACGAATGAAGAAAAACGTCAACTTTTACCATCACTCTAATTTTTGTGCTAACTCACTCAATTTTAATTTATTTAATAATATTTTCTTGTAGATTTTCGAGCCTGTAGATGTTGTGTAAAGTTTAAACACATCTTGAAGAAACTAGTTCTAAAAATAACCACGAGAGCGCTAGACAACCGAGCGCCTGTAAAGCAATCAAACTCCAAGAATCGGCCAATCAAAAATAGCGAACTCCGCTCTATATTTCTCACATTTCGACATTGCATAAACCAAAATATTTGTGTAAAAGCGAGACGAAATAAACGCACGCAATACGCGTATACATATTTATTTGTATAAATTCAAAACATATTAAGGTTCTGTGAGTTAATTTTTGTTGGAAAACGTAAACGTAACAAATTTTATTTTTCTCGTGACCTGGCAGAGTGGTCATTTTCACTGACGCATGTTACTAGTCACAGTGTGAACTTTGTTTGCACTAGTGTCATTAATTTTGCTGTAGGATACGTTTTGAGCTGATGTCGTTGGCTAGACACTAGTGAAAGGTACTGATATTGTTTCAGGAATTTTAGTGTGTATAAATAACGTATATTTTGTGGCCAAAAATAATATGTTTCATGTATAGAAATACGGACGTCATACCACAACATGTATAGAGTTATTTTGAAAACATTAGGTACTATCATACTTTGTAAAACCTTGATTATGGTCGTTAGTTCGTAGTCTTAGTCTAAAATTCTTCAAAAGATTTATGTTGCTTAATATCCTGTGTTATACTGTAATGTATTGCATATACACATACAGCATTGAACAGATGAAAGTAATTGTAAAATTTAAATTAAAAATGTATGACAGAGGAATCTCACTGTTTTAGATCTACTAAAACAAACCATCGTTCGTTTCCTAAATAATTTCAACAAGATAGACTGCTGTAACATAAACACTGACTCAGTAAGTTATTTCTTTCTCTCGAAATTGTGTGCAAAATATACGACTTTCCCTTTGATCTTTGAACGTGAAAACTTTTTTTATATTATTTATTGTCAACTGACTATATATAATATTAAATAATTATCTAATTATTATATAATAAATACCTGATTATTTTGTTGCATATATGTATCAAATATTATAAAAAAACGTTCTTATTTTCCTGGTAGGATTAAAAATAATAATCTGAATTTAAAAATACCCTAATTACCATACTCATAGAGTTATTTTCGGCGCACCTACACAGCAATATTACCCAATAATAAATTTTAAAATTGCTCCGCTGAAAATTAAACATTGAGAGCGAAAGCAAGCAGGGAAATTTTACACTCAAAACTATAACGTGAATATGCAACGTTACGGTCCATAAAACACAAATGTGCGGCAGTTATTTCTGACTATTGTCTGTTAAATAAAAGCCAGCAAACAAAATTTAACGTTTACCGTTTTCCCGGTTATTTTTAATTTATATTCGACAAGTTTTATCACTCTGTTATTATGAGTTCGGAATTGTTATTGCCGAATGGATAATATAGACCAATTGTTTTCACCGTTTTGTTAGTCATGTTAAATTTTAGTTTATGATACCATTAAAAGTTATTTGAATTGTTCTTTAATAATGGTATTTATTATTTTAAACCACATCTTATTAGTTTCTGTTTGTTTAGCTCTAAAAAATAAATTATGATGTGAATAATAAGCATTGTTTCCTAAATAAATACGAGCTAAACAAGTAATGTGTGAAAGGTAAATTAGATATCTTACAACTCCTGCTTTACACTTCGAAATAAATTTTAATTATGCGTGACCCTAAATATCTAATCTATTAATTTAGGTTAATAAGTAGAACGAAAGAACAAATGCCACCAGACAACAATGGCTTCAAACTAGGATTTAGTTCACTATTTTATCTCGAAGCTCGTAAATATTGATGGCTTAATTTGATTATATTAATCGCTCTAAAGTTAGCACACTTGCAGTCCCAGATTATAATTATAGATATTAAAACATGCTAAAACCATGCATTACGAGATTAAAATATCTCGAATCCAACCTAGATTTGTCATTTCCGGAGTTATAATGGGTTTCATGCCAAATTTCGTACAGATGCATTTAAAACTGTATTAATTCTCTAAGTCACTACTAGAAGACGTTTAACTAGGTATCAAATATCAAAAGATATTTAGTTATAAACAAATATACTTTTCCTATTCTCTCTTAGTACTAAAACAAAAATAACATCTCTTTGAGAAACTCGAAACTGCTCGTAACAAAATCACCCAGCTGACGTCAAAAAGATGATTTTCTATTTTTGATTTTTAGCCAACGTCAGTATTAATGGGATTGAAAAATCGCCTACACTTGTCGATTATTTAAGAATTTTTGAGGCTGACCGCTCACTGACGTCAGGTTTTTGCGGTATAAATCAAGAACCCATCAGAATCGACATGTGTTCAGTTAAGATAAACATTAAACATTCTGTATAGTGCATTAGTTATTTTTTTCGCAAAGCCTCTCTGACGCGAATCGCTCATAGATTTGTACCGTAAATTTAGAGAGGTGGAGATAGCTTTGAAAATTACTGGTTTTAGATACTACTTCGGTTTGATTTATGCACGCTGAATTAGACTGAAATTATAAACGAATTTGCTTTGAGTGTCCGTGTGGTAGACATCAAACTCTTTGAGTTCTATTTGCTATTTTAATATTTCATTTCGGAATACTTTTGTATGGTTCTTGTAGGTACTGACAAGTATCCACTATATTGAATTTTGTATTTAACTTGTTTTATGGTTTTTTACATAAAATATGTTTATATACATTACTTATCTAGTACATGTGGTGGTTGATTGATTGCTTATACAACAAAATAAACCAAAGGAAGCGATAAAAATAACACGAGATTAAAATACCTCAGAAAATATGACTTACGTCAACTAATAAACCTGTGAAGAAATATCTGGGGTGGCCCTCACCCAACTTTTCGACTGTCTGAACAGTTTTGTAATTATTCAGTTTGGTCACTCTGGACTCTGTTTTACCAAACTGTTTTGGACATTAGTCATACTGACATTTAAGGTCATGGCATGCCAGTGGCACTGACGTTTGTCAAAATCTGACAATTCGAAACACAGTGACAAAGGCTGTGGATTCTGTCAAAGTGCTTCTATAAACTCTTATAGCGCGTTCTTTCACAAAAACAGAAATCAATTCGCTATGTTTATAGTTTTGGCACCTGACCTAGACACTCCGGGCCACGTGTACCACCCGAAGGTTTTAAACACAATGCTTAATAATAAACGCAATGTTTATTTGGGCGCAAGAACGCAAGAACGTAAACGAACACTTTCGTTTTGGTAGCGAAGACACACAATCCGCTGCTCGATATTCTATTTCTGGAGCTTCGCAAAAATTATATGTAAATATACAAATTCACTCTAGAGTCTCTAGACAGACACTTGATGGATCCCATGGCAAATATTTCGAGATCGCGTTTTACAGAACGTATTTTTAATTGCAGTAAAGTAAACAAACATTGGTGATGAGTAATGAGAAGATAATCAAACTTGCAATACTTTATAGAAGTTGTTTAATATTGTTTGATATCCCCTTAAAATAAACTGTGTTTAGATCAAGATTTGATATATTACATCTTACATAACTCATGATGAATTTGACTAATTTTATGGCCAAGCCATATAATTTTGTATGTAGCACGGGTATAATGCTTATCAATAACGTTCTCAAGCGCCTAAAAAGTGCAAAACACGTGGTTGAGACGTGTCTAAACATATAACACACAGACGTTTTTACAAATCAAAATATCACTTAAAAATACACTCTGCACAGTTTCAGGCCTGTGGCGGCATTTTTCAGCTTGATGACGTAACGTTGGGCACCTGCGAATTGAAATATCTTTTGTTTTGATTTTGTCCTCCTAAAATATATATGTTATTGTCTGAATTTGTTGAAAAGACCATCACGATACTTTGATATATAAAGCGAGATGAAAGATTTTAAGTGGTGTATGTTTGTATTCACCCAAAGATTTGTATGTATTGTTACGATGGCTAAGAATAGGGATTGTGTAAAATTGTGTAATTTGGACCTCCACAATTTAATAATAACCTGCAGTTTGGAAAATAGATTTTCTGAATTAAGTTTTCGCGATTTTCTGCGAAGTACGGGCTACTCTGCTTGTATATTTTTCGAACCAGGAAGTTAAATGAGTAAAATTGAACATTAATACACACTTACAGCGTTAAGAATTTCCTTATTTGCTGTGAGTCACAAGTTTTCGATGAAAATAGGCTTTATTACGTACGTAATTTCTACACATTGACTGATAAAAACAATTTTTCCTCATGTTTTACCCATAAGAAGATCGAAGAAGAAAACTAATTGGAAAGTGGATACATCTGTTTATCTCGTTGTCTGTATAAACGATAAAATGAGCGTTAAATCAGTAGGTCAGTGGTCTTCACTTCTTAGAGACTGTACGAGAAATTGAACTCCAGGAAAACGTGCTAAATGGCCAATTACTTCAGATCTCTCGCTGTTGTTGTCGACCATAGAAAACCATATGCATCTCTTGTCGTTTTGTTTATTGACCTTCCCGAGAGAAATGAACCAGCGTGTTAGAGAAATTATACATACCCACAGTTAACTAGCAATCGATTTGATTCGAGATTATTAACCTTTTTAAGGTCACTCATGAGCGGAATAATATTTTCAATGAAAGTGCGAGCCTACAAAATATTGTTCTGTGTTATTTTGATTTATAGAGGTATTGTTATTAAGCGCTGCAATATTAATCTTGTTATTATTGTTATTATTATTACAGTTAAGCAACTTATGCCCTTGGGTCTGTAAAAAGTTTAAAACTGGTTTGGTATATTATATGTATCTGGTGCAATACTTGGGTATAAGTTCTTACTTGCAGGTTTTATTTGTGGTTCTAATTTATGTTTAACCAATTAACGCCTGTTTTCGGGGTTTTAAGACACACAAGTTATAAAGTGGCAATTTCTATAACAGACTATAGTACAGAATAAATCTATTCCTAAGTTAATTCATGCAAACGACATTAACATAATAATAAATTACCGTTTTGCGATTTCCGCTGTAATAACAATAAGCATAATTCAATCGTTACATAACTCAAAATTGCAATAAGTATGTACAAATCGTACATTTTTATTTTTAGCTCACGCAGATGTCGACCTATTAAATTTCATAATTAAAACATACAGGCGTGTTATGTTGTGGGTGATATATGATTCATGGTGTACACAAGGAGTCAATTGCCGTACGGTTTTGGCATCAACATCAACACACTTCTTTGATTTCGTTGTATAATAGATTATGACCCGATGATGTTTCAGTAATTTGTATTGTTAACAGCGCGTAGCCTTGTGTATGTAAGTAAACTATTGCAAATAAACACACAAGCATTTCGTCGGTGAAATTGACAATTTATATTTTCGACACGATCATTGAAAATTGAACAGAACGTATATAACATTCATGTGGCACTTTTTGGCAAACAAATGCAAATATAATAAGATGGCAATTCTGGAAAGATGTACGTACACACGTATTAATAATTATCATAACACGTCGTGTCTGTAATCATTTCTGTTAGATTAATTGGCTGTCAGTTTTGCTGTAAATAAACAACTAAAAATCCAGTCTAGGTTGTTAAGAATTTAAATCCTGTAATTAAAATATAATAACAATAACAGTAATTAAAATTTTTAGTGTATTTACGGAATTATTGATATGTTTTATCGCTTAAGCGTAGGTTTTAAAATCGACATAATACAATTTATGTACAAACATAACGCAATTAATAAGAACACCTGCACTTAAGACACTCCAATTAGCACTTGGTCTCCGATCTCATAACTGCAACACTGCCTTTAGCAGCTGAAAAGCGACAGGTACGTTTTACGTGGTCATATCTGGGTCAGCAATTTGCTAGTAATCCCAGTCTTAGGCTAAACAGAAGGCAACGTAATCGAACTTTGAGTTTGAACTAATACCAGAAAATTGCTACCGGGCGTTGCTTTAGTCGATGCTAGTATTAATATCACTGTAATACTTTCTATGTGCAATGCTGCGGAGTGCAAAATTCTGCAGAGCGCAATGTCTATTGCATCACCACGTAAAATACCTCTCTGACATCGCGATGTTGATATTGTCTCTTTGCTGGGCGTTGCTGTCAGCTGGGACATTCACCGGATATTGCTAATTAGTAATTATATTTTCCTATCGCTTTGTGAAATACGTGAGAAATTATTAGCTTCAATCAAGAGATTTTTGTCCTTGGACCAATTATATGTTAGGTTTTCTAAGCAATAGAATAGTCTGATAGAAATATTTAGTAGTTTTGATTTAAGCAATGTATAAGGGTACTTTTCTCGACTTATTTTGGGAATTTACCATAGTTTATGTATAGGTATCTACACAGTGTATTGATTGTGCGACAAGTGGCACAAAGTATTATTAAACTGTAATGAGCAGACTGGCACATGCCCTTTGTACGAGTGCTCAACGCAGGAAAAATAACACAAGAATTATTTGTCCAATAAAGCAAGTACTGAATTAATTGTTCAATAAAGCAAGTAATGATTGCAGAGTATCTTAATCTAATCTAAATTTCAGAACCTACGTCATTGGATACTTTTAATGTCAATCAAACTGTATCACAATTCAATTTTAGATGCTATTTTTATAATCTTCTCTTACCAATACAATCTAAAGACAAGACAAGTAAAACTTCTTACATGTATTCGTACGTTGCGTTCCAACATTGATATGCCTTATCTCGATTTATTTTGCAACAATATTATCGGACAAAGTCAATCGAACAAGGAAATAAACTCTCTCCCTGATCAAAATTCGAAAGTCATGCGTCTAACTTTTGCGACTGACGCCCTGGTTTAAAATAAGGCATTGTTTGTTTTAAATTCGAGCCGGTTGATTTAGTATCATTTTATATTTATGTATTTGTCATCCGTTTACGTAAAGAGACTTTGCTAAACTAGTGCGTGGTTTCATTGAATAAAATAAAAGTCAGCGCCTACGATTTGTTTTGCGTCTAAAATTAAGTTTTATATGTGGATTTCATACAATTTTATTTCATTTTTTTTTTCTTACGAGAATAATCTGTTTTTGTTTGTGCAACTTGTACTACATATGTGTCGCTTTATCAATTTCTTCTGTTTATATTACGTACGTACTTCCTCGAAATAATGTGATGAAATAACCATTTGTTTATTGAACCGATGCGCTATAATTATTCAAAACGTCCTTCGTCGTGACAGGCGGGCAAATGACCTCAAAATCTATTTAAAAATTTGCCCATCCTCAAAAGAGAAAGATTTGCACAAAAGGCGTTCGTCTACCCACATAATTCCCATGAGCCAAGATTCATTTCCTTCAAGAAAAATCAAAACTATAAGGCGTTGATAAATTGATCGCATTACCATACCAATATTTTGACAGATTTAACAGAAATTCCTGTACATTTCCACCGAAGTTATTGCATAATTCCGTTTAACATGTTGTTAAGTTGTTTATTTATTGAATATTTAGCAGAATAATCAGGGAATTTAGCAGAATAATTAGGAGCAGTTACAGTAAAACCAATATGATTTGAATGTTTACTTGTTACACTTTCGCAAATCGATTAAACAAATTTACGAATCGAATAAGCAAATTTGCAAATCGATTAAGGTGAGTTGATGTTTAAATAGTATATATAAATTAAATAGTATATATACACTAAAGCATAACATCTCAATAGCAGACGAGGGGAGATAAACAGTACTAGGAAGTAAGTGAAAATGTCCTTTGAACTGAAATGTCTTTTTCAGTCACACGTGTGCTACTGAGATTGATGATTTTGACGTTGTGACCTGTTATCTTCGCTCTTCACCAAACTGCCCCGAAAATAGATATGTATTAATCCATGCAAAAACAAATTAAATAAAGTGTACTGGTTGTACACATGCCAAGTATAAATTTGTCAATAGATGTATGTTTGAATGACTGAAAAAATCGTATCTAATATCAATTATAATTTTCCTGCTTCAACAGTTGCCTGATATGTGGTCTCACGGAATATTTATAGATTAGTAATTAGGTGTATTACATGATTAAAAGATTACTGATCACGTTACAAAGCATAATAAACAAATATAATCTTATAAATACGTAATAAGCCCTCAACAAAGAAAGAAAACAATAAATTTTCCATATTTTGGTGCAAAGAATGTAAACTTTATACAAATATACAGATTTATTATGCAGACTATACAGGTTTATTATACCGGGTGATGATTTTGAGGTCCCCTGAATACATTGCAATAATTTCTGGAAAATGTATGTATGTGTGTATGGCCGTGAACACGATTGCGCCCAAACGGAACAACGGCCTGAAATTTGGTATACATATTTAGAATTACCGGGGGACGGACTGCATTGTTTTTGGCGACAATCTGACAGCCGGAAGTGGCAGAGAATTTTCAGATCTTTGAGATAAATGGTTTAGGCGCTATAAGGGTTTCTAGAAGCAGTTTGACAGAATATACAGCCTTCGTCGCCGTGTTGCAAATTATCAGATTTTGACAAACGTCAGTGCCACTGACATGACATCACATTAAATCTCAGGATGACAAATGTCATTATGTCATAGAAACTGACGTTAGGTAGTATCCAGATTAGGTGTGGTTTTATAAAATTAAATAATTGCAAAGGTGTTTAGATATTTCATTGTAAGTCTCACCCTACTTACAACCCAGATATTTTTGATAATTATGCTATTCTACATATCAAAATAAGTAACTTTTATTTCATTTTTTTTATACAATGAATATTTAACTGAATATGTAGCTAATATACAGAAATTCTGACAGATGCCTAAATATTCATTACATAAAAAATGTTAATAATTAATAATTAAAAATTAATAAAGTTAATAATTTCCTGTTCATATGATTTTTTGATCAAATTGATGATTTATGGGTTATTATATCGTCTCAATTTAAATGTCTCACCCGATATATTTAACATTTTCGATAGCAGGTCAGATCTATTTGAAGCGAACTTTACGCTTATACCACAAATAAATTTAGCAGGACCATTGAACCTAAGTGCTCATTATGTCACCACTGCTAATATAACTTGGGTAAATGTAAATGAATGTCCTTATGACTTTCGTTTGCTACATAGGAAGCTTAAAAAGTATAAAACGTGTAGGATATCCTAAAAAAGAACAGTTTTCTTAAAAAAAAAAAAAAAAAAACACAAAAAACAGACAAATAAAATAGAGTTGCTGTTTAAATATGCAATATTTGAATAATATTTTGAACCAATTATCAAGGTAAACAATTTATTTTCGCAATGGTTGTCGATGCATGAAAAGCGAACCATAAGCCTGATTTACGCACAGAGTAAAAACTGTTTGTCTTCATTTTCAGGGACAGGAACATTTGGCAGAGTGCTCCTCTGTCGTAATAAATCCACAGACGAGTATTTTGCAATGAAAATCCTGAATTTGGCCGACGTCATTAGACTGAAACAGGTGGAGCACGTCAAGAACGAGAAGAATATTCTCCTAGAGATAAGACACCCGTTCATAGTCAATCTGTAAGTAAATATTAATTGCTTAAGTGATTATCAACAGTTCGGCGGCGTGCGTTTCTCAAAAAATCCCTAAAAATACACCTAAAATCTAGGTTGTACTGGGTTATATATCATGCGTATGTATTCTTTGTGCTTTCTGGAAACGGAATCATTTGTGGGTTAATGGGTGTCATTATTTTCGGCGTCGTTGGCGTTCTATACTGTAGCCGTATATAAATAGTAGGTTATTCAAAGTTATTGTTGTAATTTACTATAATTTCATAATCTTCCGTTGTATAATTTCACGTGGGTGGACCATTAAAATTTCAAGGATGAAATTAATAATATCTATAAGTAATTTTATTGTGTTGTTCTCATGGCTGCTGATTATTTAAACAATAATTATTAAACATACATATTTGCATAGTCACCACACCTAATATTTCGACAATTTCACTTTCTCCCTAAGTTCGTTCATCTTGAACTTGAACCGAGGTGCCTGGGATCTCTGGAAACACACCTCCAAATACAGAGAAAGTTTGAGCCACTATAGCTGGCCAGTGAATATTAAACTGGTTTCCGTTCATTTTGCTCCAAGGCAAATCGACCAACAAGCCTAGTAATTCTGTTCTTTCTGCGATGTAACTCAAACACTGACATTGTTCTTTAAATAATGTACTGTGGGACATGTTAAATGATGGTTTAAGCATCCTTAAAGTTTTTTTTTTTCACAATATTGCCAGAATATCTACGAAACACTGACGTTACCCATGCTTGATCTCTCCAAAACGAACCAGGGAGGCGTAATACAACAACGTACACACGCCACCTGTCGTTATTTATTTATAAGTTAGCGCACGCACTGTCTGTGTTATTGGCGTGTGATGGTATATTCGTGGAAATAATTAACGAGAAAACGGTCTTAGTGAAGTAAACAATGTTTGGACGCGCGTTTTTAATTAACCACGAATAAAGGTCTATGATAATGAGAGGTAGCAGTAGATAATTAGTACGAAGTAATTACAAAATGGGAAAGAAAAAGAGCATGTAAATGATTATTATGTTAATGATAATAAATTTAACAGACCAAATTATTATTACATTGAATATAGACGACAAACTAAATAATTATTTCATACTTGGCGTGTGTAAGATTACTTTATTTGTGTTAGTATATGACTCAAAACGTCAATTTGTCTTGTTACTTTTAATACTACTCTAGTTAAATTTGAATTAAGAATAGTGAAAATTGTCAATCAACTTTCCCACATAAATAAATCTCTATTTTTTTCAGATTGTGGTGCCATAGAGATGACACAAGTATCTACATGTTATTCGAATATGTATGTGGTGGTGAACTATTCTCATATTTGAGGAATGCAGGCAGATTTAGTTCACCAAACGCCCTATTTTACGCCTGCGAAATCGTAGCGGCCATAGATTATCTTCACTCTAAGAACATAGTATACAGGGATCTCAAACCAGAAAATCTCCTACTAGATAAAGAAGGACACCTGAAAATCACCGATTTCGGATTTGCAAAGAAACTCACCGATCGGACATGGACATTATGCGGAACCCCAGAATATTTGGCTCCTGAGATAATCCAGAGCAAAGGACACAACAAAGCTGTGGATTGGTGGGCTCTAGGTATGTTAAATATTATAATAATTTTGGTTAAAACTGGTAGTTCAATAATATCAAGTATGGCTCATGTATTTGTCTATGAAGAATGAACTTATTGAGAAGAAAATAGACTAAGTAGGATAGTGCAAAAATCAGGTCTCAGAGGAAGTGCTCTCTACAAGCGTTTACTTTTACACCTTTCTAAAAATACGACCAGCAGCGCGACCTGTCACATCACTTAGTAGTTGATAGGCAATTGCAGCGTCTTGCCTCTTGGCTATCGACCTCAAAACCATCTACTAGGTTGTAATGAAAAAGAAACTCGCAAAGATCGGCGACACCTGGTGATGTTGATGCTGCACAATATCGTTTTCTAATTTTCATAGAATTGCGCCTAGCATATCTGGGTTTAGTTATATCAAAATAAATTAGTTCTGTCGGTGTATCTTATACAGGGTATTCAAAAATTGAATTAGAGATGAGATAACAAACATTAGTATTTGCTGTTATAATTTGTTATTGACAACGTTTACGAGAGCATCATAGAAAATCGAAGTGAGTCACATGCAATCTGTGGCAAAACACGATTTAGAAAAGCAATCAGCTACACATGCCTGTGTTAGTGGTCATCTGTATGCGCTGCTGTAGACGAAATAAACATTATGCAGTTATATGGACGTGGTTGTTGATATCATGTACAATGAGTTATGATCACGCAATGTCAAACTTCGTAATTGTTTAGTGCTTGTCGTAATTCGGAACATTTCTTGGAACATTACGAAACAACTCGTCCTGTATTGATGTTGGAACGGTTTCAGTTATGAGCAGTTTTGACGTCACCAGTTTCAAAGAGACTTTTATCTGTTTGGCAACAATACCTATTACCGTGTTATACAATACCTCCGTTCAAAACAATAAACCTAATTAGTACGAGTGTTTCAGTTTTTTTGTCAATGAGTTTCATTCATTTCTGTTCATTTCAGGAATATTAATATATGAGATGTTAGTTGGATATCCGCCATTTTACGACGATAACCCATTTGGCATTTACGAGAAAATTCTCAGCGGAAAAATTGAATGGGCTAGACACATGGATCCCATCGCTAAGGACCTCATCAAGAAACTTTTGGTACAGGACAGGACCAAGCGATTGGGAAATATGAAGGTATTTTTGTTATTTTGCTTTCCACCTAGGCGATTTTTAATACCGATCATTTCTAAACTATAGAGTGGTGCAGATGACATCAAGAGGCACAGATGGTTCAAAGGAATTGACTGGCAGGATGTCTCAATGCGTAAAATGAAGGTAAATATTGAATAAATCAACGTGTGGTATTCCGGTGCGCCTTGGGTGCAGGCAACCTAGCCAGTTGTATCAATAGCATATCGCAAAGTCGCAAATTTATCTAATCAATTTGTTTTTGTTGCAGCCACCTATAGTTCCTAAGATCAGCAGTGATGGCGACACCAGTAACTTTGACGAATACCCTGAAGTCGACTTCAGGACAGCGCGACCCCTAGAAGATTCAGAACTGAAACTATTCGAAGATTTTTGATAAGTTTTGAAACAAAGAAGAATCAGTTTTATTGGTGCTATATATAAGAGAGATTCACTGACTTTTATATCTATTTGTTAACTACTTTTTATGTGATATGTTACTGTAACATAGTATTGTTTTGTTCTCTTTGTTTTTTTTTATATAGATATTTAATAATAATAATAATAATATGCAATGTGTGGTGCGAAATCTGTGTTAGAAGTGTTTTTTTTTTGTTTATTCGTGTTTATAGAAAGCATGACGTGTGATGAGTATTATTTAGTTGTTATTTAGAATTATTGTTATTTTGTAGATGTATAGATGCTGTATATAGATTATAGAGGAGTCTTGATGGACCCAAGCGTTTGTTTTTTTAAGTAACTTATATGTTTTTTTTTTGTAAAAAAATATATATCACTCACAAATCATTTGCTGTGTTGTTAGACAGAAGATATTTTGATTGACAATTATTATGCAACTTTTTTGTAATATGTTGAACGTATTATTATAAAATTGAGAATAATAATGGTGTATGACATAAATTTTTATTACCCATCTTTTCCCCCATTTTCAGAAGCCGGTTTTTATAATACCTCAATAATTGTTTTTGGTCTGGCTGACTTGTAACTAGTATTGATTGTAATGCAGCCACTGACACAGCCATATATACTGTATAATATATACTACACAATATACAAACAACATAAAGTGACTATGTACATTTGTACATACTACAAACAAGGATTGGATATAATCCAATAATAATCTATAATCTAAGCCATAGAATTCGAATGTGGCTTAGTCACTGTGTTAAAATTCGCTACTCACCTCGCTGATAAAATCACTTACTAAGCAAATGGAGACAACTTCAAGTATACAAAAGTTGCATTACTCTTTAAACAAAGAAACCTATAAAATACATTATATGATATTAAAAACTATATCCCTTATCTAAAGGTCTGATAAAACTATCAAGCAGGACACTTATTGGCAATCTTTGTTAGTTTTTGAACAGCGCTATAGCTAATAAGCAAGAAAATGTCACTGCGGCCTTTGAATAAAGAACTACAGGCTAAGGCCATAGCTGAACTCAATGAAGATCCTGCTAGAATCGAGGAGGATATTAAATTTATCAAGCAATGGTTATCCCAACAACGTCACATCAACCCAAGACTGGGTAAGAATTATTTTCGTATTTCTATTAACGTTATTAGCATCAATTTGCTTACAGATGATCAATTTTTACTTACGTACCTGAGAGGATGCAAATTCAGCTTGGAGAAAGTGAAATCAAAACTCGAAAACTACTACACCATGCGCACTTTGATTCCAGAGTTTTTTACACAAAGAGACCCATTTTTGCCAGAACTACAAGCTCTCTTAAAACTGGGGTAAATAACCTTGTACTAAACTGTATTTGCAAGTCAAATTTGTCGAATCAAATTTGTATTTTAGTGTCATTTTGCCATTACCAAAGGAAGATGTACCAGACGCTCCCATTGTAATCCTGTATCGTTTTGGCATTGCTGATCCAGCTGTTCACAAATTGAAAAACATATACAAATTAAACATGATGATTGGTGATATCATGCTGAATGATAATGACAATATAACCATTGGGGGAATGATTGGTTTACAAGACGTTGCAGGAGTTTCAATATCCTACATGTCCCATATGGATTTACCCAACACCAAGAAGGCTATGATGTTCTTTGAGGGTGCTTACCCCCAACGGCCAAAAGCAATGCACTTCTTTAATACACCCGCAGTCTTTGACACCCTGTTTAATGTCGTCAAGCCATTTATGAAGGACAAGATGCTCCAAAGGGTAAATATTTAGTTTACAATTTAATAGAACATTATATTACGTTATATCACACAGATGATGATCCACAAGCAAGCTAAAATTGATGACATGTACAAGTTTATTCCAAAATCAATTCTGCCAACTGAATATGGAGGCGATGCTGGACCAATCCAGGACTTGATCGGTATGTCTTAATGTTACATACCATTTTAGTTTAGTGCAGACCATTTTACTTTGCTTTATTGTTATTTTATCTTCAGACCAATGGAAGAGCAAGGTTGAGAGTTATGCTGAATGGTTCAAAGACGACGAGCAATACAAATCTGATGAGTCAAAACGAGTAGGAAAACCAAAAACTGAAGGAGATCTATTTGGAATTGAAGGATCCTTCAGAAAACTCAACGTCGATTAAATTAATCTTGAATGTTATTACGATTTTTTTGTATTATGCCAATTGTTGTATTATTATTTTTAATAAATTTAATTCTTAAACTGATTTGAATTTATTACCATTTAGGGTTAGTAAAAATGTTTTGGACACCATTTCTTAAGCTTGTTTGATCTATGCTTCAAGCCTTCAAATTTGTGATTCAGCATAACGTGTAAGGTGCAATATCTATTGTCGTTCCAACCAATAAACAATCTAATGCTATCATATTTGATAAAATTACGTAATGAAAACTTATCGCTTATCTTTAGGGACTATGGAATATCAAGTTTAATAAAATCATCTATTACCAGTCAACTATTATTTGTAGATAGGCTTAGCTGCCACATAGACATGTCAATTCGCCCTTTGTGTAAAGAGTTGCAGGCTAAGGCCATAGCTGAACTCAAAGAAGATCCAGCCAGAATCGAAGAAGATATCAATATCATCAAGCAATGGTTAACGCAACAACGGCACATCAATCCTAAGCTAGGTAACACTTAGATACACACTTACACACAGATATTTATCCACTATCCTTTTCTTAGATGATCAATTTATTCTTACTTATCTCAGAGGGTGCAAATTCAGCTTAGAGAAAGTGAAGACAAAGCTGGAAAATGTCTATACCATGCGTACGTTAATTCCAGAGTTCTTTTGCAACAGAGATCCATTCCTTCCAGAACTTCAAGCTTTATTAAAGCTGGGGTATTTTCGATATCTTCTGTTAAATATAGCACCTAAACAACTTGTGCTTTTAGTGTTCTTTTGCCATTACAAAAGGTGGAAGGTCCCGATTCTCCAAGGGTATTGTTATTTAGAATGGGAGTTGCAGACCCAGCTGTCCACAAGATAAGAAACATCTTCAAGCTCAATATGATGATATCTGATATTCTTTTGAACGAAGATGACCAAATAACCATCGGAGGAATGGTTGGATTCCAGGATTGTAGTGGAATATCGATGTCACATATGACCAACATGGATTTACCAGTTACCAAGAAGGCAATGATGTTTTTTGAAGGTGCTTATCCACAACGGCCAAAGGTTATGCATTTCTTTAACACTCCAACATTCTTCGATACCATGTTCAACATGATCAAGCCATTCCTGAAGGAAAAGATGCTCCAAAGGGTAATTATTAATTTATTTAAGGCAAAACAGTTATCTTATGAGTTTGTACCTCGCAGATGAAGCTTCACAAGCAGTCTAACATTGAAGAAATGTATAAATATGTACCAAAATCAATTCTGCCGCAGGAATACGGTGGCGAAGCAGGTCCAATCCAGGATTTGATTGGTAGGTCTTTATGGTAATTATTATTTTTATGATTTATCATCTTTTGCGTAGATTACTGGAAGAACAAGGTCGAAAATAATGCTGAATGGCTGAAACAAGAAGAGCAGTACAAATCGGATGAATCCAAACGCGTTGGTAAGCCAAAAACAGAAGGGGACCTATTTGGAATTGAAGGATCATTTAGAAAACTCAATGTGGATTAAGATAAGTGTTTATCGATAAAGTTACTGCATATATATTACACAATTTCATGGATTATTTTGATAATAAAACTTTGATAAGAGTGCTTGTATTTTTTGTGTATTTTATTATAAATACTTGTTCTTACCAACTAAAATAAAAATCTATCCGTGAGATAAGGTCTGCTAGATCTGGCCCTATATCTTGCCTGGTATTATAACCGTGAATTATCAAGGTTACTTAATAAACGACAAATATTAATCTATTTATGACAGATTTATATCTATTTTTGATAAGGCGATAAAGAGACATTTATAAAATATTGAACACTACGTACAAGTGATACTGAAGTAACTTCTCAAAATGCCTATAAGAAAACTTTGTCCTGAGCTACAAGCAAAAGCCATAGCTGACCTGAATGAAGATCCAAATAGAGTTGAAGAAGATATAAAAGCCATAAAGGAATGGCTTTTAAAACAGCGGCACATCACCCCGAAGTTAGGTAAGTACAGTAAATGATAAAATTCACCATCGCACTAAAAGCATCATTATTAGACGATCAATTCATCTTAACCTACTTGAGGGGTTGCAAATTCAGCTTGGAAAAGGTGAAGACAAAACTGGAGAATTTGTACACCATGAGAACCATGCTTCCTGAAATTTACGAGCACAGAGATCCATTTGCTCCCGAAATACAAGCAATTCTAAAAGCTGGGTAACTAAACTAAATAAATAACTAAAGAAATTACTAAATAAACAACGATATTTTAGACCAGTTCTTCCGTTGCGAAAAGTTGAAGGTCCAGATGGTCCAAGAATTATTCTAATACGACAAGGTGTTGTAAACCCAGCAGAGCATAAGCAGAAGGACCTGTTCAAAGTACACATGATGATTTCTGATATTTTGCTTGAAGAGGACGACAATGTAATCATCGGTGGGATGATTGGTATCCAAGATTGGGAAGGGATATCGTCCAGTATCCTAACTCATATGGATCTAAGTTTGTCCAAAAAGGCAATGATGTTCTATGAGGGCGCATATCCTAATAGACCGAAGGTTATGCATTTCTTCAATCTTCCTACATTCTTCGACACAATTTTTGCGGTGGTAAAACCGTTCATGAAGGAGAAGATGATCAAGAGAGTGAGTAAACTGCCATTTTTATTATAGTTGTTGAATAATTAAGCCTACTTCTTTCAGATGATGGTCCATAGGACGAGCAACCTGGAGGAAATGTACAAGCACCTGCCAAAATCCATTTTACCTCAGGAATATGGAGGCGACGGTGGTCCAGTTCAGGATTTGATTGGTAAATTTATCGATAATATCTCAAATTTAACATCTAACTGGTTACTTTGTAGATTATTGGAAGGAAAAAGTGGAAAGTAGAGCTGAATGGTTCAAAGAAGATGCTAAATATAAATCGGATGAATCCAAACGTATTGGAAAACCAAAAACCGAGAGCGATCTATTTGGAATTGAAGGGTCGTTTCGAAAGTTAAACGTGGACTAATAACCAAATTATAACCATGCTAAAACATCTTACAGGCTAAAATATAGATAACTATTTTCGTTATATTATTAGTCATAATTCTATGTAGTGTGCTCGAGGTTTAGCAAAATAAATACGAATTTGACGAGAGATGTTTATCGATAAAAGGATTTAGATATAAAGAACCTAGATTTAAATTTATTCCAGATCAAAACTAAATCTTGCAGTGTTCTCAACGTAGTCTAAAATGCCTTTAAGAGAACTGTCCCCTGAATTACAAGCAAAAGCCATTGCTGAGCTCAATGAGGATCCAAAGAGAGTTGAAGATGATATAAAAACGATAAAAGAATGGTTGTTACAGCAGAGACACATCACACCAAACTTAGGTGAGTCAACACGACACCCAAATACCTACTATAACCAAATAACTTTCCATAGATGACCAATTCATTCTAACATACCTGAGAGGATGTAAATTCAGCCTGGAAAAGGTCAAAGAAAAAATGGAAAATTTTTACACCATGAAGGCAATGCTATCTCAGTTATTCGAAGATAGAGACCCATATGCTTCTGACATACAGGCAATTTTAAAAGCTGGTGTCATTCTTCCACTACGAAATGTTGAATCGCCTGACGCTCCTAGGATAATTCTATATCGTCAGGGTATAGTCAACCCTGCAGTGTATAAACCAATTGATCAGTTAAAAGTCCACCTGATGGTTGCTGATATTCTGTTGAATGAAGACGACCAGCTCATCGTTGGAGGGCTCGTTGGATTCCAGGATTGGTCAGGAATATCAGCTTCCATCCTGGCCAATATGGATATGAATTTATCCAAGAAGGTTATGATGTTTTACGAAAAAGCTTATCCACAGAGAGGAAAGGCCATGCACATGGTCAACGTTCCTTCATTCTTTGATATGATTTTTGCAATTTTCAAGCCGTTCATGAAGGAGAAGATGCTCAAAAGGGTAAACTAACACTTCTTGATTTATAATTTTAAGATATGTTTATAAAGTGTTTAATATCTTTAGGTCATGGTACATAGAACCGGCAATTTGGAAGAGATGTACAAACACTTGCCCAAATCTATATTGCCACAAGAATATGGTGGTGACGGTGGACCAATACAGGAATTAATTGGTAATGAGTACAAATATCAATTAAGGTGATGTGTAATTGACTTGTTTCTAGATTATTGGAAGGAGAAAGTGGAGAGCCATGCTGATTGGTTTAAAGAATCGTCCAAATATAAGTCAGACGAATCCAAACGAGTTGGAAATCCAAAAACTGAAAGTGACTTATTCGGAATTGAAGGCTCCTTCAGGAAATTAAATGTTGACTGATTTATTATTTGTGTTGTTATGTTAAAATAAAATAAATAAAGTGTCAATTATTTCGTTACTGTTATAAATTGTCCTTATCTATAATCGGTTGATAAAGCGATTTCTATCACTATTATATTTTTCACGATATATTTCATGATCAGTAAGTGAATCTAACTGATCTCTGAAGTAAGTTCACACAGTGATCTCTCAATCGTCACCATGCCAATCAGGCAACTGTCTCCAGAGCTTCAAGCAAAAGCCATAGCTGAGCTTAATGAAGATCCAGCAAGAATAGACGAGGACATAAAAGCAATAAAGGAATGGTTGCTCAAGCAGAGGCACATCACTCCAAACTTAGGTGACTATAGCATTTGAAAAAGCCCGGCACATCACTTATTTAATCCCTTTAGATGACCAATTCATTTTAACATACTTGAGAGGATGCAAATTTAGTTTGGAGAAAGTAAAAACGAAATTCGAAAATATGTATACGATGAGGACAATGCTTCCCGAGTTCTTTGAGAACAGAGATCCGTTTCTGCCGGAGATTCAAGCATTGCTAAAAGCTGGGTTTGTGGTAGAAACTAAACAAGGTTTCCAACCTTTAACTATATAATATTTTAGTGCATTTCTACCTCTCCGTCCAGAAAGTCCGGACGCTCCAATGATTTTTCTGAACAGACTTACTGATCCGTCAATTCACAAGCCGAAAGATTACTTTAAATTGAACATGATCTTTTCCGATATTTTGCTTCACGAGGACGAACGATTGGTCGTTGGTGGTGTTATTGCGTTTCAGGATTTGACGGGTATGAGCGTATCAATCATGGCCCATATGGATCTGAATACGTCAAAGAAAGCCATGACGTTTTTTGAGGGCGCGTATCCACAAAGGCCAAAGTGTGTACACATGTTCAATGTTCCATCGTTCTTTGACAATGTTTGGGCTCTCTTCAAACCATTTATGAAGGAGAAGATGCTACAAAGAGTACCTATGTCTAAATGGAAGCAAATGTTATTAGGTTTTAATAATTTTTAAACACACTTTTAGATCATGTTTCATAGAACAAGCAATATGGAAGAGATGTACAAACATATTCCGAAGGCTGTATTACCCGCGGAGTATGGAGGGGATGCAGGACCAGTTCAAGAACTAATTGGTAAATTGTGAAGAGTATTTTTTTTTCTAATTTTGATTTTTTTGTGGTTGAGTTTAGATTATTGGAAGGAAAAAGTTGAGAGTTACGCAGAATGGTTCAAGGAGGATGCCAAATATAAATCTGATGAATCCAAACGTGTTGGTAGACCAAAAACCGAAAGTGACCTCTTTGGTATTGAAGGATCGTTCAGAAAATTAACTGTTGATTAATCATTATTATCCATTTGTTCCATAATATATACTAATTCCATAGGTGATATTGTAATATCAATTTCGATAGTCATTGTTACTGAATAAAAGTAATATCTTATCACATCACGTACTTTTTATTTGATAATTAAGAGTAATAAAAAGTATAGAGTACTACAAGATCCTGGCATTTCTAAGAGGCTCCAAGTTCAGTCTTGAACGCACAAATGAGAAATTAGACACCTTCTACACCATGAGATCACTTTGCCCAGATAGTTCAAGAATAGACAACACCTCTGTACAAAAATACAAGAAGTATTAAAAACAGGGCAAACTACATCTTGTTTGCAAGCTTCTTTACGTTTTATACCTAACATTTTATACTTTTATACACTAAATCACCATCAGGGAGAAACAGCTGACCTAAGGTTGTACATCTTACGTATTGCCTCCAGAACTTTATTCCAAGAGACTAACCATTTCTACAACATCCCATCATTACATTGCAATATATTATTATTTTATAAAAAATGAGAATTTGAAGTATAGGCAACCCAATACACCAAATTAAAACGAAACATAAACACTTATTAATGAACATGTAATCTGCCGGAATCTTCCTGAGTCATAAACATAAACAGACTCCTCAAAAGATGGTTTAGTGATTGTTTGATCAAAAGAAAAACAGGTTCTCTCAAAAATCCAATAAGTTTTGAACTTATTGCACCTTTTGCATCGTGTGTCATTCGCTAGGTAGAAATATCAATTCCCTGTCATATCTAATCTGCTTCGATACAAGATAACCGGATATATAAACGCAAATGGTCGCCACATTAAATGTATGGGTTTGGTAACCTGCTGGGTTGAATATGTCGTCCATTAGGCCTTTGTCGAAAGAACTGCAGGCAATTGCGCGAAGTCAACTAAATGAAGATCCAAAACGTGTCGAAGCCGACATCCAGCATCTGAGGGAATGGGTGCAGAAGCAACCGCATATCAACGGAAAACTCGATGACCAATGGCTAATCACTTGGTTAAGGGGATGTAAGTACAGTTTGGAAAAAACTAAAGAGAAGTTGGACTTGTACCACACAATGAAGACGATTGTTCCTGAGTTTTACAAGAACAGAAATCCGTTTGCTTCTGAGATACAAGAAATATTAAAACAAGGGTAAGAGAGAGAGAGAGAGAGAGAACATGCAATATAAGCAAGATAATTATTTTATATGTACACAGGATAATTTTGCCATTGAACAAATATGCATCTCCAGACTCTCCGAGGGTCTACATCATGAGGCATGGTAAATTCAACCCTTCAAAATCCACACTGCATGACGTCTTCAAAACAAACATTATGATCACCGATATTATTCTGAAAGAAGATGACCAGGCCTTGGTCTGTGGGGTTATAGCTCTCTTGGATTTGGACGACATGGGTCTCACCCACGCCACTTCAGTCTCGCCATCAGTCATCAAAAAGGGGATGACTTGCCTACAAGAATACCCCAACAGACCCAAAGGGCTACATTTCATTAACACACCAGGTGTTTTCGAAACTATATTTTCCATGGTTAAGCCGTTCTTGAAAGAAAAAATCCTAGGAAGGGTGAGTGAGTTATTTAGAAAAATTTGCGGTGTAACCGTTCTGTTTTTAAAGGTGGTTGTTCATAAAACATCAAAACTCGATACTTTGTATGAGGCGATTCCCAAATCGATTCTGCCAAAGGAGTATGGAGGGGATAATGGTACCATACAAGAATTGATTGATTTTTGGAAGAAGAAAGTTGAAGATCATGCTCAATGGTTTAAGGATGAAGAACAATATGGAACTGATGAGTCGAAACGTCCTGGAAAACCAAAAACTTCATCAGAAATCTTTGGAATTGAAGGTTCCTTTAGAAAACTTGATGTTGACTAAGCAATTCTTTGACCAGCCAAGTGTTCATGAACAATAAATAAATATTTCTTTAATATAAAACGTTCAAAGTCATTGATTCAAGGGCATATCATCAACTTATTGAGTTGATAGATTATTCTAAAAGTAATCTTAGTCAAGTGTTTATTTAGTGCATATGGTGCACGTTGATTAATTGGTTGAGATATAGAGTCCAATATAATGGATCTTACTGATTTGGAATGTGAGATTGGATTACAGTATTAAACTTGTGACTTTTTACTTTCCGACTAGTACCCTAGAAGGAAAGTTTTGTAATCGACGGAAAAAAATTGGAATTTTGATAGCGCCCAAACGAAACAAAGGATCGACCTAAAATTTGGTACACGTATTTAGAATCACCGAGGGACGAACTGGATTTACAGATCAATGGGATGAGCGGTTTAGGCGCTAGAACTGACGGCATCATACCGCGTTAGCTCACACGTTATTGTTTGAATATTATCGCCCGGTCCGCGATTGAAGAATAAATAAACAAGCAGTAGAGAAATAAACCTCGTAGGAAAACACACGGATAAGTGATTACTATCTTACGACCTTTCGTTTTTGGTGTTTCGCTCTTTATAGTCTACAGTGTCTACACGTTTAGAGAGTTTATAAATGTGTAAACAATGTGTCAATGTAGTCGGGAAGATAGGTGGGGCCCACACCAGATATTTTATATAGCGAAGCAAAATAAGTACCAATATATTATATAAAAAGTAACACATAAAAACTTTTATTTCTGGTGGTAGCTTAAAAAAATGCGCAACAGCCGAAAGAAATGTGTGTTTCTAATGGATTAATTATTATAAATGAGTATCGTACATTTATTTCATCAACACATCGACAAAAGGAACACAAAGTGCAAATGTAAATAACTATATCTTTTTTTAACTATCTCATCATCACTTTGGTAGATAACAATCGTCACAGATAAGTAACAAACTATCTGTAGGACACTATTAGTTACAAGTTGATTGTAGAAGCTTGTACTAAATGAATAAATGAAAAGAGCAAGATGGTGAGAGAATTAAGTCCCGCATTACAAAGGATTGCATGTGAAGAGTTAAATGAAGACCCCAGGAGAATTGAAGAGGACCTCAACCATATAAAAGAATGGTTGAAGAAGCAACCACACATCAACGCAAGAATGGGTAAGAGTGTCATCTAGTTACGTTCCAATTTTTTTTTGTACATGACGAGTGATTATTATGTCTTTTGTAGATGATCAATGGTTATTAGCGTTTTTAAGGGGATGTAAGTTTAGTTTAGAAAGAACAAAAGAGAAGTTGGACATGTTCTACACGTGTAGAACGATAGCACCGGAGTTTTTCGAAAATCGAGATCCTCTTTTACCGGATATACAAAAAGCTTTAAAGCTGGGTTTAGCTCTGCCTTTACCTAAAACTAAAGGTCCTGACACACCAAGGGTTATCCTGTATCGATCAACAGCTTACGATCCAAACGAAATTAGCGTTGATACAGTGATAAAAGTTAATGGTATGATTGGTGATATTCTGATGAACGAAGACGACCAACACGTGGTCTGTGGATTCATTGGCTTGCAGGATATGGCAAATGTTTCTATGGCTCATATGACCTCCATGACGCCATCCTTAGCCAAGAAGGCCATAACTGTGTTTCAAGATGCTCAACCCACTCGACCAAAAGCCATGCATCACTTCAATGTTCCCTCGTTCTTTGATACAGTCTATAATATGATGAAGAACTTTGTTAAAGATAAAGTCCAGAATAGGGTTGGTTGAAATTTTTTAATTGGAATTCTTACTTTGAAATATGGTATTCATATTTGACATATTTGGATTTCTCGTCCAATAAATAATTTTTTAGTTAACTGTTCATAAAGATAACAATCTTGAACGACTGTACGAAACTGTTCCCAAGTCAGTCTTACCGAAGGAATACGGAGGCGAAGATGGTACATGTGAAGAATTAATTGGTAATAAGGAATTAGGTAATAGACCAAAAGTTTGCTATGTTTAATTACAGAGTTTTGGAAGAAAAAGGTAGAAAGTTATCGAGACTGGTTTATCGAAGATGCAAAGTATAAAACTGACGAATCCAAAAGGCCAGGGAAACCAAAAACAAGTGACGCCGTCTTTGGAATTGAAGGCTCTTTTAGGAAACTGAATGTCGACTAATATCGACTAATATACCTCTGAAATTATTATACTTATTTGATATGCAACCTGTACAAAAATTATAAAAATAAATAAATCTTCTACAGTTTTTATTTTGCTTATCGACAAAATAAAAACTGTAGAAGATTTGTTTGGTGTAGATAACTAACATTATCTATTATGATACGACCGAGATAGTAGACAATATAATATCATTTTCCCCGAAAAATAAAATGCACACGTTTACTAGCAGACAGTGTTTACGTGAATTTACGTGAAATGAATAACCAAAATGGGTTTAGGCCCAACAGAATAAGTTCGACCTCCATATCATCTGACGATGGTAGTTTAGTTTCCGTAAGAACATTACTGAAACATTTTGAGATTAATAAAATCCAGTATAAACCAGATGACCTCAGGTATGTATCAAAATAACCAGACCGCTTGCTTCTTTTCTATTTGAAAGTTTTTACTTTCAAGGGCACTGATACAATTTTTTAAAGAAGAAGAAGAATATGTCCACCATCTGGAGATACTAGAGGTATGATTCATGCTGTATAATAAACAGATTCATGATTTTTAGTTAGATTAAATAGTTAGATTACCTATTATGAGTTATATCCACATAATCTGTTATACACTAAATATGTACATAAAATCTTGTAACACCCTGTTGTAATAGGTACAACGAGATGAACTGAAATTGTTACAAATCCCCGACTCCGACCTGGACAACATTTTTGGTTGCACAGGTGAAATTAGAGCAATACATAAGTACTATTTACCAACGTTTGCCATGAATTTCAATACTTTGACTATTGAGGATGTGCTGCAGTACTTTATAACTAATGTAAGTATCACAAAAAACGTCTTTCATATAAAGGTTCACAATTACAACATAATAATATAATATAATATTGATAACAATGTATATTAATTTGTTTAGAACAAGAAATTACGTTGGTACATATTGGATAATTTCAAGAAATCACAGACGAAAATGTTAGGGAGAAAGTTTATCGAAAGGGTATGTGTTAATAATTTATTGACGTTTATTTTTAAAATGAAAAATTTGTTTGTTTGGTTTGTAGAGGTTTTACTCTAAAGATATCGTTAGAAATTTAGGACTGCCAAAGAAGAGAATTGAAGATTATATGAAGCTTTGCCAAGGTTTGAAGATGATTGCCCATTTGGAAGAATCCATGATAGTGTACAACTGTTTGGAAATATTTAAACACATCTATCTGCAAATTGAATTTGCGCTGCAGTTGGCTGCTATACAAAATCTATCACAATATGTTAGTATCTCTTTTAAAGTCTTCAATTATTGTTCATTTTTAACCATTATTATTAATTAATTATTATTAGTCTCAGAAGATAGTGAACAGAAAAGTACTGTAGATTAATAAATCGCCAAAATAAGAAAGAGGTTGCAAAGAAATGTACATGAATACATTTTCTTGCCTTTCTTGCTCTAGTAGAACGTTTATCTCATTATTTTTATCGAGTTATTACTCTTCAAGCACTCATTACGTTTGAAACTGATAATAGGTATATTATTTTAATAATTAACCATCCTTTTCAGGTCTGCGTCAATTGCGATGTCCTGTATATTGATAAATTTCAAGTAACAGTCGATCATGGACAGCCAAGCAGTTATAAAGTCCACTGTTTAGATAAATTTATCTTAATTACATCCACCATACCAAATTTAACAAATTATATGGTAAGAATTATTAAGTCATTATTATTTTATACGTTTTATCAATTTATCTGTATATGTATACAGTTACTATTTATTCTTTATCTAAAGTTTGCAATTTATGGTACTGCTCAAACAGCAAATGTAGCAACCTGTTGTGATTCTTTTTTTTTCAGCAAAAAATTGATTATTTTATCGACAACAGGAAGATCCAGTATTCTAATACTGGTGGAACTCAAGATGAACTGTCATTCGAATTGACAGAATATTTGGAAACCAACAAGAAGAGATTCTACACATTAACGGCAGAAAACGGTAAAATAAAATCGTGCTGGACGGATGCTATACAAAATATATTGTATAAGCAGTTGATGGAAGAGAAACATAAAGCACAAACACCATAATATCTATGTGTAATGTTAAGATTAATATCGTTGTATGTAAAGTTGACAAATAAATAACATAAAAGTATATATAACTATTTTAAGGATTGCTAATTTGCTATAAGAACAAAACAACACAACAAAAGTTATTCAGAATTAAATTCGTCACTTTTTGCATAATTTTAGTACCGTGTAGTAGTTGTAACTAAATATTATGGAGTCATAATCTAAAAACGTTTCGGAGTTCCCCTTTTAAAAAATGTTTATGTACCAACGGCCATTAAACACAAGATAAAAACAACCGTTATGTATTTTATTAGACGTTACCTTCGCAAAAACTAAGATAAGATAAACAACGATATCTCGAGTCGATAATACAATCTCGTAGTTTCGTTTTTGCTCATCGCTAAAGTAGGTGCCATGTGTCTGAATAAATCGTATTTTTCACGCCCAGATCAGTGACAAAATGGATTTATTTAGTCAAATTTTTGAGGACAAACGACCGAAGAGACCTAAGGATGGTACCATTCAAAAGACAAAATCCGGTTTGCAAACGGATAGAAGTAAAAATAGAACAAAACAAGGGACGCCAACAAGTGATAAGCGGATAAAGTCGACGCATCGCAGCGTTTCTCAGAATGACTTGCGCCCTAAGAACAACTTGAAAAATGGTATTGCGAAGAGTGTTTCTAGTGCTGCGAACCATAAAAGTGTCTCCACCAAAGACAAGAACCTTGAGAAGTTAGATAAAAAATCAGGTCAGGCCGAAATAGTTATAGATTGTAGTAAAATAGACATTGATAGAGAAATTTTAAGAAAACCTGTACCTGTACCTAGAATAAACCAAACTGAGAATCATCTTTTAAATAGTTATTTTAATCAAAGCGATGCAATTGAAGACAATTTTGAATCGGCACTTGAAATCATCAATGACTGCACATTCGATGAAAAAGATTACCAGTTTGGAAGGGAATCATTCACAGCTTTAGACAAAGACTACTTTGTCGAGGCCTACAACAGGGAAGGTGA
Source organism: Aphodius granarius (assembly GCA_963971325.1). NCBI lineage: Eukaryota > Metazoa > Arthropoda > Insecta > Coleoptera > Scarabaeidae > Aphodius > Aphodius granarius. The sequence goes on from OZ020225.1 coordinate 30,037,122, forward strand.
CGAGTTAATCCAGAATTCCTTGGAAGTCACATTTGCCACAAGAACCTATACAGCAAATAATGAACACTTTACTGAAGTAAAATCACCGGAAGCAGACAAAACAAATATTTTCATTTCCGACGAAGACGATGATAACCTTGCCGTAGAGGCTTACAATTCGCTGGGCAACGAACTGAAGCAAATCAGCACTTCTTCAGGTAAAACTAACACCATCGATAAAGTCAAAACATCATCAAATATCCATATTAGAGAAGCATTCTTAAACGACTTAGCTCAGAGAAGCAGTATAGAGCAAGAGACACAAGAAACTAAGTCCATAGAAGAAATAGCTAAGCAGAATCGGTATCAGAAGAACAGGAACTCCTCTAGGAGGAAGAAATACCAGAGCAGGAGCACCAGCCAAGAAGAAAAAACTGAGAAACCACTTAATAACGTGGATACTATTGACCATATCGTCGACAACGTAAGGCCAGAACTAATTAACGATATATTGATATCAATGAAAGATATCAACGTCAAGAGGGCTTCATCTTTTGCGTCTAACGCATCTTCTACATTGAGTAGGAAGCATAGCATAGCTTCCGCTGGATCTTATACACTAGATCACAGCGATGACTATATAATTGAAGAAACACACAACGCTATTGAAGAAAGTTTTCACTGTTCCTTTGAACCTAAAACTAAGTAAGTAGTTAATAAATATACTAAAGTTTGTTTGTAAGGATTTGTTGTTTTTTTAGGGCTGATATGATTATTTATGAACTGCTGGAAACTGAAGCTGCCTATATTCGGAATTTGGAAAAGATTGACAGGGTAAGAGATATTGTTTTAAGGTTTTCAAATTTCTTAATTTTTTATTTTAGGACTACATTTCGTACTTTAAGCGTCTGGCGCTGACCGACACACAAGAGATGTTTGGCAATATAATGACAATTCTAGAACATACAAAGGACTTCTACAATTCACTGTTGCTCTGCGATAATAATTGCGAACACATCGGCAGAACGTTTGTGGATTATGTACGTCTAATCGCAAAAAATTTAAACTAAATAGCAATCTAAAAATTTTTATAATTTTTCAGAAATTCGTATTTGAACTTTACTCTGCCTATTCCAAAAACAAGGCACATGCTGACGCAATTATAGCTCGCGTAAAACCCATATTAAAGGTAATTTACACCGTATAATTCTTAATGATTACGTACGACATCGTTATAGTCGTATTCAAATTCATGTACACATTTTAGGATAGGCAAAGGAAACTAGGTGACAAATTGGATTTATCGAGTTACTTGCTAAATCCAATACAAAGGTTAGGTAGGTATATTCTGCTGCTTGGAAACCTGAGAAAGTGTGTTAGAAATTCGGATTGTTTGGAGGAGGCTATTGACATATTAAAGAGTGCCATGACAAGAGGAAATGATTACGTCGCCATTGGGTCAATTCAAAACTGTCCAGAAGATTTATCGACAAAAGGTACCTTCATGGGACGAGAATCTTTCACCATGCTGAAACCGAGGAAAGAAGAAACGTGGATGTTTTTATTTGATCAAATCGTTCTGTTCACAACACCATGCTTAGTAATAGTTACCTCAAATTCATCAATCAATATTTACAACGAAACTTTTAGGGAGCATCAGAAAAATTTGAATATAAAGACAGTATAAATATGAACGACTTAGCTATAACCTGCATCGAAGGTAATGATAGAGAATTTCGACTGAAAAATTATCCTTTAGCGAAGAAAGGTAAGGAAGAACGATACACTTACATTCTGGAAGCAAGAACGGTAAAATTGAAGGCATACTGGACGGCTCTGATAGAGAAAAAGCTCTGGGAGCAAATGGACAGATTTAAAGGTATTTTATATATAATTTAATATATATATAATTAGATTAAAGTACAACACGAATTTTTCAGCTCAAAGTAAGCAATATACTATATCCACAAAAACACCAGGAACTATTTTGACAGATTCAAGGACTGATGTCGATGGTTAGTGTTATAGATATGGGTATACGTATTTATTTATTTATTTACTTATTTATTTTAGCAGGCACTTCAAAATTGACGTGTAATGTGACAAGACGAGGTACAGAACCAAGTGGTAAGGATTCCTATTAATAATAAACGGCTGCTTTTGAAATTTTAATGCTAGACTTTTAGATTATCATAAGATTAAGCGGAAGAGCCAGTTTTACGTGGAATCGACAACTTATGGTACAATGTGACTTAAGGTAAATACATCAGGTACCGCCTATTACCTAGAACTGTTTTGGTGATAAGAAAACTGATACAAAGCCTGGATAGAAATTGATAATAAATAAAATGTGTGCCTCGTGGAACTGTGGACATATATAATGAAATAAATAACAATTGTAAGTGTGATAAATTTTTGGATTGGATTCTTATATTTATTTATTTATTTTATAATAAAATGCAATAAACATTATTAGTTTTTGTCATGAAACCATTTATTTGTACAGAAGGTGGACAAATATGAATAAAATAACTTTCGGGTATTGTGTGTACAGAAACGTAACCTTTTTTACAGAAAAATTCGAATATTCAAAACAAAATTAAAGTAGTAGATTACTCTAATTTAATTTAATAATGCAGAGCGGAGTTAATTGAATTATTAATGGTTTTCAACATTATTTATAATGTAGTTACAAATAATATTACATTATATATAATAATATTGACACATACACGTACAATACTTAACTAAATAAGACTTCTTCATTCGTAAGAGTACATGAAAATCACGGTTTCTACATCAGAGGAGCAGGAGCAGAGGAGAAGAGGAGTAAAATCCTGCAGGCCGTCCTTCAGTCCGCCGGAGGGCAGGCCTGGGCGTCGCGGGCTGTTTAAAAAAATAACGAGGATCGAGATTTTTTTTATTGCAAAATAGAGTTACTTGTAAAAATGTAAAAAAATGATGTAGAAATATGTTCAAATTTATTCAAAAATTAAAAATAGGTATGTTACTAGTATACTGGAACAGACTCAGTATACTTAAAGTGAACAGGATATAAATAGATATGGTTATTTCATCGCATGTTAGCGTGTGAGCGTTAATATATGCACTACCATTGTCATACTTACAATCTTCTACAAAATCTAAGTATAGTTTGTCTTAAAACATAGTAAAACAATTAGCGAACAAATATGCAGTTTCATATGGGTCATATCGTTGGCACAATGAAGTGCCTAAACACTTTTGCAATTATTTAATTTGGTAGGATGGCCAGAGCCATCTCTGGACGCTACTTAACGTCAGTTTCAGTGACAGAATTACATTTGTCAAACTGACATTTAATGTCATGTCAGTGGCACTGACGTTTGTCAAAGTCTGACATTTTGCAATACAGCGACGAAGGATTCTATCAAACTGCTTCTAGAAACCTTTATGGCGCTTAAACCATTTATCTCAAAGATCTGAAAATTTGGATACATATTTAAAATCACTGGATGGTGAGTTGATTTCAGTTTGGCCAACATCGGATAAATCCCTAAGAGGACGCTTGTATCATCTGCCACTTCCGGCTGTCAGATTGTCACCAAAAGCACTGCAGTTCGTCCCTCGGTAATTCTAAATACGTATACAAAATTTCAGCCCGATCCACATACATACATACATACATACATACATTTTCCAGAAATCATCGCAATCAATTCAGGGCACCTCAAAACGCGTATTTCCGCGAAAATCTCGAAACGTCAGTTTCCGTCGATTACAATACTTTCCTGCTAGGGTACTAGTCGGAAAGTAAAAAACATCTTAAATTTTAGAATATGTTTAATTGTTTATTCCAAACACCAATACCGCCACCTCAAAAAAACAATACATAATTTTTTAAATTATAATAGAGCCATACAAAAATGAATTCCTTTTTTAAATTATGGAAAAAAATACATCAAAATTTATTACTTTTGGATGGATTACCATTCACATCTCCTGGTTTGTTCCTACAAATAATCCACTTGTTGTGTCTCGGTTAGGGTTACGCTGGTGTCTTAAGGTGACCTGAAAATGAACTGAATTGATTAGCCATTCTTATCTTTTCGTCTGATTCTATAAAAGAATAAAAACTATTGTTCTGCTGATGTCGATGGAATCCATACTTACGCTTCAGATGAGAAAATTGAGTAAAAAGAATAGAGGTGATTTTGTCAACCCATGTTTTGCATAAGTCTTCCGAGGATGTTTCTATTTCAAACTGTTTTTTGGATTTGGAAGACTTGTTAACGGTGAAACGTGTTGTTCCGTTTTGTGTTAGTAATAAGTCGATAGTATTAATACTGTTTATATAGTCAAAGGTATTTGGATTGTCCTATAAAGAACACTACGTTACTATATTACATGTTAAATGTATAAGTTACCAAACTAAGAGATGCCGACATCATGTCGACGACATGTATACGTTATGGGTTATAGATTATACCTACTTTAGTCTCAGTTGTAAAGACAATAACGTCTTCAAACAAGAACACCATGGATACTAACGCCTTAGTTTTAAACGTGTTGTACTTGATTTTGACGTTGAACCTGTTCTTTAGTAAGAATAATCCACCGAATCTTTTGAGATTTATTGGGCATTCAACTATGGACTCAATTTCTGGACATGAATTGTCTATGTGTTGGTCCACAAAGCGGATTGCCACGTCTAACAGCTTATACTCTTGACCTAGCCTTTTTAGTTCACTCCTAATATTTTCAAGAAGTAGTTTATATTTCGTAGGACGTTGTGCCGGCTCTGACAGGTAACTTTCGCATGATTCAATGTCGTTAAGTTCTCTTTGCCGCTCCTACAAGAATTTGCGTAAAAACGCTTCAATTGCAGTAATGTCGCGTTACCGTCAATGGAGTCCTATATATCTTTTCCAAAGTACCTTGTGTTTCGTTCCTATTTCTGATATACTCAGCATGTAATTCAAGCAAGTGTTTCTGAAAGTAATATTAAAATATACGAATAAATTGCTTTTGAGAGTTAGTATCAACTCACGCTTTGAAGGAAGATGTTGGCAATACAATCTATGGATGAATTGCATTTCAATAACTGTTCTAACAGTTTCTGGTTGCTATCGTACAGTGATTCAATATTGCCGAAAATCGTCACTATTTTTGGAAGCTTGTCATTCTTCAAGTAATATTTCAGATAATTCTACAAATTAGTAATATTGTTTTTTATAGTGTTAATAGAAAGTGCCAACTTACATCTATTACGAATCTCATGTTTATGAGATACGTCCTTTCCGTCTCAATTAATTCTTTAATGGCACAATTCAGTCTGGAAAGCAAAACTTAACTATAGTCAACCAAACATTTTCTAGTGCGATATTTACCCTGAGACTGATCCAACACTGTGGTTTTTCAATACTGGCCCTTCCTCTGTTGGTGGCCTCCGGTTCGTTTCTACACCTATAAATAAAAGCATTTAAAAAGTATAAAAAGTTAAGCCCATTCACATAATTTCTTACGCTTTAATTGATTAGCTTGTTCCCAAAGAATCGTGTTGATTTTATCAACCCATGTTCTATAAATTGACTCAGTCGGAGTTTCTAATTCGAAGTCGAGAGATTTGGGATTATCATAAAGAGTAAAACTTGTCAATTCTTCATTTTCTGTCAGTTTCAGGTCAATAGTATTAATACTATCTTTGTAGTCAAACATGTTACGGTTGTTCTGAAAAGAAAATACTTTTTGTAATTAGTGACCATACAAATCTAACAAACAATTGTTCCGTTTTTTTATAATAACTGATATAGGTTGTTATCAGCTAACCAGAAACTATTATCTGTCAAAATATGTGCACTCAAACCTGTTACAACCTGCATATACTTGCCTTATTTTTTGTTGTAAATACAACGATTTGCTCGAACAGAAATACTCTAGCAGTGTACTCTCTTTTTATCTTAAACTTTTCCGACAACAAGCACATACCGCCAAACTTTTTAAGATCTACTGGGCACTCTCTTATACAGTGGATAGTTAGTAAGGTATTGGCCTCTTGTATTTTCAGATCCACGAAGTGAATGGCGGCCTGTAAACTTTTATTTTCTTCATGCAATTTTGTTAATTCTTTCTGTAAAATTTCAAGAAGCATCTTATGTCTTGGCGGTCTTTGTACAGGTGCTACCAGATATCCTTCACAAGATATATTACCGCCTAGATCCTTATATCTCTCCTGAAATAAAATTGATGTAGACTATTTTAAAAGACATTGAAAAAACTACTTACAGATAGAGGAATTTTATATTTTGTCCGCATGATTTCATCTGTCTGAGCATGATTTCTCAGGTATTCTGCATACAATTGATATAAATCTTCCTGAAAATATTACATCATAATTAATTACGAAGTAGTAATTATATGATCTTACACTTTGCAGGAAAACGTTAGCAATGCTATCTACTGATGTTTTGTCGCATTTACTGAGTTCCATTAAAAACTGAGAGCTTCTGTCATGCAAAGACTCAATATTACCAAATATTACGGCAATTTCAGGAAAATCGCGTTTCTTTATAGGATGTGTCAAGAAATAGGTCAAGTAGTTCTGTAATTCTTACGCAATTAACTTAATATTTCTTCTAGATATTGTAAAACTTACATCTATGACAAATTTCATTTGTTCGATGTACGTAATCTCAGTAGTTATTAACTCCTCAATTACACATTGAGGCCTAAAATTCAATAAAGTGAAAAAAAAAAAAAAAACAGATATACATATATCGTCTGTGAATAAATCAATTACTGTGGAATTGTTGATAGTTGCGCATCGTGTACTAAATCATTGTTTATGATCTTTGATGCAGTACCTTTTCCGTGACCCCTATTTTTCTGCATCTCCTCTATCTCTAAAAATAACAGCCGACTTTTTTCTTCTTTATGGTTAAAACTTTGATTTCCAGCAATGTTAACAATATCAAGTTTTGTTTCTTGTGGTATGCGCGATGCAATTGCAGTGTTGGAATTCCATTGTTTCGACACGTCTTCATTACAAATATCTCTGGCAGAGGCACTACATACCAGTAAATTGTTGTCATTGCCAATTGCTGAAAAAAATACAAAATGTTTACAGTTTATTATTAAAGTCCAGCTAGGTGCCATTTAAGTGCGTGGCCATATTGCAGCTTCACTTCGAGCAGAGCCCAGCTGCACTCCTCGCAACAGAAAAGATTAGTCTAGCGTAGTAAAAGATTAATTTTGAATTGTTATTATTGTAAGCAGTAGTGATTATGTACCGAAAATACCCGTTAAAGTATATATTTCCACATATAACACATTTTACTCAGCCGTATGTGCAGCCGTGTTTTAACCAATTGTTCTCTTTCTTCTTGTTTTTATCACTAACGGGGTAGTCAGGTAAACACTCAGCAGCCTTTTTATATGTTTAATTAGTCTAAAGTGAATACAACTCAATACTCGTTACTTCCTATACATATCCGCTCGCACACAATTCACAACAACCACTGTCCCTCCTCGCTTCACTCAGTCGACCCCTTCCCTCTCCTACTCACCGCTGTCACCCCGGTCATTGCCAAGATCAGACCGCTTCGTGCACTTTCGGTCGAGTGCGCAGACATACAAAATACATATAAATAATAATCGCTAACATTCGGCTAATCCTGACATTCACGAACGCCCTCGTTCGACAGCTAATCTAATTGGAAATACAACTAACAAAATAACATATTCTAAGTATAACTCATGTCAAGTAAATACAGGATTATCATGAATGACTTTATAAAACATAATCTGTCAAATACTCGGGTTTCTTCACCGTTCTTCTAGACCTATGTACCTCCTTGGTCATTTCACCTTCTTCTAAATCTTCTTCCTTCTCTGTGTCGCTTCTTTCAGCCTCTTCACCTTCAATTTCTTCATTCCTCTCTTCGGTGTGGTTATCATCTTCTACGCTCTTCTCTGCGTTTGGTTCTCCATATTCTTCAGGTTCGTCATTTCCGTGATCTTCGTCAGTATCCTCGCTGTGATTGTAGTACGGCTTCAGTTGTGACACGTGCGCTGTAGTGGTATGTGCTCGGCCACCATCACCTGTCTCAATTTTGCTAATTCTGTATGTATCGCTCGGTAGGCATTCAACTATGGTATATGGTCCCTTATATTTCGGTTGTAGTTTTGTCGATTCTCCAGTGGCCTCCACAGCTGACTTGGTAAGTACCACCTCGCCGACGTCGTACCGTACTCCCTTGAATCTCCGTTTATCATATCTCGCCTTGTACTTTTCTTGTTCTCGAACTATATTATCTCTAATCTCACGATGTAGATCTTCTGGTGGTGTCCATTGGCCTTCTCGCCCCTCCGCCAGTAATCGTAATTGTCCGTCAGTGAAACTTGGGGAATAACCAAATAATACCTCAAATGGCGTCTTTCCTGTCGTCTTATTTACAGCAGCATTCAAGTCTCTCTGCACTTCCTTCATGCGCTTGTCCCAATCTCGATCTTGCTCCATCTCAGCTTGTATAACAGGTAATATCGTTCGATTGACTCGTTCGACCTGTCCGTTTGCTTGTGGCCACCTTGAAGAGTTGAGGATATGTCGTATTCCTTGATCATTGCAATACTTCTCAAAAGCTATCGATGTGAAACATGTTCCCCTGTCGCTAACTAGCAATCGCGGTAACCCGTACGTCACTATAAAGTCCTCTACACATCGAATAAGTGTACCCGTTTTAGTGTTCTTACACGGATATAAACACGCGTACTTCGTGAGAGCGTCTACTATCACCAGTAAGTAGATATTTCCGTGCTTGCTACGAACGAATGGTCCCAAATGATCCATGTGTACTCTCTCGAATGGTCTACTCGGTGGTGGAATAGGGTGTAGTTCTCCAGGTCTTCGTCCTCCCGGCACCTTATTCATCATGCACTCGAAACACCCGCGAATGTGTTGTCGCGTATAACGTCGAAGCCCCGCGAACCAGTATCGTTCCAATATTTTCGCAACCGTCCTGTCTAAGGAAAAGTGTCCCAGCAGGTCGTGATGTTTCACCAGTAACGCCTTCCGCATCGAATTTGGGATTACGTAAAGTTTTCGCGTTTCCTTTCCCACTATCACGCTTTTATACAATTTCCCGCCACGATACTCATAATCTCGCGAAATGTCTCTTTCTAATTTACTCAAATTGTTTTTGTTATCACGCAAAATGTCAATTATCGCACACAGTTTTTCATCACCTCGCTGTATCATTACGATTTGATCGTCCTCGCTGCACACCATCATTACTCCGAATCCTCTCCCCATCACACAGTCCTCCAGATCGCCAGCTTCTTCTTGCGGTGCCCGACTTAAGGCATCCACGTGTTCCATTGACTTTCCCGGTCGATGGACGATCGAAAACTCATATTCTTGCAGCGTGTTGTACCATCTAGCCATTTGCGGATTAAGGTTCTTTTTCGCATTCATGTATATTAGAGCTTGACAATCCGTCACCACGGTAAACGATATTCCAATTAGTAATGGTCTCAGTCGTTCCACACACCATACAATCGCCAGCAATTCCAATCTGCTCGAATGGTATTTACTTTCCGCCTCTGTGGTCTTTTTTGATACGCAGTACACCATATGCATACCTCCGTCGACTCCTTGCTGTAGAAGCATACCCGCTATACCGACAGAACTCGCGTCAGTATGCAATTCCGTCTTCGCTTTAGGGTTATATAGCTTCAACACTGGCGCCTCCACCAATCGCCTTTTCAGCTCGGTAAATGCACTCTCTTGGGCATCTTGCCATAGAAACTGTTCTTCTTTTTTGGTCAACGAACTAAGAGGTTTCGCCAATCGAGCATAGTCCGGCACAAATCTTCGGAAGAAACCAGTTAGACCAAGAAATCTCCTTACCTCGTGGACGTTGATTGGCCTCGGAAACTCCATCACTGCCGCCACCTTGCGGGAACCCGGCTTCAGTCCCTCTCCTGTCACTTCGAATCCCAAGTAAGATACCTCTCCTTTTCCGAACTCACACTTGCTCAGGTTAAATGTAAGCTTGGCCCTACGGAAAGCTTCAAGAACTTGCTCTAATCTCGCCATCATATCACCCCAGTCTCTTCCAGGAACTAACACGTCGTCCACGTAACACATCGCCACCTTATTTCTCAGTGGTCCCAAAACGACATTCATCAATCGTACGAATTCATAGGGGGAATTGGTCAAACCGAACACCATTCTCTCAAACCGGCCTGTAGTATCAGAAGTTATAAAGGCGGTCTTATCCTTTGCCTCCTCCGTCAACGGCACCTGCATATATCCGTTCGCCAAGTCTAGCGTCGTGAATACTTTACAATCGTGAATCTGCTCAAATTGTTCATCTATGTTTGGAATCGGGTAATTCATCTTCGTTGTCTGGCTGTTCAGTCGTCTATAATCCACTACCAGCCGCTGTTCACCAGACTTCTTCGCCACCAACAGTACTGGGCTTGCGTAAGGCGAAGTAGTTTCCGTCACTAGTCCGCAACGCTTCCACTCGTTCACTATCTCTGAAATCTTCTCTCTCTCAGCTCGGGTAGTTTGGTAAGGTTTCGATCGCACAGGGACATTATTGTCTTCAATATTCATCTCAATCAGGTCAGTACACCCCAATTCATCGATCGTCAGGGCAAAACATTCGCGATACCGATTGATCAGTTGCGTTAGTGACTCTCGCTCATCGTCACTTCTGCTCGCATCCACGTTAATCATGTCTCTAGGTATCGCGTTTTCGCACCGCACGTACGTCTCGTTCTTACCGGTCGACACTTTCGATAAAACTTGTCCCTGCTTTATATTAATGTCCCCGCCCGAATTGTTAAATATCGACATTACCGTATTGTGCACGTCATTCAGTTCAATATCACTTTGCTTGTTCTTCTCCATCTTTTTTGACTGAGCTGCTCTTATGTAGTAGTTCTTGGGTACCTCACTAACGTCTAGATCTTTAAATGGGGTGGTATTTGCGTAGCCGAAAAGTAATACGTCACCTTTTCTAACGTACGCCAATTGTGGTAGCTCTGTGAACGTACGTCCGATGATCACTGGATAAGACTGAGCCGCCCTTGGTACCACTAATAGTTGGACATTGTCCACCTCAACTTCGTCAATCGAGACACGCGCACGCACTGCACCCTTCGTGTGCACCGCCGCCTCCTTCGCATTACCAAAAGCATACAACGGTTGACTACCGGCTTCACGTTTCAATCCATGTTGTTCTACAATGTCCTCGCGAATCGTACAAACCGCACTCCCGGAGTCTACAAACGCGTTTAGAGACAATATGTCATTCAACAATATTTCTCGTAGGAATTTATTAAGGAAGTCATGGTCGGTTACTCCCATTTCAGTCACCATCACTCGCTTCTTATCTGGGCACTGGTTCTGATGATGTCCTTCCTTTTTGCAATAAAAACATGTTGATTCCTTACGTGAGCACTCTCGTGCTAGATGACCTCCTGTTCCACATTTATAGCACTTACGTTCGATATATGATGGTTTTCGAACTTCTGCATTAACTTCTTTTCTTTCGTGCACGGTTTTTCGGTCAGATTGTTCCTCTCTCATTGACTCATACTTTACACCATGCCCTCGTTTGGTATTTATTCGCTGGATAGTAACTATATCCTGTAGAAGGTCCTCACTCTCCTTGTGCACCTTTACCATCAATCCAGTAGCGATGTCACGTGATTGTAATCCCATTAAAATCTCTTCTTTGGTCTCCTCAAAGTTCAATCCCAACCCTTTGCATAAATTTTCTTTTTCATAGAAGTATGCTATTATGGATTCGCCATTTCTCTGACGTCTTTGCTTCATTTTATCCCATCTTTCGGATAATCGTTGTGTTTTTATATAAGCTTTTCGAAAATAATATTCAAAATCAGCCCATGTTCTGATCTCTCTCTGTCTCGTCGAGTACCACTGTATAGCTGGACCATCCAAATGTGCTCTAGCGGTCTCCAGTATCAGTTCATCAGGCCAATGATTCAATCTAGCGCTGGTCTTAATATTCTCCAACCAATTTGAGGCTTTATCCCAATCGCGATCGCCGTCAAAATTTTTAATCGCCTTGCTAAGATCGGGCAAAACATGGAATTTTTGTTCATTTTTCTCCATATTCGCCATCTTTTCCATCAGCACCGTCATAGATGTAAACATGTTACTAACCTCATTTGCGGTTATAATCATGCCCGTTGGTTGACGTTGAACCGAATCTCCGCTGGAATCCGCCCTGTCTCCAATGTTGGAGTCGTTTAACTCCGCCTTTCCGTCCCCGTCGGTACTCATCTTGACGCCGTTTCGTATATAGTATAATGGACTCGTCCGTAGTACACCAGCACACAGGTTTATTATCCCACTTCTGAATTGTTCTCTTTCTTCTTGTTTTTATCACTAACGGGGTAGTCAGGTAAACACTCAGCAGCCTTTTTATATGTTTAATTAGTCTAAAGTGAATACAACTCAATACTCGTTACTTCCTATACATATCCGCTCGCACACAATTCACAACAACCACTGTCCCTCCTCGCTTCACTCAGTCGACCCCTTCCCTCTCCTACTCACCGCTGTCACCCCGGTCATTGCCAAGATCAGACCGCTTCGTGCACTTTCGGTCGAGTGCGCAGACATACAAAATACATATAAATAATAATCGCTAACACAATTTTGATTGAAGTGAATTAACTCATGATACATACACTGAGGTTTTGGTAGATTAATCATTGATAGATGTTGATCGTTTTTTTTTTTTTTCAAAATAATGATTTTTACATCTTATTTTATCTGTGTCACCGAAGAATTGTTTCGATGGTATATGTTTAGAACAGTTACACATTGTGGAACAACTAACACCTTAGTCAAGTTGCATACCTACTCAGTTTTAAAGCCAAATTAATTAGCAATTGCTTTGATTCATTTTAATATGTTACTGTTTGCATATTCCAAAACGTTTCTAAATTTCCTTTTTAGATTAGATTTGATCTGTGATTGGTGATTTTTCTATAATTCCTTAAGATCATCATCATTTTGGCACTTGAGTGTTTCTCAGAACTAAAATCGTTATTTCTAATGTTTGAGAGCGTACCTTTTCCGTCTCCCCTATTTTTCTGCATCTCCTCTATCTCGAATAATAATCGGTGATGTTGTTCTTCTTTTTGGTCAAAACGTATATTTCCGGCAATGTTAACAAATTTAGGTTTTGTTTCTCTGGGTACGTGCGGTGCACTTGCAGTGTTGGAGTTCAATTGTTTCGACATGTCTTCATTATGAATATCTTGGGCTGCAGAGGCACTACTTTCAAGCAAATTGTTGCCCTTCCCAACTGCTGAGAAAATGGAAAATGTTTTATTAATATGGTTTATCAAAAAAGAGTAATGATATTAACCATTAACATGAGGCATTAAGCGTTAGCCATTAGCGATTAACAATTTTCTTAAATTTTGTGTAATATTCACAACGGACCGCTAGGTGCTGTGTATGTGCGTGGCCATATTGTATCATTCGTTCGGTAAATTATACGCATACTCCACTATGGCAACTCAAAATATAAGCGAGGAGGGCAGCTAGGCTGTCTACTAGAAGCAAAGGTCCAATATGGCCACACGCTAACTTACCATTTGGTTTAATAGGGTCCTCGGTTTTATGGATGAGTGACTCACGGCTTTCCGGTCCTGAGCTTTCGAATAATTTCTTTCGATTAGAATCTGGACTGTTAGTCTTTAATTGATTAAGATCACCCCCATTATTGCCATTGCTCTTCTGGTTGGCACCATTTTCAAGTTTCTTACTTAAAGTTCTCACGTTTGGCTCGTCTTCACTCATTTTTGTGACACACTAAATTAGTGGAACTTTTGGGGCTACCTTTAGATGAATGATAAACTCCCGGATAGATCAAACGATTAGATAGTTGCACTCTATACTATGACGTTAATTATTTTTAAGTAAAAGAATGTATTGACTATTATTTGGATGATAACATTGACCAAGTACAAAAATGTACTTATAAATTAAAGATTGAATTTGATGAGTACTGATAATTTAGGACTATAATACAATTACCTACTATTGTTTCATGATTTTTATTTTCAATTTTGACAGGTTTATGCGGTGTATTCCACGGAATTTATTCATTAGAACTTTTAGGTTCTTGTACTCCTGCATCTTTGAAGTTCAGACTGTATACAAATGCAAACATTAAATGTCACCGTGATAAAATTCCATTTTATGTATGATTTTCGTAAACATACATACATACTAGCATACCCACACACACACATATACGCATAATAGCGTATCAGATTCTGTGATCTGATATTTGAATGATGCTGTAATTGGAATACAATCAATCCACTTGAGGCTTAATTAGAACGAGTTTATAAAAATATTAAAATCTCCATCAAAGTAATCGGTATAATTGAAATTGGAATAAATCAGATAGGTGGTCGTTAGAACAGTAATGTAGAGATCGTCTCAGGAGCGATTACATCATCTACATTTTTAGATAACTGTTGATCTGTTACCTAGTTAAACTCAGGGTACCTTAAATCTTTCAGTTAACATTCGAAAAAAAATATGCCAAAAGTTTATTCCGCGCTCTAACCAGTTAATGACAACATTAATAGGTGAAGCATACCTAATCTCCCGAATATACGGAATAAATGCGTCAGGGTGCAATTTTGTGGCCGGCCCGGAAGTGTCTGAACACTTTTGAAATTATTCAATTTTGTGAAGCCAGAGCCACTCTGGACCCTACCTAACGTCAGTTTTTATGACAATATGACATTTGTCATAGTTACATTTAATGTCATGTCATGTCAATGGCACTGACGTTTGTCAAAATCTGACCATTTGTAACCAGTTATAGCGCCTAAACCGTGCATCCCACCGGTCTGCAAGTTTGTATACATATTTACAGCCACTGGAGGGTAAACTGGTATCAATTTGGCCAAAATCGGGTAAATCCTCAACATAACGTATGTAACATTTGCCACTTTCGGTTGTCTGATTCTTACCAAAAACAATCCAGTTCGTGCCCCCGGTAAAGTGATCAAACAATAGATTGAAATTGACATCTTTTAGATGTTAATTTGAAGGTATGAGCAAAGCAGGTCAAGGCACATGCGGCAAAAGATTTATCAACAAAAGGAACCTTCATGGGACGAGAATCTTTCACCATGCTGAAACCAAGGAAGAAGAAAGGTGGATGTTTTTATTTGATCAAATCGTTGTGTTCACAACACCATGCTTAGTAATAATTACCTCAAATTAATCAATCAATATTTACAACGAAACTTTAAGGGAGCATCACAAAAATTTGAATATAAAGACAGTATAAGTATGAACGACTTAGCTATAACCTGCATCGAAGGTAATGATAGAGAATTTCGACTGAAAAATTATCCTTTAACGAAGAAAGGTAAGGAAGAACGATACACTTACATTCTGGAAGCAAGAACGGTAAAATTGAAGGCATACTGGACGGCTCTGATAGAGAAAAAGCTCTGGGAGCAAATGGACAGATTTAAAGGTATTTTATATATAATTTAATATATATAATTAGATTAAAGTACAACACGAATTTTTCAGCTCAAAGTAAGCAATATACTATATCCACAAAAACACCAGGAACTATTTTGACAGATTCAAGGACTGATGTCGATGGTTAGTGTTATAGATATGGGTATACGTATTTATTTATTTATTTACTTATTTATTTTAGCAGGCACTTCAAAATTGACGTGTAATGTGACAAGACGAGGTACAGAACCAAGTGGTAAGGATTCCTGTTAATAATAAACGGCTGCTTTTGAAATTTTAATGCTAGACTTTTAGATTATCATAAGATTAAGCGGAATAGCCGGTTTTACGTGGAATCGACAACTTATGGTACAATGTGACTTAAGGTAAATACATCAGGTACCGCCTATTACCTAGAACTGTTTTGGTGATAAGAAAACTGATACAAAGCCTGGATAGAAATTGATAATAAATAAAATGTGTGCCTCGTGGAACTGTGGACATATATAATTAAATAAATAACAATTGTAAGTGTGATAAATTTTTGGATTGGATTCTTATATTTATTTATTTATTTTATAATAAAATGGAATAAACATTATTAGTTTTTGTCATGTAACCATTTACATATCTGTTCAGAAGGTGGACAAATATGAATAAAATAACTTTGGGGTATTGTGTGTACAAAATCGTAACCTTTTTACAGAAAAATACGAATATTCAGAACAAAATTAAAGTTTTACATTACTTTAATTTAATTTAATTTAATAACGCAGACCAGAGTTACTAAATAAGACTTCTTCATTTGTAATGATATATAATTTATAATTATAAGTCTTACATTGATGACACAAAAAATATTCACATATAGCATGTAATAAAATAATAATCCGTTCACATCTCCTGGTTTCTTTCTACGAACAATCCACTTGTTGTGTCTCGGTTAAGGTTAAAGTTAAGCCTGTGTCTTAAGGTGACGTTAGATCTAACCGAAAATGAACTGAATTGTTTAGCCGTTCTCATCTTTTCTTCTGATTCTATAAAAGAATAAAAAATTATGTTCTGCTGATGTCGAGGGAATCCATACTTACCTTTTCGATGAGAAAATTGAGTAAAAAGAATAGAGGTGATTTTGTCAACCCATGTTTTGCATAAGTCTTCCGAGGATGTTTCTATTTCAAACTGTTTTTTGGATTTGGAAGACTTGTTAACGGTGAAACGTGTTGATCCGCTTTGTGTTAGTAATAAGTCGATAGTATTAATACTGTTTATATAGTCAAAGGTATTTGGATTGTCCTATAAAGAACACTACGTTACTATGTTACATATTAAATGCATATTTTCCAAACTAAGAGATGCCGACATCATGTCGACGACATGTATACGTTATGGGTTATAGATTATACCTACTTTAGTCTCAGTTGTAAAGACAATAACGTGTTCAAACAAGAACACCATGGATACTAACTCCTTAGTTTTAAACGTGTGGTACTTGATTTTGACGTTGAACCTGTTCTTTAATAAGAATAATCCACCGAATCGTTTGAGATTTATTGGGCATTCAACTATGGACTCAATTTCTGGACATGAATTGTCTATGCATTGGTCCACAAAGCGGATTGCCACGTCTAACAGCTTATACTCTTGACCTAACATTTTTAGTTCACTCCTAATATTTTCAAGAAGTAGTTTATATTTCGTAGGACGTTGTGCCGGCTCTGACAGGTAACTTTCGCATGATTCAATGTCGTTAAGTTCTCTTTGCCGCTCCTAAAAGAATTTGCTTAAAAACGTTAGAATTGCAGTAATGTCGCGTTACCGTCAATGGAGTCCTGTATGTCTTTTCCAAAGTACCTTGTATTTTAGTCTTATTAGTGATATACTCAGCGTGTAAGTCAAACAAGTGTATCTGGAAGTAATATTGAAATATACGAACAAATTGCTTTTGAGAGTTAGTATCAACTCACGCTTTGAAGGAAGATATTGGCAATACAATCTATCGATGAATTGCACTTCAATAACTGTTCTAACAGTTTCTTGTTGCTATCGTACAGTGATTCAATATTGCCGAATATCGTCACTATTTTTGGAAGCTTGTCATTGTTCAAGTAATATTTCAGATAATTCTACAAATTAGTAATATTGTTTCTTAAAGTTTTAATAGAGTGCCAACTTACATCTATTACGAATCTCATGTTTTTGAGATACATCATTTCCGTGTCAATTAATTCTTTAATGGCACTATTCAGTCTGGAAAACAAAACTTAACTATAGTCAACCGAACATTTTCTTGTAATATCCAACAATGTGCGATATTTACCCTGACACCGATCCAACACTGTCGTTTCTCAATACTGGCCCTTTCTCTGTTGGTGGCCTTCGTTTCGTTCCTACACCTATAAATAAAAGCATTTAAAAAGTATAAAAAGTTAAGTCCATTCACATAATTTCTTACGCTTTAATTGATTAACTTGTTCCCAAAGAATCGTGTTGATTTTATCAACCCACGTTCTATAAGTTGACTCATACGGAGTTTCTAATTCGAAGTCGAGAGATTTGGGATGATCATGAAGAGTAAAACTTGTCAATTCTTCATTTTCTGTCAGTTTCAGGTCAATAGTATTAATACTATCTTTGTAGTCAAACATGCTACGGTTGTTCTGAAAAGAAGACGATTTTCAGCTAGTGACCATAAAATGGTTATAAATAATTATTCAATTTTTCATTATAACTGATATAAAACAAAGTTACGGACAACATTGGTCAACTCCGTCTCATATAATGAGCTGATGTTTCTTTCAACGCCACATAAAATAAAATAATTTGATATAAGAACTAGGAAGAAAGTATTATCTCTCAAAATTTGTGCACTCAAACCTGTTACAACCTGCATATACTTGCCTTATTTTTTGTTGTAAAAACAACGATTTGCTCGAACAGAAATACTGTAGCACTGTACCCTCCTTTTATCTTAAACTTTTTCGACAACAAGCACATACCGCCAAACTTTTTTAGATCTACTGAACACTCTCTTATACAGTGGATAGTTAGTAAGGTATTGGCTTCTTGTATTTTCAGATCCACGAAGTGAATGGCGGCCTGTAAACTTTTATTTTCTTCATGCAATTTTGTTAATGCTTCCTGTAAATTTTCAAGAAGTATCTTATGTCTTGGTGGTCTTTGTACAGGTGCTAGCAGATATGTTTCACAAGGTATATTACCGCCTAGATCCTTATATCTCTCCTGAAATAAAATTGATGTAGACCATTTTAAAAGACATTGAAAAAGTACTTACAGATAGAGGAATTTTATATTTTGTCTGCATGATTTCATCTGTCTGAGCATGATTTTTCATGTATTCTGCATACAATTGATATAAATCTTCCTGAAAATATTACATCAAATATTACCATTAATTACGAAGCAGTAATTATGTGGTAACAAACTTACACTTTGCAGGAAAACATTAGCAATGCTATCTACTGATGTTTTGTCGCATTTGCCGAGTTCCATTAAAAACTGAGAGCTTCTGTCATGCAAAGACTCAATATTACCAAATATTTCGGCAATTTCAGGAAAATCGAGTTTCTTTATAGGATTTTTCAAGAAATAGGTCAAGTATTTCTGTAATTCTTAAGAAATTAACTCAATATTTCTTCTAGATATTATAAAACTTACATCTATGACGAATTTCATTTGTTCGATGCACGTAATCTCAGTAGTTATTAACTCCTCAATTACATATTGAGGCCTAAAATTTAACAAAGTGAAAAAAAAAACATATACATATATCGTCTGTGAATAAATCAATTACTGTGGAATTGTTGCTGGTTGCGCATCGTGTTCTGTAACTTGAAATGAATCCCTGTTTAAATTGTAGTATATTTTCTCAAGGTCATCATCACGTTGGTACATATTTTCATCAATACCGGAGTGTCTATAGTCATTTGGAACATCATACATATAGTCGGAATCTTCCAAACCTTCAGTTAATTGTTTTTCAGGTCTAAAATCATTGTTTATGGTCTTTGACGCAGTACCTTTTCCGTGACCCATATTCTTCTGCATCTCCTGCAGCTCCAAAAATAATCGCCGACTTTTCTCGCCTTTGTGGTTAAAGCTTTGATTTTCAGCAATGTTAACAAAATCAAGTTTTGTTTCTTCCGGTATGCGCGATGCAATTGCAGTGTTGGAGTTCCATTGTTTCGACACGCCTTCATTACGAATATCTGTGGCAGAGACACTACGTGCCTGTAAATTGATGCCATAAATTGCTGAAAACAATACAAAATGTTTACAGTTTATTATTAAAGTCCAGCTAGGGGGCGTTTAAGTGCGTGGCCATATTGCAGCTTTACTTCGAGCAGAGCTCAGCTGCGCTCCTCGCAACAGAAAAGATTAGTCTAGCGTAGTAAAAGATTAATTTTGAATTGTTATTATTATAAGCAGTAATGATTATGTACCGAAAATAGCCGTTAAAGAAGATATTTCCACATTTAACATATTTTGAGTGACGTGAATTAACTTATGATACATACACTGAGGTTTTGGTAGATTAATCATTGATTGATGATTTTTCCATAATAATCATTTCTACATCTTATATTATCTGTGTCACTGAAGAATTGTTTCGATGGTATAAGTTTAAAACAATTACACATTGTGGAACAATTAAACACCTTAGTCAAGTTGTATACCTACTCAGTTTTAAAGCCATGATTAGCAATTGCTTTGATTCATTTCGGTATGTTACTGTTTGTATATTCCAAAACGTTTCTAATTTTTTTTATAATTTTGACTAAGCTACTTTTGTTGACTGGATGTATACAAAACTGTCGTTTAGATTTGATCTGTGATTGGTGATTTTTCTATAATTCCTTAAGATCATCATCATTTTGGTCATCATCGTTATTTCTAATCTTTGAGAGCGTACCTTTTCCGTCTCCCCAATTTTTCTGCGTCTCCTCTGCCTCAAATAGTCGGCGATTTTGTTCAACTTTTTGGTCAAAACGTTTATTTACGGCAATGATAACATATTTAGGTTTTGTTTCTCTGGGTACGTGCGGTGCACCTGCAGTGTTGGAGTTCCATTGTTTCGATATGCCTTCATTATGAATATCTTGGGCCGAGGTACTACATTCCGGGAAATTATTATCGTTACCACCTGCGAAAAAAATACAAAATGTTCACGCTTTATTAATAAAGTCCATCAAAAACAGTAACGAGAATAAGAATTAGCCGCTAAGAATTTTCCTAATTTTTTTATAATATCCACTACCGACCGCCAGGTGCTGTGGCCATATTGGAGCTTCACTGTGAGTCCAGCTGGTATTAACCATTAACACTAATAGCGTACCTTTTCCGTCTTTCCTATTTTTCTGCGTCTCCTCTACCTCAAATAATCGGCGATGATGTTCTTCTTTTTGCTCAAAACGTATATTTCCGGCAATGTTAACAAATTTAGGTTTTGTTTCTCTGGGTACGTGTGGTGCACTTGCAGTGTTGGAGTTCCATTGCTTCGACATGCCTTCATTATGAATATCTTGGGCTGCAGAGGCACTATTTTCAAGCAAATTGTTGCCCTTGCCAACTGCTGAGAAAATAGAAAATATTTTATTAATATGGTCTATCATAAAGAGTAACGGTATTAACCATTAACATGAGGCATTAGACGTTAGCCATTAGCCATTAACAGTTTTCTTAAATTTTGTGTAATATCCACAACTGACCGCTAGGTGCTGAGCATGTGCGTGGCCATATTGGATCATTCGTTCGGTAAATTATACGCATACTCCACTATGGCAACTGAAAATATAAGCGAGGAGGGCAGCTAGGCTGTCTACTAGAAGCAAAGGTCCAATATGGCCACACGCTAACTTACCATTTGGTTTAATAGGGGCCTTGCTTTTATGGATGGGTGACTCACGGCTTTCCGGTCCTGAGTTTTCAAATAATTTCTTTCGGTTAGAAACTAGACTGTTAGCCTTTAATTGATGATCACCCCCATTGCCATTGCTTTTCTGATTGGTACCACTTTCAAATTTTCTACTTAAAGTTCTCACGTTTGGCTCGTCTTCACTCATTTTTGTGCCACACTAAATTGGTGGAACTGATTTGATTGTTGAACTTTTGGGCTACCTTTAGATGAATGATAAACTCCCGGATAGATCAAACGATTAGATAGTTGCACTCAATACTATGACGTTAATTATTGTTAAGTAAGAGAATGTATTGACTATTATTGGGATGATAACATGATGAGTACTGATAATGTATGACTATAATTATCTACTATTGTTTTATTTTTTTTTATTTTGAATTTTGACAGGTTTATGCAGTGTATTCCACGCAACTTATTCATTAGAACTTTTTTTGAAGTTCAGAAAACTTTTAACATTAAAATAAGTCAGCTGTCAATTTTTGACATGTTTATTGACGCAATATTTCCAGAAGGGAAACAACAAGACAATGCTATCGCAATTTTAGATAAAATGCAAGCAGATTATAATATCCAAATTCGTAGAATTTCGCTTTTAACCAGCACTTTTAAAGAGAATTAAATTATGCAATGCGGCTTGTTGTTGTTATCATTTTCAGAACATCGCTTTATTTCAAATGTACGCATAATAGCGATCTGTGATCTGATATTTGAATTATGCTGTAATTAAAATATAATCAATCTACTTGTTACTTAATTAGAACGAGTTAATATAAAGATTAAAATCTCCGTCAAAGTAATCAGCATAATTGGGATTAGGATAAATCAGATAGGTGATAGTTAGAACAATAATTTAGAGATCGTTTCAGGGGTGATTATGTACGATAGATTTTTCGAGATAACTGTTGATTTTTTCTTCACAATTAAAATCTACGTTTTGGGATATATGCCCCTCTGAGGTGCGTTAAAAAACGGAACAGTACACTCCACTAACAATTGAAAGTTAAACACAAAACATTCTAAATTAAAAATATGTATTCATTTGTTCCAGTATCGTCTAGATTCAAAGGTTATTAACGAAGAATAAAGTAGTGTGTTTTATGCTTTATGAAAATAACACAAACATAAATATTTGGGGTGGCCCTCACCCTACTTTCCGACTAAACCGTTGGCACAATTAAGTGCCTAAACATATTTGCAATTATTTAATTTAGTAAATCCAGAGCCATATCTGGACGCTACCTAACGTCAGTTTCAGTGACAGAATTACATTCGTCATCCTGACATTTAATGTCATGTCAGTGGCACTGACGTTTGTCAAAATTTGACAATTTGCAATGTGTATTCTGTCAAACTGCATCTGTATAAGCTTATAGCGCCCAACCGTTCATCCCATTGTTCTGTAAATTGGTATACATATTTAAAATCACTGGATGGTGAGTTGATATCAGTTTGGCCAACATCGGATAAATCCCTAAGAGGACGCTTGTAACATCTGCCACTTCCGGTTGTCAGATTGTCACCAAAAGCACTGCAGTTCGTCCCTCGGTAATTCTAAATACGTATACCAAATTTCAGCCCGATACGTTGTTGCGTTTGGGCGCAATCGTGTTCACGGACATACATAGACACACACATCCATACATACAGACATTTTCCAGAAATCATCGCAATCAATTCAGGGCACCTCAAAACGCGTATTTCCGCGAAAATCTCGAAACGTCAGTTTCCGTCGATTACAATACTTTCCTGCTAGGGTACTAGTCGGAGTGTAAAAAACATCTTAAATTTTAGAATATGTTTAATTGTTTATTCCAAACACCAATACCGCCACCTCAAAAAAACAATACATAATTTTTTAAATTATAATAGAGCCATACAAAAATGAATTCCTTTTTTAAATTATGGAAAAAAATACATCAAAATTTATTACTTTTGGATGGATTACCATTCACATCTCCTGGTTTGTTCCTACAAATAATCCACTTGTTGTGTCTCGGTTAGGGTTACGCTGGTGTCTTAAGGTGACCTGAAAATGAACTGAATTGATTAGCCATTCTTATCTTTTCGTCTGATTCACGCTTCAGATAAGAAAATTGAGTAAAAAGAATAGAGGTGATTTTGTCAACCCATGTTTTGCATAAGTCTTCCGAGGATGTTTCTATTTCAAACTGTTTTTTGGATTTGGAAGACTTGTTAACGGTGAAATGTGTTGTTCCGCTTTGTGTTAGTAATAAGTCGATAGTATTAATACTGTTTATATAGTCAAAGGTATTTGGATTGTCCTATAAAGAACACTACGTTACTATATTACATGTTAAATGTATAAGTTACCAAACTGAGAGATGCCGACATCAAGTCGACGACATGTATACGTTATGGGTTATAGATTATACCTACTTTAGTCTCAGTTGTAAAGACAATAACGTCTTCAAACAAGAACACCATGGATACTAACTCCTTAGTTTTAAACGTGTTGTACTTGATTTTGACGTTGAACCTGTTCTTTAGTAAGAATAATCCACCGAATCTTTTGAGATTTATTGGGCATTCAACTATAGACTCAATTTCTGGACATGAATTGTCTATATATTGGTCCACAAAGCGGATTGCCACGTCTAACAGCTTATACTCTTGACCTAGCTTTTTTAGTTCACTCCTAATATTTTCAAGAAGTAGTTTATATTTCGTAGGACGTTGTGCCGGCTCTGACAGGTAACTTTCGCATGATTCAATGTCGTTAAGTTCTCTTTGCCGCTCCTACAAGAATTTGCGTAAAAACGCTACAATTGCAGTAATGTCGCGTTACCGTCAATGGAGTCCTATATATCTTTTCCAAAGTACCTTGTGTTTCGTTCCTATTTCTGATATACTCAGCGTGTAATTCAAGCAAGTGTTTCTGAAAGAAATATTAAAATATACGAATAAATTGCTTTTGAGAGTTAGTATCAACTCACGCTTTGAAGGAAGATATTGGCAATACAATCTATGGATGAATTGCAATTCACTAACTGTTCTAACAGTTTCTTGTTGCTATCGTACAGTGATTCAATATTGCCGAAAATCGTCTTTATTTTTGGGAGCTTGTCATTGTTCAAGTAATATTTCAGATAGTTCTACAAATTAGTAATATTGTTTCTTAAAGTTTTAATAGAAAGTGCCAACTTACATCTATTACGAATCTCATGTTTTTGAGATACAGGAGTCCCTCGTTTTACGCGGCATATTTATACGCGATTTCGCTTACACGCGTTTGCGCATTTGACACCAATGATTCATTTTACACGGTTCGCTTATACGCGGTTTCTCCCCACCTTTCAGCGCGGCGTGCCTTCCAATGCATTGCGTCGCCGCGTGGTTTCACTTTAGTTTCACTGTGAAATCTGATATCGCCTGATCAGGTTTTGCGTGCTTTAACAATGAGTGCAGTTACGAATAAAAACAACGCAAAAGCGCATAAAAGAAGCAAAAAGGTTTTAACGTTAATTGAAAAAGGTGCAATTTTGGATGCTTTGGAGAAGAAAGAACCTGTGGCATCGGTTGCAAGAAAATATAAAATTAATGAGTCGTCTGTGCGTACTATCCATCAAAATAAAGAGAAAATTCGACATAGCCTACAATCTAGTGCTCCTAAATGTGCAAAAGTGGCTGGGTATACGAGAAGTGGCCCTATTGAAAAAATGGAAAAAGCTTTGTCTCTGTGGATCGAAGATCAAAATCAAAAGCGGGCACCTCTTAGTTCTGCTCTCATTAGGGACAAAGCGACACGCTTGTACGAGAATTTTGTAGATGATGAGCCACTGTCATCAAATACATATTCAAAAACATTTTTGGCCAGTAAAGGATGGCTTGAAAGATTTAAAATTCGCCATAGCCTACATAATCTCAAACTGCAAGGGGAAGCAGCTTCAGCAGATGTTAATGCAGCAAGGCAATATCCTGGGTAACTTTTAAATATCATTGAAGAAGAAGGTTTTAAACCAGAGCAGGTTTTTAACGCCGACGAAACTGGCTTGTTTTGGAAAAAAATGCCAAACCGCACATTTCTATCAAAAGAGGAGAAGACCGCACCGGGCTTTAAAGCAGCAAAGGATCGTCTCACACTTTTGCTTTGTTCGAATGCTTCTGGCGATTGTATGATTAAACCCTTGTTAGTGTACAGGTCACTAAATCTCCGTGCTTTAAAGAACAGCGATAAAAATAAATTGCCTGTGTTTTGGCGTTCCAATAGGCATGCATGAATAACTGGAGACATTTTCTTAGACTGGTTTGAGAACTGTTTTATACCAGAGGTTAAACGATATTTGACGTCAAAAAATCTCTCATTTAAAGTGTTATTAATCATAGATAATGCCCCTGGACATCCAGCCACCCGTTTACAAGCAATAAATCCCAATGTTCACTCCTACAGCCTCTTGATCAGGGAATCATTGCCATTTACAAAGCTTATTACACGCGACGCACGTTTAAAATGCTGTTTGAAATCTTGGAACGCGACCCTACTAAAACATTAAGCCAATGCTGGAAGGATTACACAATTGCAGATTGCCTACATAACCTTAAAGAATCGCTCAATGAACTTAAACAATCGACATTAAATGGTTGCTGGAAAAACCTATGGCCAGAGATTGCAAAGTCTCATACGCAGGTGCTTGATATCAGAGACGAAATCAAAGCAATTGCTGAATTAGGAAAGTCATTGCCTGGAGAGGGTTTCAATGATATGCGTGAGGAAGATATAAATCAGCTATTTGAGTCGCATAATGTTGAACTTACTGAAGAAGAACTCATAGAACTGACGGAGAATAATTATGAAGCTGAAGAAAAAGATGAAGATGATGAAGTTGTCCTTGCCCCGAAGGAGGTGACATTGAAAACTCTTCACAAATGTTTTACTATGGCAGACGATCTAACCGACCTATTAATTAGGGAAGACCCTGTAATGGAAAGAAGTTTGAAAACTAAACGAGAGGTCTTTGCAGCATTGGCACCATATAAGGAAGTTGAGAAAAATTTACGCAACGAAGCTAAACAGCCAAAAATTACGTCTTATTTTTCTAAAAATTAATGTACGTATATGTATTTATTTTTAAAGATGTTTATGTATTTAATATGACATAATATACATATAATGTTCTTATATACATATACATGTATATATATATTACTTATTAAAAATATGCATAATAAAAAAATTGTTTCAATATACGCGGTTTCTATTTACGCGGAGTTTTCAGAGAACGTAACCCCCGCGTAAAACGAGGGACTCCTGTACATCCTTTCCGTGTCAATTAATTCTTTAATGGCATAATTCAGTCTGGAAAACAAAACTTAACTATAGTCAATCGAACATTTTCTTGTAATATCCAACAATGTGCGATATTTACCCTGACACCGATCCAACACTGTCGTTTCTCAATACTGGCCCTTTCTCTGTTGGTGGCCTTCGTTTCGTTCCTACACCTATAAAAAAAGCATTTAAAAAGTATAAAAAGTTAAGTCCATTCACATAATTTCTTACGCTTTAATTGATTAACTTGTTCCCAAAGAATCGTGTTGATTTTATCAACCCATGTTCTATAAATTGACTCAGCCGGAGTTTCTAATTCGAAGTCGAGAGATTTGGGATGATCATGAAGAGTAAAACTTGTCAATTCTGCATTTTCTATCAGTTTCAAGTCAATAGTATTAATACTATCTTTATAGTCAAACATGGTAGGGTTATTCTGAAAAGAAAATACATTTTGTAACTAGTAACCATACAAATCTTACAAACAATTGTTCAGTTTTTTTTATAATAACTGATATAGGTTGTTATCAGCTAACCAGAAACTATTATCTGTCAAAATATGTACACTGAAAACTGTTACAACCTGCATATACTTGCCTTATTTTCTGTTGTAAATACAACGATTTGCTCGAACAGAAATACTTTAGCATTGTACTCTTTTTTTATCTTAAAATTTTCCGACAACAAGCACGTACCGCCAAACTTTTTAAGATTTACTGGGCACTCTCTTATACAGTGGATAGTTAGTAAGGTATTGGCCTTTTGTATTTCCAAATCCACGAACCGAATTGCGGCCTGTAAATTATTATTTTCTTCATGCAATTTTGTTAATGCTTTCTGTAAAGTTTCAAGAAGTAGCTTATGTCTTGGCGGTCTTTGTATAGGTGCAAGCAGATATGTTTCACAAGGTATATTACCGCCTAGATCCTTATATCTCTCCTGAAATAAAATTGATGTAGACTATTTTAAAAGACATTGAAAAAAGTACTTACAAATAGAGGATTTTTATATTTTGTCCGCATGATTTCATCTGTCTGAGCACGATTTTTCATGTATTCTGCATACAATTGATATAAATCTTCCTGAAAATATTACATCAAATATTACCATTAATTACGAAGCAGTAATTATGTGGTAACAAACTTACACTTTGCAGGAAAACATTAGCAATGCTATCTACTGATGTTTTGTCGCATTTGCCGAGTTCCATTAAAAACTGAGAGCTTCTGTCATGCAAAGACTCAATATTACCAAATATTACGGAAATTTCAGGAAAATCGCGTTTCTTTATAGGATGCGTCAAGAAATAGGTCAAGTATTTCTGTAATTCTTAAGAAATTAACTCAATATTTCTTCTAGATAATATAAAACTTACATCTATGACGAATTTCATTTGTTCGATGTACGTAATCTCAGTAGTTATTAACTCCTCAATTACACATTGAGGCCTAAAATTCAACAAAGTGAAAAAAAAACATATATACATATATCGTCTGTGAATAAATCAATTACTGTGGAATTGTTGCTGGTTGCGCATCGTATTCTGTAACTTGAAATGAGTCCCTGTTTAAATTGTAGTAGATTTCCTTAAGTTCGTCATCATTTTGGTACATATTTTCATCAATACCGGAGTGTCTATAGTTATTTGGAACATCATACATATAGTCGGAATCTTCCAAACCTTCAGTTAATTGTTTTTCAGGTCTAAAATCATTGTTTATGATCTTTGACGCAGTACCTTTTCCGTGACCCCTATTCTTCTGCATCTCCTGCAGCTCCAAAAATAATAGCCGACTTTTTTCGCCTTTATGGTTAAAACTTTGATTTCCAGCAATGTTAACAAAATCAAGGTTTGTTTCTTCCGGTATGCGCGATGCAATTGCAGTGTTGGATTTCCATTGTTTCGACACGCCTTCATTACGAATGTCTGTGGCAGAGACACTACGTGCCTGTAAATTGTTGCCATTACCAATTGCTGAAAACAATACAAAATGTTTACAGTTTAGTATTAAAGTCCAGCTAGGTGCTGTTTAAGTGCGTGGCCATATTACAGCTTCACTTCGAGCAGAGCCCAGCTGCGCTCCTCGCAACAGAAAAGATTAGTCTAACGTAGTAAAAGATTAATTTTGAATTGTGGCCATATTGGAGCTTCACTGTGAGTCCAGCTGGTATTAGCCATTAACATTAATAGCGTACCTTTTCCCTCTCCCCAATTTTTCTGCGTCTCCTCTGCCTCAAATAATCGGCGATGTTGTTCTCCTTTTTCGTCAAAACGCATATTTCCGGCAATGTTAACAAATTTAGGTTTTGTTTCTCTGGGTACGTGCGGTGCACTTGCAGTGTTGGAGTTCCACTGTTTCGACATGCCTTCATTATGAATATCTTGGGCTATAGAGGCACTACATTCCGGTAAAATATTGTTACCACCTACGGAAAAAATTCAAAATGTTCACACATTATTGATAAAGTCCACCAAAAACAGTAACGAGAATAGAAATTAGCCACTAAGAATTTTTCTAATTTTTTTTTATAATATCCACAACCGACCGCCAGGTGCTGTGGCCATATTGGAGCATCACTGTGAGTCCAACTGGTATTAACGATTAACATTAGTAGCGAACCTTTTCCCTCTCCCCAATTTTTCTGCGTCTCCTCTGCCTCAAATAATCGGCGATGTTGTTCTCCTTTTTGCTCAAAACGTATATTTCCGGCAATGTTAACAAATTTAGGTTTTGTTTCTCTGGGTACGTGCGGTGCACTTGCAGTGTTGGAGTTCCACTGTTTCGACATGCCTTCATTATGAATATCTTGGGCTATAGAGGCACTACATTCCGGTAAAATATTGTTACCACCTACGGAAAAAATTCAAAATGTTCACACATTATTGATAAAGTCCACCAAAAACAGTAACGAGAATAGAAATTGGCCACTAAGAATTTTTCTAATTTTTTTTTTATAATATCCACTACCGACCGCCAGGTGCTGTGGCCATATTGGAGCATCACTGTGAGTCCAACTGGTATTAACGATTAACATTAATAGCGTACCTTTTCCGTCTTCCAAATTTTTCTGCGTCTCCTCTGCCTCAAATAATCGGCGATTTTGTTCAACTTTTTGATCAAAACGTTTATTTCCGGCAGTGTTAACATATTTAGGTTTTGTTTCTCTGGGCACATGCGGTGCACTTGCAGTGTTGGAGTTCCATTGTTTCGATATGCCTTCATTATGAATATCTTGGGCCGAGGTACTACATTCCGGGAAATTATTATCGTTACCACCTGCGAAAAAAATACAAAATGTTCACGCTTTATTAATAAAGTCCATCAAAAACGGTAACGAGAATAAGAATTAGCCGCTAAGAATTTTCCTAATTTTTTTATAATATCCACAACCGACCGCCAGGTGCTGTGGCCATATTGGAGCTTCACTGTGAGTCCAGCTGGTATTAACCATTAACACTAATAGCGTACCTTTTCCGTCTTTCCTATTTTTCTGCGTCTCCTCTACCTCAAATAATCGGCGATGATGTTCTTCTTTTTGCTCAAAACGTATATTTCCGGCAATGTTAACAAATTTAGGTTTTGTTTCTCTGGGTACGTGCGGTGCACTTGCAGTGTTGGAGTTCCATTGTTTCGACATGCCTTCATTATGAATATCTTGGGCTGCAGAGGCACTATTTTCAAGCAAATTGTTGCCCTTGCCAACTGCTGAGAAAATAGAAAATATTTTATTAATATGGTCTATCATAAAGAGTAACGGTATTAACCATTAACATGAGGCATTAGACGTTAGCCATTAGCCATTAACAGTTTTCTTAAATTTTGTGTAATATCCACAACTGACCGCTAGGTGCTGTGCATGTGCGTGGCCATATTGGATCATTCGTTCGGTAAATTATACGCATACTCCACTATGGCAACTGAAAATATAAGCGAGGAGGGCAGCTAGGCTGTCTACTAGAAGCAAAGGTCCAATATGGCCACACGCTAACTTACCATTTGGTTTAATAGGGGCCTTGCTTTTATGGATGGGTGACTCACGGCTTTCCGGTCCTGAGTTTTCAAATAATTTCTTTCGGTTAGAAACTAGACTGTTAGCCTTTAATTGATGATCACCCCCATTGCCATTGCTCTTCTGATTGGTACCACTTTCAAATTTTCTACTTAAAGTTCTCACGTTTGGCTCGTCTTCACTCATTTTTGTGCCACACTAAATTGGTGGAACTGATTTGATTGTTGAACTTTTGGGCTACCGTTAGATGAATGATAAACTCCCGGATAGATCAAACGATTAGATAGTTGCACTCAATACTATGACGTTAATTATTGTTAAGTAAGAGAATGTATTGACTATTATTGGGATGATAACATTGACCAAGTACAAAAATGTACTTATAAATTAAAGATTGAATTTGATGAGTACTGATAATGTATGACTATAATTACCTACTATTGTTTTATTTTTTTTTATTTTGAATTTTGACAGGTTTATGCAGTGTATTCCACGCAACTTATTCATTAGAACTTTTTTTGAAGTTCAGAAAACTTTTAACATTAAAATAAGTCAGCTGTCAATTTTTGACATGTTTATTGACGCAATATTTCCAGAAGGAAAACAACAAGACAATGCTATCGCAATTTTAGATAAAATGCAAGCAGATTATAATATCCAAATTCGTAGAATTTCGCTTTTAACCAGCACTTTTAAAGAGAATTAAATTATGCAATGCGGCTTGTTGTTGTTATCATTTTTAGAACATTTCAAATGTACGCACAATAGCGATCTGTGATCTGATATTTGAATTATGCTGTAATTAAAGTATAATCAATCTACTTGTTACTTAATTAGAACGAGTTAATATAAAGATTAAAATCTCCGTCAAAGTAATCAGCATAATTGGGATTAGGATAAATCAGATAGGTGATGTTTAGAACAATAATTTAGAGATCGTTTCAGGGGTAATTATGTACGATAGATTTTTCGAGATAACTGTTGATTTTTTCTTCACAATTAAATCTACGTTTTGGGATATATGCCCCTCTGAGGTGCGTTAAAAAACGGAACAGTACACTCCACTAACAATTGAAAGTTAAACACAAAACATTCTAAATTAAAAATATGTATTCATTTGTTCCAGTATCGTCTAGATACAAAGGTTATTAACGAAGAATAAAGTAGTGTGTTTTATTCTTTATGAAAATAACACAAAAATAAATATTTGGGGTGGCCCTCACTCTACTTTCCGACTAAACCGTTGGCAAGTGCCTAAACACTTTTGCAATTACATATTTAATTTAGTAAAGCCAGAGCCATCCCTGGATGCTACCTAACGTCAGTTTCAGTGACAGAATTACATTCGTCATCCTGACATTTAATGTCATATCAGTGGCACTGACGTTTGTCAAAATCTGACAATTTGCAATACAACCACGAAGGCTGTGGATTCTGTCAAACTGCATCTGTATAATATTAGTTTGCAGCGTCCATAAACATTTATGGAACCTAAACCGTTCATGTCACTCATCTGTAAAACATGTAGCATTTGTCACTGTTTGTTGACAGATTGTCACCAACAATAATCCAGTTAGTCCCCTGATAATTCTAAACGTGTGTACCAAATTTCAAGGTTCAGGGGATCCCAAAATGCGTATTTCCGTTGAAGTTAAACAAAATCTCTCGTCGATTGCAATACTTTCCTTCTAGGGTACTAGTAGTAAAGTAATAAATCACAAGCCTTCTCAGAAATGCATTCAAGTATGGAAATTTTTATTATTATTTGTATGTGTATCTAATGAAATACAAATGTATATAATTACACGGTCAATTAATAATATAGCTGTAAGAGAGGTATATAAACTGCATAAACTATCAAAGGGTAGATGCATAGTTTATATACGCTTTTGTTTACACTTATTGGTCTTCTTGGACTTCTTGGGTCTTCGCAGAGTCTTGATAGAGATCG
This sequence comes from Aphodius granarius, assembly GCA_963971325.1. Classification (NCBI taxonomy): domain Eukaryota; kingdom Metazoa; phylum Arthropoda; class Insecta; order Coleoptera; family Scarabaeidae; genus Aphodius; species Aphodius granarius. The sequence continues at coordinate 30,069,817 of OZ020225.1, forward strand.
AAAAGTTACTCACATTTGAACTTTTACTTTTTTTGGCTTCTACCTCTGTTTAAAAGAAGATGAGTCGGTGAACTCAAAATACATATCCAAACATATCAAAACACATACCCTTCAAATGGGATAGCTGATTCCAAAGAATCATATTAATCTGGTCTACCCATTTTTTCCTGGTTACTTCCGATGACGTTTCCATCTCAAAGCTGAAAGGTCCATCGTCCGAGTATTTGCTCATAGAATAATTGCTAACAATGAAACTCGATTCGGTGACTGTTTTCATTGACAAATCTATGGCATTAATGCTGTCCTTATAGTCATACACATTTTGGTGTCCTATAAAAAAGATAACATTAGGTGTGTTCCAACACATGCGGAAATAAAACCCATCAGTACTCACTTTATTCTCCGTTGTAAAAACAATAGTTCTTTCGAATAAGAATACACACGAATTATACTTTCTTTTTATATTGAATGTGTCCTGCAATAAGTAAGTACTTTCCTGGAATACACTGGCAATGCAATCTACAGATGACTTGCAATTTCTTAATTTACCTAAAAGTGTTTTACTGCCTTCGTACAATAACTCAATATTACCAAATATAGTCGTTATCTTTGGGTATTTGCGCGTCCTTATGCGATTGTTTACAAAAAACTTCAGGTATTTCTGTAATGCCACAATGAATTAATGGAACTTTAAAATACATTTGGACATACATCGATGACGAATTTCATAGTTTCAATGTACGTGATCTCTGTATCGATCAATTCTTCAATGACAAGTTCGGATCTGAAATATTAACAACGTTTAGAAATGTAATAAATGATTGATTTGTAGAAAACAACCCTGTCAAGGGCCTATCATTGCTCATTTGAGGAAGAATCCTTTTCGTTGGTCCTTCGTCTTCTACATGACTCCTTCTCCCTTCTAAATCTAAAAATAATATTTCGTTTCGTCATTGCAAATCTTACGGTAGAACTCTACCACATAATGTAAGGCACATAGCACTTTATTAATTCAATTTATGATAAAAGTAAGTCATGTTTTAGCACGCTGTTTTCAACTAGAAGCAATAAATTGGTCGCACAATATGAAAATTTGACTGTACTGTCTATGGTGGTGCCATCTAGTGAAAGTAGATATTAATAAAAATACATAATTACTCTTGATATATGAATGCTGATGCCAGAGTAAGCCTTCAATTTTGTTAACCCATTTTGTACACACGTCCTCGGCCGCAGTTTCTATTTCAAACGTATATTCCCAATCGTCACCGTTTTTGCATTCGGTATGGTCTTTAACGACAAACTTTGTTGAACCCTTGGGTGTCAGTTGCAAATTGATGGCATTAATACTATTTTTATAGTCGTATTCCTTTGGATTGCTCTGCAATGAATGTATTAGGGATAACACACAAACCCAAAGTTATATTTACCTTATTCTGTGTTGTAAAGACAATTATTTCTTCGAATAAAAGCACAACCGAAACGAACTTCCCTTTTATCTTGAAAGTATCCTGCTATAAGTATGAACCACCGAATTTTTTTAGGTCAGTTGGGCAACCGTTGATAGAGTCAATCGTTACTAATGTATTGGCATGCTGTATATTCTGATCAACGAAGAGAATCGCGGATTCCAAATTCTTATTTTCCTCACCCATTTTTCGTAGTTCCTTACTTTCAAGAAGCAATTTGTGTCTTGGAGGTCTCTGCACTGGCGCTAGCAAGTATGATTCGCATCCATACTGATCGTTAAGCTCCATTTGACGTTCCTGATGAATCGTTTGTAATTCTTTATTAATGGACAACTTACAAGCAAAGGCATGGACAACTTACCATCAAAGGAATTCTGTATGAAAGAGCTAATGCTTCTTCTGTTTGATTTTTGTTTCGCATATATTCTACATACAATTCAAATAATGATGTCTAAAATGATATTGGTAACTCGTTTAGTAGACTAGATTAAGAACTTACACTTTGCTGAAAAACGTTAGCAATGCAGTCCACCGATAAACCACATTTTACTAAATCATTCCTGAATTTGCTACTACTTTGGTATAACGATTCAATGTTACCAGAAGTAGTTGATATTTCTGGAAAATCGCGTCGTCTGATTGGATGCTTCAAAAAGTGTCTACAACAGCCAATCAAAGCAATTATTTTAATGTTATGTTTCTGTACCATGTAAGTCGACTTACATCTATGACGTATTCCAAGTTCAATGTATTTTAACTCTGTGCCTACTAATTCCTGAATGACAAGTTGCAGCCCAAAATACGCAAATCATTAAATCTGTTAATTCCAAAACATTCCGTTCTTTTGAAGTAACGTAGAGCGGAGTTAATTGAATTATTAATGTATAGTTTTCAACATTTATTTATAATGTAGTTACAATTATATATTACATTATATATAATAATATAGACACATACACGTACAATACCTAACTAAATAAGACTTCTTCATTCGTAAGGATATATAATTTAAAATCATACATTGATGACACAAAAAATATTCACATATAGCATGTAATAAAATAATAATCCATTCATATCTCCTGGTTTGTTCCTACAAACAATCCAGTTGTTGTGTCTCGGTTAGAGTTAAGCCTATGTCTTAAGGTGATGTTAGATCTAACCGAAAATGAACTGGATTGTTTAGCCATTCTTATCTTTTCTTCTGATTCTATAAAAGAATAAAAAATTATGTTCTGCTGATGTCGATGGAATCCATACTTACGTTTCAGATGAGAAACTTGAGTAGAAAGAATACCGCTGATTTTATCAAACCATGTTTTGCATAAGCCTTCCGAGGATGTCTCTATTTCAAACTGTTTTTTCGATTTGGAATACTTGTTAACGGTGAAACGTGTTGATCCGTTGAGTGTTACTTCTAAGTTGATTGTATTGATGCTATGTGCATAGTCAAAGGTGTTTGGATTGTCCTATAAAGAACACTACGTTACTATATTACATGTTAAATGTATAACTTACCAAACTAAGCGATGCCGACATCATGTCGGCGACATGTATACGTTATGGTTATAGATTATACCTACTTTAGTCTCAGTTGTAAAAACAATAACGTGTTCAAACAAGAACACCATGGATACTAACTCCTTAGTTTTAAACGTGTTGTACTTGATTTTGACGTTGAACCTGTTCTTTAGTAAGAATAATCCACCGAATCTTTTGAGATTTATTGGGCATTCAACTATGGACTCAATTTCTGGACATGAATGGGGTATGTTTTGGTCCACAAAGCGGATTGCCTCGTCTAACAGCTTATACTCTTGACCTAGCTCTTTTAGCTCACTCCTAATATTTTCAAGAAGCAGTTTATATTTCGTAGGACGTTGTGCCAGCTCTGACAGGTAATTTTCGCATGATTCAATGTCGTTAAGTTCTCTTTGCCGCTCCTAAAAGAATTTGCTTAAAAACGCTAGAATTGCAGTAATGTCGCGTTACCATCAATGGAGTCCTGTATGTCTTTTCCAAAGTACCTTGTGTTTCGTTCCTATTTCTAATATACTCAGCGTATAAGTCAAGCAAGTGTTTCTGAAAGTAATATTAAAATATAAGAATAAATTGCTTTTTAGAGTTAGTATCAACTCACGCTTTGAAGGAAGATATTGGCAATACAATCTATGGATGAATTGCAATTCAATAACTGTTCTAACAGTTTATTGTTGCTATCGTACAATGATTCAATATTGCCGAAAATCGTCACTATTTTTGGAAGCTTGTCATTGTTCAAGTAATATTTCAGATAATTCTACAAATTAGTAATATTGTTTCTTATAGTTTTAATAGAAAGTGTCAACTTACATCTATTACGAATCTCATGTTCTTGAGATACATCCTTTCCGTGTCAATTAATTCTTTAATGGCACAATTCAGTCTGGAAAACAAAACTTAACTATTGTCAACCAAATATTTTCTTGTAATATCCAACAACGTTCGATATTTACCCTGACACCGATGCAACACTGCGGTTTCTCAATACTGGCCCTTTCTCTGTTGGTGGCCTTTGTTTCGTTTCTACACCTATAAATAAAAGCATTTAAAAAGCATAAAAAGTTAAGTCAATTCATATAATTTCTTACGCTTTAATTGTTTAACTTGTTCCCAAAGAATCGTGTTAATTTTATCAACCCATGTTCTATAAATTGACTCAGTCGGAGTTTCTAATTCGAAGTCGAGAGATTTGGGATGATCATGAAGAGTAAAACTTGTCAATTCTTCATTTTCTGTCAGTTTCAGGTCAATAGTATTAATACTATCTTTGTAGTCAAACATGCTACGGTTGTTCTGAAAAGAAGACGATTTTGAACTAGTGACCATAAAATTCTTATAAATAATTATTCAATTTTTCATAATAACTGATATAACTGATATAGAACAAAGTTACGAACAACATTGGTCAACTCCGTCTCATATAAATGAGCTGATGTTTCTTTCAACGTCACATAAAATAAAACAATTTGATATAAGAACTAGAAAGAAACTATTATCTCTCAACATTTGTGTTGTCACCTGTTGTCACCACCTCAAACCTGTTACAACCTGCATATACTTGCCTTATTTTTTGTTGTAAATACAACGATTTGCTCGAACAGAAATACTCTAGCAGTGTACTCCCTTTTTATCTTAAACTTTTCCGACAACAAGTACATACCGCCAAACATTTTAAGATCTACTGGACACTGTCTTATACAGTGGATAGTTAGTAAAGTATTGGCCTTTTGTATTTTCAAATCCACGAACCGAATTGCGGCTTGTAAATTCTTATTCTCTTCAAGCAATTTTTTTTAATTCCTTCTGTAAAGTTTCAAGAAGTAGCTTATGTCTTGGCGGTCTTTGTACAGGTGCTAGCAGATATGTTTCACAAGGTATATTACCGCCTAGATAATTGTATCTCTCCTGAAATAAAATTGATGTAGATTATTTTAAAAGACATTGAAAAAAGTACTTACAAATAGAGGATTTTTATATTTTGTCCGCATGATTTCATCTGTCTGAGCATGATTTTTCATGTATTCTGCATACAATTGATATAAATCTTCCTGAAAATATTACATCAAATATTACCATTAACTACGAAGCAGTAATTATGTGGTAACAAACTTACACTTTGCAGGAAAACATTAGCAATGCTATCTACTGATGTTTTGTCGCATTTACTGAGTTCCATTAAAAACTGAGAGCTTCTGTCATGCAAAGACTCAATATTACCAAATATTACGGAAATTTCAGGAAAATCGCGTTTCTTTATAGGATGCGTCAAGAAATAGGTCAAGTATTTCTGTAATTCTTAAGAAATTAACTCAATATTTCTTCTAGATATTATAAAACTTACATCGATGACGAATTTCATTTGTTGGATGTACGTAATCTCAGTAGTTATTAACTCCTCAATTACACGTTGAGGACTAAAATTCAACAAAGTAAAAAAAAAACATATACATATATCATCTGTGAATAAATCAATTACTGTGGAATTGTTGATGGTTGCGCATTGTATTCTGTAACTTGAAATGAATCCCTGTTTAAATTGTAGTAGATTTCCTTAAGTTCATCATCATTTTGGTACATATTTTCATCAATACCGGAGTCTCTATAGTCATTTGGAACATCATACATATCGTCGGAATCTTCCAAACCTTCAGCTAATTGTTTTTCAGGCTTAAAATCATTGTTTATAATCTTTGATGCAGTACCTTTTCCGCGACTCCTATTCTTCTGCATCTCCAAAAATAATAACGGAGTTTTTTCTCCTTTATGGTTAAAACTTTGATTTCCAGCAATGTTAACAACATCAAGTTTTGTTTCTTCCGGTATGCACGATGCACTTGCAGTGTTGGAGTTCCATTGTTTCGACATGCCACCATTACGAATATCTCTGGCAGAGACACTACGTGCCAGTAAATTGTTGCCATTACCAATTGCTGAAAACAATACAAAATGTTTACAGTTTATTATTAAAGTCCAGCTAGGTGCTGTTTAAGTGCGTGGCCATATTACAGCTTCACTTCGAGCAGAGAGCCCACCTGCGCTCCTCGCAACAGAAAAGATTAGTCTAGCGTAGTAAATGATTAATTCTGAATTGTTATTATTGTAAGCAGTAATGATTATGTAACAAAAATAGCCGTCAAAGAAGATATTTTCCCATTTAACACATTTTACTCAGCCGTGTTTTAATCAATTTTGATTGAAGTGAATTAGCTCATGGTAGTCATGATACATACACTGAGGATTAGTAGATTAATCATTTATGGATGTTGATCTTTTTTTTCAAAATAACGATTTCTACATCTTATTTTATCTGTGTCACCGAAGAATTGTTTCGATAGTATAAGTTTAAAACAATTACCCATCGTGAAACAATTAAATACCTTAGTCAAGTTGTATACCTACTCAGTTTTAAAGCCAAATTAATTAGCAATTGCTTTGATTCATTTCAATATGTTACTGTTTGCATATTCCAAAACGTTTCTAAATTTCTTTTTTATACTTTTGTTGAGTGAATGTAAACAAAACTGTCGCTTAGATTTGATCTGTGATCGGTAATTCTTCTATAATTTTTTAAGATCATCACCATTTTGGCACTTGAGTGTTTTTCAGCACTAAAATCGTTATTTCTAATGTTTGATGCCATACCTTTTCCGTCTCCCCTATTTTCCTGCGTCTCCTTTACCTCAAATAATCGGCGATTTTGTTCTCCTTTTTTGCCAAAACGTTTATTTCCGGTAATGTTAACAAATTTAGGTTTTGTTTCTCTGGGTACGTGCGGTGCACTTGCAGCGTTGGAGTTCCATTGTTTCGACATGCCTTCATTATGAATATCTTGGACCGCAGAGGCAATACTTTCCAGCAAATTGTTGCCCTTGTCAACTGCTTTGAAAATAGAAAATCTTTTATTAATATGATCTATCAAAAAGAGTAATGGTATTAATCATTAACATGAGGCATTAGACGTTAAGCATTAGCCATTAATTTTTTTTTTTTTTTAATTTGGTGTAATATCCACAACTGACCGCTAGGTGCTGTGCATGTGCGTGGCCATATTGGATCATTCGTTCGGTAAATTATACGCATACTCCACTATGGCAACTGAAAATATAAGCGAGGAGGGCAGCTAGGCTGTCTACTAGAAGCAAAGGTCCAATATGGCCACACGCTAACTTACCATTTGGTTTAATAGGGGCCTTGGTTTTATGGATGGGTGACTCACGGCTTTCCGGTCCTGAGTTTTCAAATAATTTCTTTCGTTGAGAAACTAGACTGTTAGTTTTTAATTTATTAAGATCACCCCCATTATTGCCATTGTTCTTCTGACTGGCACCACTTTCAAATTTCTTACTTAAAGTTCTCACGTTTGGCTGGTCCTCACTAATTTTTGTGACTAAATTAGTTAGTAAATTAGAACTTTTGGGGCTACCTTTAGATGAATGATAAGCTCCCGGATAGATCGAAGGATTAGATAAGGCCTGTTCGCTGAGCCCATTCTGAATGTGTTCGGCACGGAATGTACACTGGACCAATTTAAGATTCTACCGTACCTTCATTACTATGACACATCTGGTCCAATACAAATTCGACACCGAACACGTGCGGAATATGTTCAGCAAACAAGCCTATAGTTGCACTCTATACTATGACGTTAATTATTTTTTTTCTTTGTAAAAGAATGTACTGACTATTATTGGGATGATAACATTGACCAAGTACAAATGTACTCACTCAAATGTACATTAAAGGTTGAATTTGATGAGTACTGATAATTTATGACTATGTATAATACAATTACCTATTTGTTTTATTATTTTTTATTTTGAATTTAGACAGGTTTATGCAGTGTATTCCACGCAACTTATTCGTGTACTCCTGCATCTTTGAAGTTCAGACTGTACACAAATACAAACATTCACATGTCAAAGTGATAAAATTCCATTTTATGTATGATTTTCGTAAATTCAACAATTTGAACAAGCTGTATAAGAAACACCAATAAACCTAACGACGTTTTATTTGACAATACCTGCAGCCCTATTCACACCTTGTGCATTTTTGCACGCGTGATAAGTAGAGATGGAAGTTTTCGGGAGCATGGCAATTCGCATAAGACCGACACCACCCATCGCTACACTTAGCACGGGTGCTAAGTGTACGCGATGTGAATTGGACGCCAGGGGAGTAATTGAAAAAAAATGCGATTTTAAGGGACATAGTGATGACTGTAAGAAGACTTTTAACATTAAAAGTCAATTTTTATTTACGCAATATTTCCAGAAGGGAAACAATTATCGCAATTTTAGATAAACTGCAAGCAGATTATATCTAAATTCGTACAATTTTGCTTTGAACCAGCACTATTACAGAGAAACAAATTATGCATTGGGGCTTGTAGTTATTATCATTTTTAGAACATCGCTTTGTTTCAAATGTACGCATAGTAGCGATCTATGATCTGATGTTTGAATTATGCTGTAATTAAAGTATAATCAATACACTTGTGACTTAATTAGAACGAGTTAATATACAGATTAAAATCTCCGTCAAAGTAATCAGCATTATTGGGATCAGAATAAATCAGTTACGTGATGGTTAAAACAGTAATGTAGATATCGTTGCAGGGGTGATTATGTACGATAGATTTTTCGAGATAACTGTTGATTTTTTCTTCACAATTAAATCTACGTTTTGGGATATATGCCCTCTGAGGTGCGTTAAAAAACGGAACAGTACACTCCACTAACAATTGAAAGTTAAACACAAAACATTCTAAATTAAAAATATGTATTCATTTGTTCCAGTATCGTCTAGATTTAAAGGTTATTAATGAAGAATAAAGTAGTGTGTTTTATGCTTTATGAAAATAACACAAAAATAAATATTTGGGGTGGCCCTCACCCTACTTTCCGACTAAACCGTTGGTACAATTAACTGCCTAAACACTTTTGCATTTAACGACATTTAATGTCATGTCAGTGGCACTGACGTTTGTCAAAATCTGACAATTTGCAATACAACCACGAAGGCTGTGGATTCTGTCAAACTGCATCTGTATAAGCTTATAGCGCCCAACCGTTCATCCCATTGTTCTGTAAATTGGTATACATATTTAAAGTCACTGGATAGTGAGCTGATATTAGTTTGCAGCGTCCATAAACATTTATAGAGCATAAACCGTTCATGCCACTCATCTGTAAAACATGTAGCATTTGTCACTTTCTGTTGAGAGATTGTCACCAACAATAATCCAGTTAGTCCTCTGATAATTCTAAACGTGTGTACCAAATTTCAAGGTTCAGGGGATCCCAAAATGCGTATTTCCGTTGAAATTAAACAAAATCTCTCGTCGATTACAATACTTTCCTTCTAGGGTACTAGTAGTAAAGTAATAAATCACAAGCCTTCTCAGAAATGCGTTCAAGTATGGAAATTTTTATTATTATTTGTATCTAATGAAATACAAATGTATATAATTACACAGTCAATTAATAATATAGCTGTAAGAGAGGTATATAAACTGCATAAACTATGAAAGGGTAGATGCATAGTTTATATACGCTTTTGTTTACACTTATTGGTCTTCTTGGACTTCTTGGGTCTTCGCAGAGTCTTGATAGAGATCGAAAAGTTACTCACATTTGGACTTTTACTTTTTTTGGCTTCTACCTCTGTTTAAAAGAAGATGAGTCGGTGAACATCAAACTCAAAACACATATCCAAACGTATCAAAACACATACCCTTCAAATGGGATAGCTGATTCCAAAGAATCATATTAATCTGGTCTACCCATTTTTTGCTGGTTACTTCCGATGACGTTTCCATCTCAAAGCTGAAAGGTCCATCGTCCGAGTATTTGCTCATAGAATAATTGCTAACAATGAAACTCGATTCGGTGACTATTTTCATTGACAAATCTATGGCATTAATGCTGTCCTTATAGTCATACACATTTTGCTTGTCCTATAAAAAAGATAACATTAGGTGTGTTCCAACACATGCGGAAATAAAACCCATCAGTACTCACTTTATTCTCCGTTGTAAAAACAATAGTTCTTTCGAATAAGAATACACACGAATTATACTTTCTTTTTATATTGAATGTGTCCTGCAATAAGTATTGACCAGCGAACTTTCTGAGGTCTATTGGGCACTCATATATACAATCAATCGCTATTAAGGTATTTGCTTTATGAATACTCTGATCTACGAAAATAATTGCGTCCTCCAAATTCACGTTTTCTTTGCCTTCCTTTTGTAGGTGTTTTTGCAATTCTTCAAGCAGTAATTTGTACCTTACTGGCCGTTGGGCTGGTGTTGCCAGATAACTGTCGTATGTATGCTTGTCGTTTAAATCTCGTTGACGTTCCTAAGAAAATAAAATCATAATAACGTTGTTACTTGTTGTTATAGATGCGTCCATCAACTTACTGCCAAGGGAATGGCATATAATTTTTCAAGCTCTTCTTGTGCATGAAACTTATTTGGGATATATTCCGCATACCATTCAAATAATTGTTTCTAAAAAAAATCTTGAATTATCATCAGTTGGATCTCTAATAGTGAAAACTTACACTTTCCTGGAATACACTGGCAATGCAATCTACAGATGACTTGCAATTTCTTAATTTACCTAAAAGTGTTTTACTGCCTTCGTACAATAACTCAATATTACCAAATATAGTCGTTATCTTTGGGTATTTGCGCGTCCTTATGCGATTGTTTACAAAAAACTTCAGGTATTTCTGTAATGTCACAATGAATTAATGGAACTTTAAAATACATTTGGACATACATCGATGAAGAATTTCATAGTTTTAATGTACGTGATCTCTGTATCGATCAATTCTTTAATGACAAGTTCGGATCTGAAATATTAACAACGTTTAGAAATGTAATAAATGATTGATTTGTAGAAAACAACCCTGTCAAGGGCCCATCATTGCTCATTTGAGGAAGAATCCTTTTCGTTGGTCCTTCGTCTTCTACATGACTCCTTCTCCCTTCTAAATCTAAAAATAATATTTCGTTTCGTCATTGCAAACCTTAACGTAGAACTCTACCACATAATGTAAGGCACAAAGACATAGCACTATTAATTCAATTTATGATAAAAGTAAGTCATGTTTTAGCACGCTGTTTTCGCTAACTAGAAGCAATAAATTGGTCGCACAATATGAAAATTTGACTGTACTGTCTATGGTGGTGCCATCTAGTAAAAGTAGAAGTTAATAAAAATACATAATTACTCTTGATATGTGAATGCTGATGCCAGAGTAAGCCTTCAATTTTGTTAACCCATTTTGTACACACGTCCTCGGCCGCAGTTTCTATTTCAAACGTATATTCCCAATCGTCACCGTTTTTGCATTCGGTATAGTCTTTAACGACAAACTTTGTTGAACCCTTGGGTGTCAGTTGCAAATTGATGGCATTAATACTATTTTTGTAGTCGTATTCCTTTGGACTGCTCTGCAATGAATGTATTAGGGATAACATACAAACCCAAAGTTATATTTACCTTATTCTGTGTTGTAAAGACAATTATTTCTTCGAATAAAAACACAACCGAAACGAATTTCCCTTTTATGTTGAAAGTATCCTGCAATAAGTATGAACCACCGAATTTTTTCAAGTCGGTTGGGCAACCGTTGATGGAGTCAATCGTTACTAATGTATTGGCATGCTGTATATTCTGATCAACGAAGAGAATCGCGGATTCCAAATTCTTATTTTTCTCACCCATTTTTCGTAGTTCCTTTTGTAGACTTTCAAGAAGCAATTTGTGTTTTGGAGGTCGTTGCACCGGCGCTAGCAAGTATGATTCGCATCCATACTGATCGTTAAGCTCCATTTGACGTTCCTGATGAATCGTTTGTAATTCTTTATTAATGGACAACTTACAAGCAAAGGAATTGATAACTTACCATCAAAGGAATTTTGTATGAATGAGCTAATGCTTCTTCTGTTTGATTTTTGTTTCGCATATATTCTACATACAATTCAAATAATGATGTCTAAAATGATATTGGTAACTCGTTTAGTAGACTAGATTAAGAACTTACACTTTGCTGAAAAACGTTAGCAATGCAGTCCACCGATGAACCACATTTTACTAAATCATCCAAGAATTTTCTACTGCTGTCGTATAACGATTCAATGTTACCAAAAATAGTTGATATTTCTGGGAAATCGCGTCGTTTGATTGGATGCTTCAAAAAGTGTGTCATATATTCCTACAACAGCCGATCAAAGTAATGTAAAGTAAGTACCATACCTATATGTCGACTTACATCTATGACGTATTCCAAGTTTTCAATGTATTTTAACTCTGTGTCTACTAATTCTTGAATGATAAATTGCGGCCTGAAATACGTAATTCATAAAATCTATTAATTCCAAAATATTCCGTTCTTTTGAAGTGATCAAACCACAAAATTGACTTACTTTGGAGTCGATGATGATAACTGTGTCTCAAGTCGAGGAATTTGGAAATAAGCATTACTGGTCTCCAAATTATTCGAATTATTAGTGTTTTCTTCAATTCCAGAATCTCTGGTCCAACATATGGTTTCATAGATACGCTCGTCGCAGTTCTCTAACTTTACGCTTGGTTCTCTCCGCAAAGTAGCATTATCATCAATCATAAAAGAAACTTCGACCATTTTTCTATGCATTGAAAGATGAAATAGCGAACCAACCATCTTGGACGTCTGGTCGAATTGAGTGTTGTAGGCTTCGACAATGTAATCTTCAAAATCAGTAAACCCAAATATGTTATAATGAAATTCTTCCTCTGAAAATTTAAGCTCTGGAATTGTGATTTCCTTCAAACTGCTTGGTAGACACTCTTCTAGACATTCCACTTCAACACTTCTTGGATGTGACTCTTCATACTCCTCGTTAACACTTACTTTATAATCGTCAACTTCTATTTTGTCATTTAACGTCGCATTGCTGCTGTTCTCGTTCAGTAAGTCGTTATCATTACTGCTTTCTGAAAGGGCAAAGTGATCAAACAAGAAATTTTAACATCTTTTAGATCAGACTTAATATAATCTACCCACTTGACACAATAATATTTTATAACGAAAAGAATCTAAAAAAAAAAAAAAACAAAAATAGTTTCCTGACCAGTTCTTGCTCCATCGTCTTCGTTGAGGTAATCCAAATTCTGCTGACTCCAAGACCTTATGATGCTTTGACACACCGCGGCTTCTTCTTGATTTTCACTTTCTGGATCAGTTTGATCGTCTTCGTTGAGATGGTCTAAATTCTGTTGACTCCAAGACCTTATGATGCTTTTACAAACCGTGGCTTCTTCTTGCTCGTTTATATCCTCAAAATCCTCCATGCTATCTAGGGAAAGCTCTCTGAACTCCTGAACTAAGCTCTCTTTAATGCTCTTCCTAAATTTCTCAGCTATGCTTTTTTGGTCAATTGGCCTACTTTGGTATCGTCTTTTATACTGAGAAGTATCTTGCATTTCATGGTCTTGAACGCATTGTTGAGGTATATCTGGGTTGTCTTCTGGTATGCCCACCATTTCCACAACTGGGCTGTCAGGTCTATCAGAAGTAGATTGAGTCATGTGTTCATCTGTAACTTGATGATCGTCATCAGTTTTTGCTGAAATGCGATAAAAATATAGGTTTCACTTTGAATATATGATATTCGACTGATCTAAATTTGTATTAGCGCTCCTCTTATATACAATTAACTGTACGTAAACATTTAATTTATAATTCCTGTTATTACTATCTACTATACTGCGTAGGTAGCTTATTTGGAATAAATATTTGAATAAATAATATTTTATAACAAAAAGAATCTAAAAAAATACCTTTCAAAATGGCAGCCCTAGAATAATTCGAGGAACAGTCTCTAGATGTGTTTTCAAACATTGCCCGACGATTAGAAACAGCATTAATACTGCTCAAGAGTTTTAGGTCGTGAGCAACCGTTGGTCTTCGGCGTTTTCTCTCCATCTTGTAAATTCCCCAACTATGACTTTTCCTTAACTACAAGGCTTCCACTCTTTGACAATATTTTGCAAAAGTGAAACTGTAACCTCGAGCTACCAGAATATAATATGATACTTAACACTTAAAAAATAAATGCGATTAGATAGAGTTAATTGTATAAGTGATATTGATCTGTCACAGCTAAAAAAATTATTATCAAAAACTACTGGTACTTAATTTATATTGGCATGAACAAAGATAACATTGTCAACCATTTTTAATTTCCGTACAGTACACGAGAAAGGACGTCATCCACAAAAATGGAATGTTTGGAAAATGTCTGTATATATTACTGCATACTACATAGTTAGACTCAAGATTACCTCCTCTACTTTATTAAAAGTGTCAAATGTAAGCAGAGTAACCAAACCGTGATTCGCATCCTAACTAGGGAATAGCAGGAGTAACTAGTTAATGACAGCTTTAACTAATGCTTGGTAGGTAAGAAACAACATATGCAATACTAAGACACTTAATTCAGTCATGGATGTTAAACTCTGAAAATACTCCCATTACCTATTATAATGAATAAAATTCACATTACAAATATTGTTTATTGTTGTTTAATCTGTAAAGCTAGTATAAAATACACAATATACTAAAAAAATATCACAGATTTTTACTTAAAACTACGAGTATATATTCTACAAGAATAAATAAATATCACTTTAGAGCATAGTTTGGCTAGTGTACGCAAAAATATCTTGCATCATTCGGTTGGTACATAAAATATACTGTTTGTCCTATCCAAGCTACGCTTTCGCTTCAATTCTTTAACTTCTCTTTTGACCACAACTAAAACAATATATTTATTAGTGACAATGTCACATAAATACTTCCTTTCACTCACTTCCGTTTGATTTTGGTGCTTCCCTTTGCTTTTCCTGAAGTTCTACAAGAAAACAACGAAGATAGAATTTTATTTTATAACAATACATCAAAATACTTACGTCTAAAGTGAGAAAGTTGATTCCAAAGAATACCACCAATTTCGTTCACCCATTTTTTGCATACATGCTCCGAAGAAGTCTCAATTTCAAAACTGTACGGTCCGTCGTCTACGAGCTTGCATTTTGGAAAATCTCTCACTATAAAACTCGTTGATTTATTGTGGGTTTTCAGTGCCAAGTCATTTGCGTTAATACTGTTTTTATAGTCGTAAGTATCTGATTTGTACTAAAAAATAAAATAATTACTATTTATTAGTGTCAGATTAACAAAGTGCTTACTTTGTGCTCTGTTGTAAAAACAATTATTCCCTCGAATAAGAATATAACAGATTTGTACTTTCTCTTGATATTGAACGTTTCCTTTAGTAAGAACGAACCACATTTTCTTAGATCTATAGGGCAACCACTTATGGAGTCAATTGCTAGTAAGGTATTCGCCTGTTGGATATTTTCGTCCACAAAACGAATAGCAGCTTCCAAAGTTTTATTTTCCTCGCCAGATTTTGTCAATTCCTTTTGTAAACTCTCAAGGAGTAATTTGTACCTTCCTGGGCGCTGTACTGGTGTTAACAGATAGCTATCGCAAGACTTCTTATCATTAAGTTCCCGCTGACGTTCCTGTATGACGAGAAAACAATTATATGTCGAGAAAAATATAGATATAGGTACTCACTGTCAAAGGTATTCTAAAATTTTCTAATACAGTTTGAGTCTGTGATTTATTTCTCATATATTCCGAGTATAATTCAAATAGTTCTTTCTGAAATTATAAAAATATTTCGTAATAATGGTACTTAAAACTTGTAATTATAAAAACTTACACTCTGCAAGAAAATGTTAGCGATGCAGTCTACGGAGGAATCGCAATTTATTAAGTCAGCCAAAACTTTCTTACTGCTTTCGTACAAGGCTTCAATATTTCCAAAAATTACCGATATTCCTGGTAGCTCCCGTCTCCTTTTCGGATGATTTATGAAGTATTTCAGGTATTGCTGCAATTGTCCAAATGATTAAGGGATTTTATTGTATATTTATAGCTTACAAGTATAACGTACTCCATGTTGTCGATGTACTTATTCTCTGTATCAATTAATTCCTTAATGATATGCTGTTGCCTAAAATGAAAAATTCTATTATCATATTTATATTTTATTTTTTAACTAATTATTATCTTAAGAAATTAAGGCATACTATGATTAAGCGCATAATGTAGTGGTACGACAATACCTCTCTAATATCACATTAGAAAACAACTTACTTGGGTGTTGGTGAGGACAGTTGAGTATTTATCCTAGCTGGAACCTCCAAGGATGCTTGCCTTTCCGGTTCTGGATTTGAATCGCATATAATTTCTATTCGGTTATTCAAATTTTTATCCAAATACGCTCCGCCGACAACATTGTCGTTATTGCTGATCATGTGATTTTCATAGATGTGCTTCTTCATTTTGCAAGTGGCATCTTCAACGCTGGTCACGTTCAGCAGGTCGTACTCTACATTATCGGCATCGCCATTTAGAGGAACGCAATTCTCATAGATCGGGTCATCACTCTGCTGACCGTTTCTCTCGACTTTATTTTGTCGTTTCAAATTGCAGATGTTCCTTTCAATTACCGGCATTTCGATCATTTCCCTGCATAGCGAAATTTTAAATAGGATATTATCGTATTTATCGTGATATTTCGGGTTGTACGCTTCCACTGAGTAGTCTTTGAAACTCGTATATCCGAATACGTCAAGATCGGGTTCTTCGTCTCCTGATTCATACGCAGAGCTACTAGCTGCTGAGTTTCTTATCGCTGATTGGTCTTTGGTGTAATCGATTACTACATCGGGTTCTGAATATTCTGGGTATGTTGTATTATCGGCTGGTTTTGATTTTCTCATTCTGATGCTTCTCCGACCACCAGATGATCGATGCTCATTCTTGACGAATCTACCACTGCTTCTAGCAGACTCCTCCCCTTCGCCAAAACTAGCCAAACCGTCATAATCCTCTTTAATACCATTTATGTAAATATCAATCTCAGTTTCCTGACCAGTTCTTGCTCCATCGTCTTCGTTGTGGCAATCCAAATTCTGCTGACTCCAAGACCTTATGATGCTTTGACGCACCGCGGCTTCTTCTTGATTTTCAGTTTCTGGATCAGTTTTATCATCTTCGTCTAGGCAATCCAAATTCTGCTGACTCCAAGACCTTATGATGCTTTGACACACCGCGGCTTCTTCTTGATTTTCACTTTCTGGATCAGTTTGATCGTCTTCGTTGAGATGGTCTAAATTCTGTTGACTCCAAGACCTTATGATGCTTTTACAAACCGTGGCTTCTTCTTGCTCGTTTATATCCTCAAAATCCTCCAT
This sequence comes from Aphodius granarius, assembly GCA_963971325.1. Classification (NCBI taxonomy): domain Eukaryota; kingdom Metazoa; phylum Arthropoda; class Insecta; order Coleoptera; family Scarabaeidae; genus Aphodius; species Aphodius granarius. Next base: position 30,087,158 of record OZ020225.1, read on the forward strand.
GCTATCTAGGGAAAGCTCTCTGAACTCCTGAACTAAGCTCTCCTTAATGCTCTTCCTAAATTTCTCAGCTATGCTTTTTTGGTCAATACTTTGGTATCGTCTTTTATACTGAGAAGTATCTTGCATTTCATGGTCTTGAACGCATTGTTGAGGTATATCTGGGTTGTCTTCTGGTTGATCATCTACATTCTCTTCTTCTGGTATGCCCACCATTTCCACAGCTGGGCTGTCAGGTCTATCAGAAGTAGATTGAGTCATGTGTTCGTCTGTAACTTGATGATCGTCATCAGTCTTTGCTGAAATGCGATAAAAATATAGGTTTCACTTTGAATATATGATATTCGACTGATCTAAATTTGTATTAGCGCTCCTCTTATATACAATTAACTGTACGTAAACATTTAATTTATAATTCCTGTTATTACTATCTACTATACTGCGTAGGTAGCTTATTTGGAATAAATATTTGAATAAAGGCGTATAAATAAAGGTACTGCATAATGCGTAAAGCTGTGCTTTGTTAAAAAAATCTCACTGCAAAAGAGACTAACGAAATTTTACAATTGCTTTCGGGTGATAATTGGTTGACAGTTGATTCAATATTCTATTTTATCAATAAAGTACCCTACTGATAAACTAGAAGTGGATTACATGTAAATTCGCCGAATTTTACACACCTATATTGTAATTAATTAGTATTATGTGATTCATTGCGTAAAATAAACGAAATACCTTCTATTTTAAGTGACGTTTTGGATGTCCTACACTCGCCGGTGGGTCCCTCTACGGATAGCATAGTTTCGAACCATTTCTTACGATCCGATACCAAATGGTTATTTTTTAATTTGTTGAGGTCCTCATTCTTCTTGCACTCGGTGTGCCCGTCTGGAACATTTTCGAATTGCTTACTTAGAGTTTTCACATGACGTTTCTCGCGTTTTTTCGAATCGCTTCGCTTTTTCACCATCTTTTCGATAATGATCTGATATTTTCGTTTAATGCAGTGCGATAATTTTGCGAAAACTGGAAGAGATAGTAGGTAACCACTTCGAGGCTATCTTATCTCTTTATTTATTTATATTATGTATATAATGGTGTATGCGAAAACAATGTGGACCTGATAAGATAGGTAGATAAAAGTTTCAACAATACTCCGTTAGTTTAGTTAAGCATTCCTGCGACTGATCTGGTACATAGTCTAACGTAATTAATAATTAAAGTACCCGAAAAAAGGGAGAAATGGACTACTTTATCGTCGTTGACGCGGTTTTCTCCCGGAAATGTAGAACTTAAAATCACTATAATAATACAATAATAACAAATCATATCCTTGGTACTAAAAAATGATATTTTTTTGAGATAATAGTAGGTACTTATAGTAGTAAGTATGAATTTATTAAAAGTTGTGCAGGTTTAGATAAGATTGCTATTGATCACAGTACAAAGATAAAACATTTTATATACTTCTAATATAGTTAAATTTTAATTTAACGTATATAATTGAAATAGAACATTTTCAACACCGCTTCCACTGACGTCAAAGAAATAACAAATCGAATTTTATATGACTGAATATCTACTTGAAGTAATAATGTTGATTTCTCAAGACATGACACATAACATTTGTCAAAATAAATATATGTACACCAACTATGATTAGGATTCAACAAATAAATTAATTCTCCGGCATAAATATTGCTCCAAACGTGTTTCACGATTAAGAATAGATCCAATAAATTATCGGACTCGAAAGTAAATCGGTTGCTTAAAAATGTAAGTACCTACCTCGCACTGTCTGAGTAACAAACACAAATCGTACACGTTCTCGTTTTCTGTACTTTTGATGTTTACTGCCGGCTCTGTACTCTCTGATTCTTGCCTCGTATAGGTCTGTGAGAGCCCCAACAGAATACAGAGGCCGATTGATATCATTCACAGGCATATTTATTCACTTCCTGTGAGTTTATCATCCTTAAATACAACGGTGGAAGTGCATTGTTTCAAACTGGTCACTATTATCACTCGACGTTCTTAAATTCACAGCTCACCAAGTCATTCACTGAACAGAGATGAGAAAAGCAGTTTGCAAATCGCAAAATTTCCGTTATCACTATGCACTCCACCATCCCAGATATGTCGTAATAATGTAAACAATAAAAACCTGAACAATTATTCGAAAGCGTGTTTCAACCGTCTCTTTACGAATACAAAACGAAAACCGTTTTGGTGGTTCGATGGCTTACTTTTCACAGGAAAGACTGTCTTGATAATACTAATTATAACGCTACGAATGGTCGAAGTTAACATTAATTTGTACGTGACATTAACATTAAATATCAACGCTCGTTCAACGTGCGGAATAGAAATAATACAAAGGTGTGCGTCATTGTAGAAATATAAGACACCAGGGTTATCAGTCGGTTATCGAGTATGGTGAAAATATCGATTCTAATTGAATTATCAGAATGTTTTCTTTGTTTATTTGATCAGTTGCGAAGTTATCTCATGTCTAAGGAGATAGCAACCAATGAAACTTGTAAGATTTGCAATTTGTTTGTCAAAATCAGTTAATTAAATTCTATTGTTGAGCAATAATGTCGCTCTTTACATTTCGTACTTTTCAGATAAGCTTATCGATCCTTAATCACAAGAACATTAAATATTATTAAGATGTAAAAATGAGATATAATTAAGGCAAAAGTTATGTACGTTTGAAATTTAATGGTAATATACCTTAATTACCTACATACAAAAATAAATTATTAAAATTAACAGTTTGTCACAATCTTCTATCGATAATTTAACTATTAAGCTTACTATTTATATCACATAATAACACCTCCATATAATATATAGCTATATTTATCTTTTCTTGCGACTTTTGATCACGTTCCTCTTTTAGCAATTGCTGCAATAGTAAAGGATACCTCGTCAACCTCTGATATGGTGTTAATAGATGTGCAAGGAAACCCAATTTGTCGCCAAGTTCCTCAGCTCTTTTCTAAAAGTAACAAAACCGACAGTTTTGTATACTTTGTTCCCTATTCACAAGGTATAATATAAAATTACCTCAATTTTCTTCTTGTGCTTCGAATTTGATAATATCTTCATTAAAGTTGCTTGGTTACGTATAAATTCTCCGTATATTTGGAATAAACAATGCTAGATAACACATTATTGCAGATTATTACTTATATTGATATATTTACACTTATATTTAAACTTTTTATTTAATTAATACTTACACTTCGCACAAAACATTCTGCTATTTTGACGGGCGAATTTCGAAGTGGTTCTAGTTTTTTTCCGAAGAGGATATGCATGTCGGTTAGATTTCTCAGTATTTCAAATATTTCTATCGCTTTTTGATTTTCGATTTTTATCGATGGCAAATAATCCTGTAAAAAGAAAGAATATATTTTATAACAAGCATTAAAAACCCCAAAAATGTACCTGAGTCATTTTGATTAAAGTTGCAACGTATAACTCTTCGGTATAATATAATTCTTCAACTATTTGGCGACTCCTGTTGATATCATACATGTTTTGTTAATAAATAATTGCAAGTTCTTATCTATAATAATCTAATCTAAGAAATATGTACTCGTAAACGGTGGCGACGTTTTTGTTTATTTTATTGTCTTTCTTAGAAAATTGTTGTACTTGAATTTCTTAGACAAGATTTTGATAAGATAAATAATTTGCGTAAAACTTACTTCTCTGATTCACCAACGTTAGTTCTAAAACTAGAACTTTTCCTAATACTTGTCCGTTTTCTCTCAGATCCCTGCCTGGAAAAAGATGCTGATGTCTCTTTCCTTACAATTTCCTCAAATTTCTCTCGCAGTTGACAAACAGATACATTACTAAACACCGAGCTGTCAAGTGACACTGAAATATAATCATTTTTTTATCAGTTCTTGATAATTAACTAATTGACATTAACAGTAATATGTACTAATATTCCATTTTATTGTACTTACTTCTCCTTTTGTCCATGTCAGCACGTGAGTACTTCAAAGCTATTGAACTATATGTGTCCCCTACTCCTTAAAATACCTTTTCTCATTACTGTATCAGTAATTGATAACATTTTATTTATTATGTTAACAATGATACTTTTTACGCTCCTGTTAACACACACACATTCTGACTCTGTGATATATAATGGCGAGCACAAACAGTGCTATACCTATACATTTATATCGAATATTGCCATTTAAAACCCTTATCGACAGTACACAATCTGAAAACCAACAAGATTTTCACGGTCATCGAATCAGTGATGCCTTTGAGTAAGCAAGGTTTATGGAAAAGATCAATATAACTAAGGAAATAAGAAATATATGTTTATTAAATATATCTGAGAATGTAAAACAATATTGTATTACCAAAATCACTAAAAAAAAACTTGTTTGTTGACAAAAGTTTATGCATACTTCCTTTCAAGATAACACAATATAAAAGCAATACAATAGCAATGCAATTACTATACATATCATACAAGCCTCTCTCTAACATTTTCTTCCAGACGATTCTTCTTCTGGAACATCAGTTGTTCCCAAAGTAACGATTCGATAACTTCTACCCAGACATCTTTAATATTTGAATGACACGCTTCCAAAATATACAAATTCTTCTGGTACTGCGAGTTTGTCGTGTCCTGAAAAGTAAAGTTTGGTCCTCCGAGATTGTTGAAATCCAACAATTCAAAGCACAGTGGCTTCTCAGCAATTGCCCTAATGTAAACGTTGTGCATGTTGACACTTCCCTTGTACATGTACGTGGTGGAATCAATCTAAAAACACAGTGTATAGGCAACTAATTATACGCGTTTATATCAAGATACCTCAACTGTAAAAATTATCAATTCTTGGAATAGGAAAACCATGCTTTTCATTTGCGAGGATCTCCTTTTTAGATTGAAGATATGTTTCATGATGAAACGACCGAATCTTGTTATATTGTCGGGAATATTCTTGATGGATTGGATGATTTCTATGTCAATTTCGGTTGATTGAACCAGAGTCTTCAGAAAATTTATGACATCTACTAGATCGTTGCATGTGAAACCTTCAGGCTCCAATTCAGATTTTAGTTTTTCCAATAGAAGTAGATACCTTGTTATGCGTTGCAAAGGTGATAACATGTAGTTTTGGAAACTTAATGGAGTCCCAAGTTGCCGTTGACGATTCTAAAATATTAAGAGGGAAATTATCATGAAAATTATCCGACTAGCACCCTAGAAGGAAAGTATTGTTATCGACGGAAAACCTCCACCAACTACTGCACCAACTACTTGGACAAATTTAGCACCTACGAATGTCCAAACTCATCTACGTCATTAAAAATTTCCTCAAGAGGCTGAAGAAAGATTTTAGACAAAGACCAATCAAACTTATCAGGCAAACTTAACTTCTTGAATAAAATATTGCACCAATGAATGTCCAAATGGTTGTATACCAGAAGAAATTTCCTCAACAGGCTTAAGCACCCTTTTGGACAAACACCAATCAACTTCCTCGGCAAATTTAGCACCTACCAGTGTCCAAACTGATCTAAGTCATTAAAAAATTCCTCAAGACGCTGAAGGCAGCTTCTGGACAAACACCAATCAAACATATCAGGCAAACTCAACTTCTTGAATGAAATATTGCACCAATGAATGTCCAAATGGTTGTATACCAGAAGAAATTTCCTCAACAGGCTTAAGCACCCTTTTGGACAAACACCAATCAACTTCCTCGGCAAATTTAGCACCTATGAGTGTCCAAACTCATCTAAGTCATTACAAAATTCCTCCAGAGGCTGAAGGAAGCTTTTGGACAAACACTAATCAAACGTATCAGACAAACTCATTTTTTAAGGCAAATACTGCACCAATGAATGTCCAAAGGGTTATACACCGGAAGAAATTTCCTCAAGAGGCTGAAGCAATCTTTTGAACAAACACCAATTAACTTCCTCGGCAAATTTAACACCTACCAGTGTCCAAACTGATCTAAGTCATTAAAAAATTCCTCAAGACGCTGAAGGCAGCATCTGGACAAACACCAATCAAACTTATCGGGCAAACTCAATTTTTTTAAAGCAAATACTGCATCAATGAATGCCCAAAGAGTTATACACCAGAAGAAATTTCCTCAAGAGGCTGAAGCAATCTTTTGGATAAACACCAATCACCTTCTTCGACAAATTTAACACCCACGAATGTCCAAACTCGTTTATATCATTAAATCAGCCTTTCCCAACTTTTTTCAAGGGCGGAAATAAAAGTTTTTTGGGGGTCCGCGGACCATGGTAAGGTGGCGCTAGGAGTCCGCCCTTGAAAAAGGTTGGGAAACGGTGGTTTAGATACGGTGTCTAGACACTAATCGGAAAGTTACGTTAGGTTGGGTTGGGTTTGGTGGTTGACACCCTGGATTATCTAAAATATAGAAGACATACTGTTATATCTGCTTGACATTCCATGCACTCCAAGGGTTTCTTCATAATGTTTATGGTCAATATATAGTTCTCGTATAAGTGAAACAATTTCTCCTAAAATAAATTACGTTAATTATTTAACTAGTGACTTGCACTTTTGAACGTACATTTACAATAAAGCAATTTATAAGTTCGTCTACGTTGTTGATATGCTCGTTCAAGCAGTTATAGAATACACTTTGCGATTTATAAAGATCTTCGATGATGGTAAATAACACGTTCATATGAGTTATTCTTCTGTTGGGTTTCTTACGAAAATATAGTACGTAATCCTAAAAAGATGAATAAAATAGTTAAATGAGATCATATGAAATAATTAAGTTATAATAGCTTACATTATACATATGGTTCAGCCCCATTAGGTAGCTATATTCAGTGTTTAACAATTCTTCAACTACGTATTGGTATCTAAAATGTAAACAAAAATTAAACAACTCAGTCCAATTATACACCAATACAAATCGATCCAACACAACAAGACTTTTTGTGATCCACACTATGTACATAGTAGATGAACTTACTTTGGTTTTGTATTCTCGCCAGGCACCGAATAATAAATTTTCTCAATCCTTGGATTCATATCTTCATCGTAGTAAGTCTTGCTGCCAATCTTAAAACTCCTGGTGCCATTATTCTTTTCATCGGGCATGTTAAACTCCTTCTCGATGATGACTTTAGTAACTGATCTGCGGTCTCCAGACAAATCTATATATGTATCTCGGTCATTGCGATGAGAAGGAGATGAATTAACAGTAACATATGACCCATCACTCAACTCAGAATTAGGCCTTATAGAAGAATACAAGTTTCTTGGTTGTCGTTCGGTTTCTTTAGTCTTTACCTCTATATTTATCGAGAGACCAACTTGTCCCTCTATACTATTTTCTAAGAGCTCAAGATTTTTGATATCATCGCCACTAGTGGTTGCACAAGAATATTTATTTAATAGGGTAACAATGTTCTTCAAGCTCTTTTTATCGAGTTTAAAGTTAAAAACTTCTTCTGCCGTTTTTGGTTCCAATATATTTTGAAAATCTCTTGTATTGCCTGTACTGGTCTCTTGTTTGGAGTCATTTATTTTCCCGCTTATGACATCAACAGCTGATTCATGCACATGTTGGGACTTGCGATGTAAGTCACTCTCCAATGCTTTTATTGTAGCTTTAAAAGATTTCATGGCTGTGCCTAAGTTTCCTCCAGGTTCTTCGTCCAATGTTTCAATTTTTCTTCTGCTGAATTTTGGTGACTGACACGCGAGTGGTCTAAACTGTGGAGGTCTGATCGGCGGAGGCGAGTTTTTCGGCAGTGGATTTGATATTATTAATTTCCTTCCATATTGTGGTGATGAAGAGCCTTCTTCGGTATATTTGTCGAGTTCTTCAACACTTGGATCTTTAGTGGTATAAGCCTTACGCAGTGGAGCTTTGGCTATTTCATCTATCCTCCTCTGGTTGTTCTTCGCAAATTTCTCTTTGATTATCCTCCGAAATTCTTCTGATTCGACGGGAGCAACACTCACGTCTTGTGGTGGTAGAATATTTTCTTGCTGTGATGGCATATCAATTCTTGTACGAAATGGTAATGGTTTCATATTATCTTCATCACCTGACTTCTTTTGACATGTTTTTCCACAAACTTGTTCACCTAAATGTGGTCTTGATATGCTCGTCTGGTGTGCGCTATTATTATAGCAACAGTCACCCAGACCACAGCTATCTGATTGCGCTCGATCATTTCGCAGAGCCACACCTTGCCGTGGTTTAGACCGAGCTCTTGAGGTTGCAGGATAGTCGTAATCTGATTTCTCTGCATTGTGATTTTGACGGAACCCATTAGCGTTTTGAGGCGGGAAGCGTTGTATGTGATTTTGCTGGATGCGGTTTCTTATCTCTTCGAATGCTGAAACATTTTTTAGTTAAAGATGTAAACTACAAGAATATGTACATATTTCGCAATTTTGCAAAAATCGGTGGTGTAAAAATGAAAGGGGTTTTTCATTATGTACATGATCTTAGTAACCTGTAATGTTATAAACACGTAAGTGTTGTAGCCAGGGTACAAATTGGTCATCTAAGAACAAAATAATTTTGAATATTTCCTATAGTGCGACATTTCAAACAGACAAATGATTATTACATATTTGTATAGCGTATAAAAATCTCAGTTGACCACAAATGTTCAGAATACAGATCGCAAGACAACGAAAGAAGGACAAATACTAAAATTACAACAACGCACAGATTTGACCAAAACTTTCAAGAATTTTAATATTAGTGAGTAATTTACCGTTAGTGAGGTATTATAGAAATACTTACTAGAAGATTTCATGTTTATTTCTGCACGGCAATCAATAGAACTCAACACGATCCGATGCAAGCTAGTCTCTCACTGTTACTGTACCGATTAAATATTAAAGGTTTGGTATACTTTGACGTAAATTAGGATGTGGTTACCAGTCAACAGCTATTTTTGGTATAAATCAGAGATAAGAGCTTTTTTACGCATAAAACGTTTTTTTTTGCTTAGTTAATTGCTATTTTTGTCGTCAAAGGTCATTAACTTAATAATAATAATAATATAGCATCAAAATCATAACGGCGAACTTCTTGCAGATAAATAGTTTTCTGGTATGAAATTCCCGCGTTTCAATCTTCAGTGGCCTTCAGTGGTCAGATGCTGAAAATGTGGCCAAAACTAAGATCATGCTTCAACACAATTTTGTCTAGTTAACGAAAAGTTTACCACATATCCAATTATGGTCCCTAATGCAGTTTTCACGATAGTTATAACAGTGCAATTAGATCTTTTCTATCTCGAACGGTTCAAAATGGCGTCAGATCAACCTGACGCCATCTGTAGTACAGTAACTAAACCCATTCGCGTTTCGCGATGTACAGCTACCCTCTCACTGCTGTTGTGGTTAACCGAACTTAGGGTGTGCATTTTTTTAGTAGAGAGCGCCAGTAGCTCTGTTGTTAATGTACTTTTGTAATGCGCACAATTTTCGCACAATGCAAATATGAAACAGCAATGTTTTATCAAAAACTAAATATTTGGGGTGGCCCTCAGCCAACTTCCCGACTACAACCTTGGTACACTTCAATTTTATAAAGCTAACACAGCCACTCTGGACCCTACCTAACGTCGATTTCTATGACATAACGACATTTGTTATACTGACATTTAATATCATGTCAGTGGCACTGACGTTTGTCAAAACCTGACACTTTGGAATCATATTTGGAATACAACAGCAGCGAAGGTTACATATTTATACATATTTAAGGTCACTGGGAGATGAGTTAGTATGAATTTGAATTTGGGATGATTGATTTGCCACTTTCGGTTGCCAGATTGTCACCAAAAACAATCCAGTTCGTCCCCCGGTAATTCTAAATATGTATACCAAATTTCAGTTCGATCCGTTGTTTTGTTTGGTCGCTATCGTGTTCACGGACATACATAGACACATACATTTTCCAGAAATCATTGCAATGGGTTGAGGGGACCTCAAAACGCGTGTTGCCGCTAAAACCTCAACATTTTTTTTCCGTCGATTACAATACTTTCTTTCTAGGGACTAGTCGGAAACTCAAAAACACATCATAATGTATCCAGTAGGAATATTTGAAGCACATTCATCGATAATATCAGTATTCTGCTAAAAGCCACTTATAGTAGGAATCTGAGTAGGTATTATTGTACTACCTCCGCAATAATGGTGTGATTACGGATCAAATTTAAAGGATATATAGGAGGTCATAAATTTTGGTAAGCGTGCGCCAAGTAGATTCTCTCTCGATACAGGTCGATGGTGCTGATGCCGACTATATTGCAAGCGTCGTATTCGCATTGCAGTGGCTCACTAGGATGCTTGTGTGGAATATAAGTCTTCCCCCATACCACCAGGATCGGTTAGTTGCCAGTCACGTACCCAGTAATGCTATAAGGGCGAATGCCAGGTCAGCAGCATTGCACCAGCAACTCACAATGAAGACACAATCATTAGTTTCAATCAACATATTAATCGGATTCGAGAGAGAGAACGACCCTATACTTATACAGTGTGTTTACTTCAAAACAACCCATGAACGCTCTTGATCAACATCAGATACCATTGAGATAAGACATTTAATGGGGGCGTTCAGCCAGGCTCTATGCTGCTGTTGCGCTGCGATCGCAAACCCACTACACTTGTCCACAACTATCAATTGTCCACAACAACTAGTTGTTGTGGACCTGACATGGCTGAATGCTCCCAATGTTATTCTATTTTAACAATTGTGCCACTGGAATTGCCACTGGAACTGGAACAACAGTTGTTCCAGTGAACAAACCAGTTTGAAGTTAATTTGACAGGATAAGCCACACATGTTTGGCAAACTGCATTATTAATAACCACGATAGATGTATTGTTTCATTTGTTGTTTCAACTATTACCTATATCAAAAATTTATTCAGAATGTGTAATTTTGAACTGAACACACGGTATAGTTGGCACGGTCTGTCCTCTGTGTGTTTCACTCCCCATTACTTTTCCATTGGTTCCCCTCGATGCGCCGGGATCTTGGACGATCTTGGTCGTCCCGGTCGGGCCGACGATTCCCTTAAACATTTATTCGACCTTCTAACGATAATTACTATTGATGTAGCCTGGCTCCGACACCGGGATATTGCGTTCGGTAAATCCCAATAGACCGTGTTGACTACAGATGGAAACTGGTGTTATCTTTACACTCTTCGATTTCTGGTCTACCGGATCGACGTTACTTGTTTTTCACTGGGGAATATTATCCGCTCGATGTGGCTTTTCAACGGTGAGAATGAGTTCTTATGTGGCAACCATTACTTCCATGTACAATTTGTACAACTTTTACGATCGTATAACACATTTCGCCATACTCACAATAAATAAAATATACTTTATCTGTCTATAACGTCGAAACTAGAAATAGAAACTTTTCTATGTTTAACATTTTTTTGTTAGAACTAATAATACAATAATATAGAGAATATTCCATTTAGTAGCCCAACCCTGTATATAGATAGAGCACTGCTTCGGCTGAAGGAATAAAAATCAACGTGCAGACCAAAAGAAGGAAATGGAAACCGTACAAAATACGCATATTAAATATTTATGATGTCCCAGATAAGAATCATAATAAGGCGGTGGAGGCAACGCGCTTGTTAAAAATCTCTCCCTCTCCGCGTTCAAAAGAAAAAAATAACCGAAAAAGAAAGTTGTTCGCGAACTTAATATAAATTCAAATCATGATATAAAACGCGCATTGACACATCAGTGCTAAATGGAAAAACGAGTGGGCGACAAGATCGATTAAAAATTAGCATTCGGTAATGGACCAAGACTACTCCTCAGCACCCCTCGAACATATATTTCCCTCTTCGTTCCACCAATTCTCTTCCTTTACGCCGTTGACTATGGTTGTCAGATTTCAATTTGAGATATATAAAATAAATCAGAATTTGAAAAAAAAAAAAAAAACAGTAAAATCCAATATTATTTTGCAGGATATTGTGTGACATAACACAGTTATATGTATTCATGTATACAAGCACATGCTGCAATCGTGGAATACTAGGTTCAAATCCTTGACAAGGCATATTTTTTCTTCTGTTTATATTTTTCTAACGTTTCTCGACACCTTAATCTACCTATACTAATTGCGAATTTTCAAGTGTGGGGGGCGTTCAGCGGAATCGCTCATTTTGGCCGACATTTGCGATCGAGTAGCTGCAAAATTGGGCTTTTCGATATTACTTTTGACGCTCGAATTGAAAAAAGGACACAATTCCGCGTGGACTGCGCGATATATTGTAAATTAAATGCGTCAATTTTGAAAAAAAAATCACGTATTTGCACCTCTTCGGGTGAAGGCGAACCTCGAGAAAATGTCAGGTGACGTCTAGAAATTCCGACAAGCGGATCGATGAACGTCAAAAATTTACATTTTTTATCCGTTCCTGCCGACCTTATAAAAGCCGCTCGCTCTCATGTCTTACGATAAGATCCCTCTAAATACCCTTCGCAAAGAGTTTTGAGCAAAAAAACGGCCGTAAAAACAATTTTCGATCCAAAAAAATCGATTTTTGTCGACCCGTGTTTTGCTGCTATTACCACAGTAACGTCAAACCCGAAACGCCCCCTGCCGGACATTCGTAACAACAGTAACAGATAGCAGATAACCTAAAATGTATCCTAAAATGTCCATATTGCGAATGTGGACAGGTGGGAAGCCTTAACCACATATTTCTAGAATGCCCAATAACTAAAATCGAAAATTTTGACATACACAGAGCTAGTTGTATCACTAAACACAAATGTTACTAGAAATAACAACAATAAAGTATAGGAAATCTGGCAACCCTGTTTGTGAACGCTATACAGTTGGTAGCCACGGAGAGTCCCAAGTCTTTTGCGTTTCTGCATTCCGTTTTCCCGTTGCTTTCTTCGTTTTTTGGTTCGGGTTTTTCTGGCGACCGGCAAAGTGGTATGCATACAATTTTCAATGGGGGCGGGGCAACGGCGGTGGTAGTGGTGATTCCTATCTCACTTCACGCCGCTGCTCGAATTTATTCAGAGCAACACACTTAATTTAAAATCTCCTTTATGAAAGGAAAAGGATCGGGGTGGTTGGAGTGGCGGCCGCAACGGCACGACGGCGGCCCCAAAGCCCGCGCGATAATAAATTCATTGGATTTCGACTTTTGATTAAAATTTTAAAAGTGCTAATTTCGATTTTTTGCATTTCGTCGCAGGACCGGTCTAAGTAATGTCGGCTGTAATATGCTAATTTGGGGGTGTGTACGTGATCGGAATGTGATTTTTTTAGGCGGCTTTCGAATATTTACAGAACAAATAGAGTGCTGAACATTGAACAAGAATCAATCGTAATTCATTATAATATTAAAGTCAATATTAATTATATAAGGGAACAAATTTCCAACTTTTTGATACAACAAAAAATTATTTGTTCCAGATTATATTTGGGAAGTTAACAAATTATATAAATTCAAAGAATATGCAAAAGTAGTGCTTACAAGCACTACTACTAAGCATTCAGAAGGATCGTGGGGAATATCAAACTCGTTCATAAGACCCTCAACATCGTGACATACACGTAAAGAACCTTCCATTTTAAAATATGCTTTAAAAGGCTTCCTGTAGCCTAGAACCCAACAACTCGGCTTTTTCTTTTGATAAACCTAAGTCTTTAACCAAATCATTCAGTTCGCACTGGTTTATAAGGTGAGATGTGTCTAAAACTTTAAATGCTAAATCTTCAAGATTTGCCTGATTTGACAGGGTGATTTCAGACACTCTGTCAAAGCAGGCAAGTTTCTTCAAACAGACAAAATTTCTTCTGTGTCAAAAATCGAAGATAATGAAGTGGGTGGCGCACTTGGGAGAGGATGGTTCTCACCATGGGGGATAGTTCTCGATGCTGATGGCAAATTTGGACATTTTATTTTATGCTTATCCATCGTAGAATATCCGGAGATGCTTATCGTGCAAAAATAGCAAACATCTACATGATTGGAAGGCTCTCGCCACAACATGGGAACTGCAAACGCCATTTTCTTTTTTTCCCTTTCATCCACTTTAAAAGGCCGATCTAACAGGAAATACAGTATATATTAGATGTCCATGGCTTGTCCAAATCTCCAACAACCGCACTTGTAACAAAACTTATTTGGTGAATTTTGTACATAATTACATGTACATAATCCTAAAAGCGTCCGTAAGTTTTAGGAAAAAACGTATTCTACCCACTATCGCTATTGTTTACGCTAGCAATGTAAACCTAGCTTTAGAGAGCGTGTCACCAAAGTTCGCGTCGACTGCACAGGCGTAAATAAATAACAAAGTATAAAAGTCCGCTCTCGAAATGTCTGCATGTGCAATTTCCCAAGTTACCAGGCCAAATTGCAGTAGACAAGCTCCACATATCAAGTCCTGGGAGCCTTTTTCTCGGATACACTTCTTCCCTTTGAGGCTTACCGTGGAGTCTCGCCGGAGATACAGATTTTAGGATCCAGCCTGATGATTTATATCGTGTGACATCCAGCGCTTTCAATCTGGGTCCAGAGACAGGCTCCAGAACCGGTACAGAGCAGAGTGGCAGTGTAGTATTCGGGCTGCTAGCATTAATATTGAAATATATGAAAGCGTATCGGGGGTATATACGGGTCTGAGATTAAGGAGACCGTTGGGGTAGTCGTATTTTAGATACGGGGTGACAATGTTATGAATAATTTAAATAGCGTGGCTCGCGACTTCAAACATCCAGGACACTCCAAACGGCGGCGCGGTGCGGCGCGCAGTAGAGATTTGAGAGAGATGCCTCGTACAAGGGAAGGATATGCAAATTAATAAATCTTGTGTCGTCTTACTTTGAAACCAGTCCCGATCTGGAATATGGCAGGATCTGCATATAAATGGATAGACGGACACACATACTACGGGAGCTTTTCCGCCATAGGAACTCCAGGAGGGATACGCCCGGCTAGTGAGTTCCTTATTGGATTCCGGGAGGTCTTTATGTAAACAAAGAGCGTGGCCGTCGTCGCCGGCTTTGATTTTATACGATGATTTTTATATGCCGGCCCGTGTTTGTGAGGGTCTCCACTAAGGTCCTCGCGCTCCTTTTTTTTCTTCCTGGGGAATAGAAACAGAATTGACTTCCTACTGGCGCCGGCCCGCGCCGTATGCATGTAAAGATATTACTTTATGCTCGAAATTGGACGTCCTCCTTTTGGTCACGCAAAAATATATTAAGCGAACCCACCATCCCCTCTCTTTGATCGAACACTATATGGTTTTTCAAAAGACCACGAGTTATTTCCAGCTATTTACAGTAGCGCTTGTTGACGCATTAAAAACTAAACTTTACGAATTAATCTTTTCTTATTGTATCGTAGCGGTGTTGTCGTCAACAAGCGAGCGAATAATTCTTTGGTAGTTTCCCCGAAACGCCCTAACTCAATTTAAAACTTCTAACTTGTTAACGTTTCGCAATTAAGTTATTTTCCGGTTGAATTTGTGTGCCCGATCCAATACAAAGTACACGTCCGAGAGTCGGGAGAGATAAGCCATGTCTGAGGTCGTAAAACCGTGGTGGCCGAGGGGGTTGCGATGGGGGTGTCGTCTTTTTTCTCTTGCCCCGTGTCGGTTGTGTATTTATCCCGTCGCTCAGTTATATAAGGCTCCACGTAAAGTAATAAAATTCACTACATCAGATAATTTCCTGAAGGATTTACAAACATCCGCAATCGTAAAGTTATAATCCTGTTGGCCAAGTTTTCCTATTCGCCTGAATACACTCCCCCCCATCTACCACCTTCTCCCACTCAATCTTCCAAAACCTCGGGGACGCACTAAAACCTAACAAGTTTTTGCTATACTTTGTCGCTGGATATTTTACTACTTTGGTAAACATGTAACCATTAAATATCAAATTGACCTTACGTGTGATAAAGTATGAAGATTACTAAACTCCTTATGAGGATTGTTAAACACTTTATGAGGATTGCTCAAGAAAATATCTAATGTGAGTGTGAAATACCAAAAAAGAATGTCTGTAAGATAATAATAATACTATATCGGGATTATAACAATACGACTGACTGACTTCTCGATACAAATAATTCTAATATATTGTCAGGTATCCGTGTGTTTTCCTACGAGGTTTATTTCTCTACTTCTTGTTTATTTATTCTTCAATCGCGAGCCAGGCGATAATATTCAAACAATAACGTGTGAGCTAACGCGGTATGATGACGTCAGTTCTCCATTACGTCACCTAAACCGCTCATCCCATTGATGTGTAAATTTGTATAATTGTTCAAAATTACTGCAGGATGAGACGATGTCAGTTTGGTCAAAATCGGATGAATCCCAAAGAAAACGCATGTAACATTTGCCACTTCCGGTTATCAGATTATGTTCATGGACATACACACATACATATACAAATCCATACATACATTTTCCAGAAATCATTGCAATCGATTCAGGGGTCCCCAAAATGCGTATTTCCACTGAATAAGACACGTATTCTGGGTCACAATTTAATTTCACATTCACAAATACAGTTCATAAAAAACTAATGTATCTTGCTCGTTTTGTTATTATTCTGCCAATTTCTATTACTTTGTCTCCCACAGTTCAAAACGTCGTAGTTTGTAGTTTTACCCTTGATGGTCTCCATGAACTTCAGCAATGACACGTTGCTAGCAGAGTCGTCATCGTCATCATCGCCTTGCTCGCTGAAGAATTCCTCTTCCTTCTCGCCATCGGAATCCGAATCATCGCGATTGCTGAACATCAAATTCTCAAAGAGACTCTGAGCGACGTTCTTCTCCTTGTCATCATCTATAGTGAAGACGAACTCCACATTTGGGTTTTTCACCTGTCGCATCATTTCATGCTTTCGCACTTCTTTGGGCCTCCGGGTGTCTTCCACGGGCGTGGTCGGAGGGTTCGGTATATCCTCACTGAGCGGAATTTTTATGTTCAAAGATTCCTTGGTACGCGGTAGGTTCGCTTTATTAATCATATCAAACTTTACATTCTTCGTTTCCATAGCTTTGTTGTTGGTTACCGATTGGATCATCTCCAATTTCTTGTGCAATTCTTTGTTCTCGCGTTCTGTTTCCATTCTTTTGATGATTTCACGCTGGAGTTGCGCAGTCAGCTCCACCACTCCATCTTTCTGGGCTTTACCAGGCTTGATGGTGTCTGATTTTGGTTTGGACATCGTTGAGCATGTTTTCGCACGACGCACTGGCATGGTCGCTGCGCTGGTTTTATTCGCGACGTCTCTGAACGGCGCAGACCTTGACTTCTGAAGGTTCGTATTCAAGCATAGATTTGTTGACGTGTACGAAGGAGCGTCTTGTACAGAGTGCTCGTATGGCAAAGAAGTAGCCGTTAGGCACCACTCGTACTCGTTATTATAACTGAACTGCTGCTTGTCCTTCAAGGCTTCGAGAATTCTCCCGATGGTAACATCAGATAGAAGGTTATTATAACGGAAGTCGGCGATTTCTATCGATCTCGAGAATTCGATAACATCCACCAGGCGTTTAGCCATTCTTTCGGTGATGTTGCACTTCTGCATGTCGATGGCTTTTATCCAGAGGTCGTCATCAAGCTCGTTGAGGATGTAGGTTAGGCCCTCATCTCCTATACCGGGATTATTGTTCATGGTGATTCTCTTCAAGCCTTTCATCAAGGTGACATCGGGGTCTTCATACCTCAAGGAGCAATGCCAACTCTCGCAATACCTATTGATCTGCTGGTGCCGAATTACTTTCCCTATGGACTGGGCGCTTTGCGATCCCAACCTACATCCAGTCAAATTGAGTATTTCAATGTTTGGAAGGTATCTGAGAGAGCTGCATAGCGACTGGCATCCTTCGTCCTTTAAAGGACAATGCTTGAAGGATAGCACTTTTATGGATTTGTTCTTTGCTAAAGCCTCTAGCAAAGGAGTGAGGAATTCGTTGGTGATTGGTATGCCATCCAGTTCGAGGTACGTCAAGACTTTTGATCTGGTGATGATGTTGCATATGGCGTTTATCAAAGTGGTAAGGATATAATGGGTATGTAATAAGCCACCTTTTCGTTTCATGTCCTTTACTTTCTTCTCGGTATCGACGTCGTGGAGGAATTTGCAATCCACTCTACTTCTGATGGCGATCACATGCAAACTGGTGTCCTGTTTTAATGCAGATATGATCGGTAACCATTCCTCGGCCTTGATGCGGTCGCAGACGAAGTCCAGAACGGTTTCGTGTTTTGGTTTGGCCGGTTTGACATTCGAAAGGGGGTTCTGGTTGGCTCTCCGACAGAGTTCGCCGTACCAGATGTAGAACATGTTAGTCGGTTTCGGGCTGGTGACATTCACGCCCGCCTTTAATCTTTCACTGCTCGACTTTAATCTCAAAGTAGACATAATTAAGCACAATAAGAGAGCACAAACGAAATGGAACACAGATTATAACAAAATCGCTGCCAATGAAAGCGAACAATGCAAGCGTTTGACGTTTGATAAAAAAATAACTTGACGTTAGCGAAACGTCCAATCCAAGGAAATTGAGATTTTTCAGTACGTTCACATGGCAACAAACTATGTATTTTTTTGTCAGGATGGTTTGGTGATGGTTTGGTATGTTTGCTACTATAGCACCAAGCGAACAAGGGTCCTACAACCAGAACATTGATCACATATTTTCGTTCACCTAACATCACTTTTCATTTGAAGTCATATATTTCGCTATATATATTATATATTTTTCTAGTTTTGTAAGGCAAATATTATAATCTGGAACAAATAAATTTTTTTTTCAATTCAATACAAAAAAACAATAATATAGTTTACAAAACAGAAGGTCACAGACGATTTCACAGTTAGATACACAATTTCAGTTTTATTTTTTGTCTTTTTTTCAATCTCAAATTATTTTTTACTTTTCTATGACCATTTTTGGTCAGCGTCCGAACTGTTTACGTCCATTGTATTGTACCTTTTTCTCTGGAAATCGGTGACCTTCGTACCTGCTCCCTTCGCAATTCTTCCTTATATAAGAGCCACAACAACATTACCATCAATAAGAGAACATACAAAAAATCGATTTAACACAAAACGCTTACTGTTTTATCTCTAACAAATTCTACAGAATTATTTAGAGTAATTTTAAATGTTTTTTCATAAGGTTCGTATCTAATACGGAGTAGGGGCGTTGACAGAATAAATCGAAAGGTTATTTCAAGTGAAATAAGTAAAAGGACTAGAACTAGGCAACCTGTAGGTCGCATGAAGAAAGGAGTGAATTCACAACAATAGCAGGTAGCGTAACCGTTATGCCTGGGTCACGAAACTGTTCCTCATGGCAAAAAAGCTACAAAATAATACAACAACTTTTATGTTAACATTTCTTGATAGAATCGATAATTTACATTCCGGAAATTATGGACAATTTCACAAGAGACTTCCTCTACTCGCGTGAGATGGCGCTGGAAGAAAATATGATGTCGTTTATGCCGATAAATGTCAAATTTGTCTACGGTTTTAACTCGGAAAGTCTGAGCACACGTCCAAATAAGATTTGTAGCCAGTGCCGGAGAAAAAACCTATTAAAACGATGGCTCGGAAATTTAATATACGCGGGCCTAAGCGTTGCGCAAAAACGTGAAACATGCTAATATTGAATCCGCAATATATTAAATGTGACACTCTCTTCCCTTAGTGTTCTCCATATGTCCATGATTTATCCGGTCGACGTGTGCACACGAATTCAAAACGAAGAAAACGGGAAGGCGCACATCCTCACACAAATAAACCGGCGAAGGAGTAGGAAAGAAAAATAAGATAAAACACAAAAGCATATAAACACATTAGACGTCGTGAATTTTTGGTATGTAACACACAGAGCCACGGGATATATTTACATATAAATTATTGTCACAAATGAGATTTGCAATATAACGTCTCGAGGTAGTTCGGAAGTCGCCGCACGTATCTTGCAATATCTAGGAAGGAGTCGAGGACTGGGAAGACGAGGGACTCGGCGTCGGGACGCCTTTGTGACACGTGTCCCACCCTCACCCCGCTAACTCACTACCAAGTCAACTTTTTACTTAGACTGACGGTTCAGCTTCCATTGAATTACGCTTAGAATGTACTTGTTGATGGAATATTCAGGACGCACACTTTCGACAATATATACACATTTTTCAGTTTCAGAACGTCGCCGAAACGTCCGTCGCCTTATTCCATCTCTGGTATGCGACGAAGTCACTTTTTGTTTCTGTTTCGCATTCCGCGCCTTAAGCTGAGCTGCCGTTTCGTAAATGTACACGCAAATATATAGTCGAAGAGCGTGAGATATTTACAAAGAACTGCGTTGCTATTCTCCGCAGGAATTTATTAAATTTGACACCTAAGCAATCTTTAATAGCCTTTCTATTAAGTACATAATATCAATTACTCAATCAATTACTTGATTATTACTTGAACAATCAATTACTTAATATACAACATCTTTAGCTGGGTTAATTAACATTACAAGCAATAAATTAGATACGTTTGTGTGCCGTTAGGGTTGTAGGGTTTAACTGTAGGATACGTTCGTCGTCGGTCTGCGGTAAAACCGCAATACCTGCAGCAATAATCATGCGATAAACTGGGCAAATGAGTGACATTAGCGCACGCAAAGCGACGTCGGCGACGCCAAGGCGCCTCAGCGGCGGGCGTCGCAGTTTTACCATATCAAACGGAACCAGACTGCCACCGACACGACTCAACCAGGGCGGCGGCGACGGCGGCCATAGCCCTGTTTACTGCCTTCCGCAATAAAAATTAGTGCGCGACGGCTTCTCTGTTCTATTCAAATGGCTTTTCCACTTGCCATTGCTGGCTGACTGGTAGAAAGTTTAGCGTTCCGTGGTTTATTGCGTGCTGCAGTAATTTCGTTAAAATTCGTGCGGGTATTAAGAGATTTTTTTTTAGCTATTTGCGTTATTTCTTAATGTACGTGGACTTAATAATTTCTCAATAATGGTCTTTTGACCGTTGTATGGACTAAACCCGAATTGATATTGACATAGATCCTTTTGTTATTGAGGGTGGCCTGTAGAACACATTGACACAAAAACCTCAAAAAACATAAAAATGGTACTTAGACCCTTTTGATTTAGAACTCTTCAGTTAAAGCTTAAGAAACTTTGTCATTAAATTTTGTTATAACATTTTTTACAATGTTTAGTTGTACCAGTAAAACATTGGTTCAATAAAACGTTGCCACGTGTATTGTACACACAAAACTTGTAACTTGTACAAAATTTGTGTATATTTATACATTTGAAGTAGACAGCTTACCATAAAGAAAATATGTTGGCATCTACTGGTGTTCAGGTTTCGAGATTTCTTAATTCTTGTCAACGTATCGTGGGTTATTCCCCTGAAACAAAAAGAGAACAAAATTGTAATGGTCGAATAACTCACTCGATAGCAGCACGACAGATTGCATGTTTGGTCTCGAAAAAGAAACAATAATCCACAGTTTAATATCATGTAAATCCGAAGTATTGAGAGTTATGTATAATTTTCTATGACAGAAACATGTAATTTTGATTAATAGCTTGCATTAGCTTCAATACTTATTTAAATTTTAATCAAGAAGTACAATTACAACTTCGAAATGTTTATTAAAGTTTTACATACACTAACCTCGAAAACCGTTTAGTAAAGTTTGCTGTATCATGTCGATGTGGCGCATTTAAGCGTTTTGGTTGCGCAGAAATACCGACATTTCGGCATTATGCAAATGGACCAGTATTTGAATTCAGTGGTCCGGAAAAGGCGTCGCGACGGGCCGTACCAACGTCGGCGACGTCGCTGAAGTCTAGGTCGTATCCCGTGAAAATTTTTATGCACGACTATATCGATATCATAAAATTTTATGACCGCTTACTGGGGACAGGGTTATTATAAATAGCGTATGTCACCCCACACTACCATATAAATATTTTACACTTTATATGTCACCCGTTTTGTCTAACCAACAATCTTCAACAGAGTATTATTTAAGCTGTTATTGTTAATCTCGAGTGGGAACAAAGAATCCAGAGTCACAAAAATGTAACCCGCCGAAGTACTGGTAGTAAGAACTGCAAGAAGTACCGAGTAGAAAATGAAATAACTACATTACAAATACTCATAAATTAGTCGGATCGGCGGGCAGGCTGGCGTCGGAATAAGGAAGAGTTATTTCCGCTTTTTTTGCTTCCTCGAGAAGCCGTCGCGGGTGGCGGCGAGACCTCGTGGCTCTGCCCCCCCTACCCCTCGAGAGTGGGCGGCTAAGAGTTGAAAGTCGACTCGACGCCGTAATGGAAAAGAGTCGCGAACGTAAGAGACATTTACGCCATGTATACTGATGATTGAGGCTGACGTTGCCACAGTATGCATACTAAACAGTCTCAACGAAATGACTTTTCGAACCGTTGCGTTGCTCTGCCACCCCCAAAGATCCGGCGCCTTCACAAATTCTCCAGAATTCTCCGTACCAGAAGAAAAGACGTGGAGATATCGTCCGTAATTTATTTGTGTTTACCAATTATCGAATGAAACAAATCCAGAACACATTTTTTTCATAAAACAAAGTCTCCTGTAACGTGGCTAAAAAAAATAACCCCGCTGTGTTTCATAAAAAATCCACGAGGGCAGGTCGCCTTTGGGGCGGCGAAAAGCCAAGGAACCGCGGAGGGAAAACTTTTATAGGTGTCCGAAATAACTCGACGTAGAAATGAGGAACGGATGTGGTCGTAAAGCGGATAATAAGACATGTTTACGACACCTGAACACGATGGAAGAGAGCAAGACGCTCCATCCGTACTCAAAGAATCACTTTTATTGAGTCCATCCGATATGAGCACTAAGAATTACCAAGGACGAGGAAAAAACGAAAGTTTCTGATGCTTATGACATCAGGATTACAACATAATCTCGTCAAGGACTTGTGTTCTTGAGCGAGAGAGGAACTTATATTTATTGTCAACAAACTTATGTTTAACGCCAAGAATTAGAATTTTGTATTTTTGACAGCAGTTAGGTATATCTGATATAACTTTGATAGTAATTTGACTACATCTGTCAATTTGAGTATGTATATCTAAAATAGCGTTAATAGCAAAAGTATACAGACTTATTCTTGCGTATATAGTGTAGCATGAAGAGGGTTTTTTTTTCTATCCAAATAATATTTTATTCTAATAAAAATTTCAATATAGTTGTTTCAATGGTTAGTTATTCTTACGATTTAAGAATTAAGTACGCTTATATTAAGTATTAGAGAAAAAAAGAGACAAAAAAGTAATTATTCTTCAATAAAAAGAGTAAGACGTTCTTTTTACATCAACAACAATATGTTGTTGGGTGAAAAATATACATGCTTCAACGACCAAACAGTTTCTTGACCCAAAAGTATACGTACGTATCGCTTAAAACAGACGTAATTCCTTTCAAGCAGTTCCTTCATACATAAAACAAGAAAACGTAATACTTGGAACATTAAGAAAATCATATTTTTACTCTGAGAATTTTATATTTTACTTGAACCAACCAAATGATCTTCATTTTTTCCTCTATTCCCTCTGTGTAACCGATAAATGGCACAGTCATACAGGTATACATATACGTGGTACATGTTCTGAGCAAAGGACTTTACCCAATTAATATTATGAATATCGCGGCAGTTCGCTAATATCATTACCGTTTGTAAACCGGGTTTTATCCTGAACGTAACGAGGTTTCATTGGATTAGCATCAACAATGGCGCTGTTTTCTGGGACTGGTGTGCGCTGTGCAACCCCAACGTTGCTACCGATTTCGACTGTCAACCCTCCAAACCCCCGACTACCCCGTCTCTGCTAATTGGGGCTTTTAATTGCTCTATTTATTTGACACCGAGTCCGCGTAATACCACGCCACTACTGTTTGCTTGTTTGTTATTATTGTGTTTTGAAAACTAAAAAGCGACGGGGCGCTACTTTGTTTTGTAACACTTAAATGGCGCGAGCTCACCAAATTTAATGGCCGAAGTAACGGTTATTGCTTTGTGCACTGATATTGAATCGAGTTTTTATGTCCTCTTTGTGTTATTCAGGTATCTCATTCAGTTTCAAACTAAAAAGAGCACAATTGTATATGCAACCAAATATACGTGGCTCAATATAAATCCATAAACTGTGTATAATTGGTTGCATATGTCACGGTACTCTTCTTCCCATTTCGAAACAGTTGTAATAGTGTAATTTTGGGCAAGGCAGAGTCAATTTGATTGCAATACCTGAACGGACTTAATGTGGCGCAACGTTGGAGACCCATCGCCGGTATAAATTTCGTGGAGTGTAAAGTTCGAAGGGTTTGCGAGTAGGAAGACGACGATCAGTAAGTGACACACCGTAATTCCCGTCGAGGGGTCGGACGTACAAAGTCGGAAGGAGGCTTTACAGTTAATAGACCTTTGGCGGAAAACGGCTCCTCGCATATTTTCGACTAAATTTGCATGGAAGTGTTAAAGTTGATCACGTCCCGTGAAGCGGTCGTAACGTCTAGCAAGATGGATGTCTCCCTCTCTACCATCAGAGGACCTTCAGCGATTCTAGTGGGTCTCTGAACACTCATATAATATCCATGGTATAAATTTGTGGAGGAAAAACTAATGTAGTTGACGAAAACTCCGATTCCAATTCTACGTTAGGTAAATATAAACACAAATTGTTAGAATGCAAAGTGCACTGGTTAATTTTCGATATTGTTAATTAATTAGTTTAATTTCAAATGCATCGCCGCGAGTGGTACCTATGCGGGAAAATTATCACAAATGGGCCATTGTTGAACTTTACAACGCAGCTTTATTGGATACAGGAGTATAGTTAGGTATGTGTTCAACTTGTAGTTTTCACCACAGCAGCGTTGCGTGTGTTACGCTGCGGTCAAACAATATCAAATAATATTTCAGCATATATAGATTCCATAATTATGTAGCCATATTTGGCTTACAGTTGGATGATTTTGGTTTTATTTGAAATAGAAATTGAAATAAAGATTATGTGTTTGCATAAAAAATGTGCGGTTTCATTAAAAATTATCGCTACGTCTACTGGCGGGGAGATGGCGCTGACAGGCTCTAGCACACGTTGGGTTATGTTGAGCTTATAAAAGCTGAGCTATAGAAAGCTCTGGTTTCTCTTCATTTTGGAATAAATCTGTAGTCTTTACTAAAGATTTCCGTGGAGGAAAATAATCATAATCTTTTATTGTGTTTTTCGACTACACTATGTTTATTTAATCTATTGGTAACATAAATTAAATATGTATAACTAGTTAAAGTGTGATTCTCATAGGCTGATAGTGCTCATAAACGGATTACATGTTAATTTCAAAATTAGGTACAGCCGACTAGTTAAAACGCGAAGCGCAAAATTGTTCAACGGCAATTCTGCGTGGCGTGGAGTGAAACTAGCATCCCATTCTGCCGTCAGAACAATTAATTTAGGGCCGTCATGTAAATCGGCGGGAGCGCGTTACTCAACCACTTGTCAAATCACGATAACGTCGAAAACTTTCGTCCGGCAATTTATTAAAAGCAGACCGGCGCGGCGCGGTTTTGTTTTATATTAAAATCGGCGGCGGGCGGACGCGCAGTTGTTCTAATGTAATGGGACGCGGTCGTCGGCGGCGGCGATAGTGGCTCCATCTCTGTGCGATTAAATCGCCCGCCGACACCGTTTTCATTAAAGGAAATGCATCAGCTTAATTGAATTATAATTGCGTTCGAGTTTTTTCGCAGCCGACGCCGGCGTCGGTCGACGTCGTCTCAGCCCGCGCGCGCGCGCTTCGGAAAACCAGAATTTAATTAGTAGCCATTCATCACGGGGGTGTGGGGTGGCCCACGGGGGTTCCTATCGCCTTTCCTCACCCTGTCACTTTCTACCCGCTTCCTCTGAATTTTGTCCGGCTAATAACGTCTGAATAACAAAATGCCGCATATTTAACGAGAAAAATCTGAACCCACTTTCTTAGGATTATAGTTCCACATTGTATGCACATAATTGAACGACTTCAAGTAAGCCATTTGATGCGTATTTTGTTGCTTACACATTTCACATAAAAATATTTCTTAAAATCATGTTTCGTACTAAGATCTTGTGGGTCAGTTATTTCCATTTCGATTGTTGTTAAATTGTCATAGTAGATAATAAGTCTGTCAGTATTTGCGCGCGGTTTCTCATATATATCTTCCGTTTTCAGCTTTCCTTTTCGACTTTGTTCCAAGCTAAACGATTTTCCATGTACGCCCGGTTTAGTGGCTACATATCTTTGTTTGCCCTTGCGGGAGGCGAAGGGAAAAAGAAATAACCCGAATGTTTGCCCTCCCCGCAAATGAAAGACGAAAAAGCCTCACAGCACCGAGCAACCCGCACTTTATCCCCTCTCCCGCCCCCCCAGATATCACTAAAATATTATCCCATTTCAAAACTTATTTCCCCTTTTACGTGTTTAAATTTGATTAGTGAAAATCCGATTTAGTTTTCTGCGTGTTCATCAGGAATAGAGTTCAAGTTACGTCCGGTGTTAACTAATTGGTCATCTGGTGGGGTTGCTACCCGCCCCTTAGGGCACTTCTGGACGTACGTGCTCCTCGCCAGCTGACCTGGCTCAACGCCTACCCCTCACACCACACACCCCGTCCACTCAAGAGCAATCTATTGCGTGCCAAGTACGTCCACGCCAGGTATTAGGAATATATATGCCCATTCTGACCTAATACTAGTGTGTCCACTTGTCAACGGTCGCTTTCTTATCGCCATATTGGAAACATAACTTCTACGAAGCAGGTTCCAATATTTATGACTTGCAAAGATTTTCTGCATTCCTGATTTTCGATTCCATAAATACTATGACTGTTTCATAATCATTTACACTAACATAATAAAGTTTATTATCATGTATCGATTGCATACTTTTAACTCACTTTCTAATATGAAATAAAGCTTGAAATAGTGTTGCTAACTCACTTTTCCGACGGCGAGATACAAAGTTACAAAGTTATATGTATTACAATCTTGTTGAGTAGCATGTTGACAAAATTAGCCGTGGTAAAGCTGATTACTTATCATGATCGAAGAATATATTGCCCGGGGATAGCAAATAATTGTGTGGGGATGCCTGAGAGGAGAAGTTGCGGGTTTTCCAGCTAACCCCGATGACGCATCTGATAAAATCGTTATTTACACAATATTAGCTGTACATAAAACGCAATTTCAAGAAAACTTTCCTGCAAATTAATAGTTTTTCTTTGTGTGTAGTAAAGTAAACATTATTATTTTGCATTCCCTCCTGTATGAAATCGTGCAAGCATTTAAACTAGCATCAGAACTACATATACCTAAAATGCAGCAAAAGAACTAAAAAGAAACGAGTGTATCGTGTAAACGATATCCATAGCGGTAGACTAGCACTTGCAGTATGTTCGAGGAAGGGTTTTGGCATACACAATAGGAACTGTATAGCATAAGCAAATAAACATATTCAAATGGTGGCTGAATGGTCGGAAGAGGGCAAACGTTGTGAGTAACGTTGTATAGGGCTAGACACGGCATTTTTCAATTGCATGCTCTGGTGCAGTAGACAACTGCTGCATGTTAACGCCACATAAACTCATTGCGAATGCAATGAGTCGTCGTGTATGGCACCTTGGACCAACAAATTCCTTGTACAGAACATTATTTTAATCTGAATTAAATAACTTGTGATTTTTACCGATTTTGATCCTTTAAATCGAAAAAATAAGCAACAAAAACGTTGTTTATTTTCTATATTTGAAAGCTTAAACTATTGGAAAAGCTATTGACTTTTGATACATAATACAGTAACAAATTAGTGTAATAATGCGTGTTGGGCATTGGGGTGGGCAATGTGGTCTTGGAAACGGGGGTGGGCAATAAATGCAGTAAAGCCAAACATCGCCTATTCTAAATAGATATTATGTGCACTTTCGCATATTATGTGTGTGGTAATATCAGTTGATTGTGGCGTCCATTTACCTCTAATGTTACTTCGCTGCCACTATTTTCCGTACTGTTCATTGATTTAGCGTACCGTTGAGATTTTCCCGCGTGATATATATGCTGAATACACCAGATGGAATCTCTAATGCAATGGCGAACGAATAACGCAGCGCGCGGCGCGCTTCCCATCGGATCGTTATCGATAAAATTTATACAAAATTGGATGCACACGCCATCGGTTAAAGTGCTAAATAAAAATGATTGTTCTGTCGCGGATTTGCAGATGCAAATCTATCGATATGGCACATATTGTATTACGCAGGACAAGGTATACTTTCCTCCAACGATTCTGTTAAAAATAGATCAAGAAAATCTACTAATATAAATCTATTTAATCTAATACAGTAGAAAGTGATTTTTATTAGTATTCAGAAGTAGGTTAATTATGATAGTTTCGTCGGTGAAGTCTGACAGAAGACTTCATCAGCAGTCATGGCCGAGCGGTTAAGGCGTCTGACTAGAAATCAGATTCCCTCTGGGAGCGTAGGTTCGAATCCTACTGACTGCGCAGAATTGCATTTTTTTATTCCAGCAATATTTATTATTTAATTCAGGCAAACTTTAATGATCATAAACACTAATGTGTTTACCTAATACATGTTTCCAATTAAAAAAAAAAAATAATATTTTCCAAGTTTTTGTTACTAGATAATTTTTAATAAATTAATAAAAAATATTAATTTTTTAACACGAAAATTAACACCAAATATTGTCAATGAAATGTTCATTGACTCTGATAACGACAACAAATTCCAAATGAATACTTGACACCATGTTTATTTATTTATTTATAACGATTGTACACATTTGACATACGTATGTATCGACCTCAATGCACCAATCTAATGAACCACACGTACCAATAAACAAAAATTACCTATATATAACAACAAAATACCCCCTAATAACTCATCAGAACATCACAATCCATCCAGCAAGTTCCAACAATGAAGTTCCTCGCTGTTACCTTAGCACTTATGCTAACCATCTCGCTCACAGTAAGTACATTATTACTGCATAGATCATTATAATATCAATTCTATCGGAAATAGTCCTATCACTTAAAATTCGAAATATAATTTATGTGTCTGTGTTATTACAGTGCGCAACTGTGCAGTTATATGGTCTCGAGGGGTCCCCAAATTGCAGATGCGTCTGCAGTAGATTGCCTACGCTTAGGCAAACGCTGGGTACTCTATTATGTGGCGGTGTTAATGGTCAGATTGGAGGAATATTACCTACTATCAAGGTGGGCTGCAACAGAAGACCATATTGTCCACCCCCATACCCAGTACCACATTGTCCACGACCACATTGTCCACCCCCGTTTCCAAGACCACATTGCCCACCCCAATGTCCAACACATCCGATACAATGGTGGTAATAAACAATATTTTGTTTCTGATATAAATAAAATGTTATTTATAAATTAACTTTTGTGTGATTTATTAAATCCTGCCAATAATGCAAGTGGGTTCTGCTATTCATAGCTGAAACAGAGTGCTTGCTAATTTACTGCACGTCAACCTGTGTTTCACCTACTGACTACTACTGCCCGATTCGTGATGTGTTTGCAGTGAACATTTGCAGTTTCGTCTGTAAAATAGTTGCTGTCTGAATTTGCGAAGTATTCAGGATTAATTACCGTAACAGAGTAATGAAAGCAATGCAACACAGTGCATTGTTCTGAAGTTTCTCAAAAAATTTATTAAAAAGAACTCCACCCTTGTTTATAATTTACAGTAAATGCTCGTTTTCTCTTCTTCCCCGCCATAGTTGTTATTTCAGTAAGCAATCCGTGAGAGACTTAAAGGGTGGTTGTAATCCGGGAACCAAGTTGAGAAGTGGTTCTTAATTAATTAGAACAGCGCCTCGCGACCGGTGGCGGTGAGACGGCGAACTGCGGGGCGTAGGTATGCATTATGTAAGCTCTAAAAATATAAAGGTTTGTTAGGGAGGCCCTAACAAGCGCATAACGCAGTGGAAAGTTGCGTCATTTTCCGTCATAAAACGCCTCGAGTTGTGCTCGTAAAGCACCGGCACACTGGGGCTCCCGCCCTGGCAAAAAGAACGAAAATAAAGAGATATTAAGACGGGAAAAGGAGGACGAGGACCAAGGATATAACTGCGAAATGGGATGTACTTCGGCACTTTACTTAGGCCTCGGAATTAAAAAGATACCCGGCGATCTACGGCACAATTTGTGTTGAAATTATACTGGTTAACTTATTTTAGAAGTTAAATTTGAATATATTGTTATGAAGAACTGTACTTAAGCTCAAGTGGGTTTTAGATGAATTGTTATGTAACTGAATAATGAAGACAAAATATAAATGTAACATGAATACTCGACTATACTTTGATGATACGCTTTTGAAACAACTGTGTCAATAAATTGCATAAATGCAACATTGCAAGAATGTGGTATACAGCATAACAATGGGTCATTGTCCAGCATACAAACGCCCTTGTCTCGCACATTGACAGCCAATCTATTGTGAATTACTGTCGTTAAAACAGCTAAAACTTTGTAGTTTTCGAAGTTGGATTGAGCAATTGAGTAAATCTCTCGAACAATAACAATTTCGATGGCAGTTGTTTCATTAAAATCAAAGACGAACTCCGGGGATTGTAAATCTCTGATACGTCTGGCTACACTAATTTCGTTTGAGTTGTGCAAACTGGCAACTGGTGCGGTTGCACTAGCAGTGCTCTCGCCCCCTATTCAACAACAAAGACGCATTAATCTGAAAAGTATGTTGAACTTCTATAATTTGAACTTTGACCCGTCTCTCGGTGTATGCCCGCATTGCTTCTCGACGATTGTCGCTCTGTACTGCAACAATACACAGAGAGAACTCTATTCTTCGATATCAAGAAAAACTATTTCGTTGGACAAAAAATGTATATATGCTTCAACAAAAAAAAAAAAACAGTTTCTTGACCAAAAATTCTTACTCTGAGAGATAAATAGAAAGTTGTGCAATTACTTTACAGATTGCGCTAACAGATTCCCGCGTCTTTTGCCACATATTTCCGCTACGCTATGATTGTATCGAATAAATTTTTCCCTCTGTGTACAAACAATTTCTTCATCTACTTATATACAGGGTGATTGGTAATTGACTACTGGTTCGTACTGATTGACTTTTGCAACAAATTAGAGTTAACACAAATGGGAAACTTTTGTATCAGCCCTTGTAACAAGGTATAGGGTATATCCTGTCGCATGTCACATCAATAAAGGCATACAGGTACGTGTGTAGTGTATATTGAACACCGCTAATGACTTTGCTGGTATTAGCAAGTTGAACTAATACAGTTCTCTGGGGACAGAGGGCGTACGATGTGGCAATGCCTATTGACGGATACAATTCCTGATGCCATTCGCTGTGTCTACTGAATGAAACCAGTACAATCACACTGCCCAAATAATGGTTATTGTCCGATGGAAAGGTGGCTTTTCATTTTTATAGCCTAACTTTTGATTAGGCATTGTATGGGGGACAAAAAGGACATTTTGTATTTAAAAAAAAAGTCTACTGATGTTGATGTATACATCTTAACTTTCCAACTCTTATATTAGAAAAAAAACTATTATAATCAATGTTGTAGATTCGATTTTAAGTTACTGAGTTTAAGTTTGTCCTGATATTTTTAAAGAAATGTTGTCCTGTATACATTGCAATGCATTGGGCGTAGTTTATTTTGCTTCGTTTCTGCGCTACTCATTCCGATCGAACGAACAACTGATATATTAATTCCCGTCGAATGACTAATGCGAAATTCCGACTCCAGTGCACTTTATTAGAAAATTTCCGTAGAGTTTTCGTCTGCCTTCTCTCCCTCATACCGTTCCTTGTACTTTGGCCGTATGGCGAACTCTCTTATTACTTTTCTGCGAATCGGTTGTATGTGTGCGCTTGCTTGTGTACTTACGATACTGCCTCGAAGAAATCGAATTGTCTGTTTTCGTGGTTCTGTTAAAATACAACGTTTCCCGTGCCAGACTAACGGGATGAAAATTGAAATTTAGTACGACTAGTTCTTGGGATTTTGTGAAATAAACTGACATTCGGGGAATTCAGATTGTTGTAGATGCTGCACAACTTCTTTCAGGCGTTAAAATTGCTTGTTTTTGGCGGATATTGCTTTATAAGGTATACTCAGCGCCAAGAAGAAGATTGCTTACTTGACAATTTCATAAATTTCTAATAACTTTTGTCATATTTTACAAATAGCGTTACACACGTCGTTCAATACAGGATTGTATGAGCTAGGAGATTGACATTTCGGGTTGGTGAGGATGGGTGGTTGACGGTAGGGGTTATTGGGGGTCGGGGGTGGTTGCGTCATCCCCTGGTACACATCGCGACCGCCACCAGCAGGTCGAGCGACCCCCTTGCGTCATGTTCCCCAGATAATAAAATTTTATGGAGCACATTCAATAGACCAATATGTGTGTACCGCGCGCGTATGAGACTCGTTCCGGATGCTTAACTTTTTATAATATTGATATTTTCTGGGGCCTTTTCGTCCTGAGAATTACAGGATTTGTCCGAACAAGTGATATTTTTATGGTTGATTCTTCAATTATCAATGTTTGGATATGCATGTAGTTAGTTAGATATTATAAATAGGGCTTGTAATAAGTCGCGGGAAGTGGGAAATTTCCTGGTATAAAACAGGGCCTGTTGTAGGCTATTTCGAATGTGGGACTCGAGTAGGTGCATGTATGTGTGTGTGTTGTTGGTTCGTTTATATTGAAATGAGTATACGTCACGAGCAAACGAAGATCTAAATAACGGCAACTCTCCTGAGGACACCGCGTGTATCCGACTGGGGATCCTGCCAGAGACAGGGCCGGGATCGGAACGCCACCTATATTCATGGAACTCGAATCTGACACCGGAACCTGGTTGGATCCGCTGGGAGAT
Source organism: Aphodius granarius (assembly GCA_963971325.1). Lineage (NCBI taxonomy): Eukaryota > Metazoa > Arthropoda > Insecta > Coleoptera > Scarabaeidae > Aphodius > Aphodius granarius. The sequence continues at coordinate 30,120,239 of OZ020225.1, forward strand.
GCCTTGATTCTTTCTCTGCACACAACGTTCAGTACATCTCCATCACTCCACCAAACTCTACCCCCTTTTTCTACCACGAAGCAAAAAATAAATACTTGGTCTACGGTAATTTACATCATTTGTAATGCTATGGTCGCCATAGGCTGTTTTATTAGCGTGCTATTTGCTACTGGCTGCTAACAGCATGGTGTGACCACTCAGCTGAGCTGTTTTACCAGTTGGCGAGTGAGTTTAGCAACAGCCAGCCCGCTAACGCTTGTTGTTGTAGTTGTTTTGGGTGCGGTTTATTCCGCTGCACCTAGGCCAATTCTTTTGGCCCTTTGTGTTTACCCATTTTTACATACTGTTTGATAACGACAACCAGAGGTGTTCAACTGGTTGCCGGCACCCACGGTTTTACGCCTCTTGCGAAAGGCGGTGGGACGAGGATCTTCAGCTGATGCCTGGATTTGAACCCAAGATTTCCTAGCAGAAGAGCAGCACTCTACCACTAGAGCCACTCGCCCCACAAACGCTTGTTTAACTCAGAAAATTATGCATTTTTAAATGTTTTTTTATTAATATTATGCGAGATAATATTCTCCCAATATCTAAAGAGGGCTTTAAGCGATACTTTTGTTAAAATAGTGATCACACAACGCTGTTTTAGTATTTACTGCTTGCTGTAGATTTTATTAGCCGGGAAAAAAATAGCGATGCGAAAGAAATATTGCTTAGAAATATTGTATAGTTACGTAAAGCTACTTGACACAAACTACGGTCTCAATTGTAGTAACTTAAAAGTTAGGTTTCCTGGTACACGTAGGCTGCATGTGTGCGAATATCACCCCAATTGAGAAGTTTCTTCGCAGGGGTTCGGCTGAACACTTTTCACATTTTCGTCCACGTCGCCCGACTTACGTATTCAGCGGAAAAGATATAACGAAATTGCCTCCAGTTGCTGTGTATTTTCTTATTTTACAACGTGCTTAGAACTTAAAGTCCCCTCGCCGGGTCGGCCGAGCGTCTAGCGTCGGCGGGACGACGTCTCCACCCCGCCACCCTAATCTATTTTGTATGTGCATGAGGTCTCTAATTTACAGATTACCAAAACATGCCTTACATGTCGAATCCAACCAGCGGCAGCACATTTTTCGCTACCGCATCCACTGCTGAAATGTTAAAAATTATATGACGTTTGCAGAATGATTTGTATTTCGCTGAGTTTGATTTTTGTATCAAATAAGAGATAGCATTTTATTTCCTAGTTTACGAATAATAAAGAAATACCTACAGAAAAAGGGGAATAAAAGATATATAAAATATATCTCCAGGACGAGGTTTTCTTGGTAGTTCACTTGACATTGCCTCCTCACGTAGGCGTAAACCTCGTTCTGTTCGGTAACCTTGTCACTAAGAAATGTAATCTACTTGTGTACCGGCGTCTAAAACTCAAAGGACCTACGCGAAAGGGAAACCCCAAACGGCAACCCAAAGGGTCCTGCAGGAGGGCAATAGCAGCAGCAGGCCGGTAACGAGGTAAAGATGGCGGAGCAGCTGTGTCCGTACAAAAGACAACTCACTAATGTAGAGCGTCTTAAACTTTTTCCCGTCCGGCCGGTGATTCTTCTCCTTTTTTCTTCCTTTCTCTTCTCCACTGCTGCGCAGCCACGTCCAGTTCTTTTCGTAATTTATTCGACGTCTTAATTTCATTTCGACGGAGGAAGGTTTGCTGCCTTCCTCGAAGTCAGGAAGCAAATTTAAATTCGTAAGGTTTGGGAACTGGACGTACATGTCGGGAAAGTTGATTTCTACTGGTACGGCTTAAATTAACTTGGACATTGGGCAAGGATAAAACGAACATACAAAATGTTGCATTCATCAGCTTTTTGGAGAATTCTTTGGGTTGGTTAGTGGATCGATTACGATGCTTTGGGCTAGATCATTTCCTCTCAATTCTTTTTATTCTTGAGACACATCGACATCGCATGTTAAGCGGTTAATTCGCGAGACATCCTCGATTCGTTCTCGACATATTCATGGAGCGTTTTGCGGTAGGCTGACAGGCGGGACGAGGACAAAGGGAAAGAATAGAGGGTACGTCAGCTACCGCCGGTAGATGTCGTGACTGTTCGCGACGTGGTCGAACTACTGATTGCGCCCAGGCACTGACACTCAATAAACACGCGTCTTCGATTGTCGTGTCATCCATTCTCTCTCTCTCCACGCTCACATGGCGAGATCGAGACCTACCGGAGAAGGAAAACGCGAACGAAGGGTGGAGGAATCCCTTTGCGGAATTTTTATTTTTTCCCATTTGTACGTCGAGCTCTGAGGCGATGTGTTCACAACACATAATCGAATTCCTGATGTCCTCCCGCTGTAGAGAGGCATTATTAATACGGTCGCTGCCAAAGGGAAAATAAAATTTTCACTCCTCATCCTAGCACTGTTCTGGATGTACGACGTATGGTAGGTACGCAGTGGTCAATTTTAATGAACAAAATAACAATAATAGTAAGTTTCTCCCAGTAATACAATAGTAAACATAATGAATAAAGAAGTTGGGGCTGGCTGGTACAACAGGACGTTAATATTAAAACTGCGGGACCTCATGACGGCTTGAAATGTTAATACTTCAGGATCAAGCTGATGGCGTAATTTGCAAAAAAAAGGAGGAGCGCATAATAAAAATGCAAATGACTCGAAATTACCGCGAAAACTTGTCCGGTCGTAAAGTTTTACGCCGGTTTTGCTATTATTTTTGACGCGCGGTAAATGGCTTTAATAATGAGTTAACTTTTCTATTTTAAATACCGGGAATGTTAGCTTAGCCAATTACTGTGGAAATGAGATCGCGAGCTGTCACGCGGCGAAAGGAAAAACACGCAGGGTCCAAGTTATAACCTTAACGGAATTATATATAATGTTATATTCTTGTTGATATTGCTCCAAGAATCTTTGCTAAGGGCAATTATTGTCCAGTTGTCAACAAAAATAAAATTTAGATTTAGATATTTGTATAATCCTTTACGCAATTGCAGTGAAGTGTCTACCATATTATTTATTTTATTAGTAATTATCACACTTGCATTCCGTCCATCGTTAAATTTCCTCATCTGGATCCGCCAATGGATGAGTTCAGTTAAACGTAGAGCAACGCACGCGTTCCGTAATAAAATCTTATGATTGTGACGCGTAACAGTTAACGCGCCGAAACGGTATAATAAGGAAAAAGGGCACAAGTGTGCTTAAGGATCACGTATCAATTCCCTGCTCGCTCCCCTCAGGACGGCGAACGCTTCGGGTACGAAGAGCGCCAACAGCAGTGGCTGGATACGTGACGGAACGTCTTTATTTAACCCGGCAGAGGAGCGCGGACGTGCTAAGATGACCTCTGAGACAATGCGATGTCGAACGTTGGAAAAAAGAAGACCGGGAAGGTCCTCGGATAGCAGCGGAATGCACCGAGGGATTCAGCCGAAACACATTTAGTCCTTCAATTTAATTCCTGCGTCGGGGTATGCGCCCCTACTCTCGAAGGCAGCCCTTTGTCGTCATTTACATTATTCGGTTTAGGAAATGAGATTACTTTGAATTTTTTTCTAGGAGGGTTGGTAAGATAAGACAATCAAAAATTAAAATGCATTCGATTCAGGCACTTCGATTAGTTCCATCTTTACTTCGGAAATCGATCCTATGTCGACCATAACAGGAACAAAACGCAATTTTAAACCCTTATAGCGGCTAGCTTGGTGGTATCAAGAAAGCACGGCAACTGTGGAATACTGAGAGGGTGAACTAAGGCTGGGCACGTCCTTTTCAGGATTTACTTTTATAGAACAACTAACAGGCTTGCTTCTCTGGCTCGGCCCTTCGTGCACCCTCGCCGAATACCGAACGAGCCATCCCTAATGGAAATATACATGAGGATATAAGGAGTCATGACGACATCGTCCAATTAATGCCAAGCTTAGTAAGTAGACCAAAACTCCTTCCTCAATTCATCATGCTAATTTCGTTAATCTTTCCAATTCGGTATCAAAGTTACTAACGTTAGCAACCATAAAAGTTGTTAACTGACAGTGACAGTTCCCCAAATAAGAACTTTTCCGATGTTTGGTATTCTATATGTGCCTTTTAGTAACCAAGTGTTGTAACCAAGTGTAGTAACCAAATATTGTAACTGAGTTCATAAGTAACATCTGTGGATCTGACAGTTTCCAAATATTTTCCATTTGTCATCGCAATGGATCTGTTGGATGTGATGTCGAATTTTAATGCAATAAATGCAATCAACGATGTGAACATTAAGTAAGACTTCAATTCAATATTTCTATTTTTTACAATTAAAACTGTAGGAGAAAAAGAAGTATTTTTTAGGGAAATTTACAAGATTATCCCCCATACGAAGTTCCAGACTTCTTTATGAAACAGTACAGACTGTCGAAAGATCTCGTGATAAATCTAATAGAAGAAATGGGAGAGTTTGTTCAAAGCAGTACCCAAAGAACAAAAATTCCACTCCACCTAAATATTTCTTGTAAATTTATATATGTATTTACTGTCAGCTGTTACCAAACCAGCATAGGACAAGATATTTCTTTGACTTATCAGATTTATCAAAGAAATAAGTAGGTATTACTATTTCTCATCATTTGCTGCCCAGATATATTAAATATTCAACAGTACATGATTTTATAAGTGTTAAAAGAGGGTTTGCATGCTAAACTCATTTGTTACCATTTTGATTGTATACAAGAATAAAATAATCGTATTTTAGGTTTATGGACAAGCCGAACTTCCCTAATATAATTCCGATTGCAACACCGATTTCAATCACATTCAAGCAACAACAAAAAATAGAAATCAACATACCTGCAGGTCGGAACTTAAAAACTTTGCTGCCAACTCTTGTCAAAATAAAAAATAGTAACGTTTGAATAATTCACACATGTAGAATTGGCAAATGTAGTCAAGTTACTATCATCATCAAAGTTACTAAAACTTAATCTTTAACAACTTCACTTTCTTAGCAACCGAAATAGTAACTCTGATGCAGAATAGAAATCGGGGGTTTTATAACTTTTGCATACAGAATTGACAATTGCGTTCTAGTTGCAATCATATATATTTGGAAAACATATTAAAAAAAAAAACAATCAAACGATAAATAAATATTTTATAGCTCAGTATTATATCAAACGTTACATTGACCAAATCAATTTCCCAATGGATTTCCAACCCATGGGAACACCCTTGGGCAAGCAACACAGCTCATCATATATCTGTACTCTTCTCCCAACATCAACTCGCAAGACCTAGGGTCGCAAGGAATGTTCCTGTCTGTGGTAGGTGCCCTATATTCAGAGAGAGGTACCGGATTTTTTGCCCATTCAAGTACAGCCGAGTGCGAAACAACGAATACATCTTCGTACTGTTGAAGGAAATCTAAGAACCCAACGAAACCAGGCATATGGAACTCACTAGTGGCAAACCAAGCAGAATTGATGTTGAAGGTGATTGGAGCCCTGTTATCATTGTAATGTCTCCTGAACTGGTCCACAAGCCAGCCAGTGACATCAGCTGTAGCCTGAGCACTGTGAAAACGTAAGTAATAAGTTTTGATGACTTATAACAATAAACTAATCGAACTCACTTAATCGTGCAGCCCAAGACAGAGTTGCATTCAATACCATCAACACCTTTATGGTCGATGATGGGTAATACCCAAGAATCTTCCCAGGATTCCGTTGGGCAGACGCCGATTTGGCATGGCTGGGTCGACCTGAAGTGCAATGAGTATGGGAAAAATCTGTTTTGGCTCATGGCTACCCATGAGTTATCATATTGGATGCCAGACTCTTGATAGGCTTGGAAAGTGCGGTCACCGTTGATTTCCAGATTTGGAGTTCTAGCTCCGATGATGTCTTCGATTGGTACGTTGGCGAATGTGGAGATGATTTGTCTTTGGCCATAGAACTCATCGATGAGGGTCTGGAGAGATGCCGTTTGCCAGTACTCGCTCAAGTATTCCTTGCTGATTGAGTGTACGGCAATTTCGAAGCCGTCATTGTAGAGATCTCGCACTCTTTGATAGTCGGTGTATTCGTGGGGAACGTAGAACGTCGCGCCGATTTGACTACCATCGTTGTTCGTACGTCCAACGAGAAGTCTCGAAAGGTAAGAGGTGTAGATAAAATCTGTGACGGCATCATTGAAAGCGAAGGTGACAAACTAAAAATAAGATTACGTGGCATGTCAGAACTGGCCCAAACATGGTTATCATCGTTCTACTTGACATATATGCATATCATAGGAATAAACGTCGTGTTTTACCTGTGGAACATCGGCAACTTGAAGTGTTGAATTCATTGTTGAACACTTGCATCCAGAGGCTGCAAGACAATTGTCTTCTTGCACGCATGGGTCTGCTACAAAGGGCTGTGGATGGGCGATGGCCGCGGCCAAAGTGCACAAAACAGTTACGATTGCCGCTTTCATCTTGAATGACTACTGAGTGGTCTGTATGTTGAGATATATATATATATATATATATATATATATATATATATATATATATATATATATATATATATATATATATATATATATATATATATATATATATATATATATATATATATATATAACTATCTGGCGTAATCACAGGAGATGAAACCACTTGTATTCAGATGATTTAATTTTCTTTTTTTGGCTGATAAATGGAGATAGCGATCGAAACACCAAATGTGATTCACATTGATTGGGTTTAATGTCTTATCGCAGCATCCACGCTTAGATGCTCTTAAAAAAATGCACTTACATGATGGATAACCGGATGTATTTAATCAGAAATTCCTGGAAGGGTTTTATTTAAGGCTTATCAGTAATCTAACAACTTACAAAAATAAAGATAATTAACTTTTTAAGGTGCATCTATTTCTTATTTTAATTATGACCTAATTGTATGTGATGTTTTCGGTGCATTGGTATTTGTAAGTGGTCAATTTTCTACTTATTTATTTCATATTTTCCAAAAAGTTTTTATTTCTAGTTTCAATGCTAGTTTGACGTTATAATTATACACAGGTGTCCCACCTAAGCCGTCGTGGGCCATAACCGTTTCATCGAATCATATTCAACACGTTTTAAAATTAGTTTCAGTAATGGTGGACTTCCGCTTATACCGGAAATAGGTATCAACTTTGCTATTTTAAATAGAATACCCTATATATTATTGCACTTTTGGATTGTTTGTTAAATTTCAATGGTACTTTGATAAGGATACAATATGTCTAAGTGGCATCGTTTTTGAACTACATGACAGTTTGGAAAAAAAATGGCACTTGCAGAGTCTTTTAATTTTGGAAATATTTGCGAAAATGTGAAAGATAGAAAGATACGGTTTTCAGTTTTGGATTAAGCACAAAAGAGCACACGTCTGCTATTAGAAAATTATTTTTGCATAACCGGATGTAATATTTAATTCCCTTTCAATTTTATGTGGGTATCATGGTGTCTATCTTCAACGGTTTTGGAGATATTCCCAATTTTTCAGTTTTTCACGATAGAAACGTATTGCGCAGCAGGCTTGAGACTGGTAAAATGCGAAGCGAAAGTGGCCGACGCTTGGCAATTTTATTAAAAGTTGCAGTAGAACAAAGTAGTTCAAAGTGTTGTTTGGTTAACATAACAATGAAAAATGTGACGAAAGACGAAAGCAACAAGCGTTTTTTTACTAATTTATATTTGATTTATTGTGAGTCTGAGAAAACGTGTTATATGGTTGTAAAGATCTCTTCCTTTACAACCATATAACACATTCCGTTATCCAACAATATATGACACGCCATATGTAGCCATATAAAACAAATACGTCATAGTCGCTATGGTTTCATTTTACTATTCAGATATACATAATTAGATTTGAGAAAATTTGGGCGGTATAAACGTTTTCAGAAGCAGTTTGACAGAATCAACAGCATTCGTCGCTGTGTTGCGAATAAACAGATTTTGATAAACGTCAGTGCCACTGACATGACATGATGTGTTTATATTATATGACTGACGTTAGGTTGATATAAATACTTTTGCAAGTCCTCAGGTGTAATAAATACAAGTATTCAAGATTTTTTTCTTCCAGTTTTGCCTTCAGTCCAGCAAGTTATTAGTTAAATGTCGTAGTTACACTGTTTTTTTTATTTAATATTTTCTTTTTTAAAGAAATAAAGACCAATAATTAAATAATACTAAATACTAAAATTTATTATTAACGTTCACTAGTTACAAAGAGATATTCAGAAATCTAATTCTTCTGGTTCCTCTGGCTCTGGATCTTCCGTTGGCTCTGGTTCCTCTTCTGGCTCAGTTGGTTCATCAGTTGGTTCGGTTGGTTCATCAGTTGGTTCATCAGTTGGCTCATCAGTTGGTTCGTCAGTTGGTTCATCAGTTGGTTCGTCAGTTGGTTCATCAGTTGGTTCATCAGTTGGTTCAGTTGGTTCATCAGTTGGTTCATCAGTTGGTTCATCAGTTGGTTCATCAGTTGGTTCAGTTGGTGTACCATCAAGTCCCAATGGATTTCCAACCCATGGAAAGACATCGGGACAATCAACGCAACTCTTCATGTACCTATACTCCACATCCTTCATTAATTCGCAAACTCTTGGCACACAGCTAACACTTCTAGTGGTCGTTGGAGTGCTGTACTCAGCAGCAGGCACTGGATTCTGGGCCCAAGCGAGGACATCAGAATGCGAAACCACGAAAACATCCTCTAATCCTTGGAGACGATCCAAGAAATCCTTAAAACCTTGCTGATTAAATTCGCCAATAGCAAACCAAGCAGAATTGATATTGAACGTGATAGGTGCCTTGTTATCGCTGTAATGTCTGTTGAATTGGGTCCACAACCATTCGGTAACCTCTTCAGCAGATTCAGCACTGAAGGTTCGATAGAAATTAGTATGAGTAATGACAATTAGAAGGAAGGAAGTCTGCAACTTACTTAAGTGTGCAGCCTGTGACAGCATTGCACTCGATGCCATCAGTACCTTTGTGGTCAATGATCGGTAATACCCATAGTCCTTCGAATGAGTCCGTTGGGCAAACACCAATTTGGCAGGGCTGGGTAGATCTAAAGTCCAAAGAGTAAGGAAAGTATCTTGACGCACTGAGTGCAGTCCACGAGTTGTCGTACTGGATGCCTGAGCGCTGATAAGCTTCAAAGGTAACATCGCCGTTGATCTGCAAGTTTGGTGTTCTAGCTCCGACGATGTCGTTGATTGGCACGTTGGCAAAGTTAGAGATGATCTCTCTTTGACCCTTGAACTCGTCGATCAAGGTTGATACGCTAGCTGTCTGCCAATAACTACTCAAGGAATCTTTACTGATCGAGTGGACAGCAATTTCAAAACCGGCGTTGTACAAGTCGCGTACTCTCTGATAATCGGTGTATTCATGGGGAACGTAGAATGTCGCCCCGATTTGTTTGTCATCGTTATTTGTACGACCAACGAGTAGTGGAACAAGGTACGTGTTGTAGATGGCATCAGTAACGGCATCGTTGAACGCAAAGGTTACAAACTGAAATTAAACCAACGTTTTCGGTTATCAACACTTGAGTCCTTATCTACAATTCTTGTGTAGTTAAGTTGCGAAATTCAAGTTTTAATTCCAAATTTCGGTTTAAAGTTACATTATGTAATATATTTTCTTACTTGCGGTGTATCTGCCACAGGGATCGGTGAAACTTGACCAGAACATCTGCATCCATCATCAGCAAGGCAGTTCTCTTCTTGTTCACAACTCTCAGCGGCAAAGAGATTTGGGTGGGCTATCGCCACAGCCACCGTGCACAGAACCGCTACAAGTGTGACTTTCATTGCTAACACTGACTGACACAGCGGGGCTGCCGATATGTAGTTATATACAATCAGATGCGATAAATTCTTGGAAAAAAACGGTACTTGAAGTGGTCTGTTTTCATTTTCACAATCGATAATCCTTTGATAATATGTCGATAATGATTTCTTGCGTGTCGTTATCAGATCAGCAGCTGTGTGTCCATCTGACGACATCCGGGCACTTCAGCATTGATGGAAAAATTTCTTTTGAAGATTCTTCCCGTTAAAATTAATCAATTTTGGAGACTGCAATAATACGTTTTAAACTTGGTTTCCCTCTTCCTTGTGGAGACGGCATAGGCGCGATGCGACACGTTCGCATTCTAATGTCATTTGCATATATACAAGGCAACAGGATTCTATTGCAGTAACAGATGCTGTGTTCCTAATATAGTTTCACGCGAACTATATGCATCGCATACTACAGAATTGATTGCATTAAAGCAGAAAGTACGACTTGGGTTTATCTAGACATCGCGCGATTTACTAAAATCCAAAGCTATAACTGGCACTGGAAGCACTGGAAGCATTGGAAGCACTATACAACCTTATATGTAATACTGGTATGCTTATCATGGTTTATGTTTGTTATTTATTAGTTTTGATAGACAAGAAATTTCGTTTAGGTATGTACGATGGGATATATAGTGACTTGAACCAACCTGTATATTAATATCCCAAATCTGAAGCAATCATCCGTAATTTGATTTTTATTGTATTTTTATCAAAAAATCGGCGCGGTGTGAGTTGACACTGAGTGATAGACTGCCGAGCGACGGCATGTCACAAACTTAATAAAAAGTAAGGGGAAGCAGCACTTGAAAATTTGGGAAAATCCGATTTAGAGCAACGCATGCTCTGCGAGATTTTCGACACTAGTCGAATTAAAAACATCAAGCAAATGTTGGAACGCCTTTTCCATACCGATTATAATTAGACCTTCGACTCCCAATAAATCTTCGAAACGTTTCAAGCCGATGATAGGGTAAACCCGAACTCTTCCGAATTTGATATTGTCAGGCGACCCTGAATAATGATAATTATCATAGATTATCTTCGTCGGCGATCTCGCTGTAATTGTAGGCTAACGCGGATATCACTTGGAAAAGTGATTTGTCTCCTGGGTTACTCTAGAGCGTAACCCGCGGGAATTCAATTCGGTTCTCATTAAAGACACCCAGTCCACACGTTTCTGAATAATAGTAATTATTTGAGAGGAGCGAGATCGGCGGCATTAAGTTGCCGGGTCGTCCGCGGTCGCCGGTTCCATCTACCGACATTTCTCGGCATATTTGCGGCTTTATGGCGGTCCCGGCTATCCCCTAGCTCCCTACCAGCACCCCCCGCACGGGGGTTGTCCTCTGACGCGCTCGCTGACACGCTCATTTGCATAGAAATGTTGCGCTCACGCCAACGCAATTCCTGCAGTCTGCCTCACCATGGCAAACCCATCACGGCCGACCTCCGGAATTACATAACCGTGGATGAAGATTATTACTTTAAATTATTATTATTATTAGCGGGGAAACTTGTTATACCGTTGCTATTTGTCGCCGTTACATAGAATAACGTAACATTATAGCGGAATTGTAGGTGGGAGTTTATTGGATGTAGATTTTCTATTAGATACTTGAATTTTAGTCATAAATGCATATGTTGCATATGCATATGTAAAACCCAAAAGATGTTTACTTCACCAAAAACGTTATCCACCCCAATCCGCTAGAATAAACACGACGATAAAAAATGTGTTCTCATTCGGCAAATTATCCACGCTAGGATGACACTTTTCAAATTTCTGTACGGTCTGAATATAATGGGCGACTTAAAAAGCGATTTGTCCCCCAGATTTGTCTTGTTTGGCGCGGCAATGAGTCAGAGTTCGTTGGGGAGGACTAACGGGGCGTTCTTATTTGATATTCATGAATCATTTCGAACCCCGTTCGACACACGATACGCAGAAAGGGGTAGCCAGAGGGAAACGCACAATGGGGTGCGGTTTTCTCTGCTTCTTTGCATTTCGCGAGTTTTAATGGTGTTTTTTTAGAATTGCGTGTTTGTATGCACTTACTTCCGGTTCGCCGAGTCCGGCCCCTTGTAGTAATAACACCCCTACTACTTACTTTCCTCTACAGTTGTGCTGATTTGTAAGTACTTTTTTATTCTAATCAACGATAATATGGAAAACAACCCAAGTTGTACGCATCAACGGCAATATACAAGACATAATTTCGTCTTCTCCTTTCGAAAAATCCCCCGCCATATAAAGTACCCCATCGTGCCGAGTTTAACGATTCGCTCACATATTGAATTCCTTGGCTCGCGTCGTATACGGCCGCGTAAAATGTTCACCTTCTTCGGCGTAATGGTGACACTAACTCGAATAATTTAAAATCAACATCAATTTCGCGGCACCCCGGGTATATAAATACGTATGGTTCGCGTAGGTACCCTACCGCCTAGTCACGTGAGCCGCACGTTCTCCCGTGTGAACTTAATGGGCCATAAAATCCACGTACGACTTCAAAATAACTGTCATTGCCCGCAAGGGTCTTTCTTCTCGCCAATGCTATACCGAACACCCGTCGTCGAGCAAACGCACGCACATCTCACGAAATACTTCCATATCACGTGAGGATTATTTTTTATTTATTGTCCAAACCATATTTACTGCAATATCACACAATATTGAAATCGTATACTGCCTTATATTTTGTTGTAATTATGAATTAAGTATTTTTTTTTAGATGGCGTAATGTTGCTATTTTTTTTGTCCTTGACACTGCACGTTTAGTGCACGAAATACTTCCATATCACGTGAGGATTATTTTTTATTTATTGTCCAGGCCATATTTACTGCAATATCACACAATATTGAAATCGTATACTGCCTTATATTTTGTTGTAATTATGAATTAAGTATTTTTTTTTAGATGGCGTAATGTTGCTATTTTTTTTGTCCTTGACACTGCACGTTTAGTGCACGAAATACTTCCATATCACGTGAGGATTATTTTTTATTTATTGTCCAGACCATATTTACTGCAATATCACACAATATTGAAATCGTATACTGCCTTATATTTTGTTGTAATTATGAATTAAGTATTTTTTTTTAGATGGCGTAATGTTGCTATTTTTTTTGTCCTTGACACTGCACGTTTAGTGCACGAAATACTTCCATATCACGTGAGGATTATTTTTTATTTATTGTCCAGACCATATTTACTGCAATATCACACAATATTGAAATCGTATACTGCCTTATATTTTGTTGTAATTATGAATTAAGTATGTTTTTAGATGGCGTAATGTTGCTATTTTTTTTGTCCTTGACACTGCACGTTTAGTGCACGAAATACTTCCATATCACGTGAGGATTATTTTTTATTTATTGTCCAGACCATATTTACTGCAATATCACACAATATTGAAATCGTATACTGCCTTATATTTTGTTGTAATTATGAATTAAGTATTTTTTTTTAGATGGCGTAATGTTGCTATTTTTTTTGTCCTTGACACTGCACGTTTAGTGCACGAAATACTTCCATATCACGTGAGGATTATTTTTTATTTATTGTCCAGACCATATTTACTGCAATATCACACAATATTGAAATCGTATACTGCCTTATATTTTGTTGTAATTATGAATTAAGTATTTTTTTTTAGATGGCGTAATGTTGCTATTTTTTTTGTCCTTGACACTGCACGTTTAGTGCACGAAATACTTCCATATCACGTGAGGATTATTTTTTATTTATTGTCCAGACCATATTTACTGCAATATCACACAATATTGAAATCGTATACTGCCTTATATTTTGTTGTAATTATGAATTAAGTATTTTTTTTTAGATGGCGTAATGTTGCTATTTTTTTTGTCCTTGACACTGCACGTTTAGTGCACGAAATACTTCCATATCACGTGAGGATTATTTTTTATTTATTGTCCAGACCATATTTACTGCAATATCACACAATATTGAAATCGTATACTGCCTTATATTTTGTTGTAATTATGAATTAAGTATGTTTTTAGATGGCGTAATGTTGCTATTTTTTTTGTCCTTGACACTGCACGTTTAGTGCACGAAATACTTCCATATCACGTGAGGATTATTTTTTATTTATTGTCCAGATAATATTTACTGCAATATCACACAATATTGAAATCGTATACTGCCTTATATTTTGTTGTAATTATGAATTAAGTATGTTTTTAGATGGCGTAATGTTGCTATTTTTTTTGTCCTTGACACTGCACGTTTAGTGCACGAAATACTTCCATATCACGTGAGGATTATTTTTTATTTATTGTCCAGACCATATTTACTGCAATATCACACAATATTGAAATCGTATACTGCCTTATATTTTGTTGTAATTATGAATTAAGTATGTTTTTAGATGGCGTAATGTTGCTATTTTTTTGTCCTTGACACTGCACGTTTAGTGCAGTTAGCGCAAATAGCAAAATACTATTTGCTGACCAGTTGTTTACATATGCACAAATCTAACACCTGAACTAAACGTTATATTACAAGTCGTCGCAATTATTACAAGTGTTAAGTTCAGTTCCCCATATCTTTAATAAAAAAATTAATATACAAAATGTGCGTTTATCAGAAAGAATTGATCATGATTATTTACTAAACTATGATCGATTATTTTTCCATGTAGTTTCGACAACTGATCATTCAAGTAAATTCACTATTCATTCCCTTAAAACTTTGTTACCAATAAATTTTGAAAATCCACCAATAGCTTCCCTAAAACCCCGCATAATCCACTTAACCTGCCATAAGCGGCCATTAAAATTTCGGCAATAAGTCCTAAACAATTTGTGGATCAGTCATTCTGTAAAATGGGAGACGCCTGCGTGCTGGATAAGGACCGTTTTACAACAATTTTATTCTAGGGGTCTCATTTTTGCATAACCATTTAATGGTGCAAGGGCTGCAAGCTTAAAGTTAACGTCTGCAGTAATGAAATTCCTGTAAAGCAGGGGATGTACCACTGCAGCACTCACGCCAATTTAATTTCGTCTAAGGGATGATATAAATTGCGAGACGCCATCTTATGTCGTTAAATATGGACTAAAATTAGGTTATAGGTTACTTAATACCGCTATTGAAAATGTTACCTTCTAACTTGTAAAAAAAAATGAGAACGAATTTTGTCAAAATATTATCGCTACTTTTGCATCCGCGAAAGTAACTCCGACAAACAAAACCTATAATCTCAAGTTTGATAATTATCAGACAGTCGCGGAACACGTGTGTGATTCATGTTGTGAAAAATTAACGGCACTCGAACGCAAACAGGAAGCGGGGTAAGGGGACTTAAACAATATGCAATTCACAATGATAGCTGTAATGATGGCTATCATTCGGTATTCCCCCAGATGCTCAACGTGGAAAATATGCGGGCAAAAACTGACCCTTTGCATGCCTGCCGGACATTTCAGCGAATTTGTCGTGCTAACCACGGCTTTGGGGTGCATTCGTAATTTCACCCCAAAAAATTAACGGGTATTTCGGTTATCATGAGACATGCGAATGTTTCGCCGACTAGGTTTTATCACATATTTATGTGAAATTAAATTTCGTACGTGTATTTCGTGAGACTCTAGAAAGGGTGTTTCAAAATAGAAAATATTATCTGTCTGAACTACATTGATGGTATTGATAATATTGCTGTTCAAGTAATTGGACAATAATCGATTATTTGAGGTGATGTATTGATAAAATTGTCTCTTTGAGATATCTTGAAATGATTATAATGACAAGTGTTTTAATGTCATTTATTATTACAAGGTCGCACCCGAATTTTTCTTGATGTAGACCTCCTTGGATGAATTTGTAGATTTACTTATTTGATAAGGGCGGGCATTATCCCTTGCAAAGAATATTATTTACTTAAATAGAAAAATTTACTCCAAGTTTCTACACAGAAGGAAAAATTCATTCAAGTATTACGTTTTCTTGTTTTAAGTATGAAGGAACTGCTTGAAAGGGTCAAGAAACTGTTTGTTCGTTGACGAATGTATATTTTTCACCCAACAAAATATTGTTGTTGTTGTAAAACGAACGTCTTACTCTTTTTATATATTTGAAATTCTTTAGAATAAAATATTATTTGTATAGAAAAAAAAATGAATCCAAACCAATTTATCTAAAAAGTGGCCAAAGAAAAAGACCAAAGTTTATCATTTTTCGAAATCTCATTAATACAACTAGTAATCTAGTATAAACCCACACTTTATCCAAACTAATTCTGAGCAAACAACACAAAACAAGGGTTGTTTGTGTATGTGATGGTTTAGTTTATGAACGGTCTCAATTAAAATCCGATACAGCAAAATGCCCTGGTACCGCTAAGCAACCATAGACGGGCTCCAAACCTCGGCTTTTCGTAGTTGTAAACCGACAGAACTTGTGTAGTGCCCTAATCATGAGGGAAGATAATAATCATAAAATGTAATTTTAAGTTTGAGCCGGATTTTCGAGGGCTCGTTCAGGTATTACGTTGGCGGGTGCAGTTTCTCTGGCCGCACGGTGAGTCGAACTTCGTGCGCTGTTTGCAAAACAGTTTATAACAAAGTGCATAACGGCTCTAACGCCGCGCCGCCTCAGCTAAAGCGCAGCTATAGTAAGGCCACGCTCCGTTGCGAATGGAAGCTATTATGAAATTGTAACGCCGTATTTTACCGGTCATAATTTTATCAAAAACTGAGTGCACAATACGATGGTGAAATAACTCGTTGGGTCTATTGTCCTATAAAATTAATGTTAGTGTTAAAATGTTCAAATATATTTTAATGTAAAGGAGATGTTAACCATTGTAAAGAAAGTAATAAAATTGTACTAAAGACAATCACAAATAATTTAATTTATGCAGATCAACTCTGCACAAGAACTGGTGTAGCATATACCATTTTAATTTCATTATTTATTACATTATTGTACTAGATAAGACAACCAAAGGTATTTAACTGTCGATTTTATGAAGCATCTAAGCTTATTATTGTAGTTAATTAAATTGATTTTAATTAAGTAGACCATTTGTTCTTGGAAAGTGTCATCATACACCGTCTGATAAATAAGATAAATATCTATATCGCAAAAATGATTAAGTTTAGATTGTAGAAATATTACATTAGTGCAAATGAATTGATAATTTTATCACAAAAGCAGTTTAGGTATACTACAACCTTTTGGTTTGTCATTTAAAAGTTAACGATGCATTTCACTGCTAGACAAATAACACAGGGCAACAAAAAAATGTTTTCTGTGGCATCAGTTTGTGTAGGTAATCAATTTTGATAGACTATGATTATAAAGTACTCGTTGTATCATTAGTTTGTTGGAATTGACCCCAGTTCTCATGATAAAACATGCAATCAAAAGTATAGTATAAGTTAAATTATTTTAGTTTACACCTCAATAAAAAAATATTTTTGCTTTTCGTGCGGCTACAAGTCTTTATTTATCAAAACCAATCTTAACTAAAAAAAACCAAAGAACTAACCTTTTAAAATATAACATGTTACTCAACAACTTGCTGCTCCTTTCTATTGGGTGAACAAAATGGATACACTGTTGTCTTTGTCTGTGGGACAGTCGTTACATTATTTTCATAGTCATTTAGATAAATTTTCTGATAATCTGAGTGATTATAATGAAGAACAAGAGCAACAGTTTCAGCAGTATATCAAGATAACGAAGGAACGATATGATGGTATTGCCATATGTTTTATGCAGACTACTGCTAGACATTATAAGAAAATCTAACCAAATATAAAATTTACTTTACTTATCCTTAATGTTCCAAAATAAATACGAAATCCTAAAAGATCCACTAACAATTGAGAGCTATTCCTTACTTAACTTAATTATTAGAAAATCTAACCAAATATAAAATTTACTTTACTTATCCTTAATGTTCCAAAATAAATACGAAATCCTAAAAGATCCACTAACCTTTTAAAATATAACATGTTACTCAACAACTTGCTGCTCCTTTTTATTGGGTGAACAAAATGGATACACTGTTGTCTTTGTCTGTGGGACAGTCGTTACATTATTTTCATAGTCATTTAGATAAATTTTCTGATAATCTGAGTGATTATAATGAAGAACAAGAGCAACAGTTTCAGCAGTATATCAAGATAACGAAGGAACGATATGATGGTATTGCCATATGTTTTATGCAGACTACTGCTAGACATTATAAGAAAATCTAACCAAATATAAAATTTACTTTACTTATCCTTAATGTTCCAAAATAAATACGAAATCCTAAAAGATCCACTAACAATTGAGAGCTATTCCTTACTTAACTTAATTATTAGAAAATCTAACCAAATATAAAATTTACTTTACTTATCCTTAATGTTCCAAAATAAATACGAAATCCTAAAAGATCCACTAACCTTTTAAAATATAACATGTTACTCAACAACTTGCTGCTCCTTTTTATTGGGTGAACAAAATGGATACACTGTTGTCTTTGTCTGTGGGACAGTCGTTACATTATTTTCATAGTCATTTAGATAAATTTTCTGATAATCTGAGTGATTATAATGAAGAACAAGAGCAACAGTTTCAGCAGTATATCAAGATAACGAAGGAACGATATGATGGTATTGCCATCATATGTTTTATGCAGACTACTGCTAGACATTATTAGAAAATCTAACCAAATATAAAATTTACTTCACTTATCCTTAATGTTCCAAAATAAATACGAAATCCTAAAAGATCCACTAACAATTGAGCTATTCCTTACTTAACTTAATTATTAGAAAATCTAACCAAATATAAAATTTACTTCACTTATCCTTAATGTTCCAAAATAAATACGAAATCCTAAAAGATCCACTAACCTTTTAAAATATAACATGTTACTCAACAACTTGCTGCTCCTTTTTATTGGGTGAGCAAAATGGATACACTGTTGTCTTTGTCTGTGGGACAGTCGTTACATTATTTTCATAGTCATTTAGATAAATTTTCTGATAATCTGAGTGATTATAATGAAGAACAAGAGCAACAGTTTCAGTAGTATATCAAGATAACGAAGGAACGATGTGATGGTATTGCCATCATATGTTTTATGCAGACTACTGCTAGACATTAGAAAGGGACTGTCCTGAACAAAAATACAATAGAAAACCACACTCAAAACGTTTTCTTACTTTAAATTTGTGTTTTTTAATTCTTCTATTGTTAATTTCAGAATTGTGTAATAAGCCTCATGATTTCGAATGGTAAAAAATTTAAAACTGTTTTCAATATGTATTTAGCAGGTTAACACTTTATGCCGACGATAATTTATATCGTTCATTTAATTTGAAATCTTTGAATAAAAGCTTTTATATTGGACAATTTTATTTAATGTTATTTAAAATATGAATGGGTTGCCTTTATCTCAAAAAGTGGAGTCCATTTATGTGAAATATAAAATACGTATATACTGACAATACTAGATATGGCGATCAAAATACAAATTATGTAATATAATTTAACATATTTAATATAACATACAATATTAGTAAATAATTATTAGCACCAAAAGGTTGGAAATGCCTGATAGACACAAAAATTTATATTTATACAGTTATGTCAACAACACAATACAGTGCAATAATTAGCTGACTACTGTAAAACTATATCACGTCACGAACAATAACCAGAACGCTAAATTGTAGTTTCCATGATTAATCGCAGTTTGACCAGGCAACAGAGCCTACATGATAATAACGCGTTTAAAGTGGACTTAAATTAGTTCTTTATTATAGAATTGCATGTCAACCGCCAGTATTTTGATTTATACCACCCATATTGCAGATAAAACGTACGAAAACCAGGAATTTAATATAAAAGATAGCTACGTCTGCTCTGTCCAGTTAAAATGAGATGTGAAATCCCTAATAGGGTGGGTGATTATTTGTTTCGGGGTTGCCATCCCTTATAGTACGTGATGGTATGAGAGGATTATACAGGATGAGGAATACATAATGAATTATTATTACTAACACCATAAGGACAAAATTAAATGTATAATTTTGTGTAGTTTTCGCTGTCGAAAATTAACATTTATAGGATCCGGAAAGGGAAGTTTTATGTTATCGTCGAAGTTATAAGTGTAAAACAAGTAGTAGTTGGGCGGGGTACGGGATGTGCTCGAGTTTGAAGTGCACTAGGACAAAACTAGACAAATGTAGTACCGTAACTCTCCACGCGGCGGCCGGCGTAGTTACTTGCTATGGAGTAGTGTGGCGCTGCTAGCAGCCGGAGCCAAGTGGATTTCGGCCGAGCCAAACGACTCAAAGCGAGTTCAGATTCTAAAACATGGTTCTACAACATCCAAGAATCGATTGAACGCAATAAAAGAGTTTTCTAATTAAAATCCTCAAAAAAAAGAAATTGTAGTACAATATTTGTTCATTATTCTCATTTTATCTTTAAACGGGGTGAATTATTTTATGACTGTTCATCATGCATTTATTATTATTATCATGTACTTCATCATGTCCTGAAACACATATGATGTTTTCGGCAGTATTTCTATCAGACTCTTTTCGCTAAAGTATGCATTGTAAGTCTATGACTGAAGTATGCAACCCCCCTTTCACCGCAATCTAAGCTAAAATCACATGTTCGTTGGGTTGTATACATAAGGTGAGCAGCATTTGATAAATACGGACCAAATTCCAGGATTTGAAGTCAAAAACAGATTAAGATCAATGTGAAAAAATTGTAAACAAGAAAAAAACATATTTTCAAAAGATTGTAGACTAAATACTAATTTTTTCTTGCTATTAAGAGTACCTGCTATTTTACTGCAATTTTCTTTTTGGAAATTATAAACCACAACATTCCTGACCTAACACAAGTTTATTATTTATAAGTTCAACAGTCTTTTGTTATTGAGAACACCTGCTGTTTTATTGCATCTGGTTTTTGTGAATTAAATTCTTTCTAGTCATAAAATACAGTATCCCTGACCTTACTCTAATAAAATACAGCATTCCTGATCAAAGACAAGTTTATTATTGGGAGTCCCTGCTGTTTTATTATATCTAGTTCTTGCGAATTAAATTCTTTCTAGTCATAAAATACAACATTCCTGACCTAAGACAAGTTTATTTATTATTGGAAGTAACTGTTGGTTTTATTGCATCTGGTTTTTGTGAATTAAATTCTTTCTAGTCATAAAATACAATATCCCTGACCTTACTCTAATAAAATACAGCATTCCTGATCAAAGACAAGTTTATTATTGGGAGTCCCTGCTGTTTTATTATATCTGGTTCTTGCGAATTAAATTCTTTCTAGTCATAAAATACAACATTCCTGACCTAAGACAAGTTTATTTATTATTGGAAGTAACTGCTGGTTTTATTGCATCTGGTTTTTGTGAATTGAATTCTTTCTAGTCATAAAATACAATATCCCTGACCTTACTCTAATAAAATACAGCATTCCTGATCAAAGACAAGTTTATTATTGGGAGTCCCTGCTGTTTTATTATATCTGGTTCTTGCGAATTAAATTCTTTCTAGTCATAAAATACAACATTCCTGACCTAAGACAAGTTTATTTATTATTGGAAGTAACTGCTGTTTTATTGCATCTGGTTTTTGTGAATTAAATTCTTTCTAGTCATAAAATACAATATCCCTGACCTTACTCTAATAAAATACAGCATTCCTGATCAAAGATAAGTTTATTATTGGGAGTCCCTGCTGTTTTATTACATCTGGTTCTTGCGAATTAAATTCTTTCTAGTCATAAAATACAACATTCCTGACCTAAGACAAGTTTATTTATTATTGGAAGTAACTGCTGTTTTATTGCATCTGGTTTTTGTGAATTAAATTCTTTCTAGTCATAAAATACAATATCCCTGACCTTACTCTAATAAAATACAGCATTTCTGATCAAAGATAAGTTTATTATTGGGAGTCCCTGCTGTTTTATTATATCTGGTTCTTGCGAATTAAATTCTTTCTAGTCATAAAATACAACATTCCTGACCTAAGACAAGTTTATTTATTATTGGCAGTAACTGCTGTTTTATTGCATCTGGTTTTTGTGAATTAAATTCTTTCTAGTCATAAAATACAATATCCTTGACCTTACTCTAATAAAATACAGCATTCCTGATCAAAGATAAGTTTATTATTGGGAGTCCCTGCTGTTTTATTATATCTGGTTCTTGCGAATTAAATTCTTTCTAGTCATAAAATACAACATTCCTGACCTAAGACAAGTTTATTTATTATTGGAAGTAACTGCTGTTTTATTGCATCTGGTTTTTGTGAATTAAATTCTTTCTAGTCATAAAATACAATATCCCTAACCTTACTCTAATAAAATACAGCATTCCTGATCAAAGACAAGTTTATTATTGGGAGTCCCTGCTGTTTTATTGCAACTGGTTTTAGGGAATTAATTTCTTTCCAGTTATAAAGTGCAGATTCCTGCCTGAAGATATGTTTATGATTAAGACTACCTGCTGTTTTACTAGAACTAGTTTTAGGGAAACATTCCTGACCTAAGGTAAGTGTATTATTGATACACTTATCTTTTTATTGAATTTTTCATCAGAAAATCAAAAAATCAGAAAACATCAAACAAACATGTGTACTTAGCATAAAACTTGCATTGGTGATCTACTACGATCCATATCAATAACAGACACCCTTCAAGCCCCGGCTAATTCGATTTGCATCCACCTTGGGCGAAACGGCTTACACCAATTTAATCCTAAGTCATCCATATCTTATCAGGAGTTCTCGCTGGCCTACAATCCAATATGATTCAAAATTTATCGGTGTAAACTGAGAAAATTGAGGGTTAGGTACACAGGGCGAGGGTCTCGGGGAGGAAACATACCGGGACCGTCGTGGGGGTGAATTATACAAGGAAGGGTGTCCGGGGATAATCTATTTGCAGTGGAAGGCATGTACGGGCCTCGCCACGGTAGCAATAAACAAAGCCGGGGGTGTTAGGTGGGTAAAGGGTGGTCTAAGGCGTCCGTCGCGGCGCCAGGAAGGGCGATCCACCCTGTCTCTCTCTCTCTCTCTCGCTTTGGTCTGCGGTTAGCGTACCGTTCAAACAGACACGGCGCGGCGAGCCCGATCGTAAATTCGGTCTTTCTTACGGCCCCAGTCGACCTCTAATTCCTCCCATGTGACGCAGGACGTGTGCTTTATGTGCTTGCGTGAGATCTGCGGCCCGTACACACAACGACGACCCGTACCACGACGCAGGACCCTCACAATTGATTCGCCGTCCAATTGCCGACGTCCGCATGTTTGCAACCCGGAATGTTGAATTGTGATGCAATAATTTCCTTGTGAATTATTAGACAATTTATGTATCGCATTACATATATCATTATTCACTGTGGTTACTAGAAAAACGTAAGATAGAAATATAACCCCTCGTTTAAAGAAATTACAAAACGATACCCGTAAAGGACAAGACAATGAATCCTTACGCCGAAATCGTTATTGATGGCCAAATAAGGACCCCCTTAATAACTACATTACAGCTCGCCGTATGCAAAACGCGGGGCGGCGCGGCGGCAGAGCCGGCGGCGACGTTCTCGCGGGCAGGTGGGGCGTCCCGACGGCCGACGCCAGGCTGTCGGGCGCCCGTTCTAGCTGATGACGGGTCGATCACGGCCGCATTGTAGCTACTCGTATCTAACTGCCGTGACACCGTTATCCTTACAATTTGCATGCTAAAAATAACTTTGCGTCCGCAACGGCAAACACGACGCCGCCCGCCCGCCAATGCCTCGCAGAACTCGCCGCCACCGACGACGCTATGTTGACAAAACATTTCTCCGCAATGTGTACACACGGCAGCACAATTAAAACTAATGAGTTCACTAATATTACGTCGATGCGTTGGGCGGTGTACGGTTTTTGCCGGGGTAAATTATGGTAAATAAGGAAATGTACACGTTCGGCCTTTCTTTACATTTTCTTTACATTATTGATACCCTGTATATACCATGTTGTCTTTTATCTCTTCTATCACAAAAAACATACATTTTCCTTAATAAATTACTTAATATTATCCATAATGACATTTAATAATTAATATTTTATTCGAATGACACATTTAAATCATTATTAGTAGAATCTGGTATATAACTACATAACTTTCCTCTGCGTCTTCCCCAAGAAATACGTCCCATATGCGCAAATACTTAAAATAGATACATACATAACCACGCAAGTGTACCTACATCAAATTTCTGTGTTTGAAAGTCCGGCCCTGTGTTGACCCGGTCGATCCAATTGGCTTGTTTGTGTACCCTCGACAGGGTTGCGATGTAGTGGCGGTGTCCCTTACGATATCAGTTCCTCGGTGTGTTCCTTTGTCCAATCGATTGTGTGACATCTTGTCTTTATGATGCCCGCAAACGTACACCGACGAACGACGACCATATTGCAGATGTTCTTTGGGCCTTACTTCCTCCTACACGCTGTTACGTCTTCCTCTCTCATTGCAAAAATATTCTTTAGTACCGTCGGACGCGGTGAAGTAGTATAGGGTAGATAGATTCCCTTCAATTTCAATTTTGTAAACAGAAATATGGTTATGTATAGTTGGTTGACTATCTGGTTTTGGATTTTATTACTTATTAATTGGTGAAATATGGCAATTATGTATTATATACGGGTAATCACACCGCCTCACTGCGGAGAAAATATTTTCCACTGTTCAACATAACGAAATTGAATATAGTCTGCCGGGATAGCATGTAGAGGAAAGAGTAAATTTAAGCAGCATCCACCTAGGCACGTGAAACAAGGTGGAGAGCAAACATCCCCTTATGAAATCTGGGAAATTGGCGGCATCCACTCGGCGTAATAGTGATATTGAAGGACTGGGGGTGGCGGGGGAAATCAGGAACTGGCAGGCAGGCAGGCATCCTTCCACCACCACCACCACCAGATCCGTAATCCATTTATTTCGCTGGCCCGTCGCAGGGCTGGCGCCTCTTTCATTATGTACGTCAGCCGGTTTTACGGCATATATATTTTTACGTCGGGGTTAGAGTTACATCCCCAGTCAAATATTTATAACGGAACCTAACTTTTTACACCCCCGTCGACGTGCGGACCTCGCCGCGATAAAAACATTATTTTTACTGCCCACTGCGACCCCGCATTTGCTCCCCACTTACCAAATGACCAGACCCATTCAGACTGTTACAGTCGATCAAAACACAGGCTTTACATCGATACCAGAATAGCGTTCGTTTATCGTCATCTATCACTTCTAACCCTACCTTTACCCCGGCAAAATCCAACAGAGCTAAAAATTAACAAGTAATTGTAATAATAATTTCTATAACGAATTCAATTTCAGTTGATTTCTTACGAAAATATAACACGTTTGCCCCATTTCGTATACGAAAATTAATTGATGTAATTCTAGTAATTCGTTTATAAAGTTTTGAGTGGTTAATGTAACTGCGTTGCACACGTAGACAGGCGCGCTATCAACTTAAACTTTTATAACTGGTTCATAATTAGTTTTATGTCATATGTGGTTTTAAATGCGCACGCGAAGTATTTAACTAACTCTGTATTATGTGAAACTTTAACAGATGAGATTATGACTTTGATTTTTTGTTGGCGAACATAATTTCCAGAAAAAAACTGGAGACTAAAAACTAGAAAAACAGCGACAAACATAATATCGCAAAATGAAATATATAATTGACCTATACTCGCTTCTTCTTTAACAATAATGTTATTTCAGAACACAATATATTATTATCAATTTTTAGGAAACAATTTTAGAAAAGGTATTGAATATTGTATTATGCGAAACATGTTTACAAAAATATACGCAGTCACAGCCACATCTGGCATGGTCGAAGTCGAACCAGCGAACAAAAAATTGTTTTCGTGCAACAAGGCCGAGTGCAGAGTATTTCACCGATGAAAAAAAGCACTTACACACTACGACTAGGACATGCTTTTGAACCTCAAGCCAGCGGACGATCCAAAATAAGTTATTTTCTATGTATTTTTCCGATTGGTCGGTTATGCCAAATAACCGACCAATAATAAAAATGCAATACCGATATGGTATTCGCTTGCGAACAAGCCAAATATCTTTGCTCTAGTATACATTTGTAAAGATTGTTAGGTTTTCAAACAATAAACAATGATGGCTTCAGAACTTCATTTCTGAAGAACTTTTGTGAATTTCTTAATTCACAAAAAGCAATGATTGTTTTGGACCGTTTCCGAATGAGGTACTAAATATACATAGAAATCCCACAGGTGGTCAAGTCGTCGCAATCTAGCCGAATGCCAAATAGGTTATTTTACGAGCCAACTCTCCGCCATTACATCTCTTAATGTCTGTTTTAAGGAAGGATGTTCTCAGTAATTCGCCTGGGGGTGCTAGCGCCGGTACAGGGACGGCGAGGGCGCGCCGATAATCGAAAATAGGGGTGCCATTTTCGTCGACCTAAGAATTCATTACGTAAACTGCGAAACTCGGAACTATCCGACGCTAGGGCAATCGGACAACGGCTATAACTTCCTGATTGGACCATCAAGCAAACCGGAGGCAATATTTCTGAATGCTTTCGTTCCGCACGGGAAGTAGTAGCGAAACCCCAACGCGGACGTTATGGCCTCTGAAATAGGGAATCAATCCGGACCATACAAGATGAGTTGTTCATACATTGAATATTAATATTAAAACCTCATAATATGGGCTTCACCAATAGACTATGATTATGAAGTACTTGTTGCATAATTAGTTTGTTTGAATTGACTCCAGTTCTCGTGATAAACGATTCAATCAAAAGTATAGTTAAATTATCTTAATGTAAACCTCAATTAAAAAAAGGCACTGTCCTGAACAAAAATACAATAGAAAACCACACAGAAAACGTTTTCTTAATTTAAATTTGTGGTTTTTAAATTGACTAATACATCTCATGCCGCAAAATCAATGTTCTCCTGTGTAATAGGCAGCAATCCAAAAAATGCGAAAAGTTTAGAGTGTTTAAACGCTACCATGTATCACTGAGATTGTCGGAATGTTGGGTGGGATCACCCAAGATATTTTCAATGATTGATAATAACAAATAAGTATGCATGTGGTTACTTTATTCAGTACTAAAATAATACGATATTACATCAATGTTTATCATACTTATACTTTCGTCTGCTTGCAGAAGTTCTTCAAGGTTGATTGTAACAATGGTTGGTACTTGGTTTTAAGGATAGGAAGCAATCGTTTGAAAATGTTTTTGAGAGTTTCCTTGGACCAACTACAAAAGCAATCAAAATATAAATAAACAAAAAACAAAATATAGGAAATCTATACAGGGTGTATATTTGAATCTCTCAAAATGTGTGCACACAAACCTGTTAAACCCTGTATATTATATGAAAATAAATCAATTCTTACGTGGGATGTCCATAGTTGCCATGTTGTGGATACCCATATCCAGGATAAAGGCCATTGTACCCATAGTTATATGGGAGACCATATCCAGGATAATATCCAGTGTAGCCGAATTGAGTTTGTGGAAGCCCATATCCAGGATAATACCCATGCGTTCCTGTATAAACAGGATTACAAACTGGGTATGGTTGATAAACTACTGGTTTTGTGGAATAATCAACTGCTGGTGGAATATAAATTGGTTTAGTTGAAACCGGAACAGGTACTGGCAGTACAGGTGGTTTGGTCACCACTGGTACTGGAATTGGTTCTGGCTTGATCACCACTGGCACTGGTATCTGTACTGGTTTAGGATCAACAATTTTGACAGGTGCTGGTTGATATTCATAGTCATATTGATATCCTTTGTTGTACGAATAGTCTTGGACAGTCTCTGATGGGTATTCGTATGCTGAATATGATCTTTCCTCTACGTCAATGTTGTCATCCTCGCCTTGGGCTAAAGCAACAACAAACAAGGTTGCAAGAGGGAAAATACACTTGAAGAACTTCATATTACTTCGAAGTATGTCGAACTGATTTGACACTGAACATACGGACCTTATATACTCACGAAATCATCACGAAGTAATGATAAGAAAATAATAACTGCGGTCTAAAATAATAAGACTGCACGTTTATGGTACGTTTATGGCTAATACCTCTATATTGCAGGGTCTATGTTGCAGTTCTAGTGCAATTTTCGATAGTGTTAATTGATATTTGGTGACAAAACGTGGCTATATTCCATTGTTCAGTTATTGCTATAATATACGTAAACGTAACTAGGGACTGAACGTGTTAGTTAGTATGATAATTACGTTCCTTATCAATTATCAATAACCCCAATACCAATAACAATAACCCGTTTACTATAACTGGTACTTTATCACGAAAGTTTGTTTTTTCTTTCTTAAAGATTATAGGTACACGGCAACAATAATTGAAAACAAAAAAGAAACACTAAATATCCCTGTTTTCTTTGTATGTGGGACAGTCGTGCAAAAAATGAACATTGGGATGAAATTTGGGCTTATTAAACAGTATAAAAGCTAAATGGTGTTCCAAATGGTGTTCCATGTTCCATCATATAATGAGTACCAAGTTACATTATTTTCACAGACCGTTAGATAAATTTTCTGACAATCTGGGTGATTATAATGAAGAACAGTAAATATTTCATAGCATTCCGGCATTATTTGTTTGTGTGGCCAAAGCGAGGTTGAAACTTGGTTGATGCAGTACTAGGTGGGCCATTCGTTAGTCGTGCGCGTCGACGGTAAGGAACCCAGGACACCACCTTGATTTACAGCTCGGTCAACACTAGCAGTTATCTAACCACAATTATATACGCCTACAGAACCCTCACTGCGGCCAGACTCACGGAAGGGTCTCCGCAAAGTCCCTGGAAATCCACAAACTCCTACCGTCAATGGTAAACAAACTTCATTTATTATT
Organism: Aphodius granarius; assembly: GCA_963971325.1. Taxonomy (NCBI): domain Eukaryota; kingdom Metazoa; phylum Arthropoda; class Insecta; order Coleoptera; family Scarabaeidae; genus Aphodius; species Aphodius granarius. Next base: position 30,149,094 of record OZ020225.1, read on the forward strand.
CAGCAGAGCACCACTACAGACCGTTAAAACACCTCTACCTACTTTATACCACGAATGAAGAAGCTCTTATTAGTTAAATAATGCATCTGTTGACAGGATTGTATAAAGATAGCTTACGTCAAACATCAGTTGCATCAATTCCAATAGGTTAAAAAACAATGACAATACTTATTATTGACATTTCTTAAAGCTTAAAGCATGGTCATCAAATTCATACTATTCCTCGCACTCAGCATGCTTCAAATCTCAAACAGTGACGTCTTTATCAATGTACCACAAAACTGTAAACTACCGAAATGCAGTAACGGCCAGACGAATTCAATATGCAGACACAACTGTCAGATAAATCGAAAATGCCGTCGGCTGACTTACCATCTCTTCAAGAAGCACGAGAAGCAAATGGTGTTGGACTTTCACAATTACATACGCGAAAGAATCGCTTCTGGACAGGAGGCGAAACTGGACAGTGCGGCCAATATGGCGGTCCTGAACTACGACGACAGTTTGGAGGCGATAGCCCACTGTTGGGTGATCAGATGCAAGTGGGAATTCGATTCTTGTAGGAGGACAGCGCGGTTCCAAACGGTTGGACAGAGTATGTTTAAAATCCTTAGTTCTTCACCGCTGGTGCTTGATGACTTGAAATATGTGGAAGAAGCTTTTAACGAATGGTACTCTGATGTTAAAAGTATTGATAGAGATATAATTGGGAGTTATAGAGAGGATAATTCGACGAGAAGGCTTACACAGATGATTTGGGCAACGACAACGCATGTTGGCTGTGCCAGAGCGTCTTATATAGATGAGTCCAAGGAGGATACGTGGATCCTTATTTGTAATTATGGTCCTAGTGGAAATATACCTGGTGAATCAGTTTATAAGATTGGCTCATCGGCGACGATGTGTTCCATGACTACAGGACGCAGTGTAAACTATGACTCGTTATGTGGAAATGTTACTATGTTATCTGATGATCGAAGAACTGTGAGTCTAAGAAGTCCAGGAGATACAATTTTGAGTAATGGTGTAATTTTAATGGTGTTAATAGTGTTCTTGTTATGTTACTCGCGCTAATCTAATGCTAGAACCTTCTGGGTAGTTAATAAAAATAAAATATATATTTTTGTCGTCCAAAAAGTTTATGGCAGCTGCTCGAACAAAGCTATTATCATATTAATTTGTGATTTTACTTTCGTGAAACTGCATCAAATTGGAGTTAATATATCACGGAAGAATAGCACTATCGTCCACTGTTGAGTAGAGCCATACATGGGAGTAAAGTTTTGGGAACTCGAGTAGTAGAGGTCGTGGCAGTGTATCCTCGCCCGGTCTCGGATATCATGTAATTCACACTTGATCGGACGCCCTGATCCGGTTAATGTTAATCGCGTTTGACAGTCCACTGAATTACAGTCATATGATCGGCGCCACGCCGGGCTTAAACCAATCCCATTTCTGACTGCTAATCTATAAATTCATGAGGGGTAATTAGAATTTAGACAGAGTGCCACCGTAAATTATTATTAACATAACCCGGGAGCCGGACACGGACCGGTCAGCGCAATATGCCACTCTAATCATTTCAAACAGTCAAACGTTGATGACCATATTGACGATATAATGTCACTCAACTGTGGGAAAATGCTTTTCGCACGCTTTAAACCAAAGAGATACGTTTATTAACAGCAAATAAAATGATGAAGTATGCAGACCGCTCAGAATATATTAATAAAGTGAGCGAAACGTGCATATAACAATGGCTGACTCTAGGGAATAATAAAGTGGACGGGGCCTAATGGTTGAAAGCCCTTTTGATGTCGATTCGCCGCCTGGCCGTGGAGTCATCAAGTCCAAGTCGGATTTTATTAAATTTTAACAAGCCGACCGTGCCGTCGTAAAGAACGTACGACATACGGCGTCCAGTCGCGAGCAAGAAATGGTCCATTAAATGGGACATTAGCCGGGCAGCGCAGCGCCGTGTGTCCCGTAAATAATTGATTGTGGAAACATTTTGAAGACCTTCAATTATCGCACGCCGCGAATTATTTACAACAGTTGTAAAATAACTCCCGGTCCTGAAATTTACTGCCGCAGTTATTTGTTGAATGCGTGCGTGTAGTCGCGGTTTAATAGTGGCGACCGGGGCCGAAATGGCGCTAATGCTTCACGTGGTCTCTCTCTCTGTGTAACCTTTCACAATAATTATTACGACGCCGCGGGAAATTTGGAATAATAAAGTATACGCAATTAAATTCATTTCCTTTTATTGGCGTGTACTTCTACATTTTAAAAGGTAGTAGAACAAGTAGTAGCAAAAAGTTCTTTTTTCGCGTATTTTATAAAAATATCGATAACGATCTCATAAATGATTTACACGCGAAATAATTGAAGGGAATAAATTATTTCGTGCTGCGATTATTATTTCGCTCCGCGACCAACCAACGTGGGTAGCGGACACGTACACGCTCGTTATTTTCGAAAATAATTGGCATCAAAGGTGTGACTCAGTGTAAATATTTCTGTTTGACCATATATTGTTTCGTTTTGTGCCGAACATGATCGATATACCCAATTAAAAATACACAAGAAATTTAAATTGATAAGGTTATACATCCGTGTTAACTGCTACAGTGTATGTTTGATTGTCTACATATCGATACAATCATAATGTATTGCAGAATGGAGTAGTTAAAAACAGTGTTATTCAAGTTGGTACTTTGGGACCAAATTTGGTCCTTTCTGATGTCAGTTGGTACCCTGGTACCCCTTAAGTCAAACTGGTCCCCACTCGTTTTACTTTGCAAATCCAATCATAATTTTTAAATTTTGTGCTCCAGTGTTTTACACAGTACAATGTGTACAGTGCAACCATTATTTCTACATTGTAATGTATATTTTCTTTGATTGTATCCCGCAATTGACCAGATCGTTTCGTACAATTTTCCTCACCACCATAGTTATTCGACGGAGGTTGGTACCGAAAGATCAAATTTGGTCCTCTCCAACTGCCAACCTGGTACTCTCCAAGTAACGGCCAGGAACAACACTGGTTAAAAACCTCTTTTGCGAGAGATCTTGGATGTATAGTGACTTAGAATAATACCTAATCCATAACAATGAATCTATGGGTTCGTTTTGGTCGAGCGAGCGGGATATTCGAATTAAAATACGTGCACAACATGACGGTTTAATCCGTTCGACCGATTCTAATTGTTCCGAAACGATTTTGGCCAGTGAGGCGTCTAATTTAGATCGGTTTTTGTTCGGGCAGATCCGATTTGGCACGATTTGCCTTCCAAGCCGGCCGCGGCCCCCCGATTTCAGTCTTCCACATATAAATCAACCTGAAACGCTTTAGAGATACAGCAGCAGATATAACGTAACTATTGCTAGACGAATGGACCACAAGAACATAAAGCACATTATGTTAAGAATGTCAACCTAAATTAGCAAGAATTTATCTGTGTATGTACCGATTTAAATTTGTCGGGAATAAAGAATGTAAAAGGTAAAATACTGCATCGTACGGTTACAAGTTATATACAAAGGGTACTTATATCGGAAATGTGACAGTTAATGGCTCGCCATGAATCAGGGTATAACATTTTATGAGTTGTGTATTTTCTATTGAACATATATACGGCATTAGTTTTATTGCAGTACTCAGTAAATCGCATCGAACTCTTGCGACATTAAATGGAATACGATATTTACGGCTATGGTGTTCTTTTGACATATAGTTCATTGCAGCTGTGTATCATAGATCTCTTTTTGTGTGAAAATCTAGAATAATATCTTATTTTAAAAAACTTTCCATCACATTTTATTTGAAACCCAGGTTAAGCCCCAGTAATTAAAATTATAGTTTAAGTATTGCAATCACGATCGTCTTGCTAAGTGGGGAATACCCGAGTTTCCGCTGGCGGAAGCCGTCGACTTTTCTCGAAGATCCAGTTAAAAATGCCGACGCACTCAAATGAATATTTATGGCATGGATGCCTGTCGGGAGAGAGGGACCTTTTCGCCCCGGAGAGCGAAGAAATGGCGGTAGGGATGAGGCTGGAAGCGCATACTGGGCACGGAGAAGACGCCGTGGTCCACAATAAAACACCATATGTATAAAAGTATCTATTTCTGCATATATCAGTGAAATATACGATCCCCGCATTTTTATCGCCGCCTCCGTCGCCTCGACTCCCGCACAAAGAGGCGCGTACGCGCCTTGAATGTGCAGAAACGTCAGAACTGAAGATATTTGTGTTGGACACGTGATATACTATCTATACACCCACTCCTCCCTATCTAATATTTGGTATTGTTCTTTTTGTGATCAAAACAGACATCTCTTCTGTCAAAAATCTGCGTGAATGTTCTACACCTGAGCATTGTAGTTTTTTTTTATGGTTTTCCTTTAAATGTGTTTTACAGCAGCTCAAAACTAAAAAAGTAAAAAAGAAAGAACTGCACAAAAAACTGTAATATATCCAGATTATAGAAAATTTTGGAAGAAAATGTCTGTAGCTGATTTAGAGTAAAAACGGAGACAGAGAACAATATCATAAGAAAAAAAAAACTGGGACTGATAAAAAGTATAAAGGAGTGTGATGCAAGAGAAAAGCGTATTAGGCTGAAGAAGTGGACAGTCGCAACAGGAGAAGATAACATACAGAAGAAAACAGACCTCAGAAGTCTTATTGAATCGAAGTATACAACCATTATCAGACAATGAAGGAAGTCATATAAGTGTGGAATAATTAACGGGTAGTTCTAGAGGAATGCGTGGTAGAAATGAGGTGATCGAGCACGAGCATACCAGACACTTGCGGACAGCTGAATTTTTTCTTATCTTTAATAAATTGTTTCATTGACGTTTTGTTTATTTCATTGTCGATATTAACATAATTAGTGGTCATTGCCATCTTGTTAAATGCCACATAATATACAAGTAAATGTATTTTCAACTCAATCATTTCTGAAGAACAATAATTACGTACAAAAGTGGATCAAATCCTGCAAAAGTTATCTTGAAAATGAAATTCGGAAAACACCACAATTACTTATCTGACAAAGAACATCTGCGGGTATCGAAATTCTTAATTGAGGCAGTTAACTTGGATTCAACCCCAACCCTTCGTCCTTATAAAGCAGTATCCGAATATCTTGTATTAATTAATTCGTTTAGAACGATCCCAATATGACGAAATTCGCCTCCCCCCCCCCCCCCCCCCCCGCCGAACCGTTGTAACAATTACAGTTCCTCCTAAGATAATTTACCGCGGGACAAAGGGGTTAACACCCCCATCCGCTCCGCCAACCCCTTGACTGTAGCTCGCTGAACTCGGGAACCAGTCACCGCATTTCCCCCGCATTAAAATATGCAAACTTTATTTTTGGACGGGTTGTTAGACGAGCCGCCACTGGGGACGACAGTTAGTGTCGCGGGGCGGGGTCCGGGGTGGCGGAATCGTTTTTATTAAGTGATGTTTAATGTACAAGTCGCCTGTAAATGCAGCGACACGCATTATCGTCTCTCGTAAAGTACTGGAAATTATGATTGGGGTGGCAACCCCCCCAAGGGTGGCGGATGAACGCGACAGGGTGAAAACGCTACCCCCTCGTTATTACGAGAGTCTTGTTTGGTTTCCGCTGGAACGCAAACACTGCTATAAAAAAGAACTGCCTTCGATTTTTACTGGTTTACGATTGTGTTCGCTTTTTTTTTGTACCGGGTCTTTGTCACGACGCCGCGGTTATATAAAATCGAACATTGTTACACTGTTTTGTTGTCGCATTTTATTTCGTTGGGTCTCCTCGATATTCGAGTTTTTTTTTATTAAGACGTTATTATTTGATGATATGTATCAAGAAAACACTTCAATAAAAATTGTCTTTCCAGCGATATATTTTTTATCTTATTTATGACGAAAATAGATAGTACCACCCCATACACAAATATCAAAAACATACATTAATAACTTATTATTTCCCAATCAAATAAAATATCGGTTGAACTAATAAACAATATTTAATTTTTATGTACCTACATCCATACAATCAATGTATGTTCGACCAAATATGTGTTTAAACTATGGGTGGACATGACCGCTAAACAATTATTTTTCAGCTGGATGCGGCGCATTGTTCAGGTCGGAATTATTTACAGATATTGTGCGATTAGTGTCGCAATAATTAGTGTTTATAGCCGTGTGATTCCATATCCGTTAGTTAAACTAACCGCAAGTAGTCGTAATTGCGACGCAGCCGCTCCTATATAGTTCTAGATCTCCACTAGAGAGGGCGCTCTGGTGGCCGCCGCCACCGCCGCGCCGGGCGCAACACGTACCTACTAAATTTTCTTTCTTCTACCTATACTAATTGCGAACTTTCAAGTGTAGGGCGCGTTCAGCGGAATCGTCCATTTCGGCCGACATTTGCGATCGAGTAGCTGCAAAATTGGGTTTTTCGATATTACTTTTGACGGTCGAATTGAAAAAAAGGACACAATTCCGCGTGGACTGCGCTATATTTTGTAAATTAAATGCGTCAATTTTTAAAAAAAATCACGTTTTTGCACCTCTTCGGGTGAAGGCGAACCTCGAGAAAATGTCACGTGACGTCTAGAAATTCCGACAAGCGGATCGATGAACGTCAAAAATTTACATTTTTTATCCGTTCCTGCCGACCTTATAAAGGCCGCTCGCTCTCATGTCTTACGATAAGATCCCTCTAAATACCCTTCGCAAAGAGTTTTGAGCAAAAAAACTGCCTTAAAAACAATTTTCGATCCAAAAAATCAATTTATGTCGACCCGTGTTTTGCTGCTATTACCACAGTAACGTCAAACACGAAACGCCCTCTGCCGGACATTCGTAACAACAGTAACAGATAGCAGATAACCTAAAATGTATCCTAAAATGTCCATATTGCGAATGTGGACAGGTGGGAAGCCTTAACCACATATTTCTAGAATGCCCAATAACTAAAATCGAAAATTTTGACTTATTCACAGAGCTAGTATTTTACTATTTAATAGAATTCTTTACAACGCTATGTTTCCGTATAATGCATATCTTTTTGTATAATTCGCCTTTAAAGCTGAGATTCAAAAATGTTGTATTACGGTTACACATATTTTCCTCCATACATCTACTCTGGTCCATTACCGAGTCTAAACAACGTTTAACCGCATCCAATTCGCACACTGCAGGACATTTATTCAATTCGACCCAAGGAACGCATTTTCCAATCGGGGCGGCATAGCCGGCTCCCTCTACCGTCGAGGACGACGCGACGACCGCCAAGTCTGCACGTCTTCGCCAATCGAACGCCTCTTTGTCCCGGCGAAATCACATGCAGCCACCGCCAAAATAAAATTTGCATACTTAATTGCTCAGACAGCGCGCCATTGTGCCGGTAGATTGAAGAAGAGAGCCGAGGGCACAACACGCTCGGCAAATTTGATTATTAAAGTGGTGCGAAAGAAAGGGCACAACGCGAACACCGGGGAAAATTACTCACTTAACCCTGTTTTATATGCAAATGTTTTCCCTCGCTGTGTTTTAACTCTAGTGAAGGTAAGTATGTTTATTTGAAGTATGTTGTTTCCTTAATTCTTAATTTTTGATATACCTATGTTTTGTGTAAAAATATTTACCGTACCTTTTTGCTCATCCGCGTTGCGGAAAAGGAAAGCTTCGTTACGTAAGTAAAACGCAATAGTGGGCCGGAATTGCGGTCGTTCCGACGTAAGATGGCGCCCTCTATCTGCCAGGTTTAATAAGGCTACAAGAAAAACTACTCTCGCGCCGCTTTTATGACCGGGGGGTTGCCTACGGGGGGCGGGAGCGGCAGTGAGCACAGATTCATTAGTTAAGTGGATAGTTAAGTTGCCCCGATTGCCAGGTGCGCGCTATTGCGCAACCCGAATGGATAAACTTAATTGAATAATACTATTTCTCGCTTACCAGGATTGAATGCATTGTAGGTACCTTTTCCAACCCTATACGGTAGGAATTTAATATAGTTTATAGAATCTAGATAAAAGAAGATAAAATCCTGTAGAATCCCATTAAATCTGATCAAATTAAGTCGCAAAGGAAGACTGGTAAACATCTCAATAAACAATGAAGTGGTCGGTCTGAAGTAAGGGGTGAAATAAAGCGTGTAACAAGCGTAGTCGGTGTCATCTGGAAGAAAAACAACGTTGGAAAACAACGGGAAAAACCCGTCCGGGCCCGGTTGGTCGGCGATCGGAAAAATATAAAATAAATTACGAGTTGCTCGACCATCGCGCGCGCAAAACTACGGAGAAGGGACGGCGGCGACGGAAAGAAGAACGACAAACAACCCTGTGATATGCCCTCATACTATGTACAAGCAAAAGCTCTTCTCTTTAATCGGCCCTATATCCGCGGCACAAGAACACTTTTCTCGGTGGGTTACAGAGTATAGTTTTAAGGTGAGTCCACAATGCAGCTACAAACTTCGTATGTCGTGAGTTTTAAGCTTTGGAATACATTGCTTCAACCTGTTTAGGAAATTTCTTCCTGTGTATAACACCTTGGACATTCATTGGTGCAATATTTCATTCAAGAAGTTGAGTTTGCCAGATAAGTTTGATCGGTGTTTGTCCAAAAGCTTCCTTCAGCCTCTTGAGGAATTTTTTAATGACTTAGATGAGTTTGGACACTCGTAGGTGCTAATTATTTTAGATTACTTTATCGTATAAAGGAACAATACCTTATAAAGTTATCTAAAATTCCTAGCTTCAATGCAAAAATGGATGGCTGACGAAAGAAATCATATTGAGAGGAGATGAGCAGCTCTGTCAAATGTAGCGAAAATGGTGATATTTTTAAGCAATCCAGGCGATCCTGGGTTTCAACAAGGTGTTGGTGTTGATGTTGGCGTACATCAAACCACCGTTTCGAAAAAATTATTAGAGAAGTTTCACACAAAATGTGTTGAAGAAAAATCTTTGGATTTCTTTTCCTCAAAATGTCCGCGAAATTGGATTAGCTAAAGAGGGTTGGATGATACCTGGAGCAATAGGGGCAATAGATTGTAGCCATATCAAAATAATGAAACCAAAAGTTTATGGGGAAGAATATTGCAACCGTAAAGGATTTTCTAGCATTAATGTGCAGGCTACATGCAATTCTAAACGAATTTTCACATCCGTGGATGCATCGTGTCATTTCCTAACATTTACTACTAGTTTATACTTCTAACGTAAGTAAAAACTACCCATTCAAGTATTTAGTTCATGTAATAGATTATACTTCACAAAATACTATGAAGTAAAAGCTCATACTTAAAGTAAAAGTAAACACTCTTTTACAGTTGAAGCTACAGTTTTACTTGAGACGTAAACAATTCAATATGTTAATCAAATACCATAAGATTTGTATATAAATTATTTAAAAACAACAAAACGTGTTTATTACCTGTTTAGCCCTGAAGTGAAAGTATAGTCTTGGAAAACATTGAAGCTCTGTCAATCTCTGGATCTAATCTAGATTATTCGATCCCGCCTTCGTTATCTACCACAAAAGAACGAATTATCTACCACAAAAGAACGAAACAATGTATTGTTGAAATAGTCACTATAATAATCAAAGTTACCTATTTCAAAAAGAACTCAACCATCAGGAAGTGGAACCCCTAAGTCAATATTTTCAACCTCCCCTTAGAAATGAAACAAAGAAATATTAACTTAGATTAATCAAATAATACGTACTTCAAATTTGTTGTGAACACCACTATCACACTTCAGTCACCTTTGGTTGACGATATTCTCTCCCTACAGAATTCTGTTTTGAGAGTCGTCACAAAAACGTCCCGAAAACGCCACGAAAATAGAAATTGTTTAGATCCTACCTTATTGTGTCTTCTCGCCTCCAACGTTGGATGTCATCTTTTGAACCTACCTTGCACACGATGTCTTCATCCCGGTAAGCTGCCTATCCATCAGCATCCTCCACCACGTCAGCTGTACATCTACCTCGCACATCCACGGCTGGATACACTGCACATTCAACACTGCACATTCAACACTGCACACGAAAGGTATAATCACGCACTACTGAAAAGTACAAGCCCCAAGGGCCAGTTCACTACACCACACTAACACTTCACGAGAACATAACGGCCGTAGCCCATCTGCAACAAAAATATAGCGATCAAACATAGCGAATGTAAAATAGCAGCAGATTTAGATGCATATTACATACAAACAAAAAGTTTATTAAGATTTATGGACTACCAGTTCACTACTGCTCACCTAAATCTAATTATCAAGGACAAAATGAGTGTAGAATGTGATTTTTATATACATGGGGTACTGAATATTGTATGCAAAAGGGAGTGACCTGCATTATGTAGGTAGTTACCCGTTCAAAATCACTTGAAACACCACACAAAACAACACAAATCACCTATTGAGAATGTTTACGGTCAATAACAGCGGAGACATGCACTTTAGACAGCAAACATAAACAGATAAACACACATTTTCGACACATGGCACACAACAAGTCACATGGTACGTTGCTTGGCTACGCGGCCAGGTAGACCCACCTTACACGTGTGGGGTTTTACGTTTCTTCAAAACCAAATATTTTGATTTTAAAAACCAATAATATTCGGATTTTGTGAAGGTTAAAATTCAATATCTCGGTTATTATAAAATTTTTACTTTTAAATGGCCAACTTATGACTTTAAAATTTCAGTTTTGACGTCAAATATTTCGGAGCGATACATAATCCTTATTTTGAAAAAAATAGCACATTTACTTTAACAATTTTAGCACAAGAAACACAAAATTTAGTGCAAATGATCAAATGCGGAGTATACACTATATATTCAGGTATATGAGTAAAAACTCATCCTGTAGGCTTAATTTCCATGGCAGGATTTCATACCTGGAGGTAATGCTTGGTAACTAACGCCTCTTAAACTCGCAGGGATTTTCCCTTCACGGAGAAAACCCCTAGTATCAAATATCTTAATTAAATTGTTCTCGGAGGAGTAAATACAATTCTCTCATTGCTTGGGAACTTGTCTAACTCATTTGGCAGCCGCACGAAACGGAGTGCTTAAATAAAGGAGAGAGGAGAGTGACTGCTGAATGTTATTTCTAAAATCTTCCGCGAAACTTTTCAAATTATCTAATGGAAATCGCAAACGAAATCTCAATTTATGATGATCAAACTTTCGTCCTCTGTGCAAAAGAGGACGAGACGAAAATACAGTGGGTGGAAAAAGGCTGAGGAAAATAACTGACGGCGGTGGGTTCGTTAAATATTTAGCGACGCCGCGCCGCGTCGCGTTGTCCTCAAGTAAACGCGCAAAGAGGAGAAGGAAAAACTTCCAAGGGCTCGCTCTAAGCTAGATTTATTTGTATTGAAATAGGGCGAGTTAAAAACTCGAGCCCTCGCAATGCTCTCTTTCTCTTACTTCATGTTATTGTAGGTAGAGATTTCTGAAATTACCTCAATTTCGTTCCTGACATGTTTATACGCTACGCAAATGCCCTGCCCCACTCGCTATTTTATGTTCAAGTGCTGTAACTAATTTTCCTCCAGTAGACGTACAACTTTATTTAATATTTTTACATATTTCTCTTCGTATTTATATTTATAGAGGAAATGTATGTATTTTGGTATACCCAAGAAACACTAGGCTGTTTTATTAGTGATCAGTATTTTAACAACTATATCGCTTAAAGCCCTTTTTATATATTGGGAGAATAATAGCTCGCATAATATTTATAAAAGACATTTCAAAAATACATAATTTCCTGAGTTAACATTCATGCTGGCTGTTGTAAAAGCTAAACAAGCGCTGCTGAGTGCCCTGAGTGGTCACACTATGCTGTTAGCAGCCAGTAGCGACGCTAGTAAAACAGCCTAGTGTGACCGTGGCATTACAGATTCATGCCAAACATACTACATACACGATTAGAAATAAATATGTATAACTTTTCCAGTTGATAATGAACCTAAATATGGTCGTTTAAAATACAAACCGTGGCAATTTAATGAGTTCCTATCAAATTAAATCACAATTATAATTAAAATCCGTACTACATGTTAATAATACATATTTGGAAATAATTGTTAATTTGGTTAATTCTCAAAACAGGAATGGAGTGTTCATTTTCGCGATTAAAACTCGTGCTGGTCGCGTGTAAACGTCGAAAATAACGAGCAATAAAGCTGCAATAAATCGGTCCCGGTTATTACCGATATTACATATTAATTTTTTTCATTCGAAATTCAAGGTTAATATTGCAAACGTTCCACAGCGTTGACCACGACAATACGGGGCTAATAAACGAGGTAGGCCGCCACTATAAATCGGTGGAAAATTTGAATTAACGACTAATTAATTTCATCGGGAACAACTAATTAATGTATGTGCACGCGGTCGATCGACCATCCCCACCCCGTACCATAATAACTACCGTTTATTAATATTTATAATGATATTATTTTCATCCGTGAATAACAACCTGACAACTTCTATCGATATTAAAGAAATTTAGAATGTTAGTAATGGTAAAATTCCATAGAAATACTGCTTGTAAAGAGTGAAAAGCTGAATGATCATCAGAAAAACAACAGTCGGCTTATTCATTTCAACGTTGTAAGGGATGTACAGTGAAGAAATATCGCAAGTTTTGCTTCGACACGAGTATTCGGTGCTCGTCTCCGGTACAAAAGTCTGGAGATCCGGGAACTAGGAGCCTAGCACAAAGAAAAAGCCAACGTAATAGTATTTACATTAAGAAACACTTTCCTCGTCTCTCTCGGGCCAAGGCACCGTCCCTTTCATTCACTAAAAGCCCGCAACCGAAATATCAGCAACATAATTTGTCAACGTCTGAGCGGCCCTCTCACGGAAATACTACGCGTTTACAGAGCATAAAACAAGCATTAAAACTCCATAAGTAACGAAGGGGGCTTTGCACAACATTTGCAACAAGAAACTGTCTACCAGTTTTCGGCTTTTCTTTTGTTTGCATTTTTTCCATTAAGTAAACTATGTCGATTAAAATATGTATTTTCTTCAAAGGAAAAATACTATAAGAAGGAAGATTATTTTAAAATGATATGGTTATGGGTCGATTGGAAAAACCTTGATCTTTCCAATAAGCCAGTTTGCAGGTAAGTAAATACGTCAACTATTTTTGAAGTTACAGCTTGTCAAAGTATACATTCCTTGCTACTTCGATTAAAACATGAATTTTCTTCAAAGGTAAAATACTCTAAGAAAGAAGATTATTTCTAAAACGATATGGTATGGGTCGATTGGAAAAACCTTTATCTTTCTAATAAACCAGTTTGCAGGTCCATATGTCCACTACTTTTGAAGTTACAGCCTGTCAAAGTGTACATTGCTTGCTACGTCGATTAAAATACGTATTATATTCAAAGGGAAAATACTATAAGAAGTATGATTATTTCTAAAATGATATGGTATGGATCGATTGGAAAAACCTTTATCTTTCTAATAAACCAGTTTGCAGGTCCATATGTCCACTACTTTTGAAGTTACAGCCTGTCAAAGTGTACATTGCTTGCTACGTCGATTAAAATACGTATTATATTCAAAGGGAAAATATTATAAGAAGTAAGATTATTTCTAAAACTATATGGTATGGGTCGATTGGAAAAACCTTGATCTTTCCAATAAGCCAGTTTGCAGGTAGATGTGTCAACTACTTTCGAAGTTACAGCTTGTCAAAGTATACATTGACTGCGACTTCGATTAAAATATGTATTTTCTGCAAAGGTAAAATACTCTAAGAAAGAAGATTATTTGTAAAATGATATGATACGGGTCGATTGGAAAGACCTTGATCTTTCCAATAAGCCAGTTTACAGGTAAGCAGATACGTCAACTATTTTTGAAGTTACAGCTTGTCAAAGTATACATTCCTTGCTACTTCGATTAAAACATGTATTTTCTTCAAAGGTAAAATACTCTAAGAAAGAAGATTATTTCTAAAATGATATGGTATGGGTCGATTGGAAAAACCTTGATCTTTCCAATAAATCAGTTTGCAGGTCCATATGTCCACTACTTTTGAAGTTATAGCCTATCAAAGTGTACATTGCTTGCTACGTCGTTTAAAATACGTATTATGTTCAAAGGGAAAATACTATAAGAAGTAAGATTATTTCTAAAACGATATGGTATGGGTCGATTGGAAAAACCTTGATCTTTTCAATAAGCCAGTTTGCAGGTAGATGTGTCAACTACTTTCGAAGTTACAGCTTGTCAAAGTATACATTGACTGCTACTTCGATTAAAATATGTATTTTCTGCAAAGGTAAAATACTCTAAGAAAGAAGATTATTTGTAAAATGATATGATATGGGTCGATTGGAAAGACCTTGATCTTTCCAATAAGCCAGTTTACAGGTAAGTAGATACGTCGACTATTTTTGAAGTTACAGCTTGTCAAAGTATACATTCTTTGCTACTTCGATTAAAACATGTATTTTCTTCAAAGGTAAAATACTCTAAGAAAGAAGATTATTTCTAAAACGATATGGTATGGGTCGATTGGAAAAACCTTTATCTTTCTAATAAATCAGTTTGCAGGTCCATATCTCCACTACTTTTGAAGTTATAGCCTATCAAAGTGTACATTGCTTGCTACGTCGTTTAAAATACGTGTTATATTCAATGGGAAAATACTATAAGAAGGAAGATTATTTCTAAAACGATATGGTATGGGTCGATTGGAAAAACCTTTATCTTTCTAATAAACCAGTTTGCAGGTCCATATGTCCACTACTTTTGAAGTTACAGCCTGTCAAAGTGTACATTGCTTGCTACGTCGATTAAAATACGTATTATATTCAAAGGGAAAATACTATAAAAATGAAGATTATTTCTAAAACGATATGGTATGGATCGATTGGAAAAACCTTTATCTTTCTAATAAAAAAGTTTGCAGGTCCATATGTCCACTACTTGTGAAGTTACAGCCTGTCAAAGTGTACATTGCTTGCTACGTCGATTAAAATACGTATTATATTCAAAGGGAAAATACTATAAGAAGTAAGATTATTTCTAAAACGATATGGTATGGCTCGATTGGAAAAACCTTGATCTTTCCAATAAGCCAGTTTGCAGGTAGATGTGTCAACTACTTTCGAAGTTACAGCTTGTCAAAGTATACATTGACTGCTACTTCGATTAAAATATGTATTTTCTGCAAAGGTAAAATACTCTAAGAAAGAAGATTATTTGTAAAATGATATGATATGAGTCGATTGGAAAGACCTTGATCTTTCCAATAAGCCAGTTTACAGGTAAGTAGATACGTCAACTATTTTTGAAGTTACAGCTTGTCAAAGTATACATTCCTTGCTACTTCGATTAAAACATGTATTTTCTTCAAAAGTAAAATACTCTAAGAAAGAAGATTATTTCTACAATGATATGGTATGGGTCGATTGGAAAAACCTTGATCTTTCCAATAAATCAGTTTGCAGGTCCATATGTCCACTACTTTTGAAGTTATAGCCTATCAAAGTGTACATTGCTTGCTACGTTGTTTAAAATACGTATTATATTCAAAGGGAAAATACTATAAGAAGGAAGTTTATTTCTAAAATGATATGGTATGGGTCGATTGGAAAAACCTTTATCTTTCTAATAAACCAGTTTGCAGGTCTATATGTCCACTACTTTTGAAGTTACAGCCTGTCAAAGTGTATATTGCTTGCTACGTCGATTAAAATACGTACTATATTCAAAGGGAAAATACTATAAGAAGTAAGATTATTTCTAAAATGATATGGTATGGATCGATTGGAAAAACCTTTGATCTTTCCAATAAGCCAGTTTGCAGGTAGATACGTCCACTACTTATGAAGTTACGGCTTGGCAAAGTGTAAACCTGAATCTACCAAGGTCCGGATTCTTTCATATCGACTATTGATTAACCGAATTCAGAGGTGGGGGCGGGGAGTCAAATTCGATCAATTTGCGGCATCCTCGGTTAATTTGCAATAACCAGTGACAATACGATTGCAGAATAGCTGGCGTAGCCATGACAACCGCTCGGTATATGCTGAATACGGAATGCGGGGCAAACCCGCGTGACGACCCGAGCGAAGCTCACCGGACAGCGGGGGTACCGCAGTCTCCGCCGCTGGAATGACTGATCGTGTATCCGGGACAGGACGCGGGACACTGGTGTGGGATACGGGACGCGGAACAGCTCTCGAACGCCGCCACTGTTGATGCAATGCCATGTCTCCTCAACATGCTCAATTCCCGCTAATATGCCACCTCGTTAATTAATCCGATAGACCGCAGAGAGCGCGCGCGAACTGCATAATCGAAACGCAACGTGTGCACCTACGCGTTGGTTTTAACAGAAAGAACCGTAAGGTTCGTTTGTGAACTATCTGTTTGGGGAGTCGTTTATTGCATTGCACACGAACATTAAGCAAAGCTTAACAGACTTCGAAATAAATACAAATGAAAACCTAGTTTCCTAGGGTTTCCAATTATAACTTACTTTTGTGGCAATAATAAAGCACGCAGTTGAAAAATGGGCTTGCGACGTACGAACGTATCCAGAAAAACGTCAAATTTGTCGGACGGCATCGCAATAGAGCACGAACGAACCTATTTGGCAGCGTTTTCATCATTCGACTGGCGCAAAATTGGGTTACAAAGTTTCCATGTTTTAACGGCAAGCGGGTGTACGGAATGCATCACATAATTTAATATTTGGCTCGAAACGGCGCCATTTGTTATACCGGACCGGTTGTCCGTTTTTCGTTTTGCAGTTTTCATGGACCGAAGTAGAGCCGGTGCTTGAATGTAGTGTTTTATTTTTTCCTCTTTTTTGGTATACAGTACATACCGGGTAATTCAGGCATACTTTAATTCGAATGTATCAAACAAGACTTCAGGTCTAACATCTATTTTATTTGAAGACAATAATATTTCGTCTTCTGTGGATACGTTCTCATAAAACCCTTTTGCAGACTCACAGAAACGAGGCAAAACCGTCGACTGCGATAAATTATCAGCTAATCGCGATGCTGTTTATTTTTGCGGACGAGGTTTTGTTATTTCTGTCGCGGAATGATTCAAAACAGCCGCGTATATCATCCGATGAAGACGGCTTGGCACCAGCTCAAAAGGCTGAAAAGAATTGCACATTCATACAAAAAGCATTCATCCTCTTAGACCTACGCGATGTTTTTATAGATTTTTGATTTATGTAGATAGTTTTTTCTGGTGGAAGAACTCGTGGATACTCTTTGTTAGTTTGAAATTTTTACAACACGAACAAGTTGTAGTGCTTCACAATGCGACGTTTCACGTAGCAACTTTCTTCTTGTATATTCGATGGGAGCGTCAGTTATAAGTTATAACGAGGTTTGCACGGTCGAGCTGCCTAGAGAGGAAGGCCGGTGTAAATAATTGAGAACATAAAGTGTACCGCACGATGCAATAAACGGTAAAACGAGGCCTGTTGACTTTAATTACTCAGCACTTAGGTGCGCATTCCAATTACAACTTAGTTGTCCTCTTAAGCGTCGACGTCGTTGTCGTCCTAGCTGACGCCAAGTCTGGAGTCCGCGGCAATCTTGCATTTAATTAAGGGCTAGGCCTCCAACTCCCTGGAGGAGTTTGGTCCTCGACTGCACGCCTAAGGACTCCACTAGGACCAAGTTTCAAGTTTATTAAATTGCCAAAAAAAATTCATCAACATCCTGCTAATACATGATCTACTTTTCTCACAAATTGAAATAGACTTCTACAATCTCCTGAAACTTTTGGCAGGATCTGTACCTACATTCAGTACATTCGTAATCCCTCTAGTCACGCCAAGTTGTTTGATAATTTTCGCCTCGAAAATCCGGCGCACACGCTATTATTATTTTAACGCGTTATTTATTTGGACTAATTAAAATGAAATTCTGGCGTTAGCGGAACAATATGATTATTTAAAGGTCTCATATTTCAACAAGGGGGGGGGCGGCGCTCGGGATAGAGGGTAAGATTCAAAAGGCACCGAGAGCGGTGTTTACTTAGCATCCCCGGCAACCCCAGAAGGGGTAGAAATTTCGCATGTAATAGACTAGAGTATAATTTCGGTATAATTGAAATTCTTTGTCAACCCGGCCGCTCGACAAATATACTCAATTTTGGGGGGAGTCGAACCATGAGCTTTGAGAACATCCGGAGTCGCACTCAGTTTCCCGTGTATTGCTTTAAAGGGCTTTAACGTGAATCTAACAACATCTGGTACCAGCGAACGCTACTTGTTTTCCATTGTCGTATTAAACAAAATGAGTTTAAATTGCTCCCTCCAGTCAGTTGAACACAAATTTGGATTCCCTATTTTTTGCGCTGCTATCACTTAACCGATTTCTATAAAATTTTAGGGTTGTGTAAGCATGCATAAAAGGCACCCAAATGTGTAAAAAAAATATATCGTGCAATTTAAAAAAATATATCATGACGTTGCATGTTTTTGGGACAAGCTGTGTGGTCAAATATAATTTCCTGTAATGCTCTCTGATATGCAGGATATATGCCTGTAAAAATAACCTATGTGAAGTTAGCCCCCAGCCCCCCTCTTATGGGAACCTACGTGTATCGAAAAACACTAATTACTCCACTGTCTTAAGAGATATCGCAATGAAACTAACACTATTCGAAAGAACGTTCTTTGGCCAATTTAAAATTGGAAATGCCCCATCTCAAATATGTAAATTAGTATATGTAATTAATAAATACCTTCCGAGATGTCACAAAAATTTCGTAAAAATCGGGATGTTCGAGAGCCTGTATCTCGTTGACCCATTGTTCAATTTTAACAAAATAAACGTCATTCGATTCCCTAATGCCTCTACTATTGATATCTGGAAATGCCCGGTCGCAAATTTGAAGGGCTGAGGTAGTACAGGTGAGCGACCGTCGCCGTGCTACGCGAGAGCCTGTGTTTAACTTCCAGCCCCCCTCTTATGGGAACTTACGTGTATCGAAAAACACTAATTACTCCACTGCCTTAAGAGATACCGCAATGAAGCTAACACTGTTCGAAAGAACGTTCTTTGGCCAAATCAAAAGTGGAAATGCCCGGTCCGAAATATGTGAATTGGTATATGTAATTAATTAATACCTTCCGAGATGTCACAAAAATTTCGTAAAAATCGGGATGTTCGAGAGCCTGTATCTCCCTGACCCATTGTTCAATTTTAACAAAATAAACGTCATTCGATTCCCTAATACCTCTACTATTGATATCTGGAAATGCCCGGTTGCAAATTTGAAGGGCTGAGGTAGTACAGGTGAGCGACCGTCGCCGTGCTACGCGAGAGCCTGTGTTTAACTTCCAGCCCCCCTCTTATGGGAACTTACGTGTATCGAAAAACACTAATTACTCCACTGTCTTAAGAGATACCGCAATGAAACTAACACTATTCGAAAGAACGTTCTTTGGCCAATTTAAAATTGGAAATGCCCCATCTCAAATATGTAAACTAGTATATGTAATTAATAAATACCTTCCGAGATGTCACAAAAATTTCGTAAAAATCGGGATGTTCGAGAGCCTGTATCTCGCTGACCCATTGTTCAATTTTAACAAAATAAACGTCATTCGATTCCCTAATGCCTCTACTATTGATATCTGGAAATGCCCGGTCGCAAATTTGAAGGGCTGAGGTAGTACAGGTGAGCGACCGTCGCCGTGCTACGCGAGAGCCTGTGTTTAACTTCCAGCCCCCCTCTTATGGGAACTTACGTGTATCGAAAAACACTAATTACTCCACTGTCCGAAGAGATATCGCAATGAAACTAATACTATTCGAAAGAACGTTCTTTGGCCAAATCAAAAGTGGAAATGCCCGGTCTCAAATATGTAAATTAGTATATGTAATTAATAAATACCTTCCGAGATGTCACGAAAATTTCGTAAAAATCGGGATGTTTGAGAGCCTGTATCTCGCTGACCCATTGTTCAATTTTATTATCGGCATTACAACCACTAAAAGAAACGGGTACATCACACAAAATCAACAAGATATTAACCGCATTTTACATACAAGCCTCAACATTCAACAACACAACGCGAAACGTCAAAGTTTCAATATGGCGGACGTGCAAATTCTGTATCTACAACAATCACGGCGATTATCCGTAAAAATAAACTTACCGATGATCGATCGGCTCTGCACATTGTATAAAAATGGTGTTCCATATTCCCACTTCTACACTGGTAACACTAATAACACGATTCGGTGCGATATTTCACCAAAATTTTGAAATTATCAAGGACGCGACGCGCACGACTTGCTGGCCTTGCAGCGGTGATACCTGCGCGCAGCGCTCTCGTATTTGTTTGTATTGTAGCACTTGTGGTTGCTACGATGTGTGTGTGTGTTGTCCAAAAAATTGACTGCGGGTGTCAATGGTATAACTGGTGTCATATTAGATGTACAATTGGTGTTATATTGAATGTTTATGGTTTATATTGACGTTTTGATTTCTTAATTATTACGACTGTATCATTATTGTTAGTGAATGTTATTATTAAGAGATGTTATTAATACATTTTGTATTGATGGCCGATGGCTATATTGACTGTCAGTATGCTGTCAGTGATCATATACATCTACATAACCTAAAAACACGCGCGAACCATACTGGAAAACCGATGCTGACTGAAAATCGTGGTAAACATCCTAACCAAAAACTAAGCGAGTGACAGCTTGCAACGGAACGTACATTGGACACGCGTAATTTTGGTTGCATACTTCAATCTTTTAAGTTTATTGCAACATCTGATCCAAATATAGTGTTAACCTATTTTTTAATTTCCGTTCTCCTTTATTACTTGTATTCAGTCTAATTATGCTGATTATGGTAACTGAGAGGAAAATAATACCAACAATATACATATTAAGATATCTAAGTATTTTATTAGCTTTCTAACGTTTCAATTTAAAGTAAGCTTACCTTTTGTTCTATGAAATCAATAAATTTAATTCAATCCAAAAGGAATAATTCGATGTATATTTATGGGTGTTCGGAATTAATTGATTTCTAATGTCCGCAGAAGTGCGTGAAAAAAAAGGTTTAAGGAAGAGTGAGTCCAATGAACAGCTAAGGGAAGTTCAGGGAGGGAACGAAGTCGAAAAGAAAGCGGATTGAGTCACACCCCTGGTTCCGTACAATGAATCAATGTCTTCGGAAAATGGAGTGATTAATCGCCTCTCGCATTAATTGCCATTTTATTGGCCGTATTCAAAGAAAAATAGCTTTATTTTCAATGACACCGCGCCTAAGTCGCAAATCTCTTTACATCCTCCAATGCATCCCATGTGAAAGCTTTAAAAAGGCAATTACTTCTTGAAAAATTGAGCGATATTATATTCGCTCCGCTCGTGACCATGCTGCGTCCTCATTATATACAGATACAGAACTCCAGTGTTTATAAATTGAATGCATTATGAAATACGGTATGTATTTATACGCGTTTAAATTTATCAAGCGTGTAAAGTAGCTTGTGTAAAATAACAAAGTCACTAACGTCAGCTGTTGCTATTTCAGCAGACTTAGTGCGAGAGCGAAGTGCATAAATTCGGACGAATTAACAGTCGGTGTCGTCCATTTTTATAATAAATACGGTGGCTAAAGTGTGGGTGGGAGCGGAAAGATACGCGAAGAGTGGTGAGCACCAGGTTTATTTCTGGTCCGTGAAACGGAATGAAGAGACTCTTGCGAATGAATTTATTTATATACCCCTTCTAAATCTTTCCCACGGCAATAAACCTTTCCACACGGTTAATATTAACCGTAATATAAGTGGTTATATTACTATGGAAGACGCGAATGTTTATTTTGAGAGGAGAGAGAGAGGCGAGTGTAAAAGCGAATGCAACACTTCTTTTGTATCCATGTATAAGAATTCTGATATCTTCTATGTGAGATGTTCTAACAATCACCAGATCTCAACCCCATTAGAACATCGAGAGAAGAATCCGCACACATAAAATAAGTAACAAAGATGACTTGAAAGAAAAGCTCCAAGAAGACTGCGAGCAGTAAATATCTGAAAGGGAAACCCTACCTAAGTTGAGTTTAATTCTTTTCAAGCAAACCACTCTAAAACTATACTGTCACCACAATATTATTGATATTCAATACCGTAAGAATGATATCATACATAGATGGTACAATTTGAATAATTTTGATAAACTCTTACATCATGAAATAAACATAAAATAGATATTCCTCCACCTCTAACTGTAAGACCCATCCAAGCTCGTTTCCAATACTTCAAATGCCATTATATGCTAAATGTTTCTCACTTTAAAGTTGCATTGGAAGTGTAACCAGACTTGCACGGGGGTAAGTGTTCGTGGATATATATATTTTATCGTTAGCCTCATACAGAACTGTATCCAATAGTGGCGCAAAACTTTCTCGAACTGTAAGCGTGTGCTCTGCTCAACCCCTAGGGAGTTCTACGCTCCGAGATAATGCCCCCAAACTCACCCCACACACTCCTAAGGTCTACATAGTGTTGGAAGGGGATCGGGGCTTTTTGTTGTTCTTTTCGATTTTGGGATTGCGCACGTCACCGTCCAAGACTGCGGAATAGTTGCTCGAGGTATTGGGAGACCAGAAACTGCGACACTTCGCAAATCACGCAAAACTTTCGTCTTTCACGTCGATGTTTGAGTTTATAACTATACGCCGAGGCAAATCACGGATAGAACGACCAACATTCGATAAACTGCGAGCAGCAAATTGAAAAGAACAACAAGAAAGGTGCGTGACATCCGTTACAAAAATACCGTACCGCGAGAAGATATCCATAGGTTTGTTCGAGCAGCAGCGAAACCAGTCTGTAAATTGGGAGACGCATGCGCATTGGCTCTAGTGGTGTTCGAGCAGCAAATAAGTCCTGGATTCTAACTTTTCCGACTGGTAGTCAGCTGTTCGAGCAGAAACCAGGATTAGTTGGAAATAGTTTACGCACAGTTATTAAAGTTTGCGGATTTTCAAGGAATTGTTTTGCTGCACTTTTACTGTCATGCGTAGTAAGTTTTTTTCTCCTTGTTTGAATGTCAACAGCAAGCACATAACCAAACTTTTGCGACTTGTGTTTTGTGGTATAGTGTTGAAATCACATATTGTGCCAATGATTAATCATTGATTCTGTTTCAGATATAAATATATATAAATATATATATAAATAATCATCACAATCTTGCTGAATTCATAATAATATATACAAAATCATGTCGGATGCTTCCTCATCAAGTGATGATGAGCCTTATTTAAATTTTGACTCAAGTGATGATGACCTGGAATGGCTTGACCTACCTGTCAGAATCAGACCTAAGAATACAGAATATTTTGAAATAACAATACCTCAATATAGTGAAGTAGAATTTGTGGAGTATTTTCGGTTGAAAAGGGA
The DNA here is from genome assembly GCA_963971325.1 of Aphodius granarius. Lineage (NCBI taxonomy): Eukaryota > Metazoa > Arthropoda > Insecta > Coleoptera > Scarabaeidae > Aphodius > Aphodius granarius. The sequence continues at coordinate 30,172,577 of OZ020225.1, forward strand.
GGTAACAGAAGAATTAGCAAAACGATTCAAAGCTAGCGAATACTATAATTATCAAGCTGGAGGCAATGGCAAGTTGAATGAAATGCAACATATGTTAGTATTTCTATGGTTTGTTGGTCATCAAACCGCTTCGTATCGAGATGTAACCGATAGGTTTAACATCACGATAAGCACGCTGTACGTAGTCATCCAGAGAATGGTGTATTTCATCAGCAATTTATCGAATGAAGTGATACAGTGGCCTTCTGAAACGGAGAGGAGTGTTATTGAGAGGCATTTTCGACTAAACGGATTCCCTGGAGTAATTGGGGCTATCGATGGCTCTCATATTCAAATAGACAAACCAAAGAATGATCCTAACTCCTATTACAATAGGCAACATTATTTTTCTATTCAGGTAAGAAGCGTATTATTTTTTAATACCTATATGGTGTGTCTCACTGAATATTGGATTACATGGGTACCTTTGTAATTAGTTATTATACACATTTGGATTCAGCATTTATTTCTTAGTAACTTTATACGTCACATGCCATTAAATTTGTTGTATCCACACAATTTAACGTCCCATGCCACAGTATATCTATTACATAAAGAATATTGTAGATGCAAGTTGTTTGTGATCACAATCGAAAAATCAGGGACATTTTTGTGGGCTATCCAGGGTTCGTTCATGATAGTCGGGTCTTCAGAACATCACCATTATTTTTACATCTTGGATGACAGTGCTTATCCATGCCAGTGGAATTTGCTGACTCTCTATAAAGATAGAGGTCAGCTGACTGCTATTCAAGTCAATTTTAACAAACAATTGTCTTCTAATAGATACGTTATTGAGCACTGCTTTGGATTATTCAAACAAAGATTTCGACAATTATTCCATCTGAAACTGAAAGATATTTCACTCATTACCAACTTCATAAGAGCTTGTTGTGTTTTGCACAACTTTGCAGTAGATGATGAAATAACAATTTTAGGTGATGCTGAAGAGGACACTGCGATAGAAGTTCCAGACAATGCAGGCAATGATGAGGATGAAATCGACAATGCAGATGGAATACAGCGTAGAAATTTTGTAGCAATAAATGTTCTGAATAGGTTATAATAAAACAATTTTTTTATATATGTTTTATTTATTTAAAAAAATAAAGTGTCAACAGTTCAAAACAGAAAACAACATTCTTAATACTTACAATACTTTTTCTTCTTAATTTTAAAGGAACTGTGGTAGCTTTAGGCGTTTTTCCTTTAATCATAGATTGTTCGTTAGCTTTTTCAGGTAGCTCTTCTTCAGGTAAATTTTTATTAACTTCTTCCGTCGGCAAATTTGGCATGACAGTTTTTGTCGTATTGCACAGAAGCACTTCTGGATGAATATCATGCTTTCTTCCGAAAACCTCACTCATCTCTGCTTCGTACTCGAAAAATTTCCTTCCTCTGCCTGTCTTCGTTGCATTATCAACAAACTTTTTATAATTTCGTTCCAGCACTCGCCATCTGTTGTCACAATTGCTGGACGAAACATTTATCTTGTACTGTTGGTTCAAGTCTGCTGCTATTATTTCCCACATTTTCTTCAAATTTCTGATTTCCATACCGCCAACCTGTTTTCTGTATCTTTTATACAAGTCAATTAAAATTTTGGTTGAATTGACTGTCCATGTTTTATAATCTTGCACTGCATTTAATGCAGTGGAAGTAGAAGGTGCATTTTCAATCAACACAAACTCTGATACCTCTAAAACAGCCACACAAAAAGTATGTAAAAATAAGTTTTCAAATATTAAATATATGAATTTTATGAAGTTTAATGGCGCCCTCTGGCGACTAATTTGCGTAACTATGGAGGTACCTTGATGGCTTGATAGTGTATTATGGGGGTTAAATAAACTAGTAAATTGGACGACAAGTTGACCGCGAACTATCTAATGATACGCCAATGACACCTACACTGCCCCCTCTGTGTCATGCTAATAGTTCCGGTGTGTTTGTGCAACGTGCTCAACACCATGCAAATTAACATACGCTATCTCTCTAATAAACATGAAAACTGCGATATGTATGTGGGGGGGGGTTCAAACTAGCTTTGTAAACTCATTATAAAATCTAATTCATCCAATTAAAAAAAAAAACATTATCGAGATATATTTAATCGCAATTATTTAAAAGCAATGCCTATGATTTAAATCACAAAGGCACGTGTTAAATGACGCACCGATGCGTTGGGCAAAATGTATCAAAACGCAGTATACGCGGTTGTAGATAATAAATTTTAGGCCTGCAGTGCTGTTGTCGGGTTATGACGAATTTTCAGCTATTCAACCGAAAACAGCCGATTCTCACCCATCAAAACTGACATCTCGTCCGTTAACAAAATGCTCGCGTGCAATCCGCTCGCCAAAATACGTTCTATAATATACAAATGTGTAGATCTGCGCCACTGCGTGGATTTGAAAAGCAAATTACTATATTGAATTGAATTAGCTGGATGGGAGCGGGTTGTGGTGCAATGGGGGTATGTGACGCTGTATCGAGGAGTGGATTATACAAATTAAAACGGTTTATAAATGAAACTTTCGAGCGCTAAATGGTTTATGGAGTATGTTATAATATGTTGTTGTATAACAATTTCTCCATAAAAAAGAAACAACAAAATGATTTAGCATTATTTCTGTAGGCGTCCGCGATTTGACAGTTACACTCGACGAAGTCGCGTTCCCGACTCAAATATATTATAAGAATATCAGAAGTTTTCGCTGTCAAGAAGTTTCGTAAGGATGCAATAACACGCTTCTATATCATGCGCAGTCAAAATCGTTCAGCGCGACTTGCTGCTTTCATTTTGCGAGAACCGATCGCCCGCTCCACTGCAAGTTTTCCTACAACTACAATTTACAAATAGTCGAAAATAGAAAGGAACAGTTGCATGGGAAAATCGCTTGTACGTTGCGAGCGTTTTCCTCGAGTTTTCCGAATGTTTCGATGTGTTTTCGTCGTGCTCTCTTATCGCACCAATCTGGAATTAAATTACCTGCTATGCAAGGAATCATTTACGCTGGAATTAATTTGAGAAAATTTGGTGTAATTGGAGGAAATTTTCTCAAATTGGGTCATGGATATTGTTGTATTTGATAGTATTGTAATTTCTACTTCTAACCAATCAAATATTACAAGATATTAAAAAAAAATATTTTATATTACGAAGTTGCCTATACTTTTCTTGCTAAATTCACGTCTTTAAACATAAAACAGAGCAGACAAAGAAACGTAATAAATTGCTTTGTCTGAACAGTGGTGAATGAGTAATAAATTTCGATATTAAGCACACACTCAATCGCGTATAAATTTAATAAATTGCCCTCTATTAGCAATTAACGAGTACCAGTGCGATTGCATCGAGTCAGATTAACGAAATTAACGCCAATAAAGTTGACTTAACGCCGCCTTCAAGGCGGGCAGAGACCAATTAAATTATACGCTCTGCAGGAATGACCTGTTTGCACGGCGTGGTCAATATCGACCAAGTGGAGGACACCCACACCACCAAGGGGTAGGTAATGTATACGCGGCAATTTCGTTATACGAGGTCGGGCCGAAATAAAAGGGAAGTAAAATTGACAGTTTTATCGATATTTTATGACGTAATATATCCGAGTGAATTTAAAAAGTTTCTTGAAGGTCCGGCAGCTAGCAGCGTGTTCAACACCTACCCCTCCCCTGCCCTTTTCCTTTCGGCGAAAGGATGAAAACGTGTCCGGTGCCATCGAAAAACTTTCCGAATTACTTATCGGGAATATCGAGGCAATTGGGGACGTTTTATTGTATCTGACGAGATAAAAATTGGATTGAATCGTAGCCACCCCTTCGTAGTGGTTTTATTGCGAAGATATTTTAATATAAATTAGTTTAGGATATGTGCTCCGATAGCTCGAAATGGCTGAATTTCGTATGAAAGTTTTATAAGTAGGGTTCGGGGTTGTAATTTATTTGTGCGTTTATAGGGTTATGTTTAATGCATGAAGGTAATAGCGTATAAATATTTCTTGGATTGATTTCAGAAGAAATGCCTTTATAATAAGTAATTTATATTAGTTATTTCGTCGATATGGAAATCAACAGTTGTTTTGATTCAAAGTAATTTGACTTGAACTGAGCATTCTGTCCTCTGTGTGCAAGATGGAGAAATCAACGAAAGGAACCGATAAAGGGACCTTAATCAGGGTGACTAACGTCACCAATTGATGCTTCAGTCACAGGAACCTTCAATTCGAAGTTCCAAAATATAATCTACCTATACTAATTACGAACTTTCAAGTGTAGGGCGCGTTCAGCGGAATCGCCCATTTTCGCCGACATTTGCGATCGAGTAGCTGCAAAATTGGGCTTTTCGATATTACTTTTGACGCTCGAATTGAAAAAAGGACACAATTCCGCGTGGACTGCGCGATATTTTGTAAATTAAATGCGTCAATTTTGAAAAAAAATCACGTTTTTGCACCTCTTCGGGTGAAGGCAAACCTCGAGAAAATGTCACGTGACGTCTAGAAATTCCGACAAGCGGATCGATGAACGTCAAAAATTTACATTTTTTATCCGTTCCTGCCGACCTTATAAAAGCCGCTCGCTCTCATGTCTTACGATAAGATCCCTCTAAATACCCTTCGCAAAGAGTTTTGAGCAAAAAAAACGGCCTTAAAAACAATTTTCGATCCAAAAAATCGATTTTTGTCGACCCGTGTTTTGCTGCTATTACCACAGTAACGTCAAACCCGAAACGCCCCCTGCCGGACATTCGTAACAACAGTAACAGATAGCAGATAACCTAAAATGTATCCTAAAATGTCCATATTGCGAATGTGGACAGGTGGGAAGCCTTAACCACATATTTCTAGAATGCTCAATAACTAAAGTCGAAAATTTTGACATATACACAGAGCTAGTCTCTTTAGAGCAGTTTCAAACTAAGAAGAGCACAGTTGTATATGCAATCAATCATACCCAGTGTATGGTTTATAAATTGCCTGTGTATATTTGGTTGCATATACAACTGTGCTCTTCTTAGTTTGAAACATCTATACTAATGCTTTTTATTTTACTTGGTTGCAAGTTTCAGTTCTGATAAAACTAATCGTTGGCCGTATTCAGGATAAAACATCTTTTGAATACGTTACCCGATACGATTCGCCGGTGCATTGGCATCGATTCGAATACAAATACCGACACGGTCTCGACACGAAACAAGATTTGAGAAGAGAACGTCGTATCTGGCACATTTTGCCGCTGATTGCGAGAACTTACGCTCGCGTCTACATCGCCCCTATCTGTGTGAGTAACCTAACCTATACAGTTGCAGCAGAGAGTCCTTTATCAGTAATAACGTCGTCTACCGTTCGCGATCGACGATACACGTGCACACGGCAGGAGTAGCACGACAGGACTACGTACACAGTAGCGTCTCATCCTTAAGAAAAAAATATATTGTTTGTTATAAAGCCACACAAGCCGAGGGTCAGGAAATTTGCGGGGATGCGTCACAGAACTTCGATATACGAATTTCCTATTTTTTTTTCTTTCTTTTTAACTAGAACTACAACATCTCACTGTATCAGAGAATGTTGACGAGCCGCTACTGATGAGGGGGGAAATTCTCCTGTGCAAGTTTCGGTATCTTCGTTGCAGCAGCGTCGCCGTCTTCGTATCTATGGAGGTCGTCGAAGCGTGAAGGGAACAGCACAGGTTGCTCATTCGGGATTCCGTGCAGGTCCTCCGGCTGAGTCGCAGATGCGATGCCCAATAACGAGAGGCCGAGACGATGTCGGCGTCTTCGACGTCGTGCATTTTTATTCCAGCCGAGCGTAGCGTAGCGCCTCCGCGACGACCATCTTTTGCACTACGAACATCGAACTTCCGGCAAATATTTTTTTATCGGGCTTGAATCGTTTCATTTTCACCGGTTCTCACAATTTTTTGATAGTTTTACTTTCTTATATCGATCTGGTTGTAATGAAAAATTGATCATCAAAGCGCTTCAGGAAATAATAAGTACCGATTCTAATAACTGATAGATCAACAAAAAAAAACTGTTCAGCAAAACTACGCAACAAATTTCACGCCCTAAATTGACAAACCCAACCAGAATATTGTAAATATTAATATTGGACGAAAAAGCGACGTTACAATTATAAAATTCAATCCCACAATATGAATAATTCGGTGACGGATACCGCAATATAACCTCGAAAATCGTTGCCATTTAAAATATCATCAATCTCAATGATTGCTATAAAATCCCCAGTAGCGGCAATACCCGCTGTGTTAATTATCTAAATGTGAGTTAAACAAACAATACTGCTAGTGGTATTGTGTTTTCGGTGGAATGGGGAACTGGGTAGGGGATGTTATTGGCTGGCCCGGTTTAGGGCCCGGTAGGTGTGGGGAAAGGAAGTCAGATGCGGGGAAATAGATGGCGAATGATGAATGTGCCCAACATTTGCATATGCCGAATGATGTATGAGTTCCGCCGAAATCAACATTGGCGAATTATGTTCCGATTTGTGATCTATAAATTCACAGTTTTACGTTGAAAGCGCCTGCCTGCCGATGGGGGGAACGGCTCTTCAAATTTCCATTAGCCTTTTACAACGGGCAGGGCATTTAAATTGCTCACCGATGTTAGATTTTGAGTAAGTATCTTTTGACGATCTACTGTGAACCAAATAATGAAAAGTGTGTCTCATAGATGCCAGTATGAGTTCGTAAACTCTTGTTGTCTATGGTGGGATGACAATACGTCAGTGAGCGTCAGCCGTCGTGTAGAAAAAGCAAGCAGACTGGCGGAAGGGTATTAGGCCGGGTCCAGGCAAAGCTGAAAAGAATAATGATTCTTAATTTTCATTTCGTTCCTATACGGGAGCGGCACGTGACTGGAAAACTTAACCGTTGTGTGTCACGGGGATTTTTTTGTTGAGCACCGTCGTTGCCGTTCCTCCACCACTCACTCGTGCTCCTTTTTTCCCTTCCTCCTGCCCGTTAGGTTCCTGTACAACGCCATGCCCATCTCCGTCGATCCGGCAGACCAGACGACTTTGCCAACTCGCGCCATTTGTTAGGAAATTCAATAATGCCGCACTACCTAAGTTGTCATCCGGTCGAACATCATCGCTCAACGTAAAATATTGCTCCCCAAGCAACTTTCTTATACCCACCTTCCTAATATAGAAAGATTTTTTTGATTATGTTGGTCCGCCATAAAGATGAAAACATTCTTCATAATTATCAAAGAAAATTGTCAATTATGACTAAAAGTTTTCTCCTCTCAACCAAAAACTCTGTTTACACGTCATTATCATCGATAAAATAATTAACATCGCCACCATTAGAGATGTCGTCTATAAATGGTGCTCTGTTTGCGGATGATTGCCGAGATCTGATCGTCGCCAAACCGAGTAGTGCTGAGTGTAGAAGATGATTAATTAAAAATCAATAAATCGGCCGATTCGTTGGGGCCGATCCCAGCGCAGATAATGAAGTATTTATGTTAACGAAGTGAACCGCCGGCACCGCTGCTGATTGAATTACTAATTACACAATCCATCGACCTTATTTGATGAAGTGCTGCTACTGGCTGCCTTCGGTACCGCTTCTATGCCTTCGGTCCATCTATACGACCAGTTTCTCGGCTCCTTCAATCCATAACCGACGACATGTGCTACTAATTGAACCTTCTACAAAAAAAGACACACCAGAAGTTTGGAATTTTAAATTACCTACTTATACATTAATTTCTCAAATCCTTTGATAATACAATTGTATACCCTGACTAAACAAACAAAGACAAAGGAAATGCGTAATGGACAGCAAGTCAATATACATGGTACAGTCAGTTAGTAATTTACTAGCTCTGTGTATAAGTCAAAATTTTCGATTTTAGTTATTGGGCATTCTAGAAATATGTAGTTAAGGCTTCCCACCTGTCCACATTCGCAATATGGACATTTTAGGATACATTTTAGGTTATCTGCTATCTGTTACTGTTGTTACGAATGTCCGGCAGGGGGCGTTTCGGGTTTGACGTTACTGTGGTAATAGCAGCAAAACACGGGTCGACAAAAATCGATTTTTTGGATCGAAAATTGTTTTTAAGGCCGTTTTTTTGCTCAAAACTCCTTGCGAAGGGTATTTAGAGGGATCTTATCGTAAGACATGAGAGCGAGCGGCTTTTATAAGGTCGGCAGGAACGGATAAAAAATGTAAATTTTTGACGTTCATCGATCCGCTTGTCGGAATTTCTAGACGTCACGTGACATTTTCTCGAGGTTCGCCTTCACCCGAAGAGGTGCAAAAACGTGATTTTTTTTTTCAAAATTGACGCATTTCATTTACAAAATATCGGGCAGTCCACGCGGAATTGTGTCCTTTTTTCAATTCGAGCGTCAAAAGTAATATCGAAAAGCCCAATTTTGCAGCTACTCGATCGCAAATGTCGGCGAAAATGGGCGATTCCGCTGAACGCGCCCTACACTTGAAAGTTCGTAATTAGTATAGGTAGAAAAGCAAATTGGATGTTTAACCGAATAGCTCTTTAAAGACATTTAACCGGAGACTACTATACAAAGAATACTACGCCTGGATTACGTACCCTGCTTATGGAGAGACGTGAGCATTGAGCAGCGCGCGGTACGAAAGGCAGAAGAAGAAATCAACGTCGAATATAAATTACGGGACGCATTGTTCGCCAGCAAATTGAGCGTAAGATATATAATTTCCCAGTGCCGGGGTCGTAAAAGTATTCAGAGGTTGCAAAACGAGTAAGCAAACGTGCAAAATACACAATGAACAATGCGATCAGATAAGCCCGCCGTGCCCCCATACAACAGACAGAAAACCTCTAGGGCTCTCACGGACTGACTCGGTACTAATACATTTTTATCTCTGCTTCTTCTGTCGCTTTTCGTTTTCAAAGAAAGAAACAAAGATGGTTGTATAGATGTTTCAAACCAAGATGATCACAGTTGTATATGCAACCAAATATACACGGTCAATTTATAAACCATACACTGGGTATGATTAGTTGCATATGTCACGGTGATCTTCTTAGTTTTTTCTTAGACCAAAATGTTGTTGAAGTAAAAACTAATGTTTCATTCAAAATAGGTGTAGACAGTATTATTAAAGTGTTGTACACGTTTTCTATATCGACAAGCTGTGTAGAGCACAGAAAAAGTGTAATATAGCTCGGAAAACGTATGCTAGGGGCTTTCGGTAATGGGTGGGTTTTGAAAGTTTGCAAGGGTGGAACGTTAAGACCTACCCTGAGCAGCCCTCTTATGAAGTGCATTGAAATTCTAACGCGTTTTCGCGCATTTGTCAATGTGGATGCATTTTAGTCCCCCGCACATGATGTGTTCGGCAACTTTTGAACGTACTATAGGTACTTAAAGTAAGTGTCTCTAATATTTTAAGCTCGCTGGTGTACGACCGGAAAACTTTACGGGGAATCGATAACAATCTTTTTAATAACGGTCTTTTAAGCAGACTGGAGTGGATTACAATCGTATAATCTCACTCAATGGATGGCACAGTCGATTCAAGCTTTTCTTATTTACTAGAGGGATTAAGTGTTCTTTATCTAACTTCACTAGAAAATTCAAGAGATCATTGACGTCTACGCCATATTATTTCTTTTCATTGAGGACTCCCACTCCCAAATGACTCAAAATTCTCTCAAAATCTTCAGAGATTTGTCCGTATATACAGCTGCAATTAATTCCTACCTGGGTACCTTTAAGTGAATTATTTCGGGCATTACTTTAAAATATGATACCCACGTACGAGCTTGTGTACGTTCACTTGGGCCTTGTACGCCCGACGTTGTTCCCACACCATATAAATATGTGCCCACGTGTACAGCCTCAATAAATTTCGGTAATCGCACCGCTCTTTTTGCCCCGTTTAAGTATGAAGTTGAAGTAAGCAATCGCCGTCCGAATATTTTGTGAAAAGAGAAGACAACGGAAGAGTTATTACATGCAATTTTGCATTTTACAACGCCGAGTTGTGGGTGGTAAATTGCAAAAACCCCATTATGGTCATATGCTCATAGTTTCAATTTATGCTCATCGTATCGTGGTGAGGACCAAAACAAATATTAACAGATGGTAACACCGTTATGGAGTTAAGATGTGTGGTCTTCGACCTCGGAAACAGTCGTAAAATTTGCCGAACGGCGAAATCGTGACGGACACAATACGAGAGATTGGAATCTCCCAGCAATAAGTTAATATTAAAGTTGCAGCAAGACGCGAGAGGGCACAAGTTGTATATGCGCGTCACGAACTATCATGTCATGCATTATAAAGCGCGCTGGGAGCAGAGATCGCAGACCACAGAAAGAACAACGCATAAACGTCAAGCTTGATTCGTATAAAATCACACAGGGCAAGGCGTAATGGAAACTGCGCCATTCCCGGTGTTCAGGCGCGACTTACAATCGTAATAAAACCAGGCCCAGTTCGCTTGCTGTTTGCGGTGCATTGTGCCTTTAACTATACTACTTCTCTAAACAGTTTTGCACTCTCAAAGTACCCTTTGTTGTTCAAATGCATTACCGCCTGACTCACTCAGAAATTTCCTTTCAAGATCACTTGAATTCGTTTCAGACAATAGTACAACACTAGCTCTGTGTATATGTCAAAATTTTCGATTTTAGTTATTGGGCATTCTAGAAATATGTGGTTAAGGCTTCCCACCTGTCCACATTCGCAATATGGACATTTTAGGATACATTTTAGGTTATCTGCTATCTGTTACTGTTGTTACGAATGTCCGGCAGGGGGCGTTTCGGGTTTGACGTTACTGTGGTAATAGCAGCAAAACACGGGTCGACAAAAATCGATTTTTTGGATCGAAAATTGTTTTTAAGGCCGTTTTTTTGCTCAAAACTCTTTGCGAAGGGTAGTTAGAGGGATCTTATCGTAAGAAATGAGAGCGAGCGGCTTTTATAAGGTCGGCAGGAACGGATAAAAAATGTAAATTTTTGACGTTCATCGATCCGCTTGTCGGAATTTCTAGACGTCACGTGACATTTTCTCGAGGTTCGCCTTCACCCGAAGAGGTGCAAAAACGTGATTTTTTTTCAAAATTGTCGCTTTTAATTTACAAAATAACGCGCAGCCCACGCGGAATTGTGTCCTTTTTTCAATTCGAGCGTCAAAAGTAATATCGAAAAGCCCAATTTTGCAGCTAGTCGGTCGCAAATGTCGGCGAAAATGGGCGATTCCGCTGAACGCGCCCTACACTTGAAAGTTCGTAATTAGTATAGGTAGACAATCATTTGTCGAGAAATAAATAAATTGTAGCTATAACTGTCTTATCTGTCATTTTTATGTCCACTTGGTGTTTGTAAAAACTCTTGTATTAAAAATATTTACGTTGAGTCATAAGAACCCAAACGATAACACACCTTTAGCATTGAAGTTTGTGCCAAGAATAAACTGTTTGGGAATGCATAAACTGTTAGATTTCAGCTCCCTGCTGTCGAGTTTCCCGTGGCTATTTCAATAAATGTCCCCTGAATAAAGATCTTATCTGTTCTTTCACGTGAGCGATATTGATTTGATAGACAGTTTTTGTAGTGATATTCTGAAGAAGGCCCCTCTCTAGTGCGCCGGAATCGAGCGAGGGAACAACGCCAGAAATATGAGAGATATGAAATTGAATTTTCCGATGGACCACAGCGGTAAAAAGCAGGGCATAAGGTTTGTTTTTCTATACGGGACAGTGCTATGGCATGCCCTAAAATTTTATTATAAGCGTGGTACTCATTTTGTCCCGTTCCAATCGAAAGTTTTTATACTAATAAAACTCTGCAACATGTATTTTTTTCGATAGAGTTATTCAAGTACTTAATGTGAGCAAAATTATAATTAAGTAAACTATTTTGTTCCTGATTTAATATAGCCTGTGAAAAAAACGTCTTGAAGGGAAAAACAAAATCTTGTATACCTACCCCATGTGAATTTATTACTTAAGGTCCCGGAGTGAATACGAAATCCGTTTTTGAGTCTGAACGAAGTTAGAGGAATGGGGGGTCCTGAACTGAAGAGCAGAGCAAAGCAACAGAGCAAGGCGGGCGTACTGACGAGAGGGAGTGACTGTCTGGAGGAACGGAATCGGGTTTAAATCGAATTTGGCCAGGGACCGGAAATGATAATTCCTCAAGAACAATATCCGAAACGTTCGTTTGATTAAATATTTATCCTGTGAATACCTGGAATGTTTCCATACATTTTAGAGTGTTTTCAGTTCCTTGGGTCGCCGTTTAGGTGCTGCTCCTGTGGCGTCACGCCGAACGCAGACCCGCTTCAAGGGGTATCCGAGAGAGGGCGCCCCTAAATTATTCATGTAAGGGGAATACATGTGCACACATTCGTACACGGTAATGCCAACTGCACACGAAGAGAACCGTTGTATAATAAACCTGGGGACTTAATGTAAGTACCATTCCATGCCCGGTTCACTTACAAATATATACAGCTTTCGTAAATATTTTGTAAGCAATCGAGAGCGCAGACGCCATCAGATGCGCTTAAAAATGCACCGGTTTATTTTGTCGAATATTCCAAAGCGAATTAGATCACGTAAGACCAAATTTCCTTAGAGAACCATGGTGTTAATTCAACCCAAAAATTTGCCACGTCCGGTTGTCAGATTATCACCAAAACCAACCCAGTTCGTCCCCCGGTAATTCTAAATATATATGTTACGGTCATAGTGATAAATAGGTTATTATTAATAATTACCGGTTATTATTAATAATAGCCAAGTGGCGAGGTTAAAGTGAAGAATTTATCACATGAACCGGCTATTATTAATAATTTCCAGCATGCTGTGATCAATGTGATATATTTCAGTTCGATATTGCATTAAGTTGATGCTACAATATAATAGAGCCTCAGATTTGAAATTCTGTTAGTATCTACATAATCGCCACACAACGAATCTATTCACTGGGTTTTCAGTGTTGGGCCTTTAGTGACGTTAGGCCTGACTAACTTATTTAGTTTCTACTCATGACTAAAATAAGGAAGATTATCAAAACGAGACTAAAAAATGCCAATCCACACTAATTGCATGCACGAGTGTGTAACTCTTTGGGTCATGCTTATTTGCGCAATTCTTAAAAGCAAAGTAAGTAATAAATTAGAAACTCGGTTTGTATTATTTTACCAGTGCAAACGTACGTAGTGCTTCTGCATTTTGCAACTCGTTGCAAAAAAAAAATATTTTTATTTGTAACTTTATTATCTTTTTAATACAAAACTTTTAAAAATGTTTTATATTTAATTTTGAATACAAAAGTCCTTCTAGACCTTTATTTTTTGTGGCAGTACAACAATGTCACCATTTATATTGTAAAAATAAAACGAAATAAAGTTTGTAACAATAGGTCATCTTCTTTTGTTTTTTTTGTATTTTTTGTTGGTGATAAACACTTTTATAATAAATATATCTGTGAGATATTAGATATACTTAGGGTAGGTATAGGTAATGGACATACTAATGTAGGGAAGATTGAGGCAAGTTGTTACCATGTTTAATCTTTTATTTATAAAATTATTGTCAAACACCAAAAGTAAAAATACCGTGTTAGGAACAGAACCATACAAAAATGTTTGCATCATTTGTGCGGTGCAATTTATGTAAAAACATCTATGTAAACTAGTCTAGTTCTTGCATGTACATATTTGCATGAAAATACAATATTGAAAAAATTATTATTAAATGCGCAACATTTCAAGATAATTAGGATTTGAGAATTTACTTAATAAATTGTAATTGTACATTTACAACAAACTACCCACATGCATTAAATATAAAAATGGGTGTTATTGATAATAAAATGGTTAACTTTTTAGAACACTCTGTATAAAATATTCTTTTTTATGTTTTGATCATTGAGCCGCCCTTGGGTGTATACCAAATATCAGTATCAATTATATCCAGTAGTTTCTAAAGTACAAGGGAGACAAAAAAAGCATTCTGTATTATCAATGTTTTGTATTATTCGTAATTTTGGTCATTGGGGTAGCCGTACTGATGATTTGCGTCGAGTAAATAAATATAATAGCTTACATAGTAATCAAAATAACTGAGCTAACTTCTTGAAGACTGTATACAAAAGATCTTTTGTAAAAAGTAACATTTTTATCACTTTTACCGTGCCCGTTAGGAAATTATTAATAATAGCCGGTCCATGTGATTATTTAAGTGTTTCTAATCACATTGACCAAATGATGCGGTTATTATTAATAATAGCCGGTAATTATTAATAGAAACCACATTTATCACTTTAACCGTAACATATATATACCAAATTTCAGCCCGATTCGTTGTTCCGTTTGGACGCAATCGTGTTCACGGACATACACACATACATACATTTTCCAGATATCATTGCAATTGTACAATATACTTCTAGGGACTAGATGGAAAGTAAATACAGTGACATACGTCAAAAAAAATTAAAAGTCTCCTGAAATAATTTAGATACACAACTGCTGCTTTTATACATGTAATCTGCAATGTTTTCTGCATAATATTGTATGTAGAACTCAACAGTGCATCTTGAGTCGTAAAGAAGTTATTGCAGACTAAAAATTGACCTACTTGCCTTTTCTCTAATAATAATGTTATTTCAGAACATACAATATATTATTGTGCATTTGTAGGACACAATTTTAGGAAAGGTATTGAGTATATTGGATTAAGCGAAATGTGTTTACACAAAAATGTACGCAAGTACAGCCACATCTGGCATGGTCAAAGTCGAACCAGCGAACAAAAAATTGTTTTCGTGCAACAAGGCCGAGTGCAGAGTATTTCACCGATGAAAAAAAGCACTTACACACTACGACTAGGACATGTTTTTGTACCTCAAGCCAGCGGACGATAGAAAATAAGTTATTTTCTGTGTATTTTTCTGATTGGTCGGTTATGACAAATAACCGACCAATCATAAAAATACAATATCGATATGGTATTCGCTTGCGAACAAGCCAAATATCTTTGCACTGTCACACAAATGTCTTTCTCATACATATTTAATAATTTTATGTAATCTGTCAAATGAAATATACGCCTTGTACATATATATACATAGGGTGTAACAGAATTGAGTACACTAACATTGAGGGATAATAGATTTAGAGCTACTGACCATAAAATTATTATATAAGAAAATTCAATTTTTTAAGAACGCATATTCCTGAAACCTTGCAGACCATACCAGGAACGTATTAAGGTAAAAGCGTCAAAGTAAGAATAAGCGAAGGTATTGGCCAATAATACAATTTTATTGGCCACGAAGGTTCTCAGCACTCGTAAATGCCGCCCCGTCCCACCTAACCCGCCACCGACGGCGTCGACGGTTCAACCCTTTTATCTCGGCCGTCCACTTTATTTGCCGGGGACGGAGCCCGGATGCGTCGGTATTCAAATGCCGCGCCTCGCTATTGCCGAATAGCGGGCGCGTTAGTGGCGCCATCTGAATGTCCTCGCACAACTCCAGAACTAATCAAGCTAATCTAGTGTATTTACTAGCCTCACATGGCTACTAAATCCGATTTTGCAGCAGCGGGGGAAGTGAAAAGGGTGGCCGATGGGTCCCGGAAACTAGCCACCCCGTCCGTTCTTCTCACTATACATATAACGCGTGTTGCACAGGATAATTACATTACCTACGTACGGGGGGTCTCCACGGGTTATCCTAGTTAATGCCCTTCCTGTCTGTCTATTCGACACGTCAACTTGCGTCGCTGTGCAAGTTGCAGCACAGCGACGCAAGTTGCAATACAATACAACTGCCAGATTGTTGTTTAATTTTTATTTACGCTGTTAGCAGCTAGTAGCAAATCAATTTATGTCCGCAGGATGCAGGGCACTGTGTATATAATATCCTCAAACTACTTAGCCTGATACTATAACTATGTATACGGTTCCTATAATAATATTACTCCGTTACTATACATACTCTGTCCAGAAGCCGATCAAATTCGTGGCGGACGGAATAGTTTTATTGTCAATATTCGGTATACGGTGCATTATAGGGTACATAATGCGATACCTAGGCAGGAGTTTACCCCGGGGTTTATTACGTTTAAATGCATCCAATCAATTCCGGACCGCATCGATTTCGGATTTGAATTTTTAATCCGGATTCTGATGCCGCTCCGCACTCCAGCCCGGCCCGTTGCGTTCCATCTATCCTAGCGACCGCGCCAAATTAGATGCGCAAATTTTAAGCGCGATTACCTCCACCGATATTGGACAAACCGCTCTTTATTAATACCACCGCGGTTGTATATTAACTTAAATTATGGCACGGCGAAGAAGCGAAGACGATACGGCTTAAGTCGGCTGTAAAATTTTAATTACGATGTTATTATCTGTTGGTTTTAATAGTTTCGCTATTTATGGGATTTATAATAATAATAATAATAATAATTGAATTGTTTACTGTGAGTTATTAAACTAAAATGGAACTTATAAAAACTTGTTCTGCAAATTAGGTTTGGATCTACGTTTGAAATGGCTGGCAATCGCCATGAAAGGTTTTTAATGGACGATTGTCGTCGCCCTTCTGCAACAATAATTTAATTGTGCATAACCCATTTGCGCCCTACGGTATAGCACACCCCCAAGCAGCATAGCGAGGGCCTTGGTCCATATTTATTGCATTCTTCCGCACTCCATTTTAATCGGGCCATCTCTGGCGACCCTTTTCAAATAGGAACGAAACTGTACGACTGAGGGTTGTTGTTGGGGATGGTGTAGGATGTATCCAGTAGTGGTTGGGTCCATAGTATTCCTTATCTTTATTGTGGTAAAGCTTTTGTGTGTACACGTATAGCAGAAGATGAGCTCTGAGCGCCTAGCATCACTTTGCACCGGGCGAATGGTAATTTTATATTTAGATACGGTGGAGGAGGCTTTATTGTCGAGGCGCGAAAACATTTATCCGTTACAGGATCCTTTCAGCGGCCTTCGCCCGCCTCCGGGGGCATTCCATTCAATTTGTAAAAGCCGCGGGAAGAAGTGAAAAGTCTCGTTCGAATAATAGAGTGCTAAAGCGTTCCTGTATTTTATCCATTCTCATCCACACTTGTGGCCATGGACGCCGACAGAAAATATTCCACAGGGGACACGATTTTCTTGCAAAAAAAATTATAACAACTGGATAATGCCCGAGGTACATACAAACTTTTGTGTCTTACCCGTATTAAATGTCTTTGACACTTGACAATAAACCTGTTATTTTACGTCGAAACTAGCATTCAACCTAACAGCACCGGCGCCTATGGTTCTTGTCCTTTTCTTTACCATCTAGTATCATGCGGACGTGGTTCCTTTTTTCTTTCCTTAAACGCCTCCTACCCCGTCTCGAGAAATCTCGGACGTGAACAGCAACTGGAAATGTATACCAGATAAACGCAAAGTTATTATTATTATCGCAGCAGACGCTCTTGCTCAAGGAAGTGTGAGATTTTAATGCCCAGCTTTGCGTCACGGACGTAAATAAGAATATTGTATAAGGCCCCTTCAAGAGCGTATTCCGAGGTTATCTTAACTATTTTTCTACCCTCTCTAATACCGCGTATCTTTCTCAATGTTCTGTGTAATGCTAGCTGTACGACTAAGGGTTGTTGTTGGGGATGGTGTACGTTGAATAGAAAAGAATTGTGTATTATGGTTTTATTAGTGAATACATAAACTAAAGGATTCTTATGATGCCTTTTCGCAAACTGCTATTAACGAAATTAGTATACTAATAAACGATTGATATCTTATTAGTCACTTACCCCCATTAACTACAGCCTTTCTAAAAGTTCGTTATTTAATTGGCTGAATTCGCTGTGTAGATAACTTAACAATATTATATCAAAGCCTCTTTTTGCACGAGCAGCATTGTAAGATATTTCCGCATCGTTAGCGTCAAAGTTAACTAGCTCGTGAACAGTTTAAAGAGAGATGGATTAATGGACTTACGAGATCGCGAGATTTATCCCATATAAATCCTGGTAAAGGATAATGCCAATCCTGATTACTCATTTTTTGCTGGTGGCGCTCTCGCCCGTTTTCCAATTTGTACTTTAAAAACTTTCGGCGAACGCTATTTTTTACAAGCAACTCCATTACGGTCAAAATTTTTTCAGCTCGTTTCCTTTACTCGTACCGTTCTTTTTTTATTATTCGGGCCTTCGTGTCCGTTTTGTTACACCGTATATACCTTTTCCAATGCATTCCAGTGTTGTGTTCGGTCGGCGGACCGTTTCCATTCGTATCTAGGGGGTTGAGGGGGTGGTTAAGGGAACCTCACTCGAAAATACGCAACTTTTTGCTTCCCGCGTCCGTTTTGTCTTTTTATATTCCGCAAACGGACCGTGACCATGCCTCGAGCGACCGCGGAGGCCAGAGCCCTCTATCATAGGTGGTGTGTTATCAGCGTAGCGCAATTTTTCCGAATCCCCGCACAGACCCGTCCAGATAAAAGTCTAATTTAAGTTTTGATACCGACGCGTTTATAACACGGAAAAAGTATCTGAAACCTGAAAATATTATCTGCAGATTGCTTGGTGTTTGTGCTGAACGTTGTGCGGATATTCGAATGTTTCCCTGATTTAACTCGTAAAACATTTGTTTTAAATTATTATAACCGGCGCCTCCGCCAAAATGTTTCATTGATATTTTTTTTTCTTCAGTAGATTTCAATAAGTTCACTAGACTAGAAAATTTCTAGTGCATTAAATAATCGTCAATCTTAAACCATAGTGCAGATAATATCTCTCGTATTCTAACGACTGCGCCAATTATGTTCAGCTGAAATTTAACCTGAAAATTCTACTGGAACAACCGGAAACCGGCCGACAGTGACGTATATAAAGAATGCGGGCATTCCATATTAAATAATCGCCGTCTGTGAGGGGTAGAGGCTGCTTCCCTTCGGCGGATCTCCAGGGATCTCATTACATCGGCCATTCTTGTAGAACGCGACGGTGCAATTGTGGTTTATTGGGGACGTAAATCCAAGCGGGCGGCGGTGCTCTGCCCTTGCCATCTACCGCGCATAAATTGGGTCATACTTATATTTACAAAGTTGCGGTTTGTTCGTAGTTGAACCGGTGCCGGGTACGAAGAAGAGGAATAAGAATAGGGAAGGGAGGAAGGCCGCCACGTATCCGACGCCCGCGAGGCGCTTGTTTACGATGTATTTTATTAAATGCACGCGCCACCGGCTGCCTCCACAGCCGCCTCCGCAGCCCGGACCACCTTGTTCACCTTTTTAATAAATTTTCAAGCGACCCGAACCCTCCACGGGGGTCTATGTACTTACCCTCTCTGCTTACCGAACCATGCAACCAATGAATACACAGAATATGTATACCCTAAACGTTTTATTGTGTATCGGTATAACAGAAATCGCATATGTAGCCAAAAAATCACGTCGGATTTGTTCTTTCAAGTTTTCCAAACCCTTTGGTCTAAAACCCCTGTTTTTTTTTTTAATCACGTTAATATGTATTTTTTAAGTTTAAGTAATATTGACTTGTAAACTTTTTTCTAATGGCAAGTGTATACGTTGGTCTTTTCGCACAATAAATGAATTATTATTAAATTTCTTACATGACATAACACTGTGTTATCCTTTTACTGACGTTAGGTTGAGGTCCAGAAAGGCTGTGGTTTGACGAAGTTGAAGAATAATAATAGCCTAGGTTATGTACACCCTAAGTTGGGTTGGGTCCTTGAATTTATATTGTTTTACCTGACATTTGCAGTTATTTATACCATTATTCTTGATATTATATTGTTCATTAGACTCTCTCAATAATTGAGATAGCTCGAGACATTTGCAGAATCGATTATAATTAATTCTACACTTTTTAGACCACCATTCTCCAAACTGCAACGACTTTACTTGCAACGACTTTACTTTGAACAAATGTTGAAGACGTGCTTCTTTAGTACATACCTGCTTTTCACAAGTTGTGAGTCAAAGATGCAAGTCAACGATGCAAGAAAACTTATTTCTTAAAGTTGTCCCTTGCTCCAAGAAGCGTCGTGCTTAACCTTCTGTCAAAATTCACCCTTCTCACACGGCAAGCTATCCCGGGTGATACACCAGGAGGAAATTTACGGGTCTATTTTCGCAGACTTTACCCGGGAAGGTGGCCCGGGTAATATTGTAGCGAGGTAAACAAATATTACGATGCAGAGACGGTCCTAAGGCGTCCGCTTACTTCGTACATGCCAGCAACACCGTCAAAATAAAACCGTTCATTTATTAATTCGGTTCCCGGCTGAGTCATTCAGGAGAGCAATAAAAACGTCACCGTGTATCCGACAATTTTCATCCGGCCATTTCTTCCTCTTGAAATGTGTTCCCTTCTCGCCCAGTGACGCCCCAGAAAAGTATTCTCGTCAAGAGACCCTTAATTGCTTATTTAACATTTTATTGCCTGCGTAATGGTCAGGACCGCCCTTGTCTTATCGCGTTGATCTCGACCAGAATACGGCGAACCAGCATCGCATTAACAAAACTTTTTACTGAGTTTTGCTAATCTCCGAGAAGGCCTGTTTTGTTTAAGCTGCTCGGCTCCGTTGATGGCGGGTTGTCTCGCTGCTTCTCCAACTGTACTTGGTTCTTTTATTGGTGGCCAGATGGCTCTGGTGCGGTTCGCTTCTCTCCACTCTAATTAGCTAACGCACAAATTGAAAAGTTTATTTTGATAATGAGCTTAGCGTTCCACGGTAGTACCTACCCTTTGAAACAACTTCTGACGGTGACTGAGCACGTAAGCCGTCGGTCCGATGCAATCCGGGCGCTCTTTTCTTTATTTACAAACTTGCCAGCCTCATCTGGAGCGTTCTGTTTACAAGGTTTGACGTTTTCTCTTGTGAGCTTCTTAAAACAACTCTTCGTCATGCTGGATTATATATTCGACAGTTTTTAAAGCTCCAACTTAGAGAAAACTCATACAACAGAAGAATATTTCCAACTTATGTATTGTTTGATGTTTGATTGAGTTGGATACATCCGATTTTGACCAAACTGATCAACCCTCATAATCAATCAAATAGAAAATAAACACAGGAAAGACTATATCAGGATCGGACATTTATGTTGCAGTCTTAAGGCGTAAGGTGAGTGATTTAATACAATTCGTATTAGGAAATCTATCATATATGACTTGGACCGAGAAATGAGCTCTAACTGAAGAAAATTTCGACCAATACACGACCCTAGACATGTATATGCTTTCTTAACCAACTTAAACTTAAACGGAATAATCAAGTACAGAATCCGCGATTATTTTCCTCGTTTATTTCGCAAATAAAGTCTAAGCAGCTCTGTAGATTCGAGTGGAGGTATCCTCTTGTCTATCTGCTCGAATGTACGCAGAAGAACTTAAAACTTCAAAGGCAACGCGGACGGTGCGCTCGTTATCAAAATAAAGTTTTCAATTTGCGTTTGCTAATTAGAGTAAGAGGAAGCAAACCGCAACAGGAGCCATCTGGCCTTTGTATTTACCCGATCTTTGTAATAAGCAATTTCATTATACCTCCGGTAATTTTATATGCTTTTAATCCGCTCCTCGGCATTATTATGTTTGAGGTATTAAGTTTTGTTTGTGCCTCGTGTCTATTATTACTGAGACACTCAATTAGTTTGCGCGGAATTCAGGTTTTAATCTCTTAATGTTGAAATAAAATGACTGGGTAAATCTGTGTCAATTGGTACGAATAAATTGTTTTTTGAATCAATATTCCAGTGTGTTTTTGTAAAAGGGCATTGGGCTAAGTGTAAGAATGACATTATTGTCGGGCTAGTTGAAATTCAACTGGAGTCGCTGCTTCGGTCGCATTTTTAATTAACTTCTATAAATTGCGAAGCGTTCCTTTATATTAAAATGCAAATGGGGGTTGAGGGGGTGCATTTCGCGGAAGTTTTATTTTGAAATATCATTTCCATGTCAAAAAGTGTGTGTGGCGTTTTATTAAAAGGTTCAAGGAGCGATTTCGCGTGGTCTCGTTGTATACAGCTCGCCGCTTCCGAGAAGAAAGTGAGACGCGTAAAAACGTCAAATTAAAATATTTAAAATGTATTACGGGTTGCGTTTGCGGCCGCGACCGCCTCGGAATATTTCGCGGCGATTAAATTCGCATAAAGAACGGCGTGCCTTTTACTGCGCTTTGATCTTTGACACCATTGTTTCGGCGTGTCGCCGTTACTGAAAATCGTAAAGCAAAAAAAAACCGCCCCTTTATTTCGTCCTTTTTTACGATTCCTTCCCGCCAACATCGAATTTACTTGTATCGGATTGTCTAAACGCGTTTTTTTACAACCCCAAAAGGCGGATTTTTCAATATAGACTATAATTTGTTCACTGTAGGTATACCTTGTTTATCTCTAAGTATCTCATAATATCACTTAACCCAAGATATCCTTAGAATGACTCACTGGTAAAACAAAAGTGGAGGGAGACGAATGAAGCGAAGGAAAAGTAACTGGATTATCGATGAAAAATCCGGGACAATTACGGCTGGTTGGGTGGAAATGCCGTTAGATAGCGACACCGTCGCGACCACCTGAGGAGAGAGTGGATGCTTTTAAAGGAATAGAATTACGTGGCTCGCCTTCCCGCTGGCTGCCTCCCTTGACCGCCAATATACTGTAAATGTTACCGCAAGCCATCGACCCCGATAAAATTGCCAGCGGGAAGGGTTGGTGGAAGTGACGTACTCCCTTAATTGACTTCCACGGATATATACGGTACTCTTTGAGTTTTCTGTATGAAGTAATAAATTCTTCGGTGTGCCGATATCCAGCAAAAAAGTAGAAATGACGCAGAGAAGGCGTCTTAAATTATTTACGGTCGATCTCGTTATAAGCACGCGAGAGGTCGCATGGTACAACATCCGGCCGACATGCCAAACAAGGTAACGTTTCGCAACATCGCCGGTCCTGCACCGGGTCGTGGAGCACGGAACAGACGGTGATGCTTTAATGCGAAACAATAAGGTTGTCGTGCGAGTGAGTGAGAGGCAGAGAGATGGTGAAGAGAGTGGGTTGCTAATAAACCGCGAGGAGATACTGCCTTCCAACGACACAAATCCACGCCACCGACCGACCGACGTATCCTTATTTACGCGACGACACGGGAACATCTCCAACTCGAACGCTCGTCTTGCGCTCGTCGTATCGTACGTCGAAAGCGAAGAACAAGAGTACGTCTCGGTAAGATAGGAGAAAAAGGCGAAATAAAGTCCTTCACCTCCATCGTCTCGCGCTCCACTCGCGTCGAAATATCCACGAGGAATTTACAACGTCTCCACTGCTATACGTATCGATGTAAGGAGCTTGAAGGACCGACCGCGCCACACTTTTCCTTCGTTCTTTATCTGCGGAACTCTGGCAAAAATACTGGTGTACCTTTGCTATATTCCACACCTAAATAATTCTTATAACAATCCTTAGAATATTCTAGGAACATTCTCCTCTTCGTGTACGAGATAATTGCAAATATCCTGTGCTCATGTTCATTTCTTTCGCGGGCAGGCCGAGCAATAAATTCTCGCTCCACCGCGTGTCCAAATAACAGTAAAAATAAAGCGTATGAGGGACTACGGAGTTATGTTAAGTTATTCAGTGTGGCGCGGTGTTGTCAACAAGAATAGTGAAGACGGTGCATTCGCCGCGCCGAAATAGACCCGGGGCAAAGACGGAATCTTGTAAAACAGTATATTTCCAACGTCGGCTGACAAATGTTCTCATAATGGATACTGAGATATAGCGCCAACTGGCAAAACTCCAACTACAGTTACATACAGGACCTTCTATTACATACGTCCATACATTTCGCTGCGCGAGACTCTAGCTAGGAGGAGTCTGGAGCTTGGGGGAACACCCGAACTTTTGCCTCATTCCCGAAACCATACGGATTAACCGGCTTACGGAATCATCAATCTCTCTTTTTCTATTGGTCTCGGATAGAAAGAGATAGACTGCGGGATTCCGCCGACGCATACGCAGTCACCGACTAGAGAATAGCCTCCCTGCTCGCTCTCTCTCTGACCATTTATAACCTCGAGCGCAATTTTGGTGCTGTACAGAGAGCAGCCGACGATGGCGATTACATACTTTTAGCGCGCGACTTTATTAAACGCCACCCGGCAATTACTGACATCCAGACGACCCCCGAATGAGTTAGGAACATGCCCTTTACGTCTATTATATATTATACCGAACAAACGACGTCCCAGCACCCAATTACCAATTAATATATACGACAAATTGTGATATTTCGATCAAATTTACGACATGGGATTTATTACTCAATTTATTTATTTATTTTTTAATTTATTAAGTCATATTTTATAATAGGTAATAAATAATGGCTATATTTCTGTTGAATATCTCAGTTTTTTGGGGGTTTTCTTCACGTATTGATGTATATTCTGTATGTAGTTGCTGTATTGTCTTCTGTGTTGTCATCTGGAAGTTGTTCATACCCAGAACGTGGCCGAAAGCAACATCTATACTGAAGAATTGCCAACAGTGCAAATATTACAATAATACCGGACAATATTGAAGTTGAAATAATGTAAAAATCAAATAGGGTGTAACCGCATTGCTTCACAAAATCGGGATCTAGTAGAGTTTTATACAGATATATATCTACAAAGAAATAATAAAGGGTTAAGAATAATTATTTATGGTAATAATGCTCACCGTAGAACAATATACCGCAACCAATCGAGCACAGTATGCAATAGGCAATCACTCCCCACCACATCAAACTTAAAATAAATCTTCTGAATAACTCTTCTATCAAACCATAAATCCCTAAAAAAATTTTTTTATGATGGTTGAAAATCAAAAAAAAAAAGTTTTTTGTACGCACCTATTACAAGGAGCGATCTGGGTATCCAATTGTTGATGGGACAAGCATCTATATATCTAGCAACCATAACAATCATGGCGATAAAGTGCGCTGGTAAGTAAATAGTACACAAAACGTGCCATCCTTTGATATAAAAAGAAAATTTTAGCTTATGATTGAACACAGTTGAATTAAATACTTACCTAAACAAATTTTGTTGAGCACTTCACTGTATCCGCGTAATAATGGTTTGCCAAATATTTTTGTTAGCATGACTGCTGTCACTCGGTTGATATCATCTGCTATAATACCAGTTGAAGTTAGAACCTGCGGAAACCACCAGAGTCGCAGATAAGCAGTCATATAATAAAACACAGCAGCTTCATTGGTCAACAACTCTCACCTTGAATTGCAGAAAACTGCAGTCAGCAATTTTCTGCGAGAACCGGTGCAGTGACTCACTTCCGAATTGATTGTCGAAACTTAAGTAAGGGAATGGTTTGTGGTTTATTGCTAACAGATAACCTACATGTTGTACGGATCTCACTAAAGATAAGATTAGTTTACGGAGAATCAGAAATGCCGGTTTTTATACTGATAAAAAATAACATTATTATATAAGTATGTATATAAGTATGTATATTTTACCAATGCGGATTTTGCTAGCCAGGGTTTATCTGGTACGATAGATAAGGCGTGCGGAGGGTTAATGTAAACACTAGGGAAAGTAACCTAGAGGCTCGAGAAAGAGGCCAGGCAGTACCATAGACTGCCTCTAGGGGTCTAGTTGTGTGAAATGTGTTGTTGCTGCAGTATTGTAAAGTGGCTCTAGGGGTATAGTTGTGTGGAAAGTATTGTTGTTCTTCTAGAATAATATAGACATGGAGTCATATAACTTGGGCTTGTCGTGGAGACATGGAGTTATATGGCTTGGGCTTGTCGAGGATAGTATAGACATGGAGTCATATAACTTGGGCTTGTCATGGAGACATGGAGTTATATGGCTTGGGCTTGTCGAGGATAGTATAGACATGGAGTCATATAACTTGGGCTTGTCGTGGAGACATGGAGTTATATGGCTTGGGCTTGTCGAGGATAGTATAGACATGGAGTCATATAACTTGGGCTTGTCGTGGAGACATGGAGTTATATGGCTTGGGCTTGTCGAGGATAGTATAGACATGGAGTCATATAACTTGGGCTTGTCGTGGAGACATGGAGTTATATGGCTTGGGCTTGTCGAGGATAGTATAGACATGGAGTCATATAACTTGGGCTTGTCATGGAGACATGGAGTTATATGGCTTGGGCTTGTCGAGGATAGTATAGACATGGAGTCATATAACTTGGGCTTGTCGTGAAGACATGGAGTTATATGGCTTGGGCTTGTCGAGGATAGTATAGACATGGAGTCATATAACTTGGGCTTGTCATGGAGACATGGAGTTATATGGCTTGGGCTTGTCGAGGATAGTATAGACATGGAGTCATATAACTTGGGCTTGTCGTGGAGACATGGAGTTATATGGCTTGGGCTTGTCGAGGATAGTATAGACATGGAGTCATATAACTTGGGCTTGTCGTGGAGACATGGAGTTATATGGCTTGGGCTTGTCGAGGATAGTATAGACATGGAGTCATATAACTTGGGCTTGTCGTGGAGACATGGAGTTATATGGCTTGGGCTTGTCGAGGATAGTATAGACATGGAGTCATATAACTTGGGCTTGTCGTGGAGACATGGAGTTATATGGCTTGGGCTTGTCGAGAATAGTATGACATGGAGTCATATGATTTGGGCTTGTCGTGGAGACATGGAGTCATATGATTTGGGCTTGTCGAGGAGAATATAGACATGGAGTCAGATGCATATGACTTGGACTTGTCTATCTTCCTGGGTACCATAATAGGATATTATGTGTGTTCCCCCATGACTTGCACCGGTATATGGTAGCAATGGCACTGGCTAGTGCATTCCGCTCTGCTTCACTGTGTGTGTAAAGTTCCATCCAGGTTGTGGTTGATTTGGAGGGTTTTAGGTGTGATAAGATAAAGTGTGCAGATGACCAAGCTAGCCTATGAGTCCAAGGAAATAGACGACATGGACTGGGACTGAAGTCTGGGGACAGGAGTCCCCGGGTAAGTTAACCTTACACTGTATCGTTATCGCTGTTTAAAGAGGGTATTTCTATATTGTTATATGATACGCGGGGATGTGTAGCCGTCCGGTGCCGATCGGGAGAGCCGCGGATTCCTTCCAATAGCGTGATAATCCATTTACCAATGACGTGTCATATCGGTGAGTTATTATCAATCTATTAAGCATGTTGCAGTTTGGTATCAGATGAACCTGTTTTAGTAATTATGAAAAAATGAAGTGCGGCAAAAATTCTAGCCAACATGTATATAAGTATTAAAAATACACATATAAACATTAAACACGTATTCAAATATTACATATAGCTGATACAAAGCACACATAGATTAAAATTAATATTGGGATTCCGCAAGGATCAACATTTGGACCACTTTGTTTCCATATTATGGAGTTCTTGTGTTCTCTTCTGGCAGCTGTTCATAACCAGACCTTGTGCATGAACCGCATCTATACTGAGCGATTAGTAGCACTATAGTTATTAAAACTATACTATTTAAAATTATTGATGAGAAGCAGAAAAACTGGAATATGGTAAAGTTGCATTTCTTTACAAAATCAGGATCAAATATGGTTTTGTTTAGATCGAGATCTGTAAGAAGAAAGAAGAATTTAGGGATTGCTGTTTTCTTATACACAACAAATATATAAATTTGATTTAATAATATTACTCACTGTAACCTAAAATACTGCAACCAATGGCGCACAGAATATAATAAGCAACCGCGCCCCACCACACCAAAGGTACAATAAATCTTCTGAAAAACTCTTCTATTACGCCATAGATTCCTGAAAAATATTTCAACCAATGAATAATTTTTATAAATATATATAATAACATTTTTAATGTACACTTTACCCATTATAATCAGTAATCTTGGTATCCAATTATTAATTTGACAAGCGTCTATATATTTTCCACCCATAACAATCATGGCGACGAATTGTACAGGTAAATATACGGTACACAGAACGTGCCATACTGCACCATGAAAACGATACTAAATACAGTTTATGTCTTTATTTTTACAGAGTGGCAATAAATACTTACCTAAACAAATTTTATTAAGCACTTCTTTGTTACCGCGTAGCAAAGGTTCACCAAATATCTTCGTTAACATGATGGCACAAACGTTGTTGATTACTATCTGCTAGCAGATAATATACTTATTGCAGGAAACTCGCTAATGATAAGATTAGCTTACGGAGAATCCGTATTGCTAATAGGTATTTCATTCAGTAAATACTGACATAACTTGAATGTTATATTATATCTGACGTTTCTTTGAACTAGTGTTATTATATACGTATACACTGTACAGGTAGTAGCATACATGTTTAATCTCGTGGCATATCACCGCTTATCAAAAGAAAACGAATGAAACCAGCCTTTAGAATGCGTGCTGAACTCTACATACTTGGCAATGCAAAATTTCATCTGAATACATTTGGCATTCATATTAGGTCGATTCATCGCTGTAGGCAAGTGGTAAGCAAAACTCGCGGAAGCCGTATTCAAAGGCGGACATAATAAATACTAGACCATTGATGGTTGGACGGTCGGCAATAATTCACACTTCCTTTTGCCCTCTGTGTGTGTGCGCGCTCTCCGCTTTAGTGCGCGGCCATATTGGAGCTTCGCTCCTAGTAGAGAGCCTAGCTGCGCTCCACGTATTGAGTCGCCTAGCGCCAAGTATCTATGCAACGGCGCGAGGAGCGCAGCTAGGCTCTCTACTAGGAGCGAAGCTCCAATATGGCCGCGCACTGTACACACGTTGCCGACTGACCGGTTAACCGTGCCGGCGCTTTATTACCGTTCATACGTCAGAAATTCGCACAGAAAACGAAACATGCAAAGCATTCCTAATTTTAATTCAAGTCTCTGATATCGGACGCTCAAGCCCGTAAATCTCAGCAGATGTTGCAAGCCTAGCTAAAGCGGCGCACTGCGCTCGACACATTAATTTCTCTGGCTGCTTGAAGTCCGTAATTATTCAGATTTGTAGGAGAAATAACACTTAGTTTTATGCTGATTTTGTGAAAAAAAAAATAGTCGAATATTTATGTTCACCAATTTTATAATACGCTAAACTCTTGGTAACCAGATCGTACGCTAGGTTCGGATTCACCTTTTGTCGTTGAGAAAACTTTTATTTATAAATAGGAACAGTGCGGTACGTGATCGTTGGGGAAAGGTCGAGGCGGCTACACTCGCGTTGCACAAGGAATAAATTTTCTTAATGTCGCAGATTGTGTGCCGTAATCTCAGCGTCCAATCCAATATCCAGGCTAGCTCTGGCGTCTGCTGGCGCCGTTCTATGCCCTCCGAGAGAGCCAAGCAAACATTGACTGGTCGTTGTCGTCTTATCGCAGATCTAATCTCCGATCGCGTAAATCAAAACAATCGAGGATCGGGACCCAGAATAGAACCTTGCGCGCTCGAGATAAATACTGTTACGGTTTCGTCTCAAACAATAAGACCCCCCCGCGGATACATTTTCTCTTTGGATTTGGTATAACAGATGTTGGCCAAAGGTTTCGTCGTTCGTTGAAAAATAAATTTTGTCTTCAATTCCCTTTTATCAAGTTTCCACGCGTCTAAGTGCAATATTCGATGATGAAGTTTCAGAAAAATTATTTTTGAGATTACCAAACATTCAGCGCTTAAGACGCGTTGTTACCATTACTGATTGGACTGATGTCAAATGCGTTCTGCCCAAACTTTGCTTGTCATCCCGCAGTGCCTTCCTGACAAATAACCACGGACATATTGATAAACATAACACAATGGGCGAGTTTCTTATCGCTAATCAAATCACTTCAATATATCCAGGAGGGTTGTTCATCCCACCAACAAAACTGCGTGTCATTCCGGATCTATGTGTCCGTATGTGTCTGTATGTGTGTGTTTGATGTGTCTATGTATGTGTTCTCTGTTCCGCATGAAGTGAAACTTTGCTGTGGTAAAATATGTTCATAAGTTTTCCCCTTCTGACTATCTGCTCGTGAGTTGATAGTGTGGGGTCAGACCCTCCATTCTACCCTCTCAATTAATACATCCCGTATTATTTTATGTAATACTGTACTCGTGTGTGCGATAAAGCTAACGCATTATTGAGTTGTTAAATTCGCGACACCCATAAAGCGGCCTGCTGTTCGGCTATATTCGAAAATGTTAATGGCACTTTGCTTTTAATGGGTCCGTTGAGTTCTTTCGACCGAAATGTCAACTATATTTTCCGTCATACGATAGATAAGATCTCCTGTGTAAAGTTCACATGTAAAAAATAATTACACGATTGATTATAGATGCATATTTAAGATTACATTGCTGCAGAAATTATTTGTTCCAGATTATATTTGCAAACGGCATTTTCTTTTGTTTCCCTTTCATCCACTTTAAAAGTTTGATCTAACAGGAAATACAGCATACATTAGGTGTCCATGGCTTTTTTTTTTTCAGATATGTCACTTTGATGACTTGATCTATGACAAGTGATGTTAGGTCAAGGTGATCACTGTTCTGGTTGTAGGATCCTTGTTTTCTTGTGTTATTGATGGATACAGATTGGCGTCTATCTCGTTCCCATTTTCGAAGACAATAATTCAAAAAGCATTAATATAAAAACAGTCATCTGAATTTGCATAAAATAGTGGATGACGCCGGGCCGACTGGCTTGTACAAAAGGCCTAAGAGATTGATTATTTTGTTTTGTTGGCTCCCCGCACGCGGGACGATTATCAAGCAAAAATTTCTGTCGGTTTTTGGCAAAGTGCCTTATCACGGCACTTAAAGCTAGTCCGAATAGCTAGAATAACTGGAATTCTGTCGTAAACACGGACCGTGGTATTTTGTAACCCGGGTTTTATTTAAATAAATTGCCCTAAATAACTCCTTAATATCCACAGTGGTGTTGCACGAGTTCCCCATAATGCAGTGGCGTCCCGCTGCTTGTGTCAAGGTCGCCCAATTAAGCGAATAAATCTCTGACATCTTGGGCTTTTCCAGCACAAAACATGCTCGATCAATCACGGCATACTCATTGACAAATTTTTCACTCTTAATAACTATTTTCCGGAACGACGAAGCTTTTCCTGTGCATTAATCTTTGTTATTTTGCGGACAAACACAACTTGTCGATTCAGATTTTGAAAAGATGCTCCATATATTTCATACTCAGTGAGAAACAATCATGTAAAAGAATCATGTTTTTTATACAATGTATATCTTTGCAGTGTATAAATTCAGTAATTTGCCGGTTAATAATGCTAGCCATTGCACTGATTGATATTGGCAACATTTAAGGGACTTTTATTTGCCAATAAAAGGCAATTTTCCGGCTGGTCGAACCCTCCTCAGCGAAAAACCGTCAGCGTGTCATGGGCAGTGACATTTCGCAGGATCTTACATCAGAACGAGACAAATACCGTAAAATCACTCCTGACGACATAAAAGATGTCCAAAGTGGTTGAATCAGTAGAAAATCGCTGAAGACTTAACATAAACAAATTCTTAAATCGTGATGCTATTTTCCGGAACGACGAAGCTTTTCCTGTGCATTAATCTATTTTCCGGAACGACGAAGCTTTTCCTGTGCATTAATCTTTGTTATTTTGCGGACAAACACAAATTTTCTTGTCGATTCAGATTTTGAAAAGATGCTCCATATATTTCATACTCAGTGAGAAACAATCATGTAAAAGAATCATGTTTTTTATACAATGTATATCTTTGCAGTGTATAAATTCAGTAATTCGCCGGTTAATAATGCTAGCCATTGCACTGATTGATATTGGCAACATTTGAGGCACTTTTATTTGCCAATAAAAGGCAATTTTCCGGCTGGTCGAACCCTCCTCAGCGAAAAACCGTCAGCGTGTCATAGGCAGTGACATTTCGCAGGATCTTACATCAGAACGAGACAAATACCGTAAAATCACTCCTGACGACATAAAAGATGTCCAAAGTGGTTGAACCAGTAGAAAATCGCTGAAGACTTAACATAAACAAATTCTTAAATCGTGATGCTATTTTCCGGAACGACGAAGCTTTTCCTGTGCATTAATCTATTTTCCGGAACGACGAAGCTTTTCCTGTGCATTAATCTTTGTTATTTTGCGGACAAACACAAATTTTCTTGTCGATTCAGATTTTGAAAAGATGCTCCATATATTTCATACTCAGTGAGAAACAATCATGTAAAAGAATCATGTTTTTTATACAATGTATATCTTTGCAGTGTATAAATTCAGTAATTCGACGGTTAATAATGCTAGCCATTACACTGATTGATATTGGCAACATTTAAGGCACTTTTATTTGCTAATTAAAGGCAATTTTCCGGCTGGTCGAACCCTCCTCAGCGAAAAACCGTCAGCGTGTCATAGGCAGTGACATTTCGCAGGATCTTACATCAGAACGAGACAAATACCCTAAAATCACTCCTGACGACATAAAAGATGTCCAAAGTGGTTGAACCAGTAGAAAATCGCTGAAGACTTAACATAAACAAATTCTTAAATCGTGATGCTATTTTCCGGAACGACGAAACTTTTCCTGTGCATTAATCTATTTTCCGGAACGACGAAGCTTTTCCTGTGCATTAATCTTTGTTATTTTGCGGACAAACACAAGTTTTCTTGTCGATTCAGATTTTGAAAAGATGCTCCATATATTTCATTCTCAGTGAGAATCAATCATGTTAAAGAATCATGTTTTCTATACAATGTATATCTTTGCAGTGTATAAATTCAGTAATTCGCCGGTTAATAATGCTAGCCATTGCACTGATTGATATTGGCAACATTTGAGGCACTTTTATTTGCCAATAAAAGGCAATTTTCCCGCTGGTCGAACCCTCCTCAGCGAAAAACCGTCAGCGTGTCATAGGCAGTGACATTTCGCAGGATCTTACATCAGAACGAGGCAAATACCGTAAAATCACTCCTGACGACATAAAAGATGTCCAAAGTGGTTGAACCAGTAGAAAATCGCTGAAGACTTAACATAAACAAATTCTTAAATCGTGATGCTATTTTCCGGAACGACGAAGCTTTTCCTGTGCATTAATCTATTTTCCGGAACGACGAAGCTTTTCCTGTGCATTAATCTTTGTTATTTTGCGGACAAACACAAGTTTTCTTGTCGATTCAGATTTTGAAAAGATGCTCCATATATTTCATACTCAGTGAGAAACAATCATGTAAAAGAATCATGCTTTTTATACAATGTATATCTTTGCAGTGTATAAATTCAGTAATTCGCCGGTTAATAATGCTAGCCATTACACTGATTGATATTGGCAACATTTGAGGCACTTTTATTTGCCAATAAAAGGCAATTTTCCGGCTGGTCGAACCCTCCTCAGCGAAAAACCGTCAGCGTGTCATAAGCAGTGACATTTCGCAGGATCTTACATCAGAACGAGACAAATACCGTAAAATCACTCCTGACGACATAAAAGATGTCCAAAGTGGTTGAACCAGTAGAAAATCGCTGAAGACTTAACATAAACAAATTCTTAAATCGTGATGCTATTTTCCGGAACGACGAAGCTTTTCCTGTGCATTAATCTATTTTCCGGAACGACGAAGCTTTTCCTGTGCATTAATCTTTGTTATTTTGCGGACAAACACAAGTTTTCTTGTCGATTCAGATTTTGAAAAGATGCTCCATATATTTCATACTCAGTGAGAAACAATCATGTAAAAGAATCATGTTTTTTTATACAATGTATATCTTTGCAGTGTATAAATTCAATAATTCGCCGGTTAATAATGCTAGCCATTGCACTGATTGATATTGGCAACATTTGAGGCACTTTTATTTGCTAATAAAAGGCAATTTTCCGGCTGGTCGAACCCTCCTCAGCGAAAAACCGTCAGCGTGTCATAGGCAGTGACATTTCGCAGGATCTTACATCAGAACGAGACAAATACCGTAAAATCACTCCTGACGACATAAAAGATGACCAAAGTGGTTGAACCAGTAGAAAATCGCTGAAGACTTAACATAAACAAATTCTTAAATCGTGATGCTTATTTTTGAGTATTTGAGAGGATAAATCTTTGTTAAAATGTTATGTTAAACGAAAGAGATAGTAGAGTCTCGGAGGACAACTTAAACATAACTCTGGGAGTGCTGTGCATTTAACAGACGGATTAAGGTATCCATTTTGTCGCTTTTGTAGGTGGCGAGGATTCCGCTGCTTTAATTGCAATCTGGTTCGGCCAGAAAGCGAATGTACCCGTAACAAGTTTTCAGTTTCGAGTACGAACGAAGACGGTTGAAAGTGCTTTTGTACCTGAACTGTGACGGGCCTTCTTAAAGATTTATTCGGCCGAAACGGACTGATTACGAAGGCCTTCTTCGCGATATTTGCGAATACTTACCTTGAAACTGTTGAATATTCTATAGCAAAGTTTGCAGAGTGTCCATTCAGAAAAAAATCCTTTAAAATCACCGTTCCAAAATCGCAGTTTTAAAATCTTACAATACAGTAGTCGGAATTCGTTACGATTTATTGTCTGTACCCGATTATTAATCGGTGTAAAAATAATGGATTTATGGTCAAAGGCGGTGCCCACGTTAGCTAAAACGGCTCTCTGCATATATGCAAAGCGGCTGGCGAGAGTATAATAGCGATGGCCGGTTATCTTTATACCGCTCATTAAGTTGTCATCGGGCATAAAGTTCTGCGGCGGCGAGACAAATGGCTAAATTATATCTCTCCGGCATTACGTACAGCGCAGATTGCCCTTTCGATAACTGTTCGGTACACTTTACGACAAAACGTTGGCAGTGCTCTTGTTCGTCGTTTACAGTTACATAGAAATAAATCGCCGTGTGAAGGGAAAGGAACTTTGCTCAGAGACGACAAGCTGTTTTTGTCTACCTATACTAATTGCGAACTTTCAAGTGTAGGGCGCGTTCAGCGGAATCGCCCATTTTCGCCGACATTTGCGATCGAGTAGCTGCAAAATTGGGCTTTTCGATATTACTTTTGACGTTCGAATTGAAAAAAGGACACAATTCCGCGTGGACTGCGCGATATATTGCAAATTAAATGTGTCAATTTTGAAAAAATCACGTTTTTTCACCTCGTCGAGTGAAGGCGAACCTCGAGAAAATGTCACGTGACGTCTAGAAATTCCGACAAGCGGATCGATGAACGTCAAAAATTTACATTTTTTATCCGTTCCTGCCGACCTTATAAAAGCCGCTCGCTCTCATGTCTTACGATAAGATCCCTCTAAATACCCTTCGCAAAGAGTTTTGAGCAAAAAAACGGCCTTAAAAACAATTTTCGATCCAAAAAATCGATTTTTGTCGACCCGTGTTTTGCTGCTATTACCACAGTAACGTCAAACCCGAAACGCCCCCTGCCGGACATTCGTAACAACAGTAACAGGTAGCAGATAACCTAAAATGTATCCTAAAATGTCCATATTGCGAATGTGGACAGGTGGGAAGCCTTAACCACATATTTCTAGAATGCCCAATAACTAAAATCGAAAATTTTGACTTATAGACAGAGCTAGTTGTACTACTACAACTTACAAATGTCCGGGGTGGCCCCCACCCAACTTTCCGACTAAAATCGTTAAGCCACAGCATTGCTTATTGCTAGAGGCATATTGTATATGTGCTTAGTTATAAATTATATTAAAAATTCTTGAAGAACTTTTCACATCGTAAATACTAACATTTTCATCCATAAATTAATTATACTTAAGATCTCCGGGAGTCGGCGGCAACAACAACAACAGCAAGCTAGAAACTAACAAAAAAAAAACTTTGAGACGTTGGGTTGGGTTGGGTTCGTTTGTTTCACGAGAGTTTCCACTCTCAGGGTCTATGGGACGACCGCGGCGACATTTTAATCTCGAATTCTTTCGCCGACGCGTCCCTCTTCCGTCTGCACGAGTTAATTTGTTTACTGGAGATATTAACTTAGATTAGTTCGCGTATACTTTCGTCGAGCTGAAATTGGCGTCACCGAGACGGATGCGTCGCGACGCCAACCCACCCCAAACGGCGTATCTAAGCTTCAGCTCAAGGATTCCAAAACATTTTCATAGGAAGAATACATATTTAAACATTTTTGTGTAAATCGTTCAAAATTTTGATTTGTTTATGTCAAAAGCTACCATACATGAGTGCTTTTGACATATTCTTATTCATATCCATCCACAAGATATTTAAGAGTTAGTTTGAGAGCTGTGTTTAAGCCATCCACACAGCGCGCATCCTCATAGCGTATTCTGATGGCGTTCACATCTCGCGCCTGTATTGTAACGAAACTCATCAAATTTTGTGGTACACGTTGACAATACGGATTACGTAGAGGCGACGAAGCGACCTCTATGTACGACGTAGCGTCTCGGGCGGACTCCTCCGCCCGGTTTGGCGTGTATGCCTTGCTGTAACGCTGATAATCTTGTCTTAAGGACAGAACTTTGATCATCACCTTAGTAAATCATGCGCTGGCTACATTCTCAGCGAACACTGACGTGCATACTTATCACTTGAATATGTAATTTACCCCCTTCATCCCTCCAACAACAACTTGTATACAAGATGTCACCACGCGGTGATGTCCTCTTTACATGCAATGTATGCAAAAATTAATATCAAAATATTAATTAAATATTAATATCTATACCATTCCCTACTTAGGTTTTCTCTGCAAGCAGAACATGGTCTCCTCATAAACGCAAAACGAGAAGAAAGTCGCTGGTGCCCGACCCATTCACATAATTTATGTAAGTGTAAACCTTAGCGATTATTATACTTGTTTCTATAAACGGATCGATACGCTGCATTTTCTCTTTGCCGTATTAAGCGAAGACTAGATTATCTAGTAAATTTATTGCAGTGTCCCCAGAAGATGTTAACGGATTATTTATTGTAGAAATCTGCACTTCCCGTAACGATTGCATTAGTAACCGAGGGCCTTATTTCCATTTCTGCGCCCCTGACAACATAATAACGGCATCTGCTCACCGTTTATATCCTTTAGACCACTCTGAACAACTCTATATATAATCTTATGCAGAGATAACTCTATTCTTATTAAATTTCATTACAATTGAATTGTGATGATTCAAAATGAACGCCCTGTATAATAACGTTGATCAGGGAACAGTCTCTATATAAAACAGAAGAATTTAATTGCTTCTCGAGTGGTATTAAACCCTCGGGTTATTAGCAAAATCGCCATCTAGCGGCAGCAATGAGAGAGAGATGGGATTTGGTGGCGCTGGCTGTGGGAAGTTAAATCTGTCTCGCTTTTCACTTTGCTTGTCACCTCGCGATACTTGAGGCATAATTAGAAGCGAAGCGACGCTTTGATGTGGTGTTCGATCGACAACTTATAAAACTTCATTAGGAGTTCGTGCTCGGAGGGTTAAAATTCGTGTCAAACTTGGCGGCGACTTTTATTGGGGTTTTTGGCAGAGTGGATGAAGGAAGAAGGGCGGTGGAGTGACGGAACGGTGCTGTCAGGGGAAATGCTGTTGCGTGCTGTTCGCATAACGGACTTTCGCGAAACGAGGGATATAAGTAGACCTAGAACCGGAACTGCAGAAGAAGTGTTTTTCGAGATTAATCAACTTTATATAATTTTTCGAAACAATGTTTATAAGTAAAGCAACTAAACAATATTTCTCGCCAGAGTTGTATACAAAAGCAAACATAATTATGCGAGAACGGTTCCGAAAAGTCTGCTACGGTACGCGTAGCACTTTACACCCCGTGGCCGTCGTCGGAGAAAACCCTCGGAAAAGTGGAAAACACAATTTAACGTCCCGGTAAACAACATTTACCGGTAATTGGGTATATACAACAAACACAATTCATCAAATGTAAATTCGATAAAGTGGGTTGCGATCCTAAAGCGACGGCGACGGTGGCGGAGGCGCCGCGTCGAACCTAACTTTTAAATGTTCCCGAAAATTTAAGTGCCGCCGAAAAACATATTTCAAGGCGAACGTACGACTTCCACGTCGAAGTTCGCGTTGGAGTTTTGGGTCGGCGAGGGTGGCACGGTCCTCAAACACGCAACTACACCCCAACCATCCATCCCCCCGACCCTGCCCCCCGCGGTCGGCCCGCTCCGTGTGAATTTCCGGTATTTACACCCTCTTACAACCCGCTGATTTATTAAAATGGATACTTTATATGCGTACGGTGCTTTATGGAAATACGAACTGAAATGTGTCAATTACACAAAATATACATTATTCCTCTTAATTAGAATGATTACTCTATTTGGGCGTTTTAGAAACTTAAAACTACATTCTCAATTTATATTAGAGTGGCATTTCAAAATCACTTTAAATGAGTAACACAATTTGAGACAGAGACTAGCGTACCACCCTGGAAGAAATCGGCGTGGAAGGTGTCGAAGAGACGGTGGAGTAAGGGGCAGCGAGCGGTGGCGGATTTGAAGGGGTGGTTGCGCCAGTATAGAGCATCGGTCGTTAAGGAAGTCTGTCAAGTGTTGTCAAGTCTTGTAGCACCGTTGAGCGCCCCACGGTGGCGGCAGCTCAGGAATTGCAACATGTGGTTTGTTAAAACTTACAACAACTCAACCTAAATCTCCGTCCTTACTCTTCCTAATCTGACGAATTGTGAACTCCAGCGGATGTTGTACTGTTTCCGTATACGTCACACCTCCCCGGAGACAGACAAAGAGGCATAAATAAAGTTTGATTTGTTTGGAACAGATACAGCTTTGTCAAGAGCTTTTTAATCAGTGAGAGTCCGTGGTACATACTATATTTCATGTCTTTTTAGTAAGACAAAGTACTGTGTAAAGTTTGACAATAACAATCTTCTTGGTAGTGACGAACCTACATGCGTAGTCTAGACAGACATGTAGTCTAATCTGCTGCGGAAGATCAGGGTGAATTGCGACGTCGGTTGTCGCCGCTTTTGGTTTGTTTATCTCGCCGTGTCGCCTGGAATTAATAATATTTGCGCAAGCGTCTGCCGGTACAGCCACGAAACGCCCTAATCGCCTTATTTTGATGGGAATCATTACAGGTGAGCGTGCCTACGAGGCCAAAAATCCTTCAGCGACTAAAGTTGGCGAAAGTTTGCCGCCAAATCCCTGTTTCAATGTGAAACGTTGAGAGTTTATTTTGATAACAGCGTTGCCCTAACGAAAACGCAGTGACAATTCTGTTTAATATTACTTTTCGAAATATCGTAATCGTGTTACTGTACAAATTTTGTTATTCAGTTGATCGAACAGTCAGTAGGTAAATAGTTTGGTCATCTGTCAAAAATAGGTGTTTTTCGCACGCCTCTCCTGGGTCGAAATGGGGTTGAGGGGGGTAAATTGTACGACGGGTCGTAACTTTGGACCTTCCCCTATCGGATTCTAACCAAAACGGGAGCCCAAAACCTCTAATCGCCGAGATTCCATTGAAAGTTTGGGGCCCTACTCCACGACAACTATTTTTTTTCTGATCCTCTTTCTTGATATTCCTAGGCTAAAAATAGGTTGGGGCGGGCAAATTATGATACTGGTCGATAGATTAAACTTTCCTCTGTAGGAATCGTTTGAAAATTTGGGGTCAAAACTCGTAGTTGTGGAGACTTAAAGACTGGACCTTCGCATTACGAATAGAACAAGGTTATGTAGGTAGAATCAGTTTGAATCAGAAGTAGTAAACTATTCGGTGCAAGTTACCAAACTTAGGGAATAAAATATTTATTCCGTGGTCGCATAACTTTCCAAACTTTTGAAACTATTACCCGGAACTATATGCATCCAGTTTTGGTAAGTAAGATAAACTCGGAAGTTTCCAAATTCCGAACTTGTATATTTAATTTTCATGAGCTTCACACCAATAAGACTCTTAGTGCCCACCGTAATTCGGAAAATTTTAAATTAGAATATAGTTTCAAATTGAATTTTCATCATACCGTTAAGTTTTACACTTGAAGACAGGAAATTTCACCATTTCACTTTAGTTTTAATCACTTAACTTAATAAATGTTGTGGGGAGATTAAATTATAATATAAAAAATGTTTTTCTTGCCTTATGGAACTTGTTAAAAATACGCTTTGTTGAGATTATAAATAGCGCATAAATATAGAGCATGTAGGCTGATGTTGTACACAGTAGATTAAAAATAACCCAGGGTTCTAAAGTTGAATAGTTTGCATTGGCATGCACGTCACCTTTGGCTCCAAAATACCAACGCCTTGGCACATAAACACGGTCTGTAGGGAACACGACACTTGTTATTTTGTTTGGAGCAGATTTCTGGTAGATTATGTCCATCAAAATGAATGAGGCGGTTTTCTTGGACACTATCCTATTAATAAAATCTTGCATAAAACCGTCTTTTTAAAAATAAAATTATTTTCGCGAAAAAATATTAAAATAATCTTCAAACCGAGTCCAATTACAACAGAAATCAATTAATTACTGCTTACATGCTTGACAATACCACAGTTGGATGAAATAATTCAATGTTTTGTGCTTGAGTCGGCCGATATCATGCACATATAAGGTATCTATCTATCCACGCACCTTAAGCATATTGAGCCATACGTCTCAATATGCAACAGTTCACTTTATGGCAAGTTGGCATTATTCAAATATAAGAAAGTTACTAATCTAGTGTCTACTTAAGATATGTCACGCCAAATACGGACACATGCTTGAACCGGTATTCAATTTTATTGCATATGTAGGTACAGGTTATACAATTAATACTAAAATCGATTACCATTGTCAGCATGTTCAGCGTAATAATTCACTATTTTATAAATGGGTGGGAATATTATCTGCATAGAAGTGTATATTTTATGTGTTATTTGTTGCCATTCCTCTTGCTGCTTCTCTTTTAGAACTGGAGTACTAGTATCTGTCTTATGTTACGCTCCAAAATCTACCCAAATGTGCTTGATAACATTTAAGTCAGCAACAGTTCCTTAACAATCTGTCTTGTTAAAAAACTTCCTTCAAGGCATAATTTATCGACCGATGCTTTTAAATTATGTTCCAAAATATGTTTATATTGGTGAATTTATATTTATAATGCTAACGATCTATATTCCGTTTAATAAACATCAAATTTCCTACTCCAGATGCATCAAATTCCAAGCGAAGTTTCCTGGTTTCTTCGCTTATGAGGAGTTTCTTCTTGTGGAGTTCTGCTGTGGAAACTATTATTGTTCAAAGTTCTTTGAACAGTTCTCGGATACACAATCGTATCTGATGTTATTGCTAGCTCTGCGGCCAACATATTGGAATTTATGTTCGGGTGTTTTATCAACTTTTTTTTTTTTTACTTTATCATACGTAGTATGACAAAGTATTGTAATCGTGTCGAAAAAAAAATTGAGATTTTAGCGGAAATAGGTCTTTTTGGGCCCCCTGAACATTTTTGACCAAGGTACAAAAAAATGTCTGTGTGTGTACCCGTTTTTTGTGGCGACGATTCCGGAGAAACTACTGAAGGTATCGAGACGAAACTTCATATTTAGAAGTTTCGTGACTAAACTTAGAGCTGAAAGAAGTTTTGTCCAAAAGGGCCCAAAGGAACTCGAGGTTTACTCTTATCATTTTTCAACGATTTTGCAAATTAGCCACCATTTCTGTAATTTCGTCAAAATAGTTAAATAATAAACTATGGTAGCGAAAATTTTGTATAATTTATGTCCATTCCATTTTTTGGAAAAAAAATTAAATCATAGTACATCATACATCAATTTTTTTTTTTCATTTCTATATTTGACACCAAGTTTCGTATATCATTTGAAATTTGTTTTCGAGGAGTCATTATCACAACTGTACACTTCTTGAAACTCTCTAGACTACAAAAAAAATATAATTGATACGTAAACTTTGTCATTTATGGCCCTCATTATATGCCCAGTCATTTTTTTATGTCACCTAGTGTAATTCTTTACGACATGGGTTGATTGCGTAGAAAACAAAATTAACAGTTGTCTCAGGTGTACGCAATAAAGCGAGAATTAGTGTATAAATTCAAAATAGGCCGACAGCGGTGTCTAATTTCAACAAATTAGCCGAAAGGCGTTTGTTTTCGGAGGGCCGCAGCGACGGCGGCGGCGGGAGCGCCACCTACGCCGAACTATCGCAATTTCTCTTGTCCCGGCAATCACAAATCTTCTGAGAAAGCAATTTCGGTGTCCGGGAACCTGGAATAGTTAGGTTTTTCACGGGACGATAAAGATTCATTAGGGAGGCTGTCGCGAGCGCCGCCTACCGGGAAACCGTCGAACGAAACCGTCAGCCGGCCAAAAATTTACTCCGCGCCAGGGCGATCTTTTCACGTTAGGCGAAGGAATGCGCTTCCTGTGACACGAAAACAATCTCCTTATATCGCTTTATTATATTTTATGGATCCACGGTTTCGTTGGCGTAGGTCCGCCACGTCGTCTTGCCCTCAGAAAACCCTTCTATACCAACTTCCGGCACTACGTGTGTCTATGGAAAGGTCACCGGATGCCTTTCGCGTGATTGGTTCCAATGTGTTGGCCCTTGATCGCGACTTTTCGAGATAAAGGGAGCAATTTTTCTTGGTTGGGCTTACTGTGATGTCATGATGTGCTAATTAAAGGCCACCGTGAGCGAAAAATGTGATATGTGAGTTGAAGAATGCCCGCTATGTAACTTCTTATCTGGTTTCTTTCGAGTAGCGTCTCCGTGGCTATTCATTTAGTTTATTTTGAACGCATCTCTGGTGGACGACTAACGAAGCCGCCGAACATCTGAGAGTAATAAATTTCAGTCAAACGTGGTCCACATGAACGGAATCGTTGCGAGCTCGCGAGTATAAGTTACTCTCGTGCAATACTCTCAGGAATTTCGCGTTCGTATTGTTTTATTTGGAGTCTCGCCGTACTATATTATGATGAGGCCGTGCTATGCTCCTTGAATTACAGGTATTTAATATAAGCGCCAATGTCGGCGATCGCGTTACATTTCTCCGTGTATATGTTACGGTTAAAGTGATAAATGTGGTTTGTATTAATAATTACCGGATATTATTAATAATAACCGCATCATTTGGTCAATGTGATTAGAAACACTTAAATAATCACATGGACCGGCTATTATTAATAATTTCCTAACGGGCACGGTAAAAGTGATAAAAATGTTACTTTTTACAAAAGATCTTTTATATACAGTCTTCAAAGAAGTTAGCTCAGTTATTTTGATTACTATGTAAGCTATTATATTTATTTACTCGACGCAAATCATCAGTACGGCTACCCCAATGACCAAAATTACGAATAATACAAAACATTGATAATACAGAATGCTTTTTTTGTCTCCCTTGTACTTTAGAAACTACTGGATATAATTGATACTGATATTTGGTACACACCCAAGGACGACTCAATGACGAAAACATAAAAAAGAACAGTTTATACAGAGTGTTCAAAAAAGTTAACCATTTTATTATCAATAACACCCATTTTTATATTTAATGCATGTGGGTAGTTTGTTGTAAATGTACAATTACAATTTATTAAGTAAATTCTCAAATCCTAATTATCTTGAAATGTTGCGCATTTAATAATAATTTTTTCAATATTGTATTTTCATGTAAATATGTACATGCAAGAACTAGACTA
Organism: Aphodius granarius; assembly: GCA_963971325.1. Classification (NCBI taxonomy): domain Eukaryota; kingdom Metazoa; phylum Arthropoda; class Insecta; order Coleoptera; family Scarabaeidae; genus Aphodius; species Aphodius granarius. Next base: position 30,216,304 of record OZ020225.1, read on the forward strand.
GTTTACATAGATGTTTTTACATAAATTGCACCGTACAAATGGTGCAAACATTTTTGTATGGTTCTGTTCCTAACACGGTATTTTTACTTTTGGTGTTTGACAATAATTTTATAAATAAAAGATTAAACATGGTAACAACTTGCCTCAATCTTCCCTACATTAGTATGTCCATTACCTATACCTACCCTAAGTATATCTAATATCTCACAGATATATTTATTATAAAAGTGTTTACCACCAACAAAAAATACAAAAAAACAAAAGAGGATGACGTCCTATTGTTACAAACTTTATTTCGTTTTATTTTGACGATATAAATGGTGTCATTGTTGTACTACCACAAAAAATAAAGGTCTAGAAGGACTTTTGTATTCAAAATTAAATATAAAACATTTTTTAAAGTTTTGTATTATAAAGATAATAAAGTTACAAATAAAAATATTTTTTTGCCACGAGTTGCAAAATGCAGAAGAACTACGTACGTTTGCACTGGTAAAATAATACAAACCGAGTTTTTAATTAATTACTTACTTTGCTTTTAAGAATTGCGCAAATAAGCACGACCCAAAGAGTTACACACTCGTGCATGCAATTAGTGTGGATTGGCATTTTTTAGTCTCGTTTTGATAATCTTCCTTATTTTAGTCATGAGTAGTAACTAAATAAGTTAGTCAAGACTAACGTCACTAAAGGCCCAACACTGAAAACCCAGTGAATAGATTCGTTGTGTGGCGATTATGTAGATACTAACAGAATTTCAAATCTGAGGCTCTATTATATTGTAGCATCACCTTAATGCAATATCGCACTGAAATATATCACATTGACCACAGCATGCTGGAAATTATTAATAATAGCCGGTTCATGTGATAAATTCTTCACTTTAACCTCGCCACTTGGCTATTATTAATAATAACCGGTAATTATTAATAATAACCTATTTATCACTATGACCGTAACATATATAAGGGGAATGCGGATACCGAAATGAACGAACCATCGTTTGAGAACGCAGATGTATAATTGTTACGAAATGTTTCACGGCTTGGCCAGACGCCATGCGGTAATGTAGCGTTTCGTGGTGATTATTGTCTACATTCGAATGGATTATATTAATTAGTAAATTAGGTTAAAACTTCGCTGCATTGTGGGAGATTTTTTTATTACCATTTTTATTGTATACAAGAATAAAATACATAATTGTATTTTAGGTTTATGGACAACTTTTTATATTTTGGCTAACATTTGTGTTAAGTCATTGAGACATTTTTTTATTGGGTTTAAACATGCTTACTATTCACCAAACGTGATATAACACATATTTTATTGACTTAGTACGATATTTCTGAATTGAGTTAAAATTGCAACGTGAATTATTGCTGATATTACCTTATTGAACGTGGGGCTAGTGGCTCTAGCGGTAGAGTGCTGCTCTCCTGCTAGGAAGTCTTAGGTTCAAATCCAGGCATCAGCTGAAGATCCTCGTCCCACCGCCTTTCGCAAGAGGCGTAAAACCGTGGGTGCCGACAACCAGTTGAACACCTCTGGTTGTCGTTATCAAACAGTATGAAAAATTGGGTAAGCACAAAGGGCCAAGAATTGGCCTAGGTGCAGCGGAATAATCCGCACCCAAAACAACTACAACAACATTATTGAACGTCAGTAACCAACTCTTACAACCCTTATTACCTTCAGGCTTCAATCAAAACACTCCTATTGTTCACAAATAATAGGCGATAAAGAGGGTGCTATTCTGTAACCGCACTAGCTGCCTTAAGCGCACTAGGTACCTGTCTTCTGCATTTCACCGTAAAATCTATGAATACCACCTGCTCTATATGGGTCTCGTTACACCCCAGGGGGGGTGCGGTTGACACCGACCCAACATGCTAAAAAAGTGAAAGTTATTTATGGGACCTTAACTTCGCTTATACAACACCGGGTTATTAAACTATTAACTCACCTGAGCTATTGTTTATTGGCCTTGTTATATTATTCGGTTGCAGTAAATTTGCCAGTGGCGGCGGGCGGCTGTATCGGGCCAAGTTTGGCCGCAAGGCACCCCCCCCTTGCCGTACGAAATGAGTTTCTTGTCAGTGGAACACCTGTTCCTAACTGTTTCTTAAGACCTTAGGGAGATTTAATAATTTTGTAGGGTATATTATAGTCAATCATAAATTTACTGGATGCATACTATGTATACGTAAGATAATTTTATGAAATATGTAAGAATATACTTCGAAAAGTTGCTCAGAATTGATACATCTCTAGAAAATTTCGATTAAATTTAAGGTTTAACATAAAGAGAAGCTAACTAAGTCCATTAACCATTAGACGCTTGACTAGCTCTGTGTATATGTCAAAATTTTCGAATTTAGTTATTGGGCATTCTAGAAATATGTGGTTAAGGCTTCCCACCTGTCCACATTCGCAATATGGACATTTTAGGATACATTTTAGGTTATCTGCTATCTGTTACTGTTGTTACGAATGTCCGGCAGGGGGCGTTTCGGGTTTGACGTTACTGTGGTAATAGCAGCAAAACACGGGTCGACAAAAATCGATTTTTTGGATCGAAAATTGTTTTTAAGGCCGTTTTTTTGCTCAAATCTCTTTACGAAGGGTATTTAGAGGGATCTTATCGTAAGACATGAGAGCGAGCGGCTTTTATAAGGTCGGCAGGAACGGATAAAAAATGTAAATTTTTGACGTTCATCGATCCGCTTGTCGGAATTTCTAGACGTCACGTGACATTTTCTCGAGGTTCGCCTTCACCCGAAGAGGTGCAAAAACGTGATTTTTTTCAAAATTGACGCATTTAATTTACAAAATATCGCGCAGTCCACGCGGAATTGTGTCCTTTTTTCAATTCGAGCGTCAAAAGTAATATCGAAAAGCCCAATTTTGCAGCTAGTCGATCGCAAATGTCGGCGAAAATGGGCGATTCCGCTGAACGCGCCCTACACTTGAAAGTTCGCAATTAGTATAGGTAGATAAGTGCATACAGTCATGTCCACATATATTTTGGTTAACTGCCCTAATGCGGGAACAAACGGTTACTATTCGTAGCAGCGGTACCAACGACGGGGTAATTTGCACTTTACCTTTAAAAGTTCAACTATATTCACAACGTTAACATAATTGCCTTAGTATCTTTCCTGGCACTTTATACCTTACCTACCTCCTTCGATATTATACTTTCAAATTACGTACAACGCGCCCGCCTCGACCGTCTACGTTTACGCCAAAAGCGATATTTCAGCATTACGAGCTCTCTTAGAAGAAGCAACTTTTCTCCTATTTCCTTTTACCTCTCTTCAGTTGTGCCATCCCAGTGGACTAGCTCCTTAATATCCGCTGTTTTACCAGCTAGCTGGTAAATTTAGAATTTTGGTTTCGTTTGTGTGGTTATAAAAGTTATCATAATGTGTCGGTGACATAATTTTAGGGCTCGGAAAAAAATCGATTTTCTGGCAGATTCAGAGTCGCGAAACAGAAGAAATTGAAGTCGTGACCGTCGACTGACCGTCGTCAGCGTCGTCGTAGAGTTATGTAATTATTATTTCATATAGGTGGCGCTGGCTGTCCTCGAAATACCGCTCGAGGCTGTCATCCCCAAGGGTCTGTCCTCGGCCCTCGAATACCCACGGAGGGTCATCCATGTAAAGTTGACGCAATTCTCTCCTTTTAGGTTCACTCGTATCGTCGTAATGCGGTTAGGTCAGCTTAAATTTTATCGTGAATGTGCTGAAGGAACCCATTAATTATTAAAGGGAGTTATTGCAGTATTGGACTTCTGTGGTTTCTTGAATTGTGGTCTAAATGGAAATTTTTTGAATATTTTTTCCCCGAACTGTTTTAGTCATGAACTAGCTATGTGTATATGTCAAAATTTTCGATTTTAGTTATTGGGCATTCTAGAAATATGTGGTTAAGGCTTCCCACCTGTCCACATTGGCAATATGGACATTTTAGGATACATTTTAGGTTATCTGCTATCTGTTACTGTTGTTACGAATGTCCGGCAGGGGGCGTTTCGGGTTTGACGTTACTGTGGTAATAGCAGCAAAACACGGGTCGACAAAAATCGATTTTTTGGATCGAAAATTGTTTTTAAGGCCGTTTTTTTGCTCAAAACTCTTTGCGAAGGGTATTTAGAGGGATCTTATCGTAAGACATGAGAGCGAGCGGCTTTTATAAGGTCGGCAGGAACGGATAAAAAATGTAAATTTTTGACGTTCATCGATCCGCTTGTCGGAATTTCTAGACGTCACGTGACATTTTCTCGAGGTTCGCCTTCACCCGAAGAAGTGCAAAAACGTGATTTTTTTTTCAAAATTGACGCATTTAATTTACAAAATATCGGGCAGTCCACGCGGAATTGTGTCCTTTTTTCAATTCGAGCGTCAAAAGTAATATCGAAAAGCCCAATTTTTGCAGCTACTCGATCGCAAATGTCGGCGAAAATGGGCGATTCCGCTGAACGCGCCTTACACTTGAAAGTTCGTAATTAGTATAGGTAGATAATTTAGACAATCCAAGCCTATAGGTGAATATAGTCCAAATTTGAATTTGGGGCAAAGACAATCGAAACAATATCAGAAACCTCGGGTTGACATTCGGTGAACAGGCGTAATTCAAACAAGCGTATATAATAGAATGTCTCGAATGCCGCTCTGTAGCGTTGCTCGGTCCTTTTGCGCAAAATAGCGGCACCGACAGCACAGCGGGTAAAAGAACAATCGGTTTCGAGCATCCACGGGGTCCCGTACAAACACCGCGCCGTACAACAATTAGAACGGCACCGCACTTAACCGTCGCCCAGTGTATGCAATCAATAATTCACGGTGTTTGAATTCCGCGCTCAGAGGCATTTTGCTCTTTTCTAATCGTTCACCCACGACCGAGCGCGGTCGACGGGCGCCGAAGTTGCGCGAACGCCTCCTCTTACTTTCCTGTCAGCTGCTTGCTTGCTCCGTCGGTGCGACATCGCTTGCTTAGTAAACTTTAGTTTTGAATTTTAATTTGTTTATGTGTCCTGCGTAATTGTGTGTTTTCGATCTGTGTACGAGGTGTAACGTCGACCGCTTCCCTGCGCACCAACAGGATAACCCGCGAGCGTCTATAACAATAGCAGGTAAATATGTACTGGTAAACGATCCTTCTAGGTTATGGAAGGGCACGAGGTTATACACCCCGCTCGATACGGCACGCCCTCGTTTTTACTCTTACCCTATGCCGCTCTTTTACCAAGCACCATGCTTTTCCGCTTTTGCAGGTAAATGTTTACATTTTGCGTGGACGTTTGTTGTGGATACTCTGTCGCTTGCGCAGTCTATTTCGATCATAACCTCACTTTTATCACGGACGCGGCAACTCCAATCTTTTCTCGATTGAAATCTTATCTCATATCTACCTGACTAGTCAGACTACCTTTCTAAGGTTTTTTTGGTCTCTTTTCATTACGAATTATAATCCGAACCGCTATTGTTACCGACGGATTTACATATAATTCCTATAGAATATTTTTTTTGACACCATATTATATTTGACATATAATTATAATGCGTAAGAATCAGACGTTGGATAAATGAATTATTTCAATTTATTTATGCCATACGACTGTCTGTAAGTAGTTGTAGTTGTATTACTTTATATAAAAAATAATTTGTAATATAATATTTATGACTCCAACACCATGTTGGAACAGCCTTTATGTTCTGTGCATTATCAGGGACCACTATTGAACAGGAAGCCCCTTATCTAATCTACATTTTTACGGCACAGTTTTCCATATTTAAACTTGCAAAATGCCCGATAATATACATTCTATGTAACCGGGAATTTATATTCATTTCGCATTTTAACCGGGGATTTATATTCCGCGAGCGAAATTAATTAAAGAGTTTTCGGTATTTTTAATTACCTGGCTTTATGAGTTACCTCGAGTGCGTATTTATTACTTTTCATCAGTCTGAAGTGCGCCATTTTAGAGATTTTTATTCACCGGGAGTGGTACTGCTGGCTGCTCTAAAGGATATTTTCGCTTTTTCCTTTGGCGAAAATTCTAATTCCCAAAGTGGCGGCTTTTCGCGATTACGATTAATGGTTTTTAATGCTCGTTGTTCTATTTTGAGACATTTGCATTTATGCTTCGAATTAAAACGACGAGCATCATCTTATCATTGCGTCTTTCATAGTATCTAATAATGCTTAAGGTACATATTTCTTTTTGGGGGAAATTCTGCATCTCAAGCTTGAATGTGCATGTGGCCAAAGTGAGTTATTGTGTGCGCTATTTGATGCTGTGATTTCATCAAGTCTTCTTCCAGTCTTTTCCTAAAATATGGATGACGAGAATACCAGAAGAATTCAAGTCCAGATTGATGTTCAAAGATGATTATTACATACATTATAGGAAATTTTAGCGTAAAATGAGTTGGAAAGGAGGTATTGTCGAAAAAAACCTTTTTGAACACCAAATGACTGAACTATTATCGCATAATATTGAAGTGTAACATCTAAAGAACTTTAAAATGCAGTGGGGGCATACACTGCACTATGTGTTTAATAAACATCATAAAAATATTATTGCAAGTATTTTTATTTCTGGACCTATCTTAATAATCGTTTTAATCCGAACTGGCATTAAAATTATCAGCGTAATTAGCTGATAAATGTTATCAGTAATTAAAATACGTCATAAATAGTATGTTGTTCGTAAATTAAGTCATCATATATATCGATTGTAATCATTTATATTGCATGTTAACAAGTGACTGATTGATTCTGATAGAATTGTTTCCTCAAAATCCCAATCTGAAGTAACAACTATTCTTCCTTCAGATTGGGATTTTGGGGAAAGAAAAGTACTGCTTTCAAGTTGTATTTTGACGAATAGATAAACAGCCACCATTCAGAAAGATCGTGGAGAATATCATACTCGTTCATAAGACCGTCAAACTCGTTTATAAGACCCTCAAACTCGTTTATAAGACCCTCAAACTCGTTTATAAGACCCTCAAACTCGTTTATAAGACCCTCAAACTCGTTTATAAGACCCTCAAACTCGTTTATAAGACCCTCAAACTCGTTTATAAGACCCTCAACATCGTGACATACACGTAAAGATCCTTCCATTTTAAAATATGCTTTGAAAGGCTCGTTAGGCTTTGTAAATGAAGACACTGAAGTCACACCTCGTGCGAACCCAATCCATTCGTGTAGCCTAGAACCCAATAACTCGGGTTTTTCTTTTGATAAGCCTAAGTGGCTATAACACTGGTTTTTATAAGGTGAGGTGTTCCTAAAACTTCAAATGGTGAATCTTCACGACTTGCCTGATTTGATAGAGTGATTTCAGACACTCTGTCAAATCAGATTGCCTTAATATGTATGGGAGTCAATTGTGGAGAAAGTAATAACTTTTTCGTCTATAGCGTATTTTGGGGCACAATAGCAGCTGTGAAAATTTATACCGGCACTTACATAATACAAAAGTACGTTTCATGCAGTGCCTGGGCACCATTCCAGGACGATTTTTATTTCTACATTACTCAGCTCACAATAAAACTATTATTGGCAATATATAAAGCGCATCGCCTGTTCCTCCTTCTCCTTTTCCAAAGCGTCGCCCGTCCGATCAATAAATGGGGCCTTTGTGCGAATGCCGAAGAAATGCGTTAATTTGGTCGGGAACCGGAGGCGCAACTTGCCAACAAACTTTGGCACCAGTTCCCAATCTCCTCTATCCGATCCCCAACAAACTTTACAAGTATTCATAAGATGTCCCGGATAATTCATTCATTAATTTAAACATTCCAACGTTCGAAATCAGCGACGGGTTCAGTTTAGTTCATTCCATCGATTCCCAATGACCACGACTTGTTCGTTCACAGCGATATTGTTCATGTTAAATCGTGATTCTTCGTCCATCTCGTGGAGTAGAATGTGCGCGTTGTAATGGACAGTCGAATTAAAAAAGTAAATACGAGAAGTCATGTTTCCATTAATTTCCGAGTTTCACTTTAATTAAACTTTGAGTTCTCTCGAATGGCGGACGTCAGAACGAGGGAAGACACAGCCGAATTAAAAGCTGTCATCCGAGACCCCGAAATGTTCCTCTGGTACATTACTGCCTTCTTCCAGTTCTACTATTTTTAGGGAGATGGAATCTTAAACAGGCAGTGAGCATCTGCGGTCCGAGATCGACCACTGAAAAGAACTAGAGGTTAATTTTATACAGCTCGTCAGTTTATACAACAGTTGAAAGATGTACTTCTTATTTCCACAATTTCTTCACACAGATGTTTCAGAAAAAGCAATGGGTCTTTTTATAGAATATATAGAATTTGTCTATGCAAACCACTATATTCTTAAAAGAACTCATAAGAACATCCAACATAGTTGTGTTTGTTGTTAAACTTTGCTTTATTGCCTTTGGTAATGTTATATCAATTTAATTGAAGTTATAATATGGTTGACGTGTTTGTTTTCTCCATAAATAAAACCGCATTAAATACGTTTTTCCTTATTAAAGGCCTTTCGACCACAACTGATGGATCTAATAAAGTGACTTTAGTTGCCTGGTAGGTTGGTTGGAACCTCGCGTGGCTTCGCTACTGCCAGATGGTCAAATTAATTAGCAACTCCCAAGCGGGAAGGTCAGGTAATTTGATGATGATGTATATGGTCGCGAATATAATATATTAATTTGTGGAAGAATGTCGCCTTCGGCGCTCGTAACACGCCCCCAAACTGCTATTATCCGACGCCATAACGTGTGGAACATGATACTTAATTATTGAATTTATCAAACATGTGGCGGCGTAGTTTCAAACAGTGGCTTGGGCATTGTCAAATTGGTCTAAGGGAGAAGTTTATCCCGTGATATAAAACACAAAAACATGGTACTTTATTATTTTAATTCATGATCAGTGGATAAAAACTAGTATGTACTTGAATGCTTGTGTCATAGTTCGAAACTGCCAATTTTGATGAAAATATATGTTAAAATTATCGATAATTTGCAAGGTGAGGCCGATGCATCATCGTTGTTATAAATTGGTATCCAATATTCGTGTGCCGTGAGATGCGTCCGGTCACGGTCGACGTGAATTCGCAGTTAATCAAGTGTAGACAGGGCGGGCATTTTACAGTCTCTCCGCTGTTAAATCGAGTCAAACAAATAACGTAAATCATGTTGTCCAACGTGGAAGATATATCGACAAATAGGTGTATCATAAAGACCAGCCGGGCGTACCTTTTCTTACGGTTAGTGCGCACTCACTTCACCTACGAACGTTCTAACCAAGTTTTAACTAAGGATCACTGCTTGTCTTTGAATGCACAAAACGATGGATAGGTCAGGCGCATGGTTAGAGATGTTTCACTGAATTTATAAACTGTTTACAAGTTCTTATTGTGTTTGACGAAGTCATTTTTGTCTCGAGGCAAACCTAAAAATAGGGGGTCTCCACACACTACGGTATATACGAAGGCCAGCCTTAAGACATTCCAGTTTGTGCTCGCGCAATGGCGTCAACAAATGATGCTCCTGCTGTTGTTGATTTATTTTAGCTATAGAAAGTAATAAAAGGCCTCGAGGCCTACCTCACATCCCTCCACACAGTCCGGTCGGCCTTGAGACGCATATAAGCAGAGGCAAGCCGAATGAGATTTTGTATTGAGATTTCCGGCCTCCAGGCGTCAGATCCGCAGGAATGCCTCTACAAAATTCTCCATACATACATAGAGGTTTTCCTTGAAGTCTTGCGCCTCGAGGCATGCCTTCGGATTTTCCGTTGCGTGTGGAGCCGCCTTTAGACGGAAATATAGACGTGCAAAAGGTTTCAAATGTATTTGCGAAAATACCGTGCTAAAACGTGACCTACGTTTGTGATGAATTGAAATAATAAAGTACCATGTTTTTGTGCCTTATGTATATCAGAGACTTTCCACCTTAAGGTTAAATATAGTTTTGAATTACGATTAATGAAATTTGACACACTATCGACGTAAATTACAATTTTGGATAAAGGATGATTTAAACTTGTAGTATGTCTCGAGCATTATGTTTTATTTATGAGCGTTTTAAAACTAATTTAGTTCAATACAAACTGTCAAATACACAACTAACTCTCAAAAGATGGGGCTACGAGCTATCATGATTGTGTGGGCTAGATTGTTCTATATAGCTGTCAGTGTCAAAATAATTGACACAGTAACATTTAAGTGCTTGGTTCGAGTTAGATTCAAGATCGCTTCTTCTATATTGTGAGAATTACGGAGGTAAATAAATGACTATTTAGTTTTTCATGTACATTTATACATATAAATACATATATTATACATATACATATAAATGTCGTTATGATATGCTTTTTTGGCCGTATGTGAAATATTCAAAATTCAATTAATCCTACTTTTAATTTCTACGCAATAGTGGTAAAACGGTACAACGGATTGGTCTGAAATTTGGTGTACTTATTTATAGAGCAACCTAACATATGCTCTAAAAAATTCTTTTAATCGCTTATAATATGCCCAATAAATAAGAAAATATGCTCTAAATATGTGGGGTGGCCCTCACCCAACTTTCTGACTATATCTTTTGCACAATGAAGTGTTTAAACACATTTATTCAATTATGTAAAGCCATAGCTACTCTGGCCCCTACCTAACGTCAGTTTCTATGACATAGTGACATTTGTCGTAATGACATTTAATGTCATGTCATGTCAGTGGCACTGAGGTTTGTCAAAATCTGACAATTTGCAACACGGCGACGAAGACTGTGGTTATAGCTCCTAAATCGTTGATCCCACTGGTCTACAAATTTGTATACATATTTAGTATCACTGGAGGCTGAATTGGTATCAGTTTGGTTAAAATTTGCCAATGTGACCAAAAACAATCCAGTTCGTCCCCTGGCAATTCAAAATACGTATACCAACATTCAGCCCGATCCGTTGTACCGTTTGGACGCTATCGTGTTCACAGACACACACATACATGCATGTTTTATGTAGTCGATTTGTAATTACCTCGAATTAGTTCAATTATTAGCGACTTCTACCTTCAAATTACTATTCAAAATTTGAACGTTTCAGTTACTTATTAATTCAATATTTTGTCCCTTTTCGACCATTTGATAAGCAGGTAATTTTGAAGCAGAAATAATTTGTTTTTCATACTTTTTCTTTCATTGAGCTACGTCTCTATACTAATGATAACATCCTAAGGATAACGTATCCTAATAATCATTTTTCTTGTTTCAGGTATGTGCGTCAACAATTCTGTTATATATGTGTTACAAATTTATTAACGTGAATAATATTAATTAAGCGAAATCTATTATGCACGTAATACTTTAGACCCATGCATGTGTATTTGTAAATTGTAACAGACCGCGATGCTGGCATATGTAAAATTATGCTGAACAGATGTGTAGCAATACCGGCTACATAGGCGAACTGGAACGCGATAACTTTGTCACGTTTATGTTGCCGATTAACAAAGGATGAAGAGGCGCAATCACGAAATAATACTTACCAAAGGAGCGTAGCAGACTGGACAGGCGGTAAGCCTAAAATAAAGATGAGGTTGCGTAACACATTCAGAAAGCGAGAACTGTCCGCTTACAGAACAGCCGAAATCGCTTGCCGTTGCGTAAGGTGTCTCTCTCTTGCGTAGTCATCGTAAATAATCCGTAATGAGCCGAACGAATCTCAATATATTGTATTGTGTACCATTGTCTTTAGCCTATTTGATGTACGTCCATCAAAACATTGTGATATGGTGCCAAATATGCCAAATAAGAAGGCAAACCAAATCGAATATGAATGATTGACAGGGGTTGCATATCGTATGAAATATGGACCATTTTCTGATCGTCAAACATATGTGTACTTTAACTGCCCAGCAAAACTCCAGATACACGTCGAAATCTGAGTGAAAATATCGTTCGTATGTATAAAGGCAGCGGTTGCAGGTGATACGAAACAAATTGCATTTAAATTTGAAAACAGGGAAACTTTACTGGAGCATCTCGGCGTGTCGGGGTTCACGAGCTCAAAACGCTGCAGGTGTTTGGCGTTACAGCGCACAGAGGCGTACGGAGCCAGTGCCCGAGCCCGGGCGAAACTTGGAGCAAGCGTCTAACACGAAGCACTTCTCAGCGGGCGCCTATTATTATGTTTATTAAGGACATTAAAGAGCGCCGCGATTTCGCAGACGCCTCTAGACTAATTGTGCATTATGTATCGACGACGCCCTTTCGCTAACGAAATCACGGCGACGTTTATGCTTCCACTATCGCGACCGTGCTCCAAAACGAAGAAAATAACATCAAATTTCGGATTGCTCACGGGGAATCTAATTTCACCTGAAATTACTTTATAAAACTACTCGGCTAGCGTTTTGATTAGAGCTTTTGCTGCCTTGGAATGCTTTGCAACAATTTTGACCTAGATTTGCTATGATATGGTCACTATTTTAACTTCAACGTTATCATATGTTATTGATTTTCTGGTGCATTGTTCCGTATGTTGAATATAACAGGTCAGAAATTGGTTTATGTGGTACCTATACCATATAGGTATATAAGGCCTCTGTGGTCGACAATGGTCTAGTTTCCAGCATTCGAATTGAATGGGTCCTTTGCGTGGACTTTTACAATCGTAGAAACACGCGGCCGCGTCAGGTCAATTACGTCCGAACTGAATCAGCCGAGAATGGAAACCAATTAACCGCTCACAATGATACAATTAACTCTCTCGTTACACCGGCTTGTCTCGGTGCGCACCGGGAAACTAAATAGCGAGATTTCGCGAGCAATTGAAACCATTGTACCTGATTTCTGCACTGAATAACTTTGTTTTCAAAATTCCATACAGTCTGCGTCCTTAAGGAGTATTGAGTCTTAAATTGTGCAACCTCTTGTCAAGTGAAGTGAGAAACATCTGATAAGACAAAAATAGAAAGAGGCCTTTGCGGAAATTCCGGTGAATGATGACGGGATTGATGATTTTTTTGATTCTATGCAACGGACCGGAAAATTAACGCTTTGACAAGTCGAGTTAATAATAGATCAGTGGGCACGATTGCGAGTTGAGTAGTTGCAGTTTCACGTTGCGTCATCTAGAAGCAGCGAGCACTCGCAGAAACGTAATTATAAAAGACTATGAAGCAATCGACTTGCAATATGATCGTAAAAGTTGTAAAGTTCGTCTGGAACAATGGGGCGTTCGCAAATCGACATAACCGCTAGATTGCGGTCCATGACACGGTTGCATCGCCGCCGCCACCGGTCAATTTGTTTTCTCCACACACACACACACACACACAAACACACACACACACAAACACACACACATACACCACACGTATGTGACTTAAAGCCTCGCGCGTTCCCGTGCGGGTAAAAAATACAATGCGGTGACGCGGTAAAGCCCAGCGGGGTCGTAAATAACGACGCGCACTGTCGATATTCCCGATAATGCCGCAATTTGCGCAATCGATACCGCTAAAATATACATCTGCCGCGACGCGTCCGGCGCTAAAATCCACTTTCATTGGTTTTTCCAATTGACAGCACCGACGCACGATTTGCTATCGATACGCCAATAGTTAGTCACTATTACGCATTTTTCGATCGTGTGCTATAATTGAGAAATGTTGGCAATAAACAATCCAATACAATGTAGAACATATTGCGTCAAGCCTACACAGAAGGAAGTATCTATTCGATACAACACGAATATCTTTGAGTGAAGAATATCACTTTATATCCGCAGAAAGATCATTTGGTTGGTTCAAGTAAAATACAAAATTCTCAAAGTAAGAATATGATTTTCTTGAGGTTCCAAGTATTACGTTTTTTTGTTTTAAGTATGAAGGAACTACTTGAAAGGAATTACGTGTGTTTTAAGCGATACTTTTGGGTCAAGAAACTGTTTGTTCGTTGAAGCATGTATATTTTTCACCCAACAAAATAAACGAACGTCTTACGTCTTTTAGATGTAGAAGAATAACATTTTCTTCGTCAGAGCAAAATATACTCAAACATACTAACTGTCAGTACTGGACATATAAGGAATAGGAAAACTTATTTGCTGTCTGATGAGTATTGAAGTGTTCGTCAAAGTTCTCTAACTAAAGGTCAGTTTGAATGTAGGTACTTACAAAATCAAAGTGATCTGAATATTGTCGGTAAAATTCAGTGAATGGTATTCGGTCAACTGGTTAGTAGTTTGATGGCTCTATCCATTGAGCCATCAAACTACTAAACTTGACATCACACAGCTAATCGCTTCTTTGTACCAATTGTATTCCCATGCCGTTCTCATTCCATTGCACAAGCGCCCTTTCATCCGCTCCGCTGAAAACCAGCTTTTCAGCGAATGTCATTAAAAACGGATAACGCGCCGCGCTGAAAAAATGATACCGGCAACAGCCAGCGAGTGTGTGGACCCCGGACCAAGTGATAGATAGCCCTGTACTCCATATGTCGCATCAATTTTTAACGTATTAATTAACTGGGTAGAGATTTTAGTCAACCGCGGCATTAATTCATCTCGTTTTAAAAATGCACGCCGCAATAAATTGGCTGCGCGCAGTTTTTGCCCCATTTTGCCCACTGAATATAAATCGGCGCGCCGAGAGCACCGAAACTGTGCTAGCGATTTGTATTATTTCGCAAGCGATTAAAACTCGAAAGTGATTTATTTTATTAACGCCAACCGGCCTCTCGCTGTACTATGAGTGTGTAACTCCCCAGTGACCTTATAAGGATGACATTTCTCCTGAATGATACATGAAATGGTGGCAAGTGAAGAATAGAAGCCAGCACGATCTGGTTCTTCGCCCCCGCTGGTGAGGAACGTATTGAAAAATAGAAAGGTCGTCTAACTAACTAAAAATAGACTTCGGTGGCAACGACCTTCCACCTCCTCGCATGGAATTAAAATCTCCTCGTTCCATTTTGCGATGCGATGCAATGATCCTGGTACGCCAGATATAACCAAAGAGCTTGAAGAGAGGTGATTTCCCGTAGTTCATCGAGCGAACACTTGTACTCGCATGTAATCCTTTCTGCTCGACTTGCCTCAGCTGAGTAGCGAACGGTGGCGGCGGCGGCGACGGCGTCGGGCGGCTCACCGACCGCCACCCAACCAACGTCGGCATCGGGGCGCAGACATCCGGGCACCATATGGGTCGTATTTATGCCTCTCTGGCCGGGTTTTACTCCGTAGTTTATCGCTCGCCTAGGTCGTCCCGGGTTTTTGTTTTACGAGGCATATACGGACAAATAGGGACAGCGGAATCCCAAGGAATTGTATGGTACCGGAGCGATATAGATGTATATGTGAGTGTATCCGCGTAAATAATACGGTATTCTTCGCCCACCAAGCTTTATTAAATTCCTCGTGATGACTGACATCATCTCCACAGAGAAAAAGGACAGTCATGTTTGGTAATTTGAACACAAATCAGGAGGACTGGAACTAGGACATCTTTCTTCTTGTCAATCTAATTTGCTTATAAAATGTTTGATGGTGCAGGATACACGGAGAAAGTAAAACGATATATGTACATACGTCGTTTCGTTGGGATGAGTCACAGTACATATAATATTATGGCCCATAAACCTTCTAATGAGCAATTACATAGATTATTGCCCGGTCTGGTCAATCGATACGCGTACCTGTGTGTCACGTGTATCTACGCGGATGGTTGGCTATAGGTCCATAACGGTCCACACACACACAAAAAACATATCTAAGATTTGTTTCAATATGATTTAGGCAACTTGTACATTAGAGGCAAGTCTTTGAGACGAGGTCGACTATTGTTACCTAAGGCAGTGTTTTGGAGATTTTTAAGGGAAGTACTCGTTTTGAAATTTTATATAAAGTTTGTTAATTTCCTCTGAACTAATATTTGGTTGTATTCACTCGTAGCATAACCTGGACACGCGTCCTTTGGATTCAAACCACGCAACTATAAATTAGTTCAATTTACCGCTGCAGTTTACAGTTAGTTTTCAGCAAGGGACCGTCACGAAATTTATTAGATTACCGCATTACGGAATTTAATTTCAACCTCGTCGACCGACGACGCGACTTTTTAAAATTAACCAAGCTCTAGCTTATAGTTGTTTTTCGGCAATCAATCATAAGCAAATGATTGCTGCTTAAGGGTTGACAGCGAGCGCTGCGGGGCGAACCATTGACCTTTCGGTCTCTTTTTGCGGCTCTTCTAAATTTATACCGCGGGGTGGCGGCGGCGGCGGCGGTTGGCAGTCGTTGGCGGTGAAATTTACGATAGCCGTAGCGGCGTCCGCCCGATCGATGGGCGGCAGAACGTCGGCGGGGCCCGGGTGCCGTCGCGATAAAGTCAACTGATACTTTGTTGTCGTAATAAAGCGCAAATAGTTTCAGTTTGCGGCTTTTCCGTGTAAAATATGTTGCCGCGCAAAAGTTTACCCACCCCCCCTCCAACAGGCAGATAGTGGTGCTGTCGCGAGCGGCTACCGATCCGCCTGAGACCGGCGCCCCGATTTACTACCCTTGCATGTTTGGCTAATTCTTGCCGCAGTACTAAATTTCTTGGATTTTTGTTTTTATTTGTTGTCTAAGGACCATTTTTTCACTTGTTAGTCTTTATTAAGGCAAACGTTATTTATTAAATTACCTATATCAATGATCGTGGCTTACGTCACAGGCGGAAGAAGATATAGATAAGCCCTCAGGTGTAACCAGGCAATTTGTGTGTGAACACCTGCCTATTACAAGAGGGACCCACATCTGCCGAAATATACAGTCCTCATCTGCATACCTATCACCAAAAAGCATCTCTTCTCCCCAATTAAAGTAATTCTTTGTTTACTCTTTAATTCCACCAAGGAAATTAACTATTTTCGCCACCGAAAAAATCTCGCCGGGTGTATCAAGGAGGGCGATCAAATTAACGCAAATGGGCGGCGGGGCGGTTTAAATTTGGCGCGCAATTGATTAAAGATGGCCGCCGGGTGAACGGTGAAGTGGTGGGGGGGCGATTTGTCCCCCGGTCTCTTCAAATATTTAAGCAACCATCAAATTTGCATATTTTTGCACGCGTTTCGCGGAATAAGACGGAGAGGAAGGCGATGGGGGGCGGCGACGACCGGATGTTGATGACCCTCTGTCAGGCGGATTTAATTTTGCGGCGAGGTGAAGTGGGGTCGGTCGCCGTGTGCCGGATTGTTAAATTTTTAAACGTTGCTGTCGCGGTTGTATACCGAAGCCGAAAAAAGGACGATAAGATTTCGGCCTTGTTGATTTAGGGGGCGGCGCGCGCCTTATCTCGAGTTTAATTTCTCCAATGGGTTGTTTATATAAATAAGGGAATTTCATTTGTTTACCCCTTGCAGTAAGCCCCTACAAAAAAATTAAATTAGACGGGATTTGTCTTGTGTTGTTGTCCTTGTTTTAATTTAGAAAATTGTAATCATTTCGCTTTGACAGACCTTTTTAAATTAATTTTTTTTGTCAACGGTATTTACTCATCCAGGCAATATTGGCCATTGTAAATATGAGATGTACTCAGAAAATGATTTGACGAAGCATCCCCGAAGGCAAGAAAACGCAATGTTGATTTGATAACGCCATAACTTTAGTCTAACACTCTAACGGCCAACCTACACAAATATAAGATTTTAGAAAAATTTGAACCACCAACTTCCAATGTTTCAGCTTTCGGTGCTTTTTATTATCGCAACAACAGCATACAATAAACGAACAGCTAATATCAAAGTCAAGGTTAGACAGATTAAACTGTTTGATGATTTCATTTCGAAAAGTTTGTTTTGTTTATCGTATCTAAAATATGCCATTTTTATCTGTAGCACACACCGCAAAGAGTCGTGGTTTTTATTTTTTCTTGATAAAATTATTACTTCATCATTATATATGTACGAAATGGCGACTGTATTCAAACAAACTGAGACAATTCATCAAACAAACTAAGATAATTCATTAAACACACTAAGACAATTCATCAGTTGTATTAGAACGACCAATTAGTCGTACAAAGAATAGCCATTAGCATACTTTTTTAGCCGGATCCACTTACTGGAGGCGCATACTCAAAACATTTGAGATACCAGAGGCATTCTATTATTAAGTTCCGTCTTAAAATAACTGAGAATGGAGATACGCCGTGACTGCTATAAGCTTATTTCCTCGAAAACATTAAGGAAGCTTATCAAGATTTCCGTTAATACTCTTCAAAACATGACTAGTGTACACGTTTACCAGATTCGACGAGTTTTATTCAACAAGCTACTATAATATGGAAAATAATGTAGAAATAAAAAGTGCTCAAGTGGCGGTTGTAAGTTTAGTTAGTAAAACAGACACCCTAAATGGGTGGCGCGAGGAGCCAGATTGTCAGGCCCGGATCTGGCGTTACGCCGCTAACCCATTTATATGCAAATTTCCCTGGTAATGATATTCTGATAATAGAACGCTTCTACATCAAAAAAGGATCTACGTTGCTACACAACACTCTCGTCTGTGTCGTTACAAATTCGCGCATCCCGGAGACGCATTTTAAGTGACGTTGAAGAGCTAACATCTCCCCAAAAAAATGCTCAATTATGGGTGTGTGTGTGTGGTCACCTACATGTCTCACACTCACTCACACTCAGGCAGGATCAGCCGGAACATAACGCTTAGCGAATTTCTCCAACCATAAAACCTTATTATAAATTATAAATAGAAGCTTACAACTACCACGTGCGCATCCGTTTCGAACCACTTCCTCAAATGCGCATGCCAAGTACGCGATACAAGAATAAATTATACCCTCCGAACTTGGTGGAATTCTTTTTTTAACATCTGGATAAAAGACGCGCTATGTGTGGCCGGACAGTCAAATTCTGAAGAAACTCGTTCTCGCTAGTGGTCTGCGAATATAGGACCGGTCCGCATAGGACAAAAAGCTTTGTGAAGTCGTGTTGCTGGTCCCGAATCGCGCTGTTGTGCGTTCTCCCCGATAGATGGCGGTCCGGCATGCGACCGAACGCCATTAATATGTATTAGAAACGATTTACATTTGTCTCGGCGTGGTGCGAGCCGATAAATACATGATTGATGGTGGACTGTGTCGTCGTTGTTTGGTTAACAAATTGATTCCGATGTGTTGAGCCCGTCTCGGGTAAATTAGATACACCGGACAGATGGATAAAATGGGGACAACACGAGTCACGAGGATGACCCTCCTGTAACGTTTTGTATCACATTTTCTTTATTAGTCTTTCGATTCTTTCTATCCAGATGCTTCAAATTTTAGTGTTTTCAAACAGAAATTTCCTTTCTGTGACGTAATGGAAAACTTACACCGTTGGGGGTATAAAACTTTGAAAAATTTGGTTGAAGAACTGTTATTCTGCAAATCATAAGAAAGCACCACGATCTTCAGAGATATTATTTGTCAAAAAACCTAAAAAATTAGTTGGAAGTCTATAATATTCCAGTACAGAAGATAACATCTTGTACTGCCGATGGTGCTGCTAACATGATGGGCAAGTAAAGTGAGACAATCCAGAAATGCGTCTAGGCAAAACTTGGTACACAGACCAAGTCTTATTTTCACCCATTCAACAACTTGGATTTCAATACCACTCAGTTCAACATTTCTTTTTCTGACAGTGTTCTGGCATGATCCAGAATTTCTGACAGCCAATTTAAGAGTCTTCTTCGTTCACACAGTTAACATGTGACAATTTCCGGTATGCTATCGTTGTTAGTGGGGTAGTCATGGGGTTCTAGCTCCTGGCTGAATTGAATTAGGTTACATAAGACGATATCGCAGGTATTGCCTTAATGGCATCGGTCTGAATGTGCCCACCTATTCCTCCGAGGGTCGCGTGGCTTCGTAGATTTTATGGCTTTATATATATATATGTATACGGCGAACTAAGGAAGAAGGGGGGTTACAACTAACGATATTGGGTCGTCGGCGGTGGCTGGCAGGGTCCCCCGAATATCTACGTAACGTTCGCGTGAGTATATTCGCGGAAGTTAGGGCTTGCGCCGCCCTGGTAACTTTTCGAAACTGTCGTATATCCAGTGACAGTAACGTAGAGCGGACGGGAACTCGTACTTATTCCGAAGAAGAACTGTAATAGACTAGAAAATTGAACTTTGCGCGAATTTCCCCGAGACGCCACCTAGAGGGCGCTCGCGCTCTCCGCCCGTCCATATTTATCGTCCACCCCTTGTCGATCCATCCTTACCTATGGGGCTAACCTTCTTCCCTTCCCGCTGCTTATGCAAATCCTACCGGGTTATAATGGTACGGCTATAAAATCTGTATTATGGCGCGTTCTTTTGCGATGAAAATACTTCAGAAATGCTTCAATAGTAGTGTAGCAGGGATACTGCTAGACCATTGGCGGTTCTAGACCATCATGGTTTTAGAGCAATATGTCAAAAATGGGAAGACTAGACCAACCCAACCTAATGTTAAAAATTCCAGCGGTACTTCTAGACCATCGGCGCCTCTAGACCATCATGGCTTTAGAGCAAAATGTCAAAAATGGATTTCCTTTTTTCTGTCCATCTGTCATCTGTGTCTTTTTTACAAAATACTTTATTTATCACATAGATTATGCCCAGGATAACTGTTCCCGTAGTCTATGTTAGATGTTTGAACACATTCAATAAGCGTGTAAATATTGCATTAGCACAATCATTGGTTTATACATCTGGGTGCAGTTCGTGTAGCATTACGCAATGGCTATTTAAGCGAGAGTGAACGGTGTGGGTGTCGACCAAAACCAAGATTTGATGATTGATTCGTCGTCTGACTCTGGCGAAGGACTTCCTAGTATAGACCGAGCGAGCGGTGATGTCACCTCAATAGAGCAGACCATCCTCAGAAATCATTAATAGCAAGCCTACACCACGTCGCTTCACTTCATTTAACCAATTATTCAATAACCGAATAATTCGCTCGACTACATAATTCGTTTCGATGCAAGCCAAGTCAGATTAATGCTATCTGCGGTATTTATAAATATGTTGTCCGTGCCGTAACCGTAATGCCCTTATCGCATGCGACTGAATAAAGTAACTGTTATGTCAAGCTATTACCGGAATTTTATCACTGTCACCGGGCCATATTTGTAATGCCGTGAATTTATTACTCTCCCTGGAGAAAAAAATGCAATACCGCGATAATCTCTCGCCTTAGTGGATCGGGAGTACCGCAGGGTAGCTTAGGCCCACTACTGTGTACTTGTATTGTGTGTACCGTAGCTCACACTGGGATCGAAATGCCTGGTCTAGCTGTGCAAAACTAGTGTTAGAAAGAAAACGATGTTGCACAGATATTTTACCAATGCGGATTTTACTAGCCAGGGTTTATCTGGTACGATAGATAAGGCGTGCGGAGGGTTAATGTAAACACTAGGGAAAGTAACCTAGAGGCTCGAGAAAAAGAGGCCAGGCAGTACCATAGACTGGCTCTAGGGGTCTAGTTGTGTGAAATGTGTTGTTGCTGCAGTATTGTAAAGTGGCTCTAGGGGTATAGTTGTGTGGAAAGTATTGTTGTTCTTCTAGAATAACATAGGCATGGAGTCATATAACTTGGGTTTGTCGTGGAGACATGGAGTTATATGACTTGGGCTTGTCGAGAATAGTATGACATGGAGTCATATGACTTGGGCTTGTCGTGGAGACATGGAGTCATATGACTTGGGCTTGTCGAGGAGAACATAGACATGGAGTCAGACTTATATGACTTGGGCTTGTCTATCTTCCTGGGTGCCATAATAGGATATTATGCGGGTTCCCCCATGACTTGCACCGGTATATGGTAGCAATGGCACTGGCTAGTGCATTCCGCTCTGCTTCACTGTGTGTGTAAAGTTCCATCCAGGTTGTGGTTGATTTGGAGTATTTTAGGTGTGATAAGATAAAGTGTGCAGATGACCAAGCTAGTTTATGAGTCCAAGGAAATAGACGACATGGACTGGGACTGAAGTCTGGGGACAGGAGTCCCCGGGTAAGTTAACCTTACACTGTATCGTTATCGCTGTTTAAAGAGGGTATTTCTATATTGTTATATGATACGCGAGGGATGTGTAACCGTTCGGTGACGATTGGAACAGCCGCGAATTCTTTCCAATAGTATTTACCAATGACGTGTCATATCGGTGAGTTATTATCAATCTATTAAGCATGTTGCAGTTTGGTATCAGATGAACCTGTTTTAGTAATTATGAAAAAATGAAGTGCGGCAAAAATCCATAGCCAACAACGAGAAGACACGTTATTATGTGCGAAAGATATGTAAAGAGGCGGTATGTGTCGGTGGCAACTAAAAATGCACGCATATGAGCGAGTAACAGCTATGGGTAACCTTTATCCCCGCGTATCG
The DNA here is from genome assembly GCA_963971325.1 of Aphodius granarius. NCBI lineage: Eukaryota > Metazoa > Arthropoda > Insecta > Coleoptera > Scarabaeidae > Aphodius > Aphodius granarius. Next base: position 30,238,732 of record OZ020225.1, read on the forward strand.
CTTAACCTACTTGTCAAGTGACATTTACACGTTGCGCACAAGTACACATGTCCATGCAGAAAAGTCCCGTATAATTATTGTGTCTACGTAAGCGTTTAGCGTGTCACAAATTGATAAATGTCGCTTCAAAAAAATGTGCCACAATTTTCCTGTATACGCGTACATTCCTGGAATTCAACTTGATATTAGAACGTGACAATTTTACGAAACGAGATATACATTCTAGGACATATATCGGCTGTTAATTGGAAAAAAAATATCCTTGAGGCGCTCGCAGCGAGACAATGAACTAGAATCTGGTACGATTTGAATCGCTTTCCAATGTATTGTAAAATCTCAAGTACGTGGTTGGTGTTCAATGCTTTGTAATTCTTAACTACTTCATTTTACTTCAAACCTTTCATTTTTATTAATTCCATTCTTTGCCAATACTCAAATAATAAGTTTTGTATAGAGTTTGGAATAGCATTATTTTATAAAGCAACTTTATCATAGACCATCAACCTTGAAGGGTTATTGTCTATTCAATCCGCCGTTCTTAAAGTGCATACGATACATAAATCATACACGCGTCTTGGTCAAGGTTCTCTTTGTTATCGACATGATAGCTGCCAATAAAACATGCTTATTCCAGCCGATAACTCAACTGCATCGTACATTGTTCCTATTTGACTGTAGCATTCCTAACATTTCCAGTTTGCAGTGGGAGATATAATCGCCATAAATATCTTCAAATGCCACTACGAGTGAAATTAATAACAGCTCTCATAAAGATCAAAGTGTTCACACTTCATTCCAGAGACCTTCGGCGTTTCCTCCATCCTATCGATAATATAATTAATCTTCTTCTAATTTTTTTTTTGGGATATCGACACCGTGATGTATAGAGACTCAATTACCGCCACTTGCGGCGTAAAATCGGCCAATTACGAATGTGAAATTGGCATTTTTCCGGGTCTCGCATTTAACGCTGCTTGGCATTTGAAAGATTAACTCACAGCGGTGGAATGCGCGGCAGCGTATGAAAGCACAGCGTATGACATAACGCGCGTAATGACTAATTAATCGTTGCAACATCTGGCCAGCTTAGCATCTCCTGAAGTATCATACAATATCTAAGCTTTTTCATCTTCGTTCGTAAGCTAGACGTAGGTAAAAAACTCCCATACGAAAGCCGAAACAACGAGAGAAAAAGAAAAAATCCGACCGAGCTATAGAAGGTGGAATAAATTTCAATTCCAGTTGTTATTGAATTCGTGCTTCGGTGTTTATTGTACGGAGGCCCCGTCGGATTCCGTAATCGGCGCGCGAATGCATGCCCGTTTTCATATTTAATAAAATAATGCGCCCCCTGCGAGTCTGAAACTCGCGGGCTGCCGGCGTCGCCGAGCAAAACGAATAGCTGCGGGGCGCGAACGTTCTACCACCAGCAGCAACAGCAGCAGCAGCCGGCCTGTGTCCAACTTTGGTTAATAGCGAAAGATACAGGAGCTTTATTTGCAATGGTTGGCTCGACCGCCGCATATTTCGCGCCGCAAACTTTAATATTTACGCGAAATTGAAAGCCAATTTTGCAAAGCCGTGTGCGGCCAAATAATTTTCAGATGCGTGTTTCGCTTCAGTTGTTTTCTTTATGGAAATGCGGGTTTTCCAGGAAGGACACTCGGTGTTGACAATTCGGTGTCAATTCTACCGTTAATTCTATTATGTTAGTTATTTGTTAGCAAGTTTGGTACAGCTTGATATGCAGGAGCTTGCACAGAGGGAAAAATTTATTATACAAAATTCCCAGAGTAAGAATATGATTTTCTTGATGTTCCAAGTATTACGTTTTCTTGTTTTAAGTATGAAGGAACTGCTTGAAAGGAATTACGTCTGTTTTAAGCGATACGTACCTACGTATACTTGTGGGTCAAGAAACTGTTTGTTCCTAGAAGTATGTATATTTTTCACCCAATTGATGTAAAACGAACGTCTTACTCTTTTTATATGTCGAAGAATAACATTTTCTTCGTCAGAGCAATATATACTCAACATAAACATACTAAACTCTTAAACCGGAAGAATAACTAGCCATTGAAATAACTATAACATATAAGTACTGAAATTCTTATTACAATAAGAATAATCTCTCTGTGTAGAGATACAATTTGAAATACGTCTGTAATATATTTTCGTCCGTGTCCACAATATGTACATTTTTTTCCGATTTGTAAATGTTCATGGCAAAACATCACACGTATGGCGATACGTATACCAACAGTAAACCGTGTATTGTTTATTTGTCCGATATGGTAATCGCGACCTGATAAGTGAAACTGCGGATAGGTTTTTTATGTAAATGGCGCGATTTTATGGGCGGAAACTCGAGCGACGTACATTTGTATGTGTGTACGGACGGCATCCTGTCGAAGCGGCCGTTTTGAATTTTCTGTATCGCGCGGGCCACCGCGCTGTCGTTCGTCGTTCCTCCGCTGCTATCATTAATCTGTGACACCGCTAACAACCTACAACCGACACCGGTATATGACGCGCACTCACGAACTACCTCTACAACGGATAATATCCACACGGATTTACTCTTAGCGTGTCTAGATAAGGCACCTTCCCAAATAAAACACCGAGCTTACAATTAATCCCAAATGTTATCGGACTATAGCGACAGAGAAAGAGTGTATTCTAAATAGACAACCACAAGTTTTGATATCATACGTATAGCATAGTAATCAGTGTACAATCATTTGACGAATTTTGATCTTCAATAGCGTTTGTAATCTTTTTGATTCAATTCTTTCCGCAAATTATGGACAAATTCTTTAAAATTCTTCCTAGCTAATGCAGTTTTCAAAATAGTTATCTACCTATACTAATTACGAACTTTCAAGTGTAGGGCGCGTTCAACGGAATCGTCCATTTTGGCCGACATTTGCGATCGAGTAGCTGCAAAATTGGGCTTTTCGATATTACTTTTGACGCTCGAATTGAAAAAAGGACACGATTCCGCGTGGACTGCGCGATATTTTGTAAATTAAATACGTCAATTTTGAAAAAAAATCACGTTTTTGCACCTCTTCGGGTGAAGGCGAACCTCGAGAAAATGTCACGTGACGTCTAGAAATTCCGACAAGCGGATCGATGAACGTCAAAAATTTACATTTGTTATCCGTTCCTGCCGACCTTATAAAAGCCGCTCGCTCTCATGTCTTACGATAAGATCCCTCTAAATACCCTTCGCAAAGAGTTTTGAGCAAAAAAAACGGCCTTAAAAACAATTTTCGCTCCAAAAAATCGATTTTTGTCGACCCGTGTTTTGCTGCTATTACCACAATAACGTCAAACCCGAAACGCCCCCTGCCGGACATTCGTAACAACAGTAACAGATAGCAGATAACCTAAAATGTATCCTAAAATGTCCATATTGCTATTGTGGACAGGTGGGAAGCCTTAACCACATATTTCTAGAATGCCCAATAACTAAAATCGAAAATTTTGACATATACACAGAGCTAGTTTCTATACTCAAATCGTCTCTAATAAGTTACTCCTTTCTTCAATTGATTTTATTAAAAAATAGTTGTACAATCTTCTTCCTCAAGGCGACTGGTACAACGTCGTAAAGTCCTCGTCTGTTTTTCCTGATAAGTACAACTATATTAGCTTGGTAATTACCATCAGCAGTGAAAATTATCATCGCAAAACGTAACGTGTGTGTTTACACGTCGGCAGAGGGCGTTGTGTACGCCGTATTCAAGGATAAGGAACATCATCTCTCCGGCAGTATTTCTTGTTAATGCCCGAGCGGCAAGCGTAAATTGGTCTTTATCTACCTACTCGGTTTTCGCTCAACGGGTCCTTACAGTTAATTAGGGCAAAACTTCCGTCCAATTAATTCGTTTAAACGCGCCATTTTCTAGAGTTACATTGCGTACGTACGCCTCTCCCGGGTGACATACTGTCCTGGTCGCCCTCACTCTTATTTATCAAGATCATAACACCTCTCGGGGCTTAAGATAGTGTCGTCTTCTTGCAAGAAATTCTTGGAAGTCTCGTAGAAATTCTGGCAAGTCTCGTGTGGTAACATTTTTTGTTCTTCTTCCTTTCTGGGGTGACCGTATGGTCGCGGTCTGTCTTTCGCAATCCGTTCACTCGTTTACAGACTAGGCGAGATTAACCCACAAATGTGAGTGAGTGGCAGCTTTGAAATTTCTCTCGTACGTCAATCACTTTTTTTTTTTTTTGTTAACGTTAGGTTGAATTACAGTAATTTTTATAAATGTGTGTGGCTTGACGATAAATCTTAACTGATGATTTATACCTTCTCGCCACTTTTGGCCAGTTGCGTGGGCTAGGAACCGTCATTCATTTGAAACGGTCGTTATGTGGTGGGATTGATGAGTCTTAATTATTTTTAAGTGTTTCGGTATGCATCGACAAATGTTTTCCTGTCTGACAAGCAGTACGATGGAATTAATAAATAACGTTGGAGAAATTTTGAGACAGACTGTTTTATAGCGTGATCAATTAATAGCTTCAATAATTTCCTCGCATTCGGAAACAGCATATTGAACTCCATATTAGGGTGATTTGTCAGGCTAATCGAGCCATTTAGCCATCAGCGCGCTGCTAGCCACTGGTGTTTTACCTCCGCACTCCCATCTAGCGGGGAAACACCGAACCCGAGCTATAGAGCGTCCAACCGGCTAGGAATGCATTTTCCGGATGACTGGTCGGTCCTATTAATTTGCCTCACTTTTGCGGAAACGTATCGGATCGCATATGTGCCGCCGACACTCCGCCACCCCTGGACTACTACCGCCACCGCCATTCGACTGTTTTATTTTCAATCCCCAAGTGGGCGCAAGTATACTCGTTTTTTGTCACACAATTTCGCTCGGTAATGGATTTTGGCCGCGATAAATAATCGGACTGCCGGCCGCCGGCCGTCCCCGTTTGCCGGCTGACCTTAAACCCTTATGAGTATTGCTGACGTGGCATATCCACCCACACGCTACTGCTTCCCCGTTAATTGCCTCTGTATCGCGTCAAGTTCGGGAATTATTTGTGATTCACTCTGGATGTAATTTATTGCTTGAAATCAGGGTAATGGACTAATTAACGAATTGGTTGCAGTCTTTGCTATAGTAAATCTAAACTGTCTATTTTCTTATTTACTGCTGTATTTTTGTTGTAGGTTCATAGAAAATGTTGCAATGGTTCATTAGAAACAATTTATTGTATTAAAAATACACCCTCTATCTAAAAAATCCTACTCTTAAATTGGTAGGAAATTCTCCAAGAAAAACAAAAGGATTGATTGCCTAGAAAGCATGAGAGGCATCAAGGACAAAAAGGAAAATAATATTCTAAATCTCGTGTATCTTAAAGTTTTTATTTCAAGTCCATCATATTTTGCAATTACTGTTAATTACACGTGTTAGGTAGTAATTATAATAATAAATTGATCATGAATTTGGGTTGGATCGAAATTTACATGGCAGTCACATACATAATTGCACCCTCAAATATTTGGAAATACGTCAAGCTTAGCAGAATGAGACCGCCATTTGCTCGGAGTCTACATTTGCACGGATCGCTCGAGCGCATGAATTGTTATTAAAGGGGCAAACATCAATTCTTATCGGCGCGCGGAATCCGCGGCAACGGAAGACGGACGACCGTACGAACGGGCCGGGCCGGGCGGGCGCACTCTCGCTGGTTCAGTGCGATTTTAATAAATTTACATTCGCCGTTACTAGCTAGCGCGCGGACATATATTATTATGAGCCCTGGAGTGCAAGTCTCAAACTATCCGTCCATCAAGGACGCACGCTCAGACGACATGCGTCTCTTTCTTACTGAGGCATAAAGAAAGAGATGGATAGCGATGAGCGAGCGATGTTAGGGAACGAGTACTTTCGGACTAACCACCCCGATTTGCATAAGGCAGCGGTGTGGAGGTTGGAAAGAGACGTATTGCGATGAGGGTTTCTTTCAGCGTGGTAAGGAAGGTCGTTGTTAATGTTAAACGAAGGTCTTACTCTTTTTATATGTAGAAGAATAACATTTTCTTCGTCCGAGCAAAATATACTCAACATAAGCACACTAAACTCTTAAATCAGAAGAACAACTAAAATATTATTTGGATAGCAAAAATATCCTCTTCATAGTGTAGCATGATATACGCAAGAACATTTTTCTTGATATCCAAGAAGAGAGAACTCTACTTTGTGAATGATAACCAAATATTAAATGATTGTTTAATTTATTCTCAAATTATCGTTAAGTTTATAATGTGCTCAAACTATTAGATGCTCATGCTTTCAACATTGCCCGTGTCTGAATGCATATCATAAAGGGGAGTTGTTTTACTGTATATGACAGACATTATGGCCGTATATCTCAATGTGCTAATAGTTTTAGTTGTAGTAAATCCGCCGTCTTCTCGTTGTAAGGTCACTAAACTGCAAATGCGCGGAACACAGAACGGCATATATGGGGTTCTAGGAAATCTGTAAAAGCATAAAGCGACTAGCTAATTAGTCGCATATACACAATCTTAGTAAACGTTGCTTACTTTGCAGTCTCGAGACCCATAAACTAAACAAATAGTCACTGATTAGCAACATCGCAAAGCATTTTATACTCCTGTAGAATAGGACTGTGTTAACACCACTCGATTTTACACTGGAGTATACAAAGTGTGACATTTACCTCCATATTTTGTATGTAGGTAGACAAAATTTTTCTTGGGTCTACTTTTTAGTAGTACCTTTTGTTGGCTATGGATTTTACCCGCACTTCATTTTTTCATAATTACTATAACAGGTTCATCTGATACCAAACTGCAACATGCTTAATAGATTGATAATAACTCACCGATATGACACGTCATTGGTAAATGGATTATCACGCTATTGGAAGGTATCCGCGGCTCTCCCGATCGGCACCGGACGGTTACACATCCCCGCGTATCATATAACAATATAGAAATACCCTCTTTAAACAGCGATAACGATACAGTGTAAGGTTAACTTACCCGGGGACTCCTGTCCCCAGACTTCAGTCTCCAGTCCATGTCGTCTATTTCCTTGGACTCATGGGCTAGCTTGGTCATCTGCACACTTTATCTTATCACACCTAAAATACTCCAAAACAACCACAACCTGGATGGAACTTTACACACACAGTGAAGCAGAGCGGAATGCACTAGCCAGTGCCATTGCTACCATATACCGGTGCAAGTCATGGGGGAACCCGCATAATATCCTATTATGGCACCCAGGAAAATAGACAAGCCCAAGTCATATACGTCTGACTCCATGTCTATGTTCTCCTCGACAAGCCCAAGTCATATGACTGCATGTCTCCACGACAAGCCCAAGTCATATGACTCCATGTCATACTATTCTCGACAAGCCCAAGTCATGAAACTCCATGTCTCCACGACAAGCCCAAGTTATATGACTCCATGTCTCCACGACAAGCCCAAGTTATATGACTCCATGTCTATACTATCCTCGACAAGCCCAAGCCATATAACTCCATGTCTCCACGACAAGCCCAAGTTATATGACTCCATGTCTATACTATTCTCGACAAGCCCAAGTCATATAACTCCATGTTTCCACGACAAGCCCAAGTTATATGACTCCATGTCTATACTATCCTCGACAAGCCCAAGTCATATAACTCCATGTTTCCACGACAAGCCCAAGTTATATGACTCCATGTCTATACTATCCTCGACAAGCCCAAGCCATATAACTCCATGTCTCCATGACAAGCCCAAGTTATATGACTCCATGTCTATACTATCCTCGACAAGCCCAAGCCATATAACTCCATGTCTCCACGACAAGCCCAAGTTATATGACTCCATGTCTATACTATCCTCGACAAGCCCAAGCCATATAACTCCATGTCTCCACGACAAGCCCAAGTTATATGACTCCATGTCTATATTATTCTAGAAGAACAACAATACTCTCCACACAACTATACCCCTAGAGCCACTTTACAATACTGCAGCAACAACACATTTCACACAACTAGACCCCTAGAGCCAGCCTATGGTACTGCCTGGTTCTCGAGCCTCTAGGTTACTTTCCCTAGTGTTTACATTAACCCTCCGCACGCCTTATCTATCGTACCAGATAAACCCTGGCTAGCAAAATCCGCATTGGTAAAATATCTGTGCAACACTTTCTTTTGCAATGGTCTTCTTTGCAATGGTTTTTTTTGTCGTGTGCCCTTTGCAGGTCGGGCGATAACGTCTAAGAAGGGATTTGCAATCCCATATTTCTGGTGGAATTTTCGAGAGGATATACGGGGCGCGTAATAAATTCATTTTAATGGCCCTAGCCTGTAGTCCCGCGCGGCATCCGCGCGCGTAGCCGCGCACACCGGATAGCAATCGGAATGGCGCCGAATGTATTATTCGCGAGGATGTGCGTCAAATATTTATGCAGCCCGGTGCGAACGCGCCGACTCTAAAGGAACCGGTGGGAAATTAAAACGCAACCCTCTGCGTTGTAGAGTCGGCCTCGTATCATCACTGATATACGTCCAAGTTCCTGTATTTTCTTTTTTTTTTTTTCGCTTTGTTTATGGCCGAAATTGCATGCCGTATTTATGCTCTTTTTCGAAGATGGCCGTTTTATGACAAAGTCTTGTCTATGATGTCCTTTTTGCCCAATACTTGTCACATTTGAAATAAACCTGTAACATTTTTGAAATAAACGAAATCAGTACAATCTCACCATACAAAGCATTTCTTTCTTGTCCACCTGTCTAATTAGTAGATATTTTAATTTATGGCCTGTTATGGGAATGCTTTCTTGTTAATTGATATTAGCAGATATATGGGAGTGGAACGTTTTTATAAATCGGACCAATTTACATATTTAATACTTTCATAACACGACAACTAATGCATGTCATTTTTTATGTGGCTTATCTTGCTCTGGGCTATAGCCTGATTGTGTTTGATTTATTTTTGCACATTGTCGCATTTTTTTACGTTTTATTGTTGATTAACTATTGTGACAGTCTTGTCTATTTTTTGCCATGCCATGACCGGTGTATGAACTAAACCCTAATTGATATTGACATAGATCCTTTTGTTACTGAGGGTGGCCCGTAGAACCTATTGACACAAAACTTCAAAAAACATAAAAATACACTTAGACCCTTTTGATTTACAACTCTATAGTCAACTGAAATCAAGGTATTCTTTTTAAAACACGTTTTTAAGTTTTTTTATACTTAAGTAAAAGTTAGTCCATAATAAGGCCGACATTTTTTCTTTCTTTAATTCAAGATCAAAAAGAATCTAAGATAGGAACCGCTTATTAAATTTATTTGTTCTATATTTTAATTATTTATAGTTTTATTTTGTGGGTTATGGTAGGTAACTCAATATTTCATTCATATTTATGCTGCGCTGCACTCTACGAGGAAAAGTTTGTCTATATATAGGTAACCTTATATATTGCGGTTTAGCAAATCTGACTTTCAAAACCAGGATATACGATAGTCGTCAACGTATCTACATCTACGATAACATTGCATAATCATAGTATCATTTAAATCGACCAAATTCGCTTAATAGGCGCCTAAGGGCAGTCGCGATTAAAAAAAAAGTCCATTAGCCTGAGGCTAGGATAAGTGTCTGTCGTTCTCGTCCGTCTCCCAAAAAAAAAAAAAAATATCTCCAAGAATTGATTTAGAGCTTTGGTGAGGGGAAAAAGCTCGGTAATTGATTCTGAGTGAGCCTTAAGGATGATCCCATTAAAAGGTCTTTTGGATTCATAATCTCGCTGTTCGTTCGTCTCGCCATACTCGAAATGACTAATTGCCGTATTCTCACCTGCCGCGTACCGCTATACCCACCATGACAAATAGCGGAATGGACGAGGAATAATTAATAATTTAATTAAGTCTCTCTCTCGCTGCAATTTTGTGCAATTTCATTAGGCGACGAGGTGAATGCGCGCGGCGGCCACACGTGCGCGCCCTATTTGTATCTCTCGTTTTTTTTGGCCAATTAAAACAAGTTTCCGTTCCATATTAAAAGTGTATTGTTCCATTTTGCGCTATGCGGTGAGTCGTTTGCCATCTCCACGTGTCTCATCCGCGTTCACGTACGCGCGTTGCGTTCGCGCCATATTAAATTAATGCCGCGTTTGAATGCATGAATTTATCGTGTACAACAAAGGCGAGAACCTGCGAGTGGTGAATACTGATTTTTCTCCTTTTTGAAAATGAAACTCTATTGTCGACAGATTGCCGTGTTTGTACGCTCACCGCTGCCTATTTCGCGGCTTCCATTCCGCGAGCCTGTAGTTTACCGTGCGGTACATACACCAGCTAATTAACACATATAGTATATATTTTTGTTTCGAGGAAATTAAATTTTTCTCTCAACATTTTTGTGCGTATAATACACGTTTCAAATTATGTAGGACCGTAGCTTGCTCTCGTTGCAAACCGCCTTGTTTTTACAACAAAATAACAGAACTGTATGCTTGGATATCAAGAAAAATTATTCTTGTATATAGTGTAGCATGAAGAGGATATTTTTGCTATCCAAGTAATAAGAATTTCAATTCCGGTTTAAGAGTATATGTTAGTATAATTTGCTCTGACGCAGAAAATGTTATTCTTCTACATATAAAAAAAGTAAGACAAACAGTTTCTTGACCCAAAAATATACGTACGTATCGCTTAAAACAGACGTAATTCCTTTCAAGCAGTTCCTTCATACTTAAAACAAGTAATTTATTAAAAAAATTACCGACAATGATAAATCCGAAGTGTTCAAAAATAAGTTGAAAATGTTGCCAGATTATTTTTGCTCTAATAACACAAATCAGAATCTTGGCTCACAGCTGTTAGATGATCGCTACAAAGTAGATTAATCACAAGTTCTCCTAGACTCTGTAGCAGTCAGTAGTAACCTTTACCACGTCTCAAACCGATTTGGAATATTCTAACCGAGCAATTTTTAACGTTTCTTTTTTTTTCAAAACTTTCGGATTTTTTTTAAATTTTCTATAAAACGATCCTCATTGAATTTCCACTAAATCTCTCAATAAATCTGACGAAATGTAACCCGTTCGGTGCACACGGGCGTAATCTATGCCTCTCGTTGTCGCATAGTTAGACGCCTGTTAACGCGCTAAAGGTTAATTGGATATTTAGAGTGCCTGCCGTAGCGTTGTCAATTAAAATGGAGCGGAGTATTTGACTTCATCTGACCTCAGGCTATGCTGCAGCGAGCAGCTCGTCCCGAAGCATTCAAACGCCAACCAATCTCATCTCCCTTTTCCTCGTCTCTCCTTTTTTTTCCGCACCGTTCACAAGCGTTTTGTTGTAGTTTTGGCGACGTGTATTGGCAGCCGAGAGAGTTCAAGCGTTTTCTTGTAGTTTTGGCGGCTAACGACGTGTATTGGCAGCCGAGAGAGTTCAAGCGTTTTCTTGTAGTTTTGGCGGCTAACGACGTGTATTGGCAGCCGAGAGAGTTCAAGCGTTTTCTTGTAGTTTTGGCGGCTAACGACGTGTATTGGCAGCCGAGAGAGTTCAAGCGTTTTCTTGTAGTTTTGGCGGCTAACGACGTGTATTGGCAGCCGAGAGAGTTCAAGCGTTTTCTTGTAGTTTTGGCGGCTAACGACGTGTATTGGCAGCCGAGAGAGTTCAAGCGTTTTCTTGTAGTTTTGGCGGCTAACGACGTGTATTGGCAGCCGAGAGAGTTCAAGCGTTTTCTTATAGTTTTGGCGGCTAACGACGTGTATTGGCAGCCGAGAGAGTTCAAGCGTTTTCTTGTAGTTTTGGCGGCTAACGACGTGTATTGGCAGCCGAGAGAGTTCAAGCGTTTTCTTGTAGTTTTGGTGGCTAACGACGTGTATTGGTAACCGAGAGAGTTCAAGCGTTTTGTTGTAGTTTTGGCGGCTAACGACGTGTATTGGCAGCCGAGAGAGTTCAAGCGTTTTCTTGTAGTTTTGGCGGCTAACGACGTGTATTGGCAGCCGAGAGAGTTCAAGCGTTTTCTTGTAGTTTTGGCGGCTAACGACGTGTATTGGCAGCCGAGAGAGTTCAAGCGTTTTCTTGTAGTTTTGGCGGCTAACGACGTGTATTGGCAGCCGAGAGAGTTCAAGCGTTTTCTTATAGTTTTGGCGGTTAACGACGTGTATTGGCAGCCGAGAGAGTTCAAGCGTTTTCTTGTAGTTTTGGCGGCTAACGACGTGTATTGGCAGCCGAGAGAGTTCAAGCGTTTTCTTGTAGTTTTGGCGGCTAACGACGTGTATTGGCAGCCGAGAGAGTTCAAGCGTTTTCTTATAGTTTTGGCGGCTAACGACGTGTATTGGCAGCCGAGAGAGTTCAAGCGTTTTCTTGTAGTTTTGGCGGCTAACGACGTGTATTGGCAGCCGAGAGAGTTCAAGCGTTTTCTTATAGTTTTGGCGGCTAACGACGTGTATTGGCAGCCGAGAGAGTTCAAGCGTTTTCTTGTAGTTTTGGCGGCTAACGACGTGTATTGGCAGCCGAGAGAGTTCAAGCGTTTTCTTGTAGTTTTGGCGGCTAACGACGTGTATTGGTAACCGAGAGAGTTCAAGCGTTTTGTTGTAGTTTTGGCGGCTAACGACGTGTATTGGCAGCCGAGAGAGTTCAAGCGTTTTCTTATAGTTTTGGCGGCTAACGACGTGTATTGGCAGCCGAGAGAGTTCAAGCGTTTTCTTATAGTTTTGGCGGCTAACGACGTGTATTGGCAGCCGAGAGAGTTCAAGCGTTTTCTTATAGTTTTGGCGGCTAACGACGTGTATTGGCAGCCGAGAGAGTTCAAGCGTTTTCTTGTAGTTTTGGCGGCTAACGACGTGTATTGGCAGCCGAGAGAGTTCAAGCGTTTTCTTGTAGTTTTGGCGGCTAACGACGTGTATTGGCAGCCGAGAGAGTTCAAGCGTTTTCTTGTAGTTTTGGCGGCTAACGACGTGTATTGGCAGCCGAGAGAGTTCAAGCGTTTTCTTGTAGTTTTGGCGGCTAACGACGTGTATTGGCAGCCGAGAGAGTTCAAGCGTTTTCTTGTAGTTTTGGCGGCTAACGACGTGTATTGGCAGCCGAGAGAGTTCAAGCGTTTTCTTGTAGTTTTGGCGGCTAACGACGTGTATTGGCAGCCGAGAGAGTTCAAGCGTTTTCTTGTAGTTTTGGCGGCTAACGACGTGTATTGGCAGCCGAGAGAGTTCAAGCGTTTTCTTGTAGTTTTGGCGGCTAACGACGTGTATTGGCAGCCGAGAGAGTTCAAGCGTTTTCTTGTAGTTTTGGCGGCTAACGACGTGTATTGGCAGCCGAGAGAGTTCAAGCGTTTTCTTATAGTTTTGGCGGCTAACGACGTGTATTGGCAGCCGAGAGAGTTCAAGCGTTTTCTTGTAGTTTTGGCGGCTAACGACGTGTATTGGCAGCCGAGAGAGTTCAAGCGTTTTCTTGTAGTTTTGGCGGCTAACGACGTGTATTGGCAGCCGAGAGAGTTCAAGCGTTTTCTTATAGTTTTGGCGGCTAACGACGTGTATTGGCAGCCGAGAGAGTTCAAGCGTTTTCTTATAGTTTTGGCGGCTAACGACGTGTATTGGCAGCCGAGAGAGTTCAAGCGTTTTCTTGTAGTTTTGGCGGCTAACGACGTGTATTGGCAGCCGAGAGAGGTTTATCGTACATACATAGATTGATGTTGCGCAATTTTTGAAAGTCTATTAGCTTTCTTCTGACTCGAGTGTATGTGAGAGTGTGAGAATTAGCATCGTGTCTGATTTTGTCGATGTTGCAATAGGCGAATCGTGTGCCTTATTTATCCTTGATGTGAGGTCTGTGTGTATTGTGTATCTAATTATATTGATTAATGCTCGTGAAGGTTTATTAGTTCTTGCGGAGTCGCGATCAATGGACCGTGGTAACGCGTTGATGAGTTTTTTATAGAAATGTTTAAACCTAGTAGTTTATACAGGTATTATGCTCAATTCTGTTTTTTTTTTTGTTAAAATGATAATTTAAAATGTTATTTACTAGTGTCAAAGATATCGTCCTTCTTTGCAAGACTTTGCAAGCTGTAAAATACACCTTCTGTATATACGATGAGGAGAGCGTTACCTCACCGTTTATTATTGATAGCCTCTGCTATCATAACGCAATTTTACGACCCATCGATTAAAGATTAAATCGCGTTGTGCAACCTGGGATGATCGCGTACCATCGCTGCAAGGAATGTGGGACACTCGCTACCTGTTCCTGGGAGAAATGCGATTTTTTCCCCGACGCAATATAGCGCGGGCGGGGGGGTGGAGGGGGTCCATCCCCAATACCGTATTCATAATCCCCACGTGCACACTTATCCGCAGGTGTAGCGAGCAGTTCCTGGCCTTACTCTTCTCGTTTTCTTCTTTTTTTATAGACGAATCGACGCGCTGATCCCGAGATTGCCAAAACTGTATAGCAAGAATGAGAGAGAGTAAGAGAGACTGAGTGTGGCGAGAGAGAGAGAGAGAGGTTTGGCCGCGCGTATTACGCTTGGGGCTTGCTTTTATGGACTCTGCCTCCTCGAAATTAGAAAAAGATTGCCGTGCCTGGCGCGGTTTCCTGCTGTGCTGCTGCGGACAGCAAGACCAAGCCAAACCGTCTCCGATTTAAGATTGTTTACGGGGTCGTTCCTGCCGCATTTGACGTAATTTTTGGACACCACCTTCGTCGCAAACCGTGACTCCTGGCGCAGGTTTTATTTGCATAATTCACGAAGTTTGTTGTAACTTATTTTATGCCCGGTTTATACGGTTTTCGAGTGTAAAATAAAAGGATTTATGTTGTTAAATAACACAAGTGCAGTATGGTTAAAAGTTCTGCTGGATTGTGGACGAGACTATGATGCAAAAAGGACGATCTTCTTACGACAAAAATATTTCGTTGGACGAAAAATATATATGCTTCAACAAAAAAAAGCAGTTTCTTCAGCCAAGATTCTTACTCTGGGAGATACATAGAAAGTTGTGCAATTACTTTACAGATGGCGCTAACAGTTTCTCGCGTCTTTTGCCACATATTACCGCTATATAAAACAGACGTAATTCCTTTCAAGCAGTTCCTTCATACTTAAAACAAGAAAACGTAATACTTGGAACATCAAGAAAATCATATTCTTACATTGAGAATTTTGTATTTTACTTGAACCAACCAAATGATCTTTCTACGGATATAGAAACAAGTGATATTCTTTACTTAAAGATATTCGTGTGGCATTCTTCCGGTTTAAGAGTTCAGTATACAGTGTCGGCCAGTTCCAGCCGTCCCATCAGTTTTGTGCGAGTGCGAGAGAGAACGTTTGAAACACATCCCCACCAAGTCAGGCACCGCGCTAGCACGGCCTTGTGGTTGGTTCATGTCGCTTGGTGGGAGCATGCAGTGACCGCCTTTAAATTGCTTTCTTGCTCTCTCGTATGGGGTATGCGGCGTCTGGAACTGGCCGACACTGTATGTTAGTATAATGTGTCGAATACATTTTTCCTTCTGTATATCTTCTGTTTTCCTGGAACACTATAGAGAACAATTACTTAGTTTGTAGGTATTTACCCGTTTTTTTTTGTCTCCTGAAGGACAAAAGGTTAGTCATCTTCTTAAAAATAGTCAAAAGTAGACCGGGTAGCGAGGAAGTAAATAAAATCTAGTTATTAATAGGAAAGAAATAGGTGACAGCGAAAAATAGCGACACATTGTTGTGCGTGTTGTGACAATATACATATTCGTCATCTTGGCATCTGTGTTTCAACGCCTTGATGTTTTATCTAAAATTAAATCTCTAGCCACCAAATCACCTAAAGCATTACAGTTTTTCAGACTCTAAACAATATTTTTTCACCACTATGAAACATCTTCTCTTCATAATGCATCTTATCTCCGGTCGCGATTAAAATCATCCTTCAGTTCTAATGGAAATCGTCGACGAAATTCGGTTATAAATCGATTGTTATGATGATAAGGCAGTCTAACACAATAGCGGACAAATGGGGTGATTCAGTTTTTATTCCCGGGGTAAATGACTCGTCGCTGCCAGATAGATATGCCTATTGATTCAGCTTTGGGGTGGTCTGGCGATAGCTTACGATAACCCTGGAAGAACTCCCTTGTAACTGGAATTTTTGGTGATACACTCCTTAGGTTATTTGCTCGATTGGGTTATATGGCAGCCTAAATGATAAAATCGATCAGATGTCTATCCATCTATGAAGCAATTCTAGATATTACACTCAGTCTGAATAAATCCGTAATTAAATAAAATAACCCCCTAATTTTCTGTTATTTGTTTCAGGTATGTACGTACGAGTTTATTGATTGCACACTTAGATTTATATGTAAGTATTACTGTTGTTTACACTATTCCTTATAATAGGACAAACAAAGAATGGGAATCTCTACAATGTCTGTTTTGTTTTGAATTCGTAGAAAGTCGAACGATAATATTTTCCGAGCTGGTTCAAACACGTGCCGTTATCGGTATTTATAATTTAAATTGAATACAAATTCTCGCGATTACTCTTTGTATAAATTTTTTCATTTCTGTTATTTCAAAAGTCGACAATTTGTTCCTGCGAATCAGTCGACTAAAAATGGGTAAAGCTTAATAAAGACTAAGTAAAAACAAAGGTGTTTTGACCTAGTTGTATCGGAATGCAGGATGGTATCATTTTTTTTTTTCATAAGCCGTGTGGTGTACAATGTACTTATCTAAATCCGTTTATGCATATACAAACATAGGACCGTACCTACTGATAAACCCCGATAAGCTAAGTATTTTTATTTTTAGAGCGCTTCGATTACTTGGAGAAAACTGTTATGTACTATTGCTGTTAAGAGTCTGTTTAACGTGTGCATTTTCTTCACACTTCAAGAGTTAGGAAGCATAAAATACGTTTGAAAGCATAAAACGAGCAAAATTCTATCTGACATCTCTCAATTTTTTTATTGCGTAAAAGATAAAAGCTAATAGGATGATAGAATAAATTTATTTGATGATAGAATAAATTGAACTAAGCCTTCGTTATAGAGAAATATGAAATATAAATGACCATGTTGCATTTCTACGTAACTTTAATGGGGTTGTTTACGATCCCTTCAGGCTTATGGAGTCAATTACACGAATTGCGCGACAGCAAGGACGATATTAAACATGAATATTTCGACCTAATTGTGAACAGTATATTATGACGAAAAGAACAGTGCTCTCTATTTAAGAGGAACTATTTTCCTGTGGTCTATATTATTTCAACTCTCTTGTTGCTTGGTTTAGTTGGGGCATCGCCTGTCGGCCTTGGTTACTTAACGCTTGGAACAGTTTACCAGAAGTATCCGTATCGGCGTGCCGACTCGACCGAGACCGCAAAATTCCGCGGAAATAAAGTATCTGCGCGTCTGGCGTAACAGATATTCTCGCTCGGGCGCACTGGAAGGCCTTCGGTGTCTTTTTGCGATGCAGCAAACGCCCGAACGACGCGACGTACCCACACTCGCCCAATATACCACTAATATTACAACCTGTGTTGGCTATGGATTTTTGCCGCACTTCATTTTTTCATAATTACTAAAACAGGTTCATCTGATACCAAACTGCAACATGCTTAATAGATTGATAATAACTCACCGATATGACACGTCATTGGTAAATGGATTATCACGCTATTGGAAGGAATCCGCGGCTCTCCCGATCGGCACCGGACGGTTACACATCCCCGCGTATCATATAACAATATAGAAATACCCTCTTTAAACAGCGATAACGATACAGTGTAAGGTTAACTTACCCGGGGACTCCTGTCCCCAGACTTCAGTCCCAGTCCATGTCGTCTATTTCCTTGGACTCATAGGCTAGCTTGGTCATCTGCACACTTTATCTTATCACACCTAAAATACTCCAAATCGACCACAACCTGGATGGAACTTTACACACACAGTGAAGCAGAGCGGAATGCACTAGCCAGTGCCATTGCTACCATATACCGGTGCAAGTCATGGGGGAACCCGCATAATATCCTATTATGGCACCCAGGAAGATAGACAAGCCCAAGTTATATACGTCTGACTCCATGTCTATGTTCTCCTCGACAAGCCCAAGTCATATAATTCCATGTCTCCACGACAAGCCCAAGTTATATGACTCCATGTCTATACTATCCTCGACAAGCCCAAGCCATATAACTCCATGTCTCCACGACAAGCCCAAGTTATATGACTGCATGTCTATACTATCCTCGACAAGCCCAAGCCATATAACTCCATGTCTCCACGACAAGCCCAAGTTATATGACTGCATGTCTATACTATCCTCGACAAGCCCAAGCCATATAACTCCATGTCTCCACGACAAGCCCAAGTTATATGACTGCATGTCTATACTATCCTCGACAAGCCCAAGCCATATAACTCCATGTCTCCACGACAAGCCCAAGTTATATGACTGCATGTCTATACTATCCTCGACAAGCCCAAGCCATATAACTCCATGTCTCCACGACAAGCCCAAGTTATATGACTGCATGTCTATACTATCCTCGACAAGCCCAAGCCATATAACTCCATGTCTCCACGACAAGCCCAAGTTATATGACTGCATGTCTATACTATCCTCGACAAGCCCAAGCCATATAACTCCATGTCTCCACGACAAGCCCAAGTTATATGACTGCATGTCTATACTATCCTCGACAAGCCCAAGCCATATAACTCCATGTCTCCACGACAAGCCCAAGTTATATGACTGCATGTCTATACTATCCTCGACAAGCCCAAGCCATATAACTCCATGTCTCCACGACAAGCCCAAGTTATATGACTGCATGTCTATACTATCCTCGACAAGCCCAAGCCATATAACTCCATGTCTCCACGACAAGCCCAAGTTATATGACTGCATGTCTATACTATCCTCGACAAGCCCAAGCCATATAACTCCATGTCTCTACGACAAGCCCAAGTTATATGACTGCATGTCTATACTATCCTCGACAAGCCCAAGCCATATAACTCCATGTCTCCACGACAAGCCCAAGTTATATGACTCCATGTCTATACTATCCTCGACAAGCCCAAGCCATATAACTCCATGTCTCCACGACAAGCCCAAGTTATATGACTCCATGTCTATACTATCCTCGACAAGCCCAAGCCATATAACTCCATGTCTCCACGACAAGCCCAAGTTATATGACTGCATGTCTATACTATCCTCGACAAGCCCAAGCCATATAACTCCATGTCTCTACGACAAGCCCAAGTTATATGACTCCATGTCTATACTATCCTCGACAAGCCCAAGCCATATAACTCCATGTCTCCACGACAAGCCCAAGTTATATGACTGCATGTCTATACTATCCTCGACAAGCCCAAGCCATATAACTCCATGTCTCCACGACAAGCCCAAGTTATATGACTCCATGTCTATACTATCCTCGACAAGCCCAAGCCATATAACTCCATGTCTCCACGACAAGCCCAAGTTATATGACTCCATGTCTATACTATCCTCGACAAGCCCAAGCCATATAAATCCATGTCTCCACGACAAGCCCAAGTTATATGACTCCATGTCTATACTATTCTCGACAAGCCCAAGCCATATAACTCCATGTCTCCACGACAAGCCCAAGTTATATGACTCCATGTCTATACTATCCTCGACAAGCCCAAGCCATATAACTCCATGTCTCCACGACAAGCCCAAGTTATATGACTCCATGTCTATACTATCCTCGACAAGCCCAAGCCATATAACTCCATGTCTCCACGACAAGCCCAAGTTATATGACTCCATGTCTATACTATCCTCGACAAGCCCAAGCCATATAACTCCATGTCTCCACGACAAGCCCAAGTTATATGACTCCATGTCTATACTATCCTCGACAAGCCCAAGCCATATAACTCCATGTCTCCACGACAAGCCCAAGTTATATGACTGCATGTCTATACTATCCTCGACAAGCCCAAGCCATATAACTCCATGTCTCCACGACAAGCCCAAGTTATATGACTCCATGTCTATACTATCCTCGACAAGCCCAAGCCATATAACTCCATGTCTCCACGACAAGCCCAAGTTATATGACTCCATGTCTATACTATCCTCGACAAACCCAAGCCATATAACTCCATGTCTCCACGACAAGCCCAAGTTATATGACTCCATGTCTATACTAACCTCGACAAGCCCAAGCCATATAACTCCATGTCTCCACGACAAGCCCAAGTTATATGACTCCATGTCTATATTATTTTAGAAGAACAACAATACTTTCCACACAACTATACCCCTAGAGCCACCAGTCTATGGTACTGCCTGGCCTCTTTTTCTCGAGCCTATAGGTTACTTTCCCTAGTGTTTTACATTAACCCTCCGCACGCCTTATCTATCGTACCAGATAAACCCTGGCTAGCAAAATCTGCCACAGAAAATCGCAACCAGTGATTTTTTAACTGTGATATAAATATAGTCTTTACGACGTAGGAAATGAAGTAAAACACCAATTACTCTTGATTCCAACTGTGATTCTAAACTGTGACAAAAGCACAACCTGTGATTTTGGAACATTTGTGACTAAAAATGGATATTTTTGTTGACGTAAAATTCGTGGATATATAAGAAGGAAGAGGGCTTTACTTCCTGGGTGCTGTTAGCTTCGGATTTCTTAGTTATTAATTGGATTACGACACTCAACTGAGAGCGGACGTACTCGAGCCGATTCGGCTTTAGGGAAGGGACTTCACAAATCGATTATTTCGTGGAATTAAACGCCCAAACATGTGTTTCCTGACTAACCACCGCACACGGTTGTCGTATGGCGTCAGTCGGATTTGCTCAACTTTCAACGAAAACAACAATATCAGACTTCAAATTAGATAGGTTTCAAATGAAAACTTAGAACCGCAACTATGCCTCTAGGTTGTTTGGTGGACACATAATACAAAGTTTTACTCAATTTTATTTACCATAAACTTTAACTTGAACCGTAACTGATTAACATTTCTATCAGAATGTAACCAATTTGTGGCGTTTGTGAATAAATTTGAAATTTGTCCGCATCGCGTGCCACATGCGAACTAAAATATAGGACTTCACGTTAACATTTTCCACGCGCGTAAGTAAATCACATCGGGACATAATTGTGCGACATTTCGTTGAAATAATAATTTCAATTTCAGTTGTAACACGGACCGAAATGCTACGTTAACATCGTGGATCTTTCATTATGGTTATGGTTGTCTGTTCCAACGTTTTAGTTATTCTTACGATTTAGGAATTTTGTTATGAAATGTTATTCTTCTACATATAAAAAGAGTAAGACGTTCGTTTTACATCAATTGGGTGAAAAATATATATGCTTCAACGAACAAACAGTTTCTTGACCCAGAAGTATACATATGTATCGCTTAAAACAGACGTAATTCCTTTCAAGTAGTTTCTTCATATTACTCTGAGAATTTTATATTTTACTTAAATCAACCAAATAATTAACTTTCTGCGGATATAGAAACAAGTGATATTCTTCACTCAAAGATATTCGACAGAAATAACGTTCTGTTTTATTATAACCCGTATTAAATTTGCAACAGACAAATAACGTTCGTCAAATAGATCGTCGATTTACAGCAGTTTAGAGTCCTGGAAAGATCTAATATTTGTCCGAATGAAACTTTTCGAACTTGTAAGTACCCATCTAACTTATGAGGGACGACGGCGACATAAAATGCCCGAAAGTTTGACAAGTTCTTCTTATAGTTGGGCGATCTTCTTATCTACGTGCGCCCGGAGATAGAGCGAAAATGCTTGCTAAGAGAGAAAAGCAAGTTAATCAGCGAATTTTTTTACGAGCGTTGATTTGAATAACCGAAGCGGTCCGTAGGCGGAAACGGCGTATTTTCCTACCGTCCGGCGTCGGTTCGTTTTATACCCTTTCGGCAGACATCATGTCGGCACACAAGGCCATTTGGGAAACTTATTTTCCTCGGGCTACGTGCAGGAAATAGTTCTGTTTTTGTTTGTGATATTCCGAAATTTACGAGCTGTAATTTCAACAAAATTATAGTAATATTAACATAATAAACTGTAAATAATCTTATTGAGTGCAAAAGATTTTGTACACTGAGGAAGGTCGAGAGGCAAAGGGCGAAACGTCGGCGTTACCTAAGCAAATAAAACATCAAACTCCAGCGCCTTAGTAGGGTATTATTTAATTGATTGTTAGAAGTGGTTTAGGTTTGAAATGCAAAGAAAATAAAAAATGAGGCTTTGTCAGAAGTGGGATTCGAACCCACGCCCTCAGAGAGGACTGCGACCTGAACGCAGCGCCTTAGACCGCTCGGCCATCCTGACTAGGTGCGAACAATTGAACATGTTAGGGTTGTTTGACTCAATGACAAAATATATGACATTCTGGCAACAAAAGTGACATTCTTAATAACTGAAATATCGAAGGCCAAAGTCAAGGACAATATTGTTTATTTAAAAAGAACGTAGAGTTCTTGAAAGAAAATGTTCATTTCTTTTGAAAATATTGTGTTATTAAATTTAAATTAATTAACGTTCATATGATGTCTTTGAATTTATAAAGTCTTACCAAAGAAATAATTTCTTTGCGGCAACCAAAACTTTTTTTCAGTAGTACCTACCCAGAAATAATACAAAGTTTATTAAGTTTTGATTTTTGGTATTTATTTTAAATTGTTATTTTCTACTTTGACATTTTAGTCCTGTGGTTTTCTTATCCCACAACAAAACTCCTTAAAATGCACTTTTTATCGAAATTAATTTAAAATTGCGTCACGATTCAACGCAGAACAGAATTGACCGCCACTTCGGAGATATCACGTCCGCGGCAAAGAGCCAAGGTCGTGCCCGGGGGCGGCGGCGGTGGCGGCGACGTCTGGGCGTCGGGTCGCCGCCGAGATAGCCTTCTTGGATTTTTAGCGCGCGGCCTCCTCGGAAGCGAAGAAGGAGAACGAGGCGCCCCGCATAATTACTCCGCCGCCGCCGGATTGCGCAACTCGCCGCCTCCTGTCCCCCACGATGGGGGGACGCGTGCGCCGCGCCGCCGCCACTGCTTGTCGCGACGCCGACCGCCTGTCCGCAGTCCCTTGCCTACCGCCAGACCGCTTGCTTGCCCGCGACGCTTTGGATAAACCAGTCAGTGTCTTCATATCGAGACGAGCACATTGCGTCTCCAAAAATCGCGTACACCATTCGCCAAGTACTCTCTCTCGAACCGACGTGTTGGTTTATATATTTTTCCGGGTCCGTCTCGCAGGAAATATATAGACAGTTTTCTCTCTATCTTGGGCTTTTTGAACAATTTGGAACGAATCTTTGATACTCTTTGACAAGTGTTCGTGTCTCGTGTGCTCTCTTCGTACCCACGGTCTATTCGTCTCCGGACAACGAACAGCCACGACGTATCTTCGAAGTGCAAGTTTGTGCAACCCTAATTAATACTTATTATAACTTGTACCAGACAGTGTGTTCCACGGAACGTTCTCTACCCACCAGTGTGTTGCTACAGGTTGTGGACTCTCCAGTTCCTAAGCAGTGAGTTCCCATTTTATTACTTCCACCGATTTTTTATCCAACTAGAAAATTTACAACTTTGAAAAACTTTCTATACACTATTGGCCAGAATTGCCAGAAGTGTGTTTTAGCTTTACTGAGGTATTTTCAACATATGACAGTCATTTGGATCAACACCATTCGAATTTTAACTATTCTGGACAATCTATTGTCCAGAATAGTCAAAATCGCGTTTTCAGCATTTCCGAGGTCTTTTATATATCTAAGAGTCAATTGGATCAACACCAATTAAAAAATAAAAAAAATCATACAGTTGTTGTCGGTCTTATTTCTTCGACGAGTCTATGAAAGTATGTCGATGCTATTATCGGAAATTATTGCCCTGAATAGCCAGAACGACGTATTCAGTAGCTCTAAGGGATCTTTTGACATTAATTTGGGTCAGCGTCATTTGAAAAATAGTCACAAAAAAACATGCATTCTTCTAGTGTTTCTGCCATGTTTCCATTAATGTCTTTTCAGTAATCGACAAAATATTCCTCTGGCATTGTCACGAAACCTGTTATCTACAAGATTGCTTGCTATTTTAATAGCAAAATAATTTTTACCTTGAATAACTTGAGGCCAAAATAGCCCAAAATAGCAAAAATTGAGAAGATTTAACAATTGTCATCAAGATTGATTTTTCTAATGATGTTCAAGTCGTGCAACATAGTCCTCTATGTTGATGTTTTAACAAATGTCTTTCAGTACTTACAGCAAATGTAAGAGCGTGATAAAATATGATGTCATGATCAAATATTGAAACAAATTTAGCGTTGTTGGTTACAAAATTAATCACTTGGAAAGCGCCCGACTGTCATTTCATTTCTGTTAACTCAAAACTGGAAGAATCTGGTGTGGCCCCCACCCACACCATACCTTGGCTCATTTTTCCGTCAATTACAATGTTTTCCTTCTAGAGTATTAGTCGGAAAGTAAAAATAATAAATTCTTAACAAGTGCTTCATTTTACAAAAGGTAAAGCCTGTTCAAAGTATAAAATTTGAAAAACTATTCCTTATTGAGCCGTTTAACCACATTACAATACATTTGAGGCACGGATGGGTTGCGCCTAAATGAATAAAGAAATGTTTGTTATGTCTAGACCCAAGCTGTCACCGCGTTATTTTTAGCCATATATCATTTATTCGATGTGCCGTTGGCAAGTAACATTTATAATATTAGTTGTATCAATTTTGCCCTTGCCAGATACATAGAAATGACTGTTGGCATTTGGCAACAGATCAAAATAAAAAAAATACAACATAAATTAATCATAGTGCTCAAAAAGTTCATTTCCACTGCAGCAATTCAAAGATCTCGTTTTATATTCGTGAAATGCGTGGTATGTATTTATTAATAATGTAACAGAAAGTCATGATAAGCAAATTTTGTGCGATTCTTTGCACCATAATTCAAAATACTCGAGCATAAGATATTTATAGGAATAGAGGTCGTATTCTGACTGAAAACGCTCTTGCATTGAATTCTTAGATAACTGGTTGAATATAAATGTCGGTGCATCTCCTATGTGGGGTGCAGATGACAGGTCAAAAGTGGACATCTTGCACGGCATTTTCCACTTCTCTAACGTCATATATTACCGCTCTGACATGGAGATATCTGAAACCTCTTCTAGCCGATTTGCCCGTCATTTTTCAGCGCCGGGAAATTCAATGGAGAAACACTTTTGACAACCGAATCGGAACATGTTTACTCACTGGGTAATACCTTTTGATATTGCATTACTCACAAGTTCTCACAACGTGAGTTGTAATATATTAGTTTGCCACGTTGATGTGTAAAGTATATTTTTATTTGCGTTATATAAAGTTTATAATCTTGTGTTTTTAAGCGATTATTTCGTAATTTTTATCCGGTGATATAAACACGGTAAAAATAGAGGCACGAGTCAAAGGATCGCGATGTAGAAAGTATGCATAATGCGAGATAAAGGGCATTATCGGGATCATGTGTTTTTTTTTATGAAGTTCACGCTCGCTTATTACATAAAAAATTGTTTTGGTCGCCTTATCGGAATGACGCGCTACATATAAAAAATGGCTGTTTATATTTAACCATAATGTTAACACCTTTGATGGATGGCGTTATGCAAAAAAACACACTATAAAATATACTCAATTTATCACCAATTTTTGAAGAAAAGATCGTCTGATTACTTTAGTTAACATAACACAAGTCAAACGCAGGAACAGACAGCGTTTTTTCTTTGGCATGCACGAGCAAAATAAAAGTTGTAGAGAACTGCGATAGAACTGCGATAGCGACTACTCTGCTAGCGCTGACTTAAATGTCAGAGAACGTTACAATAACTATTGATACGATTGCCATTTTGCAATTGACTCGGCGAGGTCGGCAAACTCTTGCACCCGAGAAACGATAAAACTATTCCGAATGAATTAACAGTCTTTGTGAATAGCTTACGATTATATACCTTCTATATCCATATTAATGTCAACATCGGTAGCATCGTATCAACAAACAAACCGCAGAAATGGTCGTTTCGATATTTCGCTTCCAAAGCGGCGAACAAAAAAAAACAGCTCTATTTCAACTATCTGTCAGTCATCGGTCGTCAGTTTTGTACATTTATTTCTCACCGAATCCAATCAATCTATATCCCCGTCCCTGTCGGTGAATATTTGGAATTATGGCGATGGAAGAGAACGGAGACCAGAGAGAGGCGCTCTGTGTTTGTTTAATGGCGTCAGTTTCCGATCGGTGGCGGATTCATCGTCCGCGATTGACGGAATTCATTTGGCGATCCCGGTGACGCATCACAGGGCAATTTCATCCCGCATCACTTCCACAAAGGTGCCATAGATAGGTCCTTTTTTTTTGTACGCCAGGACATGCGGAAATTGAACTCGGTTTGGAAGTTGGGTTGGTTTACTTTTGCATCTGAGGAAGGGAAATTAAGACCTTACTGGTTGGATTTTTCGAGATATTTCTTTTCCATTCAGTCTATTCTACTAGCACTAGAGATTAGCCAACAAAACAACGCCTCGTAGAAATGGTTTTGTCCTGAGACTGCAGTCGGTTATAAACACCCCTTCCCCATGTAGTAATCTTGTTAATTTTGAAAATTAGCGCCCTGGGCACGGAACATTTCCACGTTTAATATCGCAAAACATGCAACGTCGTGGCATGGCGGGCCCGCGTGCACCGGGGATTCACCGGGTCGGTTACAGCCGCGACCCCGCGTACATTGCGTCTAGTTTTCCACATAATAGGATTACCCGTAGCGGGACGTAATTGAGTCGGCGGTGAAGGCGAAACGGCACGGGCGGGTCGCGCAAAAAACACCCCCCAATTTACACACGTACCCGGCTCGGGGCTCATGCCGCCCCCCCTCGCAACAAGCTCTAAACGACGCATTCTAGGGGCGGCACAACGTTTCAGTGTTTTTCAGTGACATCAAGTACTGGAAAGAGCGGATCATCCCCTTATAAGGCGCTTAGAAGTATGGATATTCAAAACACTTTTTCATGTTTTGATGTTTGCAACATTGGTAACCATTTCAGCGAAAGATAAACTGTGTGTTTGTTAAAAATTTGACTGGTAACACTTAAGCATGCTGTCAAAGTAGTTTGTTATTGTCTTCAGTACTCAAAATAAAACGAATCGCTAATTTCGGCGCCAACGGCCCTAGAATTTATTATGGTAGCGGTCGGTTCCAAAAATATTTATTCTTAAAACAGTCTGGATAGCCGGGATTATGTAAACATTGTTGGCGCACATATTGCAAAATATGTACCAGCTAAAAACAAATCGATACTGGAAACGTAAAGAGCCACAGTATTTAGACTAACAAAAACCATTTAACCCTGTAAATTATCGGTAATTTTTTGTTTATTAATTTCGTAGATGTGGAGATTTTAGTCCAGTTTTCTGTTATTGTGGTATGTTGTTAAATACGGTTGTAATACCGGTAAATTCCAGGATCATAATGACCGGTAAAAGCGGTTAACCGGTTAATCGATTTTATCGATAATGCAATCCTCAATTCAGACAAACGAGTTTGCTTGAATTCACTCCAAATGTATGGATTTGCAAGTCATATAAACACGTATTTTCTAATGAGTATTTATTACTCATGAATGTGTTCATAATATGTGCTACGAATTAGTAAGCATATGCAGGTAGGTGTGCCCATAACACTTTAATAGATTCGTGTTATTCGTTATTCTAAACTTGAAATCCAATCATCCTTACTATTAGAACGTACTGATCACAGGATGCATTGACGTAATTGATGAATGATTTAATTTCAAACGTAATATTGTAAGGTGCAATTAGTTACAAAGGAAGGTGACCTGCACTAGAAGTAAATAGCTACTTAATATGGAATCTGCAGTTAATCACAAGTTGTATAACACGAATTTGCAAAAACAAATATATAAATAAACGAATTTGCAATAGATTACCAAAAATATCAATTATCAATAGATTTACGTGTAGTCTTACAAAACACTATTTATCCCATAATTTATACTCAGGATAAATTCCAGGATTATTGTAAAAATATTATTCCTACAGCCAATGGAGATAATTATTGTTTATGGTTAAATTAGCCAATCGTAGGTCGTGTGCTCTGTGTATAAGTCAAAATTTTCGATTTTAGTTATTGGGCATTCTAGAAATATGTGGTTAAGGCTTCCTACCTGTCCACATTCGCAATATGGACATTTCAGGATACATTTTAGGTTATCTGCTATCTGTTACTGTTGTTACGAATGTCCGGCAGGGGGCGTTTCGGGTTTGACGTTACTGTGGTAATAGCAGCAAAACACGGGTCGACAAAAATCGATTTTTTGGATCGAAAATTGTTTTTACGGCCGTTTTTTTGCTCAAAACTCTTTGCGAAGGGTATTTAGAGGGATCTTATCGTAAGACATGAGAGCGAGCGGCTTTTATAAGTTCGGCAGGAACGGATAAAAAATGTAAATTTTTGACGTTCATCGATCCGTTTGTCGGAATTTCTAGACGTCACGTGACATTTTCTCGAGGTTCGCCTTCACCCGAAGAGGTGCAAAATCGTGATTTTTTTTTTTCAAAATTGACGTATTTAATTTACAAAATATCGCGCAGTCCACGCGGAATTGTGTCCTTTTTTCAATTCGAGCGTCAAAAGTAATATCGAAAAACCCAATTTTGCAGCTACTCGATCGCAAATGTCGGCGAAAATGGGCGATTCCGCTGAACGCGCCCTACACTTGAAAGTTCGTAATTAGTATAGGTAGGCAAGTTTTATAAGACGTCAAATTTGCGCATGAACGAATGCGCCAATATGTCTTATAAAACGAGTGTAATATACTATTTTTTCTACTTTGCGTCATTAATTTTATAAAAATTTAGAAGTATATTTGGTAAAATTCCAATCTAAAGTATTTATGGGTGCAACCGTTGGTAACACTGTCATCTGTCACTTAAATTCAAATATCTGTGAAAAAATAATTATTGATAATTATTATATACCATCATATACTAGTAGTACTAAACCTAGGATGCAACACGCATGTTTAAATATGTATAAAAATATACATACTTCGCAGTTTGTGCGATTCTAAAAAATCAGTTTGTGCTTACTTTTGTGGTTATGTGTATTTTCGTTTGACATGCATTTGATATCAATATCACCAATCTTAGAAAAAAAATTACTAAAAACGGTGTTACAATTTGCTAATTGTAACACCGAAAACAGTGTTACAATGTGTGCATTGTGAATGCAAAGTAGAAAAAAAAACCTTTAGAGTTTCTAGTCATTTTCGTTTTGTTTCTTCGGTAGCAGGCGTCAAACGGAACGGAACACACTGTAATATATGCGCGTGTGGTGCAAGGACCCTGTGGCACTCGCGTAAGTGTTAAGTAAATACAATTACTCGGTGGCCGGCGATTTTTTTTACGTGCGAGCGCCCGCGATAATGGCGACGGACCCGCCGCGTGAGCAAATGTTTATTTTTAGCGGGCGGGCCGCGATTATTCATTTTTTCCGAATTACTGCCGCCGCCGAGCCGTCCATTAATATGTATGGTCATGGTTGTTGTCTCTCTATATCCTTGAAATTTTAAAATCGCGCGCCAGTCGCTAGCGAAACTTGCAATTCAGATCGACGCTATTGTGACCGAAACCGAGTTTTTTTCTATTTTTCGGTGTTCCTCTTTATGTTTGAGTATCGGTTGTGACGCAGAACACGATACAACATGATTTTAAGGGTATCCCAGGAAATATTTGGTTTATTTATTTGATAAAAGAACGTTTTAAAACATGGATACAAGACGGACCAATCAAGTGGGGCCCCCACGTTCACCGTTATCATTCCTGAAACTAAACACAATTTTGAGCCATACAATTCGAATTTTATTTCATCAATCACTATCCGTTTGATAGAAATTGCCCCGATAAACGCGTTGCAAAGCAACAAAAAAGCGAGATCCATATCCCGCAAACTTTGAGTGTCGCGCGCTCCGATCTGGCTGCCCTCTGGCGGGGTTAATTAAAAACCCATACGTAACAGATAAATTTATAATTAAAATGACAGAATCCAATTTCATACAACAATGCCCCGCAAATCTATTGCAGCCCGTCGCGTTTTCAGCTGTACACTCCATGACCAACTTTACCTACAGCCAATTCGGCGGCCCTCTGTCACAGCCTCTATATAGTCTCTCTCTTTTGCACACATACCCCATATCCGCCAACTGTATCCCCCCAAAATTCCCAAATGATTCTTTCTCGCTCCGCGCCGAACTGTATGACAATGAAATAATCACTGGACGACCCGCCGTCGGCCGCACGGACGCCACTGGACGAACTGCGTCAATTCAGATAATTGTTACACAACGGGTTACGGCTGACCCTCTCCAAACCCTCACCCCTTACCCTGTACTTGTCCGGCATCCGGATTTTTTTTAGTATAAAATGGAAGGATACCATGGAGGATTACGAGGGATGAATTATCTCCACTTTTCCGATCAGAAAGTCAGAAGTGATTTCGAAATTTATTATTAAATTAGAATTAATGTAACTTGAAGCGATTGGCGACTTATTTCTCGGCATATTACAGAGATTTCTCGTTGTCGTAAGCACGTGAGTCATCATTTCTGTTCTGCGCTCTGTAGCTTAACAGCACGGCGCACTCAACAGCAGACAGAGAGGAGTTAGAAAGTTCTGCTCTAGAGGATGACGACGTTCCTGTCTCGCAGATAAGCGGTTTCTATTTCTGCGCGTCTACCGCGTCTGAGATTTAGGTCAGACCGAATTATAAATTCGCGAGTGTTATTTTTTTAATCCGCCAGAATGTTTATGCTACACGCCAATTTAAGGGGCCCGTTCAGTCGATACGCCGTAAAAATGCCATGATTTCATCCTGCTTTACGATCGAATCATTTAAGTATCAATAAAGAGTTTTTTTTGTCTTTTATTAGAAAAGAACAACAAAAAAATGACATATAGGTTGAAAAATTAAATCATTGTTTCATCGAGGTAGTCGAAAAGTTGGGTGGTGGCTTCTAGGTATTTTAAAGAATCCAAAATTGTAAATGAGCTTTTAAGATGCAAAGAATTTTGGTCGTTACATTCCACCGTGTGGCTTATTACGTTTTTCCCGCTTGTTTCGGGGTAGGTACCTTGCAGGAGGGTAACTTTTCGTTTTTTTTTTTTTTATTTTACGAGGAAACTTTTTTAATTGAACCCCGAACATTCCGGGGCGTCGTTCTGGGGCGAATTTATTACATATTTGCGTAGAGTTGCGATACGAAACGAGTTGTAGATCGGCTGCAAACATCTCTTGCGCAAACTGTCCGCTTTCAGGATATCAAAGCAGGAAGCGGGTCGGTTTATTTGGCTGATAAATACCGCATTGGCGTCCACACAGGAAATCCGAGTCCTCATAGAGTGAGGTTTCTGTAAAAGTACTTGTGTTTGAATAACATCGCGTTTCGTTGCGTTGGCAGAATAAATATAATCCACTTTTAGCAATAATTATTTAATGACCAAATATTATTTTAATCTATCATGTTGATATAGATTGAGTACATAAAATAAATTGTCGTAATTATTTCCAAATTATTTGGAAATACCACTTATTCTGTTTTTTTGAATTATTCATTGTTCTTGTAGTTTTTCAATATCTGTTTTAATTACTGATAATATTCTCTAAAAGAAAAAAAGAAAATATTACCATAAGATACTTTATATGTCAGGCCATACCATAGTGCGAATGTTGCCCATTTTTACTTTCCGACTAGTACCCTAGAAGGATTTTCGCGGAAATACGCGTTTTGAGGTCTCCTGAATCGATTGCAATGATTTCTGGAAAATGTATGTATGTATGTATGTATGAGGGTATGAATGTCTGTGAACACGACTGCACCCAAACGGAACAACGGACTAGGCTGAAATTTGGTATACATATTTAGAATCACTGGGGGACGAACTGGATTGTTTTTGGTCACAATCTTACAACCGGAAGAGGTAAATGTTACATGCGTCTTCTGAGGAATTTATCCGATTGAGACCAAACAATATGTACATAAATTTGCAGAGCAGTGGGATGAACAATTTAGGCGCTATAAGAGTCTATAGAAGCAGTTTAGGCGCTATAGGAGTCTATAGAAGCAGTTTAGGCGCTATAAGAGTCTATAGAAGCAGTTTAGGCGCTATAAGAGTCTATAGAAGCAGTTTAGGCGCTATAAGAGTCTATAGAAGCTGTTTAGGCGCTATAAGAGTCTATAGAAGCAGTTTAGGCGCTATAAGAGTCTATAGAAGCAGTTTAGGCGCTATAAGAGTCTATAGAAGCAGTTTAGGCACTATAAGAGTCTATAGAAGCAGTTTAGGCGCTATAAGAGTCTATAGAAGCAGTTTAGGCACTATAACAGTCTATAGAAGCAGTTTAGGCGCTATAAGAGTCTATAGAAGCAGTTTAGGCGCTATAAGAGTCTATAGAAGCAGTTTAGGCGCTATAAGAGTCTATAGAAGCAGTTTAGGCGCTATAAGAGTCTATAGAAGCAGTTTAGGCGCTATAAGAGTCTATAGAAGCAGTTTAGGCGCTATAAGAGTCTATAGAAGCAGTTTAGGCGCTATAAGAGTCTATAGAAGCAGTTTAGGCGCTATAACAGTCTATAGTAGCAGTTTAGGCGCTATAAGAGTCTATAGAAGCAGTTTAGGCGCTATAAGAGTCTATAGAAGCAGTTTAGGCGCTATAACAGTCTATAGAAGCAGTTTAGGCGCTATAAGAGTCTATAGAAGCAGTTTAGGCGCTATAAGAGTCTATAGAAGCAGTTTAGGCGCTATAAGAGTCTATAGAAGCAGTTTAGGCGCTATAAGAGTCTATAGAAGCAGTTGCAAATTGTCAGATTTTGATAAACGTCAGTGCCACTGACATGCCATGACGTTAATAGTCAGTATGACAAATGTCATAGCAACTGACGTTAGGTATTGTACAGAGTGGCTCTGGCTTCACAAAATTGAATAAGTACAAACGTGTTTAGACAATTCATTGCGTCAATCATATACATAGTCGGAAAGTTGGGTGAGGACCACCCCATATCTTTTTTCCATTTTATGATAACAATAAACAAATAAATAGATGCGTGATTCATTACTGCCCTGCCCAAACCAAAGTGCTGATAAGCTGTAAATGTTGACTGAATATTCAACACATTCTTTCTTATCACATGATAAGGAAAGAAACATTTCACACACTACAAATTCTTTCAATAAAGCTTGATTATAACTTAGTAATAGTAAAGCTATCTTTTTAATAAATATATAGAGAAAATACCTTTACTACTTACTTAATATTGTGTAGTCAAGTGAGAATTTTAACAAAAAAAAAAAATGTTGTAGTTGGTGCATCGTTTTGGCTTAAAATATGCGTACTGAGGGCGTAAGAGCGGAAGCGTATTTTGGAAGCGAGCAACAAGATCATGAGCGTAAACTCGAGAACCGTAAAAAATTACGAGGGCCGCCGTAAAAAAGCACAAAAGAGATTACCGCGTAGCTCGAGCGGCATAATTTTTCAATTCTCGGTACTAATTGAATAAAATGGCGAAATTAAAAACGCACGGGTACGGCCTGCCAGCTCCATAAACCGATCCTTCCCGTTATTTTTTCTGCCGCGGCGGTGCCAATCCTCCACCTCCAGGTGCAATAAAGCAAATTATTTAATTCCGCCCTCGAAAAAAAAAAAGAAAGGGGAATCAAAATGCAGGCTGGGGAGGTGCGAACGTAAGAAGAGGAGAACTGAGCGGAAGCGGTCCTTAATTTACGACATTAAAAATTCTCGCCCGGTAATTGAATAACCCGCGCTTTCACGGACCCGCACCGGTAGAGGTCGCGCCATACGCGCGCGTCCAGGACTCCTCCAGGGGCCCATTACCAGTTGTACGCGCTCAAGAACCGACACATAACTCACGAGGTGACATTAATGCCGCAGAATTCGCGCGATTGCCCCAAATTAAAAACCACCTCTGGTGGCGTTTTTTTTTTCTTTTCTGCGTTTATTTACCCCCTCTATACTCATATATTTATTACGCTCGGTAATAAAATTGACGTATTTAAGAAATAAACTTCTCGTATTGTGTTTGTACTCAGTGTAGCCACTCCAACATGTATACCTACTTAAAAAAACTGAGAAAACTGCAACAAATCAGTTAACAAATTATATAAATTCAAAGAATATGCAAAAGTACTGTTTTCAAACTGTATTTTGATGAATCGATAAAAAGTCAGCATTCAGAAGCATCGTGGGTAATATCAAACTCGTTCATAAGACCCTCAACATCGTGGCATACACGAGATCCTTCCATTCCTGTAGCCTATAGAACCCAATAACTCGGCTTTTTCTTCGGATAAACCTAAGTCTTTAACCAAATCATTCAGCTAGCACTGGTCTGTAAGGTGAGGCGTTCCTAAAACTTCAAATGGTGAATCTTCGCGACTTGCCTGATCTGACAAAGTGATTTCAGACACTCAGTCAAATCAGGCAAGTTCTTCAAACAGGCAAAATTTCTTCTGTGTCAAAAATCGAAGATAATGAACCTTTTTGATCACTTCCCATATTTTAGAATGTCTCTTTGATAAAATAACACAAAGAAAAACTTGATGAGTCTTAATATTTTGAACAATCTTTTATGAGAGAGAAGGTATGCACAGAAGGCCAATTCAAGCACATCACTTTGATGACTTGGTCTATGAAAAGTGATGTTAGGTCAACAAAAATATGTGATGCCTGTTCTGGTTGTAGGACGCTTGTTCCATTCTGTAATTTATCTAATTTATCCAAAGACCATTCTTCTTAAATCAAATTTATGATTTTCATTTTCAAATTAAAGTGTGCAATGAAGTGGAAGGGAACGAGTAGAGCGATATCTCTCGACCGAGTGGTTTTAATAGGAAACAATGTAGTTGGAGATTGATGTCTGCTGTCCGCGGTGGCCGTACCTCCGTCGTAGAGACGGTCACAGCCCTAATAACGCTCTTTATTTAACGTACTCGTTACGACAATGGATAATAGATCAGTTTTAGAACAAGGACTCGCTATATGGACTGCAGACGCTCTCAGGTCGGACGTCGATAAATAACCGTAACGTCGAGACCTATCCTGGTTTATCAGTATGTGGTTAGTATAACTATGCTGTATTATCACCGGTCATAATCTCAAGTTTAACGTTACATACGGTTAGGTAAACATAACCTCGGGTTAGAACAGGTAACTAACTATGCAGACGCTATATTTACTAGCTCTCATCATGAAATCTTTTAAACTGATTGAAACGATTGCAATTTAAAATAAGATTAGTGTTCCTCTCTACAATAGAGTGTGGTATAAATCCTATTACGTGTTTTTATGGTCTCTCAAAATGCGTTCGTTAGTATGATTGGTCACGATGTTCGACACCCAGGTTTTATTAAACAACCAACCAACCTTGGAGCACGTGGGCCGCAATGAAATAAAACATGAGCGACGCGGAATATTGTCCGGGACGCCTACAAGGCTAGAATTTATCCTGCGACCACAAAAGCCTCCCGGTTTGACACGTAATCCCGGTTTTATTGTGTCTAACGATCGCTTCGCGTGCTTACGGATCACATTCCATAGATTAATAAATAATTTAAATATTATTTTCCACTGAATACCACTAAGTTGCATGGCGGTGATAAGGGGGCCACATTTCGGGTCGACGACGACGCCGTGCAGGCGTTTTAGTCATTTTTAAACGTCACGTTGCAGACAGCGTGGGCGGAAGCCATCTTTGTCGTGACATCGGTAATTAATGAAGTAGAACCGCTGAGTGCCATTAAACGCGCTGGAAAATTTACAAAACGACCATTGCGTCGATTTATCTCCCGCCGTGCAGGGCCGGCCTCACAGCCAAAGTGCATACACGTACGCCACTGATGTGACGGCTACCCTAATTAGTTTGCATTGTAGAGCGGACGCGCGATTTTATTTTGAATTGATGACGTTGATCAACGATGAACCATATTGTCATTATTATGAAGCACATTCAACATTATTATAGATTAAATGTATATGACTATACCTCCGCCACATTATAGATTACACAAGGTAACAAGGGTCCTATTTTTGTTGAGAGAACCATCCTCTCCCAAGTGCGCCATCCACTTTATCATCTTCGATTTTTGACACAGAAGAAATTTCGCCTTGCCTGATTTGACAGTGTCTGAAATCACTCTGTCAAATGAGACAAGTCGTGAAGATTCGCCATTTGAAGTTTTAGGCTCACCTCGCCTTATAAACCAGTGCAAACTGAATGATTTGGTTAAAGACTTAGGTTTATCAAAAGAAATAGCCGAGTTATTGGGTTCCAGGCTACAGGAATAGAATCTTTTCGCACGAGGTGTGATGGTGCCTTCATGTACAAGTCGTAACGAGCCTTTTAAAGCATATCTTAAAATGGAAGGATCTTTACGTGTATGTCACGATGTTGAGGGTCTCATGAACGAGTTTGATATTCCCCACGATCCTTCTGAATGGTGGCTTTTGATCGACTCATCAAAATATAGCTTGAAAGCAGTACTTTTGCATATTCTTTGAATTTATATAATTTGATATTGTTCCAATTTTCTCAGTTGCATTAAAGGCAAATATATCTGGAACTAATAATTTTTTTTGTTATATCCGAAAGTTGGAAATTTGTTCCCTTGTGTTATAATCTACAACATTTTCGGTCACCACTATAACTTAAGTTGTAAATAAAGCATCATAAGAACACGTGAACAGAACAATTCCTAATTCTGCTAATTATTATTGCCTTGTTGCCCGTACTAATAAGATATTACAGAAGCCAGTGAGTAAAGGTCACGTGGTGCAGACGTAAATTGTGCACATTGTTTGATGATGTCGGTGTTTGTTGTGCAATTTGAGACAGCAGACGGCTGCTTCTGATGCTAATGCTGTCTCATCGCGCACCAGCTTGGAATTTAAATGATTATTATTGTAATATATGTTTGCACACACACACACATACACACACTCAATGCGATGGAATTCAATTGTAAATGCTTATCTAAGTATAAACAGTGATTACATCGTTTCTTGATTACTTTTACAGTAACATTTTTCCTTTTTAAGTTGTCTCTGATGCCATTTGAGATTATATTATACATTGTTGTAATAATGTCATTGTTATTCATCGCCTTTTATGACCTAGGACAATATTATTTTTAGTTGGAACGTTAAGATATATATCCTTTTTTGCAAACTCACGTCACTTAAAAAACAATTACGAGGCTTATATTGCATATTGTTATTTTATTATAAAATAGTAATTAAAATGCATTTTGCTATTTGGCATGGATTTTAATACAAATAGCAAAAAACACAGTCTCTCTCTAATTTGAAAAGGCTTTACAAATGGATTTGTTATTAATTAATATATTTTGGAAAGCATTCGCAGTGCAGTATGGCGTGTAAAGTGGTACATTGTGCAAGCATTGTATATATGTACCTACATGTATCTCTTTTTGTACCTACATATATAACATTTTGTCAATCGACAGGTAATGTTATATAATTATGGTTTGGACGGTCGTTTGGTTGCTTTGTTATCATTACTGAGCCGCTTAATTTTATATTTACCTACCGTTATTTCACTGGAAAATAGTTGACATGCTTCGCATTCCTCGTTACATAACCGATATTGTATTTATTGCTAATGGCATTTTTAAATATATTACCAATGTTTGTAGGTACGTGTATTCATTTAAAAGCGCAATCAATTACCAACTAATTTTATCTACATACGAAACATAATATAATCATTTATTGGATATTGATATTATTATAATAAGTAATAATTTTATTTCGGGGAAATTTATTTTATTGGTTCTATTTTAAACTGGATTTTTCAATATGGTGTTTTTACTTCATAACTAGATACTTATTATTGCTTAATATGATTGAATTATTAGTTGATCTGGATAGTAGATCAATAAAAGTTAATTTTGTTGATGTTTGTACAAATTTTGAAGCGACACGAACAAATATAACAATTAATTTAATTGGAATAAAATGGCTGCAAATATATCAAATATATTTATTTAATTGAAGTAAACGCGTTATTTTAAAATGTGTTAGGCCTATTAATACCAACAACGCAGGTACTCAAAAATCAATCCATTTAAAACATTTATTTAGAGTGGTACTTCCCACACTGTATGACGTTGTTGTGGTGAAAACTAGATTTCATAAAATGTTTGGACTTATCACACCTGAATAGATTGTTATTTTAATAGAAAGATATATGTTTGTGAAATATTTAACCGAAGCGAATAAAATCGCAGAGACAAACTGAAGAATTCCTATTATAAACTGGAAACAGATGGTCGAGAGAATCGAAAATACGAAGGAACGAAGTCGCCGAAGTATCCATTGATATGATAATTGCGCCTCTGGGTAGCGTTTATTATGAAAAATATTAAGCTTCTCGAAATCTTTGTTCAACGGACGAGTTTTCACTTCTCCTTCGGCCCTGGAATCATTATTTCGTTCGCTTTCTTTAGCTCGACGAACACAATGGACCCTCATTTCGAATTCAAAGAAGGAGAGATGAACCGAGCGAGAAGGGAAGCTGTAAACGGTCAGTAGCACGCTGACCAGCCACCCTCCACCCTTCCGAACGCACTGTAAAAGGGTTGCTGCATAAGCAAGGGTGGCAATGCACCTAAATATATAGATTTGCATAAGAAGCGAATTTCGGAGATTCACAATATTTAAATATTTAAATTTAGCCGGAATAAATGCGTAACATCGTATGGTAATTTTGGAGAAAACGTGAGATTCTCTCACACTTATCTAGTATGCATCTCATTCTACCGGTTTTGATTTTGATTTTACTAGGAATATAACTGGACGATTATAATTTGCTTATGCATTTTTTCATACTTTAAGAGGGGTTATGCTAATAAATAAAAAAAAACTGTATATTAGAAATATACAGGACGCACAAAATTTCCTAATTAATGTAATACTTCATTATACAATGATCAAAATCCATATTTTTTTACAGTACTACGGTCACCGCGCTGTGACTTCGTTACTCTTTCATTATTTTAGAGAAACCAATTAAAGTTAATTGCATAATGTTGTGCAAAGTGGAAACACTCCGAATCATCAATTAGTAACGGAATAATAATTACCAACGGAATTATTTTCACAATTAATGCGTTTATACATTACACTCAGCGGAGTAGTTGTCTAATACACAATAATGTATGTCCTAGTTTAACAGGACTATTTTTTTTATTTCCTGATTTGAATTGAAAATAATCTCCTCCTCCAGCGTTGGCGGCAGCGTGCGCAAATCTCCGTGTTTTTCCCTTGTACATAGTGTCGCTAACTAAAGTAAATCACTTTAGAGATCAAAGGAAGCCCTTAATACGCGGAAGAATTCCACAAAGGGCCGACGCGGGCGAACTCGTATAACAATGTTTGAACTGGCAGGAGATCTTTTCGCTCTCTTCTCGACGCCCCGCACCCATGCTTCGCCGACTCGCTGAAGGAGGACTTTGTCGCGGCGCGTCAACTGCGGAAAAACGGACGGCGACGCTCTAATTAACACGAAATTTTCGCAAAATATTACGACGGGGCACATACTCCACGTCGAAAACTTTAGAACGCGGTCTTGGTCGCCCGTCGACGCACTACAATAACGCCCTATCGATATAGCGGGATGCTAATTAAATTCACACCACTAAACCCCTTGTAGATTTACTTGGAATTTCCAATATTACGCCTTGATAAGGTCTCGAGGTCTCTTAGGAGGGTTTAAAACTATAGTTGAGAACAAAATCTCTGAATATACTAAATATACAGGGTTCAGCAATTGTTGGATTTAAAAGTTGTGATCAATTTGCTCAGTAATGAGCATAATCCACGTCACAAACTGCGGTTTAGCCCTAAACTAGCTCTGTGTATAAAATTCTCGATTTTAGTTATTGGGCATTCTAGAAATATGTGGTTAAGGCTTCCCACCTGTCCACATTCGCAATATGGACATT
Source organism: Aphodius granarius (assembly GCA_963971325.1). Taxonomy (NCBI): domain Eukaryota; kingdom Metazoa; phylum Arthropoda; class Insecta; order Coleoptera; family Scarabaeidae; genus Aphodius; species Aphodius granarius. Next base: position 30,278,903 of record OZ020225.1, read on the forward strand.
TTAGGATACATTTTAGGTTATCTGCTATCTGTTACTGTTGTTACGAATGTCCGGCAGGGGGCGTTTCGGGTTTGACGTTACTGTGGTAATAGCAGCAAAACACGGGTCGACAAAAATCGATTTTTTGGATCGAAAATTGTTTTTAAGGCCGTTTTTTTGCTCAAAACTCTTTGCGAAGGGTATTTAGAGGGATCTTATCGCAAGACATGAGAGCGAGCGGCTTTTATAAGGTCGGCAGGAACGGATAAAAAATGTAAATTTTTGACGTTCATCGATCCGCTTGTCGGAATTTCTAGACGTCACGTGACATTTTCTCGAGGTTTGCCTTCACCCGAAGAGGTGTAAGAACGTGATTTTTTTTTTCAAAATTGACGCATTTAATTTACAGAATATCGCGCAGTCCACGCGGAATTGTGTCCTTTTTTCAATTCGAGCGTCAAAAGCAATATCGAAAAGTCCAATTTTGCAGCTACTCGATCGCAAATGTCGGCGAAAATGGGCGATTCCGCTGAACGCGCCCTACACTTGAAAGTTCGTAATTAGTATAGGTAGATTTAAAATATCTGAAGGATGAGCTGATATTAGTTTGGCCAAAATCGTAAAACAATCCATGTGGATTTAAAACAAGATTATTTTTCTTCGTAATCTTGTTATCTGACTTTACGCCTGGACTGAAGTGTTTAATTTTGCGATTAAAAGCGTTCTGGCTGAAATATCTTGCGAAATGAAGCGTCGCGATCAGTTTGGAACGTGTCGATCCGCTACGATCACCGGCTCGAAGGCAGAAGGCGGTAAGCAGCACCACCAGAGGTCTAGAGCACCGGAGTCCGGCGAAGAACAAGTTTGGCCAGTCCTCCGGTTACTCGGCCAGAAGCCGTCCCTAGTAGACGCGGCACATGGGCGTTTTTGTTTGGCGCGCCTCCGTCTCTCTCGGAATAATCCGAGCGCGTACGAATTCCCCTCTCCCCCCACTCTCTGAAAAAAAAAATAATCTGAAACACGACGCTCTACGCTCGACTCGACGCTTATCCCTCCAGTTGCGTCAACGCGCGCGATCAGTACAGACAAACTCGCTACCACGTACTGTCTCTGGGTATATTGCCGCTTTCCACGCACAATATTGCTGCTGGTTTGTCGTTGATCAGTTCCGGTGTTGTTCTTCTGTGTGTTGAAGTTTTTTCGAGGGATTGTGACCGTTGTGAAAAGTGTTTTTTGGAGATTAGTTGTTATCCACGACGATCTAGAAAAGTAAATATTTCAGTCGCAGTTATATTATTAGTAATATTGCAGACCTATTATGACTGTACTCCTCGTGTGCGTTGTGTAGGAATTACTTTCACTTTTGGTCGTTTGCCTGCGTAATGAGGCTTTTACAAGCGCACCAAGTTATGGTATATTCGTAAAAATTACACCACGCTTCTCTGGCATTTCAAAACTTCTTCATGGTTATTACTATTTAGCGATTGACTCATTTAATAGATAAATAACGTGGTAGAAAGTTGTTCAAAGTACGCGATAAATGTTGTTGTTGTGTTTTTTTATATGCTTTAGTATGTCGTTGTGTACTAGACACCAACTGACCGTTGTGCTTTTTGCTTTTTGCAGAACTACTACTACTACCCCAAAAAAGGACAACCCCCATCATCGGCAGTAGACACAGGGCTTGCTTTCGATCAGAATCAGAACTACAACATGCGCTAGCTTCTGACAAGCCGCTTGCTTCGCCTACCCTGCTTTAAAACTGCAAGTGTACTACTCTACTACCACAACATACCACCAAACAAACAATAAAAAATAATATCGACGCTAAAAAAAAAAAAAAACATTTTTAAGTGGCCGTCTTTAGTTTTGCTCGTAATAGATAAACGTCAGTCCCGCAAGCACGCCTGAACTATGAACAATTCGACCTAATTTCACTCACTACAAAATAAAATAATAAAAAAAATAAAAAACAGAAGGATTTTGCTATCGAAAGTGTCGTCCAGTGAAATTTTACTCGCGTCCACAATAATAGTAGACTTATTTTGTTAAAACGCGTTAAAGTTGTTGTTAAGAATTAAAAAGGAAACATAAAAAGTAACAAAGATGGCTATGGTAAACATGAATAACCTCCTGAACGGAAAGGACTCCAGATGGCTCCAGTTGGAGGTGTGCAGGGAGTTCCAGAGGAACAAGTGCTCCAGACCAGACACCGAGTGCAAATTCGCTCATCCACCAGCCAACGTCGAGGTACAGAACGGCAGAGTGACAGCATGCTACGACAGTATCAAGGTACGTGGACTTTTCTTTGTTAATTCGCCTCATTATCTCTTGATTGCAAACTAAAATAATACTTTTTCTCGTTGATTGACTCTCCTAAATAAATAATTCATGGAACTGCACGACTCGCGATCGTCTATTGTCTGGTGCTTTCGCGAAAAATCTCCATCTCACTACCCTATTGTTTCACGATAATGGTTTCTGTAGGTTGGTTGCTTGATGTGAGATAGATTTATCGTCCTGGTATGAAGTCAGGGCGGCGTAGATCATGCACCCAGACAATTGCCTACACACAGCATGACCCGAACGAAAAATCCTCGTCCATAACCCAGACCGAGCGTGGGGCGAGTGGCTCTAGCGGTAGAGTGCTGCTCTCCTGCTAGGAAGTCTTGGGTTCAAATCCAGGCATCAGCTGAAGATCCTCGTCCCACCGCCTTTCGCAAGAGGCGTAAAACCGTGGGTGCCGGCAACCAGTTGAACACCTCTGGTTGTCGTTATCAAACAGTATGTAAAAATGGGTAAGCACAAAGGGCCAAGAATTGGCCTAGGTGCAGCGGAATAAACCGCACCCAAAACAACTACAACAACAACCCAGACCGAGCGTGGGCAGGTCTTTCTTTAACCTATTCAACACCTTTAGAATAGTTTCAACACTTTTAAAGATCAATTAAACAATATCAGACATGAAAATACAATATTTGTTTCACAAAGATCATCAAGAAATACTTTTGAACGTGTAGATCGGTGATATTACCCAAGAGGGTGAGACACATTCAGTTGCAGAGGAACGTTGAAATTATTATCAATGGCCTGGTGATAATGACTGCGATGATTACAACAGAGCAAGCCGGAACAATACTTATCACTGTCAGGGAGTTTTGCTTCCTAGAGACAATGCACGATACCCGGGGCTAAAATTCTGGCTAGCATTGTCTCGGTGTTTATGCTAAATGTTTGCCCCGCCGATTCGACAATGTATTTTCGAGCGAGGGTCGAAACAAGTTTATTCGAGTAATAGAGATTAATGGGAATCCGCTGTTTTCTGTTGCCTTTATTGATTTTATTCGTGTATTTGAATCCGTGTATTTGAATTTGTCAAACAATGAATTTTTGTAGAGAGAATTATGGGTCAAGTAAAGAAGCAAGTAAAAGAGGGTAGGATGGAAATACGACTGGATTATATAGTCTATAACCGGGGAGGATATTTCCTTAATGATTTTTCCGCTCGCAGGAAAGATCGCGACGGCAAATAATGCGATCAGTTCTCAATTAAACGAATAATCTCCAGTCGATGTCTCGTAATATCCTGGGGGAAACTGTACCGGCAGTGAACCCCTAACCGTTCGCCTCCTTCCCCATTTTCGCTTATTACTTACGAACTGGAGAGATTTCAAATTGATAGCCGAGCAAAAGTTTCCAGGAAATAAATCACTCCGATCGCCATTTCAAGTTTCATTCCATATATCCTATTTGCATTCTTTCTGACGGCTCGGTACCTCAAACTCGAGAAGTGGTAAATTTTGAATGATAACCACTCGCCGAGGATCAGGATCAAAAAGCGCGACCCTCTAGACGAGTCGCCCTTTGATCTTAATGCGCTTCACCGTCGGAATGCGAGGATCGATTCGCGCAAAGAGACCATTAAAAATTGGCGCGCCGCATCGGATTCAATAACTGGCGAAGACGCAGAAGAAGCGACCGGTGGAATGTAGAACGAGGGGAGGAAGAGGCAACCCGAGGAAACCGAAAGATCCGGTGATATATGGCGTAACCCCCCCTCTCCAACGCTCATCCCGTATTCCATCCGTGTTTCGCGCTCCCCAGCCTGATGGATACCAAAATTGCGAAACGCAGTGCTCAGCACATCCGGAACCGGCCCTTTTCTAACCCGGATCCAACTGGTAAATTCATCCATATTAAAAGTTTCATGTTGGGCTCACGAAATTCACTACCAATACGACCCTAGATAGCAATGACGATATTCCATCTAATAGCGTTTTCTTTTGAGCTAATAGCGGGCGGCTATATGTTATTAGATATGAGATGCTGAACATCCTGAATATCCACAAAGATTTTCGGGTTTCTATTTGCTGGTAGTGTGTACATAAGAGGACAACAGGACGTGGTTAATGTAACGCTTCGGCGATCGCTGACCCACGGCGCCTCGTAGACGTCGTCAAATCTCGTTAGGGGACGCCTCCGACGGCAGAACAGAAGGCCCCAGAGCGTCGTCTACCGCTAAGCCTTATCTGACACTTTATTAGATTTTCGCAAACCTCTGTTATGGATTTTGCTGCGCGAACTCTTGCTGGGTGTCTATGTGAATTCTTGCTGCTGGTGCTGGTGCGGACGAGACCGAAGTTGATGTTGGCTAAACGCTTTAAAACTGTCCTACCACTAAAAATGTCATGTTTCCGAGGCGACGTACCATATTATGCATTACAACGTAAAATCGATTTGTAATCCTTGTTACGTAGTCATTGGTTGTCCTTTTATGGCGGCCTCGCGTGGCTCTTCATTATCTTTTTCATGGCTCGGTACTTTCGTCGAGCAAAACATCGAATTGCTTTGCGAAATTGAATTCCGCGCTAATTCAATTAGATAGTTATTGTCATGCGGGTTTTTTGTAGTTATCATGATTGTATTATGCGAGGCAGACTCTCCTCTAGCGTCTGTGGCACATAAAAGTGGATAGCACCCTATTGAGTTCGCATTTTTCTCGATGCCAGTCCAACGCCTCGCGCAAAGTTGTTGCAGCGCTCCAGAGATCTCTATCGCGATGATTAACATTTAATGGACAGCGTGATGTGACAGCTAATCTGATACAGTCAGCGCAAGAGCAAGGCAATGCTTTTATGTAAGGTCAGCACGCTCGCAGGAATTTTATTGCTCACTCCGTTCGAAAAAGCTTCTTCTCGTTGTTCGTGTTTCACCTGGTGCTTGCCCATTATGCAAACAATGGCCGCCATGACATGTACGCTCTGTGATTTCGGACAATGGACTTACTCCGCTTGCAGTCTATTATCCGAGAGTTTTGGTGCATTGAGAACGTTTCTTGATGATTTTTGATAGCGATATTCGCAAGACATCCTCAATAAAAGTACATCATGCGACGGCAAGGTCTCCAAAGCAATTGACCAATTTGCTTAAAGCAGTGGTGACCTAACACATTGATTGTTGGCGAGTGGGCTAAATTTTTGAGGACAGGTTGTCCATTGTTTCAAGATGTTGTAATCCTTTGATGATGCATCCGAACATGAAATTTCAAGGCTTTGTGTCTACTCATTTTCAGCTTTGTTTACATGATTTTTTATCGCCGCTGTATAAACATATGATTTGGATTCTTCTAAATTTAAAATTCCGAGGCGTGTTTATTTTAAACTGAAGTGTTAGGAGAAAAAACGTTAGGAGGAAGGATGGAGTGCAGAGTGCAGAGCTTAGGAAAACATCTTCTGTCGGCTTATGGGTGCTGAAAATCTAATAACCTGCAGCAGAGAGCCCTCTCTCAATTCAGACACGGTACCTGCCTCTACCTTGGAGCTCATGCCCGCAATTTTCCTTTGAGCTTGGCCTTATGCAGTACCCCGATGTTTGTCAATCTACTTTGCCGCGAATAGATGAATGTTTTTCCGATGCTCTTTTTAATATACCGTACCTTATGAGATGTGATATGAAGTCGGTGAATAGCTTTGAAAATAAAAAACGGCATCAGTATATTGGAAGGATGGAGAAATAGGCATTTTTAGTGTCGCCTCAAATTTTCTTAGCAAATTCGAGCAACTTATTGGAAGGTAAATATGAATAGTGCGATGCGCTTTTGGTTTTCCGAAAAGTAATCAAAAGATACAGTGCACTTAGTCTGGGAGCCCCGTGGCACAAAGGGCGGAGCGGGACGTAGATCGAAACAGACAAAACAAAGGCCGGAGGAGGTTTCCGCGAAAAAAGGCGCCATTCATACACAAAGTGGATGTAGGAACTCGCTGAAATCCGGCGGTCGGTTCCTCCAGCCTCGAGGGGTTTCTGAAAAATGCACTCGAACGCGGATGAGAAGTTCCGAGAGTTGTGTCGAGCGGCAACAGCGGCGGGAGGGCTGCATTGGTAGGATTGGAAGGAGAGGCGTCATTACGGCCGCAGGAATTCCCGCGATAGGTTCCCCGTTTATCGCTGATGACGGTTAATAAAGAGTAATTTCTCTGAGGGATTTATATATATCATTTCCTCTTGGGTATCTTTAGCGATTAGGTGGAAGTGGTGGAAGCAATCTTCGTAACCGAATGCGCACCGAATAAATGATTAATTGGAGAATATTGAAGAATACTTCTAATAATCCCCTGCCGTTGTAGATAGATGATCGTTTGTTCTATTTTCCGGGACAACGCTAGTGGAAACTTTACTAGAGAGGAAAGTTTTGGAAACTAATCTCCAACATATGCGGTGTATATTTCTTACCGTAATACGTCTGGGGTGCATCTGGTCGAATGCCTCTTCGCTTCTTCTAAACTTTGCGCGGCAACAGCGACGAAACGTCAACATGCCGAGGAGGGTGGAAAACTCCGAGCCCGCAACATGTTGCGAATTAAATTGAATTAAACACGCCGTGTACCCCACAAAGGCAACGTGATTCACGCTTTTGAGATGGAAATTCGAGCTTTATATGATTTTTCCGTTCCCGCTGCGGAACCTTAATTGGGAAATAGTCGCAACCTAATTCTGCAAATACGGGTCGCTTTGCATTGAGATTTTACCCTTGGTCCTTTATTTCTTTGCCGGGTTCGTTCACATTGTTCGCGAGCGAGCAACCCTTCTCTCAGATGACCCCCGCGTGTTTAGCTGCACGGCGAACAGATGTCCCGTGAGGAAATGTCTAATAATAGCGCGTAGGGGCTTTCCTACTGAGACGGGCGGGATTTCCTGTTAGAGAACAGTAAATACCCCGAGGCGTTTTAGGGTGATTATGCGGATTTGAATTGAGCCCGATTTCGCGACGCAGGTTGCAACGGAATTCAATTGTTTCTTTGACGGTCCTCGACTAATTAAGCTCACCGCATTGGAAAGGAGAAAGAAAGGCCGAAGGTCAGTACTCCCTCACCTAACACGACCCGGTCTTATTTATAGCCTCGTGTAGTCGAGAGAGGCTTCGTGAATTTGCAAAGTAGAAAACGAAGAGTTGCCGATGCCAAACCGCAGTTGCGTAATGATTGATGTAGACCATCTGCCGAAAATTCTGCTGCGCGCCTTTCTTTTTCGCGGTGGTTCTTTTTTCGAGACGGTTGCGTCTGCAGAGTGCAACGCTTCGCCGAACATAGTCTGACCTTCCTCGACCGGTTCCACGCTCCTGGTGACTGCGAGCGAAGAGGGGAGGACGCATCCGACCAGAAGACGTCTTTTCGCAAGGTTGCCACGCCGCTTTCCGTAATGAGCGACTATGCCATCATGTTACTAGGCTACCGGTGATAAGCCTTCTTCCTAACAAACCAGACCAGAAGATTGGCGTAATAGTCAAGTTATGCGCTCTGACTTAATAGACGAAGTATCATCGGCAGTAAATATCGTTTAAGACTGTTGGAACAAGACCTTGTGGAGTAATTGACCCCAATTGAGCGAGTTGATCGAAAATAGAGAATTTTACTGGCTATTATTCCCTAGGCAAACAAGATAAATTGTCCGTCGGGTTCGCGGGACGGCGACGGGGTGAGGGGCAGCTCGAAGTTATTGTGTCATGCGAAAGGGAGGGCAGGGGCAATTATGTAGATCGTATCGAAAAATCCGACGTCGCCAAGTCTGGCGCCCAATTGGCTACACCGGCGGAATCTATCGATCGACCCAACTACGAAAAAATAAACCTTTGTTTCTCCTCCTCGTCGACGACCAATCTCGACCCCGGCGTTCCTTTTTTTGTCCACAGTTTATTCACACCTGTTTGTTCTTGGCCAACGTGCCTACATTATTCAAATCACCGATCGATTCGTGAGCATTTAGCTTACAGGTGGCATATCTCAAAAATACAGCAATCGAACTTATGAATGAAATATGTACGACACCAACGCGAACGCCCGACACCACCGGTGAATCATATGTTATTGATTGAATCGACCGAAACATACAACCTTATTCATCACACTGTAATGGGTCGGAAACCCATTATTTATTTATTAAGATATGATCAAATTAAGCGAGATATTTGTAAGAACATTCGGGAATGTCAAAGGTTTTTGCTAGGGTTGAACATCTGGTTTAGGATTTGACCGCGTGTTATAAGTTTAAAATTGAAGAGTTGTCATTGGCTAAGAAGAAATGCTTCCGGCTTCCTTTGGGGTCGAGGGATGCAAACGAACAGATCTCGCGTCTTCTCATTTCAACCACCGTCATGTAAAGTACACGTTTTTGTGGAGCGTTCTTAGACGCTTAAGTTTATCCCTGGTAAGTCTTTTCAACTCGTCTCGCATTTCATTGTAAATTAAATTATTCATATTTCTGCTAAAAGTGTGTCTGTCTAAATCAACTCCTAGGTTTAATTTAAACGTCAATATGTTCAAAGCTTCATTCATTTTTCTATGTAACCTATCAAACGGGATTGTTGATTATTATTGTTAATAGATGTTATTGTTTTGATAAGTGTTTCGTTTCATTTGAGTAGTCTTGCTTTATCAGCTCTTATTAAATGTTAAATACTTAAACACGTCAGTTAGTAGTCAGAAAATGTGTTCACAAGGTTCAAGAAGAAGAACTCAGTTAGTTTTGCCTTCGAATAAATTGGAAGAGATTTGATGAATTAGAATTTTGACCAGTAATTAAAGCCCTTAAACCGCGCTTGGCCAAAATGCTACCATGTTAGGGAGTCGCGGTTGTTCCCGCCATTATGACCTCCTACAACACTATTATCAAATTGAGAAGTGGGTAGAACAAAAAGCGTATCTCTAATCCAAGACTGCTTAGATAACGTTTCTTTTGTCTTTTATAAGGGGGGAGGGTCGAAATTCGCAGATAAGGTAGGAAATTTAGCCAATTTTCCTCAACGGCAATTTTATGTCCAATTGGCGTGGCGTGTCTCGGAATTTGGTATCGGGAACCTCTTTTTAATCTCGCCGGTTTAATTTCAACACCCCATTTTCGGTTGTGTCTAAGAGAGAGAGAGCGGGGCTATTAATGAAGTCGTAAAAATGTTCTCGGAGGCGCCCGCATCTTGTCAGAACAATTCCGAAAGTTAGCGGGGTATATTGTACCGCCCGCTTAACTCTAGAAGCTGCTGCGGCGGAGGAATAAGCCGCTTATAACGCAACCACGTCCACGGAAACTACTATCGTTGTCGTCGTCTTTTCTCGTGCTGTACCCGGCTTAATTGGTCTTCCTTATTTCTTTTACGGCCGCCCCGGCCCCCCCTAATTAAGCATAAATTGCGTAAACAGTTTTGCAAATTGCCTCGCACCAATTCCACCATCCCATCTGGAGAATATCTACGATTTTGTTCCAATCCCGAAACGCGCTGAATAGTTCTGAAAACCGTCATCTATTAATGCACGTGACTCAATGAATTAATCCAGAATCTCATACATAAACATGGATGTAATTAGTACGTTTACGAGCCGTTCTTAACAGCGATCAAAGCGTTTTTTTATGCTACCGCTTACGTCACAGGATCCTTTTAGTCGTGACAGAGCGCGTCGGCGTCAGAATATGCGAATGAATGAGACAATTGCAGTTGTAATCGTAGTAATTATAGTAATGGTCCAACGGAATACGCCCACCCCGATATTAAACCCATTTTCGGGGATTCGTGTTTTTTTCTTGCTTTCTGCCCTGAGAGTAAAGTCCGGTAAAAGTTATTTAAAATTCGGCGGCTCTACCAACCGACTGAGTCATCCGGTGTAATTTATTTCTTGCGCCGCGCCGCGCCGCTTCTACACGAATTAGTAGCTCGACGTGTTCGTTCTATTTTTAGGCCCTCTCGCTTTCAAGGCCTAAAACCGATCCCGCGCGCATTGTTATGTAACCGCGGCGGACCGGCAGCAAAGCGCTGTTGTAAACTCTTGCGTGTAAATTACACCCGGAATTTCGTACGTTGTACCAATTCACACCCCTCTCGTACTCGCGCGATTGTGTCTACCATCAAGACTAGTTTTGCTGCCCTTTGTAGCAGATAAATTTGCGAATTGTATGCATCGGACCAAAGGTTATGAGATTCGTCGTTTTTAGGCACTACATCACGTAACTGGCCCGCTTAGTACCTTCGGCGCGATTTAACGACAAACAGAGGTGTTTAACTGGTTGCCGAGAATCACGCCTTTACGTCTCTTCCGAAAGGTGGTCTAGAATCGCTTGCTGCTAGTCTGCACTTAAGATATTGGTGCACGTATGACTTCTTCGGCAATAAGATAATAAATATTACGGTGGTCGTTCTAAATTTTACTTTGCGGATCCCTAGTTGAAATATGTGTCCGCGTTGCGAGACGATAAAAATCGTACGACTGGCCGTCTGGTCGTAAATCGACGAGGATTGAAGCAGCGATGGTCTCACGACCCGGAAGACAAACAGGGCGCCTTCTCGTGCCTTCCTCGCGGGTTATTCGTCTCACTTTGACGGGATAGGAGAGCCCGTCGGGCACGACAAATATTGATCTACCACATTTGCGTTGTCGGTCGGCCCCTTGGCCGGCGCGGCTTTACCCATTTTTTTTGCACCCTTTGTCCCAGCGAATATTTGAAACCGCGCATGGAATGGTCATGTTAGACTCCTTCAAAGTTAATCCGGTAAATTTTGACGTATTCGGACGTATTCGGTGGGATTGTCTTCAATCCCATTTCCTCAGATGAAGGGTCTTGCAAATTTAAGCAATTCCGGGAAAACTTCTCCCGGTTTAGATGAGAGGGACAGAGCGAGAGAGAGAGAGAGTAACAGACAACTTTGCATAGACTAATCCGATAAATCTCGTCGCGGAGGATGTGTGGTGTCATGTCTCCCATGATGACGACTGTTCAATTTTGGTCGTGGGGCGGCTGGTTGGTGTAAGACCTGGCGGTCGCACCTTCTTAATTATAAAAGTTTCCCGCGCAATGTGGGAAATTTACGTTGAATCTAATATTCCGACTCGACGAGAAGGGGGATATAAATTCCTATAGTTCCCGCCTTAATTGCGAAATGTTGCCTTTGCCCTACACCCTAGCATTGGACGAGAAGTGGCCCATTTCGTACATTAGGCTCCTTGGTTTTCATAACATTTCGGATAGCTTAACCTATATATCTGACTGTTTCCTGCGTGGTTTACGAAACTAGTAAACTGTTTAGGTTACAATAGAGTGCAAATAAACAAATGAGGCGAGTATCCGACCTCCTCGGACGCCATCTGGTCGATGAATCGTCTCAATTGTGAGTCACTAGGTCAGATACCGTTACTCAAATAATTTCACACTCCCTTTGCCTTTAAGGGTAAAGACGCGTAGGGGATGGGGGGTAGAAGCAGCGGTTGGTGGCAGCAGATAGCACACCGGAGGCATCCTTATCTCAACGGATGCCTTCAGCGATGTAATTGGTCGTTGCGCTGCAAGGGTAAACGCATTAGCGACATAATAACTCGGGGCGATTACTTCGATAGTACCTGGTCTCCTGCGGAACTCCTGGTGGAGCGGACACGATGCTCCCGTATCTGATGGTCGCGACAACCCGACCGCCGCCAATTTGCATAAAATTTAACTGCGGCGGCGGCGGCGGGGCGGCATTGACCGTGTCAGGAGATCATTACCGCGCGCACTGGTCTGGTGTTAAACTAGTTTACCTAACAAAACCTTTGGGTCAGTAATGAGAAATTGTTGCCCCATGAGAGCCCCTTGTCCATTAAGGATGGACATTGGATTGTTTTAATACACCGGTGGTATGCGTTACCGCCATATAGCATCAACGCCCCATGGAAACCAACTCCCGAGTCACCTCCACCGCGAAATCCGATTACCAATTTACTTGTTTAATTATACCTAGCCGCTGCGTGATCGAGATTTGCACCGGCAATTGTACTCGACTCTGTAATGGCACGGCACGACTAAACAATCCGCTTTATCAGTGTAATAGAATCATTACTCTCATCCCGTCGGTCGGTGGGGTCGACGGGGTCACGGGTTATTTTAAAATTGTCCAAGTTTCGCCTCGGAACAACTTGTTTTGCCTTCGCGGTTTGATTTCAAGTTTGCCAACCCGTAATTTGGGTAATTAGATGTACGTTTTTGCCGCCCCATATCCCCAGAAAGGGTATCGAGTTTGGCATAACGAGGGTCATCCCAGCAAAAACATGAATTGTGTTGAACCCCACGGTATATTGATTGAAGTTCAGAACTCCTTCGAGATGTTGGCTTGACATTCAGCATGCCCCCGAGGTGAAAAGTATTAATTTATTCGTGATTCATGCGCATGTTCATCCAGTCGAAATAACCCAATGCGACTTGAAATGAGGGGGCTTTACATTTACATATATTTTGAATGTAATTATGATTTAGACGCAGCTAGGAAAACAATTCGTCTGTCCTTTTCGATCGATCAGTCAAATCATTCATTTATTCAAATCTAAACCATGGGGGTGTGTAAATCTATAGTCTTCGTCTGCGTTAAGTAGTATTAGGCTACTAATTATATCAGGACATTACATAGTTGATTCCAACCAATTATCTTTCATCCGATGGCGATAATCAAAAAAGTAAAATGGATAAATGTTAGTCAGTATGTATCGTTTGTAGTTTATATCGATCTTGGAGCTGGTGGGTATGAATGATGGAAATTTTCTCTCTGCCCTTCTCGCACGATTAAACAGCCCCATCGAGACTGAAAAGTGCACAACGAAAGCTGATACGGCCACCTTTACGTCGGCCCGGTCATAACGTCCAGTGGTCCACGTCGGACCGTTGACGTAGCCGCGGCTGGACAATATAGGGAAAGTTTAGCGACGCGACTGTAGTCGAAATGCCGTGAAAATCTTCCAAGTGTGAACCGTCGACCGAAAGGCGATAGTGGACAATGCCCATCATTCCTTTTCTCCGTCCCTTGGCCTCTCGTGGGTTTTCCTTGCCGCCCAATATACCACGTACGCCTCCCTCAGCTATATACGACGTGTCCGAAACACAAAAGAAAGGCAAACTCGGGGAAATGATATTAAGGGGCGGGTGTCACCTGGTGATAGATGGTGTATTTTTAAACTTAAAACGAAACTTCAGATGAGAGAATGGTCGCAACATATGTTGCACTAGCTTTTGCTTCGTCAGTCTTAATAACTCACGGAAAAATCTTATACGGGAGAATCTCTCTCTTAATTTTTCGTAATCCCTCCCTTCGAGAAAAGTTTTGGGGGACGAGGGAGCGAGTGGGTAACGAAGAAAAACTGCGGTAGCGTAATAAGAAGTTAATATATACGAAATGAGCGGGAACTAATTCCAGGGCCGGACCGGTAATGGGGGGCGTATTACGCGTAAGCCCTCCCGGAAAGAAACGAGAAATTTAAGGGCTCCATTACGTTATGACACATAACCGGGAATCCAACTTTGCATATACATGGCCTGCGTACCGAACGATTCTCATAAAGTTGTTACCCCGGACGTGACTTGAAAATACGATTTTCAGTTTTTCCCCCCGCATCTCCGCATTTTTTTTCCTCTCATTTACGCATCCAGGTCAGACCGTACGTACCCTTGCGCGGAATCCTTAAATAATCGCCTTTCGCATTCCACAAGACTCATTAGTATAATTCCTAATTGCGAAATTGGCTCGTTCTTCTTAGATGACTCTCTGCCCACCAAATTTGGCGAATTAACGCATCAGGTTCTCTCTCTCTATCTCTCCGTAGCGAGAGTATACCACCTAATGACCTGGTCTTTCTTCTTCTTCTTCGTATGCGTGATGATGCAAGTTGCAGTTGGGCAACCGAGATGTGAAACGTATAAATTAAAGGAGGAGGACTCTGCACGCTAAACGGTATACTTTCAGACCTATTACCAGCGCCTCGTACGTGATTACACGCGAAGACATAATTGGATTTAATGCGCGATGTGTTTGTTTTTGGATTATTAATTCGTCTGGAAACCAGTTCTACTCTTTTTTGCTTCACGAGTTTAAACGCTCGCATTTTCTGTGACACCAACTATTACACCTGTCACCAACTATCACACCTGTAACACGTATCATTGATATATAATAGGGAGAAGTTTGATGATGTAGTTAGTTTATCGGTAGGGAAATGTTTGAATAGCGCTCTCCCCGAAGTTCGTATCGATATTTTCCAGTTGGATTAACCTTCTGTTTATCGAAGGTGAATGATAAATACCCGCGAATTTGTTATGAAACAAACTTCCGCCGCCGACGGAAGTTCGAGAGCCTTTGAAAAGGAGTTTCCGAACTTCAGGAGGTAGTTTACGTTAGGCGGAGCGCAATTACCTGAGATTTGCCCTATTAACGCAAATACTCGCGACAATTCAAGACAAAGCCCTACAATTTAGTTTTCGACGATTTTGTGGTTCTAGGGTTCCATTTCAATTGGATGGAACACATCAGAGATTAATATGTGGAGTAACAAACAAAATTCAACAGACTCGAGTTCTTTGCGTGTGAGACTTTTTCCCGCGAGAGTCTGGTCTGGTTTAGATATGACCATCACGTTCGGCTATCTCGTTTCGCTATTTTAATTGGAGTTTGTGGTCGATTAACTCGGTGATGGCGGACCGGTAGGATCGACTGCGGGGTTTTCTCATGCGTAAGAGGATCCACGGAACCTTGCTTCCTCGGTATCTCTCCCGAAACGTGATTCTCCCCCACCGATTTTCATCGACTTCTCCACGTTTGCCCGAAAGGAATTGGATACCGATGATTTACGACTTTCTTCATCTCGTATTTGTTGTTTAATTGAGTCGACGACAACATCGAATGTTGTATTTTCCGCCCCCTCTCTCTCGAAGGAGCTGGAGGTTATTTTCGACGGATGAAATTGAGATACGCTCCTGGGAAATCCTTACCGAGGAATTAAAATCGACGTATTTTCTCCATCTTGAGATTTTCGGTGCCAGGGAAAATATTCAAAAAAAAGGGAATGAAAGTGAGGACGGGATTCGTGTGGGGGAAAGGGGGGCGAGATTAATTAAGAGCAGTTAATTACTGTGGCGGCCTTGGATGGTTCTTCCAGTCTCGCCGGTGTTAATGGTCTGCTATTCGCAAATTAAAATTTATTACACCGAGCTTGGGTTATTAATTGCCCCTTGGATTACCGACTTCCTCGCACCACGCCGCTGTTGCAATACCGATTTCTGAATAAATTCGTTACACCTTTCGACCGGATTAATGATATTAATGATGCTCTTTGTTGCTTACGATCTACTTCGCTTACGATCTAGTTCGCTTACGATCTACTTCGCTTACGATCCACTTCGCCAACGATACAATAATTCAACAACAACGTCAAAATATGAAGCCGAAGTATACCGGAGGCGAGTATTGGGAAACTTTGTTAATATGACGCGAACCGGGCAACATCTGCGTTCCCCAAGATTGTCCCGTTTTGGGACCACTGCCGCCGGAGCCCGAGTCAATTCAAGTCACGGCGAACTTTGGCTTCCGGCCCTGGTCGCGGTCGAGAGCCCGGTCTGCCGCCGCCACCGCCTCCTAGCGGATAATTACCCGAATTTTCGAGTTATCTAGCGATTACTCATGCAACTAGTAAAACTTATGGCCTGGAAAATTCCTCCAGTTACTCTAGTTAGATTTAAAAGAGAGATTATTATCAAAGCAGATTGCTACTCTAATTATTCTTCAAGTAGGATTTTTTTACATTGACTTTTTGTCATTAATTACTAGTTATTATAAGTGTCAAAAGTTTAGAGTTGGTTCCAGACGAGTTAAGCATGGAAGAAGCTTTTAAAAGGCTGTGAGTTTTCCTGAGAGTTTTTCTTTCCCTTTTTTTTCTTGGAGGGGGTAGTCTGGAAGTACAATGGGTAATAACGAGGCAATCGATGCCACTTGAAGTGCAGTGGCGCCGCCATCGCCGGGAGCGTGAACTACTCGGAACCTCCGACTGAGCGAAAACCTCTTTTCAATTCGGACGGGAAACTTGGCTTTAATTAAAACTGACACCGTCGAAATTTCCGCAGACGGCGGAGCGGGGCCGAGGTCGTCAAGTCCCCGTCAAGTCGCTTCTTCGAGCAGAAATTTTGATAAATTCCAGGTCGCCGCGAATTTGCACTGAAAAATTGCCCCCTCCCCCCTGCCGTCTTGTCCTCGACCCTTCTACTTCGACGAGCCCTATCGTCGCCGCTGATCGGAATACAGATGCAACGATTTATACCGTTTTGCGATGCCTATTGCATTTTTCATCTGGCTCTGGAATGCACCATTTTGCGGGTACTGAATTTCAATATTGAGGGTTGCCACTGCCCACCATCATACACCTTCCATCGATTTTCATGCTAGTAATTCGTATTTCAGTTAGGGCTAATTTGTCAATACTGGTTTAAACCATGACTGAAGTTCAGTACTGCTTTTTTTACTGTCTAATAATCAACCAATTTTCACTAATCCGACAGTTACCACGCTCACTGAGGAGTTCAGTAGAACTTGAAAAACGAGCCCTTAGAGAATTAAAGTTTGGTTGATTAATTAACGTTATTATGACTGAAATCACATGTGTTTATGTTGACGAAATTTTGTTCTAAAGATTCTTTGCGTTTAGCTATTTAAGTCGTTGAAAATCGGACAAGTATTGCACAGCCAGCGGTCCGAAATGAAATGACTTCATTCTGCCAGCAAAGTACTGAGTAAATTTGTTTTAGAGAACAGTTAGTTCTGTTAATAGTGCCCCGTAAAATACCTCTAACCAGTTGTCGAGAGCCGCGCGCGACCTGCAATTATGTGCGCTTTTCCGTACCTAAAGTAATTACTTTTCTTTCGCGTGGCGGCGATACGAAAATAACAGAAAGAGCATTATGTAATATTGCTCGATAGAAAATGCATATTGCCGCCGCCGGGCGAAACTCGTATCTATATTAAAAGAGAGCCATTGTAATCAATTAGAAGCAATTACATCTCGTTACGGCGCAACTGGTAGATAGTAATTTTAAATGGCCGAAAGGAATTTTTAATTTTGATCCGACCGAGCGAGCGACCGGCTGTTGTGTTGCGTAGACGCTTACCAGATTTTTCGGCGATTTAAGTATTTTTAAAAATAAAGATCCCTAAAAATAACCCGAGTAACCGTGCCGGTTTTTAGGCCGGCCTCCAAACATTCTTTCCGTTATTGAGAATTGTGTTTCTCGCGGTTGTTAATTTTCACTTAGAGTCTTGTAATTATGTTGACGTGTAAAAAGCACGTTTTCACCATTTAATCCGGCGAGCGTTTGAGATTATGAAATACGCAGAGATTCTTGACATTTCAACGAGGAGAATAGAAATGTGATAATTAAGGAATGTTTACCATTAGAGGTAATAACCTTTTACCGAAGGCATGCATCGTTAATTGTAATCTGCATTTTTTTATAGTTGCAGCAAGCTATCGATTTAGAAAGATCTCTACAAGCCTTACGAAGGTTAGGAGTTGAGATCTAGCAAGAAAATTCGTCGGTAGGTATCTACCACGAATATTTATTGCCTAAAATGGTAACAAAATAAATCATTTTTGAAGTCCCCAAGTTACTCGTCTTTGGAACATGTTACACAGGTTACGATCGAGATGTAGTGGGGCGGTCTTAGTGGCTACTATAAATATCCCCGATAGGCCGCCCCATCTCGTATGATGCAGTACCACCCTCTAAACGACAATAAAACGTCAATGCGGAGCACCATCGCCCCCAAAATATAATTTATTAGAGCTCGTAATTGAATCTTTATTATTCATGATTGGCCTATATCGACGGGTTAAGTACCCACGAGGTTGTGATTTATCCTTTCCAACCCCTTCTCCACTCTATTCCATTCTACACTCTACACGCCTTACCTTTATTTTACGACGTTTTAATTATAGGCCATTACGGAAAGGCTCACTACCGAAATATGCGATTTTTTTCAGCAGATGTACTTAAGTAGGTTGTTTCTTTGGAACAAGGAGGCTTGGAAGTCACGACAACGTATAAGAGGTACACGGGGGTCTTTGCATACCGGTTTTCTCGACGTAATGCAATCGGTTTGAGGCAGTCCGGCCGCCCTTAGCAACAGGCCTTGCCCTCTGCGAGTTTCTAGTTGGTCGCACCAACGCTCGCCTGGCTCGCAACACAACGGCGCGGCGTGCAAGGAGAAGACGATTAATTCAACACGGTTCCGCGACTACGTGGCTTTCTTTTTGGTCCGTCCCAACAATAAAACACCATGCCGCGCCGGCCGAGCCGAGACGAAGTCTTGCCGCCTGCCTGTAGGTGGTTTAATTAGGATTATCGTGGATTTCGACGGAGAAAACTTGTTTTTCCAACCGAGGGAATGTTTGCTTTGGCCGCTGGCACCGGTAATTAGAAGCAATATGGAAGATTTTCAACACCTGGAGTCTGTGTTTGTTTTTCGGTTGTAACTAACGTTCTATTTTTCCTCTTGTTGCAGGTAAGAGCAAAATTCCTATATGAGTAACGACCAGCGCCAAAGGTGCTAGTAACGTATAATAGAGTTCCTGCGAAAAAGCGGCGCCGGGACGCCTAATCCATCATAGAACCGCCGCAACACGGTAAAGTTTAAATTACATTTTACCTTTGCAAAGCGTCGTCGCGAACTCTGGCACTCTACGGTGCCACACGGACCATCAAAGGTTCCAAAATCTGAATACCACCAAAGTTAGTCATTAATGTTTTTCTTGGTGTCAGGTGTGGGGTTGTGCTTGCTACCCAGTGGCCACTCTCCCATCATTTCTTCCGCTTCAGATATCGTGTTCTTTCGGTCTTGTGTACACCAGTTTATTATGCAGTTATGCCTGGAGATATTGACTTTAAAAAAATGATCCCACACGACGAGCGTACGAGGATACGGTACCCTTCATTAATATACGTAACGCGGGACCATTCATGATTTATGTGCTCAACTGTCGAGGCAGTATATTAAAACCGGTAGCGGAGCTGCTCACCTATTTTAGACACTCCGTTATGCGCTTTATTAACTTAATGGACTCTGATGCTACTTTGCGAATGTCACTTGTCACTGGACATGGTTGATTTTTGCTTAGTTAATACGAATTTACTGTGTGATACAGCGGTGGGTGCCAATAAAAGGGAAATACGATCTTCGTTGGTCGGTAGGTGGGTCACCTACCAACGTATTAAGCCCGCAGGGTAGAACTAAACCCGAGCGCCGAGAAGTAAAACAAATATGCATTCCACCCTGTTTGCGGTAAATATTTGTTCAAAGGTTTTTCGTCCGCTTCAGGCGAACGTAACATACTGATCATCCTAGCTGCTCCTCGCGCTCCGCTCTTGCATACTCCTCGGAAATATACAAATTCTTTACGCCGCCGAAAACTATGCTTTATTTACGTTTTCTCGGACCGTTAAATCCGATTGCTGTGTTGCCTTTGGCACGGATCCTCGCGTGTCCTCTCGCTTGCCAAGATGGACATTAACATACATCAAGAATGCGTTTATTATGTCGTGGGGGCAACTATGACGCTCTTGTTTGTCGCGGGATACTTTGTAGTGACCATGGAAGCATCAACGCTATCGATTTTAATTCCGACGCCGCGCTATTTTCAAATCCATAAACTTTATGACGTCGGGATGAGTTTAATTGCTCTATTGGTGCAACTCGTCGTAAATATTCGGCGTTTGCAAAGAAAATAATAGATTTGATGGTGCAATGTGTATAATGTTATCTACCCCGTCTCGCGTTAAAAGCAATTATCCCTCGATGGCGGGATGTGCGATGGATCTATTAAATGCAAATGATGAAACAACATGGAGGGTTCGAAATCTTTGCTTAACGCAACCCCTAATTTGTGCGGACGGTGCCTACGGGTGGCGCGCGGGTCCTGCCGAAAACTACCCTGCAATAAGGCGCTTAAAGAAATGCCCGTGAGCGGTAATTGGCTCACGGGGTGGCGCCGCGCGCGGAATTCCTGATTACTACCCGTTCTCCGCGCCATTACTTGCCCCCGGAATGAAGACTTATGGGCCTCCTGCAGTTGCAATTAGGTCCTGCGACCCGGAGACATTGCGCCTAGGCCGTGAAATATGAAGGAATTTTTAATTTTGCTTAATTTACCGCCTTTAATTAATTCGGAAA
Source organism: Aphodius granarius (assembly GCA_963971325.1). Classification (NCBI taxonomy): domain Eukaryota; kingdom Metazoa; phylum Arthropoda; class Insecta; order Coleoptera; family Scarabaeidae; genus Aphodius; species Aphodius granarius. Next base: position 30,299,367 of record OZ020225.1, read on the forward strand.
AACTGCCTCATCGTGTCCGAACTGTCAATCAGATGGTCGGACTGGGGGAGACGTCATTTATATGCCCATCGACGTTCCTCCTTTTTGCCGGGGGCAGAACCATTTAATTGGATTTCTTTCGACCCGCACAGGAATTAACTCCATTGTCCACTATCTGTCCCGAGCGGACGACAGGTACTGAAAAAGAGGAATTAACTCTCAAGCGACGGTCACTCCGACGTACTACGAGGAAGACCGCGTCTCCTCACAAATTCCACGATGACACGACGCTTTTTTGTCATCACTCATCTCACCCCAACCCATCCGCTCTATCTCTCCACCAATTCGCCCCGTTCGTTAGCGACGGCGCTATATTCCACCGCGGTAATATACCGAAGGAATTTCATGATTCATAATGCTAACGAACTGCGAAATAGTTTGATGTCTTCATATTCGATAATAATGGAGATATCGCGTTTTATTATTGTTGTTAATATCAGTCGAAGGTCGCAAAAATGTTCGTTTTTTTTACTTTATGGTCCATAAGTAATGAGCCGCGCTATGGTTTTATTACTGTAGGAAAATGGGTCAACGGCAGCATAATGTAGGAACTGGCTTGTTTCTAAGCGCGAAACGATCGGCGTCCGAATGTCTAGACACAAGTCGCCGCCTCACCCATAAACGGCCGCCGCTCTTATACTCCATTGCCGTTCGTCATGACATTGCCCATCGATCCATGCCGGCGAGCGAACGACGCAAATACATACCCTACGCCCTAAGTCGAGCGAGTTTTCGATAACTGTAGATTAGATATACTGTATATATGTAAGCGTAATATAATATGTAAGCGTCGCATCGTGTCTTTTGTGAGAGAATCTTTCGAGGCATGTTTTTGCGGGACGCTGCTTCTTGGCAGCGATACGTCCTTAAGGAGTGTCTCGGAGCTCAGTGAAGATTAAGTATACCGGTGGCGGTAGGTATCACGGCTTAGGATGTCCGGAGTTTTTCTCGTTACAGGCGTAAAACCCATGCAAAGCGTCGACGAATACAGATTTTATCCCAAAAATCTTCTTTGACTGCTTTAGAATGTATCGTGTCCACAGGCGTTACCGCCAACGAACAATTGCCTGGCTTTGCCATGCAAGAAAACTCTCTGAAATTGCTATATAAGATGTTTATTCGATGTTGGAGGAGCTTAAACGTGCCCAGATAACACGTGCAGGAAACTCGGATCATTTTTCACGAAAATAGATTTCGCGATAGCATCATCTTCGAATTTTACCCTTATCGAGTCCGTTTTCATGCAGTCGCGTCTAGCGCTTATCGGGGTAGAAGTTACCTCAAAGACCCGCAATGCAGTCGTCCGACAGGCACGTCTGTCTCGAAGATAAGTTATTATTTATGCAGAATCCCCACCGCGGAAAGAAAACTTAATTAATGTGTCTTCTTGGGATTTAGAGGTGCTTTGAGATGGTTCTAGAAGTCGGAAAGTTTCGCTGACAAGATCACGGCCTATCCAATTAGTTTTCACCCTTCGTCAAGGGTTAATTGAATCTGACCAGAGTTACCAGTGGTCCTGCTCCATATGTATGACATGCAAATGGGTCGCGGTGGCGCACCCCGTGTAATAGTCCCATAATAGCCAGGGCCAGGTAACCTCTGTTTGCTTATTTGCTACACCCGAACCGAGCCCGACACTACCCTCTCCCATTCCGCAGTGTCTGAACCCGCGTTCCGCCACGTATCAGATATTTCGACGTCCTAATCACGCACATCACCCCGTCTCGGTTAAAGTTTCGCCAAATACTGCTTTCCCCCGGGAAATATTTCGATGTGCAAACTTTGATTAGCGAGCAGGATGAATAAACAATGGTGTGACGATCAAGCAGGTATCTGTTATTGAGATTTCGGGGTGGTGTTTTTGCGGAGCGCAAACCAATTTCGGTTTTGTCCCAATTAATCGATAGAGATTTTAGGGGAAGCCGCAAGAGGATCGTCTTCACTCGACGCCGTCGAGATTTCGGCTTAGGTTTCGCCCAGCTGATTAGACTAATAAGATCAATACCCACGGAGCGAGGGTTAATAGCCCGCTTTAGAGCCGTTCTCGCCCTTTATCCCTTGTAAATTCTGTAGCCCCCCTTTCTCCCGTTTCTTGTACTCATTACAGAAATCGCTGTTCCTCTTTGTTGAACCACAACTCAAATTTATTTCAAACGCTTGACCAACACACGTCTGCTGTTTTAAGCTTTTGTCTGCTCGATTGTATGTCCAGTCTAGGAGTAATGGAAATATTTCCACATTCCTTCACCAGATTGCACTGGATTGGCGATTCTCATTACCACTGGTCAATTAGGGACTCTAGTGGTACAGGTTCTTCCTCAATTTTGCTTGAGTATCCAAACATGCATCTACAAACAGATTTTTGCAATAGTTTGAAACACGATGGCCGATAAATTGTGCCATAATCCCAACGGCTGCATCGACTTTATGAAGACGCATGGCCACCATTCGTTCTCATAGTCCAGTCGGATTTATGGCATAATAACAACTCTATTTGCGACGCTGAGTTTGTCCATTGTGTGCTGGGTACGAGTAGGTAAGAATACCGCCGGCGATCCCTACTCCAATCGTTCTCTGGAGTTCACACCGGTGCGCGACAATGCCTCGTGATTGGAGGATCCCTGAGATTATTCGAACACGAGGACGACTGTTGTTTGTCCGACACTATGTCTAATTGGCACTGAGTAACCCTATGTATGGAGAACTAATTGCCGGATAATAAAGGTCGTGATTGTGCAAGGGAATCACATTCAAAGGTTTGTATCATAAGGGTATCATAGGAAACTAATTCTGTTGTACGTATCAATATGCGGTAAGTGACCAAAATACGTTTGCAATCCGTACCGCTGCGCTGTGTAAATGTAAACATTCCATGCTGTTCCTGGCAGTGCAGTAATTGATGGAATTTGAACAGAAACTAAACGCACGATATCCGTTGTTAGTGTACAATCGAAAACCGCGCGGTCCATTATTCGGCTCTCTGTGTATCTACGAAAATATGTGTGCTTCGCGGCGGCACATAAATCCGCACCATCCTCCCGCCCCCCGTTCCACGGCTCCTATCCTCCCTCGCGCGCATCCTCCGGCACCTGTCAGCGGTACGTCGTGTTAGTTATTTCCGTCCCAAGCGACTCTCCCGGTATTTCTGGAAGTGGGTTAACTCTGGACAGGTGCTCCCGTGGGATTAATAAACTCATCTACAGAATTGCGCGATTAGGACCGGGCGGCGGTACATTAAAATGACCCGGCATCAGCATCCCTTCTCACTCTTTCCCACCACTTCAACCGAGACGTACCAACAACGACGACGACGACGACAACGCTTCACAACCATAATTAAAATCTCCCGCTCATATCATCCTACGCTGCAAATTAAACTGTCAGCGGTTGTATCGATGAGCTGGAGAGGCTCTCTTTGCGATGTCAAAGCTTATCAATTGTGCATTTTACGTGCTGTTGGTAACTATCAATGCTCGGGTGCTATTGAGGAAACTGTTAACTAGAAGGGGGAATTTCTGCTTTAGGAGTTGTTATTATGGTTTCTGTATCAGTACAAGACATGGATATAGTCTTACAATCATTCCTCACGACTGTAGTCAGTGTTGTTCAAGTTGGTACTTTGGGACCAAATTTGGTCCTTTCTGATGTCAGTTGGTACCCTGGTACCCCTTCAGTCAAACTGGTCCCCACTCGTTTTACTTTGCAAATCCAATTATAATTTTTAAATTTTGTGCTCCAGTGTTTTACACAGTACAATGTGTACAGTGCAACCATTATTTCTACATTGTAATGTATATTTTCTTTGATTGTATCCCTCAATTGACCAGATCGTTTCGTACAATTTTCGCCGCCACCATAGTTATTCAACGGAGGTTGGTACCGAAAGATCAAATTTGGTCCTCTCCAACTGCCAACCTGGTACTCTCCAAGTAACGGTCAGGAACAACACTGACTGTAGTCTATTCTGTGCAGTCCTAATGGTCTTGCCATGCTGAATTAGAGAGATTCTGGTGTATTCTGGATCATTATCTATTCTGGTGCGTTCACAATTAACACTGCTGCAGTCCATGAAACTTTGTCCGTCGCCACTTGATGTTTCTTTCTGTTGTTTGGCGTGGTATTTCTCCTCAATTTATAGAAGATTGTGGTGTCCATGAACTACACTTCCTTGTGGGATACCGCAATCAACTCTCCGCATGGGACTTCTTCTGCCATTACGGAGAACATACTGATGTTGGTTGGATACTGCGTGGCATCGTTTTTTTTTTTTTCTGTTGTCGTTTGGTTACCATATTCAAAAGCGAGAGCGGCCTCGACGGAGCGAAACAAATTACCTCTGGACGTAAAGGTGGCAAGGTCGCAGTTTGTCACCGGGCTGCCGTGGGGGTTGGGTCCATTGTTCTCCGTCGTCGGCCGTTTATCTCGTCCTCTGGTGGCCACCGGAGCAAGTAATCTTTCCATTTGGACCGCGTCAAATAAAGCGTCCGCTTATTTATAAACTCGCGGGCTCTGTTTCCCGCGCGCCCGCCGCGCCGCTTGCTCGCCGCTCGCTCGGCTAATCTCCGCGAAATGCACTGCCCCGTAATTTAGTATTCAGCAAAGCTGCGCTAGGTCCTTATTTCCACGGTCGCCGGGTCGTCCGGATTACCCCCAGGGCTGTGTGCGCTTTTCATCTTCTTATGCAAATTTGCGATATCAACCGCGAGAAGAGATTTTATTATTAGTATTATTATTATTATTATTATGGGACGAGGACTGGGTGGGGATGACCGGAATTTAATCTGGTCGCTGGTATCGTTCCTTGCTGCCATCTTCCCATACATGCTTATCACGCTCGTAATCTATCGTCTTTAATTGAAATTTACTGCCTCTACTCCACCACAGTTTTTCTTCTCCTTTGGTTTATTTATGTTCAGTACTTATCGCTTTGGCAATGTATAATTCTATTGTTTTGATAGTTGAGTGTAGGTACCTACCTACCTACTATATAGGCTAATTTTCTCTATTTTGGTTCCAGGTCAGTACCCACCCCTGTTATAAAACCATTGCGTGGTAAGTCGCGCCACATGGCACAGATGTCACCGCGGTTTGATCGATACGGCCACTGCATATTACCATTGTTATCAACCGAAAAAAAAAAGCTCTTTCAATTTCGCTGCCACCGCCCACCCGCATTCACCGATCTCTGATCGTGAGGGAAAACGCGACAACTAACGACCTTATATCGCCTTAGCGCCATCATACTTTTCTAATTAACTCGGTGCGCGCAAAGTTTTCGCCCGTAAAAAGGAATCGTTCCCGTCGGCAAGATACCTACGCCGGCAACCGCGTCGTCTAGATCATATAAAATGCAATACGGACGGTGGTCGCGCTCCCAGACGGTTTCGTTCTCATCAAAATTTCGTAAAACTCGGCGCGGGTAAGTGTCGTCGCGCTGTCGTCGACGAAGCCGGCGCGACGGTCCCCTCCGCCTCCGGGGCGGACAACGACGACGCCACTTTCACGTCTCGTTTTTAAGCCGCAACGTTCCCCCATGCAAAATAAATGAGGGCGGTTTTGTGATGTTTTCGACTCGCAAAATTAGTTTTTGCGGTGTCATTTGATGAGAAGCGAGGGGAGTCTTTTCGCGTTATGAAGCATGTGTATCAACAGCTGTTTGTCAAGAAGTTTTAATCCTATGAAGTGTGAGATAAATTGTGAGTTGGAACCTTACACTGGAAAGAAAATTCATGCAGTTTCCGGTAGCATCGGTGGCGGGCCGCTTGGGATACGGTATTACGAAGTCTAGTAGAGGTAGCAGACGCATAACTCAAAACGGGAATTCCCCTATGGCGCGGTGGGGGGAGAAAGTCGCATTTATGCGGCGAATAATCTCATATTTCGCTCGGTAGAGGGAAAACATTAAAAGTTAAGGACACCTAGAGACGCTGCCTTCGTCTCTTCCGCGGTGTTTGCAATTTCCAACCGCACGGCGACGCGCTACACTAATTCGACTCGACCCGGCCATAAATATCACGTAATTAAGGCCGCCTCCACTTTCTGGCCTCTCTCTCGGAATTTATCGGGCGAATTTCGTTACACACCACTACTGCCTCATAAATCCACCGCGATATGACACTAATAACGAGCCGAGGTGCTTGCTTCGATCGCCCACGGTTCTCATCTTACACCAACAACCCTCAAGATGCAAATTTCTCCCAAAAAACCCACAAAAAATATCTTCTGTGGATCGTTATTTATTTTTTTCTATAGTTACCTGAAGTTTAACGATAACTTGGGTTTAGGTAACATCAGTTTGTTTTATGCGGCTGTACTGAGCCCAGGTGTATTCCTTGAGTAATCTCAGCTCTGGTGGCAATATTGCTCGCTCCATTCATTAGCGTCTTACCTGTAATATTACCAACGTTCGCTAACGACGACGCTTGCAGTCGCCGCGGTGGAGACTCATGCCGAGTATCCTCGTTTTTCACCGGGGGGCGACGGTTAATGTGCATCTGGCGTCCCGTTCGGCCGCCTAGAGACAAGAGAGGCCGCCTAGAGACAAGAGAGGCCGCCAGAGAGAAGGCATTTATCGTTCGTACCGTCGCGCCGCCCCCGATTTGAGAGACGATTGTATGTTGTTAAAAATGTTGAAAAATATTTCTTTTAAATCGTGGTGAGGTAGAATGTAACCATACGCTGAAGAGAGACAATGAAACAGGTGACCGAAACCGGTGCGGCGTGAGGTAGGGGGCGGCGGGCGTGACATACGGCCGAGCCATTGTTCCTGGAATACGAGACTTTAGTGGCTATTATGCCGGATTAGCGAATCACATGCCGGATTCCTAGAACAATTCCGGCGCTTTTGATTCCCCGGATGAATGAAATATTGGAGGGCTGAAGGCACGGATTTAGTTTCCATTTAAAATTTGGGTACTGCAAATTTCCATGACGACTATCGGGTTTCAGCGACTGTTACGTTTCAATATTGACTCGCGATTTTGATTTAGAAATAGCGTTGATTCGTTTGTGTGATTGCATTACGGTTTAAGCGTCAAAATCGTGTCGAAAAAATGTGCTGCGCGGGTGATGTGTGCGTTTCAATAGGCGTTGATTGGATATTTTCGAAAAGGGCGACCGTTTGCACTGGTGAAATTCGCTTATGGCCCATCGGTACTTTTAATATTCAAAACATGATCCGGCCGGCCAGATATAAACAAACCCCCCAATTAACAGTGCATCGGCGCTGAACTCTACGTCCCCGCCGGCCATTAGAGTCACGTTTGGAACTGCACCCAAACTCGGCGGCGAATGTTCCTCGTGGGCGACTGTAGTGCACATGTGTGGGACGTGAGCAGTTTGCCGATTGGCGCGATATTAAAACCGGCGTGGTGGCTGCGGACCCTCTTTTTTTGCGTTTTTCGTTTGGGAATGTCGTCTGCTACGACTAGGGCTTTTTGCCAAAGCCAATTAACAAATTTCGTTCGTGTGCGTGGGCCTATGCGGCATCTTATACGAAATGTTAACCGGAGATATAGCTCCCCTCAATAGGCTTGGGTAATTGCGTCGCTCGTACCGACTAAACGTTTAAATAGCACCGTTAATGATACAATTGTCTCCTGGGCCTTCGAGGTTGTATCATTTAGAGACATGCTTCTGACGTACGTCACTCACCGTGCACAATAGCAGAGTGCCGATGACAGGATTTGTGTCTCTCTAGTAGGCAGACTCCCCCGCTCGGCCCGAAAGGAATCTCAATATGACAAACGCATCTACACTGTACCACCCAAACCAATTTGCGATGCTATACAGTCCGGGAAAGATGATCAAGTTGTCAAATGGCTTAATCAATCAAAACTTCTAACAACCTGGCGATCGCTGTTCTAGACGCACAAGTATCACGTAACTGTGAGATAATACCCCCATAATTATCCTGAGTGTGGCCTAGCGGTAAGACGTTAGCGTTGCACTCAGGAGGTCTCCGGTTCGAGCTTCCAGGGTGAGGTTTTCTGTGGTTTTCCTCACTTCTTGGCGAATGCTGGGAGCCAAACATCTGAAGACGTTCCACAGGCGCGGGCGGATAATAATAATACTCTGGCCTGCCGATGCCCCCTGTAATTGGCGAAAGCTGTTGGGGGATGTTAAGGCTTGGATTATTATTATTATTATTATTATTATTACACAATCGTTAAAGCAAGAGAAATGCCAACTGACGTTAAACATTCCTTATAAGATACCACTCGATTCCGAGCCAAATGTTTGTTGTCGTTGGATGATCGGTCATGTCACAAACACGTGCCATCGAAGAATACGAAATAATAACACCTCGCAACCCCTAAAATGGGTGAGAGGTGTCCCATACGAGGACCCCGGATTTTCGGGCACGTGCCTAGGCACAGGTCTCTTTGGGGTTTCCCTGTAGTATAGTACGTAGTATTGTCGCCGAAATTTCTCCACCTATTGTTGGCTGACGGTTCACCCTTTAGGCTTAATAAACTCGCCACTTTGTAATCCTGTCCCGTTCTTGCCTCTGCGAGAGATCTAACTCGGTCCTCGACCCGTGCGTGCATACGCCACGGAATCCAAGGTATTTTTGGACCCCTACGCATAAATAGGTCACAATCTTCTTTAAAAAGAATTGTAAATGGGAAACGATGAAACTATTTCAAGCGTTTTCTTAATGGGGTTTTGTCAACTCCAAAATTTCAAACTTTACGTGGAATGGTCTGCATATGTAACTGTAGTAGATGTATGGCTGACGTAAGTAGTCGGACTTCCTCAAAAGGAAATGATACACGCTACCGGAAACTGAATACCCTGCCGCGATATAATGTTACCGTTGGTGTGAATTGTCAGGGGGATTTCTAGCGTTATTATTTTGTCCTCGAATTGTTTTGATAATTTTTAGTGTCTTATGAAATCGACTCTGTTGGTGAGAGATTGCGCGTCTGGTATAAACCGTACTTAATTCCTTTGGGCGAAAATTACCGGGCGGTAAACTTTTTAAGCTCCCTGCAGCTTGCAGGGAGGCGGACGATAGCGCACGGTGCGATCCCTCTCCGCGCCTGATTATCATATTAAATTGTGATTCCGCTCGATCCCAAATTGGCTACCTTGTACCGCTTAAGAAATCCTCGAAAAAAAAAATACCGGAGCGGATATAGTGAGAGAGGAAAAAAAGTGAGACGCGCGGTACTCGACGACGGAAATCAGATAACGTCTCACTTTAAAAACTTCAATCGAATAGCCTTCTGGCTGGCTGGCTGGTTGGCTTAATGCCGTGCGCCGTGTAACGTATGTCTGTGTTGTGCAGTCTATTCGAACGAAAGGACCGAACTAACAGCGGTTTGCTTTCTTGGCTCGAAATTACTCGCCGCCCCCCCGAGTACCAGTAATTGGTTGCATTCGAACCCGTAATGGGCATTGTGCGAGCATTGCCTGACGTTTACGCTAAGTTCTCCGCATTCGATTTTATATCCCCCAACTGCTCGAAAACGTAATCGCCAGCTCATTTCGAGTAACATTTCTTTCTACCAAATTACTTCTTCTCAAACGATAGTCTCGGATAGCCAAAATAGCATAACCAACGAGATAAAACACTTAACTGTTGTTTATTTCATGTAGGCGTGAATTTGAGGATGTTTGAGGATGTCGAACACTCGACCGCGAGAAATATCGAGTCATTAGACAGAACGTTTTATCAACAGAATTCTGTCACCGGAACATTCTCTGGTAACGTCGTTTTCGCCGATAAAAGTACTTCTCCTGGTCGCCGGGAGTCGTTCATAAAATTTATGGACAGTTTCAACTTATCGAATTATTAAGTTTGCTCGGAGGCAGGTATTCGGCTATAACTTGGGGACGCCGCCGCCGAAAAGAGTTCGCGTGTCTTTCGGGGGGACATAGCGGGCGGACGGGAACGAGTCATGCGCGTAATTGAAGCCCCCCAGGACAACGTTCGCCTCCCGTCCACGACCCCCTTCCGTACACGACCCCCTTCCGTACACGACCCCCCCTTCTCCTCCTCGACCACCCTCCCGTCCACCGACCCCCTCAGGAATAAAATTCGAGTTCACGTGGGATGCCCTCCTAACATGATAGATGGCGACGTCGGCTTTGCCAGAAATTTACGATCAGGCTTATTTAAGACGCTCTATTTTCGACTTTAATTGCCCTCCGAAGATCCCGTCACACGTTTTAACGATCGTATCAGATGATATTATTATCGACTAGCCATTTCACGAGAAGCAAAAATTGCTAATTTGAAACATATTTGAACCATGTACAGATTATACAAACATACCTGTATTCTTTCCCCTGTAATTTAAAAACAACGACGTCATAGTGACATGGTTTTATTTTACTATAATTATATTTTCTAACATAGCTGTATTGTGTTTCATCTGTATTGGTTGTGTTCAGAAGAACAAGAGTCGAGAGAGCTGACTAGTCCCTAAAATGACAACAACAACACTTTTTTGAGTTCTCTTCTCTGTTCTTGTGCCATGTTTACTGCAGAGTGTATGTAATCAAAGAAAACATATCCTAAACTAATAACGTAACAACTCGACTTTTTATATACGATAACCAAATAAGCCTGAGTGTGGCCTAGCGATAAGATGTTAGCGTTGCACTCAGGGGGTCTCCGGTTCGAACCCGGGGACCTGCTTCCAGGGTGAGGTTTTCTGTGGTTTTTCTCACTCCTTGGCGAATGCTGGGAGCCAAACATCTTAAGACGTTCCACAGGCGCGGGCGAGAATAATAATACTCTGGCCTGCCGATGCCCCCTGTAATTGGCGAAAGCTGTTGGGAGATGTTAAGGCTTGGATTATTATTATTATTATTATTATTATAAATCAAGATGAAAAGGAAATAAAAGATATGCATGCTACTGATACAGTTTTGTTTTTCATTAGTATTAGTATTAGTGGGGGCAAAGCGTGATGATGATTTTAGCAAGACCGTCAAGTAATGCGGTTTACCTTTAGAACTGGGTCAGAAGCCGTCAATATTTGGGTGCGCACTGTGTCAGGCGAAGGTTGCGTGATGCCCGTAGCAAGCACGCAATCCGCCAGAGTCCGCAAGTTAACCGTATTAATCAGGACGATGGGGGCGCGACGAACCCCCCGCCGGCCACCCCCGAGTTGCGGAATCCGTCAAAAGTAGATTTCGACCATATCCGGTGTGAGATTTGTAATCTCTCCTGACCACCGAATAGCCTTCTGGCTGGCATGATGCGTCAGTAGCCTTATTGGCTACTGACGCATCATGATTCGTCGTAGCGAGTTAAAATTCGTCATGATGAGTTAAAACATGATATTTTTTGTTTAAAACGCTTACTACGGTACATGTGTGTGGGGGGAGATCTTAAAAAAAATTCATGAATTCTCGGCAACATGGATCTCAGGAACTCGATGTCGATGTAAATCTATGGTAATGACGGAGTTCGGTTTGATTGTGCTGCCGTCAGGGGGGCGTTGTTTATGCGAACTAGGCCCGCTGTTCGTTCGTTCGTTCGTTCATCCGCTTGGATTGTCATTCTTGTAACCTACGCGAAATCTTTTTACTTACGCCAAGACAGACGGACGTAGGAGTTTATTTATTTTGTGACACTTAAGAGTTGCGTGGATACCCAAGGGAAAAGGGGGTTGATAATGACCAGTGTTGGCCTTTTTGAGGTTGGTTGAAGTGGAAGGGATAAGGGTTAGGGTGGACTGATGATATTTGCATAGGGTCCCTTTGAGAAAAAAAAAAGTTGAACGAATATTTGTCGATATTTTTTGTTTCTGTATAGGAACGGCGGGCGGTTGTAAGTATAATTCTTCTGTTGTATAAGCTCATAAATCGCTGTGTTCCCTCTTTTTATTGTCGTCCAGATTGTTTCCCTACTTTCCCTTGGTTCTTTCTACGTCGGGGGGTTGGAAACTCAAGTCACGCTCTCCGCGCATATAATCCACCCCGCGCGACTTTACGACCCCATAAAGTATCCCCAATAATTTTATCGCCCATCTTCGGAATTAATCTAGCGTGTTTATTTCGGATATCCATGTTGTAAATATGCGTTACTACTTCGCATTCGCGGACGATAAAGTCATCAAACCGAGACTGCATTCGTAATTACGTTTGTGTTTGAGCGTTACTACGTTGCGGAGATCTCTTTTGTTATTATAATGCGGGAAGTTTTCAGCTTTTCAACCGAAGTATACATTATTTACCGAAGAGAATATCAAAAGGTCCTTTACATAATGTCACGGGCACTTGCCTGCGGAACAGTTTGACACTTCTCCGCGACGACGAAAGCTTCTTTCGGATTTACCAGAATTCCCTCACGGAGGAAAGTATGGGAAGGAGATATAACTCACCTAGATGGCGCTCTCGCCTCGGCGTAAGATATGGATGCGTTAATTTCCTCCTCCCAGCCCGACCGAATTCGATTCCGAATTCCACCGAAATTGCGGAATTCCGTTCTCTCTACGTATTATCCAATATAATCTCCGTCTTTTCCAGTTTAATTGTGCCAGATTCCAGTCCCCCACCGAGTCTCGTGCCGTCGTTAGTCCCCACCACGACTCGTCCAGGGGTTGCTTCAGGTACCTAATGCACTCCCTTCTCTCAATTATGAAGGGAAGTGGGCGGGTTGTGATTAATTATACAATTATATCTCGCGAGAGTATCAATTCGCACCCTTTGGAGTTAAGTATCTAGTGATGTCCACGAGAATCATAATAGTTTGGGGTAATCCGGACAGTATATCTCCAACTGTCAACTGTACTATTTATTAACCTGCTCTGACAAGTCCTCCGGTCGTTTTTCATCCGTCCTTAAAGGGCTCCATTATTTATTGCCCAATATTTTCCCGCCCTTATCCGGGCCGGAAGAAAAAACTTTCCATTATTTGATTATCTGAGAGGAGTAGGCTCTTAGGCCCTTTGCCCGGTCGCGTGCATGTCGCGGTTTCCGTCGACCACTTGATTTACTACGCTGATCGTTGGAGAGGAGAGTAAATCGAGTTTTATTGCTAACGGCCGATTTTTTTCTTACTGCCAGGGGTTTATAGCCTCGCGAAATGTTCGGCGCCATAAAATTCTCGTAAAATATTCGATTACCGTGTTGGTTTGGTCTCCGCGGTTTTGTTTTCGTTTTATGGAATTCCTGATTTTACCACGGCCCTAAGATAAGATGTGTATATTTGTCAAGATATATCTCAATAATACTCAGACGCATTCCAGGAGGAAATTTTCTGCGCAGTTTATGTAAAATGTGGAGGCTCTTAGAGGAGGGAAATTTTCGACTACATTAAACCTCTTGAAACATATTTAGTACCCTCCGAAATGCGTCGTATCGTCTAGCACGGTCGGTCGCGACAAGTTCAGTGAAGGGTGAAATAGACAGATAGATAAAATTCTGGCCGTTGCAGCCGAAGCCAATGAAGTGAGAACGGCGTCCGAGGGCGGACGGAATGAGATGTAAATTGACAGGAGATAAAAATAAAGTGGATGAAGCAAGAGCCACCCTTTACCCCTCGCGCTCGGACGGACGCGGAATAAGAAACCAAACTGAATAATGGAATCAAAAGAGTGCCCTCGGTGCACACAATAAGGAAAAATGCACCCTTAAATATAGATGAGTCCAGCCAGACGCGATTGCGACACCACGACCCCGTTAAAAATGCAACGGAGAATTTGCACTAACACATTTTCGAAAAAACGACCGGCGGGACTTCCCCGAAAAAAAAATATAAGAAGAGTGCGGTACCAACGCCGTGGGACGCCGGCTTCATAAATTCCTAAATTCGTTCTCGGTATTTCCCAGTTGGGCACAGCGTCCTGAAACTGTAATGAAACAGAAATTAGACAAGTCTAATCCAGTATTTATTTCGTTTCTTCACACATAATTAACGAAACCGTGTTGTTGGCGTTAAGAATTAATTGATGACACCTTTTTTGGGGAGTCCACAAGTTGAATTTCTCTGTTCTCGTACCATTTAATGACGTTAAAATTTTGTAGCGACGACGCGCGGGACTTTCGAAAACGTGACGGTTGCGGCATACGTTTTAGCGGTTTCCGCGCGAATCTAATTTGACCCCGGCCAACTTTTGACATTCGGTAATCGAGTTAGCCGACTCCTTGCGGCGCGGCTGGCGGCCGACGATCCCACGGGACCGCGCGAAAAATCGTTGCCTCTCTGCCTCTTTATCTTCCCCGCTGAGCTGCTCTCAGCTGCCATTTAATTGACCTTACGCCGCCGTTCGGTTTTATTAGCGGCCTTAGATTTCACTCCCCGTCAAACTATACGGCACCTATTAAAGTCGGTAATTAAAGTGAAAGTTTTCCGCACGTTACTTTGGTTATTTTTCTCCTAAATACGAAGACGACTTACCCTTTCACCGCGGCGCGATGACACCATCACGAACTAGGAAGCAATGTATTTCTTACTTGTAGTAAACCACAAACCTCCGACATTCTACAGTGCATGGGTTATAAATTTCGCCACTAGATGGCGTCACATCCAGCATAGCTAGTCTACCTATACCAGGGGTACGGCGCTGATACGTAACGCTTGGATAATTGGTGTATTTTTGCTCCCAGTTGCACAGATGGTGCTGACGGTGTATCATATCTACTTTAGCAACTGATTTTTTTTATGATTTCTGTGCAACAGATGGCGGCATAAGATATTTACTAGCAACTAGATGGTTTTGGGTTGTCGGGTTGGGTTGTATTGATATATTTGAAATACAATGCCATAGATACCATGTTGAATTTTCGGTCTAATGAGGTGTCATTGTGACTTCAAGAGTCTTCTTGAGCCATCTTTTCTCGCACTATTGCAGTGAGTTTTCTTAAGTTTATTATTTGTTGCTTTATTGGATTTTTGCTCGTTTTTTTAGCAAATAAGGTAAGTACTTAACTATCATTGTTACATTTCAGAAAATAACGCTCATAAGACAATTTTTTCGTTTTTAAAATATCTCAACCGAAATGGGCATTAGCTGTACAATTAAGGTCACGCATCACCGCATCGTTTTCCAAATGCAGCAAAATTTTCGTAACAACGTAAAAAGGTAAAAATTGTTACTAGTTTTCCCGATATATAAAAGAAAATTATATGTAGTCTACTTCAAGATGTTTGTTTCGAAGAGTACGTATGTTCACATGGAAAGAAAACAAAAATTTAAATACTTGGGAATTTTTAAATAGATTTTAAATACATTTAAAAACATGAAAATTAACAACAGAGATCCACCCAGTTTTATACCCATAGAAGTTTTCACCATGAATATAAAAAGAAAGAAAGTGCATTTTATCAATATTAAAGAAAATTGCACTTTGTTTTGTAGTTCATATCATTAAAAAAACTATAATTACATAATCGTAATATCCATTGTTCTATTTCAGTTTATACTACCACTGCAGATTTGATCTTAAAAGACCAGTTGAAGAAATACATCATTGTGCCTGGGTTTATCAAGACATATTTCCAGTGTTATCTATTGTGTAATATGTAGTATTTGCTGTTTAACAAAATATATTTTTATTGAGAGAAATTATGTTGCATTAATGATTTTCTAATTTTAACAATAACAATCTTTAATATACCACTTCCAGTGATGGCTAGGTCGGTCCTGGACCGGATAGTCCGGTCCTGTGTCTATACTTTTTGCTCCCAGTCGCCTAGGTGGCGTTGCTATCAATTATCACTCAAAGGGGGGGAGTGGCGTATCTATATTAGTATAATATATTAGTTATCTATGACCTATACTAATTGCGAACTTTCAAGTGTTCAGCGGAATCGCCCATTTTCGCCGACATTTGCGATCGAGTAGCTGCAAAATTGGGCTTTTCGATATTACTTTTGACGCTCGAATTGAAAAAAGGACACAATTCCGCGTGGACTGCGCGATATTTTGTAAATTAAATGCGTCAATTTTGAAAAAAAATCACGTTTTTGCACCTCTTCGGGTGAAGGCGAACCTCGAGAAAATGTCACGTGACGTCTAGAAATTCCGACAAGCGGATCGATGAACGTCAAAAATTTACATTTTTTATCCGTTCCTGCCGACCTTATAAAAGCCGCTCGCTCTCATGTCTTACGATAAGATCCCTCTAAATACCCTTCGCAAAGAGTTTTGAGCAAAAAAACGGCCTTAAAAACAATTTTCGATCCAAAAAATCGATTTTTGTCGACCCGTGTTTTGCTGCTATTACCACAGTAACGTCAAACCCGAAACGTCCCCTGCCGGACATTCGTAACAACAGTAACAGATAGCAGATAACCTAAAATGTATCCTAAAATGTCCATATTGCGAATGTGGACAGGTGGGAAGTCTTAACCACATATTTCTAGAATGCCCAATAACTAAAGTCGAAAATTTTGACATATACACAGAGCTAGTAAAATATTCTAATGTTTGATTTCTTCTCTTTGCAGGTGAGAACCATTTCCATCCAAAGTCGTAAGTACGTTCGCTTTGCTTGTCGCCAAATCTGGCAAAACTTACTAGAGTAAGCAGATTTGTTCGGTGCCCTCGGTTTAAAGTTTACCAATCGGCTTGGAGCTGGTGCTCTTCTGTAGCCTGAACCACGTATCGGGGATGTATTGACTGACCTCGGCCGTTGCATTGCGGGATACGGTGGACAGGTCGTGAATTCTTAAAAGGGCTAGTCCCTCTCCCTCATCCCACTACATCAGTTCGACTCGCGAGACAATGATGGCTCCGAATTAGACCCGCAATTAACCTTTTACGTGTTGCATGAAAATCCATGAATTTTACATCGAGTTGTGCACTGCCGGATGGACCGCAGTATCCTCTAGATGCGGACGTTGTAAAACGGTGCAGTTCCCGAACCGACGACGACGTCGCAAAGGCGTAATTCTGACGGGCTGTTACATAAATTATTACGCGAGTTTATTCTTGCACCCGGTCCTGCAATACCGCGTGTTTTATTTAAATTTCGTTCAATTTTCAACCGCGAATTTGATGTTATAAAAGGAATAATCAACGTGATAAACTTACCGTGAGACGTACGAAAACATCGGTTGTTTCTTTATGTATCGACAGACTGGAGGGGTCTGGTTGGGCGAAATAGGAAATAGGGGGGAAGTTTTCCTTTTGTCGGGTGCCTTTCGCGAACATTTATCAAATATACGCCGGCCTCGGTCCCGGAAATTCCCCCGATTCGGCCAAATTTTATTTGGGCGAGGAGAAAAAGAAAGTTGTCTCGAGTTTTCTCGCGAACGAACGCCCGCCGAGATAAGAAATGTGAGTGGCGTCGGTCGGTGGCCGTATGTGCAACACATGCCTCCACTCCGACGATATTAGTTGGCGGAAAGTTAGAAAGCGAGGGAGGTTGGCTGGTTGGTGGCATTAACGTGAGTTTGGTCGATCCGATGCGAGGAGGTCGATAAATATGGTAATGACCTATCGGGGAGCGTGCACGATCCTTCGAGTGAAGCCCCGCCATTATGGAACTTGTTTATTTTAATGGAAACCCTTTCGTTGACTATCGAACCAAATCTAGCCCTTCAACATGTAATTTCATCCCCCTCAATCAAAAAATTCCCACTTATTGGACCCGACTCGCAATTCCATTTCTAATACACCGTCTGCACTATTCTGTTAGGCACTCAATTCAGTTTTCCAATTCTTCGTCGCGAGATAACTTCACCGCCCCTCGGTATTTAGGCGCTTCATAGCCATAACTCTACCTGCGCTCCCTCTTTTTTCTTCTTCCTCCCGGGGAGTTACATTTTACCTGCCACGTGACATCCATTATGCTGAGCCCCCGTCGCCTTCCGCGGTGTAGTGATAGCGACGCGCCAATCGATTCTGTTGACTTTTTCCAGTTTGGGTGCCGTATTGTCGGCCCCGCCTCATGAAATCTGCTCGATAAGGGCTGCGAGGGAGCGCATTTTGTTCGGGGTGTATTTTAGGCGTAAAATTGTTTTCGCAACGTGTAGAGGTGATACGACACATCCATTACGGGGCGTAAATCCCGAGCATAGGGGAGGAGACGAGGCCCTACACGTTCTAATAAAACTACACGTTCCAATAGTAATTACCTGGGTGGTTGAGATGCGCTTATTAAGTGATGGGGGCGGAATTGCCTATGTGTAGCCCCTAGAGGACTTTTGGGAATCGGATATTGGAATTGCTCGGTCGTTTATAGGTCCTAAATGTCCACCACGCGCCCGTTACAAGGACCGATAATAATCCATATTCTTATGGATGAGACGACGTTTTCCGATTTTAGATGGCCTTATATCAAGTTCGGAATGGCTGGGATGCATATAGAGAACCCAACAGGCATTATGACTCCAAGAAAAGAAATTGGTTGCCTATCGTCTGGCGTTAAGTGGTCAGGGGTTAAATTCGTATAGTGACTTTCATTTTAAAGTCCTGACCAATTCCCCACGTTTGCCAATTCGGAGTACTTCTTTGCAATCCACGTCCAAATTAGCGACTATAACCATTACCCCTCGGTTGTCTGCTCCGAATATCCTTGATCCTTCCATCCTGGAAGTTCACGTACCGACGACAACGACGACAAAACGGGGGTGTGTCTTTTACCGTCCGATGTTTATAACGACCGTAGCGACATTTTCCTACACAATAAACATAATCGTTAGCGAGAGACTGAATTTCTAGCCCCCTGAGGAGCCCGCCAAGGCCTGGGCGAAGGGGGTGGCGTAGTTACCATTCCCCACTTAGCAGAAAATTTATGTAAGTAATTACAGGAACGATGTTCTCTAGCTTATCTACGGAATTGGACGTTTTAAGTTTTATTTTTTTTTTGTCTGGTACAGGTAAGGACGCTATCTTCTCTTATAGGCAATTGTTATTGAATTCGTCCTTTGGATTAAGGAGAATTATCGCGTTTAACATTTACAGGTACTTAATGTTTGGAACCTTATCCTTATCCGTAGTCGTGGAGAATTTCTAACTGAAGTACTTTGTATTTTTGGTCTACGCTTGAAACTAGCTAATTTCTGGACACTGCGACCAACTTATCTCGTGTATATTTGCTTTGGCGGCCATATGACGGTTGCCTGGGGACTGTCGCAAAGCGTCAGTTAACCTGGGTGCCATTGTTTGTTCTGGTATGGCCCCTCGGCGTGTACTTCGGCTCTGTTTAGACTGCCCTCACTTACCCCGTTTGCGAACGCAAAGTTACGGCACCGCTGGGTCGACGTAATGAACTCTTTTAAAGTAACAGGGAGGGTTTTTTTTTTGTTCAGGGCGCGATTTAATTAGTTGACGTTAAAAGGATTGGGCATAATTACTTCGACTCATGAATAAGAAGTAGTTTTTGGGGTGGTGAAAACTTTTCTCTCGTGTTCGGGTTCCGTGACGGGCGAGTTCTTTAGTTGGCAATATAATTGGAATCGTTTTCTGCGTCATTTGGCCTGAGGCGAAACGGAATCGGGTGGAAGGCGCGTGTAATATTTCATTGCAACTGTCTGCGCGTTTTGACTGGACGTTTAATTTCCGATTGCGTCATGCCTTTTTCCAGTCTATTTGCGGCGCGTTTCCTCCTCTTAAATCGGATTAGGCGCGGTTGGAATCTTGGGGGGTGTAGCTTTGCTAATTACTCCATACGTATAGCCGCCATCGATTTTCGCCAGTAGGAGGATCTTGTAGGATTTACGCTGCCCTCTCTTTATTATGTACAAGGTAATTTTCTTGGGGCAAAGTGGGCCCTTGGACCCCGGGTAATCCGCGTTATGGGCCGCTCTGACCGCGTTTTGGGTCGTTCTGACCGCGTTTTGGGCGAATTCACACGTCCGTCAGCTGGCCCTTTTATGGGCAATTAATCCGCATAGGACACACGGTCACGACGATTTAACCGGGAAAAAGTACCTAGAGGATGTTTTTATGTCTCTACCATAAACTATATAATTGTCGATGGGCGGAAAGGTCCGTAACTGCGGCCACTAAGGATGGTAAATTAGGCTGCGCCAACGTCTGGAGGGATTACTGTCCACTCGGTAATTTACCGCCGAAAACAAGGGTAGCGAAGTAGTTTGGTATACTTCGTATATGGCGGAATCTTGTGCAAGCGTAAGCATTTTCATGTTGGGGCTAAGCGCATAAATAACTTTGGGGATTGGGGTTTATATCGCGGAAGATGGGTACTTTACCGAGGTGTCACCTAATGCATAAATCTCAATTTACCCGCTCGGCTAATTCTTTTTAAATGTTCGATTTCGCAGGAGGTAAACTTTCGGGCATATTTTTGTTTTAGACCTCCCCCACGCGGCCCATTAATAATCATTTCCTTTGTCGTAATACCCTCCCTGTATAAATCCTCATATATCGTAAATTTCTTAAATGTATTTCGAGCGCCCCGCACCGAATGCCGAACTGTAGGGACGGAACCGAAGGAGCTATCTTCGGTCTCGCTATCGTCTTTTGTTGTGGATTTGATGAGCCTTGAAAATTTAAATAACTTTTTATTTTCATCGAGGAATTACCGATTAAAATCTCAAATGATTTATTTTCGTATCGTTAGTATGCCATCGTTTTGCGGTTCTGGTATATTGCGGTTCACGTATCAGACATTATCGTGCGTTCACACCACCGCGATACCCAATGATAATTACTCAGCACTGCACCGCGTATATGTTTTATCGCCACATTAGATCACCCTCTCCAACCTTTACCCTAAATAATTTCGATCGCGTACGGTAATCATCCAGGACCCAATCGAAAAGCCACAATTGCCTATGGCATGATTGAAAATCAATCACCTTCGCATTGTTACCGCCGGAATTATCAGGCGCGCTGGTAATAAAAACGTACGAACCAGTCTGTCGTCGCGTCGCCATGGATAGCGTTCCATGTTCATTAAAAACCCATAAAGGCGAACACGGCAGATAACATCGTACGGCTAGCTCGGCCCCAACTATAGTTTGGATAGCTATCAAACGTAATCGCGCCCAACCACCCCCAGATAACGCTCTCGCAAAATACATTACCCCTTACAGTTGTTACACGCTTTTCCGTGGCCGGCATGGTGGCGCCACGTCTCAGATAGCGTCCGCGTGTGCCGGCTTCCATCCCCATGGCAACGCTATATCGATTGTCCATCAACATTGTGGCGAACTAGCCGCTCGACCACGTGACCTTCTCAACAATATAAAAGCCTGAGTGTGGCCTAGCGGTAAGACTTTGCACTCAGGAGGTCTCCGATTCGAGCTTCCAGGGTGAGGTTTTCTGTGGTTTTCCTCACTCCTTGGCGAATGCTGGGAGCCAAACATCTTAAGACGTTCCACAGGCGCGGGCGGATAATAATAATACTCTGGCCTGCCGATGCCCCCTGTAATTGGCGAAAGCTGTTGGGGGGGATATTAAGGCTTGGATTATTATTATTATTATTATTATTATATCACCCCCCCCCACCTAAACATTAACAAAAACTTATCCTTGAGGAACGTCTTCCTTGAGGAAACTTCCTTCGAAATATGAATAACGATCGATATCTATTGTTCGGACCGGACTAAATAATACATGCGACGGCATCGATCCGACCGCGGCGAAGTGACAAATGATGGCAGACGTCGTTGTACATACGTCCTACTAAAGGCTATTTTGTTGCGAGCTGTCGGAGGGACAGTCGGCAACGTTTTTCACGCGACTGCAACGGGACTTTGCCGTATCGTGACCGATTGGCCCCGGCTACGTTTAATCTATTGTCTTCCGGACGCTATCATTCACGTTTTCCTGACATTCCCAAAGCCCTACATACGTCAACCCGACGCCACAATCACCAGGTGCAAAGTCCAGTTCGAACGCTATGTTCAGAACGCTACGTACTCTAGTTGGGCATGTAGTTTCTTGTTTGGCGTTTAGTTTCCCAGACCGTTTCACCCGAATTGCGCTAACCGGATTACCCGGGATTAATATTGTGTTTCTGCGCTTCATTAACCTAGATTATATCGATGTGTGTGTGTGTCGCGCCCACCCTTCAGGATGCTGTCCACCCCCATCAGCTCGGGGAGCATTATATCCATGTTTCGCCACAATGACGGCATTATCTGTCTGTCTGGGAAATCACTCGGTAGGGTGTACTGAACCCAACGTATGCATTGCAGATAGGCTCAAGAAAATATTACAAGGCTTTTGATGATTGATAGAGTAAAGTGTCTTATCAGTCAATATTTATTTCCGTTGTGTATTATTGACTTGATAAGTTATAATATACCTGGAATATCTCTTGCATAAAAGGCTCATGTTAACCACAATCTGATTAATTTGAGAAACGTAGAAAAATCTACCCACCGCGCGCTGTGGTGGTGGTGTTATCATCAAATTAATTCTCGCCACCGCGGCGGCCTCCCCAGCGGTCTAAATTTTCCCCCGAAATCGTGTACACACAAAGGTTAACCTTTTTTACATTTTCACGAATTGGCGCCTCAAACAAACGCCGACAGACCCGCTCCGCGAAAGTTTTAATTACTGGCGGGAAAAGAAAAACGGACGCAACAAAAAAGACGACACCCAGTTGGGGAGTAAAAGTTGAAATCCTAAAGCCCACGGATCTGGTTACTAATTACGTTCGTTGTTTCGAAAAACATTTCATTCGAGATTCGTGTAAAAAAAAAACGAGCGAAACAAGTGAACAGGCGCTCGCAAACAATGCCGGTTCGGGGGGGCGGGGGGGCGGTGCGCGAGGCCGGTGAAACGTCGAATATGATTTTAATGGACTATGGGCATTATTGGACGAAATGAATTTTAATTAAACAGGTGGATAAATACTGGAATACCGGCGAACGCGTTTCATGCAGTCCGCCGATAGGGCGCGACACCGTCCGGACCGTTTTCATCAGCGCGCACCGCATTATTCATTGGATTTGTGATTGATACCTCAATGCGGCAGCGCGTTTGAACTTGCCATGCCATCGGGCCCACTTTATTTGCTTTTGTTTATTGGTTAAACATGTATGTATTTACACCATGCTTTCGTACTGGATAAATCGACAAAAAATACCTACGCCGTTGTATGTTGTAGTTGTATTGGGTGCGGTTTATTCCGCTGCACCTAGGCCAATTCTTGGCCCTTTGTGCTTACCCATTTTTACATACTGTTCGATAACGACAACCAGAGGTGTTCAACTGGTTGTCGGCACCCACGGTTTTACGCCTCTTGCGAAAGGCGGTGGGACGAGGATCTTCAGCTGATGCCTGGATTTGAACCCAAGACTTCCTAGCAGAAGAGCAGCACTCTACCGATAGAGCCACTCGCCCCACTACCTACACCGTTGTATGTTGTAGTTGTTTTGGGTGCGGTTTATTCCGCCGCACCTAGGCCAATTCTTGGCCCTTTGTGCTTACCCATTTTTACATACTGTTTGTTAACGACAACCAGAGGTGTTCAACTGGTTGCCGGCACCCACGGTTTTACGCCTCTTGCGAAAGGCGGTGGGACGAGGATCTTCAGCTGATGCCTGGATTTGAACCCAAGACTTCCTAGCAGGAGAGCAGCACTCTACCGCTAGAGCCACTCGCCCCACTACCTACGCCGTTATTATACAAATAATTGTGGAATTAGTTGTGCATAGTTGGCGGGTCTTGAACTAGAACCCCTACTTAAATTAGGGTAGTCTCTAGTTCAGGATGGGTTCCTCCGTCCCTGTGGCCTTTGGCTCTCCATGATTTGCGACACGCAAAGGGTCAATCGGGCGTCGAAACCCGATAGATACCCAATATCCATATATCGTGGTCATATCAGTCTCGAGGGAAGGGCCTGGCCGGTCTCCGCTAGACAGACAAATAGCCTCTGCAACCGATCGGCCGCTCTCTTTCCCCTCTTTTTGATGCCGATCGAAAGGTCGCACGGGTCGCGTGTATTCACATATCCCTAAGTGGATGCGCCTTTTTGACTGCCTACCGCCTTTTGAGTATGCCATCGATGCCAACCGAAACTCCCCAGTAGGGAAATCTTTTCAAAAGTTTTGCTTTTGTTCGAGGACTATCCACGGTTTCTACCGTCTGAACTATGTATTAATAAGTAGATGCATGGACTGTTTTCTGACCGGATGCAAGCATGTTGGTATTAGTATACATCGAGACTAGATCCGACAGAAAGTCGTTTTCCAATCAGTCGTAGGACAGGTAAACGGTTCCTCTGGGAACATCGGGAGACACGTAGCTAACTCACGTCTCCCCTGAGGGATGGGGATCGAATCCATTGGTACCAACACCGGACATATCGATAAACTTTACGCCGGACGAACACGAAGTTTACCTATATCCGCCGGGCGCGCCAATTAAAAAGGATGATCTCGCAAATAAATATCGAAGAGGTTTGATTTTCGACGAAGGGGGGAGCCCTTTGTTTGCCTTTGCCCGTTTGCCGAGCTTCGCTAATTGGGGGAAGTTTGCTTTTAACGTGATAATCGCCCGCCAAGTCCCGGGGTTATTTTGACAATTTACGTAAAAGGGTCCCCGTGTTCTTTTTTTTTGTTATTTTCAACCCTCCGTCGTACCGGGCAATCGTTTGTTATTCGTGAGAATGGTAAATAATGGAAAACGAACACGACTAACCATTATATACGTTCTCCTATGATAGGTAAACTTATCATGCAGTATGCAAATGTGAAAATTAACTATTCGACGAAGTCTCTGGTTAGGTAGTAAAGGTTGTACATGTAATTATATGAAAATGAAGCTGAAAAACGCGGGTGTAAAAATCGCTTTCGCCGAGCATGGTAATTGCCACTAATGGACGGTACTCTGCAGACTCGTAATGCAGATTTGGTAGGAGATCTTGCCCCAGATACCGACGACGGGCGATGCACGTGTTACTCCGAACGATACGCTGTAAAATGCAGGTGATGTAACATATTCATTAACCTGATATAATCCATACCTTCATGCATATTTAATGGCCCCGCTTGCAAAATTCTCACTAGTTTGTATACACTCGTGCCCCGGTTTTACTCCACCATAAGAATTCGCGACCTTTCATTTTATTTGTTTTTGTTTGTATTTCACTAGCGACGTTTCATCACTTTTGAACATGTGTAACGAATACTCTTTTTTTACTACTATAATGGTGACCCAACGGTGTAATAAAAATTAAACCGCCGACATTAATTGAATTGTTTTGGCGCCCTTAGGGCGTTGTGGAAGTAAATTTTAATGAAGCACAATTCGTCAAGGGTCGCCTCTCTAGTTCCAGCACTCGAGCCCTGCAGATGCGGTACTCGCGAAATAATTAACACGGGAAAAGATGCGAGTTATTTAAATATCGCGCCACTCGAGCGCTAATGGGAACGTGAATTTCGAGTGGGGCCCCGCCATAAACGGTGACATTTTGAATTAACAAAGCAATTATGAACACTTCGGCCGTTCAACGTTCAACGCCCCTGCCCGCTGCGCCGGGGCAACTCACTTCGCCACCCTTACCCCGCCAAATCAACCCCCCCGCCGCCCTCTCGTTATTATCCGAATTTGATCGATGATATTAACGTCCAATGGTGATGAATTGATGCCATTCACCGCGCGACGCGTACTCAGAATTTAACCCTTTCCATCAAAACCTGACTTTTGATGGTATTAAAGCTTGACAACAATTATTTTGCGTCTGGTTATAATTTTAGGTATTTTGATATTCATTTTATGTTTTTGATGCTGGTCCAACTGCTCATAAAAATGAATAAATTACCTACCACCCTCCGACTGTAATGTTTAACCCAAATGCCCGCAATAAAACCTTAATTTTTACTTTGTTCTTTAATTAATTAGAAAGAGTCGTAAAAGCGAGCGTTGGTATGGTCTGGAAAGGATAAAACGGCAGTTGGTTGCGTGCGTGTTAGTGTGTATTTCCCATAGGATGGTCGGTATCGATTAAGGTTGAAGTTTATTTTGTTCGATGTGGCGGCTTGCTCCTAGGTTACGCGTGTATCGAACGGGGGCATTTTTGCGGGCGCGAAATTCGAGCGGTTTTATGTGTGTGTGTGTGTGTGTGTGTGTGGGTTCGCTATGTATAGTGGGGGACGAGGGTCAGTCCACTTACGTCAAATTGGATGTTTCGGTTGGTCCGACCCCCGGAAAGATCCAATTACATTACGCTTCCTAGCGGACAAATTAGGTAAGATGGATAGGTTCGACATATAATGCCTTGGCGTGGGGCGGGTGGGCGGTGGTGTTTCTAGATTATCGCCTTATACATTTTTAACGCCCGCCGAGCCGAAGCCGTTCGTTCTTATCGCGGCATTCGCGGCGTCCCAGACAAGATTTATAATATCCTCCGAAGAAATAACTTTTCGTTCCTACGAGAGGGGAAAAGTTTCTGGGTCATTCCAGAGCTAAGGGAAAATATTTAATAGTTTGAATTTAACTTATCGACAGGCGTTTCGTTTTTACGCATTTCTAGCTGTCAATTTGGCTACTCAAGCAGCTCATTACTGCCACCTCGGTTTCGGCGAAGCAAAAGTTCTGACAGGGCGAACCTTTTTCCTTTCGTCAACAAGAAAAAAACTCAACTTTTTATTAGGAACGAAACGACCACCTTAGCTTAGATGACAAAGTTTACTTATTTATCATATATAGGGAAATTTCAGAGGACGGAATTTCAGAAGACAAAGTTTCGCTGAAACCTTAGCAGAATATTGATGCTTGCTACTTACGAAGTATCGGGCGTCCATATCAGCTCCCGGATAATTCTATAGTGTTCCTTTGCATCTTCTCGAAAAGTTCATCAAAGTGCATTTGGAACGTAAGCCTTATAACTTGCAACCAATCTAAAACTTGATGGGTCCGATTCGAAAGATAATAATTAGTATGAGTAACTAGCTCTGTGTATATGTCAAAATTTTCGATTTTAGTTATTGGGCATTCTAGAAATATGTGGTTAAGGCTTCCCACCTGTCCACATTCGCAATATGGACATTTTAGGATACATTTTAGGTTATCTGCTATCTGTTACTGTTGTTACGAATGTCCGGCAGGGGGCGTTTCGGGTTTGACGTTACTGTGGTAATAGCAGCAAAACACGGGTCGACAAAAATCGATTTTTTGGATCGAAAATTGTTTTTAAGGCCGGTTTTTTGCTCAAAACTCTTTGCGAAGGGTATTTAGAGGGATCTTATCGTAAGACATGAGAGCGAGCGGCTTTTATAAGGTCGGCAGGAACGGATAAAAAATGTAAATTTTTGACGTTCATCGATCCGCTTGTTGGAATTTCTAGACGTCACGTGACATTTTCTCGAGGTTCGCCTTCACCCGAAGAGGTGCAAAAACGTGATTTTTTTTTTCAAAATTGACGCATTTAATTTACAAAATATCGCGCAGTCCACGCGGAATTGTGTCCTTTTTTCAATTCGAGCGTCAAAAGTAATATCGAAAAGCCCAATTTTGCAGCTACTCGATCGCAAATGTCGGCGAAAATGGGCGATTCCGCTGAATGCGCCCTACACTTGAAAGTTCGTAATTAGTATAGGTAGATTAATTAATAACAAACTCGATGACACCAAAAATTCGCCAAAATCTTAATTTTCAAAGTGCTGTATCTCGACGACCCTTTGCTCAATTTTAACAAAACCTACACCATTCGATTGCCCCGTCATTAATCTGTAATAATTTTGATCGGTCCGATCCAGATTTAGATAAATCGATGTAGTATTTGCTCCAGAACATCAACATGTAACTTGAAGTTTACGATCTGGAAAAGCTTTTCGAATATTCGTCGACTCAACTGTTAATACGCTAAATGAAAAGCACTCACGGATTTGGCGTGTATCGGATCACCTGGATCCGGTATCATCAAAGAGCTTTCGTCCAGTCCATTGCCGGACTCACCGCTGCCTGGTTCGTCGGGTGGCGGGGGTTAGCAACCCTTCCTTGCAGTTACGACACAACAGACAGGGAAGGACGACTTTCCATTATCGGATTACATTTTCGCGTCCGGTTTTTATCTAATGCCATTGACGATAGAGAATATTCGATAGGGCGTCATCGATTGTATTATATTAAACTCGCTATACTAATTTATTTAACAGGTACCGCTAAATCGATTTAATTAACTTGAACTATCTTTGATTTAATGATACGGTAAGCTTCTTTGATGTTGCTACTGGATTACTAATTGGCATCTATAGCGTTTGAGTAGCAAATCGCATTATACAGTGATACACCGTCTTTTGTGCTCCGCGATAAGCGTAGCGCCGATTTGGCCAACTGGCAACCGATCCCGTTATTAATTATACTGATTATTCCGCGATGTACTCGACCGAATTTCATAATTTCCCAGAAATACATCTCCAAGGACTTTCCGGAATGTAATAAAACTCGAGAAAAAATTTATTTGCGTTTAACCTCTCGCAGTTGTTAATTTTTGTTTGATCCTGCTTTCGGTTTTATTAAAATTTCGGAGGTACGTGGCCCTGAAAGGTGAACGAGGATATAACGTTTTTAATAAAGGTTGGCGCATTATGGTCACCCGTGCTTGTCGCCGGTTCAAATCGGGGAATGCCGTCAATTCATGATAAGGGATGCAAAAACAAATATCTGAGGGAAATAAATTGGAGTGCGGATGAAGAGAGAGACGCGCATATATAGGGTTTAGAGGCAACAGGTTGGCTTGCGGTGAGTAGTGTCGACAAAAAGTTCCTCTCGCCGTCGTGGTCGTGTTGCCATGGAGATCATAAAGGAGTACTCGGCGTACGTTCATAAACTCTTGTGCAAGCATATTATGGCTAAGACTTGAATCGCAATTAAACACCGTCGGACAGGAGTAAGTGAGAGAGGGAGGTAGGAGAAAAAAGAGGTCTCCAAACACTCGAGTTTCATTACCCGGGCCGCGTAGTCTCGCCGCGAAGGACCGGTCGCCCCTGGCCCGACGACATTATACGTTTATATTGGCCCCGTGCACAAAGGATTATGTTTGCGCACCCTCGCTCCCTCGCCGCCCCGTCGTAACGGAGAAATTGCTACGCTCCGGCTTATAAACTCTAATATTTTCCACCTTAAAAAAGAAATATTATTCCGGGCAATAAATGCTTTAATATCCGAAGTCCCGAAGACACTCTCGTACTCTCTCTCCATTCCCTCGAAGCCTCTCTCGTAATTCGAAAGCGAAACATAATTTCGAGGCCGTCTCAGCGACGGTTATAAATCATCAAAGCGGGCAGACGAGGAGACTCGTGCTGCAGCTTAGAGGAGCGGCGGCGGCCGCGCTTCCGAACTCCAATGGCTCTTGAATAATGTCGGAGGCAAGATGAAGCGGAACGTACAAAACATGGTAATGACACCGACAAATTGGCTTGCAAATGAGGAGAACTCGCGACTATGACTACAAAACACTCTAACCCACCCCTACCAACCCCCCTCTTCAGTCGTCGATGGACCCCAGAAACGACAGAACCATTTTTCATCCCTCATCCCCCCTCATCCAAATTATATGCGCCATCTAGCCTCATTCCCAACAAATACAATTTAGAATTATAGAATTGAAGATTGAAGTTGGCTTCGTAACACTCGAAATGTCTGTTGCTTACTTAAGTAACGTCTTGTTGAATCGCGCTATGGTGATAAAAGACGACGATAAAGTTGTCAACACATGTTACAAGAGGCATCTTCAGGACGTAATAGTAAGAGAGCTACAAAGAGAATCTCATCTCTTCGATTCTCGTCGTAGCTCTCTCACTGTTACGTCCTGAAGATACCTCTTGCAACAGAGTGGGAAAGGTTGATAACTTTATCGTCATTGACGCGGTTTCCCCCGGGAAATTTAGAAATCATAAATCAGGTATTTTACTAAATTAAACGTCAGCTACTTTTATACTTCAATAAGAAAGGTATATGTGGGGCGAGTGGCTCTAGCGGTAGAGTGCTGCTCTCCTGCTAGGAAGTCTTGGGTTCAAATCCAGGCATCAGCTGAAGATCCTCGTCCCACCGCCTTTCGCAAGAGGCGTAAAACCGTGGGTGCCGGCAACCAGTTGAACACCTCTGGTTGTCGTTATCAAACAGTATGTAAAAATGGGTAAGCACAAAGGGCCAAGAATTGGCCTAGGTGCAGCGGAATAAACCGCACCCAAAACAACAACAACCAGCAAGAAAGGTATATTAACAAGAATACAACATAAGGTCCGAATTAAAGTGGTACTCCATCATGTTCTTTAGGTCTTCTAGCTTATCTCTTTGTATATGCGGTGGTTTGATAAATACTGTCAACTGGTAGGTAGGCGTGTTAAAGACGAGGTATGGCACTTTTTGCCATGCCGTCTTTTGACCGTTGTGTGGACTAAACCTGAGTTGATATTGACATAGATCCTTTTGATTGTTACTGAGGGTGGCCTGTAGAATCTATTAACACAAACACCTCAAAAAACATAAAAATGGATAATATAAAGTATGACAGGGTATATAAGATTGAAATTTCAAACTCGACACATCAACGTTGGATGTGATAAATTGCCGCTGTCGCGGGTCGTATGCGCGGGTGTTGGGGGTAATTCATTGCAACATGTGGGGGCCACCTGAGCTGAGCGTGTGTGCCATTGAATCTCCACGCCGATGATGGAAAATAACGAGTCGGATTTTCCGGCTAATTAATATAAGCCGAAAATCGATAGGCTGGCGCGCGACACAACATTTTTCACCGCATAAAAGCTGCCGTCACATAAAACTCTAACGCTTATCGGCGGGGTGAGGGAATTTGTCCAAGGTATGGTGGTTTCTTTTCGCTTTTGCGATCGTACGTGAGATTTTTATGTATATGTGTGTTTAATGGCGGGCTGTAAAGTTTCTTTTATGACGTGGCTGCGCCGATTTTCCATCATCGGACGGAAATTGCCCCCCAGACAATGGCGAGAACGGTACGGAAGTGGAGGGATTTTATCACGCACTGCCCGAATGGTGGCCTGTCAACGCGAAATGAAGCGGTATCGACATAATTACCGAAATGGCACCTACGTTAATTAAATTTCGGACCGTCCACGACCTACATCGCGATTTAGACCTACCCCGTACCATCAAACTTGACTAAATTAACACCCAGACTGGTACAAAGGATTCATCAGCAAACAATGGAACCTTTGTATCAGAAATACTGTCCAAACATCGTACAGAATTGAAATAAGTACTCTCGTAGTTGCTGCCCACCTTGTGGTGCCATCAATCCACGTAAGGACGTTCTCGTCTTGTCTTTCCGAGGGTAAATTTATCAGAAAGAAACCCCACGTCTCGGCGGTGTCGTTGTCGGACGCCGCTCCGGTCATTTGAAAGTTCCATCGTATTTACAGCGGAGGCGGATGTGTCGTTCCATTAGTAGATTAAAAAGTAACTCACCCTCTTTCTCTCTCTATCTATCTGGCGACGGTTACTCGACCCCCCACCCCCTGGGCATACTCTACCCCGTTTGATTACCACTAAAGTTATTATGTGCAATCGAACCCGCTTTATACGGAATTTAGTTTAGTTATCTTTGCTCGCCAAAGTGCCGGAAAGGGAGCAAATGATCGGCTGGATATACTCAGGAAGTTGGGCTGCTTTGTGCGATCATTTTTTATTCGGCCGGGTCAGCTAGGTCTAAAAGATCGGGTCCCGGTATCCAGTATCCGGTCTACGACGCGAAATGGCCGAGGATTTACTTTACTACACTTGACAAATTGCTTCGGGCTTCGTTTTTCTAACCCTTCGTAAAAGATCTTCCTCTGTTGCGGCTAACTCGGTCGCTTTGTTGCCCTTGTTATGATTAGGGTATTAATTGAGGTGGACCCCTGGTTGCTATTCAATAAAAGGGGTTAATAATTAGAATTCAAAAAAATTAGCTCTAGGAGGGTCGAATTGAAGTTTCACTGATTAGTTTAAGGGACGTTTGTTTGAATTTGGGGGCGCTCCCGTCTTTCCGGGTGAGGGAAGACACGCCGCCGGAATACTGATGTTGCCTTATTTACGGAAGCCGCCTGAATAAACCCATCCGCAATAGTAATCACACCGATAATTGCGTTCTGAGAATTATTCACCCTCCCGCGCAAGACTATGCGTATCGAATTAAATATAGATAATTACGGAATTTATTACCGTTGCCGTGATTTGTCGGCTCCGGGTGTTGAAACTAAAAGCGTTATTTGTCTCTGGACGAAGCGACGGTAAAAAAATGCGAGCACTTCATTTGGGTCGTTACACTAGTAGAGACAAAAACCCTTGCGGAGTTATATCTTGCTTCGGAAGGCGATCGTCACCCGATCCGACAACATTACTCACTGTTCGGTATCGGTTTTTCACTCCCTCTAGGTTTGAAATCGGACCGTCCGAGGTCGATATGTCCTCGGAAAAATGACGCAAAACGACCAGAGCGGCATAAATCTCCCGAAACATTAATTATGCACCAGTTACGAGCATCTTGCGCGCCTTCTATAAATCAGGAATCGCCGCTCTGCGTACCGCATACTTCTGAATAATTAAGGAATATTTCGGAGGTCCAAAATTTGTTCCAAAAACTTACCCGACGCCCGTGAAACACATATAAAGCGCCCAACCAGCTCCTCGACTCTCTCATTAAATTTATTGGCCCGAGACCGGCTAAAACCACGGAACTTTGCCTCCTTTTTCTTTCCTATTTACCAGATGCGCGTCCACGATGAAATTTACTACCCTAGTTGCCTGGCGCCAATGTTGGCAAAAAGATAGTTTTGGATGACGAGATTGTCCAGTCTCTTGGGTGAAAACTATAGTCTATATACTAATACGGGGCGAAATAAATCAACTTGAAAAAGACCTACACGTTAAATAAATACTCTACAAACGATTTAATCGTAAACTTTTCTGCGGTTTTTCTGAATCGGTTTTAATCGTCTGTTTTTCACTCGCTCGCTGGAAGCAAGCGTTGCGGTAAAGTATGATAAATTGAATTGGAACGGCCAGTAAAGGCTAAGCTTGTAGGATGTTCTGGTGGAGTTTGCAGGGGTTGATTTGGGGTGGTCTGGGGCGGCGTCCGATTCGGTCTCGTATCGGGAAAAGAATACAAAACATGTCCTAATTCAATTAAAGCCGTGGCGAGTTTACTCTGTACAAAAGTACGCTGTCCCTCGGCAAACATGCGGCGCACTCTCTGTCGATGGAATCCATTGTGCAAACCCGACACCGTTCGAAATCTCGAATCCCGTTAATTAAGTTTTCGTTTGATTAAGGTTTTTTCCATGTGATTCTCGACCCATTGCTATATCTAGTATTAGTTGTCCAGTATTCGTTTTACGATGGGGCAATAATTGATTAGGAGGTCACTCTTCGCACCTATTGAGAGATCTTACTCACTCCATCCACGGATAATAAACTTTTACGAGCGGCATTTCAGCGTACGGATGACCTTTTCCGCGGTTCGCTGCTAATTCCGGACGATGGCGCCCTCTATACACATCGCAACCCACCCACGCGTATACCCACCACCCAGCCCACCCTCCACGGCGACCCTTCGCGTCACTCCGCTGCGAAATTGCTCGACATTTTGCCTTTTATTAGAGATTCCGGGGTTAGCTCTCACCTTTTGAAGACACTTCATTGGCCTGCTGGGTCATTTTGTGCGGTGAGATTTTGTTCGACGTTATTGTCCTTTGTGGACTGAGGCGATGAAGAACTGATGACCACAGCGATAATTGACCTGTTGATACACTAGAGAAAGTATTATATTGGGCATACTTAGATTGGAGACTTCCGCGGTTTGAATCACTAAGTAGTCAACGTTTCGCACTCTTTTGCAGGAGGCATCTTCAAGACGTAACATTAAGACAGCTACACAGCTGGAAGGTACTTTTACGACCACCACAGCCAATCACAGCTACCCCCAATCGCTCTCCCAACCCACACACGTTCATTCTCTTCTTAGCTGTCTTACTGTTACGTCCTAAAGATGCCTCTTACAACAAAGTGCGAAACGTTGACTACTTTATCGTCGTTGACGCGGTTTTCTCCTCCCGGAAATCTAGAACTTATTATATTTGACATTGGTGATGTAAGTGGATGTTGATAGAAGTAGGGATTTGTGGTTTTGGTTATGTTGGTAATTAGAAACGGTGCGAAGCAATCTCTAAATATAATAAGATTTCCTCGGGGAGGTAACGAATATGAATTTCCTTGTGTACGTCCATTGTCTTGGAGCTTTGTTCCGGGTAAAGTTTCCTCTACCTAATTTAAATTACCCCCGGACAATGCGCGAATTGCTTCCCTTTGTAATTTATCGTTTTCTCAGTTTGAAACAATGTGTTAATTAGATACATACACCAACCCCTTCGATCTTTTTCTTTCCGTTTCCTCCACCCCCCCGCCAATTATGCCGAAGATGACCCGATCGAGGGCCTTCGCGCGCGCTAAAGGCTTAGGAATATTCCTCCCAAGGCGGCCCTATATTAGATTTATACCGCCACTCGTGGTAATCTTAAGTTTTATCGTCCTTGCCGGCCGAAATAATTGGATTCGCTGCGGTTTGAACGTTTTCAGGGTGGTTTTTAATCTAATTTGGGTCGGCCTTTATCAATTACGCGCAAAATGCCACGTCGTGACATTAAAAATAACTGCGCTCCGCCACCAACGAGGCCTTATCGTCATCACGGCGTCCTTCCGTTGCCATCGCCCCGCGATAAGCAAACGAGCGGAAGCGGAAGTGACGTGCTCTCTCGATGACGCCCCCCCCCCCCCCCCCGACCCCTTATTACCGCCAGTTTCTCCGAAAATCTATGATTGATCAGCCGGTGACCTCTTCGAGACCCCACGAAATTATTCGCTAAGCACTTGAACTTTGGAGGGTCAGTTAATTGGGTACTTACTTAATTATAGGTCAACGGAGCTTAAGACGTGTTGATTTTTCGTTATTCGTTGACAAGATGATTACCTTTCAAATCCCTCTTGTTTGCTGAAGACACGGTATGCGCTCAGTAATTACCAGTGCTGCAGTGTGGCGGTAAAGTGCATAAAGTTTTGGCGCGTACTCGCGAAGTGCAGAGAGAAGTCACGTCTCGTCTCTCGGGGTTGGATGGATGTTGGTGATGTTCCCTTTGATCTATTTGGCTGGAGAGGGAGATACTGGAGGAGACTTTTCGCCGTCTTGGTGGCGTTCCGGAAACTGCCGATAACGACTACTCCGCCAACGGGTGCTGACGCCGTTACGCGGTATCGCTCTTCATTACGCGTCGACTTTGATGCGCGCGTAAAAAGGCGACGAGCCTCTCTCCGCCTCCGTCTCTAGCTGCTTTTAACGTTAAAGGGCCCGCGATACCGTCGACCCCAATCTGTTCTCAGTTAGACGCATTTTATTATGTCAACGCCACCAAAAAAAGTATACATCAAAGTATAAATCAATTGAGAGAGAAGCCTTAGAATGGCTGGGTGTATATTTTTTTTTCTTTTGCTGCTTGCCTCCGAGGGGTTTCCTAGGGGAGGGAAACTACTCAAGGGAGGCCCTTGTTTATTTGTTTGTGCTTGTTTATTTGTCTCGTAGTATTGAAGTGGTCGCGAAATGCAAACGCCAGCACAATACCTCCGTGCACGGTAATTCTCCAATCCTACGGGACTGCACGGTCCACTCGGTCGGAAAATTAAGGAAAGATTTCCCCTAGCCATTCCTACCTCGACAACCGGATACCTGACAACCGCACTGACTGGGCATTTTCTTTCCCATTGTCTTTAGCCTTTATACTTTTTTACTATACTGACTATTATATGTCGTCCGCATGCACCGAAAATAGAAATCTAATCCGTTGTTATTGTTTCAGGGTCGGTGTAATAGAGAGAAACCACCATGCAAGTACTTCCACCCTCCGCAACACCTCAAGGACCAACTCCTTATCAACGGCAGGAATCACCTCGCACTGAAGAACGCTCTCATGCAGCAGATGGGCTTAGCCCCAGGTCAATCGCTAGTTCCTGGCCAGGTTCAGACAGTCGTAAGTCTTCGCCATTTCACAGCATGCCCATGTTGTTGTTACGCCTTATTTTTTTGACTCATGACTCAATTTTAGGTGTCAGCGCGCACAACCTCATTGTTCGGTGTTGGTTTTATTTTATTCGAACATTGTCTGTTTTGTTTTGGTTTTACTAATTTGGGTTTTTCGTTTTGGAGGTGGACCCGGCATCCGAATGCCTACCCTTGACCCTTCTCCCATACTTGTCCATGTCTGAAGAGCAGTATGCGTTAATGGTAAATGTTTCAGACTGTTCAAGAGATTGCTTTTTTGCTTAGCTTCCTTAAATAAATAGCTCTCAAAAAGGTGGTAGTCAGAGTTAGACAACAGGCTGGTGATACCGCGTTTCGGAAGAGGCGTAAGGCAATGTAATCAATGATCGTTTCACGTCATAATTTTGCCGTGGGTATTTTTTTTTGTCAGCAAGGCACTGAATACCGACCGATGTATCAGACGGGGCTGGCGGAGTAATTACAGCTTTGGCGTTTTTCACTGTTTGTTTATCCTTTGGGGATCGCGGCGGCGATACTCCCCATAAATTATTACTTTTTAATCGCGGCTAATGCAAATTATTACCTAATATTTCGCCGTCCGCTGGTCGTATGTTAACCCGCGTCCCATTTTGTGTCATTGATCGCATTCGCTCGGGTCTATATCCGGCGATATATTATCGTTTAGCCATCCCGCCGGTATCTGTTTACCGTTAATACGGTTGCGGCACGTTTATGATGAACCGGGGAGCTTCGAATTTTGTTTCGACCCCGTTTTAGTTTAGTTATATTATGCGAATTAAATTTATGGGAACTATCTCTTTTTCAAACAAACCACGCAAACATTTGATTTATACCGATATCATATACATAGAGTAGTTTCAAACTAAGAAGAGCACAGTTGTATATGCAACCAATCATACCCAGTGTATGGTTTATAAATTGCCTGTGTATATTTGGTTGCATATACAACTGTGCTCTTCTTAGTTTGAAACATCTATACCACCTTTAGAGATGTGAACCTACGCTATCCCTAACCTTTCCTTATGCGTATCCTTGTAGTTGCTTGTTTGCTTTTGCATGCGATACTTGCTATTTTCAATCACTACTTTGTAGCTTAAATTGTGGAAGAATGAGATATTTCTTATGCTTAGGTTGTGTTGTTCTGTTTCTAGGCTGCGAATCCATACTTACCTGGAATGCCTCAAGTGGGCAGCACGTACAGTCCATACTTTGCCCCAGGGCCGATCATGCCGACCATCATGGGACCTGATCCGACAGGTGTCGGTTCGCCGTTGGGAGTGGTGCCACAGACAGTTGTCACCCAGCAAAAAATGCCACGCTCTGACAGATTAGAGGTACGCTACGCCCCATACCATAAGACACCTTTATCATACCCAAAATCCTTGTTATTGACTAGATTATTTTATCAACGAGTTGAGTAAACAAATTTTATGATATGTATTTTAAACGAGGGGATGTAAACATTTTTTTTTTTTTATTATACTACTAATCCTTTTCGTTTTTTCGTTTCTGATAAACCATTTTTATTTTATCATTTTGTTTTTATTTAGGTTTTGTAACATGACTATTCTAGCGCTTCGATTGGAGGTAATAACCAAAAAGAAAAAATAAACACGACTAACACACGATGACACTAACCGCTGTTTTTTTTTTTCTTTTGATTTATAAATCGTTAACGAACCTATTTCGAACTCACATCCTTGCGATTTTCTAGTTTAGTTATTTGATTTAGTGCGTAGACCTTACTAACTTGACTCCCTGTATATAAACACCATATTTATTGGCTATTCTGCTGTATATATACCAATCTTTCGCTAACCTTCTAACAATAAGCGATGCACCGCGTAGTTGTCTCTCTCTATCTGTGTCTTTCTGTCAAAATTTCCCCCATGTGAAGTGATCAATTTAGGTACCTCTGTTAGATAAATTTTTCGAAAATCACCCCCCTTTTTTTTTAACACACGTTGATTATCCAAACCTTTCCACTTAATAGTTTTTAGTAGTATTTTATTGAGTAGTGTCTATCCCATCATTGCAATATATTAGTTGGGCTTGCCAGATTTTAACGTCAGTTGGGAAAGTGTGTGATCTGTCAAATCTGTTGTGAATATATTGCAAGAGTGGTACCGGTCGGACCCAATGACTGAAGAAAAGTGTTGGGTCCGACTGGTGGTAAAATGTAAAATGAAAAAGAAAGATGCAGCGGTGGCTTGAGCCGGATGTCTGCTGTAGGTGTGCCGCGAGTTCCAGCGCGGTGCGTGCAAGCGAGCAGAGTCTGAGTGCCGCTTTGCGCATCCCGCCGACTCGGTGACTGCCAACGAGGACGGCACTGTCACTGTCTGCATGGATGCAGTCAAGGGCCGCTGCAACCGCGACCCCTGCCGCTATTTCCACCCCCCTCTGCACCTGCAAGCCCAAATCAAGGCCGCACAGTCGCGGGCTAGCGCGGTATGCTACGCATTCTTAGGGCGCACGCTAGCTGTACTGTTCTTTATTTTTTGTTTGTTTGTTATTTTTTTCTTTTTTTTTATTTTGTCTAAAACCACAAATTTCTCAAATCTCTTATTCACGAATTAGTTATAGGGTGACAAAAGCCTAGTCCACATTATGATAAGCTTTGTTTAGGCTTATTTGTTTTACCTACAAATAACAAGTTACTGGAAAACTTTTTGAAAGTATGTAACACTGGTTTCAACAGTTTTAAAGATCGATTAGTAGACCAACTTATATGTAGACCAACATATGGATTTTTGCAAAATTCTGAAATACATATTCTTCTACAGATCATGGAGATTCTCAATACATACCAATATCCACATCTGTCACATTGATGTGTTTTTAGATATAACGTTTATATAATTAATAATATCTCTTCAATTTGTACCCTTTAAGGAGCGGAAATTCAAAAAAATATAATAATAAAATAAATTTTGATAAAACTTGACTCAAACTTAACTTTTTTTTATCATATTACAATTCATTAATGAAAGAGACGATTAGAAAATAATCTGGACTATGCTTAATGTTGTACACCGCACTACGCTCCCAGTGTGTGCGCACCTTTGATTTGTAGTTTAAATTTCCTACTCGTGGTTTCCTCAAGTACGTTTTTTCTTATTTTCTTTTGTTCTTTTGGTTTCTTATCCGCATTGCTAATAGCTCTTAGTGTGTGTCAGTTTTTCGTTCCACTAACATATCCGTATTTTCGTTTTTTTTTGTTTTTTTATTTCGATTTTGGTTTCTTTTGTTTTTGCGACGGGTGTCGGTCAAAATCGAA
Source organism: Aphodius granarius (assembly GCA_963971325.1). Taxonomy (NCBI): domain Eukaryota; kingdom Metazoa; phylum Arthropoda; class Insecta; order Coleoptera; family Scarabaeidae; genus Aphodius; species Aphodius granarius. The sequence goes on from OZ020225.1 coordinate 30,338,578, forward strand.
TATTTTTGGTACGATTCCCGTTTCTGTTTGATGTTTTATTTTCTGTTTTTGTTTCTTATGTTCTAGTGTCCTGTTATTAGTGTCTCTAGTGACTCTTATTTTTAGCCAAGCGAATCATGCTCAATTCCTGATGCAATGAAATGTTGTACCATGCCTTTTTAATTATTATTTATCTCTCTATTTGTCTCTCTTGTGTGCCTCTCTGTCTGTTTTTTGTGACCGCCGACGAAGGCTATTATCTTTGCGGTGGTTCTGTTTTTCCGAACCAGTTTTTGCAACAATTTTCTCAATTTCCTTGCAAAATCCGCAGTGTCAAGTTTACAACGCAATAACAAGTAAAACAGTTCAAAAAAATATATTCGGTTAATCGGGGTATACCTGTATACGCATAATTTGCAAGAAATTCGTGTTTATCGTTCGTCAATGGGTACTTAGTCTCCCTTGTGTAAACGCGATAATCTGTGACGTAAGACGCACCCTCAAAGGAGCCGGGACACACTTTGATCGTCGAAGAACAAACATCCACTTAATTAGCGAACTATTAAGGGAGGCTGCTCGCGATCTCGGGTTAAGCGCGGCGCCGGTAGATGGCGTTCGCGCGGCGCACTCTCCCGCCTCGTGAATTATAGAGGACCCGATAATGTTGCATTATGGGAAGGCGTAATTATCGTCGCCGCTGTTGAACAATCTGGTTTGCAATCAAAACAAGCCCTGAGTGAGCAAGATCGGGGTGGGAGAAATTGCCTTTCACCTGCGTGTAGAGGGCGCACCGCTCGTTGGCGTGACGTCACTCAGTTTCTTAAACGCATAACTAAAAATCAAATGCTATGAATTTTGCTGTACGAATTGGTTAAGTAACGGGAACGCGTTTAATTCAGTGAGCGGACCATTATCAAGAGGTGAAAACGTACGTGCTTTTCACTCAGCACAGTGGATTAACCGCCATTATCGTAGATGTTTAATTTAGGAGGTTACTCGTGAAATTTTGCTCCATACCACGTAAAATTTGAGGGGATTACCGTTCGATTCGTTTATTGGAATTTTAGGTACTGCGTATATAGCTTTCAAATATACTGAAAGGTAAAGAAGTAGTTGATATTTTGTCGCATATAAACTTGGTTTCACACTTTTGTTGTGCAACTAAATAAAACATTCTCTACACAGCTGTTGTATACATATATACTTTTTGACTACTTCTTGTCCTTTTCAATTTACTTAGTCTGTTTTTTATTTATAGTAACCCCGATTGTAGATATTAAAAGCTTGTGCTTCGACCGTATCCCAGAGCAAGAAGCTACATTTCCGCTTGTGTCAAAAGCGCCAGTTACACATAAACACAATACACACACTACTTTTTGTACACGATCTGTTATTTTGTAAATAGAAACTTGTCGAGCAGGTAAGGGGTGTGTTTTCATTGCGTCAAGAATTGATCGAAGATTCGCGTATTCGTACGTATTGAATGGTGTAATTTTTCAGGCGCTGTAATTGAAGTTTTCTCGAGAAAAAAATAGAATTTCTGTCTTATACATTTAGGCAAAGCTTTTTTTTAAAGGAGTTTTTTTACAGGAGTGCATGTTTTGATCAAAAAATTAGGTTGTGGGTTATAATTTTCTTAATTTGTCGTTGTTGTACATACATAAAAACGCCTATTTAGTAGCGAGAGGGTAAATTTTATATAAAAAAAAAACTTACCGCCTCGAAAAACTTAACTGGATTCGATCGGATCTTAACTCAATCCTACCGACTGCGCCAATTCATCCACCCAGCCGATCCGATCGAGTCTTGCCGCCATTCTGTAATCATTTTAATTTCAGCTGGTGAAAACTGCATGTAACGAGTTTAAAAAAAAAAAAAACGCTTCAGCCACGGAAAGCCTTCAGCCCCATCTTCGAAGCACTTTAGCACACTGTTTTTTGTGATTATGTTGGTACCTCCGCGTGTGGAGGCCGACATAATTCTCTAGCAAAATATCATACTTGAATTAATTTAGTGCTGTTTTTTGTTTTATTTTTCCCGTTGGGCGGATGTGCTTGGTATTGTTGCTGCGCTACTAATAGCCCGCTGCGGTGTCACCCTTGCTGGCATCCCCGGCAGCTGCTGCCGGCGCCCTCGAGATCGGCAAGAAGAGGCCCCGCGAGCATAGCACCGCAGACACAGACCTATTACTGGTACCATTTGCGCCTTTGCTTTGCATGACACTTACTTAGTTATTCTCTAATTATCGGTTATTACTATTTTTTTATCCTTTTTATTGAGACACTTTTTTGATTTTTTTTTTTATTTCTTCGGTCTATTTTCTTTTGGAGTCTCTTTGTTTTTTTGTTTCTGAGTTTCCTTTTTTTTGTCTCACACATTTTTGCGTTTGTACACATTTGACAAGGCCGTGACCTTTGTGGCGCGTTTTTTTGAGGGATGGGAGGTTGGGATTTTTACTTTTCGCATCAGGAAAGTATTGGATCCCCTTTTTGCACAAAAGTTACGTTGTTAGAAACCAAAATAGACATCCTTAAAACGTCCAAGGAAAACCACTACTTGATAAAGAAGTTGACACAACTTATACAACTTTCAAACTGCAGAATTCAGAGCATTAAAATTGTCAAAATAAGCATTTAGACAGTACTTTAGGGTTCTAGTCCTTCTGAGGCTTATAACGCATCCAATTTTTACAACTTTTGTGCAAGAATGATCCTGGAGATTTTCCAAATCTCTTACTGATCGTAAGCAAGAGAAAAGAATTGGTTATTATGTTCCATCGGTAAAGGAGTAAATTTGTATGCTTTTTGTCCTGACTTGAGCTCAGTTGATTAATGTTCTGATCGTTTTGTTTTGTTATATATTGACCCTGAAGGTGCAACCAGTTGCGCGATCGTACACGATCCTGTATATCGTCCAAAACAATTGGAATACAGAGAACACCACACCGTACGTCTACTCAATGTTGGTGTGGCCCAGTACAGTAATGGTAATCTATTTTCTCTATATCTCTCTTTCTATGTATATGGAATGCGCTGCGCCAAATATATATATATATATACCTACGCGGACTTTTTGTTTTTTGGTACCGTGTCCATCCAGGCTGCTGCCATGCGCTCCCAACCCCCCCTCGTGCGCTTTTAACTCTACATACAGTTTGTATAATTGGGTAAAAGAAGCTTTAGTTGTAACGGCTCTCGGTTCAAATGTGTACAAGCTGCAATTTATTTTTTCTTCTTTCATTTTGGTATTGTTTTTACACACCTTTTTCACACATTTCCACCCTCCACATACACACTAATAACAACAGGTAGTGGTTGGCATCTTATTTCCTTTTTTCAGTAGGGGATTTAGTGTTTTAAAATTGAAATATCTTACCTTACACTTTGTGATTGACTATCTCGCACTAATTTCCCTACTACGTAACTCCATTTTGGAGAAAATAAACACAATTTTTGCAATTTGCGTTCAGGTACCAGAGCTTCTGTCTTGTGGTCGTGCTTTACAGCTATTTATTATTATTATTATTATGGACATATTTATTATTTTTGCACCAAACAACTAAACCGTGATTATTTATTATACAGGGTTGGGCAACTAAATATTCTCTAAAGGTCGTAGATTATTATTTCTACATTTCTTACCTTTACAACATAATATTTTTTGATGGGACTAATAATTTACGATGCGTAAAGAATATTCTATTTAGTTGCCCAACCCTGTAATAAAACGTGAGCTTTCTGTAGAATTGTATATTTTTGACTAGCGATAGAAAGCAATACGATTTTTTCTTTCGTTTGATTCTCCGAGAGAAATCGTGTTGTTTTTTGTTCGGCATTGGAAATTTTATTTTAAGCCTCTCTCTAGGAAACTGAAGCTTTTGTATTTTGACGAGACACTGCGTTAGAATAAGTGGCGAACTGCTACCTTTTTTTATTGAACGAAGTTGTTAGCATGTTGTGAGGCGCTTGTCTTTTATCAAAACAGATTTAACTTTTTCTTGGGTCACGTCACGTGTAAGAAGAACGCTTTTCTCGGAGCTTTGTGCTTTTCCACCACGTTTCTCTTATGTTTTACTACCTCCTTTTTTTCTGCATGTACAACACGCGTCGGATTAGTGTAGCGACATGCAACTCCATGCTTCTTACAGAAACATCAAAAATTGCTTATTATTTTCGTTTTTGGGTTTTCCTTTATTATGTCGAAAGCTCGCAACATCCTAGCAACTACAATTACAGCATATACCGTATCTACTATTATTATAAATAATATATAAATATACTTTACGTATCTTTGAATATGTACTTTTATTGTGATTAATACATTTTGTTTCGTTGTTGTTATCATTAGAATGCTATTTAACAGATTTCGTATCGACATTTCGAGAGGACTGAGAGCCCACAGACCATGTTGTATCTCGGTTATCTCGAAGTAGCTTTTGTTTTATCGAAACCCTGCCACTAACGGTGTCTTGACTATCGTCTATTTTCTTCTTTCAGATGGACATGAAATCAGTTGGATCGTTTTATTACGAGAACTTTGTAAGTATATATATCGAGATATTTATCTATAATAATTGCGTCGTCGCTTCTAACTTGAATTTGTGGCAAGCAAAGCTTTAGCTGTCACTACTTTCTTTGACTTGAAGCGAATTCCTTTCGTTGAAATTTTCTGTCTGTGTAGCCGTTCCCGAGCATGATGCCATACAAGAGGCCGGCGGCGGACAAGTCGGGCGTACCGGTTTACCAGCCCAATACGACGTATCAACAACTGATGCAGTTGCAACAGCCGTTCGTGCCCGTATCATGTGAGTATACCGTCTCCCCGGCATCCGCTCCCGCAACATCTTGCGCTTCCCCTCCCGCCGCAGATCCCCAAAGCGTAGTCTCCGCGGCAACGAACGCACAGCAGCAACAACAACAACAACAACAGCAGCAGCAACAGCTGAAAGCCGAGGAGTCAGCTACGTCCGCTGCTGTTGCGGCGCACGCAGCGGCAAGCGTCAGCGCCTCGATAGCCGACCCTGCGGCTCTTGCAAAGGAGGTCGCTCAGCAGAATTACGCGAAAGCCGTGAAAATGGCGCAAGCGCAAGCCAATCAAACTTTAGCCGCGAATCATTTTAGCCATTTGAACCCGTTGAATTACACCGGCGTCGCGTTGAATAAACAAACTTTGAGTATGCCTCCGCCTACGGCAATGACGGCTAGGTACCCCACTATTCCGATCAGCCACGCTAGTTTAAACGCTGGTAATCCTAACATGGCTATAAATCCGTACGCGCTAACCCACGCGAATTTCTTGAATATGTCGCGTCCGCCTCAAGCTTTCATCAATCCGTATCTGCTGCGGTCGCCGTACTCGCCTGCGGCTGCAGCCGCTGCGGCTCAAGCGGCAGCCGCAGCCGCTAACCAGCAGCATCAGCAGATGCTGGCGACGCCTGGCCTTTTGGCGCAAGCGCAAGCGCAGTACCATCACCAAGTGTCCGTCGCGCAAACTCCTATCACGAACGTGGCCCCCGTTAATAACATCGCCGCAGCGGCTGCCCAAAACAATAACAACGTCGTGTTACCACCTTACAAGAAGTTGAAGACGACCTAAACCTCGCCGTTCAAGTATTAAATTTTTTGGGGATTGTAATCCAATTAATCGGTATGTGTAAATAACTAGTTTTTTATTATTGTTTTGTCAAAATTTTATCGAAAAAAAAATTGTCGACAAAATTTCTACCTCAGTTTTAATTGAGATGATCGATGCGTGCAATCTTTTATTATCCGGGTTTTTTTGTTCGTTCGTTTGTTTGTTAGTTTCGTACAATTGTTTTCGTTGTTTACAGAGAGTTTTTAGTGATATAATAGTATAAATCGCGAGAGAAAGAGAGAGAGAGAGAGAGCGTACTACTAATTGTTTTGATCTAGTCAAAATTTTGCTGATGGTTGGGGGGTTAAAGTCACAAAATGCTGAGCGACGCCCGGACCAAGCGAGTGCCTAGACTCTGTGATATTCACAAAAAAAAAATTGAATTTAAGAATGACGAGTTGTACGTTGTATCTGTACGTGCTGATCCCCGTTACAAAAAAAAAAGAACTATATTCCTGATCCCTTGCCCGAAACAAGAACCGGAGATGTCGAAAACTTGTGGATACGTGCATGTTGATATTCCTCCATGTTGATATTCCACATCCAGAAAACGAAATGTATCATATGAAACCGGCCACAGACGTTCAGTTTCAACTGAACGTGTGTGGCCGGCGTAAGCCTACTCGAAATCGCATGGTAGACCATCAGTTTTGTATCCGAGTTCGTAATTTTGTGTTTTTTTAGTGCCATTTTGCCGTAGGTACCAGGTTTTTTGTAGATTTTTTTAATTTTTTGTAACCGACCCAAAAAGATTCTCTCTCTCCTGTGTCTATGTTTCTGTCATTCGTGTCGTCTCTTCCAGAATTCTTTCCACGATTTTTTGTTTTGTGTGCGGTCGCATGCATCATTTTGCACTCAAGGTCACCTGTATTACTAATTTATCTGGTTTTATTCGAAATTTGTACGTGGTGGGGTTCTTTTTGGGTTGGGTCTACACGAGATTTGTATTTTTTATACGAGATGTTCACTATTTAATTGTGTTGTTCCTTACGCTGTGTAGTGCGCAATTGCAACAAAAGTATTTAAAAGGTTTCAGGTTATTTTTCAGTACGAAAACAAAAAAACAGGCAGGTATGCGCTTATATTTAATATATTTAACTATTTCTTCAGTTTAACAAACGAATGGTTGAAGAAAAAACGCTTATTTTGCTTATCAGAGGATTTGATAAATCTCACTAACCGTCTTTTTGGCTACTTTTGCTGTACTTTGCACTGCACAAAGTTTTTTTAGTAGTTTTGTCTAGGTTTTAAGCTATGTGTATAAAACAATTGACCGTCTTCCTCAGTTCGATCTCACAGCACAAATTCTTAGCTCTTTTATACAGTAAAATGATTTAATATTATACGGGGGTAAATTTTTCTCTTTCTCCTTTTTTTTCCCGGTAGAGTTTGTTTCTAGTAATTTTTAATTGAGGAAAATTAGATTAAGCTACCGTAGAATTTAGTTCCAAGTATAATATAGTGAAAGTATATATTACCTTTAAAGAGATAGTAGTCCTAGTTTGTGATGTAAATTTATAAAATATTATCAATTGACGTCATCGTACTATTCTTATTATTACAAACAAAAAAGAAAATGTGTCTTATTACTTAGAGTTATAGAATTATTAATAATCACACTTTGAGGATATGTATTATCATATTTGTGATGCATGTAAGTCGTTAGGGTATATTATTAATAAGATTTAAGTACCTATATTATAATATACTTAAAAAAAAATAATTGTAATTTTGCATTTTTAAGATCACACGTTTTTTTTTGGAGTTTTCTTTTGAAAAGAAAAGGGTATGATTAGATACAAGCATACTTTCGCTGTTTTTTTTTTTTTAGATTCTTGTTTCTGTTGATTTTTTTGGTATAAGGCAATGCTAGGGTTACGTAGTGCTCAAATTACCCAGAAAACTAAGCCAAAATCATAATAACGTTATAACCGAGTTTCATTATAAACGAATTTTTCTAAAAAAAAAAACCTTAGTTGACTGGGAACGAGAATTAGTTATTATCATTTTTTGTTTGTTTTTAATTTCATTCTCCGAGCACTATTAGGCTATGTAACTCCGCGTAATCAGCCGCCTGCCACCCTTGTTGACTCGACTCACAATAATGTAGTGCCTTTTTGGGCCGCTGATCACGCTTCTGCAGGTGTGGGTCACGCCGTCTCTAGTGTGACAGCCTCTTTTTTATTATTATTAATGTGTACTGTACTACTTGTTCTAATCTTTTGAGGTGTATGTAATATGAAAACACAGCCACTATTTGTAATAATAATGCTTGAAAATGCATGATATTTGTTTTATTAATCATCGCTTCTTTTTTTGATTATCTTATCATTTCTACCCCCCTTATTATATACCACCGACTCTATTCTAGACACGGAACTGCATCTATCTTTTTGTATACTTTGCTATCTAGCCTTCTATCTTCCTTGCATTATAAATATACACACAAAACTTGCTATCTTTTTCTTTTTCAATTTGTTATAATACAAACATTTTCGATGCAGTTTCGTGATCCCTATCCTAGAGTAATATATCCCCTTCACACGCTAAATATGTACCCTGTAATCCCTACTTCAGTATGCTTCTGTATTATTTGACCCAAAAAAGTTGGATCAGTGTTTTTTTTTTGGTGATACCTGATACGTCAACTGAGTGCGCGTACACATCTGTATGAGCTTTCTTTAGTGGTATTTTATTTATTTTTAAAACGAAGGGTTGTGCCGCTTCTGAGAATTACCTACACATTTATTTTACATAGTATCCTTAGCTTGTGTAATGTGCATCTCTTTTAATTTTTCCTTACTACTAAAAACAAAAAAAAAACTCGACACTTTTCTCCATTCTATCGAACACACTGACTCTAAATACGCTACACTGACTCTAAATACGCTTACATTATTATCATGTTAGATTTGCGACACGCTGGGAACCATACGTCATGAGACGTTCCACAGACGCCGATGAATTTAAGGCTTGGATTATTTGATTATTATTATTATTAACACACTATTTACTATCTAACACTTTGAGGTAACCTCAAATCTAACAAATAACGGGTGTCGGCTAGATATTTGTTTGCTAGATTTGCGATCACCTTGATTGACACTTTACGGTCTAGACTCTAGACGATTTCGTTCAACATACAATGTATTTTAGATTATACATATAGATGTTTCAAACTAAGAAGAGCACAGTTGTATATGCAACCAAATATACACAGGCAATTTATAAACCATACACTGGGTATGATTGGTTGCATATACAACTGTGCTCTTCTTAGTTTGAAACTACTCTACCTCTGTTTGTTGTTCTCTAATCGCTATTTCGAAATGTGCGTATGTTTTTTTAGTTTTTGATACTCATTATTGTCATTGTTTGTTCGTTTGTGTGACTTTCTGCCTTTTATTATAACTGGGGATTTTTTAAATTGTTCAGCATGCTTGTTTATTAGTGTGTAATTGTGTAAGGTTAATTTGCGCTTTTATTAAGATATATATCACTTTTTATATCAATTTGTTACCTTAACTGGCTACTTTGAACATTTCAGGAATTAATTTTAGGTAATAGTGTAATATTTTATAGATGCAGGTGTATTTTCAATTCATATTATGTAATTATGTATGAGATTTGATTATTTGCAGAATGTCCTTTGTACTTTTTTGTCCTTGGATACATTTTATATGATTTGAGTTGTTTTATGTCTGTTTCTATAACATATTGCATAATTCATTTTAGGCAGAAAGTTTTAGCATTCAAAATTAATGTAGCAGCAGCAGCAAGTCGGTGAATTTTATACTCAAAATAAAAAAAGTTAATGCACATTGCACAAGCTCTAACTACCACAGAATGGAAGCTTAAAACAAGACAAAATACGATGACGTAGTGTTCGAAAAAACAATAACAAAAGAAGAAAATATGATAACAACCTAAAAAAATGTTGTGTTTTGGGGATAGTAGTGTTTTTCTGCAAGTGAAACTGGACTTTTGGCTATATAGGCTTTTCTCGTATGATCTATATATACATCTACATTTTGTTTTCTATTCTCTCATAATCTTGCCTTTGAAAAGTACCTGTTTTGTAGCTTTGTAGTAAGTAAACATTTTATATGGTGATTTTTATATGATGTATTTTATTAGTCTAACTTTATTTTTTAGTTGTTTTTTTTTTGGAGTTGTGTATTTTTATTTTTGACCGCATTATTTAATATTGTTATGTTTGCAGACTCAGCCCGCATTCACTAATTGTAGCATCGCAGAGTTGCCATACACGTAAAAAAAACGCTTCCATAATTCTTCTAATCTTTCCGGTTATTAATATTTTTATTTTTTTTATTTTAACAGCACTCGCTTTTTTAATTTTTTAACTGTTTGGGATGCTTCTAACACCATATATTATTATATGAAAAATGTACGCAATAAGGAGTTTCCCAAATAGTTTAATTTTTCTTTCCGCAGTATTTGTTTTTAGTGTCCTAGGTAAGCTTATCTTTTTTTTTTTTTAATTTATTTGTGTTCTCTACTTTGCTGTGTTTATCAAATTTTATCTGATGCATCTCTTATTTTGCGTTTCTTATATCTGTTTCTAAGAAGCGCAAACAACTTTTTCACATTTTAACACTATCAAGGTATAGTTCACTTCGTTCTTAACGCGAACGCACTATAATGGTGTTTGCGCTTCAATAGAAAATAACAATTATCAATTAGTTGATTAATTATTTGCTTTTTTGTTTGTTTCATGCTTACAATCTTGGCCGCCGTCTTTATTCTCTGTTTAACCTTTGTCTCTTTAAATTTCTTAACATTTTGCTGCCTGCCTTTTGTATTATCCGACTGTGCAACGCCCTCTGCATTGGTTGGTTGTGGGGACCTATCGACACATGTATTACATTCCAAATGCAATACCCGTGTGTGGATGGTGGTGTGACGGGATCCATATGGACGTATTTACCAATAAAACTATCAAAAAAAAAAACAAACAAAACCGCTCTGTAACGTACCTTATGTTACCGCTGATTTGGCTGCTGATGACTGATTTTTGGCTTGCCTGCACATTGCTGGTCGCTGCATGTTCGCCGGCCCTAGATACTGGTACGCCTACCAATGCCCCTTTTGTGATCTACACTGATGACGAAGGACAGGTATTCACGTATGTTTCATGTGTGCTGTACTACTGCTAGTGGTAAAAATATATATTTACCCCCGCTATCTACACATTATATTAACATCAGTAAGTCTTTTCTCCTTATTACTATCGTTTTTTGTCGATGTAGTTACAGCTATCATGTGCAAGACGATGCAACAATATGCAAAACATCAACACACATTTTCTTAAGGACTAGCTTTTTGGTAGCATATTGCATATTGTAGCATTGTCTAAATTTGCAAACATATTGTGAGTGTTGTTATTAATACAAAGTTAACGAGTTTTCTAGTTGTATGTATACTAACAATCACAATTTGATTTGCGATTAATCCGATTTAATAATATTAAAATCCAAACCGCTTTTGAGTACACCGTTCGAAAAAAAAATTCTGCTAAAGTAGTTATTTTTTTAAATTTGCCGCTTTTATTATGAGTATTATCTATTCGTGTGTTTCTATACTTAGTATAAAATGCCATAATTTTTTTTTTAATAGTTTACTAGATATTGCTTGAGTCGTGGAGTTTTTGAAGTGAATCTTCAAGCATTCTGCATGGATTATTACATTATTATACACTGTATTATACATTCCGAACCTGTCATTAACACAGCTTTTGGTTTTTTGGCCTTGACATATTCATCTGTTTTTTGCTAGCTTCCTGTTGGCTTCGGAAAATGCTACTTAGCAACGTAGTGAGAAATTTGTTGCACTTTTTTTAGCTTTGTTCATTGCTTCTGGTCAGAACAATATACAAAATAATAAATAATAAAACTCGAGCTTATAAACAAACTAGAACGGAGATCTTTTTCTTTTCAAATATAATTTAAATATAGTGCAACCTTATCTTTAAGATAGATTGTTTAAATCAGTTTAGGTTAGAAGAGATTAAGTGACAGATATGTGCAGAATGTTTGGACACAAAACCAAAATTAAGAAAGAAAACGTTTTTAACACTTTTACATTTGGCATGCTGTATATTTCCATTAATTAAAATACAAATGAATGACGTTTGATTTTTTAAGTACCTTAGAAATTATCAATTTGTAGTGCTTATGTATGCCCCTATACATTGCCAATTGTTTTCTTTAAATTTGCATACATGCGCACCACATCTACATTTTTTATATAAATATTTACTCTACCTTGTCATGATTACTTTTAAAACGTATGTTACTTTTTATATCTCTTATATATACACTTCGCCAGTTCTGTTCACTTATATCGATTTTTCCACGTTTCCTTTACAGTTACTGGACACCCTCCCGGTGTGCCAAGATTTTAATCGTGGGCTTTGTAATCGACCGGCCTGCAGATTTGTTCATCTACAGGAAGGTATGTGAAAACAACTTGTTTTAGAAACGTTTTAAGATGGTTTTAAAACCGTTTTAAAGTTGTTTTGAAATCGTTTTGAAATGGTTTGAAAAACGTTTTAAAATGGTTTTAAAGACGTTTTGAAATGGTTTTGAAAACGTTTTGAAATGGTTTTAAAGACGTTTTAAAATGGTTTTAAAGACGTTTTGATATGGTTTTGAAAACGTTTTGAAATGGTTTTAAAGACGTTTTAAAATGGTTTTAAAGACGTTTTGAAATGGTTTTGAAAACGTTTTGGAATGGTTTTAAAGACGTTTTAAAATGGTTTTAAAGACGTTTTGAAATGGTTTTGAAAACGTTTTGAAATGGTTTTGAAAACGTTTTGATATGGTTTTAGGGACTTTGTGTATTTTCTGTCTTTCTTTTCATATTTGTAAAAGTTTGTGTGTTTTTTTTTTGTAGGAGACGGGGTGGAGGTGGTTGATCAGCGTGTAGCTGTATGTCGGGATGCTGCGAAAGGACAGTGCGGTCGAACAACTTGTAAATACTACCACATCCCAATCGCACTGCCCCCAGCGCCTGTGATGGCCGCCCTGGCCTCTTGCCTGCAGTAGCGACAACGAGACGACTACAAACTACATACTACAAAAACAAACACAAGAAAAATAAAACTAACAAAAAAAAATAACTAATCTACGAAAGGGATGACCGGAGGCAATCCGACGGCCCTTTATTTATGTCATACGTTTATATAGGACACTTTATTATAATTATTATTATTATTATACTTATATATATTATATATAACAGGTCATGTATAGTGACTGTGAAGAAATGTTTTTGTGTTATATATATATATATATATATATATTAGGTTTTTCGAATTGAAACAAATGAAAATTGATGATAAGGATAGTTTTTAGTGTTTAGTGAGAATAAGGAGTGAGTGAGATAATCAACAAAGCCCTGACAGTTGGAAAGAGTTGCAGACGAGAACATAACGATTGTACATTTTGTATAACCAGTTTTTTCTAAGGGTTGAACTTATTGTTGAACCAAACCCCCCCCACATCCAATATAATATAGTATATTTATATATATATTATATATATATAGTTAGGAGTTGCGTCCTGCGGGTTCGAACCCTGGCAGTGGGCCCTGAATACAATAGTCAACAGGGAGATATCTAAAGTTGTAACAAAACGCTTCAATTCGTTGTGATCGTTATATTTAAATAATAGGATAAACATAGGCGCGAGAAACACATCTTTTTTTATTACTCTTTTTTACGATTGCTGTGATTTTTTATATAGTGACTACCGTTGACTATCGACAACAAACTTCGTACTACTCTTTTGTGTTAAATTTTTTTTTTTTTTTTTTTGAGTGGGTCCCGGATGATCCCATCGATTACTCTAGTCAAAATCTATTCTTTATTACTTTAGTGTGTTTTTTTTTTATTTTTTATTATTATTTTCGGATAAGGATATCTCCCGCCAAGTGCCACAATGAAGCATTGATGAAAAAAAAAATATTGAATAAAATAAGGTTTAAAAAAATATCGAAATCGATGTTCCTTGAAAAAGCATTTAAGAAAAAAGTTAAATAAAACGAAAAACAAACACTTAGAGTGTGTCTGGTATTAAAGGGTGAGAAAAGGGCGATATGAATGTGATATAATCAGCTGGTATGCGTCACTTGGACAACACTACATTATCTAGGCGTATATAAATATATTTAATGTAAATAGGTATTAAAAAAAAATAATAATCTTCCTTTCTCCGTTGCGTCTACTACTTGATACCACCATTAAGTCCGTTTTCCTAATTAACAAAGAAAAAACAAACGAAAATAGTCCCTATTATCGGTATCATCAAGTAGCAAACACAATACTAAAAAACAAAAAATATAGAAACAAAACAAAAAATAAAATGTTAGGATTTAAATACTAAGAAGAAAAAAAAACACAACTTGTTATGTAATAAGTAAGTAATATCTTTCCCTTTAATACCATGATAGAGTGAGAGCTTCCATACAGAGTCTTATCTCTGCTTGCTTGCGCCGCTGCGTATCGTTAGGTTAGCTCTTTAGCCCGGTTAACAAACCAAAATTCATAAGATACAGTTTTCCATAATTTTAAAGTGGTTTTGAAAACGTTCTGAAATCGTTTTAAAAACGTTTTGAGATCGTTTTAGAAGCGTTTTGAAAAGGTTTTAAAATCGTTTTGAAATGGTTTTGAAGTCGTTTTGAAATCGTTTTGAAATCGTTTTGAAATCGTTTTGAAATGGTTTTGAAGTCGTTTTGAAATCGTTTTGAAATCGTTTTGAAATCGTTTTGAAATGGTTTTGAAGTCGTTTTGAAATCGTTTTGAAATCGTTTTGAAATGGTTTTGAAGTCGTTTTGAAATCGTTTTGAAATCGTTTTGAAATGGTTTTGAAGTCGTTTTGAAATGGTTTTGAAGTCGTTTTGAAATCGTTTTGAAATGGTTTTGAAGTCGTTTTGAAATGGTTTTAAAATGGTTTTGAAATCGTTTTGTTACGTTTCTTGAAAATGGAGGTTTGTTGATTGGGCTACTTCTCTTGGGTTGCGCTATTTGTGTGCCCCCTGCCCCCCAATAAAAGAAAATCCCCGCTACCACTTGACACAAGACGCGCAAGTCGACCTTGAAACCCGAACTGGCACAATCGCGAACAAGCTCGAAAGTTAGGTTCTACGTCTTGTAACATAACCTCGCACCGACACCAACTTTGACATGTCAATTATAATATTTCGTATTATCTTGCCGGTTTTCAGGTCGATTTCAGGTCAGCAGATTTTGCGCGCGAAAAGGAAATGGGAAATAAATGAAATAGTTATTTGCTATTATTATTCATTATTATAGTCCATAGTTAGCCTAACATAGATTAATTTCCTTAAAGTATAACGAATAACTTGCATGTGTCCCCTATTAGTATGAAATATGTCTAATCCTATTCTTAATGATATAGTTAGTAGAAGATTTAGCTCGTTCCTTAGCGTTCGTTTATTAATTTTACGCATGAAATTGTTGTTCTAAACAGAATTTGACATCGGTTTTTTTACCACACACACATCTTTCTGAGCTTTCTCTTAATGAATGCTTTGCTCCTCTGTAAAAACAGAACATGAAAACAATCGCTTTTAACGGTATTATTACATTTCAAAATGGATGAAAAAACTTAAACCCAACGATAAGATAATAAGATCGTGACAATGATTTTTTAAATGTGTACATTTAGAGTATTTCTACTAAGTAACAATATTGTACAAAATTTTGTTGTCTGATGCAGTAAAACAAGGATTTTGAGGCGACATCTCGTGGACTTTAGACGACACAACTTTTTTAAACACTTCAAAACAACTCAAGACAATCAAATTTTGATAAAATTGCAGAATTTGATTTGAAACATTCCATCTTTTGTTGTAGTTTTGAATCACTAAGCGATCGAGTAAAACAAAACAGATATAAAACATTCTAAAACTTTAAAAAGGTGATAAATTATGAGAGAAAGAAAATCTGTGATTATAAAAACAGCAAAATATTGTTAGTTGTGTTGTCTAGTGTCCAT
Organism: Aphodius granarius; assembly: GCA_963971325.1. Taxonomy (NCBI): domain Eukaryota; kingdom Metazoa; phylum Arthropoda; class Insecta; order Coleoptera; family Scarabaeidae; genus Aphodius; species Aphodius granarius. The sequence continues at coordinate 30,354,231 of OZ020225.1, forward strand.
CGAAAGAAATTTGGCTTCCATTGTAAACGATTGTCACACCTCTCACCTTGTGTTCTTCATTATTTTGGCTTTTTTTGGTGAATTTTGAATGTTGAGGTCTGCTAAGCTGCTTAGTATTCCGCTATATCATGCTTTGCTGACAGGAAAATGAATTTTTCAAAACGGGAAATCAAAAATAACTAACAATCCCTTTTTGTTTTCTTTTTTTAAGGGTACCTTTTTTTAAATGTTTGTTATGTTAAATATTGTTGGTGAGGGGCCAAGAGCCCCTTTTTTCTGTTTAGCCATTAGATTTATTTAAATTTTTATACTCATTATTTTTGTTGTTATTATTATTATTTTTTTGTTGAATGATACCGAAACTTTTGTCCGTCGATTGGAATTTTTGTAAAGTGATTGAGAAAAAAAAATACAGGTTTGAGAAGAACAGACCAGAGAAGGATTTTTATATTCTTTTGGATTTTGTCGATACCTGCAAGCCAGTTCTCACCTAAAAAAAGAAATAAAATGTAACGCAGGTTTCGTATTTAAAGAAAACTTACCTAGTTGTTGTTATTCTAAACTATTTTTAGAACATCCTGAAAGTTAAAAATTATACCTGAGAATGAGCAGATTTACAATAAGAAGAAAAAAAAAACAAAAAAAGTGTTTCGTAAAAATAAAAAAGTGAGCCACCCCACTTTCTTAAGGTACTTGTAACGACGATTTTGTTCAGTAACATCCCAAAATGGATACCTATTGTTAAGGCAATTTTTATTTTTTGAAATATTCTCTAATTGTAAACACAGTCAAATATTAATCATGTATAAACATAATGTATATATAAAGAAAAAAAGGGAAAAACATAGTGGCTCATTATTTTTTCATTTTATCAACAACAATTTTGTGATATTTTAGTAATTGTTATTTAAGTCGCATCACAGCTAGCAGTTGTTTAGCTGTTTGCTAGTTTCTGATAGGCTTATGGAAAATAGTTACTTCCATGGCAGATCATCGTTTTTTACACGACTATATTTGTCTCGAATAACTTGGTATACTCGTCGGTGAACAATAAAAATTGTTATTTGCGGCAAATATTTTTGCGTATTTTATTTAGAAATTAATTTCTACAATAATTCTGTGACTAAAAAAAAAAAATGATAAAAATCGGTGTGGTTTGTTCGGAAACGAGTTGAAAACCCTATTTTCAAATAAATAATATAAAGAAACTAATAATATAAATGGAATTAATAATAATGATACAGATTATTTTTTGAAAAAAACTATGATTGTATAAATATAAATTATATATTATTATATATTATCGAATATTATGTGTGTAAATTTTTGGAATATAAATATTATTGTAAGGGTATCTGCATGCATATTGGATATTGGATTTCGGTTTTCCACTCGTTTTTGGATTTGGGCGGGCGCATGGGCCTTTTTCTTTCTTATTTTAACCTCGAAACGATTTTCGAACGAATTCCAGACAAAAAAATTAACGTTGATATTAAAATTGTTTATTCTTGTAAAACGAAGAAAATTCTTGTTCGGGGCCATTCGTTCCCATACGCCTGTCACGTGGAATTTGATAAAGTGTGTGATTTATCATATAAAAATTATTATTATTGTATTATTTCTTTATATCTGTTGTTCTTCCATTAAGTTTTTGCGTTGGCCGACATTTACTTGCCGTTGTGTATTGAAAATAAAAGAAAAGTGACATTGTTTTTTGTGAGAGAAAATCGTGCCATAACTTTTTCTCACCACAGTTGAGTTTTCCCCCTCCATCCCCCAGTGAGTTCAATCAAAATTTTGATGATCTTGTAATTTAACGCTGATCTTGATGAATAAAGAAAAAAAAAACGAGATATACTGTAATAACGTAAAAATTAATAAGATAATGTGTAGTCAAACATTTTGTCAAGTTTCTATGTTCACATGTGTCATGTCTTATAGACATGATGATGATTGATTATTGATATATTATTATTGTTTATTATTAATTATAATATAAGAATAATGATGTGATGATGATCTACGGATCATACAAACAGAGGTATGCACCTCCATTTTCTGAATATAGTAGAGTTAATAAACCATTATGTGAAAATTTTCGACTACTTTTTCTATCCAATCTAACTTACCTTAACAATTACCACTGACTTTTTATAATAGCATGGTAAGTACACTTTATCACCTAAACACTTGTTTTCTTCATAAAAATGGCCGTCGATTACAATACTTTTCTTGTAGGGTACTAGTCGGAAAGTAAAAATGTTCTTGAGTCAAAATATGTGGTTATTGGGCATGATATGATTAGAGCTTGTAATAATTCTTAATCACCAGATACATCAAACGTGTAATGCTTTTGCTTTGTGAATTGTCAGTGTTGATATATAATCCACAAATAAAGAATATGATGATTATTGCTTAGTCCAATGAAAACTTTGTGAAATTAGATCTGTTCAAATAGAATCCCGTTTGGTAACTTCTTAGAAGAAAGAACCAATGTACGGTGCCTACTTTGAGCGGTTTACTAGAACCCCCTTCACTATCAAAGAACAAATACCTCTTTATTATTTAAACATATATTCATTAAAATACATCATTACTGTACTTACATCCTTAGCATTAGATAAAGAGTATAATAAACAAGCACAGATACAATGTGTAAAGTTCAGTCACGTCAAAACAAACAATTTCAAAAGTCTTTCTATACGATTCTATGGTCTATACAGATAGAGATTCTATACAGATAGAGATTCTATACAGATAAAGATTCTATACAGATAATCACTTCCTCACAGAGAATCCATCACCTGTTGGATCCAAGATCCAAGGATAATTATTAGGACACTCCATGCATGTAAACAGTCTCAGAGTCTCGCCAGGTAGCTCCCTGGTACGCAGTGGGCAAGCATTTGGCAGAGAACAATATGGCTGACCCTTGATATCGCACTTCTCCTTCCATTCCGCAAAATCCCGGAGTCCAGTAATCTCGGTCGGATTCTGAATCCACTGGATCACTTGCAACATCGTAACAAAGAATACATCATTACGACCCAACATCTCCTCAATGAACTTGATCAACTCCTCCTTGTATTCCTTCTTGCTCTTCAACCAGGAAGCGTGGAAATTGAGACCCAACGGAGCACGGTTACTGTTTAAGTGGCGATTGAGATTGTGCCGCAAGATGCGACCAAATTGCTCACCCGATTGGATGTTAGAGCATGAGTCTACCATGTGACAACCAGGTAGTGATTCATCAAAAGTTGGGTCGTCTCTTCTGTCCAATTCGTTCATTACCATCTCCCACACTGGATGGCTTCGACTTGGACAGTTATGGTCGTTACCATTACACTTGTGTGGCATCCTGAAGTACAAAGTGTACGGCCAAATAGGCACGCGTCCCAAGGAAGCAGTGATTGAAGCGTCGTATACAAAATACTGATCTGCCATCATCTGGAATTGTTGATTACCACCAACGCGGAGATGGGGAGCTCTCATACCAACAATCGAGGAATCCGTGATGTTGGCAAACCTTTCTATGATCAAACGGGCACCGGCCATCTCAGCTAACCAGTCGTCGTAACTTCCCTGGCTCCAGTAGCTTGGATCGTTCTTATTGGTGAGAGAGAAAACACCAATCTCGTGACCTTTCCTATGGAGTTCTTGCACTGCTGAGTAATTGGTGTACTTATGGGACGCGAAGAATGTCCCTTTGATGGAACAACCGTTTGGGTTGAGCCGTAAATCGTTGAAGATCTCATCGTACAAATCTATATTGTCCACGTTGATGGCTCCGTTGAAGGTGATGGTTATCATCTGCGGTACATTGGTCGGTTCTAAACCACCAGGGATTCTTGTACCATCTGCTGAGCAGAAGCAATCTGGGAGAACGCATTGGGTTGTATCGCAATCCGGTGCTCGATTCGGGTCTGTATCAACAGCTGAACAAAACGTTGCCAATTAGTAATTTGAAGAAATTTTATTGTTAATACTTACAGCAAGCATTTTCGTCTGATTCATCCTTGCAGTCTGGATTTCCATTGCAGAACAGGTCTTTGTCGATGCATTCGCCATTTCCGCAAGATAATTTACCGTCAGGACAAACTGGTTCGTCCGTTTTTAATATTGGAAGTATTTTCCTTGGCTCTATGGAGAAATAAGGTCACGAGACAATAGAAATAAGTACGCATTACTGTTCTTTGCACGGAAACGAAAGTTATCAGAAAACGTAAAACATTTAGCAAGGGTGTTTATCAAACATGAAGACCATTGCTGAATACCGTATTACCGACAGGTTTGCGTGGTCTAATGTAAGATTTAAGTTATCTATATCAATAAATGAAAGTTGAGTGAAAGTAAAAAGGTTGTCACCTTGAAAGGTGTTCATATACCAGTTAATTCATATACACTAGTCTTGATGTTGTTTATCAAGGTGACTTAACTAAATAGATAAGTTATCCAGACTTAACATGCTAGAAAAGTGTGTTTAAAAAATGAAGAAAACAAGATTGTATGTACTTAATAGTTTTATTTAAAAACGATTACAACTAAAAGATATAACATTGTACACTTCCTCGCGGCGAGGCACAATCAATTTGTTCTTTCTAGTGGCATTAAACAAGTAAAAAAATAACTTATTTACAGGTAGTCTTTTTTGATATCACCCACGCTTACTTCAAACTCCATCATTTCCTAACTGAGAATCCATCACCAGTTGGATCCAAGATCCATGGGTACGTGTTGGGGCACTCCATGCAAGTGAACAACCTAAGGGTCTCTCCAGGCAGTTCCCTGCTATTCAACGGGCAAGCATTTGGTAAAGAGCAGAACGGTTGTCCCTTGATGTCGCATTTCTCCTTCCATTCAGCGAAATCACGAAGTCCATTCAATTCGGTCGGGTTCTGCATCCACTGGATGACCTGGAGATTGGTTACGAAGTAGACATCATTACGGGCCAACATCTCCTCGATAAACTTAATCAACTCCTCTTTGTATTCCTTCTTGCTCTTCAACCAGGAAGCGTGGAAGTGGAGACCCAACGGAGCCCTGTTGCTGTTGAAGTGACGGTTGAAGTTGTGTCTTAGGAGGCGACCGAATTGCTCGCCAGATTGGATGTTCGAGCAAGAATCGACCAAATGGCAACCGGGGAGGGATTCGTCGAAAGTTGGGTCGTCTCTCCTGTCCAATTCGTTTACGACCATCTCCCAAATTGGATGGCTACGACTTGGGCAGTTATGGGCGTTTCCGTTGCACTTGTGAGGCATCCTGAAGTACAAGGTGTATGGCCAGATCGGTACACGTCCTAAGGAAGCAGTGATCGAAGCGTCGTACACGAAATATTGATCGGCCATCATCTGGAATTGTTGGTTACCACCCACGCGGAGGTATGGAGCTCTCACACCGACGATTGAGGAATCCGTGATGTTAGCGAACTTTTCGATGATGAGGCGATCACCAGCCATCTCAGCTAACCAGTCATCATAAGTACCTTGGCTCCAATAGTTTGGATCGTCTTTATGAGTGAGTGAGAAGACACCGATCTCGTGACCCTTCCTGTGGAGTTCTTGCACTGCTGCGTAGTTGGTGTACTTATGGGAGACGAAGAAACTACCTCTGATTTGGCATCCATTGGGGTTAGCTCTAGCTCCGTTGAAGATTTCATCGTACAAGTCGATGTTGTCAACATTGACGGCTCCGTTGAAGGTCAAAGTGATCATCTGGGGTACATTTGTGGGTTCTAAGGATCCGGGGATTCTAGTACCATCGGCTGAGCAGAAGCAATCTGGGAGGACACACTGAGTTGGATCACAGTCTGGAGCACGGTTTGGGTCAGTCTCGACCGCTGTAAAAGAAGTCGAGGTTCGGTGATGTTGTTCTTGTAGTATTTTTTTAGGGTTTAAAACTTACAGCATGCGTTTTCATCGGAATCATCTTTGCAATCGGGTTTTCCATTACAGAATAGTTCTTTGTCGATGCATTCTCCATTTCCGCAAGCCAGCTTTCCATCGGAACACAAGGGTTCGTCGGTCTTCAGCAATGGCAACACTTTGCGTGGTTCTAGATAATTTGAATTGAATCGTAAGGGTTTGCTCGTACAAATTTATTATTGTGCTTTATTTATATGGATGTGTATGTAAAGATATTATTGTGTTGATCGGGGTTTTCTTGTATTGTATTGAATTGACTAATTTACTTTATTAATTAATTTCTTGATAGAAAGTAGATAATATAAAATATCGTGTTGTTTGAAATGTTTGTATGAGACAATTGAAGAGGAAAACACAAAGTGGATAAGAAAATAGTAAGAACAAGATGTTTCAATTATAATGAAGATTATTTTGTTAAAATGTAGGTCAATCATATATTCAATGTTTCATGTTCAAAGAGCGAAATAAAGTGTATACGTGCAAAAAAAGTGTATGTTATTTAGTGTCAAATAAAATAAATAATTGCGTCAGCTGTTAAGAATTAACTTGTTATTACAGGTTAGATGGAAATAGTTCAAAATGGCGTGCATAAAGAAGCATGTGCAATGCAGTAAGCTAGAAAAGGTAAGTGCTATATCTACTTTCTACTTATCGTTTGAATAATTACTTTGAGTCACCTTAAAAATTTAAAATTTCGAGTTTTCATCTTTAGTTCTTTCTTAGTCCTGACACACCATAAGCCAGAAAAACCAAAATTCAGAGAAGACCAAAAAGATGAAAACTTTGTATACTTTTTACAAATTTCTAAGAAAAAAAAATAACTACTGGACCTCTACTCCAAATTTAAGAGCATTTTTTAGCCTCACACCTTCTGCCGATTTTTCTTTTTAAGTGTGGGACTTACTCTCGAGTTTGTCACAAGTTGTGACTTTACCCTTCCAATCACACGTTTGCTTATCGATGTCAAACGCTAATCCACTGGGGCAAGTAATTTGTTTTAAGCCGGCTTTAGTACACCTAATGACAGAATGGGGGCACCTGAGTACAATTTGTAGCCATTGGCAAGATATAGTGACCATATCCGGACTAAATCTCCTCTATATTATCACACAAAGAACGAATTTTCGAATCTGATCCGATGATTATTTCTTCATTAATCTGATAGATATCGATCACTAAATCTTCTGTTCACTTACTTTCTACTTTATCGCAATTTTTAACATTTGTTTTCCAGTCGCATGTCTGTCTATCCACGTCAAACGCGAGGCCACTCGGACAACGAACGGAAGCCAAACGTGTCACTTTTGTGTCACTGTTACTATCGCACCTATTTTATAACAAACAAAAAAAAAATTACAAATATTATTTATACTTTGTATAGCTGCAAAATATCAAACTGAGCTATAAAAGATGGGAGGTGTTTACCTTACAACATCCCTGCAGTCGCCATCTGTCGTCAATCGGAAGTACTCATCAGCAGGTCGGTTTTCACAAAGCTCTTCAGTGGATGGGTCGTCACTACCTTCTTCGTCCTGTGCATACGCTAAAAAAGAGCAAAGAAATACTTAAAGCGCGTCAACTTTCAAAATTTGGAGAAAGTTTACAGAAGAACGGGTTTCCAGAAGAATTTTTTGATGACCTTGCTCCGGTATATAATATAAAATTGTCGTATTTAATATCATTGAGCCATACTGTACCTAGGCGTATATCATTTGCATTAATGAGTCGAAATCTTTTCTAGGAAATTCGGGTCAAACCGAAAGCGGGTTTATGTAAGTTTCTTTAGCGACAGACCAAAGAAAAAAAAAATAACAAACACGCAATTATAAACAAGAAATTTTTTGCTGGTTGATAAAATAGTTTATGCAATCGAAATATTAGAAATAAGACAAAGCGAAATGTTGTTGATCACTAACCGGTATTACCGTAACTTTTACTTTGATGGTGATTAATGATTTGGCCTCCAGGCATCGAATCCCTAATGAAAAATGAGATGGCGCTTTTTAACTCTAAAGGTTAAATGTTAACTTTTACTATTCGAGGCGCTTCCTAGATCCGCAAGACGTAATACGCGATGAATTATGCAAGACGCGATTTTTTTTATACCGTTACTTTACAGTTATCCCATGAATAACTCCAATCATATTAAACAAGAAGTGTTAATTACATAATTATTTTTCGCAAAAAAATACACTTTCTAAATCGCAAAACAAAGCTTGACCTTGCTACTGGTTGCCTTCCGCAAAAAACTACAACAAAATAAAACAAAACAAAAAAAAGTAGGTACTCACCAATGCCCAGTAAGAGCAAACAGCATAGCCAAAACGCCTTCGAAGCCATGCTGATTCTTCAACCACAAGCTAAGAAATGGTTACAATCTCTCTTTATATTTATACCAAGCGTATTTTGGCCAACGCGCGTGCGTTTCTGCCTTCCACCTGACCAATCCTGGCTTAAGAAGTTATTAATGTGTTGCAACTTTCACCTGGATGGAGTGTGGGTATGCTTAAGGTCCGCGGGTGTCAACTGAGGCCGCCAGATGGAAGCACCTTATAATATTCTCTCGTGACGATGTCTTCTGGCCATGTGACTCCTGCTGCATTGCCCTCTCGGTTCTTGTTACCTCTCGAGAACTTTCCGCTGGTCCCCCACCGATCCGCGAAGGAGTTACCGCGGATTATTTCGGTCGCGACTTGTGTATTTAAGGTTGTCGAGATGGAATCTTTGATATATTTGCTTTATGACTTTCAAGTTCAGATATATCGAGATGTATTCGGATTGAGGCTACTAGAAGAGCTATGCTATGAGGAGTTGCTCCATTACTAAAGTCCAGCACTTTCTCAGAAGTAGAAAATACGTTGTTTTTGTATTTATTTATGTTTGCTAGAAACATATATGAATGTTTGTCGTTTATATTTGTTCTTCCAGTTATATGTTAGGTTCTGTAGATTAGTATACATATTAAAAGTCACTGAAGGATGTGCTGGTTTCAATGTGGTCAAAATTGGGATGAATCTCTAAGAAAATGCATGTAACATTTATCAGATTGTGACCAAAAACAATCTAGTTCGTCCCCTGGTAATTCTAAATGAATATGTTATACCTAAAATTGTACAGTATCAAGAAATCAAACAAGAAAGAAACAGAACATCAAACAAATTACCTTGTTCAATACCTAGAAAGATAAAGACGTCTTTTCAGAAACGAATATAAAGCTGTAAGCACAAAAACTTCTTTAACTGTTTTACATAATCGTAGTTTGTATGCAACGAAACGAAGCAATTACATCTAGCAAATCATTTCGCGGTTTTAGCAAGAATGGCAACAATAAAAAGGCTCCATCTTTCTCTAGAAGAGAGGAGTTCCCGTATATTTCGTAAAACAAAACGGTCGGTGTTGGACTCTAAATGCCAGTAGTCTCACATTTCCTAACCGCCGCTCGTGACATAACAAATAGAAGATCTTAGTAGAGTCTGAAATGTCGTCGTTACTCAGGAGAAAAGTCAACGCCAGTCAATGACTTCTTCTGATGCTGCTGTCGTCCATCAAAAGTCATTGCCAGATTCTAGAAATTCACGTTTTACCATTCTGGACCGAAATGGAATCCCGATCATTGCTTCTATATGGGATTTAGCAATACGCCACGGTATCGCAAGAATTCTGCGCGATTTCCAAACGTCTCGGTCGCTATAACACTAAAAAAGGGGACGCACACGTGAGTTCGCCACGACCGTGAAAGATTCCACGAATTCTCATCGGTTTAGCTTTCGTTCTTCATCATTATAGCATGAAAATCAAGACAGAAAACAGGAACAAAATGCATAAAAATGAATAGCAGCATACGCCAAATGGTAAAAGCCATCGACATTACCGATTTCAAATGCAATTACTTTCGATTTTCGATTTCAGTAACCGACTTTTCAAATGTGTAGCACTCCTCGCTGGCAGTATGTCTTTTCCACATGCTGATGTGCATCAATTCAATGGCATTCTGTAACAGCAGGAATGTCTGCGCTCACCACTCAACTAATTTCATATTCTACATCGGTCGCACACATAGCTTTATCTAGAAATGCATGGAATGACTTGGGATTACTTATGCTAGATGCGTACGTATATAATTTGTGGGTATTGACAGTTCGAAAAACTGTTATTTTCATTGTTTTACTTCCTCCGAAGACTTGTTTCGGTGATGAGGTGTTTAGTATACATTACTCGTTGCTTTTGGTTTCCGGCCAAACAAAACCATAATATTGTTTTTTTTTTCTATTATGTACATTCTGTTAAATTGATTTGTGTGATGTTATGCTGTTAGTGAGCTAGACATTTCGAGAAATTGAATTTGAATTCGTGTTTGTGACGTTTTTTTGTGTTATTTTATTAAGTTATACAGACATTCTGTGCATTAAAATATGGGAAGTGATCAAAGAAGATGCATAATGCATCAGCATCGCGACCTATCATCCCCCATGGAGAGAACCATCCTCTCCCAAGTGCACCATCCACTTCATCATCTTCGATTTTTGACATAGAAGAAATTTCGACTGTTTGAAGAAACTTGCCGGATTTGATTTGATTGCCTGATTTGATTTGATTGCCTGATTTGATTTGATTGCCTGATTTGACAGAGTGTCTGAAATCACTGTGTCAAATCAGGCAAGTCGCGAAGATACACCATTTGAAGTTTTAGGAACACCCCACCTTAAAAACCATTGCGAACTGAATGATTTGGTTAAAGACTTAAGTTTATCAAAAGAAAAAGCCGAGTTATTGAGTTCTCGACTATAGGAATGGAATCGTTTCTCACGAGGTGTGACAGTGTCTTCATTTACAAAGCGTAACGAGCCTTTTGAAGCATATTTCAAAATGGAAGGATCTTTACGTGTATGTCACGATATTGAGGGTTTTATGAACGAGTTTGATATTATTTATCTTTTTAGTCTACCATAATTGCGTCCACTACTGTACTGTTTATTGCTAGAACCTGTATAGAATTCATCCAACCTACTTATGTTTAATAGATATAATTAATTATGGGACAAAATCCATTATGCTTCCACTTTGAAATGCTTATTAACATACACCATTATCGCTTGGTAAAAGCGACAAACAGAAAGTTTGCATCCAAACTTTCAAAGCTAATTTCAGTATAGGTACACAAGATTTTCTTTTTCGATACAACCACATCCGTACAAGATAAAATCTCGAATCAAAATTTGTATCACGACAGATTCACCTTGATGTGGCAAAAACTCGAGACAAAAAACGAGTACACACACACATAAACGCGGAAAGTACTTCCTTGACATTTTCGACTTGAACTTTCCAACTGATAATTCCAGCAAGAGATTATTCAAATGTAGGTTTCAACAAAATTTCTTAAAATCGATTCTACTAATCCTAGAGATAAAATATAATGAGATGTATTTCTTCGAACGATCGTGTCACTTCTGTAGTCTGTACCGAACCCAATGCCACAATGAACAGAACGAATTCTTGTAACTCTTGAACAATGTAGAGAAAAAAAAATCAGATCAGCCGGTTTTCAATCAAGGTTCTAGATGTAATGTTACTTTATATAGTATGCACACCTTGAGTGACTGACTTTACGCAATTCAGTATTCCAGGTACTCTCCTATATCTACCACACCCAGCAGCACACGGCGAGGTATTCAATGAATAACACAAAGAACTACTGGTATTGCTTTACCGAACGCAATAGACTATGACAATCTAGATTCTACACAATCTTTACCGAACCGAAGGAATGAATAAAAGCAATCATCTTTTATTGCTTTGATTGGATTATTCGCGATTTTAATCTGAATATATTACCCAATGTTGCATAAGAAAATTATATTTTACGTTCTGATTTTATTTTTTCCTAATTTACCACAGATAATTATTATTTACATCAGTACTAATTATTATTAGTTAAATTAACGAAATAAGTTGGAAGTAATTAGATTCTTCGAACATATATGGTTTCATTTAAAATTAGGTAATTTGACAGAAAATTCTTGCAATTTCAATAACGATTATTTGTTGCTCTTTTATAATGTATTTAACACTAATATAATATGAAATATGGAATAACCTTGGGACTTTCACCAGTCAAATTTATCAATTTGCATGACTGCCCCATAATTGGTAAACGTGTTAATTATTTCTTAGGCACTTTGATAACCATTCTAGTTTAAAATGGATGCCATATCGGATTTTGTTGATAAGGTAATGCCGACGGCCATTATTCTAGGTCACGTTCAATGCCATATCCATTGGGAAAGTGGTTTCTGACGCGACAGATTTTATCACTCTGATCTACGGGATTTCAATTTTCCACTGTCAAAGCGATCAAGACAACTTCAAATCAACTGAAATCAAAATATTTCATTAATACACCATACTAATCATACATTTTTTTGCTAATTATCAAGCTATTATTATCAATGTCTTGGCATTTAAATTTTTATGATAGCTATTTCCACGAAAACAAATTTACGTATAATTGCAGAACCTTGTGTAGAAACATGTTACATGGCGTCTGACTGACTCCACCATTAAATGTTAATTTTTGGGTACGCGTGACATTTGACCGAGTCTCGAGGAGTTCTTCTTCGGCGTGCCTATGTAAATGCGGCCTATGTTAACATTCAACAGATAGTCAGTCCAATGTCAAACGTCGATTGTGGGCACAACTGGAAAAATACCGATGCAATCGTGAAATACCAAAGTAAAAGTATTAAGTGAAACCCATTAGTTCGGTCGGCGTCTTCTCTCAGACGTTAGATCGATATGGCTGCACAGAGAGTACTCTATTCTTGTATTAATAATTATCCAAATAATATTCTATTGTAATAAGAATTTCAATATAATATATAGTTATTTCAATGGATAGTTATTCTTCCTGTTTGAGTTTAGTATGTTTATATTGAGTATATTTTGCTCTGACGAAGAAAATGTTATTCTTTTACATTAAAAAGAGTAAGAGGTTCGTTTTACAACAACAACAATATTTTGTTGGGTGAAAAATATACATTCTTCAACAAACAATCAGTTTCTTGACCCAAAAGTACACGTACGTATTGCTTAAAACACGTAATTCCTTTCAAGCAGTTCCTTCATACTTAAAACAAGAAATCGTAATACTTGGAACCTCAAGCAAATCATATTTTTACTCTGAGAATTTTATATTTTACTTGAACCAACCAAATCATCTTTCTGCGGAAATAGAAACAAGTGATATTCTTCACTCAAAGATATTTGTGTTCTATCGAATAAATTTTTCCCTCTGTGTGGGACTCAGTGCTGAGCTGAGTTGAGATCTTTTGCTGATCCGTGTGCCAACGATTCGCTCCAAGCCTTACGTACATAGTCCATTACCTTGACCCACTCTGTTCACTTTCTTTCAACAGATTATCACAATTATTTGCATTAAATTAATGGTCCTCTCGTTTTAACGAAAAAAAGCAATCAATTTACTGAGAGATTTGTACAAAGGTGTCTTTTTTATGTTGCTATTTGAGGAGGTTATCTGATAAATCCAGGTAAGGAAATGCGTCATCTGCGTGAGAAAACAAATCTGAATCTGCTGTATCTAATTGTACGAATACCTAGATAGAAGAAATCGTTCTATTGTACGAAAGAACGTGAAAGATCAATGAGCAGTTAACGTCTTGGAACCTCGGGAACTTTCAAGATGAACGTTTAAAAAGACTACCATCATCAACTTGATGCACCTATAGACTTGCAGCAATCAAGGATTTCGATTGAAAACTTTCACGTATACAAGAACACACCATCAGCTGTTCCTTTGTTCGGAATCAATAACCATCACGTCGGTTTCACGTCTCACGGCAAGGTGTGTACCAGGACTTCCTTTATTAAAGCAGAAACAGCTCACCGCAGTATTGTTGCAATAAAGTTTTTCCATCTCGATATTTTAGCAAAGTTTTTTTAGAAGCGTTTTTTTTTTTTGAAAAGCGTCTAATCGTTATAAACGAGCCAAACGATTTACACGGAAAAATAGAAAGCCGTGTCCACTCCACCTGTCCACACAAAACGGCGAGCGAAAGAGCGAGCCACGGCGTCGGTTTTCACAGCTCAAGACCAGGAGCCGACTCGTTAATTGGATGACATTAGAATTTAACTTTTAGTTTCTCTTTTCGAAGAATATAACATGTCCTAACAACCTGATGGTATTTATGGTATTCTAGATAAGCGGTGTGTCTTTTTTTCTAATCGATCTCAAGTTATTTACGAACGCTTTGGAGTTAGTTAATTTGGACAAAAGTGTTCAACGAGTCGTAGTGGAATGTAAAGAATTTTACTCGGGGTGATGCATGATACGATTTTGTTCTTTGATAGGTGTTATTATTAAATTTCATGAATCATTAGTACGTATTTATTGGTACACTCAGATGCATCTTGTGAAATTAATAGTGGCGTCCGAGTAAAGTAAGACAAAAGGCTGCTGATTTCACTGACAAACCCATGTGGGAAAGAATTCTGTTTCTTAACATCTCCATTATTACTCACCACAGCCGTTCGACAAAGCAAACCTACCAGAAGACACTCCTTGCATACATGTGCAACCAAGATTCCATCTTCTTCGGTTTTGCATAAATCTTTCCTGGCAATTCCAACTAACTAATTAGCAATACTAGCACTTCATTAATAATTTATTCAACCGTTAGGTTTTTGTAGTAACCTTGATAAGGACATTATATATCATACTCAATCCTTCAATGCAGTTTTAACTGACAAGATTAATAATTCTGCTTGCGTGCCTTCATATACAAAAATGTCTGCCACAAGAAATGTTCTAGATAGTGTGTCTTAATCTTAACCTTGTAAAGGACATTATTAAAAACCGTACACAATGATTTAATGTAATTTTGTCTGATAAACCAGTGGATTAATCATTCTGCTGGTATACGTCTGTATGTAAAAATGTCCATGACAAGAAATGTGCTCTTTGGGAACGGCGACATGTAGTTTAAATGTCACCGAGAGTCATTGAATTGATTTTTTAGTGGCATTGCAGTGCGTACTACGGAAACTGGAGGTGTTAGTCGTTCATACACGGTCGTTACTCGACAGGTAGGAAGCTGACACATATTTTGATCTCACCAACATTGATATATGAAGGCTATTGACTTAGAACAATCGATATTTGCTCAAACTTGCCATTGAAAGAATCAATTTCTTCAACTCGTATACAAGTTCTTATGTTGTTCTTATTTCTCTTATTATTCTAGTATAAAGTACCCTGAATCGATTGCAATGATGTATATCTGTGAACACGATATATATAAATATTAGAAATATTAGGTATAAATATTTAGAATTACCAGGGGACGAACTAGATTATTTTTGGTAAATATCTGACAACCGGAAGTGGCAAATGTTACATGCGTCTTCTTCGGGATTTATACGATTTTGGCCAAACTAATATCAGCTCAACCTCCAGTGATTTTAAATAAGTATACTAATTTACAGATCAATGGGATGAACGGTTTGGGTGCTATTAGCTTTTACAGAAGCTGTGTTGCAAATTGTCAGCTTTTGACAAACGTCAGTGATATGACATGACATTAAATGTCAGTGTGACAAATATTATGTCAGAGAGGCTTCACAAAATTGAATAATTGCAAAAGTGTTCAGACACTTCATTGTGCCAACGGCGTAGTCGGAAAGTTGGGTGAGGACCACCCCAGATATTTTTACAATAAAATTAACCAATAATTAACTTTTAGTAGGTAAATGTCAAGAAATGCTACATAATTGCTATATTTATGCATGATTTATTAGTGTTTGCGAAATGCTTTGTGTAGAAAATATGAAATTTGAATACACCTCTCTTATGTCGATTACATTTTTAGTGGGTGTTAATTTCAAAATTCTTGAAAGTACATAAACACGTACATACAATATGTGATTTATTCACCTCTACAATGTGTACAATGCAAATTAGATGTCGAGTTAAGGTAATGCGTTGTAATTACTCGAGAAATTCGTATGACCTTGGAAGAGTTGTGTTCTTTTTTCTAAATTTAAATTTAGAGTAAGGGCAGAAAAAGTATGGATTCCATTACAAAGTTGTTGTGAACATTGGGCCACACCTACAGCGCGAGTATTTCAACTGGTCAAGTGGCATTCCAGGTCGAAAAATAGCATTAATCAGACCACGGTTGATACGTAAAATGTATGTAAAAATATGGAACACTTTGCGCCAACAGAAAAAGTGCAACTCATGGTGCAGAAGTGTATTAACTATTATATATTCAGAAGTAAAATTGTAAATATTACAAATTTTTAGTTTCTAAAATATAGCGTCAAAAATACGAAACTCTATAAATTATGAGCTTTCGAACTAAAGCAGCAATTTTGGTCGTATTCATTCAGAAATGTCTCTTTACGAACATGGTTTGTGAAGTATGCATATATCAAGCTCCTATTCTTTTGTAAAGTGTTTGCCTCCTGACCTTTAGAAAGCCTTTACAAGACTTTAAGTACTTTGCAATAAAACGTCCATGATTAATGATGCAAGTATAGATGAAAGCTCGTATACATGAATGAGGTCCTAATACATCGTCCAGCAGTCTAAAAGAAGTATTTTCCTCAAAAATATTGAATATTTAGTAGGAAAATGTTAGTTTACACGAATTAAATTTACATCAGGTGATGGAAATTTCATTCGTATGTTTGTTTGGTCACCAGTATGGTCATTTAGTGATCAATATGTTTAGTCAAAAATACCGAGAAAGAATATGCAAAAATAATCAAAAAGTGAAAGTAAGCGCGAGTGAAAGTTGTTTACATATACACCTCAAGCTAAACAATCGAAAAAGTACATATCTATCCATAAATATGCTATATTCTATGTAACATTGCGAATGCCAAACTTGTTTAAATAACAACACACCTTAACCTTTACATTTTATGAAAAAAAAAATTTTTTTCATTATAATTTCATTATAATAATAATGCAGGATACTAGGAATTATATAAATTCCAAGAAAAAAAGTATTATTTAGACATCATATTTCTTTGAATTTAACATAATAATTATATTTTGGTACTACTAAATGATGGAAAAAAATACGTATAGTAACATTATACAATTTGGGTTACCTATAGTTTCGTTCGGTATTAGAATGTCATAATTGAATTACCGTAATCAAAACATTATGTAAAATAAGATTGATCTTTTTTCGCTTATGTGTTTCTTATGTGCTTGAGCAATAACTTGTTATATAACATTTGGTACATAGAAAATAATATGTTTCGACACCGTCTCCACTAGTGAGGTTTAAATTTTTGAATTGGGGTTAAAGAGCGAGACAAAAGATATTCGTAAGTTATAAGTGTGTTTTTTATTTTAAAATTTTTACAAAAACATCCTACAGTTTACATTTGTTCATACCTAAGCTACAACTATTATATTACAAATCGTCGTTTATTTATATATAGTAACTTTCCTCTTCTCTGCAACTGAAGAAATAAAATTAACTAAAATCTATGGAGCTAGAGAAACACAAAGAACAAAAAAAAAGAGTAGAAGTACAGTGAAGGAATGAACCAGTCTAAGGTGTTTACTTATATAACTTTTATTACAAAAAAATAAAACACAATAACAATTAAAATCACGCATACAGTCGTAGGTTGGAGTTCAATAAATACACAAAAAATCAAGAAGACGGTAATAGAAGGTATATAATTATATAGAATCACTATTATTTTTCTCGATATTTTGTTTAAATCGAGCCCACTGTGCGCGGGCAAGGGCGACACACTTTCAAAACACAGTCCCTTCAAACTTTATATTTACATCATTTGACTTAGAAGAATCCATCACCAGTTGGATCGTTCAACCATGGGTAGTTATTTGGGCACCTTACGCACGTCTGGAGATTGATCGTCTCCCCGGGAACCTCCTTGGAGGTCAACTTGCAGGAATGAGGCACCCAACAGGCAGGATTACCATCAACAACGCACTTCTCCCTCCACGGCTCAAAGTTCTTAGCCTCGGAGATGGTTCTCGGATTCTGAATCCATTGGATAACCTGCGTCATGGTCACGAAGTACACGTCATTATGATTGCTCAAGATTTCATCAATCCAGTACAAGAAAGCATCCAAGAATTCAGGATTGTTCTTCAACCAAGCGGCATGGAAATACAAACCAAGTGGAGCACGGTTTTCCTCGTAGTGACGGTCGAAATTGTGATTCAAGAAGTTGTAGAATTGATCACCAGTCAAGATGTTCGAGCAAGAGTCAACCATGGCACATCCTGGTAGGTACTCGTCATTGGTTGGATCTTCTCTCCTATCGAGTTCATTCAGAACCATTTCCCAAACTGCGTGACTCCTAGTTGGGCAGCTTTGGAGGTTACCGTGACAACGGTGCGGCATACGGAAGTACATGGTGTAAGGCCATAGCGGTGGGTTGCTCAATGGAGCGGTGATGGTTGAGTCATACAAGAACGCTTGTTCTTCCATCATGGTGAACTGATTATTACCGCCAACTCTTAGGTATGGAGCCCTGACACCAACCACGCTATTGTCAGTCAAATTGGCGTATTTCTCGGTGATGATCCTCATTCCAGCCATCTCTTTGGCCCAGTCATCAACTGTGGCATTGCTCCAGAACCTCTCATCGTCATTATGGCTAAAGAAAGAAATTATTTGTTAGGAATTGGTTAGGTCTATCAAATGGGGCAAACTTACGTGATGGAATGGACGGCGATCTCATGACCTTTCCTGTGCATTTCTTGGACGGCCGAGTAGTTGGTGTACTTGTGAGAGACGAAGAAGGTAGACTTGATATCGCAACCGTTGGGGTTCTTGCGGTTACCATTGAAGATCTCCTTGTACAGTTCGATGTTGTTGTTGTTGATGGCATCGTCAAAGGTGATGGTGATCATCTGGGGCACGTCTTTAGGAGGAAGATCCCCGGGGACCTGGGTACCATCTTCAGAGCAGAAGCAATCGGGTAGGACGCAAACAGCTGGGTCGCATGGTGGAGCGCGATTTGGGTCATTATCGATGTCTAGAATGAGATATTATAAGATCATTGTAAGAGACATTGTAAAAGATCATCCAAAATTTCTGTACAGCATCCGTGATCTGGTGCTGCACCCACAATTTGCGCAATCGAAAGAATTCGGAGATAACAGATTACGATCTTATGTAAGTAAAAAGTGAGAGCGGTGTCGGGTAGGCATCAGGTACCTATACGCTTTCCATTTCTCTCTGGTTGCTGAAAGTGAAACCGGGCCCGGCTAAACCAAAGATTTTAGCCGAATCAAGGGGTTCGCTGTCGTCCACTGGGCTCCTACATTCTTCTTGATGGAAAGTAGGACAATTTTCGAGATGAAGGACGACGAAAGTCGATCGAAAGTCAACAGAGCAAGGTTGATCTTCGGACAATGACTCCTCTAGCACGTTTAAGTTACTCACCACAAGTGTTTTCGTCTGATCCATCGGAGCAATCTTTCTCTCCGTTACAGAAGAGACCTCTATCGATACAGCTGCCATCACCGCAGGCCAATTGTCCATCTTGACACAGAGGTTCATCGGTGAACAGCAGAGGCTTGACTTTACGTTCTTTGTTCTTCAGCTTGCAGTTTTTCACGGAGTCTTTCCAATCGCAGGTCTGCTTCTCGATGTCGAAGTAGAGACCAGCTGGGCAACGGATGGCCTGAAGACCTGACGAGGTACATTGGATCACATCACGGCAATTGTCGCCTTCGCCTGCTACTAATCTGAACCATTCTCCGGCATCTTTGTCTTTGCAGAGCTCACTCTCGAAGCTGTCTTCTTTCTTGGCTGCCGCTTCTTCTTGTGCAGCTAAAAAACCAAACATGTTTTCGTGTAAGCAGCAATAAGGTCGTTCAAATAAAATCAATTTTTATTTGTCGCCTGATTGATATTACCTAATGATGAAAGTGAATATTTTATTTATACACCAGCTTGATAAAGGTCAGATACACGTCTAAAAAGTAAAAGTTCTCGAGTCGGCGCGCATCTCTCGGATTCTCGGCGTAAATAAGGTGCCGTGGCTTCCGCTTCAGCATACCGCGATATTGTCGGCTGAATTAATTAATCGACCCGCTAAGAGGCATTAGCATGATAATAAAGTTATGCCCAAGAGACACGTACACGTAGAAATTATGAAGGGGCGCCGGACTCAGAAGGCGCGTAGGTATGTATTTTGTGAAAGTTGCTTGCCTTGCAATTTTCACTTCGTGCTGGAAGCCATAGGCGACTTATTATTACAGGTTGTAATCGATTTGACGACTTTATTTAAACACCAATTAAAAACACATTGTCACCTTCGACACCTAATCGACCCTATTCCTTTAATTTTATGTTATATTTAAATTTTAAGTAAGAATTAAAGAAAAATGTAGTTAGGAGTATATTGTAAGGTTGTAATGCTAGAAATACCTGTTTTTTTTATTGAAACAATACAACAATTAACAATCGATTAAGCAATTAGTTATCGCGTTTCTTGCTCTTTCCTGTTGATTGTACCTCCTTTTTTACTAAACACTTTCTAAGCTTTTACTATAGTTTATTATATAATTTATCTATCTTGATTAAATTATATAAGTAATACTTGCAACTACTCACGTTTTGTGTCAAAATAGAGAAGAATAGTTTCTCTTGTTTAAAAGTTTCAGATGCAAGAATTTAAGCCTTCTAATAGGCGTTAAAATAAGAAAGTTCATCAATAACCATGAAACACAAACAAACACCTTTTGTGAGAGACTTTTACTTTTTGTTTATTCGTAAAAGTGGCACACAAATATTACTTATAATAATGAAAATCACAAAAGAAATGAACAAGAACTGAAATGAAAAACGAACTGATTTGTGTTCTGAGCTAGGGTTGGCGTCCCCAATTTTAAAAACACGAGGTAAATCTGATATTTTGAGTTATTATTCTTTTCTATCATAATATATCTATTAGTTTTAAATATAAATCAAAGAACTAGGATGTTGAAGACGACTTAGCTACTGTTACAAGAAAGATCAGGTTTGTATTCTATACAAGCATTGATGTTTTTCGAAAAAAAAAAAAAAAAACTGGTGTATCTTGCCGCAATCTCTTTTACTTTTAGCTGTATTTAAAGAAAATTATAAGAAATATTGCATATTATTGAAGGTATAAGTAATACCTACAATATTAATTCGATAAACTGAACTGTATGAAGTAAAAGTGATTGTATATCAACTTCTTGCCTCCATATGGATGTTATTGGTTTCATTCTTTGGGATTAATGGTTGATGATTTGTTAAAAAAAACTTGTGTTAAAAGTGAAGATGATTGTGTGTAGGTACTTACCGGCAAATGCGCCAAGAGCGAGAATGAGGAGCGCACAATACAGGCGCGCCATCACAAATTAAACTGAACTACAACACCGTTCCACACTTGACAGGCCCTCCTCAACGTAGTGTTCGGCTTTTATACTCGTCCTACATCCACGGTCGGCTATCGGGCGCGACGTCACTGTGGCAATACAGTCGGAGGTATATTGGCCGGTTGATGGTCGGGCGGCTCGGTTTTGAGTTTGGAAAGAGCGAGCTTTGGCGAGACTCACGACGAGTGTTCGCCGCGTAACGCACTTTTATTTCCTTCGGAGGGTAAAAGCGTCCGGCCCGGTCCTGCTCTATCTATTCCCCACCCTTTTAACTGAGGGAACATGCGACCCAAATACAGCTGCAGGATTGGCTCGATCGACCAATAGGTATTGTGCAATTTTGAACTCGCCGCGAATATTTAACGGCCCGCGGTGGCGACATCTACCGACCGATTTCGGTACTCGGGGTTTTCCCGGTATTTAAAAAGTGATTATGGTCGCTGATGCACTATCTAGTATCGTATTAAAGTACGACATACAACCAACCCTAAGACTCCGCCAAACTATTACGTATATCATTAATAAATAATCTGCTACATTCACAATCTAAATTGGTACTTACACCTGTCATTTTGTATTTTTATTCAACGCTAGTTACTTTGCATAAGTGATTACGTGAAGAATGTCACATACCAATGATTATGTTAAAAACTTTCTTTAATACTTTTACACAAACGTTAGCAATTCAATATCCAAGAGTATTTAAAAGAAATCCTCTCATAGATATCAGTTAAAGATAATAAGAGTGTTTTTCTGTTCAACTGGCCATTGTAACGACTAACAGTTAAACCTGTTCAAATATGTAGTTCACTAAACATTATGTGAACCTGGAGACCACCAAGCACTATAAAAGGAACAATTCCAACCACAAATTTACTCTGAAATTCACCCAGAGGCCATTAGACGCAGCATGCGTGGATATAATAATTAAATATTTATTGGGAGGACACGAGATGGGGTCCAAATGGTTCCTTGGGCCCTTAAAGGAGAACTTGTGTCTAACAAACCTTACCCTATACATATATAGGGATTGCATTACCTATAACCGTTTAACCGGTAACTCGGTTTTACCGGTCAATTAGACTCTCAAATTTACCGATAATTTTGATTGAACTCTAGGAATTGAATCAAATTAAGAAATTCAAAAGAGATATTATTAGTTTATCTACCACTGATCGTATGATTTGGCTTTTATTTCTAATTTTCTATTTTATGCAATACAAGTCGTTTGAATATCAAATATAGATGTCACGTGTAGCATCTGATCAACATGCAAATTTCATCAGGCTTTTTTCGCATTAGAATTTTACGTTACAGTACCTCTAGTTCTCGATTTAAATAATGTATTAATTTCTACTGTTATACTTCACTGCTATCGTAAAGTTCAAGGATACATGACGAAACGGCGCATCGTGAACAGTCTCGCTATTTTTCTTCTACCTGGTGAATGTCAGTCTGTAATATTTTATTCTCCCATTGTAGATTTGTACCTGTTTAACTTCTATAAAGGAAATTTAAAATTGATAATTTTCCAATACTTACAGTGGGACCAACATATATATAATTATTTTTTGGTGAAACTATCACAATAATCTAGTATCTAAGAAAAGAAGAAAGATGGTCATCTGTTCATCGATAACGTCGTCATCGGTGGCTAGACATAGCCATCCAGGAGAAAGTAATTTAGTGTACAAGACCTCCATATGACATGTAACAAGTTATCTAGTTTAGATGCGATATTAGTGCCAGCGTTTGAAAGTCATTGAAATAGAAAATTAGATGAAAAAAAAGTCCATTTCGATCAGGACGAGTTGTCGGCAAACTGGCCGGTTTGGTCGTTTTTGGTACGGCAATTTGTTACGGCCATAGTGAGTTACTTTAGAGATGAAATGAATGCTTGAAATATCTTTTCTTTCAAGTCGAGACTGGCGAACTGTGAAGGAAGTTTTTGATGTACGTTATGTATTTGTAGATGATAACTTACGTGTACAAAACAAAAAAGGAAAATCGTTTCATTATGTTGTGACAAGAATGTTGGTAGTCAGGTATATTTTTAAAAGTTATTTTTGTCATGCTCTATGACTTCATTGTGGAACAAAACAGAAGCAATCTCGTTTATTCCAAGTCTTTCCTTTCTATCCGAGAAGTTCAACAAACCTAACAAAGCTGATCCTTATTATTATTCAGCATGGATATTTTACGTGTCTTGGTTACGATGATAAATACAGTCGTCGATCATGGATGTTTATGACTGTAGTCATATAACTTACAAACAACATAATTATGACAGTTTGTTTTTAGGAGATATAGCATAAAAGAAAGAATAATACAATAGCCAGAAAGAAAAGATATAACATTTATATAACTTTGGAATTGTAATTTCTTTGAACTATTTTAATAGAAAATTGTTGAAGCATTTTATATACGTGGATTTTAAAAGAACGTTTTCCATACACAGAGGGAAAAATTTATTCGATACAACACGAAAATCTTTGAGGAAAGAGTATCACTTGCTTCTATATCCGCAGAAAGATCATTTGGTTGGTTCAAGTAAAATATAAAATTCTCAGAGTAAGAATATGATTTTCTTCATGTTCCACGTATTACGTTTTCTTGTTTTAAGTATGAAGGAACTGCTTGCAAGGAATTACGTCCGTTTTAAGCGATACGTACGTATACTTTCGGGTCTAGAAACTGTTTGTTTGTTGAGGCATGTATATTTTTCAACCAACAAAATATTGTTGTTGTAAAACGAACGTCTTACTCTTTTTATATGTAGAAGAATAACATTTTCTTCGTCAGAGCAAAATATACTCAACATAAATATAATAAACTCTTAAACCGGAAAAATAACTAGCCGTTGAAATAGCTATATATATTGAAAAATTCTTATTAAAATAAAATATTATTTGGATAGAAAAAAGATCCTCTTCATGCTACACTATATAAACAAGAATAATTTTTCTTGATATCCAAGACTAGAGTTCTTTCTGTGTAGGAATAAGTTGTGATATCAGTTTGTATTAGATATTTTTAATGTATTTAACAACCACTAGTTATACTTTGTTGTTTATTTATTGGATATCCTATCAAATTTCAAACTTTCGAATTTATTTTTCTGTCATTTCGTCATTAAAATGCAATGTCTCCCTGTTTTTCTCTAAATTGTGAAAGCTTCACGTCGTAATTGTACGTTTCGAAGCATGCAGACGAGACGCATGCAAAATATCGTGACGATTCTTATAATTAAGCCATTGCGACAAAGGCCATTGTCTCTGCAAGCCTGCGTTTTTTTTTAAGGAATTAATTATTTGCTGTACCAACAGTTGACATAGAAGTGATCTTAAGCGGAAAAACTGATGATGTTTGTTTCTCTATAACGCAAATTCTATTATCGTATGCGTTTAAAATCATTAATACATAGTAATAAATATATATTAATGTAGTATTCCATTGTAGTTATAAAAAAACTGACTTGTTCAATGCCATCTTGAAGGTTATTTTTTAATTTTCTATTTCTATGCCAGTGGTAATTATAATTAACAAAAGAAGTAACCACAAAATTTAAATATTAAATCATACGACACAGTTTTTGGCATCGCTACTCTAGGTATTTAGCATAATAATTAATTTTGTGTGTATGTGTGAGTGTAAGTTCTTTTCACTCAAGGTTAATCATGAACCATTGATTCAAATTCGTGTTACGGTTAAACCTAGTAGTATTTTTTTTTTAATTACCCATAGTAGAAATAAAACACTTAATATATTCGTGCATAGTGAGGTGATAATACAACCAATGCCACCAAAGTATAGTTTTACACTTATCGAATGATTTAACCGATACTTAACCTTGTAATGGGATCGTTAGTTCCTAGCTTATGGAATTCGTATTAAAACTGGTTAATTGTACTTTCGAAAATGCAAATGTTTCCTCATTTCAGGACAAATTCCTAAGAATACCGTCGTGACAGCCCGGATAACACATTGAAGGTGCACCACGTTTTTTTTTTCTTAATGGAAAAAGTGGTTTCAAGGTCTATTTCATTGTTCTTTTAGGTTTTATGAATTACAGACGTTATTGTTGTTAACAGTGTATAAAGCACTAACAAATAACACACCCAAATACATAGGTAAATGAGGATACTAACTGCACCTAGTACATTATTGTAATTCAAATTCATTCCATACTACTATGAAGAGAATGTGGTGATTCTAGAATCATCGTTGAACAATACCTTGGAATTTTCTTCAATATCTCTCTAGCTCGAAAACTCTATTACTAACAAAAGGAATACAAAATGCACTAAAAGAAATAGTATTTTAGTTTTATTAACATGAATATTAAGGAGGGAACCTCGTGCCCAATGAAAATATATCAAGTCTAGACTTATAAATAACATGCGGGCCGAAGATTTCTGACGTTGAAAAAGTTTAAAACGTTCTGCTGCCACGATAAGGACAAAGTGTTGTTTTATTAAAATTTTCTGTATACTTTTTTGGGGCTCCGAGAATAAACTAGAAATAAATCTTAACCCCACGGGTACTGTCAAGTTATATACTCAGTGCCAAAGAAAACTGAACGTTGGAATCACATATACCAAGTCATCAAAGTGTTGTGAAAAAAAAAATAGCAAAAATTCAGTATTTTCAAATGTGTAATAAAAACGGAAAACCTGTAGGTAGTTGTCTAGTTTTCCTCATTATATGGTATGCGGTGGGCTCAGTGCGTCGCGATGGCGCTAGCAGTTAAGATTACCATCGGCAGAACTGGTATTTTAAAATGATAAATTCGAATGTGTACTTTCACTGACGATCGGGCACTTGGATAAGGTCCAGGCAGCATCCACTACAGCCTGATGTTGACTTGGCTGCATGCCGATAATAAGATCTCTCGTTATGTACATGTTTAGCGATGAAATACCCATTCTCTCCGCGTATTTGTCTAGTGTCAGAACCGGACCAAATTTGCAATCCAACCGAACTGAGCAGAATCGATTTGGGTTCACTCAATCTCTGTCAGCTGAATTGATTAACTATTTACTTGGGTGAGATAACAGGGAACAATTCATTCGGTCTAATAATAATATGTACTGTCAGAGATGTGGAACAGGATGTGCTGAGCGATTATAATCTTAATAAAGTTTTTTTTTCTTATGATAAATAGTCAATCTCATCGTTTTTGTTGAAGAAGGGGTGCATGAAACAAAATATTATGCAGTTAGAGAGTTTAAGATGATGAATAGAAATCTGTGGTTGAAATGCCTTTGCAAAAGTCAATGTTTTGCTACATTACCTAAAATTACTTGACTATTGCATCTACAATAAAAAAAAGCAACAAAATTTGACAAAAATTACCGGAAAAAAGAAGTTGTTTTCATTACAATTTTATGTTTGTTTTAGAGCTTTTTTATAAGTACGTAAGCTCATATGAAAGCTTAAACCTTGCTGTTTAATATTCTGCTAGTCCTTGTAATGAATGCAATAAACATGGTTATTTCCACTAAATAATTCACATTAATTAACACTGTCCATTCAAATATGTCACCCGGGTGCCAGCACGCGATGGTACAGAATATAAAAACAAGATGTAACGCCACAAAAAATACGGAAATAATTCGTATGGACATGTGGAATACCGTACGTTTTAACATAGGAATGTTGAGCCATTATTTATTTTTGTCAGTTCTAAGCAGTAGGTTACTAGTAGCAGTTGAATTAATCTCTGATAGTCAGATTAAGTATTTTGCATATTTAGGTGAATAGTACGATGATTTTATAGGTTTACTATTTTTAGGCTACTATTTAGCCTGATATTTAGACGGTTTTAATTGTATTAATTATCTGTTAACTTGAACTTTAGATGTAAACCCGATATCATAAATTAGCGATGATTTAAAAACCTGTTAATTTATTGATTATAGTAGATTTTTTTTATACATTACATCTGGAAATATCTTAGAAAGTGTTTTATGCACCTATCTACGTTTATTGTTATTGTAATTGCGCAAATTTCGTAATCGCGTGAGCAACGCAACTAAAATATTGGTGATTAAAGTATGGATTACAGGTACGACTGGCGATAGAAATTGTAGGTAATCACTTTCATTCGCATTGAGTCACAATTAGCATTTCTCCGATAATTTTAATAGGTCGCGAGATTCTTCTTTTATATAACCGCTGGTAAGAGGTGAAAGGTCAAAGGAAAATTGCTTGTTAGGAATAATATTATCAGTTCCTACCACATGTAAATTCTTTTGAATGTGTTAAAAGAATTACGCAAATATATCAAATAATATTAGTCTTATATCATCCCTAATTTAATAATGGCATAACGCAGAAATCATGGAGGTTACTATGAACATTAGCAGTGCCATAGAGTCCTGATAGGTACCAATTAAGCGTGTGCATTTAGATTCTATATATAAACGTGGATGTGGTTATCCTTGAAACCGAAGAAGAAGCCATTTACTTTTTAAAGTGACTTTTATACCTGCCTCTTTGGTGCGAAAGGTGATCGGGGTCGTGAATACACACCGAAAACTCATTTTGGTCTCTTTTGGAAACCGAAAACGTACGTGCTAAAAATATCTACTTATAGAGGATGACCGAGCCTCTTGTTGTACCTTACGCTTGTTCGAGGAAAAATCTTAATGTCAAAGATGTTGGTCGTCCTGATTATCATACAGGCAAAGGTTACGATGCCGGTTGTTCTCGTCTCTAAAACGGCTTTTCGCTTTTTTCTTATTTGCATGAAGGCAATATATTTTATGGGATTTCGTATGCGTGCGTGGGTCATTTTTTGGCGTTTAAGTGCTGCTTTCGGGTAAAAATAACATTAATTAGAAGAAAGTGAATACCGTGTTGACCGCATACCATTCAAGGTTGCGGTATTTATCATGACGCACCAGCATTAAAGTTTATGTAATCAGTTTTTCTGTAAACGCTTAATGATAAATTAAATTGTAATCGCGTTTAAGAAACATTCTTTTCTAAACATACTTAGAATCGATTTAACTTAGGGACAGTACATGATCAAATAGCAATTCCCTTGACGTTCTATTTCGAAAAGCTGAGGCATTAAAATTTGGTTTTAATATTTATTACACGAAAGTGAAAGTATTATAAATAAATTAGTTATATAATGTAAAACTTGAAAACTATTTTATCTACATTTAATACAATTGTACGACAGCAACCAGTCGTACACCAACAAGTCTTCAGCGTAAACTGCAGCGCCATCTATTAGACTTGACGTGATTGAAGTTTAGTGATAACCGACCCTTAATCAAGCAGTTTAGACGATGTTTACGACCATTAGGGAATACAGGAACTAGGGAAGACGGGAGCATTCAGTAGCGCGATGGAAATTAATAAAGCGTGACTAAACTTCACCAGAAACTTAGCTCATTTCTTAACTTCAAGAGCCTGATTAGATTACAGTCGCAACGGGGCTCATATTACCGGAATATATCGCCGAGATCTCGCATTTTCCGGAGATTAATCAGCAACAATTTTCTCCACCTCGGAAAAATCCCGGAAAATTTTAAAATCTGCCTGGCGGGCGGTGAACCTTGAAAGTGCTCGAGAAAGTGTCTCATTCTATTAACCCTTGGGCCGCAGTATGCAAACCGACCGAAAAATTACCCCCTAAATTGCTTAACTGCTTTATTTTTTTATTATGGCGGTATTTAATTATGATTTTTTCGCCTAGGTATGAGATGAGGCGAGAAAACCCTAAACATCTTCTAACATCCCTTAAAATTGTGATACGACGATTCTCAGAAAAATGTTTGTTGTTCTTATTTTTTGGGAGCATTGCCAATTTCTTCAGATTGTGCTTCACCAGATGCCTTCTCATCGTTCGCTATGGTTTCAAAGTGTTTTTATTTTAACCCTTTTGCTAAGAATTCAAAATTTTCTTGAGATTTACCTCAATTTTAGATTAGATTTTGAGTCTTATAAGAATACAGAGCGGCAATACTTTATCTTTATAAACAAAATGCAATTTCAAGTAAATAGGCTGAATTATTTTTGTGGTCAGCAGTGAAGTTATGTTTTCAGAAACATTGTGATTAAGGGTAGCAATAGTTTGTATAACAGCGTTTTTCTTCATGAAAAAGAAAAGATACAAATGTAAATTAGTATAATAATAACAATTCTCAGTCAGTTTTGGGAAATACACATATTGAAATGTTAAGATATTCATTCTAAATTTATGGATAAACTTTCTACAAATTTTGCTTTTCTGGAATGCTACAAGTCAACAATTATCTCAATATTACCAGCACGTTCATTGATGGGCAGATAGTACCACAATCTATGCAACCAAAAATACACAAGAACAAATTTTGCCCAATTAATCCCATTTTATATTTCATTCACAGGGACGCCAGGGCTATATAGGCACAAAAAAGACAAATTAAAATGTTCGTAGAAGTTCAAGTACGTTTAATTTTTCATTTATGAAGAAACGAAGAACATTTTTAGGAGCTGTAATAGAGAAAATATATCATTTCCTGCTCCGTTGTCGAGATTTGCATTACTTGTAGCTTTTTCGAAGTTTTTGAAGTCAGGAAATCATCTTGAATACATTATACAGGGTTGGGCAACTAAATGAAATATTCTCTACAGGCCGTAAATTATTAGTTCTACTAAAAAATGTTGAATATAAAAGTTTTTTGACTATTCTTTCCCAAATTTTCACAAAATCTAATTATGTATATATAAACAATAATTTATACATTGTACGTCAATACGAAATGACTTCGTAACCTATATACACACTTTACAGAGTGTATTATTTTCGTAGCATAAAATAAGCTAAAAAAAGAAACATGCAAAACTAAGAATACCCTAACTACACCATCAATTTACGTAACCTTGCCAATAATAATACCTTCAAACTCCCTTACAAAGATGTTACCTAACAATAAGTGTAATTTAGTACAGTCAACACGGCAATCTGAAATTATTTCCTTCGTCAATCATTCTTTTCCTAGCGGTATGGTGCTATAACGCGACCCTAAAAATAGCGCACCTCTATTTTAGCGCACGAATATGCGAAACAATAATTATTACTGTGACTGATGGCACGTTATTTTCTTGTAGGTATATTTAGAACTGGCTAACGCTGAAATACACCGAGCAGAATTTATTGGTTAACGATTACATTTTTACCCAATACGAGGGCTATTAAGTGCTTACAGTTTTACAGCAATGCAGTCGAATGTTTGCTGTTTATCAGCATTGCAGTGAGAACACATTGATTTTCAACGTATTGTAGTCTTTATTTTTAAAAAACTATTCTTGTAAAACTTGTAATTTTGTTTTTATATAGGGTAGTATCTTTTATATATGATAGTACCTTTTGCTGAGGTGACCTTTAAAGCAGAAGTGACACTATAAAATTTCGACGGGAATGTATTGTGCTAAAAAGATAACCCACGATAAGTTTCTCTGGAAAATAAACGAAAACATAGCGAACCGTGAGTTAAAATAAAACCGCAAGGAGTAAGGATAATATTTGGTCTAAGGAAATGGCTACAGAAAAAAAAACAGTATGAAATTTCTCGACACGGAGGAGTTATGGAGGTAAAATAAAGGGTATCCTGATAAATTTATTTAAGTGGGCGATTTTAACCAGAACAAAGGGCAGATAAGTGCACGTGGGTTGTGGCCATTTACCCTATTCAGATGTCGTGCCTTATTATTGGACAAATCTTTTTAATTACTTTAAAACCGTACCTTCTTTGTAGTCCAGAAACCCGCAGCAGTACAAAGCTCTCTATAATTGAGTTATACCTTTTCATGGAATCGAACAAATGAACAATAGAAGGAATTACTAAATTATTTAATAATGAGATTTAATGTTTATCATTTTTTTTTTCAGTTGCGCATATTTAATACATAATCCACAGACCGTAACGTCAGTTTGGATTTCACACAACAATTTCAACTGATATGTTGCACTTCACGTCACCATATAATACCTACACGCATCCCACTTCTAATTTCAATGTTGCCAACATACAAAAAGATTAGTTTGTCGCCATTTTTGTTTAGATAAATAGACATATCGCTACCTGAGCTCTCACCTCTGAACATTTTGGGAGGGTGTTGGTTGTCGTGTGGCTTAAAATACTTTATTTTCTTGTTGAAATGCATGCCATTGTGCCTAAACTAAACACCAACCAGTCTAAAGTATTGCTCGAACAGCCGACTCATTGAAGAATCTCTAACATATTTTAGGTCAATTTTATACCGCGCATGCGAAGTAGAATACATAACCTTTTTTACTGCTGCTCGAACAAAGCTATTATTAGTATTTAACCGGCACCTCCACCAAATTGAAACAACGACTTTACCTTCGCTTTTTTTATGGAAACACACGTTTTTTACTCCAGAAAACAACAAATCAAGGATTGATTAAGCCTTGCAAATATTATTATCAACTCAATGAAGTTCATTATATACATTTTGCGATATTTTTGACCTTAAAGTTATCACAGTCTACAGTAACCGTTACAGAT
Organism: Aphodius granarius; assembly: GCA_963971325.1. Taxonomy (NCBI): domain Eukaryota; kingdom Metazoa; phylum Arthropoda; class Insecta; order Coleoptera; family Scarabaeidae; genus Aphodius; species Aphodius granarius. Next base: position 30,386,111 of record OZ020225.1, read on the forward strand.
TTTTGTAATCAACTATTCTGTAAGTAATTAAGATTTATTGCGAATTATGTGCACTCGGTTGCAACAGAAAATTAAAACCCAGCTCATTATGCGAATATATGTATGTATATTACCACTGTTTTGCTCTTAGATCTTGCCTTTACTGATTCATCTTACACCTGAAGAAAATCTACTACCTAAAATTCCTTACACAAATCAATAGGAAAGCAACTCCTTCATATTCCTCTGTTGAAAACAAAGCGTACTTTCTGGAAGGATCGTATATACTTTTCTTACGTGTTGCCCACCTGTTACCCAAAACCCTGGGTGGTTTATAGCAAGTCAGCACCGTCGCGACCACCACCGACCGGTCGATATATAACTGCCAATTGGCCGCGTTCGTTTGCAGAAGTGTTTAAAAGCCGCAGTTCCGGTGTTCCGATCCCTGACCGGAAAACCGGTACGCTCGTTTCGATGCCTCCAAATTACCGGTCATCGGAAAAGAGACCTATACAAACATAATAAGCTGATAACGATATACACACGCCTACGTTATAGCTGCTTGTTGGTCTCCTGTTAAATTGCAAGAGATGTTTATAGATGTCGTTATAGGTCGTTTTCTCTGTCTGCGCTGTGTTATGGTTTGTAAGTTTATGACTGGCGATGTAGGATGTCTTTTATATTTGAATAGTCCGGCATTATATACGTATTTTTTTTTAATTTTTGAAAATGTTTTCGATTTTTTTTTTTCGAAATAAATAAAGGACCGTATTCTTGGTCAAAAATCACCAATTGATTGAACACAAGAAACAAATTGTTACTCAATTGATTACTGTATCATTAGCTTTAAATCGTATATAGTCATCAACCACTCTGAAATGTACATACCTACAATTTTCCACCCGACAATTTACTCGAATTACCTACTCCTTTATACCGCAGGATATCACAGGTATGTAAGCTATACCGATCAATCCTTTTTTCCTGAACTATATAACATAAACCCTGAGGCAAGGCCAGCTAATGACATCAACCATGAACCCTTAGAAGAAGAACAACCTGACCATTCACGTGATGACATTAACATTGAACCTTGACCTGTTCAGTTAGGGTCAGGCTGCCTATGGTTGCGCGCGTCGCTTACACATACGCTACTAGCGGAGCGTCGCGACGGCTAAAGCATCCGTCCGCAACTCAGTGAACAACTGTTGCTGACGCAGAACGGAAGATTTGAACGGTTTGAGGTATTTATTGGACGCGTTTCACGTCGATGTATCTCGTAATCGTTTTCTAGTGACGTTTCGAATATAGTTTGTAAGTCTTTTTAGGGATTTTATGTGTGTTGTGAGTGCTTCAGACGTCTGTTGAAGTGTTTTGGTAACTTTTAAACTAAGTTTTGAAGTGGTTTGTTGGGGTTTCTAGTGTTTTATCGACGTGGTATGACTGGAAAAGTAAGAATTTTTTATTAATAAATAATAGGGGACATACATAATATTAAAAAAAAAATGCAGAGAACTTTTTTTGTGATAATAGATTTGTTTGCTTCATGTTTTGCTAATTTATGTATTCAATACTGTTGCTTACCACTACTACTACATAAAAATTAGTAAAAATAAGGAAGTAATATGAAATGATAGTACCGGGCCGAATCAACATTCAATATGGCGCCTACAAGTAATCAAATATTTCTGCGTTATTTACGAAAATTATCACCACTTTCTTCTACTCAAAAAATAATAAAGATATGAAGAGAAATACATACCTACATAATACGTTTACCATAATACGTTTCATGTGTTATTTATTACTTTCTTTTAGTATTTTCTTGCAATGTAACATTAAAAAAAAAAAACTTCAGCTCATTTCTTTATAAGAATTTTATAGTCAGTAGCTCTGAAAATATTATCCCTCAATGTGTGTGTGTTCAAACCTGTTACACCCTGTATAATTATTGTAACTACCTAAGAAGAACACCATGTAAAACGATACATTAATTGTTGATTTGATTAATAACCAATTAAAAAAATATCGGGGGTGGCCCTCACCCAACGTTCCGACTACACTGTTGATACAATGAAGTGTCTGAACACTTTTGCAATTATTCAATTTTGTGAAGCCAGAGCCACTCTGGACCCTTCCCAACGTCAGTTTCTATGGCATAATGACATTTGTTATAATGACATTTAATATCATGTCAGTGGCATTGACGTTTGTCAAAATTTGACAATTTGCAACACAGCGACGAAGGCAGTGGATTCTGTCAAGCCGCTTCTATAAAAGCTAATAGCGCCTAAACCGTTCATCCCATTGATCTGTAAATTAGTATACTTATTTAAAATCACTGGAGGGTGAGCTGATATTAGTTTGGCCAAAACCGAAGAAGACGCAAGTAACATTTGCCACTTCCGGCTGTCATATTGTGGCCCAAAAACAATCCTGTTAGTAAAAATGTTTCTGCTACTTATTTCACATAGCCGATTGTTATAAATCTTGAAGAGACACTTTTTCCAAAACAATCAAATTATTATTACCTATTATTCTATGACGAATACAGTACATTTTTTATACAAAATAGCTTATACGTCAATTTCAAACTAACGATGACTCACTTATTGCATAAATAGTTTATTAGTATGATCGATTTTATTTTATATGTCTATATAAATTTCTGTTTGGAAAACTATAATTACAAAATTGAAAACACAGCAAGTGCAAAGCCAAAACCTACTAGAAAATGTAACGAACGTATTTAACCACAGGAATCAAATAGGAAATGACATGTAGAACCGTGAAGCGTCAAACTCGTGTATAAATATCTGCGATTTCTGGCATCTATTGTTTTTGGCAAAGAACCGCAATCTCCGCGGATATTTACGAGGTTTTCTCTCGTCCTCGTTGCGTCGGACTCTACCAAAATGTGTATTTCATTCATACTAACACCGTCCGATATTTTTATTGTGTTTCTTTCTTTAATTTATTTGTTGGCAGCCGGACAAACGTATTGCTGTTTTCAGCAAAAGTTTGCAATATACGCGATGTCGTATTTTCAAAAGTGACGAAAACCGGTGTCAGGTGATGATTTATTTGTTATTTATTGCCTGATCTTTAACGCCATGCTGTTTGATCTGGTTTATACTGCATATAAATCATTACAATCTTTTTATTTTATACATAATGTTTTCGATAAATACGTTGTAAATGATTTATAAAACGTAAAATCATAAAATTCAAATCTGATTTAAATATACGCTTGAAGTGTCGTCTAACTGATGGTTAGAGCCATTCATGTGTAAAAGTGGGAACCACTGAAGGGTATCTGGGCTCTGTCACATTTCAAATGATACCAATCGAGCGTTTAGTAACAGATTTGACGGCCTGGAACGAAGTTTTCCTTTCAATGGGTGAACTTAGGTACGACGGTATGTAAAATTCTACTTCCAAACGGAAATAATTCCTTCGAAAAATGTTTTTCTTTCTACTTCACGAATCTGCGTTTTAGAATTTGATTAAAGAAACGTAGAATTTTCCGCTAAAGAATCGCGTTGAATAATGTATGTTTGTATAACGGCGTCTTTTGCAATTTCGCGGTGATTGTGGTTAATAAAATGGTTATAAAATCTTAATACGGACACGATAAACTAGGTTTTATTGGTACATTAGGTAACAAACAGACGCATTCAGGTTATGCGTCGTTTCGGGGTAAAGGAAATTTGCTTAATTAATTGTGAAAGTTGGAAACGCAGTAAGGGTTGATGTTAACACGAAATTCATTTCGTTTAGGTAAGATTTTAGAACACTTAAAACTTTTTTAATTTATATTTGATTCATTGTGAGTATAGGGAAATGTGTTATACGGCTGTAAATGTAGAATTTGGACTTTTGCACGGCTAGATTGTCAATTTCCACCTCTGTGCGTCGTCATATGATGTTTATTCCATTTTGTTATTCAACCATGTATAAATAATATAAGAAATGCTTAAGAGAAATAAGAAAACATCGATTTAAGTTAAAACTAATTTTAGAAACGTTGGAAATGCACAATACACATCAAACAGTTTATAATAAAATCTAATAACATTGAAAAAACACTTTAAGTTTGTCTTTGTGTAATGAAAGTAAGATGGAAATAAAAAGCGTAAATTTCCGTATTTTTATAACTTTCGCGTCGTAAAAACTATGCCCAAACTCTTGTCAACATTGTGTACACAGTGAAAGAGAGGAGTTGTTTTGTCTGCCAAAGAGAGAAACCTAGCCTCAAGGTCAAATAATTTACTACGCAATAAAGGAAAGATCCTTATTTGATATTGACAGATAGCCTTCTCCTCCTAAGTGTATTATTAATGGTGTAGAACACTCAGACCGAGATGTACCGACGATATGAAATGTAAAGAAAAAAAAACTTGGCAATGGTCATTAGTAAAGATAAAACAAACACATTTATGACAACTGAAATCCCAACGCTTCCTCGTGAATAAATGTTCAAATTGTCTAAATTATACCACGCACAATGAATTGTTATTATAGAATTCCGAGAATTTATTACGGGCGTTGACGGTTGCTCTAAATTCCTATTTTATGATCGGTTTTACTGTTATTGTGAAAACATAAAGACACTATAGTGATTCAGGGTTTCAACTATGGTCTAACAAATATCAGCTTACGCTTATATTTAAAGTTATTATTTTACAATAGAGTTTTGATCGTGATTTGTTGAGAGATTTGTTCATTCAGTTCCCATCCCACGAGACGAGAATCACTTATAAAACGATCTATACTAAAAGCTACGTAGAATTTTCCGGTAAAGGAAAATTGAATTTCCAAGTGTACCCAAACTTATGGATGTACGCGAAGTGGAAATAATGAAACGAATTGGATATTAGATCGTTGACATAGACACAAATTGCGGAAACTCATCACGTCGCTTAAACCAGATAAGTCCGACAACTAATCCAGGTATCCGGACTCGAGTTATTACATATATATATATATGTTCAGTCGTGCAGGAATAATACAGGATTCGAATCATTTAAGCTCGACAATAGGCTGTTAAAGGTGCGGTTACAACTTTACTTTGCGACACAACACTGAATAACACAGGGAATAACATACTCAAAATGAAATGAATAACATACTCAAAATGAAAATAACAAAATATTTGTTAAATTTTGTTCAGTTTGTTGTTTTATTCAAAGATTTTAAAATATAATAACGCTATAAATTATCGTCGGCATAAAGTGTTAGCCTGCTAAATCCATTGCTCTTGTTCTTCATTGTAATCACTCAGATTGTCAGAAAATTTATCTAAATGACTGGGAAAATAATGTAACTTGGTACTCATATTAGTTTTTCAAAATTCTAAAGCATTTTGTCAACGATCTATATTGCTAATATTGTTCAGCTTGGTGATTTCCCAAAAATGTTTCGATAACGGATACAAAGCTTGTCCATGCTTCCAGTTCAACCTAAGTCATTTTGTGGTCCATTAAAGATACCGGCTTCTAATTTTTCTGTACTGAGGCCAGGGAATGATTAATAAATATATTTGGAACAAACGCCATTCTTATATAAAGCTTTCGCAAACTGTTTAATAAGCCCAAATTTGTTATGTAGTGGTGGAAGAATTATTTGTTTTCGACTTATCAACGATGTTAGCTTTTTTGAAAGTTTTTGAAAATTTTGAAAGTGAAAGAAAGTAAGTTCACTATTTTTATTAAGAGAACTAACATGTCTACGATACCGTACTTGAAACTTTGATTAATTACTGTGATTCTTCCTGTATAGTAATGGTAGAGTTCTTAATTACATGAGAGTAATTATTGCAAGCCATTAACGAAATGACTATTCTAAATAGCTTTTCGAAACTGCTCGCTTATTCTAGTAACAGAGAAACACGACAGAAGGCATGTTTTATTTATGAAGAGTGGAACTGTAGAAGTTTACTGGAAGATGGTAAAACTTGCAAAACCAGCCAGCGGCGGTTATAAATCCTGTAAAGTGATACCGTTCATTTGGCTGGAAGAAAAATAGACACAACGCCGTGTCGCAGCAGCGCAGAATTATATGGAGATAGCGCAAAAATAACGCAGACCAGACGCCGTTGGCTGTTTTAAAACTAGGTTAAGACCCTAGCGGAAATAATGTAATATTTAGATTTCGCAAAAGTGATGCACGGACAAGATTTTATGACAAATTGATTTGAGAATCTTTCAGAAAACTTCAAATCACACTATCATTCTCAAATCAACTTCTTTTGACGATATTCTCCCTCCACAAAATTCTGTTTTGCAAGTCGCGACGAAAATCGAAATAGAATTACTTAAATCCTACCTTACTGTGTCTTCTCGTCTCCAAACGATGGATGTCATCTATGGGACCTACCTTGCACACGATGTCTTCACCCCAGCAAGTTGTCTTTCCATCAGGATCCTCCTCCACGTCAGCTGTCCGTCTCCCTCGCACATCCACGGCTGGCACTCAAAACTGCACATGAAAAGTACAACCCCAAGGGCCATCTGACTGCACTGCACTCACACTTCACGAGAACATAACGGCCGTGGTCCATCTGCAACAATAATACGACCAAATATAGCAAATGCAAAACAACGGCACAAACAAAACATATGTAGGGTCACTGGAGGATAAACTATTATTTCTAGGGTTACCAAATATGAAAGAGTTTAAAACGGCTTATAATTATTAGTTTAAGTATAGAAAATATGCACACAAAAAACGGAAAACTTGGCTCTATAACCAGAGAATTTTAAGTAGTACAAGATAAGTACTTTCAAAACCAAAATACTTAATATTTACGAAAAATCGATGGGATATGCTGTTATCAGTTTGTGCAAAATTGGTTCCCTGCTAAAACGCATGTCACAATAGACATTTCAGATTGTCAGATTATTCAATCCGATTCGTTGTACTGTGTGGGCGCTATCGTGTTTACAAACGAACACACACTCGCACAAATACACACACTCACTTATCAAACATTATTTCAATGGGTTTAGGGGACAAAAGCTGCCAAAAGCCGCTAAAATTTCGATTTTTTACTGATTTATTGTGATAAAGAGTACTAGACAGAAGGCATAAAGCTTACATATTTATTTTGGCTCTGTTCTAAACTCATATACTCATGCTTACATGTTTCAAGCCTCTTTATATGTTATTATTTCCTGTGTAACCATATAAATTAGTTTCACAGCAATCTATTTAGCTACTAAGAAAATAAACAATATACATAAACATCTGTCTATTTTTAGAATGAATCTAGATTTTTCTAAATTTGTTTTTCTCTCTCCAGCTGTGCACTGCTTTTAAGGCCGTTAAGTGTATATTCCTGTTCCGCTGCATCTATCTAAACGTAAAAAAGTCGATGATAACATGTCGATCCATCTATGTCGGGTCAATCGAATTATCCAAAAATAGTTCTGGAACGCCAAATTGCCGGTATACATTCCGAGGAGGAGAAACAGTAATTGGAACAAGATTTACCTTCCCTTTTGTCTGAGTGCTCCCAACCACCTTAATGTAATTAGTTGGTGCGTTCTTATGTAGCGCTATTTCAAGCGTTAGATGTGTGTAGACTATTTCGGGACAATATTTATATAAGGAGTTTCCATCAAAGTTATATTTATTCTATATGTAGTGAGTAAGCCAGATGTAAAACCAAATGTAGAGAGTAAACGGTGAAATGTAAAGTTTAACTGATAAGAGCTAGGAAAATTGCATGGCATTTAATACTAGTAGTAAATATTCAGTCTAAAAGGTACAAAGTTTCTTTATAAAACTCTCGATCTTGTCGAGAAACCCCCTAATTAAATAAAAGTTAACGTTATCACCTCCCTAATATATTTACCAAGCCGTATCCGTGTGCGCTCGCCCAGGCAACAAGTAAATATTTGCCCTGCTGTAAAACATGATAAACGAGCTACTTAACGCGCGAAAGAATGCGAATTTTCTCAACCCGAGTCTCGCGCTGGCGCTGGGGCCGCTTCGCAAATTTCTCCGATAAGTGTTGTAGCCATAGCGCCTTCGTGTCTCCGAAATAACGCGGGCCGAATGATTTATTTGCGGGTATTTGTCAAAATACGAGCGACCGACCGTATTGAGATTTATTATTACTGCCTCGGAGAGCTTTTGCGATGTTACCCGCTCCCCATACCCACAACGCTTAAGCCACACGCATTATGAAGTGCTTAAAGAAACATGCTCATCTGCTAAAGAAAGGGTCGTCTGAGTAGATTTGTTCCAGATTATATTTGCCTTATATAACTTATATTCGAAATTGATAGAGGAATAATGCTTTGTTTGTAATCAACAAACATCAATTTGCAACAAAGATCTGTAATGAGTAGTATATAAATCGTCATAACTTTCGAACCGTTTAAGATACAGAAAATCCAACCACACCAATCGAATCAGCGTGAAAAACAACACGCAAATTTGCATGGAAGCAGGCTCCATCTTTAATTGCTTCTGAGTTATGTCAAAATATCTATCTTGTATATAAAACGTCATAACTTTCGAACCCCTTAAGATACAGAAAATCCAACTACACCATTCGAATCAGCGTGAAAAACTACACGCAAATTTGCATAGAACCAAGCTCTATCTTTAATACCTTCCGAGTTATGTTATAATATCCATCTTGTATATAAAACGTCATAACTTTCGAACCCCTTAAGATACAGAAAATCCAACTACACCATTCGAATCAGCGTGAAAAACTACACGCAAATTTGCATAGAACCAAGCTCTATCTTTAATACCTTCCGAGTTATGTTATAATATCCATCTTGTATATAAAACGTCATAACTTTCGAACCCCTTAAGATACAGAAAATCCAACTACACCATTCGAATCAGCGTGAAAAACTACACGCAAATTTGCATAGAACCAAGCTCTATCTTTAATACCTTCCGAGTTATGTTATAATATCCATCTTGTATATAAAACGTCATAACTTTCGAACCCCTTAAGATACAGAAAATCCAACTACACCATTCGAATCAGCGTGAAAAACTACACGCAAATTTGCATAGAACCAAGCTCTATCTTTAATACCTTCCGAGTTATGTTATAATATCCATCTTGGATATAAAACGTCATAACTTTCGCACCCCTTAAGATACAGAAAATCCAACTACACCATTCGAATCAGCGTGAAAAACTACAAGCAAATTTGCATAGAACCAAGCTCTATCTTTAATACCTTCCGAGTTATGTTATAATATCCATCTTGTATATAAAACGTCATAACTTTCGAACCCCTTAAGATACAGAAAATCCAACTACACCATTCGAATCAGCGTGCAAAACTTCATGCAAAGTTGCATGGAAGCAGGCTCTATCTTTAATAGCTTCCGAGTTATGTCAACATATCTATCTTGTATATAAAACGTCATAACTTTCGAACCGTTTAAGATACAGAAAACTGACGAAATAAACATAAAATGGTGGTATTATTCTTTCAAAAATGACTGAAACGTCTACGATCCAATTATTATACAGCAGTACATCTCCACCATTATAGAGTAAGTCTCCATTCTATCTAACAAGCTCAAATTTGCATATAATGTCGACCAGTTACGCCGCCGTTGGGTACTAATTTCATTTTGGTGTCGGCGTTGTCAACAGCCCGCAGATGGATATCGTTTCGGATCCATCACGGTGGATTATTTAGATTGGACGTTGAATTTGAGCGAGGTAGTTAGGGGTATGGACGGCTTCATTTATATGGTAAACAAGCGTTCAATAAATATGCTACGCGCGGTTAAATAAACGATCACGATGAGGTGATCTTCAGGTAAAAGTAAATCGTTTAATTTAAGACCGCGCCGGAATTTGTGGGTGTTTTATGGCAAAACAGACAAGAACCACGTCTGTGGTGCTTTATACTCACCAACCAGACAGGTGTAATCAATCTTTTATCCTCCATTGTTAGTACGCCAGCTTTTTATAAAATCACTTTAAAAAATCTCTTAAAATGTATCTGATAAATTACTTGTACAGTAAAATTTAAATGCAAAATGACATAATATCTTAACCTCACGTGGGGCGAGTGGCTCTAGCGGTAGTGTGCTGCTCTCCTGCTAGGAAGTCTTGGGTTCAAATCCAGGCATCAGCTGAAGATCCTCGTCCCACCGCCTTTCGCAAGAGGCGTAAAACCGTGGGTGCCGGCAACCAGTTGAACACCTCTGGTTGTCGTTATCAAACAGTATGTAAAAATGGGTAAGCACAAAGGGCCAAGAATTGGCCTAGGTGCAGCGGAATAAACCGCACCCAAAACAACTACAACAATCTTTTAACCTCACAAATTATTCATTTATCGTAATGGCAAGTTTACAACTTAAAGGTCAGAAAACATTGATTATTGTGTAGGTGCTTAAATATTTAACTTAAACAAGAATGAAACTTAATTTCTCTAGATTGCAATCAAACCATAACGAAAATTTGTCGCGAATGTGTCGCGTGACTAAGCGTCGACACTATCATAGTCTGATCAATTAAAGAAGTATTTCCCAATGAAAACCCCTCGACGAGATGGCCTTAGATATCAACTTGTGTCATGGTCACTTTCCATCAGGCACGCCGATAGATTTTGTGGCTGATTATTATAATTTATATAACCGTGACACTTATTCTGTTGTACCAAATATTTTGTATGTGTGCATGTGTAGGTATATGCGTGTGTGTGGGTATGTTTGTCTGTGAACACGATAGCGCCCAAACGATACAACGGACCGGGCTGAAACTTGGTATACTTATTTAGAATTACCAGTGGACGAACTGGATTGTTCTTGGCCACAATCTGACAAGCGGAAATGGCAAATGTTAAATGCGTTTATCTTTCTTCTACCTATACTAATTACGAACTTTCAAGTGTAGGGCGCGTTCAACGGAATCGCCCATTTTGGCCGACATTTGCGATCGAGTAGCTGCAAAATTGGGCTTTTCGATATTACTTTTGACGCTCGAATTGAAAAAAGGACACAATTCCGCGTGGACTGCGCGATATTTTGTAAATTAAATGCGTCAATTTTGAAAAAAATCACGTTTTTGCACCTCTTCGGGTGGCGAACCTCGAGAAAATGTCACGTGACGTCTAGAAATTCCGACAAGCGGATCGATGAACATCAAAAATTTACATTTTTTATCCGTTCCTGCCGACCTTATAAAAGCCGCTCGCTCTCATGTCTTACGATAAGATCCCTCTAAATACCCTTCGCAAAGAGTTTTGAGCAAAAAAACGGCCTTAAAAACAATTTTCGATCCAAAAAATCGATTTTTGTCGACCCGTGTTTTGCTGCTATTACCACAATAACGTCAAACCTGAAACGCCCCCTGCCGGACATTCGTAACAACAGTAACAGATAGCAGATAACCTAAAATGTATCCTAAAATGTCCATATTGCGAATGTGGACAGGTGGGAAGCCTTAACCACATATTTCAAGAATGCCCAATAACTAAAATCGAAAATTTTGACATATACACAGAGCTAGTGTATACTAATTTACAGATCATTGGGATGAGTGCTTTAGGCGCTATAAGCGTTTATAGAAGTAGTTTGACAGAATCCACCGCCTTCATCGCTGTGTTGCAAATTGTCAAATTTTGACGAACGTCAGTGCCACTGACATGACATAACATATCAGTGTAACAAATGTTATTATGTCATAGAAACTGACGTTAGGTATGGTCCAGGGTGACTGTGGCTGGAAATGTATTGTTATATGCGAAAAACTAATGGTACCATTAATAGGAATGTATCCACATAATTTATTTTGATTACAGGTAGCAGAATAGACAATACATGATTAGAAGAAAAAGGTTTCAACTGCAGATTAGCCGTTATGGAGAAGAATAGTTAAATTTTATATGAAGTGACGAAACTAAATATCTAAAGTGTGATAAAACAGTCATTATTATATTGAAATTCTTAGTGTCAGGTGTTATTTCGAAGGGAATGTACCCCCATCATGCAGGTGAGTACTCTTTTGTTAATAACTTGAGATATAAAACCATTGCTGAAACCATGAATCGACATGATCTTTAAAATTTTGGTCACGGGATTTCGCTTAAACATGCCTAAAAATTCGAAAAAACAAACGGACATTTTCAAATTAGTAACCGTCGATGCACAGATTGATTCCAAAGTTGCGTTTGAGCAGATCTGTTTACTGCAAATGACAGAGGCCTGCTTTTAGTCTCAAATTTACGGCGTTTCGCATAAATAATCTCGTCCAAATATTGATACTGACGGCGGCTAAAACATTTATGGGCGCCTACATTCGCTGGTTTGCTGCATGTTCAGTCATTCTACTGTAATGTGCAATGTATAGGTGGACGAACATTTATTGTTCCCTATGGAGATTTTTGAATTTCGAAATCGACAATTACTACGAAAATTGCGTCGTTTCATATCGAAATTATTAGGTAAATGTTTTTGTTGTTATTGTACACTAAATATAAAGTTTCTTCGTCCTAAAAGTGAGTTGCGCCAGAAATATACATACAACTATCAAGTATCTATTTATAACTACTTTGATATTGTCATTATTTCAATATTAACGTTCATAATAGAATTTTATTCAACGGTTTTAGGAGATTTCCTGCACTAAATGACTAACGTTTCTGGAATCCGATTGTCCGCGGATTCTGTCTGTTGTTAATATTGACAATAACAATTCTATTTTACGGCTGCTGCGGATGGTTTTATTCCAACGAACGTTTAAAATATCTCTGAATGTAAACAATTTCCCAATCGGCGAGAGATATTTATTGTCTTTTTTATGTATATCGGCGAATTGACGCGTTCCGCAATTTTAAACACCAAAATAATGTGATGTCTTGTATTATTCGATCCTATATAATATAGTCAAGTTCTGAAATTTAGCAACAAATTTCATAGTTAAAACATCACAGTAGTTAATTTAGTTACTCTAAACTACCCCGTTTTCAAAAATGTTTTCTTTATCTATAAAAAGTCGATCTTGTGGTGGGTACAGCAGGTTGATTTCGACAATGAATTATAATTATTATTTGATCAGTAACGTCGATGTTAGTTTTAATTAATGATTCGTTTACTGTGTTAAATTTTATTGATTGATTGACTAAATTGAATGGAAATTTAATCAGAATAATTCTTCGTGTCCAGCACAAAAGATTTATCAACGAAATTTCTACCACATACGAAACGTGTTCCACATTCTAACAACCCTCTCCCAACCCCTTCCACTTCGCGAGACCAAGCCACCAGATCGTTTTATTATAACAGCATCCTTTAAAAATTTAATGGAATATCCTGGGTGCCTTTGTTTTCTGCGACGTCCTTTGTCCTTTACTCCTTCTACACTTCCTCAAGCATTTTGCCTTTTATCTTTTGGGTCGGTTACCCTTCGGGGTTGATCGTTTTTTATTCGGTTCTGGAGAGTCGTATATCGCGGGTAGCGACCGGAATGTAAATTTCTTCTAATTATTTTTATATCCGTCGAAGACTAGACTGTGGATTGCGGGCCGCAATGCGGCAATCTCTGAAATGTCACGCTATATGGTATACAGCCATACGAACGTTTCATACGAACAGTTTGCGGTCGCCTGTCGTGTGAGAAGACATTGATGTGTATATAAAAATGTAAGTTAATAATAATAGTTTCATTATTTTTTTGATTTTTACGATAACTGAAGTGTAATTTTGGATTTTTCTCCCTATACACCATACAGCGGCATTCCGGAACCTAATTCAACGTTAATTTTCACTTTGGTATACAGAGAGAACTATATTCTTGGATATCAAGAAAAATTATTCTTGCGTATATAGTATAGCATGAAAGAGGATATTTTTTCTATCCAAATAATATTTTATTGTAATAAGAATTTCAGTATATGTTCTAGTTATTTCAACGGCTAGTTATTCTTCCGGTTTAAGAGTTTAGTATGTTTATGTTGAGTATATTTTGCTCGGACGAAGAAAATGTTATTTTTCTACATATAAAAAGAGTAAGAGGTTCGTTTTACAACAAAAATATTTTGTTGGGTGAAAAATATACATGCTTCAACGAACAAACAGTTTCTTGACCCAAAAGTGTACGTACGTATCGCTTAAAACAGACGTAATTCCTTTCAAGCAGTTCCTTCATACTTAAAACAAGAAAACGAAATACTTGCAACATCAAGAAAACTATATTCTTACTCTGAGAATTTTGTATTTTACTTAAATTAACCAAATGATCTTTCTGCGAATATAGAAATAAGTGATATTCTTCACTCAAAGATATTACAACCTGAGTAAAAATTATATCCCGTTGAAACTAATTTAAAAACATTGGTGCAAATGAAATACGAGTCATAAATAAATAAATTTCATGCGAAAAAAAATACGTAGCTGACTGTTTTCGCTTCGCCAGTGCTGGTAGCTGAAAAATCCAGATGAATCTTTGATGCCACGCAATTCGCACGATACCCAAGTGGTACCAGTTAAACAAATTGAATTTACTCCGCCTACATAGTCGGAAAACACACAATGGGCAAAAAGACGCACACTCAAAGCGGCGCGGCGCTGGCGTTGGTGCTTTTATTATCCAGCGTCCGTACCCGTGGGTGCATTTTTAAAAATTCAATTTACGCTTAAATGAGATACGTCATTGGATACAATTGTTGATAGAATTGCTTATACGTTTTCTTTGAGTCGCTAAAATCTCTCTTTGAGGGAAATTTTAAGGCACATTAATAATAATTGGTTATATTAAATTACTTGAAAATGTACTCTATAGATAGCTGGAAGGTTACAGGTTATGACCCGCTTTCAGGCGCACCCTTTCAGACCTACCTGAAACCTGAAATCACAACGATGTCCCGGCATAGTCTAGCCTTAAACTAATTAAAGATAATATCAATGTTTGACCTATTCAAATTAATTTGGCCGGTACTGCAAATGTCCAGACCTAAAACTGGTTCCACCTGCTACACTAGATCGCGATAATTCTAATGCAAACGGTATACGCCGGAAAATTTGCATATTAAATGATAACTAGTCTCTCGTAACATTGTTTTTGGTGCAAGTCCAATTTCTGGACTAGCACCAAAAACTAGGCCACGGAATTCGTATTAATATTTGAAAGTTTGACATTCTATTTCAATATTTGGGATAACTAGACCTGCCTAAAAACTATTAAAGACAGTTATGTTAGAGAGCAGGGTGGCCTGTAGAACCTATTGATACAAAAACCTCAAAAAATGGCACTTTTGCTTTATAACTCTTCAATTCTTTTGCTTACAAAATTAGCCAAATTACAATGTAAACCAGTATTATTCTGTTCTAGAAAATCTCAATCTGATACCTGTATAAATAGGTCAGAACGGAGTCCTTTGAAGGACTGCGCGAACCTATTTTCTGAGATAAAACCTCCTCCTGTGTCTATAGGAGAAGACGGGAGCCACAAAATGTGATGTCAAGTGGGTATATTGGTCCCGGAATACTCACTACAGAGCTTAGGGCGGTCTTTACTCTTTATACGAGAAAAAGCCGCGCTTTGACATAGAAACGCTTTGTCGCAAAATGCTCTCTTCGCCGAGTGGAACGACGACATAATGTTTACAACCAACGCGTCGTTATGTTTTGCTTGTTTTTTTTTTTACTTGTAAGTATAATTAAAAATAGAACAAGGAAATAAAATCAACGGTATTTGATTACATTACAAGAGCTAGTACTATAGCCATACAGTTATTATGCTTCAAAGTTGTTTATTGTGTAAGTGTCCCCTGAAAATACGATTGAATATATTTCGTGTAGAACAGAACATAACTTTGAAACAATAATACTGTGTCTATAATGAGTTAAACACATTGTTTCAGTGAGTTAATTTCCGGCAGTATTGACTTTGTGCAAACCTCGTGAAACAGTTTATTTTAACTCGCCGACAAAGGAAGCTCTAAATTGCTTAATAGTCCATAAAATTGGCCGTTTAACGCCTCCCCAAACCCTAATTTAAGACTAGACAGAAATACATCAATAGACTTTTCTCTCAACACCATGAGTAATAATTTTGATATTCGCGATACCATAATCAATAGTAATTTGTATAACAGCTTATTCGACAATCGATAGAGGGAATAATACATATTTTCTGATTAATTGCATATACATTATCTGATGGAATAATATATTATCGTATGCAATAATGAAAGGGGTAATGATTATAAATTCTGTATAGAGTTGTGATGGCAATTAGAGATGATTTAGTATGAAATGAGATTTTAGTGGAATAAAGGATTCGTTTATGTTTTATTTGATCAGGAAAACGTTACTTTAATAAATGTTTGAGACGATTTAATGAGAACAAGCCAGGAGGGCTGATCGAACGTCTTAATACTCTGGAAACTCTGGAATGGTATTCGTTTGTTTGCAATAAATCCTTGTGGACGTCAGAGGAACGATTTATTTATTTATAGATTTTGCTTTGTGGGAATTTACTTTCAAAGGAATCCTGCATCTGCTTTCAGGTTATCGTTATCTAAATATTTCTTGTATGGTTTGATATTTTCCTCAAAAAAAATCTTACATAAACGATAACCTGATACACTAGACTGAAATATGAATATATATTTCCGACTACATCGTTGGTACAATGAAATGTCTAAACACTCTAACACTTTTGCAATTATTCTATTCTGTAAAACCACAGCCACTCTGGACCCAACCTAACATCAGTTTCTATGAAATAATGACATTTTTTTTACTGACGAAGGCTGTGGATGCTGTCAAACTGTTTCTATAAACTTTTATACCACCTAAACCGTTCATCCCACTGATTTGTATAGTGGGATGAACGGTATACAAATTACCGTTCATTCCACTATACGTATACAAATTTACAGAATAGTCAGATGAACGGTTTAGGCGCTATATGCCTTCATATAAGCAGTCTGACAGTACCCACAGCCTCATCGCTATGGTTGTGAATTGGCAAATATTAGTGACCACTGACATTAGGTTGGAATATATGTAGAGTGGCTGTCTGTTCGTGATATTGGAGAATTGCAGAAGGTTTAGTTTAGACGCTTCAGTGTGTCAAAAGGTTGGGTGGTGACCACCGTGAGGTCTCAAAATGTTAAAATTATTATTTTCTAACAAAATTTAACAATAAAACATCCCCCAAGTTCTGTATTTAAGTAATAAACCATCAGTGAGATCGTGGTGAAGCAAAAATACCACCTGGCGTCGCAAATAAGAACAAACACTGTCAAAACACCGCGCTGAAGTGAAATCTATGCCTATTATTCAATTCCCCTAAGCCAGAAAGAAACAGACGCTAAGCCTGTAGCGGCACATCACAAAAATAACCGCACACCAGAAAATTTCAAGCAAAACTCAAGAAAATCTGACTTACCGGAGACCACAGCGTCTCAAAATTGCTTCTGGATCATTCACGACAATTTGGTGCACAGAACACGCGCGAAGAGTCGGTGGAAATCGGCGAAAATTCGCGAAAATTCGCGAAAAATCGATGAGGAATCATTGATAACTTCGACCAACGCTGCACTGTTATCACGGCTAGTTTTTCGAATGTCGATGCGCGGGCAGCCATCGGTCGGGACGCGGTGTGATCTATATTAATCAAATAACCAGATAGATGTATATCGTGAGTAAGAATGAAGGGCCTTAGGAGTGGTAAACGTGGTAAAAATTTAAATATAAATACGAATGTGAACATCGGCATAAATGTACATACATTTTCTCCATATCTGTATAATTAGAGTTTTCCAAGCGAGATATGGTGGTGATTAATGTCTGCAATCAGCCTGTGGGCAACCACTTTCTGGTATGGAAATACTCTTTCCCAATTTTAATATTCATGACGAGCGTCAACGTTCTCAAAATTAAAAATCCGCTAAGTCGCGTCCGCGGAACGTTGCCCCACAAGCCACGTAAAAAAATATGACTACACGAGCAAAATGAATTCACCTAATCGCATTTTTAAGGGACGTAACGGCACCGTTATTCTGTGGTAAACTCACTCCGGAACAGCTCGGCAGTAAATATTTTGTTATGAAGTTATTTACGTAAGCCACGACGAAAAAGTCGTATTTTTCACTCGCTAAGGCTTTATTTTTTACGAATTGTGTACTTAGTTAAAATAATTAGTACCAAAAATTGATGATAAAAATTACAAAGAAAAATTAAATATTATTATTATTTTTTTTGTAGAAAAACTTCTCTAGTGAGAAAGGCAATACCTGATCTGCTTTTATCAGTGACTGATCGTGTTTTAACGAGGTTACCGCGATGGGAAGTTCACCCCCAAAAATGGGGCACACCTTTTCATCACATGCAACCGCTGAAGCAATTACAAAACGGCTCAGCGCGCTTGTTTTTATCCAATTCAACTGGGAAAAGTTGTAACCGAATTTTACCCACGCTCTCTACTCCCCTCGCCGCACCAAACTGCCGACGTTTCTTTTTCAGAGGTGATTAATGCGACCTTTTTCACTCAGCTGTAACATCTGTTGAAGTATATAAGCAACCGCGGATGTGAAGGGAGGAAATATGAAAGTGGATTTGAGTAAAAAGGATTGAGTTAATATTTCATGATTGAATTTGAAAGAATTGTAAATATAATATTCTGTGTGCGTTTGGTTTCTTTTTGATAGGTTTTTGTGCTGGTATTTTATATTAGCTTACTTCTCTGTATCTCAGCATACAGTCAAGAGTCAAATGTAAAGGTTGTCCAATCCTGTATAGTTAGTTTTCAGTTTCATACCCCAATACACGCAGGTATAAATAATCAATGTGTCTATCTAAAGCGTTTAAAATTGTAACTTATAAAACTAAACATCTCCCTTTAACAAACCAGCAACCCATCAACGCTGAAAGCATTTTAATACGCTTTGATAATGAGTTCGATAAATCATAGCCCAGGTTGCATTTTTCTACAAGAAACAAAGATTTATACCCACGATACTAAAAGTATCCGCTCGTCTAAGGGTATTCGCAACTTAACTGTTGGAAAATAGATTGAAAAATAGAGAAATTCTATCTTAATTCCAACCATCAGTAAAGAGGAACGTTTTAAGATATTCAGTTTCGTCCCAGAAGCTGAGAATTCTTGACTAGTCATCAGGTTTCTAATCTTTAGCGTGCGTCTAAGAGGAACTCTGGTTTTATAAAATCGATACTACCGCTTGCTGTACTCAACTAATGAACGTCAAATTCTGGATGATTTATGAAAGGTCTCAAAATCACTGTGGCATGAGTGGTGGAACCAACGTAAGTTGATCGGGGATGTACAAATTTGAAATATTGTATCTCGTGTATAATTAGGTGTAGAGTGTGATGGGGTCCAAACTTTAATAGACTTCGATGTTGGCAATTATTAAGCTGGTATGTTATAGTATAGTGTTTAAGATTTTATAATATTGTTACTTAAAACAATTATGTTTCATTTGAAAGTTATATAGTTATTTAATGAAGGATTATAATTGTTGTTGAAGTTGAAAAAAATCTGGTCGATATTATATGAATGAATTATTTTATGGATCTAAAATTGCATTGCAGCTTTTTTTAAGCTTGAATAGGAAGGAAAGCTTGTGAATTTCGAATATACCTTAATTAGTTTCATCGTTAGTTTTGAAAAGTACTTCATAGGGTAATGATGCTACTGGATATGAAATCTCCGAATTTTTAAGGATATTACTCCAGTACTATACATATTACTCCACTACTATATATATTACTCCAAAACTGTAAAAAGTTAGTGTTAATTTAGACAAATATTGGCTTATTTACGTTCCTACCCAAATAAATATCAATAATAACAAAAAGCAACAATTATTTAAAATTTATTTATTCGAATTTTAACCTCTTTAGACCCAGTGTACAGTACATTGTACACTGATGTACTAATAAGAATGGAGAAGCAATATGATCTGATATTGTAAATACTAAAGCATGTATGATTCAGGTGCTACACCAAGAAAGGAACATCAGCATAACGTGAACGAAGCAGAAAAAGTTGATGACCAGATAACTTTATTTTTTTGTGCTGCTATCACTTAACCGATTTCAATAAAATTTTAGGGGTGTGTAAGCATTCGTAACAGGCCCATATGTATAAAAAAATCTATCATACAATTTAAAAAATATACCATGACGTTGCACGTTTTTTTTGGGACAAGCTGTGTGGTCAAAAATAATTTCCTGAAACGCTCTCTCGTGTGTGTTGTCCAAAAAATTGACTGCGGATGTCAATAGTATAACTGGTGTCATATTAAATGTTTGTGGTTTACATTGACGTTTTGATTTCTTAATTATTACGACTGTATCATTATTGTTAGTGAATGTTAATATTAATTATTATCTTCTAGACACAATGAACATTGTATTGTTTTTATTTCACAAAATATTTTACAGAATTACTCCCTTAAAAAACACTTGAATTTAAATATTTTGTTAATATATAATTTCTGTACCCGTCTAGTAACAACCCGTTGTGTTACCTTGAGTTCTAACATGACAAAACTATCGATTAACAGGCCACCATCTGCGGCAATAAACCACTTTATCGCTTATTAAATAGCCTGTGTTAATATCCCAAAACACCTTAATAAAATATCGATTACCCTATCATAATATAACGGATACAGGTTGCTCTACAATAAAATTGTCTATGACACTATAACACAAAAAGTAACCAGGAATTATTCGCGAAGGTTCAACGTAACCGATTTATCTTTGTGCGTGCAAATCCGGATTTAATTAACATTTTACAAAGCAGTCCCTCTTGCAAACTTTCCACAAGTCACGTCACAATTGCAATAACAGCACGCACGCGAATTCAACTTTATGCATAATATATTGTTCAGATTGTCACGTGTACGTAGCATCTGTTCAAACAGGTGATCAATAACGTTAAGTATTTCTAAAGTATTCTAAAGAACAATAAAAAAATATTGCAAAACTTCCCGGTCAAACATAAACATGTCATGAATTAATAGATTAGAAAATATATCGATTGATTTTGATATTCCCTACCTTGAAAAATAACCAAGACAACCATAAGAAAACACAGGACATTTAAGGGTTAAGTGCACCCCTCAACCCTAGATAAATAAGGTAAGCACGCGATATTGTATGTAAAGACTTCCCACAGCAGCGTCGCAAAAATCCAATACGTTACAGTCGGCCTCTACCACTGCAAGGTTAGCTGCCATGCCATGGGTCAATGTCGACACGATACGAAGCCACCCTTGTCCGATCTACGCCTACATTTAATGGATGTATCCTCCAAATTTTGCTTACCCATCACTCTGAATGCCTCAGAAAGCACGATATGATAGATGAAGCCCTTTATTGCATCAACATAATACGATTCTAAACAGGCAAACAGCGTGATCTGTTATACAGTGTTTGTCCTGAGACGCCCCCCCTGCATTATATACACCCATGGAAAGGAGGAAGGATGGCAATGAAAGAATTATTCATCCGGGAGAAGAAAACAGGATTTTATTAAAAAATTTCCTGCTTTTTATCCACGAGTCGGTTGAGTCTACGTCTTCCTTACATTGAAAGAATCAAAAACAAGTCTTTAAGTATTGGATTTTGGTTTGTTCCCTGCCTATTATTAACAATGTAGGCTCGTGTACAAGGCTCGTCCACAATGTAACGAATACAGCCATAAGCCGGACCTCATAGGTCCGAAGCTTACCGGAGAGCAACTAATTACAACAACATACATAATGGACGAAGCTGTTATATTACGGCTGGGTAAACCATGGGGGGATAACGTGTTGTCGCGGTACTAACACGGCTATAAACTTTAACTTTCTTCCCACATTGGTGCAACTGCACGAGATGGACTAATTGAGGACCGCTGCGCTACAACCATACAACATAACAAAATGCCTTTCGTATAAAACCTTTCGTAATTAAAGAATGTTCCCAAAAATATAGAATATTTCACCGAATTTGTAAGAAATTTGATTTTGGCTGATAAAATGCAGATCCTAGGTTAGGTTGTATACTATGTACACATTTCATCACATTCAGACAACAATTGTGCCAACGATGATGTAGATCGCATCCAATGACGCCTCGTGATAAATGTATGTTCATTTAGCGCCGAACGGCGCTCAGGGGGGTGAAAACGTGGCGGAGGACGAAGGCATCCACACGGGATCGTGACCCAGATTAACAGGAAACACCTGTTTTCTGGAACGCGTTCAAAATAACACGTCGCAGTTCTGAAGGACTCGCGTTTTTGTGTATTGAAAAAAACTATTGGTCGTTCGTGTTATTTTTTAAAGAGTAAGGAATATTGAAGTTTATGTTGCAACACGCTGAGGTTATAGTTATAGCAATATTAAACTACAACAAAATGTTTTTGTTTAAACATAAAATGTAACGTTTAAACTTAATGTACTAGGTACTCAAAATACACCAGGAAAATCGCCTATGCTATTAATAATCGATATAAATCCATTGTAAGTGCAAGGTTTACTTTGACAAGGATTCTTCAGGAGACCTTAGGCGCCTTCTATCACTGTCCATGCCCTTCCGAGTTATTTATATATTCGGACAAGGTCGGTCTAACGGCTCTTTTCAGTTTGTCGATCTGAAACCTGTCCTGACCGTACAGACAAGACAGAGAAAGTATTTCTTTTTATTGGGACATTGCTGACAGGTTGTCAATGTTCCTTCCGCGGTTTTGGTCGCAAAATTATCAACAGAAATTTGTGGTAACGGACGCATAAGGTATCGGATTAAGCTGTCCATACAATCTGTTAGAATAATTAGCATAGATTAAGACGTTAAGGGGATTACTTAACTAAATTAACATAATCTGTTTTGCAGAAACCACTGAGAGAATTGCGTCTGAAGAGATTCTGGTCCGCGGTGAGATCGTCGAACAGCAGCTCGCAGAGTTCACAATGCGAACAAGGAATGGCAGAGTCACCTGTCGAGGAGGCAAAACCGCCCCCCAATTGTTCCCTACCCCTACTTCAGGTAAGAGCCCTCATCCATTAATGAAATATCAAACCGAGTCGCTAAACGTAGCTGTGTCACTTCAAATAATAGACTTGTAAAAACTAATTTAACTAATGAGTTGGAGCGTAGTCGATGTCTTTTAGTCAATTTTTCTAATGTGGTCACTTTGCCCGATCCCTTACGTTCCAATATTTATAGTAGTTCCGTTTAGGATGTTGAAATTTAAGTGAGGTCGTGAATAATTTCGATAAGAGTCAGACCGTAAAATGGATATAAACGCGGCTACGTGTTTTCTACGCGGGCCTTGCTTAATAATTTAACGTTACTCTGTAGGTCTGGCCGAGTTCTGATTCCCCAAGAGGTGAAGCCGACGGTCAGAGCTTCGTTTTCCCGGCTTGTGCAGAGGACGCCACCTCCCAACACTCCATCTGCTGCGAAACCAACAATCAAAATCACCACGATTCAGGGATAGAGTCGTCACAGGTAAAACTTATAAAGCTCTTTTATAAAGCTCATAAAACTTAATTATTTCAAACGATAAAGTAAAGATTTATACACAAAATAAGTAAAATCTAGCTAGTAATTCTTTGAAAATTCCATCTACTAATTCCTGGATATAACTACTGATAGAAGACAGATAAGAATGTGGACGTAACGTTCAAAATGTCACTGATTGCTTAAGAACTTCTCCTCAGGTTTGGGAGTGTGTGGAGTCTTGAAAGTGGTCTTAAAACTTAAAAGCACATTGCAGACAAACTTTAGTCTGCAATGTGCTTCTAAGTTTTTGAATTGGAGCTTACTGCAGTATACCATGCTTGAATTTCTAACAAGGCCATCAGTAACTTCGTAAATATACTATACAGACATAATTTTACGTCCATACACAATGCCAAAAGTGTTGTTTGTATTTTATGTGCATTTCAGAGCATAAAATACTCTACAGCTTTTAGGTCTCCTGTGTTGTATTTTTTACAACCAGAGATAAATTTCAGGTTTTGAAAGCCTCACCTTAACATTATGTTAACAAGAATATACAGGGTAACATAGAACAAACTACAATGCATAGCTATGCTTCTAAATATTTAAGTATTCTAATAAAAGTAAGTTCAGTTTGCACAGTTTCACAGTTTGCAATTAGCAAATTATTCAATTACATTTTTCTAGTTAGTGTAACTAATTAATTTAACCATAATTGCTGCCTGCACAATTATTCCACCTGTTGTTTGGTGTTGCATTAGCTTTACCTTTCCAGTAGCATAATTTATTATAGTGTTGGATGCATTCTCGCTAGAGAGCATCCTTTGTATCACAATTAACAACAAGAGCAGACAGCACCAGCTACCCTGAAGGCGTAAAGAGGTCAGCACTGCATACCACTTGTAATGCCAGACCCTCAAATCGATCTAGACTAGCCGCACTACGGTTGAATTTTAAATGCAATCAAACTAAAAATGCACAACCAATCGAACATGTCTTCCGCGCAGGGAAAATGCTAGAGCACTTAAACATATGTTAGATTATTTTTTATGATTCTGTCTGCCTCTAGAATCTTTAGACTATTGAAACATACCGAATGTTTTGAAACATACGCTTTGTTGAAGATCATAGGTTTATTTCTTCATCTTATCCACGTACAAGACCAAAGGTGAGCCGAAATTTCATCAGTCAACCCCAACAAGGCTGTTTACATAATTTATTTGGCCCAACAATACCATCGAAACAATTTAGGAGCACCGAAATAGACTTCCCGAGTCTACGGTCCACAATATTAACCCTCTAAGACAATTTTCGCCAAGTTGCCAACCCAAAACCAACACGCTTCAGGAATAATACGGTTAGATGTCACCAGAGGGCGTCTCGGAGGTCGCGTCTACACAAAGCCTCACGCAATTCGGATTCATATTCCACAAATATCGTAAATGGACCGAGCAATTTACCTCGTATGTGATTCCTACCATATGACTAGGTAATAGTAGTTGTTATCGGGTTGAGTCCTGAATATATCGCTGATTATATTATTTAATATACGGCGAATTAGATAATTATGCTTGATGTTATACCTATTGGTTAATTTTGTATGATTGGTGGTAGTTTGTCGTTAATGATGATAATAATTAGGGATGTTATAATCGAGTTATTACATTTGAGTAGTTTGTTACCTAGGTCTTTGTTGGTTACTTGGTATTCTGTAAATAGAACAGCTTTTCGCTAGATAACGTTTGACAAATTTTATTCCCCAATTATTTTTGTTTTGGTGCATTTTTATCTTATTTTTCAGGAAATTATACACAAATTCTTCGATACGTTTTCTAGCTAATACAATTTTGCAAATACTGTTAAGGATTTGGTACAATACAGACCTGTGAAAACTATATAACGAAATTCTTAGTCACTAACGATATGTCAAATAATTTAAAAATCACTCACCGAAATATTCAAATAAATTCCTCACAGCATCATATGTACAGTATTTACGTGATTATTTTACTTATTGCGGACCCAAAAAGTCATCATTTGTCAAAGATTTATTTCACCACACAACCACGCACTAAAAAATTTACAAACGCGTAAACAGACATGTTGGATATCTCGGTGCTGAACATGTGGTAATCAGCTGATCGGCCACATCTTTGCTGAAAATGTTGTGTCGCAAATTGGTATTTGTTTTTGTATCTATTTTATAGTACATATTATTATTTAAAATTAAATATAAAATGCGTGTAATAGTAAAATGAAGGTTTTAACATTGCTGTTATAAATAAAGTTTAGACACGTTTGGACAACAACATACAAAGAACGTTGCTTTAAGCACAGCATTAAAAATCGACAGGTTAGTTAATAAGCTGGACTTGACTGAAAGGTCAACGTTGATCGACTTCAGCGATAACAAGGGCCCGCATGCGAAGTGATGGTAGGCTTAGCACTTAGGAAATGGTTTCATGCACGCGAACGTACGGTCTCTGTGTACATATATATCTATGGCGGAATTACGTAATGGTAAATAGCCGCTTCACGGACAGGACATTGTTTCAGCGAACCGGTGGCGGTGTCTGCACGTGGATATACTTCTAATTTACTGAAATTCCGCTCCGTACCGTGTACTGTTCAAGTAGCACGCTGCCGTCATATCGACCAGCCATTGTATTTCGTTAATGGGCTAGTTCTTGTTGTGTAGTGGACAATAGATCACTAACAAAGCTAAACTCTCAGCAAGATGGATCTAGCAAAAAAACCATTATTCTGCTTGATGGTGTCTATAATGTCATAAAGGGTAGCAAAAATCAGAGTTATTCAATGAAGAAATTCGGTTTTGTCTACCTATACTAATTGCGAACTTTCAAGTGTAGGGCGCGTTCAACGGAATCGCCCATTTTTGCCGACATTTGCGATGGAGTAGCTGCAAAACTGGGCTTTTCGATATTACTTTTGGCGCTCGAATTGAAAAAAGGACACAATTCCGCGTGGACTGCGCGATATATAGTAAATTAAATGCGTCAATTTTGAAAAAAAATCACGAATTTGCACCTCTTCGGTTGAAGGCGAACCTCGAGAAAATGTCACGTGACGTCTAGAAATTCTGACAAGCGGATCGATGAATGTCAAAAATTTACATTTTTTATCCGTTCCTGCCGACCTTATAAAAGCCGCTCGCTCTCATGTCTTACGATAAGATCCCTCTAAATACCCTTCGCAAAGAGTTTTGAGCAAAAAAACGGCCTTAAAAACAATTTTCGATCCAAAAAATCGATTTTTGTCGACCCGTGTTTTGCTGCTATTACCACAGTAACGTCAAACCCGAAACGCCCCCTGCCGGACATTCGTAACAACAGTAACAGATAGCAGATAACCTAAAATGTATCCTAAAATGTCCATATTGCGAATGTGGACAGGTGGGAAGCCTTAACCACATATTTCTAGAATGCCCAATAACTAAAATCGAAAATTTTGACTTATACACAGAGCTAGTCTGTCCTAAAGAGGAATCCAATTACTTGATGTTGTTCATTAAGATATTATAGAGATCTACCAGTTGAGGAATTGCCTTTTGCAATAAAAACTTATTTTGCTAGATGTTGTTCATAATGCCATTACTTTTTGTATACATAAAGAACTGATTTCTTTAAAAATGTTGTCTATAAAGATATTAGCTTAATAGAATCCAAAACTACCATAACACAAAGAAGAACTTAAGTCATTCATGGCTCTTTGTTTTTTAGGTTTCCCCGTCCCCAATCGCGTGTTCGACCACCTCGCCAATCTCATCACCAACCCCCAGCATCAGGCGACCAAGTAGTGCCCTGCTCCATCCAGACCACGCAAGATTATTCCGACTCTACCCAGTATCCTCCCCAGACCAAACGTCCGTGGAGGACGTATCAGACCCTCAACATACCCACGGGTCGCCCTCCTCCAGCACAACATCATCCCTAACCTCAGTGGCAGCAGCTGTGGCAGCAACAGGCTCGAGATCAAGTGACCCATCAGACAGTAGAAGAAGATCATCGACCATGACAGCGCGGTACTCGCTGTTCGACGCTCTGGATTTGGAGTATGCGTTGCTGAGAGCAGCCGCAAGGGGCAGTGTTGGGCCCTATTCGTTAAGTGAAAGTTTGCACAAGTTGACTTTCACCCAGAGTTTAGCATTTCCTGCTCTGGCTAGAGGACTGGCTAATAAAAGGAGGAGATCGCAGCAGAATAACAGCACGAGGCCTCTCGATCCGTCGGAGAGTGGTCTGAACACGTTCGCTAAAGTTGTGACTGCGCTGGTGTTGGTGTTGGTTAGTGTTCTAGTGTTTGCCGTCGTTTATAAGTTCGTGAGAACGTGAGGTTTGCTGCTAGCCCCCTGGGGGGCTGGCTATGGCAATCGATTCTTGGTCGCGAAGAACATTTCTGCTTACAAGTATCCAGCGGATGTAACGTGAACCTAAACCTGGTTTCATTGGATGTTACATTGGAATTGAATTGAATTTTGGGAAGAAAAAAAAAACACTGCCTACAGTGGTCGAGGCAGCTCACGAGAAAGAAGTTTGTGATCCTAAACTTAAGATGTTGATGACCTAATAAGAAAAGTATTTTTTTATATCACGAATTAAATTTAAACAAAACTATATCAAGATGTTACACTGGGCATTATTACTATGTAGTAAGAAAAGACGATTATTGCTTTACTGAACTTTTTTTTTATAACTAAAATATCAAAATGTCTCATTGTTTTCTACAAGCTTATATCAACCTGCGGCACCCTTTGACAATTTTGCGAAACCCGTCGTGGGTACGTTGAGTACTACTTTACCGACACTGTGCTGGGATAACCTGCATTATAGATGTTTCAAACTAAGAAGAGCACAGTTGTATATGCAACCAAATATACACAGGCAATTTATAACCCATACACTGGGTATGATTGGTTGCATATACAACTGTGCTCTTCTTCGTTTGAAACTACTCTACCCACACTGTAAATCGATCGAAACGGTACTTTACGAATCAAATGAACATAACCTACATTAGGTTGAGCTTTCACCTCAATATTCTAAAGTACGTATGAATAAAATTATACTAATTAATATAGTTGTTAATGATAACATAACATTTTCAATGTATCAAACTAAATTAATATATTCATTACAATGAAGAGTTGTAAATCAAAAGGGTCTAAGTGCCATTATTATGTTTTTTTTGAGGTTTTTGTCTCAATAGGTTCTACAGACCACCCTCGGTAACAATCAAAAGGATTTATGTCAATATCAATTCAGGTTTTGTCCATAGTAGCTGACGCTTAATTTGGTAAAATACTTAATTTATGATTTCTAAACTTCCGGGAGGAAACCGCGTTATGACGATCAAGTTGTCAACATTTCGCACTTTGTTGCAAGAGGCATCTTCAGGACGTAGCAGTAAGAGAGCTACGATGAGAACAGAAGAGATTCTCTTCGTAGCTCTCTTACTGTTACGTCCTGAAGATGCCTGTTGCGACATGTGTACTAGAGATGGGCTTATTAGTTCTTTTTAATGAACTAGTTTTTCCGGATTAGTTCACAAAAAGGAACTAGTTCAAAGAACTAGTTCTGAAGAACTACTTTGATCCTGAGACATACTACTTCGATAAACGTGTCTTTGTGTGTTCAAGCACGTTTATATCTCGTTCCAAACGAAACTAGGATCTAGTTTGGACAGAATCGATGTCTGCCTTCCCACTTTGTCTTTTTCTTGAAGAATCGTTATATTATTTTGAAAATAAATAATTATTTATAATTATATTGATCGAAGAATCGTTGTCTTATTTTATTTAGGTATATTTCTTAAATATTTATTTAATAAGGCATAAAAGACATATTGCTGCACGTATTTTAGCCTTATTCATATTGCAATTTTAGGTGGAATTGGGGTATTATTTATAAATTATAGTATAACATATACTGGCGAAACTACTATTAACAGTGTAATGCATTATCCAATAGGAAAAAAACTATACTCTAATTATATTTTTGACATCCGCAGTTAGGTAAAGAAACAACTGGCGGGCAGGGTGCTATGTCGCTCGTTTGATGTCGCTACAACTCGTTCACTGAATGGGATATGTTTCACCAAAGCAGGACTTTCGAACTAGATTTCATGTCCCTACAAGCCGTTCACTGAATGAGATATGCATAGAGATATGTTTTAAGCAAAGCAGGTCTTTTGCGAACTAGTTCTTTTTATTTTAAAGAACTAGTTCTTTTGTTCTAAGCCGGGAACCATTCTCTCGGACTAGTTCGTTCACGAACTACCCACCTCTAATGTGTACCAAACATTGACAACTTTATCGTCATTGACGCGGTTTCCTCCCGGAAATCTAGAACTTAGTGATTCGGACCGCGGAAGTCTTATATTTGAAATACACAAATCAAGTATGTTAAAAACATTAATTAGTCGTAAAATAATTAAGGGAAATACTCATTTTGAAATTTTATATAAAGTTTGTCAGTTTCCTCGGTACTTAATATTTGGTACTTGGACCCTTTTGATTTACAACTTGTCAAATATATTCTTGTTACATGACAATCAGTCTGTTAGTAAGTATATTATTATTAAATGTAAATGGTGGATGTTGCACCACACTGCACAACAAATGATATTGTATAATAATCGCTTTGATCTTGTATCTATTCATTTATAAATATGTTGGATATAATTGACAATAAAAATTAAGAAACCAACGATGTTTTGTTTTACTAATATTGGGTAAATTAATAAATATATAGGTATAAAAAATCAATACAAAACATTTTTCGCTATTATATTTCCCTTACGAATTAAATACATAAAATTACAAAAAAATCAAGATAGAAATTTAAAAAAAAATAAAATAAAGAATAGAAAGTAGTCTCCGTGTTTTTTTTTTGTACATTTTCTCACAAGTCAATGAAAACAGAACAGCATTAAAATCTCTATCTACTATAAGGCTGCTTTTTTACAAGCAGATTTCGTCCGCACTTGGCAATTTTGACAAAAAAGTCTTTATTACAGTGTCTTTATTAAGTTAAATGTGCCGTACTGTTTATTCTATGAAAATATTGAACTGTATTAAGCCGATTTGTGTATATTTATTCTATACGCGGATAAAATCTGCCAGTAATGTGTAAAAGCAGACAACTCCCAGCTACTAGAGTGTTGTTGATCCCATTCCAACTAACTTATTTAATAAAATGATTCGTTTTCTTTCCTAATTACTATAAAGGGGTTATTTTCATTATTAGACTATCATTAAACAAGGAAATGCACATCTCTTAAACAAAGAAATGCACACAAAAAGTTTAATCAAATAAATATGATTGGTGTTTCTATGCTTTTTTTTGCATAATATAAAACACAAACAGTCTAAGTCAAATTACGTTGACCAATATGTGCGCTTGCAACCACTAAAGCTTTAATTTTTCTCATTTGTAGCGATTTTAGCTTCAGTTTTTTTTTTTTTTTTTAGTAACTTTCACTACAGTCTATATGGTTCTCTATACATATATAACTTACTTATTTACATTTACTTACTTCTAATGCTATTAAAAGTATGGATTGAATGTATTTAGAGGTATTTTTATTATAAGTGTTTTAAACTGGTTTAAAACGGAACTTCAATCCATATTTTTGGTGTTCCTTTCTTTGAAAATCTACGCTGAAAAAAAGAAATAGTCTTCTTCATGTTATAAAATAATATCGTCTAAAATCTGATAGTTTATTGGATCATTTTTAGGCTTTAGACCTTAAAGGTGTAAAATTTACTCCTTAATATTTTACACCTTAAAGGTGTAAAATAGTACAGAGTATAGGTTTATTTATAGTGGAGAGTATTATGCAATTAACTTCTTGTATATTCAGTATTGAGATATAATAATTTATGGATATTTATCAGATAATGTTATTTAGGCAATTTTGAAACCATTATAATAAATATTAGGTTATCCAGACTGATCATCTCCCATACCTTTTTTTCTAAATTTTTTTTTACGGATCACTCAACAGCATGGTATTTTCGCAGGATTCCTTCATGGAAATCTCGTCTATGATTAAAGGTTGCGTGGACGCGACGCCGTCCATGTCTCCATTGAAAGCGTCGTCCTCACTCCGGTCGCCGTTCGAGCATTCAATGACCGTCTTTTCGTCGGATTTTGAAGTGGGGCTGTCATGTGATTCGTCCTCCTCAGTCACCGTTTCCATTGTGTTCATGCCGCCCATTATCGGCGAAACGGGCACCGTGGGCGGCGTTATTTTCCCTGCTTTTCCCAGCAGATAGTAGGTCATCAGTTGTCCTTTGCCTTTGACCGCCACCAGGCCGCGCTGCTCGAACTGGTAGCCGAAGTGTTGCAGGATCTCGCAGGTCTCCTCTGTTACCTAATCGATTGGATAGGTGGTTAGTTATGGTGGCGTGTAGATGGCGCTGTGCGTTCATATTTACACAAAATGGATTTCCTCGAGAAATTTATTTACCTGAATACATCCGGCTTTCCCAGTGCTTTCCATCCTCGAAGCAACATTGACAGTATTCCCCCAGATGTCGTAATGCGGCTTCCTGGCACCGATGACACCCGCCGTTATCGGTCCATGATTGATGCCCAGCTTGAGGACGAAATGATTGAAACTCTGCTCGTTGATGCTCTGCAGCGCCTTCTTCAGTTCCAAAGCGAATTCGACTAGCAAAGCCAGATGAGCCCATCGGACCGTTATCGGATCGTCAGGCTGAAATGGAGGCCGTCCGTTAATTCAATTACGCCAACCTAATGACCGGCACAATGTCCTGAACGATTCACAGATATCTATTTACCGGAGATGGGCATTCAAAATCGATTTCGCGCCTAATTGTACCGGTTTTCTTTTTGTTTGTTTGAAGCGAGGTGGACTCTTTCCGCGTAAATTAACAATTTTGATGGGAAATGAGATGATTGTAGGTCGAAACATTGACAATCCTCTCACAATCATAAAGAATCAGTACCTGCTCAATCTCTCTTTATCACGAATAAATTCGAATCGCCCGAAAGCATTCACGTAACACTTGGCCCACTAAAATTTTATCTCAGCGACGCTTTTACAGCCAATAAAAGCAAACGCCTCTGGCGTTGCCTGCGGATGAGCACGGGATTCTGCATTTTCCGTTGAACGGCAAAAGCGATCTCTGCTAAGAAGAGATTCGCGACCGAAGCGTTCTGAATTGCGTTATTAAGGACATAATTGCGGAGACTGTCGACTCACATTATGGTAAGGTATTATCTGGACGTCGCATGAGTGAGCTTCGCCGCAAATTGAATCGTTATTATCGATGTTCGCTTCATGTAACAATTAGACGTGCCTCTATGGGTCTGAGGTAAGGTTATGTCGTTTAAAATTGGCAGGTTTATCAAACCGCGTATGTAAAAAACCGCGTGTGTCTTTTAGTTAGAACTAACTTATAATTGCAAAGATTTAAATTTAATAACATTGTTTTTGTGACTCGTATTACTCACCTTTACGTATCTTGTAGGATTTAGGCCGCTGGCTGCCATGTAAGTTGACCCTATTGTCTTTATTTTAATAATATCTTGAAACTGAGGCCACTCCAGTAACTATAACAGACAGACAAATTTTGAAACATAAAAATATACCCAGGGGGTAAAATTTATTCGATACAACACAAATATCCTTGAGTGAAGAATATCACTTGTTTCTATATCTTCAGAAAGATCATTTGGTTGGTTCAAGTAAAATACAAAAGATTTTGAGATTTAGTTTAAAATTCGCTCTCTCGGTTATTAAGTATTAATATTACTAACATAACACGGCTTTTATATGTATGTAATAATAATTTTTTTTCTTCATGGATCCATAGAATTATTCATAGTTTTTAGTGATATTTTGCTTCTATACATTTTTCATTCATTGTAAAGGAAATACAAAAGAAAATCAATGAGTTAGTAAATATTTTATCACTGGCAGTGGATCTTTGAAGCAATGTATTCGATACAAAACCAATATCTTTGAGTGAAGAGTATCACTTGATTCTATATCCGCAGAAAGATCATTTGGTTGGTTCAAGTAAAATATAAAAATCTCAGAGTAAGGATATGATTTTCTTGATGTTCCAAGTATTACGTTTTCTTGTTTTAAGTATGAAGGAACTGCTTGAAAGGAATTACGTCTGTTTTAAGCGATACGTACGTATACTTTTGGGTCAAGAAACTGTTTGTTCGTTGAAGAATGTATATTTTTCACCAAACAAAATATACTTAACATAAACATACCAAACACTTAAACCGGAAGAATAACTAGCCGTCGAAATAACTATGACATAAACTGAAATTCTTATTAGAATAAAATATTATTTGTATAGAAAAAAAATCCTCTTCATGCTGCATTGTATACGCAACAATAATTTCTTTTGATATCCAAGAATAGAGTTCTCTCTGTGTATGAGTCGTAATTGTACCTAAAAAGACAAACAAAAGACGGATCTGCAACATACTGCAACGGAAATCGAAGAACCACCCTCGTTGCTGTTGAATCATACTTTACTAAATGAATAATAATAATAATAATAATAATAATAATAAACTACATCACTAACCGCGTCAAAATCCGATATCACCTCGTTCAAGAACCTCAGGCACTCAAGACCCTGGTTATTAACGGTCTCCTCCGAGTAGAAGTCTGAAACCAACACGTACCATAAAATGTCAGACCCTCCACTAAAGGGCTCTCCCACAGACCCATCCAATTACCTGAGAAATTCGGCATCGACGCAAATAGGACGCCCACCTCGGCATAGCTCTGCGAGTACAATTCGTCGTGTTGCCTTTTCCTATTGCCCATGAAATGTTCGGCCACGTGTGGAGGTAAAATGTTATAGACCAAGGCTTCGTTTCTTCGCCGCATGTCCGAGGCGCACTCTCTTTGAGCTTCCACTTCGGATCTCCAGAGGAATAGGACTCTTGCCACTTGTTCCATCTGGAATGTGTATAATCGTGTAGACAGGAGTGGAAGAAGAAAGGATGGAAAAAAGAAGGTCGAAGAGTGTTAATTATTGTACATAATATGCTTCACTGGTAGGGGAGAAAAGTAAAAGTAGATCCGATGACACCAAAAGAAAATAAGAGAGCAAATATCAACTGATACTTACATGCCGTGCAAGGATGGCAAGAGCTATTGTGGCTGTTAGTAGCAGAGCTGACAGGGTGTATTTTCCATTGATTCGGCTGAAAATTGATGCGGAATATATGTGAGGATTTCTCATAAAATTCTAAGGCAATAAGTACTGAGATAGTAGTACTTTAAAACCAGCTGTTTTTAAGTTTTTTTTAAGTTTAAGTTTTTTTAAACAGCACCTTGAGATATTTTGTTCCAAAGGCATTCTAAGTAGGTTTGATTTGATATGATAGAATTATAGGGGACTTACTACTTCAAACTTAACCATTATTAATCATTGCATAAAACAACAATAATTTTACTAGCTTAATAGCTAACATCACAGAATCAGGTCAAACAAAGAATAAAAAATCTAGTGACGAACAGAAAGAATATATCGTGGTACAAAACGAAGTCCCGTATTGAATGCAAATATCTGAATTGAGAAGTCCACATTGTCGGATATTTACGCGAATGTTTTAGTATTGCGCTGCCGACATAGTACTCGTATCGTACTGGTACCGGCATTGTGTCCTGGCTGAAAGCCAACTAAATAGACACAGAAAGAATATTCCAACTTTTGTTTTATATACGGATATTTAACCGTAGAACAGATACCCAAAGGAATATCACACCGGTAAAAATATCACCTTTGAAAGCGAAAAGTTAACTGTAACTAAAGAACACATCCAATCTTCTAACCAATTTATCATTTCCCTTCCACAAAACAATAGATATGTAAAGTGTGTCTCGTCTTACCTGCTCCAATGTTTCCTTGATTCCTCGCAGTCGAGTGCACCTCCCAATACAATTATGTTGACTACACAGTGTGCTGAAGCCAACAAAATCATGAAGAAGGTCTTCCACGTATACGAGAGCGACGCGGGTAAAGAAGCTGCAATCAGGACGAGAACTGCGAAGTAGCTGAAATAGGACGGGTATAAACAGGTGACGTTCGTGTCCTCGATTGTCATTGTGGAGCAGTTCTGGAACGTCTGATCCAACGGTGCACACGAAATCTGCAATAATGGATACCTCGTATATGCTCAGTTATGGAAATGTGTGCTTTGACCTTCAAAAGTGGTTGAATAAGTAAATGAAGCAGTTAACTTACCGTGTCGATTATATTGAAAGTAGTAAGCACTATTATACAAAATACAGCTACCATTCTTCTAATCCAAAATGATTCGTTGAACCAATCGCCTATGCAAACACATATTCTCTGGAAGAAATAGTTAACAGCATTTAGTTTAAATGATGAAATAATTACCATAAAATATCACAGAAAATAATTATAGTATACGTAACAGCTATTAATTCTATGCACCTCTGGTTACAAATATAATAGTTAATCAATCCTGAAAATTGCATCAGTCTACCTATTGTGGTTTAATCAAAATTTGGTTTTAAAAGAAAGAATTGAAATATTGCCATTTTACATTTTGCGACATTGCAGGCAATATTGATGGGATAAAAATTACTTCTATACAGCTTCGGTTAACAGATAGATTGGTTAATTAATCCTGAAAATTACAACCTTCTACCTATTGTGGTTTAGACAGGGGAACTTGTCAAAATTCGGTTTTAAGAGAAAGAATTGAAACATTGCTAGTTCTTATTTTTTGACATATTGATGGGATAAAAATTACTTCGATACAGCTCTGGTTAACAGATATATTGATTAATCAATCCTGAAAATTACAGCTTACCACATATTTTGTTATGTACCGTATACTGCACAGCGTTCATAGAACAAATGATGCTATATAACTGTGATGCTATATATGTAGATATTTACCTATTTATGCACAAATATATTACGCGAGTTCAAAGGATATGAGATCAAGTGATGTCAACACACATGGAATTCAGTAGACACACCAAGCTTCAAAGCTAACCTGACATCGCTTTCATTTGAACACCCGATACACGCTTGCTGGTTCTCGTGATGAAACCGATTCTGTTATACATTATCCTCTGTTCTTGTTCAAACTTGTTCAAACGTAGCAAATAAATCCGCTAGAGTGATTTTGAAAATAAACCGGTAAAATAGTAGTTTGTAGTAATAATAATAATAATCGTAGTAAAAAAATGTCAAGGACAAGTGAGGCCTCTGACCTACAATGTACATGAAAGACTTGACAAATAAGTGATCAATCACAACCACCATAGCTAAGACCGTGGTATGTTGTCAGTATGCTTTATTGACTAGTTAGTAATGGTCAATTTAAATTAAAATGTCTCAGATACTTACCCCTGGTAAGTATTCACTTATGGTAAGAAGAGGAATTACCATAAGTATGGCATCACCAATAATAAAAGACATCATATTCAATAGTCTCCTGAAACAATTGGTATCAGGTTAGTAATAATTAGTCTTACCTTAACCTGCTTTAGAACCAGCGTATGTTGCCACGTATACATATCGTTCTCGTTACAAGAAAATGCAGACTTTTCTTCATGGTATATCGCAGTGATATTATTTACATTTTTAATTTTTTTTTAAATTTTAAGGAATCTAAAACGATATGTATTCGTGGTATGTTGTCAGTATGCATTCTTACTTTGGTAATATTACAATTTGTGACAAGCCGGCGGCCAATCTGACAACCAGGAACGCCTGAAGTGTGATGCTGGAAAAGCTCTCCGTGTGTTCTTCGTAGGCCTTCTCGACCTCGTGTTCGTTGAAAGCCAGTGAGATAAAATTTGTACTTTTTGCCAACTCCCTGCAATCTCATCATTAGTAACATACATTTCTTTCTTTAAAGATCAATTTTCCGAAGAAGTTTTGGATGCCAAAAAACGGCAAAATCTAATTTTACATTTTAAAACTGACACTATTTTCTACAACCAGAACAGGGATCACATATTTTTGTTGACCTAACATCATTTTTCATAGATCAAGTCATCAAAGTGTTGTGACAGGTCTAAGATTAATTTTATCTATTCATTTGTAGATCAATTGTAGATATTGTCTAGAAATTATGCATAACTTACCTGTGGCCATCTCTATTAACTAATTCCTTCCGCAGTCGCTTCTTGAAATCTTCAGAATCTTGTCGCTGGCGCATAGCTCCTATTTGATTCTGATCCTATATTTAATTATAACTGGTTCAGTTAACGTAATATTTTAGTCGTAAGATCTCGATAATATTTGTTTTAGATTTGTTGCCTCGATTATAACTGACCATGAAAGCACAAGGAATTAAAACAGCAAAAAATAGCAAAATTCTGCTGACCACTCCATAGTTTTTAAGTCATAGTTTAGGGGTTTTTATGTATTGTTATATATGGGTTCACTTACATGTTCTTCTTCTTTTTCCGATGCCAAATCTGCTATCACACAACTATCTTCTTCTGGCATTATTCCTCCACCATTTTGTACTTCTTGGTTGATATCGGACACGAACTGTCGACAAATTAGAACAAACACTACAACAACGTAACAAAATTTGAAGAGGCTAGGCTATAAAATTCTACAAAAACATTTTGATAAGCAATCGTGTAGCTTTAGTAAAAGTAGCTTAATAAAAGTAAGTAAATACTCCAGCAAAAGTAAGAACATTTTACAACAATCGTTTTCTTTTCCGCAAATTTGAAAATACATTTTGCACTTCAAAGGAGAGATAGACAGCACAGTAGCACAGTAATAGAAAAGCTCTCAAAGCGCAGCTTTTAGTTCTTGTTTTTCTTTCGACGATCGGCAGCAACGAGCGCAAGAAACGCTTCTCTTATTTAAAATACTTCAAAGTGGGGCGAGAACTGGGAGATATCCCGAGCTATTAAGTTGCACAAGGTATAATGCTGATGTGTCACTGCACACCTTTTGCAATCCTTGAATTAAGTAAACATGAATTAAGTGGTGAGCAAATTTGTTTAGTTAGTTGAGTTGGATTTCGTCAATTGCAATTTTAGATGTTTTCTTACAGTTCTTAAATCACAGGGAACATTTAACCTCAAAAAATAATAAACGAGACAAAGTTACGGGCCTCGCATATAAAATCAAGGTCTTCGCCCAGCCTAACCGTTCCCAGCTAGACATTCGGCAATCGATAGTGACTTCTCCGCCTGCGGCACTTAACAGAATTAAAGGAGAAGCCTCGACAGGCAATTGGATTGGCCCTGTATACTCTAATTTTGTTTTGGGTACAACGTATATCCACCTTCGATCGCTACTATGATCAATTCTCGTCCTCGGCGAGCACCGAGACCCGACCGAGATAGTTTTCGAGACCGATGGGCGAAAATAGAAATAGGCGACTTACCGGCACCAGGACCCTGACTATAAAGTACGTCTTGAGTCCTGCTATCCTCAAGGATTCGTCACGCTTCTCGCCGAAACCCTGCTCTACTTCGAATTCGCCACTCAAGAAGGATAACGTCGTCGCTGATATATGGACTCTCCTGTGTAAATAAACGCATAATATTTCGGTTAAAAAATTGGTTTTATTACACAGAGGAAAAATATCTTTGAGTGAAGAATATCACTTGTTTCTATATCCGCAGAATGGTCATTTGGTTGGTTCAAGGAAAATATAAAATTCTCTACTTTTGGGACAAAAACTGTTTGTTCGTTGAAGCATGTATATTCTTCAACCAACAGAATATTGTTGTTGATGTAAAACGAACGTCTTATTGTTTTTATTAGAAGAATAAAATTTACTTGGTCAGAGCACAATATACTCAACATAAACATACTAAACTCTTAAACCGGAAGAATAACAAGCCGTTGAAATAACTAAAGTTATACTGAAATTTTTATTACAATAAAATATTATTTGGATAGCAAAAATACCCTCTTCATGCTACACTATATACGCAAGAACATTTTTTCTTGACATCCAATAATAGAGTTCTCGCTGTGTAGACTATTCCACTACAATCCTGGTTTTCCTCGTAATCCTTGTAAGTCACCCATGAAATAAAACACGTATGCATAGATTTAAACAAACAATATACGAACACTCAATATCCTCGAACTTATATAGCGCTGATATGTGGCAAAAGACGCGAGAAACTGTTAGCGCCATCTGTAAAGCAATTGCACAACTTTCTATGTATCTCTCAGAGTAAGAATCTTGGGTCAAGAAACTGCTTTTTCGCTGAAGCATATATATTTTTCGCCCAACGAAATATTTTTGCTGTAAGACGAACGTCTACTTTTTTATTGAAAAATAACTTTTTCTTTGTCAGAGAAAAATATACTTAACATAAACATTCGAATAAAATATTATTTGGATAGAAAAGAATCCTCTTCATGCTACACTGCATACGCAGGCACATTTTTTTCTTGATATCCAAGTTTAGAGTTTTCTTTGTGTAGCAATGGTTGTATGTAATTTGTAATTGTTGTAATTTTTATGTAAATAATTATAACAAGATTTGTTTTGTCCAAAGTCATCAAACAACATGCTATTATTAAGCAAGATTAGAACAAAATTAAACCCTGAATCGTCCATTATCGCGTAAGCTTTATGGCCTATATTGCCGTACATTCCAGAAAATCCCTGGATCAACACGCAAAGAGTCATGTGCAAACTCGTTTCGAAATGCCAATATCATCATTTAATACGCAATAAACTTTTATGATTTTCAGTTAGTACGCGAGTGACCATTTGCGTGCCATTGTGTCATTTCCGCATCTACACAGCGGAATGCCCGTTGACATACTTTTATGACATATTACTTTGACAATGCCAGTAGAAAAGCGCATTTTAACGGCGAAAAACTCTTAATTTTAGATGTAAAAATGATTAATACCACTGTCAATATAACTACCAACAAATCTTCCATTATTTCAATAAAACTGAACTTTATATAAGCGCCGTCTAGAAGCAGAAATCATAGGAAATACCTTACCCAGCCAAGCCAGAGCTTTCCATCTTATTTGCCAGCTCGACATCCTTTGAATATACGTCGAATTGCCATTGCCTCTGTCCGAGCACGCCAGCTAGAACAGCGCCGGTATGAATGCCGACTCTCATATCTACTGGCGAGTTCGTAGTCTGTTGAACATACCTGAAGGCAAAGATATCGGTTATCGAGACAATACTGCATGCTGTAAAGCCAGACGGACAATACAGTGCGCTGTGTTACCGTGTTATAGATGTTTCAAACTAAGAAGAGCACAGTTGTATATGCAACCAAATATATACAGGCAATTTATAAACCATACACTGGGTATGATTGGTTGCATCTACAACTGTGCTCTTCTTATTTTGAAACTACTCTACTACTAATATTGAGTTTTAAACAGACATATAACAGGGTGTTCCAGTAGTGCGATGACGAGAGATGGTACATTTTCTTAAAGATAGTATTAAATCACGGTATTTTGCACGGCTAGATTGTCCCACCTCTGTACAGCGCGGAGAATTCTATCCGTAAAAGCATTGTTTCACATTAGGTGGAGGAGCCGGGACATAAAAAAATATCGCCTTGCAAAGTATACTTTGCGAATTTAATATGGAAGTTGAGTAAAATACCTAGTTAATACCCCAATTACCCAAATAAAATCCAACCTACACCTTGATTGTTTGATCAACGGGCAAAAAAAACTCCTGGTATCGTATCATGTCTCATGTAAAGCAGATATCAGTCATCAAACGCACCGCGTACATACATTCAAAGTAAAGTACGTAGATCAAAAGCGACAACGGGTAGAAATATTCATGGATGGTGACGTTTTTGTTTCATTAATTCGATTCCGATTCAGCATAACTCGTTGAATATGCAAATTCAACCGAAAACCAGTCGGTGTCGGTATTGCCGTGAGCGACAGCTTTTGTAATCCATTTAAGCCGGATCAGTTTGTAAACTGAATACGTGAATTATTCGAAAAGTTTGAACAAAAAACCGCATATTCTTTCACTTGATGTTTAATATTAATCAACAAATTAAACAGATTCCTGCCCAATATAATTTATCGAATTATCAAAAAATTTAATTAGCATGTCCATGTAAAATCTGATAATTATTCTGGGTAATAACTCCTTACGACCCATAAGGCCTGTACAATTAAAGTGTAATATGGTAATATCCACAATTAGCACAAAACTAGCTCGATCTATTGATCGATACGTGTCTGTCTGCAATGTACACACTGTGTTTATCAAGGATTATTACGTGAGACGCGCAGGACATGCACATTTGCCTCACCAAACCTTGAGACCCTCATCCTTCCACGTTCTATTGATTTTGTAATTAATGTATATCATTACATCAAATAGAGTAGAACAATTGACTTACTCGTCAATACCCAGACCACAACTTTAGAGCCTTGAAATGGATATCTAATATTAGAGTTTGATAACTATTAGTAAAAAAAAACTGTTTCATAGCCTGACGCTAAGTCATTCTTCACTTTGTGTGGAAATGTGTTACCTTTATGTAAAAGCATACGTTTGTAACATTATCGATCAATCAAATGTCGGTTTAACATCAGCTTTCCCTTGTTTGCAAATGCAAGGATGTTTGTCCTATGCAGCGGTGTACTGTGTTCATTAATACGCCGTGACTGTATACTGTATACTGTTTGGAGTATAAATTTATACATCGAGTGATTGAAGTGCTTTGAATGATCGAAATTAAATCTACAATGTTTTCTGCATAATATATGTAAAAATCAACAATGCATCTTGACTCGCAAAGAAGTTATTGGAGACTAACAAAATAGCGACATTATATCGGAAAATGAAATATAACTGACCTACTCGGTTCTCCTCTAACAATAATGCTATTTCAAAACATACAGTATATTATCACGCATTTGTAGCAAAACAATTTTAGGAAAGGTATTGAATATCGTATTATCCGAAATGTGTTTACAAAAATGTACGCAGGTATAGCCACATCTGGCATGGTCGAAGTCAAACCAGCAAACAAAAAAATTGTTTTCGTGCAATGTATAGGCCGAGTGGCGAGTATTTCACCGATGAAAAAAGCACTTACACACTACGACTAGGACAGGTTTTTGTCCCACAAGCCAGTGGACGATCGAAAATATGTTATTTTCTATGTATTTTTCTGATTGGTCGGTTATGTCAAATAACCGACCAATCATAAAAATACAATACCTATATGGTATTCGCTTGCGAACAAGCCAAATATCTTTGCTCTCGTACACATTTGTAAAGATTGTTAGGTTTTCAAACAACAAACAATGATGGCTTCAAATATTCATTTCTGAAGAACTTGTGTAAAATTTTGACTTTGCTGAGACCAGCAAAACCGTTGATTTTCCATTATCAATGGAATTCTTATAATCAAATCGTGTCATAAAATTATCATTCCCTGGTAATTCTAAATATGTATACCAAATTTCAGTTTATTGTTCCGTTTGGGCGCTATTGTGTTTACCGACATATACACACACATACATTTTCAAGAAATCACTGCAATCGATTCAGGGGATCCCAAAACGCGTATTTCGACTAAAATCTCGAAATAAGTATAAGCTACAATTAAATATTAAGGATGCAACCGGGCGTAAATAATCTGAATCTCAATCACTCAAACTGTTGCAAAATAGGTGGACGAACCGGACTGAAGGCTTAATTTTACAAGCAGTGATGCTTATCCTACTCCACTGGTTATCCGAACCCCGATTAGAAAATAAATTAAAACAATTAACAGGTTATGCAGTGGCGAATGCATGACAGTGCACAATTCCTGCATACAACATTCGTAAATTACATTTTACACGGTCGACATCCTACTCCACTGTCAGGAGCAGGCACTGA
Source organism: Aphodius granarius (assembly GCA_963971325.1). Classification (NCBI taxonomy): domain Eukaryota; kingdom Metazoa; phylum Arthropoda; class Insecta; order Coleoptera; family Scarabaeidae; genus Aphodius; species Aphodius granarius. The sequence goes on from OZ020225.1 coordinate 30,429,445, forward strand.
TGAGTTCGGAAACTCCTGCAGACGTTTCGAAGTCACGCCAGGCTGCTATTTTCGCCATTCACCGAAAACACGATGAAAATACCCGAGATGAAAAACCTTCTCGCCAAAACCTTACTCGCCACCAAGGGAAAGAAAACAAGCATTCCACGCGTTGATGAATCAGATCAAGCATTATGTAGGAGGGTTTTTTTTTTTTTTTTTCAGGCAATCCTGCTAGGTATTACCTTCCCGAAAGGACGTAGACATGAAATCGATATCCACAATATATGTTATTATTTCAGGCTGGTCGTAACAGTATTGATTCCGTATAGCACTAGGAATTGTCGTATTTTGTTTGATGTGATATTTTATTTCTGTTGCTTAATGGGAAACTCGAAACCTAGTGACAGCTGTCAAAACAGTACAACATATTTCCATTAATGAAATTAATAGAAACCGCGTTATAAACAGAATATTATTTAGTTTTACGCCTTAAATGTTGTTTTAGTGATATCATTAAACATAAGCTATTATTGCATAAAGTTTGCTGTTGAACTTCGGTGGAAGTTAAACTAGAAGCACACAAGGTCTTTTCCTATACTCAGGGAACTGCGAGTTTTGGGTCGAAAGTAAACTTATTTAATATTGAATGCGGGTAGCGCAAAGACCCTTCCGCATTTAAGTAAATTGGAATGTTTACAGCGAACACAAGAATTGCGTATTACGGCCGCTTTTCCCCAACATTCACCAGCAAGGGAAGTATTGAAGGAGGGAAAGGCAAATGTAAATTTAATAATTAAATAGCTGGTATGCGGTAATCCGAAAAAAAGTATTAATTTTCTGAAGATTGAAGTTTATGTAATGAAATTACTTTGACCTAAATAGTGGGTGGGTGGAAAAATATCTGATCTATTTCTGGTCACTTTTTTGACAACTTTCTCAGGAGAGATTGTAAACTTAAACGGTCCGGCTTAAACTGACAATAATACTTGACAACTTACTTGATAGCTTTTACCATAGACAGCCCCATGTGGACACAGAGCACCGCGTGATCGGGTCTCTCTTGTGGTGCTCCGCTAATACAATAATAACAGTCACCGAGGATTTTTATCCTCAGTTGATGATATTTCTGCAAAAAAAAAAACATAAGACCTATTTATTATTATAATGTGTTTTACCTCAGCCAATTTGTCAAATCTAGCAAAGAGTTCGTTGAGCATCTTGACAAGTTCCTGGGCAGAATAGGTCGACGAAATTGCCGTAAATCCAACGATATCGGCGTACAGGATGCTGAAACAGAAGCGGTAACGATATTGGACCTTTCAATATTCATGTATGCACTCCACCGTCGCACTTAAATTCTATCTTGAGGCATATAAAACCACTCTGCCCAAATCGCATGAACAGATATCGATTTTTAACAATCTAATATATTACCAGAGGCATTTTCGATAGAATTCAGGGGCCTCTGAATTCTGGGCCTGAGGTTATAAAGATAGTCGACAAGATGCTGCAAAAATGATAAATGTGACTTTCTAGGAAGGAATGTATGTAAAAATAACATGTAATAATGTATAAAAATGTAAATAACATATATTTTTTATTACGAAGGCGTCGCAACCATAAAATATTTCATATTTGATACCAATTTGTGGGATTTTATTGACTACCTGCCTTGAACCTGACTACGTTAATTTTGAACGCACTGTACACGAGTGTAAATAACATAAGCAAGGCCATGATGACAATAAAATTAGAAATTCTATATTTTAGAAGTGTTTAGTTGAAAAGTCAATGGCTCGATCTATTGATTAGTTATGATTACAATTAGTTATTTACAAAACTTTACCAACTGGTAAAACAGTGAGCGGTCACACTGTTAGCAGCCAGTAGCAAATAGCACGCTAGTAAAACAGCCTAGTGTGACCAGAGCAAAACGACAAAAGCAATTCCCGCCTCGCAGTGAAATTTTGTGTCAATATGATCCCCAGCACGACATATGGTGCCCGTCGCTCGTGCATGGTAAATAACTTTCCGCATACTCGATGCATGTCAAGTAGAAAGCAGCTGCCTCCGATTTTATGGTCTTCTTTTTCCACGTTTCAAACTACAAACTTGATAAAAACCACGCAGTGTTTCGTAATGCATATTTAGTTAGTATAAGACCATCTTCTAACATAATCGCAACAATATTACATAACAATCACTGCAATCGATGTTCAATTTGATAATTATAATTGAGAGTAAATATACGGATTCATTTTAATTAATAAAGCCGCGCAAGGCCCTCAAAAATTAATTGAATCCGTGCTTGTGAAGCGTTCTGATTTGTAACCTCAAAGCATTGTTGATTTGAGCACGAGATGGTATTTCTACCATACACATATTCTGTGTAAATTCAGTCAAATACCCTCTGTGCTCGTAACCGCTCGCTTATTGTAGACGATACGGTACAAGGTGAACTATATCGTATTGGGGCTGGAAAGTGTTTGATTCTACAGAGTACATACCTGACGTTTTCATGTCGACTCATGTAGATTTTCTTAAATTGACTGTCGGCGCGGTCGAGATCTTGGCGCATTTGAACAGCTACGTGTTCTGGAAGCACGGATAATAACAGCCTTTCCTGAAACAAAACGTACTTTGTTCTATCTGGATTCGATTTATTTTCAATTGATTCTACAAAGTGCCCGGTAGATAGGGTAGATACGAAGCCTGTAATCAAGGGTGTATGTATGCCCATGGGGTCTTTACTAATCGCCTAATTAAATTAAATTAAAACCCAGTGACGCAGAAACAGAGAAATAGGGCGTTATATATTTTTTTAATTCAATAATAAAATAATCTTCGATCAGGAATATTGTATTTTATAACTAGAAAGAATTTACTGTAGTTTATTAGTAGAAAGAATTTAATTACCAAAAACCAGGTGTAATAAAACAGCAGGTGTTCTCAATTTATCAACAGCAGGTTTCAATAATAACAGCAGGTAGTTTATATAAGTAATAAACTTGTCTTAGGTCAATAATGTTGTAGTTTTTTACTAGAAATAATGAAATTCCCTAAAACCAGGGGGAATTTGGCACCTCATTATGACTAATGGTACAAAATGTAATGAACAAACTCTATACCTGTTCTGCACTTTGTTCCTCAATAACCAACTTCACTTCCAGAGATTGTCTGGTCTCCAAAAAGGCTCTCCTCTGTTGTTTCTCCTCGACAAAGTACGAAGTTAAACCCAAAGCGTTCGCCGTCAGCAGTAGAATAACATTGGCTGTGTGCTGGAACAAAAATAAAACCCGCATTAATAAAATCCAGTACAAATTCCTATCCTAAAACACAGCATTGTTAAAAACAGTTTCATTCATGCGGTCAGAGGTTCGGAATGTCACCCCAAATTCTCGAAATTTAATTAAACACCGACGAAAGCAGACAGAAAAGGCAAAAGTTCGAAACTTGCAAATTCGGCCAATCTGTCTTCATTTGAATAGCTAATTATGAAATGCCCCTATTTAACCTCTTAGAGCTTGAAATCTTTTTATGTTTATCTTCTCAATCAATCGTCAGCAACTTTCAAGATTAAAGGGCTCCACACAACAGCTTTTGAGGGTTGTTTTCAAATGTCACAATACCACTAGTGATATAATATACGGTCTGTAGTCGATTTCATGTTCGTATATGTACAGCATTGTGTGAGCCACTACAAAATGAACCATGGACAGTTATTACAAACTGTTAATTAGCGGATTAAAATTGAAACGAAACAATTGCGACTGGAGTTTAGTACTCGAAAACGATGTGCGGCATTGTTTGTTCAAACAGGAAATCGATACTGCATTTCCTGTCGTTATACACAAAAATAGAATATTTTGGAAATATTGGGCGTTTTCTTTTTAATAGACAACAAATAAAACCCAATTATACGTACACTGGTTTATTGCAAAAATAAAAACTAGTAAAACAATCCAGTCTAATGGAACAGGTGCCTCATATCCAACAGATCTAGCGCGGATTTTGTACGTGTTGGAAATGTTATTGCAGTAATCATAGAAGCAGCACATGACAAACGCCATTCCGCGTTTCTCGAGTCCTTCCGTGTCCTTTTCAATGGACGGGCATGTCCCCATCATGCAAGAGGCGCGTCGAGTGCTGTCAACAGTGTACTGCGTAACAACACACGAGTTATCCGTAAGATTGTTATTGTCGTTTGTCCTCCTACAAGTGACCGTACTTTGCTCAGAACAATTCTTATCTCGTTCGCTACAATCAAAGCAATAACTGAAGGCGTGTAGCTCACCATCTGGCGATATCATACTGTTTACAGATAGCCCAAGTGTTATTAAACTTATGAGGGACGCTACTCTCATATTGGGGTATATGTTGAAGAAGGGCATCGATGACATTTGTTCTTTATGTGTCAGATTTGACGTTTCGCTACCTTAATTAAAAATTTAGTGACATATAACTTTTTTACGTTCGTTATCATAACGAACGGGTAAACCAAATTTTAACGAATCTCTTAGCAAACCCTCCTAGCAATTATTCCGCTTAGAATTTAGCCTTAAAATCTTCAGAAATTCAGGTGCGTTTAGGGTGCGTATCGGAGGTAATGATAATAGCAATAAAAGCTCGTGTGGCACGAGTTCTACTAGCTGGCTTAATACCCCCCACGTTAATAGGGAAACGAGACGAGGTAAATTAAGACCACCGGGAACCGTACGCTGGATGGTGCGTTTTAATATGAATTATTCAGGACCTTCTTCGTCCTCCATGCGACAAAGAACCGATTAAAAGGCACAGGATCGTCGTATAACGAGGGCAACTGAGTGGGACTCGGTTAACGTTAAGACGCGAAAGGCTAAATTTCTCACTAGGACCGCATTGTTTCCGGTGCTGATTTGTCATTGGGTTTTAATTAAATTATTAATTAAATTGGTACTAACGTTGTGTTCGTGCTTTAGAATGTTTTGCTTAATTTGTAATCACGTTTTCCAATAAATATGGTATTACTGAACAGATGTGTTCAGCAATACCATTTATGTGTTACCTACATATTTGGCGGAGGTGCCGGACCTCAACCGAATTAATTTTCAACACTTTTTAAATTGCTACATACATACTGGTATCCTTAATTCACAAACAATGGTTTTGGCGGTTTCTTCAACAACATTTTACTTAGTCTAAATAAATTTAGTTTACCGCAACTATATTTTTTTTCTTGTAGGCGATTTCCTTGATGTAACATTGGGACAATATCCTTCGAAACGACCCGACCACTTGAGACACACTCGACGAATTGAGACGTGAATATAAAAAACGCCAACGAGACGTTCTCTCAGTTACATGCTCCTTTGTGAAGGATTCATTATCCGGGATGAAAATTAACTCGAGTTTCTTTTGTTGGCGCGGATTGTAGTTAGTCACGATAAGCAGGCACGCAAACTAAAGAACCTTGGCAAACTTTACACGTGTAGCAAAAGTAATCCATCAGCAAGACAATAATAATTCATTATTATCGTTGTTAAGTAACATAGCTAAGATGAACAAATTCTAAAAAAAAGTCACAAGGTCCTATCACTTTCAATTATTTATATTATTCACGGGCATTACCGTTACGTGTGCTTGGTCTAAGAAAATCGATGAGATATGAACTCTTGACCTTCCCCGAGAGACATGGGCGAGATGAGGCGTCCCAAGTTCTTTATAATTAGGGCGCATAGCAAAGTTAAAGAACAGTAATTAAGACGAACTAAAGCTTCAGTTGTGATCTGCTGTCCTCGACAGAATATACTCCAAGTTCACTTTTCGAATTTCCATTGTTACAAAAGCTCAAGAAAGTTTCCTGTTTTGCGGAATAGAATCTTCTTAATTACTTTGGGCAACAAATCGTATTTGCTGGGGGAACAGTCACCTGTGTTTTATTCTGTTAATAGCTTTGTTCGATTGCAGAAGATTGTCAAAAACATGACATCAAAATAACTGATAAGTGGAATTACTTGAGTATGTATACAGCTGGTAAATATAGAATTTAATATTTAATATCAATTGACGTTAATTAAGTTATTATAACGTTGTTCTCCGAGGCAAATGTGGTACAATTTTAAATAGACATTTTGTTGACATGACGATACTAATTGGAGACGTCATGTTTGCTCGCCGGACCGGAAATAAGTGTGGGCGCTCGACTCCCTGGAATCCGTACAACAAATCTATTGAATGCAATCAAGCGTTAAGATCGAACTGTTGACGATTTTATTAATAGACCATCGTTCAATTTTTAGAAAATATCTACTATAACACAAAGAAACAACAAGTTTTTTTTGTGTTATGTTATCATGTTAAGTTATACAGACATTCTGTGCATTAAAACATGGGAAGTGATCTAAGAAGATACGGAACAGGTAAAAGCAGCTTACTGCTGCTATTTTGTATTTAGAACTGAGATTTGGAAAAGCCATAGACACGTTAGATCAGACTATTAAAGTGGATGAAAGGGATATTCTTTGAATTTATATAAATTGTTAACTGATCACCCAACTTCCCGACTACAACGTTGGTACAATGAAATGTCTGAACTCAATTATTCAATTTTGTGAAGCCAGAGCCACTCTGGACCCTACCTAACGTCAGTTTCTTGAATCTAAGCACAGTTCAGCACTAAAAGCAATGTTAAATCATCGAAATATAAGAGAGTTTTAACAAAAACGACAGTTTTTGAGCGTTAGTTTTCCGATGTGACTATTTTTAGCAATCAACTCGTGTAGGTACATTAAAAATATACCGGTGTAGCCTAATAGGGCGATATTTTGGCCTCGTAGAGCAACTATTACGAGCGAATGCATGAAGGGAATCGATCGCCGCTGTTACAAACTAAAAACAAACAAAATCAGCCAACCCGTACCACATGCAGAACGCCCGAAACGGTTCGCTAAACTCGCTGAAACCATTTGCATGTTCCGCAAACGTTCGTTGTCATGTTTCATTCCGCATCTCGCAACCGAGTGAATATATGCATTCTTTCTCGAATGCAGGTTCGCCGGCCTGTTAATTGCATACCAAATTATTGCACCGGAAGTGACGTGGTTTGAATTTATTCCCGTATGAAAAAAAGCATTGATTTTTGGTTTGCGCTAAAATCTACTTTTATACCTCGCGAAGTAAAATCCTCTATATTTCAAGATTTATATTACTGTATCTGCTTACTTAAGGAAGTAAATAATTTAGTATGATTAATATCACTGAGTACTCGAAGGGCCAAATAAGCTTTAAAACCCCTTAGGGGGAGGGAAGTTGGCGGATTTATGATACAAAGCTACGCAATGCGCCGCCCCCACCCCCGTCTCGCGGAATTTCCGTTCTGAACTTGGTAGGGCAGTAAATCAGAGTTAAAGGCTGGCAAAAGAAAAAAAAAGGTATAAGCGGTACACAATTTTACGGGAACGTAAACAGCCCTGGAAATGAATTTGACTCCAGGTCGTTATACGGCTCGCTCTAAATTTCAGCTATATCGCTTCGCCATTAATAAAAAAAAATTCCACGGTAAATAATTGTAGTAATTAGAAGATGATTAAATTTGAAATTTAAACCTTTAGGGGTCTTGGTATTATTTTTATTTTATATTTATTTTTTTTTTCGTCACTCACCTGTTGCATTTGATGTACTTCCGACTTTGACAATCCAATAATCGTCGCGAAATACGATGCACAAGTTCCAACACTCAGTATAACACAGTACCTTAACCTCAAGGGTAAAGTAACGTAGATCAAGTAATCCAAAAGCAACACCCATCCCAAGCTATCGCGTGACGTAACTTCGTTCTTCTTCAAAAACAACGAGACCAGCAACTGCGCGTTCGCCAGATGCCAAGAAACGTGTGGAATCGCTGCCCAGAGAAAACTTTTCTGGAAGCCGAGCTTACACCAAACCAATAGGAAGCAGTTCATCAACAGGAAGCTTCCAATAACCACAAAGATCAGTTTGTCGTGCTCGCTGGGTATGACGAGCATATAGATGTCGAAGAGCAACGCTGTAATGAGGAAGCATTCCAACCCTGATCGCTTCTGCTTCACGCTGTAGCTTTGGTATAGTTTTTCCAGTGATGGGTCCTTGAAAGATGTGAACAAGGAGCAACAGTTTGACTGCATCTTGTCCAAGATTAAGGAGTCTTTCTGATCAGCCATTGTGTGCTGTTGGTTTTCTGTATTCAATAAACTAAATCATTTGATTGAAGTGGTGATTTGGGTCTTGAAAATTTAATATATCCTGGTTTTGGGGAGATCATTTTTCTGGAATGATCTGAAATTAGAAAGAGTATATTCATAAGAGTCTTTACACTTTTCCTATCAAAAAAAAAACCTACTATATAAACTAGGTAGGTTTAAAATCCTATCCAGAAAGATTTAATGCTTTCAGTTCGTTTAATTGTATCGGTCACGCATTTGTGTGGCACATCCCTAGACAATGCACCCTTTAACATGGACGATCCGATAACAATCTAGGTATTATACAATGTGCAGCATAGGATACGCTATTTTAAGCGAATTTAAACTTGTATGTATTTAAAATGCAACTGCACGAGGAACAATATTACATTTCAGCTGCACGGAACGTGCTATCAGTTCCGTGTTACGACCTTTTTGGGGTCACAACTACCCATCAACGCGTCACATTTACATCAACTTGTAGTGGAGGTGCATTAATTTAATCATCAGTTTTTTTTTTTCATATTATCATCTTTTTTGATGAGCTAACGTAGGGAAATGTATTATCGTCGGTTGAAATATCAATTTTGAAAACAATTTTTTATCATAAATCATCTTGACTAGACAAAAGTCGAAACTTTCAGACAACGTAAGTTTTACGTAGTTTTTCGTGTCTTATCATGTATTTTTGTGCACAATCCCTGCACGAAATTATTTAGCAAAAAAGCAAACAAGTTGTTATTTAAGTAATGAAAGTGCCATTTAATAACCGTCAGATTGACAGTTGTTACACATTCATTCAGTTGTAAATATTCTAAACACTGAGAGCTTTCAATACTGGTCAGATTAGTGAAGATTGATTGGTTATTAGACCTTAATTTCATATAGTCATTAGCCTTTTTTGCATCTAGTCATTTCCTAATGAATAATTTTCTACATGTTCCAGCAACAAATTTGATCACGAGCCTTAATCTAAGACAGAAAAAAACAATCCCATTTACTACGTACTTTAAAAATTCCAATCCACCAAAGTTCCCATCGCCTTTCCGTCGCATCGCGAAATATCTAACAAAATTACGCCGCATCGGCACACCGAATTCTAACCCTTCTCAAAGGATAAACGACAAGGTAAAAACGTACCGGGAACAACATAAAAAAATTCGGGACACCTCGAGGCCTCTAATTGGGCACGTGAAGAATCCGTAAGCTCGACGGCGGAGCTTCACTACGAGCGGATCAATCGAAAGCTGAAAGTTCGACGGGCGATCGAGTGGGAACGCATGCGCCCTCTACCGCGCGATCTCGAACCGTACGCGGGCGAAAGCTCACTGCTACCCGGATGCAAACCCTTCTCGAGCTTTTTAAATGAAATTGAACAGAGCTAGTTGAACGCTTGCGCCCTGGACAGAGCTTTTGACGTGTCAACTGCCAGGACGAAAGATTATCTATCTTCAGTTACCCGTTGGTGATCATACTCGCGAAACTAACTAAAAAGAAGAAAGAGGAATGAAGTAAAACCAATCTAGCGCTTTGCCGTCTGTTGGGGATGCATTTTCAAGATCTAACAGTACTGTTACTATTATTCGATCTTAGTTTTCTGGCATCTTTCCCCAAATCGTTTAACAATATCATAGGTAAAATAATAATATGAAAAATATATATGCTTCAATGAAAAAACAGTTTCTTGACACAAGATTCTTACTCTGAGGGATACATAGACAGTTGTGCAATTACTTTACAGATGGCGCTAACCGTTTCTCCTGTCTTTTGCCACATATCACTGCTATATAAGTTCGACGACAGTGAACAGTAGTATTTGAACCAACCAAATAATCTTGTGATCGTGTTGTATCGAACAAATCTTTCCCTAGGTGTATATAAATGACTACAGATTAAATGTTTTAAACTGTACCATCCACCAATAAACCAATTTAAAATTAATTACAAGCCGTTCTGAATCTACCTACATCACGTTAAGACAATTTTCCCGCGAACACTCAAGCAAGAAATTAAACCGGAATTTGTAATAGAAATTATTGATTATGAAATTAGCCTGTACGAAGCTAAGATATGGTCGCATACTCGAATATACCGACTCATATGCCCACGTATATGGTATATTTATATACCTATGCCATTTTAGGAGTACGAATTTCCACTTTCCATAAGTTAAATATAATTTCATCTCGGAATAGGACCCGGGGATTTTGGCATACAGGCCGTTACTATAGCTGTTCGTATACGTCCTAATCCTTTAGAAGCCATCTCGGAGAAATCCAGCCAACAGGGTGCCTGTTCATCCCTCCCCAGTACTCAAATCATTTTACATAAATTATTCTTATTTGTTAACAATTTTGGTGTAAATATTAGGCTACGGACAAAAGATGATCTGTCAAGAATTAAATAAATTCGTGTTGTTTACTTATAAAGATTTTTGGCAATAAATTCGTGAAACAATAATAAGATAATTAAAAAATTATCGAAACACACCTTGATGCCATAAAATCGATTATTACCCAATTTAGCAGACAAAATTATCGTTAACTCTCATAATTATAGACCCAATTTTAACAAAATATAGGCAATATAATCAGCCCTGCAATATATACATAGCATAAGCGAACTTAATGAAGTAGACTTCCATAAAACTAAATATCGCCCATAAATTCTGATGCCGACAAGTTCAATATTTTTTTCAACTCAGGACGCCACGCCGTGCTGAAGTTCATATACTAACATTCGGTCTTATTGGAAGATATTGGGGAAAGTGGAGACGGAAAATCGAACGTCATTTCGTTCCGAAAATTGAAATCTCCGGTCGCAATATACACTCGTCTCGTCTGCATTACTGGACTGCACACGTTATTGAATTCAGAAACGTATTTTTGACGTTGACGTATTCGCTCCAAGTACCAAAGAACTGACAAGATTATGTTGTACAAAATAGTCTTAGCACCGATATTAGTGCAAGAGATCGAAGGAAAACATTGTTTTACTGAATGAAATTGTGATCAAGTGTAGACAAAGGAAAATTGAAAATGTACGAGATTGCGTGATGCTAGAGTAAGTAAATATCAGAAGTTTGTTCCGTTTATTATTAAATTGGGACGCTCTGTTTCAGCGAAGGCAAATTGATTTCTGCTATTTTCGGTGGACCAACAATAAATTTTTTATCACTTCATTTCGCTTCCCACCTCTGTTCCGGCCGCCTCTCATTAAGAACGATCGATTTCAAACAATGGATACTTTATTTGTTTTGAAAATACGAAACGATGCCACAGGCGTCTGTCTCGTGTTACGTCAATAATTATTTTTTGAACTAACTTAGTCCAGACTTATTCCAGTATGGGTAAAATACAGACAAACAAAAATTCCCTGATTTTTCTTTTAAAGTACTTCATAATAAGGATACAAATACAAAAACATTAAAATAATTAAATAGCACCCATTAAATGCATTCGGACTAGTGCTCATGCTTATTCAGGACACCGTCAAAATACGTGATGGATTGGACTGTGCATGGAACTAGTAGAAACTGAGTTTGTTACTAAAACCATGGTCGTGAATTTTCGCATTCCTGTGCACTATGTATGTAATGGATAACGGTCCTGATGGAATTTCGGATTAAATCCGAAATTCCAGGTAATCCTTCACGCTTGCCGGATTAACCATTCTAAGGATCAACCGTAACATCCATTCGCAATGTCTGAAAATAATCTCTAAAAATACACATGTATAAAAACATAATTCATAACAATACGTAGATAACACAGAACCAATCATCTACATATGAAGTTAAACTACGTAAAGTAATTAGCAATTTAATTAGAAATTAATTGCGGAAACTTTGCATACACGTGGCTAATTAGAGTTAACGTCATTCGGAAAGTTTAGGCGTCTTGTGTCGATGGACTATCAGTTGCGAATGCACCAGACATGGTGCTCGAGTATTTGGGATCGATTCGGTAATTAAATTTCGATGCCAACGCTTATATGGAAGCAAGTGAATGGAATTTGGGAGCAAAACAGGAACGCCACGATCCACAGAGTGGAAATTGACAACCTATCCGTACAAAAGTGCAAATTCTGCTGTCAACAGAAACCCTAGAATTTCTGTATGTTTGGTTACAGAGATCCCACGGATCACACCGAATATTAAAACTATCTTTTAGAAAATGTGTCATCTCCCGACATTGCACTATTGGAACACCCTGCATAATGTCTGTTTAAAACTCTTAATATTTAATGCTAATAAATATGATATTTCGCATTAAAACTGAGTTTTCTTTGTTGTAGATAATTACCTACAGCATTAAAATCCCTGGAAAACGTGTAGAGTTTTCAACTTGAGTAAAACAAAACACATTTCATCAATTTTTATTCGTATGTAAGACCACATCAACATTTCTTATTCAGGTTTCGTTCAGGGCGTAATATATTTCTTATATAATACAAATTATTTATTAACAAAATCATGAAAGTTAGTGTGTATTTTGTACCATGTACATTTTCTTATTATAGGACTATAGAGTATATAATAAAGAACAAATCGATTCTTGTGAGGTAGCCTTTTGAGATCCAAGAATAACACAAAAGGAAGAACGGCCCAGTACATTCAAACATTAACATTTAACAACCGCGTCCAGCAAAAACCGGTAACATCAATAATATTCATTATATTTTGTTACCTACTCTCTCCAAAAAAATAGAATTGTAGAGATTTTCATTTTCATAATTCATAATACTCTTTTCATTATCAATTCATTATCACATAAGATTTTTTCTATATAAATAATACGATGTCAATTTATTTTGTACATTATAAGCATTTATCTGCTGCATATCTATTAAACATAGTGTCTCTGAGGAGAAGTGTCCTTGTCTATCACATTAGTTTTCATTATAAGCTTGCGTATTATAAGTGCAGATCAATCTTCTGGTTTTATGTTATACCCAAATCCATCGAGATGCTTGAATCTTTCTTCCTGCGACAATAAATCCAAATACCAATGTTTATTATCGAAAGGGCCTAAGGTTCCACCGTATTCCATTGGAAGAATATCCGTACTTACAAAACCATGTAGGGAACTAACATCACTACCATGAAGAAATACCTACAAAAGTGTAGTAAACGTAAAAAACGTAACGGTATTTATATTCTTATATACCAACCCTTTTCTTCATTTTGTCCTTCAAAAACGGTTTCAGAACAGCCATAATGGCATCGAAATAAAAAGGCTCGTTCACAATATGAAAACCCTTGAATCTCAGCGGGAATGTCTCCTGCACTAGTTCAACTGTTTTCTTCGCATAATAAGGAGTGAAAAACTTCGCGTGGTTCAGACTTAAGCCAGCCATATCAAGTATGACGACGATTCCTGAAATTTGGGTCTCCGGCTCGCGAACAATCTGCTCTAATGCTAAGACGTTCGTGCGAAATATCTCGTCAATACTAGCTCTGGAAGCGTCGAAGTTATCTGCAGAAGATATATGGTGACTTTGTGGATTTTTGTTTGGAGAAGATGGCTTACCAACTCTGATGATGTAAACTCTTCTGCCGAATTTGTCTCTGTTTGGAAGCATGTACTGAGCTTGGAGATCGAAGACGACTTCGCATTCTGATGGAAGGGGACATCTGAAGAGGTCTGGACATTTTAATTTCATGAGATAATATCTTTGTATCTGAAAAAAATGAGCCATGCCTGTGGTAAGTACCAAATTAACAAAATTTCTGAATACCTCACCATTTGAAATGCTTTCTTGCTATCAAACTTTCTAGCTCTTAAGAAACGAAGTAGGAAATTATTACTTTTCGGTACGACAATATTCGGATCATCTAAAAACAGACCACCTATAGATAAACAACCAACTTGTTAACCAAATATAAATTACTGTTTATTAATAATTTTAGTGCTGCTAATTCTTGCCGCCTTTTATCTGGCGTTTCTCCTAATTCTTCAGCAGCCATTCTTTGCATTTCTTCGTCCAAATTTAACTCCATATCATCATTATCATCACCGGAAAAGTAATGTATAGCTTTTCTCATAGGTGACTCACTAGACATTATGCACTGAAACCATCAACCGCTGAAGCATTACCATATTTATATACCAACTCGATATTTTTATAGATTTAATAAAAATATGTCCTACATACAATTTTAAATCGATAAAACCAAACGTAAGTTAAGCACCGGTTACTAAAATAACTTCAAACATGTTACAGAAAAAATTCTTACAGGTAATATGTAGATAAAGCGATAAAACAAGGTGCGGACAATTGATATAACCAAACTTTCGAACAAAAGACTCACCTATTGTTTATAAACATAAATGGGAAATCGCTGTACAAATCTCTGTACTGTTTCTAACCATGGAAACAAACCTGTGTTATCAACGGTGTCGTGGAAAATGTGGCTGTATTCAGGGGTCTACCCTAAAAATCAATAGGGGGTGTTGGTGGTGGTGGTAAACTTAGCGGCAGTAGTACGAAGTTTGTCGATAGAGGCCGCCCTTTTTATTCATATGATAAGTAAAATACAAAATTGTCAGAGTAAGAATATGATTTTCTTGATATTCAAAGTATTACGTTTTCTTGTTTTGGGTCAAGAATCTGTTTGTTCGTTGAAGCATGTATATTTTTCACCCAACAAACTATTGTTGTTAATGTAAAACTAACGTCTTACTCTTTTTATATGTAGAAGAATAACATTTTCTTCATCAGAGCAAAATATACTGAACATAAACATACTAAACTCTTCAACCGGAAGAATAACTAGCCGTTGAAATAACTATAACATATACTGAAATTCTTATTACAATAAAATATTATTTGGATAGCAAAAATGTCCTCTTCATGCTACACTATATACGCAAGAACAATCTTTCTTGACATCCAAGAATAGAGTTCTCTCTGTATAGGCTATTCTACTACAATCCTGGTTTCCCTCATAATCCTTAACTTAATCCATAATTCATAAGTCATCCATGCAATAAAACACTTATGCACAGATGTAAACAAATAATATACGAACACTCAATATCGTCGAACTTATATAGCGCTAATATGTGGCAAAAAACGCGAGAAACTGTTAGCGGCATCTGTAAAGTAATAGCACAACTTTTTATGTATCTCTCGGAGTAAGAATCTTGGGTCAGGAAACTGTTTGTTCGTTGGAGCATATATATTTTTCGCCCAACGAAATATTTTTGTTATTGTAAGACGAACGTCTATTTTTTTATAGAAGAATAACTTTTTCTTTGTCAGATAAAAATAGAAGAAGAATAACTAACCGTTGAAACAACTATATCGAAATTCTTCTTTAGAATAAAATATTATTTGTATAGAAAAAAATCCTCTTCATGCTACACTATCTACGCAAGAATAATTTTTCTTGATATCCAAGAATAAAGTTCTCTTGTCATATTTTCTTATTGCGTACTACAGACTGTATTTTATTATAAAAGATTGGTAAAAGAAGAGATATCTTAACTTATTCGTGTGAGTTTTAAAAGAATTGAAAGTCATTGCTTCTATTGTCGATTTTATCTTTCAGATAAATGCATCAAATGATAACCTACTCAAATAGCTCGTTGTTTTTTTATATTGTTTCAAGTGACAAAAGATAATGCATTCCTTTGACACGTAGAGTATATCAGAGAATACCGATAAAGAACTGTCCAGTAACACAAACTTTATTTTTATTAGTTGCCATTACTTGGTCTATGTTATCTGATGCGTGTGTTATAAATTGTGCATTGCTTTAAATTCTAATTTTAGTGTATCAACAACACTGTTCTAGTTTGTTAGTGATTTAGAGTAGCGAACATGACTAATATTACAATGAAAATTATTGACTATGAAGGAAAAGAGTTAACTCCCGAAGAAACCACACAAAGGATAGCTGAATTAAGGAAGTTATGCCAAGGTATTTAAATAACAATTATATGTAAAGTATATTTTCAAAGTGTATTTTATGTAGGTATAGGTACCTACATAAAAACGTCAAACTATGTTATTATTGAACATGAGCAGAAATTAAGTAAAATAATTGACAATAATTATGTGTAATTGTAAATATTTATTAGTCATTAGTTTATTACGAGAAATAACCATTATCAACAAATTATTATTACCAACACAAAAGACTTGAGAAACATTTCCTGTGCAGTAACCTTTGACCAACATTTATTACAATGCAAAAAAAAATCAGTAGCCGTCAAGAAAATATGCGTACTTCCAGACATATGTCAATAATTTGCTGTTAAAATTTACTCATTTCACGTGTATTGTCACATTCATAAAAATAAGAAAAACCAATATTTATACCATAAATCGCAGTTTTCTATAAATAGTTACGAACAAAAACAACAAACTTCCGCAGTGCGTCAAACATAACCAGTCACTACAATGACATATTCTGATGACCTTGTGTGGATGAAATAAAATACTAAGAAATACTATATTGTTACTAGTTACCGATAAAATGTGAGGAAAAGAATTGTATAAAAAATATATACTTCATACAAATATATTTCATACAAAAATAAATTTTTTTTGGGCAGAAAAGTAGCAAAAATATTTTTCCTTTTGTTTTGGGACACCTGTATAAACTCTTATAGCGCCTAAACCGTTCATCCCACCGATCTGTAATTTGATTCGATTGATAATTTTATCAAATTGTGGTCAAAAACGATCCAGTTCGTTCCTTGGTAATTCTAAATATGTATACCAAATTACAGATTGAAGTGAGTAGCGTACATCAGTACAAAATCTTAAAAATAAAATTGAAAGTCATCTTCTCAGTAAATACCCGCTGATAATTTCCATGGAGTTACTTATATGACCGATAACAACATGGTTCAACCAAACTGGCAAGGACAATTCCCTCAAATTCTAAAAAAAAAGTGGGGATAGTATTATTACATATTTTGCAGGAGTCTAAAAGCTAATGACGCTTGCAGATTAACATCAGACGTTCTATAGATCACCGTCTTAGTTGCTTTTTTTCCGGTGTCACAGCATCATAAATGCACGTAGTAGCATAACCTGTTCCTTGCATATAGTTTTGCCAGGAATTACAAATAGTACAGTTTGAATTCGACAGTTATTCTGTTAACATAAAAAAATGACTTCGTTACCAATTAAAATCATCGACTATGAAGGCAAAGAATTAACACCTGAGGAAATCACACAAAGGATTCAGGGGTTAAGAAAGTTATTGTCAGGTATTATATTTTATCTTATTTATATTTTATTGCCTTTTGGATTTATTAAAGTAAGAGAATAGTTAACAATTATCAAATTGAGAAATGTGCTGTGTTGTTAGCGTCACTGATTAACAACAAGATAACAAATTAATTACGTATATTTAATAGCGATATTTCAAAATATATTAATTATAAAGCATAATTATAACGGTTCAACTGGAAATAAACAAACAAACTGCAATATTATTGATCACTTTGTCATTGAAATACAGATTTCTTGTACAGTATTGACAAAAATTGATGTCATTTATTAACTTTGTTATTTATTATTTTTTCAGCCGACGAAGAACTCTGCCAAATAAATGATAGCGATGCACACCTTCTCAGGTATTTGTTCCCAACGAATTTTAACGTTGAAGAGGCATTCAAAGCTGTAAGATGCAAACATATTTCCGAAATGTTTGTATCCACTATTGAGTTTAATTTTAGGCAAAACGTTTATTTAAATACTTGAAAGAAGAATCGGATTGGTTACCATCCAGCCCAGTGGAAGAGCTCAAAAAGTACATTGACATGAAAGTTAGATTTGTCCTACCTTACCCAGATAGGAAAGGAAAGAAAATTGTTCTCGCAAAACACGGTAATTTTCCAATACCTTTTTGTGTATTAAAAAAAGTAATTTTTATTTATTCGCAGATACATTACAACCCTCAAAGTTAACATTAACCGAATTGGTAAAATATGAAAACACCCTAATAGAGAGCTTTATTGATGAGATCGATGTGCAAGCAAATGGAGTTGCCATGCTGGTTGATGTCCATGGGACGTCATGGAGAATAATCAGTTGGTTGTCGCCTAATAACGTGAAGAAATTCGTAAAAAGATTGGACAATATTCTCCTAAAGGATTTCGAATTTCACATAGTCAGGACAACATCTATAATGAGTGCCCTTCTTAAAATTATAATGCCTGTACTACCACAAAAGATAAAGGATAAAGTAAGTACCTTTTTGAATATTTCAAAATGTTTCTTTCTATCTAATTAGTTACATAATGTAGATAAATACATTTAATCTTTATACAGTTGCACACTTGACCTTTATGCTGATAATAAGGAATATTTGTAACCTTTTGCAGATGTATTTCCATTACAATGACTTCGATTCACTTCACAAGCATATTAGTCCAGAATATCTACCAAAGGAATACGGTGGAACCTTGAATTTGGACCTAGATAAATTAAACGAAGATTTTCTCTCGAGAAGTAAAGAAATCAACAAAAAATTGGAAGCTTTTAAGATGTTTACCGAAAATATTAAGTAATTTCTCTAGATAACAGTGTTTGGTTAGTTATTATTTATGTACGTCATTCATTCGTTCATATACCACTGATTTATTTTCGCTCATATATCATTTTTTCTTTATATTATTGTTGTTATTGATACCATTTTGTACTAGGACTCAATATATTACTCAAACATTTGCTCAAACTTTTTTTTTTCATAAAAATCTGAATGTAAACAACTAAAAAATAAAATAACTAAAAAAAATTTATTCGATAGAACACGAATATCTTTGAGTGAAGAATATCACTTGTTTCTATATCCGCAGAATGATCATTTGGCTGGTTCAAGTAAAATATAAAATTTTCAGAGTAAGAATATGATTTTCTTGATGTTCCAAGAATAGAGTTCTTTCTGTGTAGGCTATTCCACTACAATCCTGGTTTTCCTCCTAATCCTTATAGGTCACCCATGAAACAAAACACTTATACATAAATGTAAACAAACAATATACGAACACTTAATATCGTCGAACTGATATAGCGGTGATATGTGGCAAAAGACGCGAGAAACTCTTGGCGCCATCTGTAAAGTAATTGCACAACTTTTTATGTACCTCTCAGAGTAAGAATCATGGATCAAGGAACTGTTTTTTCGTTGAAGCATATATATTTTTCGTCCTACGGAATATTTTTGTTGTTGTAAGAAGAACGTTTACTTTTTTATTGAAGAATAACTTTTTCTTCGTCAGAGAAAAATATACTTAAACTTTAACAAACTTTACATCGAAAGACCATAATGACTACACATTTTGATGATTATTTTTTGCACGTTTGCAGATATGTATTGCGCTGTAAGTTTTGCGCAATTTACAAAACACTGATACAATATTTAGCTCCTCTTTATCTCATGACTTACAATAAGGAACTACATCGCAATGAATACAGAAAAAAACTTGACAACCAAAATGACAAAAAGACGACAATTAGTAATGACAGCATCATTACCAAAAATCTGTACTGAAATATAGATGCCCCACTAGACAAGTATAAACAAGGACATGGTATAAACAGAGAACAAGTGCAGATAAGAGTAATTAACAACATTATAACAGTAATTAATCAACAAACTATAAATACCGTAAACACGGTACCACTACGAAATTCGAATCTTGCAAATCATTATGCCAATGTATCAAAGGCTACTAAGATATTCGTAGTTTGGTCGACATATCAGCAGGCACTTCAGTACGATATCGATACGTAGTCGTGTGCACTACTAGCAAAATGAGTTCTCAGCCAGTTGTCGATTTTGAAGGAAAACAATTGTCACAGGATGACATCAATGATCGAATTGATGAATTGAGACAATTAATATTGGGTAAGTAAAAAATAATTACTAAAGTACCTAAATCATTTCAAGCAGTAAAAGATCATTACATTACTAGCTGTATAGTTTCGCTTTTATTATTTGTTTAATGTTATATGCTTATATGGAATTTTTTTACATTGTTGAAAATAAATTCATAATGTTATCAATGAATCAAAAAAGACGACTAAATTACTTTAATTGAATTAAACTGTTTTTAGTCATACGAGTTAGTCTTCAAAACAACTTATAAACTTGCAATTTAAAATTATCATGTTAATTTAAGTAAACCACAATGTAAATTTGTAATGACGGATAATTAGACATAATTATCGACTATTTGCCACTCAATAAAACTTTATTTACAACGTGTGTAATAGATAATTTTCAATACGTGATTTGCGTACAAAGTATATTGTTGAAAGTGATAACATGGTTGCATATAAATGCTTTCACTATTTACGTTAGTGGAGACGATTAATAATTACATATTCATAATGGATTGTCTTTGCGACAATGAAATTTTATTGCTGCATATCCATTAATAATAATAAGTAATATTGTAATACCTATTGGGTAAAGAATACGATATAACTATTATATCACTTAATCCATATAGGTCCCAGATTTGATTCATTTTTTACTTATTTATAATGAGTTATATCAGATTATATTTCAAATTAATACAATTTTCCTGTCACCGTACATATTAAAGTGAAAGAGAAAGTATACATTTTGATTATTTTGGTTTATTTTAAGTTTATTTTATTGTATGTTTGTATATGCATGTATTTGTATATTTATATATTTATATGCAACTGGATGTCTAATAATAAACCGTAATGGCGTAAATATCTCAATAGTTTTATAGTTTTTTATATTTATTTTATTGTTTTATATTTTGCATATAAACCGAAAATCGTATTTAACAGAAATAAATAATGGAAAATATTTGATAGATTGATCAGAAATGAATAAGCAATTGGCTTGGACAATTACTTCATGCATTACTTATTAATTATTATATTATTTAATTCATCAGCCTTTTTAATTTCGTTTGTTTTGTAATAAATTGAAAACTGGATAAAATTTTAAAATAGTACTATGCTTTTGTCTACCAAAAGACATACATCATACTTTTGTATCAAATTTTCTGTCAATCATTGACCAATATAGCAAACATTTGTAATTCGTTTTTGTTGTTTTTGTACACACAACATTGACACCCAAAATCATAAAAACGATTACCAATAACTATGCCAAGATAATAATTTTATAGGTTTTGTTTTGTATTATTTATTTATTTAAGCTATACGTACTAACATTCAATTTTGTTTTTGCAATAAAGCGTATCCATTTTGGCTCATTCTGGAATTTTAACTGTATGGTAAACCTAATGCAGAATGCATAAATAAATAATGATTGCAAATCCGAGCGGCAACAAAATTACCATATAAACAATCATTATTGTGATACATGTTGCATAAAACCGTCGTTAATTCTGGAAAGAAAATGACGATAAAATATGCAGTTCGCAAAAAAGAGGTTTGGCAGCCTCTACTTGTTAGCTCTAAGTACTAAGAATTTAGACTTTTGCACGACTAGATTGTCAATTTCCACCTCTATGCGCTAGGATTTAATGGTGTACCTACACATGAATTAAAAGCAAACGTAGTATTAATGATACACACTCTATTTTAGCTGATGAAGACTATAAACTCCTCCGAACAGATGATGCATTTCTACTTAGATTTCTCCATAGGCTAAATTTCAACGTTCAAAAAGCTTTTAAAGGGGTAAGTTACTATTCAAGAAACATTCTGTAACAATTTTGACGCCTCATTACAAAAATAAACATTAAAAACCATTGATTTTCCTTGCATAGAGCTTAAAGATAAATAAATTGGCCAAATTTGACTTATTTTTAGATCAGATATTACTATAACTTCATAATCGAACAACATGACTGGTTACCAATGGACCCACCAGAAGCATTCAAAGATATGCTGGATATGAACATGAGATTCATTTTACCATTCAACGATAAATCGGGCAAAAGAATCTGCTACTTCAAAACAGGTAAATCAATCACACCACAAAAGAAAACAACACAACTAACTCTTTTAACTTTAGACACTGTGGATCCATCAAAAGTGTCCATAACAGACATGTCAAAACTTGAATCAATACTGATGGAATCCATCTTGGATGAGCCGGAGGTCCAATCAAGTGGCTTATGTCTTCTGATCGACGCATCAGGAGTATCATTCAAAATGCTCAGCTGGATTACACCTGATAACATTCAGAAGAGCATCAGGCGACTCGACCATCTTATTATGAAAGACGGTGTCTTCCATGTTGTAAGGACATCGATGCTCTTGAATGTTGCTATGAAGATTGTCATGCCCATGCTTCCAGAAAGGATTAAAGATAGGGTATTTATTCGAAGATTTGATTACTTTTGAAGATTTTTCGTGGATATTCCAAAAGATACTTTTCTTTTAGGTTAAATTTCATTATAATGACTTCGATTCTCTACATGAATACATAAGCCCTGAATGCCTTCCTAAGGAATTCGGTGGACATGCAGACTTAGACTACGAAAAGCTGAATGAAGACATCTTGTCAAAGTCAGATATGATCGAACAGAAAATACAACACATTAGGGATATTGTCAAAGCCAAAGTATAAATTCAAATTATGAATTCAACCAACTGAATAAACCAAATTGCTCTTTTTAATAAATTTATTACAATTATAAATATTTGGACAAATAACTTAGAATACTAGAACAATAAAGAACATTTTTTTAAATTGTTTCTTCACACACTATGTTCGTGAACTCACGACCAAAAGACTTACGTACTTTGTTAATTAGTAGCCCCAAGAAAGATTATTTTAAATCTATACATTTATCACAGATGTGCCCCAATAACGATCATAAGATTTATTTTGAATTTTCTTCATTGTCATTGTCGTCAACTTGATATCCCAAAGATCGGAGTTCTTTGATTATTGTAGCGTTTGTAGAAAAGTACTTCAGCCAATCGCTGTAGTTGTAGTCTGGATGCACTCCTCCATACCTCTCCGCCAGATGCTTGGGATCGATATGCTTATGAAGAGAGTCCATATCATCACCATGAAAGAAGATCCGCTCTTGCATCTTCTCATTAAGGAAAGGTTTGAATATATTGAAGATTATGTCGAAGATCCATGACTGCTTCACGATATGGATTGCTTTAATCTTCATTGGAAAATGAGTCTGCAATATTAAAGGAGATTTAGTTTTATTTCTTGATCTGAACCTAGCATTTATACCAACCCTTTCATACACATTAAAAAAGTACATACCACCATTATTTGTATCATCATTGTAGCCACTGTTGGACTCATATGGTAAACTTGCTGCAGCGTTAAGCCGCCCAAATCAAATATAGCAATTCCGCCCAAGATTTGGGCGCGTTGCTCCAATATGGCCAGTTCTAGGACGACCATTGTTGCTTGGAATATCTCAGTCACTGAGATCTTTGATGGATCCCACTTGCCTAAAAATTTAATATGGTTGAACAAACATAGTGTTGGATATATCAGATCAGCTTGGAACTGAAATCTTGCATTGGACGAGGCTGGTGAAGTGTTATATACTAGATTCTGTGAAAATTTGGAAAGAAATAGTGCAATAACTTGTCTCCATTCATTAAACATTTATTTAGCAAACATTTATGGCGAAAACATTTGATTTAGGAAGCTCTATTTCTTATTCTGCAAATTTATACATACCCATTCTATAAAGCAAGATTCTTCTTCCTGTCTGCTCCCTATAAGGAGGAACTGTGATGACGTCATCGTTCCCAGTTTTCTCCAAATGTTTCAGGTTGACATTTTCGAAAATTTCCGGATGGTGTTCTTTGAAATCGTAGTAATTTACGAGCTAGAATAACAAAAGGATTAATGTTATAAGTGAACTATAATAACACATGGGAACAAGGGTCCCGTGTCATCAGAACAGTGATCACATATTTTTGTTGACCTAACATCACTTTTCATAGATCAAGTCATCAAAGTGACAGGTCTAAGATCAATTTTATTTAAAGTCATATATTATTTTTATTTTTTTAAGCATATTGTAAAATAGAAGGATCTTTACGTGTATGTCACGATGTTGAGGGTCTTATGAACAAGTTTGATATTCCCCACGATCTTTCTGAATGGTGGCTTTTTATCAATTCATCAAAATACGGCTTGAAAGCAGTACTTTTGCAAATTTTTTGAATTTATATAATTAGATGGTTTTGTTCCTTTGTGTAATGATAGTAAACTTCATGGTGTTGTAGCACTCACCAATCTATGTGCTGCTTTTACGTTGTAATGTCTGCCTCTTAAGAATCGAAGTAGGAAGGCATCATCTGTCCTATGAGGCTTACAATCATTCTTTTCTGGAAAAAAAAGAAAAATACAGTAAGACGCCACTTGTTAATTAAGTGTTCAAGAAAATATCGGGTTAAATACCATTTTGTTAAGTACCATCGTGGTTAAGTACAAACGTTGCATCTTCCCACGTAAAATAGATACTTACTTTCTCTGCGAAATTGCCTACACTTTTTGCATATCGTATTTCCGCAATTAGTAATTGCATCTGACTTTCTTTGAATTGTTTCTTTGTGTACTTATATATCAAGAATTGCACAATACTTGAATGTCACCTTTTTATCACGACTTAAGAAGTTTGAAATAAAACAAGACTTAAGTAAATTGACTAGAAAAAGAAACAGAACAACAAGAAAATATTGGATAATGAAAAATAAGAAGAGAAAGCATTAACAGCCAAAGATGCTGAGACTGTCATTGTACAAAATAATACTAGAACGTTTTGCAACACATTTCCCAACATCTCATCACAATTTCAACTAATAACGACCTAATTTACCTTCAAATTACATTTCTCACATCTCGTAGAGACCGTATATAATATGTATCTTACCGATTCTATATAAAATCTTACCAACTTGCACCAATCTACATAAGAGATCCTAACGCATCTAAGTATTGCATATTGCATGCGTCCACTTTGCTAATCAGTTTCTATACAAGAATTTCCAGGTCGCACTGTATTTTTGCCGTCGATCATTACAGTGACTGGCAGTTCTTATGTTACGTAACAGCCAACCAACAGTTTTCAACCGTACACGCTAAAATGCATTTTTATTTCACTTTGCGGACGCTAGCCTACCTTTAACGTCTAATTGCCTAGTGCAGTTATGCATTTTTTGCATAAAAGCATGGCAAAATCACAGAGAAGTGTATCTACCGTGTCCATATATAGAAAAATAAGAATTATATGTTAATTTTACTTTGCCTGATTTCTATTTTTATTTAGATTGTATTTTATGGAATACAGAAAAACGTAAGTACTGGGTTTATGGTACATTTCTTCGATTAATTGATGTCAGATTTACAGTGATTATGGTGCATTTTGAACTGCTTGAGTGAAACACGGTGATTTATCAACTACATAATTGAAGGATTATTGCTTTCAGAAATTTATGACTTAGCTGGGTAATCAACCATGACACATAACGGCCAATAATACACAACTAAATAGTTGCATATAATATATGCAAGAATACTACTTACAGAAATTAACAATCAACAACGATATATTCCTTAACATAATCCAAAAATAGCACTTTTAAATCGATTGTTTCTTCTTTCGAAGGTATTAATTTTATTTCAATAATTTGATTACCTATGATCATTTCTCTCAGTTCTTTTAACTTTTGAACGCGCACTTCCGGTGTTTCTCCCATTTCCGCTTTCGCCCAATCCAAGTATTCCTGTGGTGGCTCTCCTAGGTCCAGTTCGGACTTAACCGGTTCTTCCGGCATTCTGACATCTGAAATAATAATCCAAAACTCAATATAAGAAAGAAATACATCATCAATAACAAATTCTTTAAGATTTAACCTCGCTTTAAATCTTAAATAAGTACTTACTTATACTTTGCAGAAGGGCTCAATAAATTCCAGGTAAAAATACAAAAGTTATTCGCTTTTTAGAGTTGTGTTCGCTGCAATTGTGGTATAACTTATGGCCAGTTTACTTTCTTATTTAAAATAAATTGTAAGTAGCTCAGAAAGGAGCCTTTTCCACTTATAATCTACTCTATAGCAATGTATACAGCACAGAATTTGAAAGGATAAAATAATTACCGGAACGGTGACATGTAATAAATAAATGTTACTACTAAAATGAGTAAAGTAACGGCAAGTTGCTGAGAACTAGTCTCTAGTCTTCCGTGAAATCAAAAGCAACGGTCTAGAAACTCTATTCTTACATCATCAATTATTATATTATATGATTAGTTTTATTAGAAAGAAATAGTTGTAAGAAATATAAATATTTCTTGTATTGTATGATATTTACCCAAATTTAAATTACACCAGGATTATTTGTGCATAGTTTTTTTTTTTTTTTTCAAATTACAACCTCGTGGAAATAGAAAAAAGTTATATGTAAATGAAGTTATGTAAGTATAGCAAAATACAACATTAGTAGACAGCAAATTACTAATACAAATTGAACTTTTTATCAAACTTTTTATTAAAGAAACTGACCACGAATGGATACACATATATTAGTTTTTTTAACTTATAATTAATAATGCACATACTATATACCGAGTGAAACGTTTCATTTTCCTCTTTTCAGCAAGCGTCTTGCCATGCTAAATTAATGAAACGGAGCTACTGAAATTGTTGCTAAATATTCATTATAAAGAAAAAATGTTTCAAATAAAAGTTGATCGATAAAATTGTTCAATTCAATCAATTTAAATGTCTCACCTGGTATATAGCATCAACACGTTCTACACAATTATTTTCCTTTCGAAATCCTTGTAGTTTTTGCTACTGGAATGATTGGGCAAAAAGCAATATTACATTGTTACAGATGATGTAAACACGTAATACATAATAAAATCAAATACATGCAATTATATTTTAGAGTTCAAACAATCGTTAATATTTAACTGCGATAATAAAACAACTGTTAATAGCAATGCTTGGTTAATGGCCTCTGAAATCACTATAATAATAATCAGGTAAGAAAATAACAAACAGTCATTTTAGTAGAAAATTAATCATTACTTGTACTAACAAGTTACAATTACTTGAATGTAATGTGATAGTATTATTATAATGGATTGATTCTGTAAATATCAACCACAAAAATAAGAACTGTGATCATTCAATTTTTATGTGTTTTTAAAGAGCTCGTATTAAAATATTTGTAATTTAAAGAGCAGAGTTTGCGGCAATAATTGTGTGAATACAAAAAATGAGGAAAAATACCAAAATATAAAAAACGACCTTCAGCAGTTTGTTTTTAATAATCAAATATTCTTTCACTAGTGTTGATTGACCATTTATTTTTATATTAACAGTGCATTTTAAATTCTATCGTCTTACATCACAAAATGTCAGCTAACGGCGAATAAGATTTATCTTTTGTTATTGTTAAGTCCGTTTATAACACAAGGGAACCAGGGTCCAACAACCAGAATAGAGATTTTTGTTGACCTAACATCACTTTTCATAGATCAAGGCAACAAAGTTTCGTGACAGCTAATTATTATGTTATATTTCTTACCCCAACTAGCTTTGAACGCCATTTTAACACAACTATCCTCCAATAACAACACAGCTATACCAATAACAACACTGCTATCCCAATAACCCAACTCAACGTTCTGCTATGAGTTGTTATGACTTATAATGATACCAAACACAACAGAGATAAGATAATATATTATTAAACATTCCCCGTTAATACAAACAAAACACAGATCAGTTTCGAATTTAGGCCAAATTGTCGATAATGGCCTGCATGAAAACCGACAAAGACAAGTGCACTCGCGATACTGTTGATTTGTAACGATGAGCAAGAATAACTGCAACAAAGAACGTTCGTGAGAGGTGCATGCATTCCTTGTAAAGAATAGAATTAATTAATTGGCAATGCAAGTACATTAAATCGTACTTTAAATGTTTATGTATTGCATAGTACGTTCTTGGTTTACATCGTACTGCAAATGGATGCTGTCATGGTCCGTTGGCAAGGTCAACCAGACCGCCATGAAATCCTTCGAGGCCCTTTGTTGAAGAAATAAGTGTGTCGAGAAAGTGAACCACTCCAGAAAAATAAACAACAGGAAAAAAGATAAAAGAAGATAACCCACACCAAAGTGTTAATTCGTTTTTGGTCTATCCTTTTAAGAATTGAGGCCACTATACTACGTTCAAAATTCTTTATATATTCAACATTTTTTGATAGAACTAATAATTTACCTGTAGAGAATATTTCATTTAGTTGCCCAACCCTGTATATAGTATAGCAGTGTATTTTTACTAGGAAACACTCCTATCTAAGAAAGTGTTCCACACGAGCAAACAAAAAGTGTGGTGAAATGTTAGTATACACCAAGAAATAATGGTGTTTTCCGCTTATTTACTTGCATAACAGGTTGGGTATTGTTTATGAACAATTATACAGATTAATAGCAGTGATTGAAGTTTACAGGCGCATTTATACACATAAATATCAATATTTCTTAACTGACTAGTTAGTTATCTTATGAAATAATCAGTTCTCGTATTGGTTCTTCGTCTATTTTGCCAAGAATTTAACCAATAATTTTAATGTTTGTTTGTGTTTTTGCATTTTCGAACTTTTGGATTGCTCTCTAATAGTCATAAAATCATTTATTGGAATAACCAATAAATTTAATTTGATAATAATAATTGCACCATAGGTTTTATATGGAAATTGCATGGAAACCCCATCACGTTGTTCCAGTAATTAAGGAGACACATGATAAGCTAAAAACAGGCGATTTGTGAAATAATTGCGGCAATTTTTGCACAGTTGTTATTTTTAATTGAGTATAAGTGAACTAAGGACCAATACAACCACTTTTTATGACAACTTTTATTTTAGACATTTGCTTTTGTCTGAAAGTATAAAAATATACCTAATATTAATATTTTTTCTCTAAAAAATAACAACTACGTACAAATATCACCTCTTTTTACTTTTCGACTAGTCCCTAAATTCTACGGAAATTTTGTTTACCGTTTTGAGGTCCCCTGAATGCATTGCAATGATTTCTGGAAAATGGCTGAAATTTGGATTTTGACAAACGTCAGTGCCACTGACATGACATGACTTAAGTGCTATTCTATGACTGACGTTAGGTTCGGGTCCAGAGTGGCTATGGCTTCACGAAATTGAATAATAGTAAAAGTGTTTAGACACTTGTGGCAACAATTTAGTCGGAAAGTTTGGTGGAGGCCACCCTGGATTTTTTAATAGTATTCTACCTCAAAATGCTTAACTTGTGCACAGATGTAGACATAAAGAAGCAGATAAAAGAGCGTTATAATGATGACAATCTATATTTAGAAGGTTTAAAATATTATATCTAGATACACGTAGGGTTACACAAACAAAATTAATTACAGAAATCAGTACTCTTCTCTAAAATCTTCAATAATTTGCTTACAAATTACCGAAATCACCATCAAAATCCATAAAAAACTAAGATTGTTACGGGAGATCAAATAACTGACGTTAGGTTCGGGTCCAGAGTGGTTATGGCTTCACGAAATTGAATAATAGTAAAAGTGTTTAGACACTTGTGGCAATAATTTAGTCGGAAAGTTTGGTGGAGGCCACCCTGGATTTTTTAATAGTGTTCTACCTCAAAATGCTTAACTTGTGCAGAGATGTGGACATAAAGAAGCAGATAAAAGAGCGTTATAATGATGATAATCTATATTTAGAAGGTTTAAAATATTATATCTAGATACACGTAGGGTTACACAAACAAAATTAATTACAGAAATCAGTACTCTTCTCTAAAATCTTCAATAATTTGCTTATAAATTACCGAAATCACAATCAAAATCCATAAAAAACTAAGATTGTTAAGGGAGATCAAATTTTTAGACGTGTAAACAAACAAAAAATCCGGTACGTACCAAATGTCGCCTTCGGCATTGTAAACAGAAGTAGTTGGATAGATAAACTTTCGCGCACGTTTGTTGTTAACTGTCACTGGGTCGGTGCACTGATGCAAGTACAAAACGTGGAGCTACAGAATACAAAACGTGGAGTTACAGAATACAAAACGTGGAGTTACAGAATACAAAACGTGGAGTTACAGGATACACAGCATGTGGATGCGTCACATCAACAAAAGTTGTTCCGCTGTATTGCCAGCTAAATAAAATTGCACCGGGTATATATGGACGCGAATTTTTCCTGTGTGCTGTTGCAGGCGTCTGAAGGTTTCGTCCAATGAGAAGCGAAAGTGAGTGCAACGCGGGCCTAACTAGCGAACCGTTTGATTCACCTGACCGGAATTCTACCAGCGATAGGTGTAGTACCATTTGCAACCGTAATTAGAAGTGTCGAAATCAATTTGACATGCATTTTGCATTGCACGCCGATGCAGGTAGCATGGATCTAATTTTCAGTGCAATTTTTCAAAAGTAACCAAGCGTGCAATAAATTGATTTATTTTATTAGTTTCTGCATTAATTAAGAAAGTACAGATTAAATCTATAGATAGAGAGAACTCTATTCTTGGATATCAAGAAAAATTATTCTTGATATCCAAATAATATTTTATTCTAATAAGAATTTCAGTATAGTTGTTTCAACAGTTAGTCTTACGATTTAAGAATTTAGTATATTTTTCTCTGACGAAGAAAAAGTTATTCTTCAATAAAAAACAATTTATTCTATTAAAATACTTATAATTTATAATAATAATAAAGCGTAAAATACTTTCAAAACTTAAACCACAGTAAACGACAACAGAAATACTTAATTTTCAAGTACGTACACAATTTTATGTACTTTCTTTCAATATTTAGTCTTTGTTTTAAGCTTAAAAAGCTTTGAAAAAAAGGTTAAAAGTCCGCTGTCTATAACAGTTTCACTTTTCCTTAATAAAATACATAATTATCGTAATTATTTTCTCTACAAACTGTCGTAGTATTAAATTTTATGTATTCCTATTCCTTTTTAGACTATTTGTTCACTGCCGTATATCAAAATCGTCTATCAAGACAGAAATCTATAAAACCCAAATATGGAATCATCGATTCATTTCGCTATAAATTACTTTCACAACCGTTAGCACGCAAGATTCCCCACGAAAATAATAATCAACATATTTAATTTAATAAATTTCACTCAAGACTACCAATTAAAATACATACCCGTCTATAATGTATGAATTAATTTATTAGATATTAGACGTTTAATGCTCACGTTGCGTCTAAGTTATGACGAGTTTCCGTAGTGAAACGGAACTTGTTATAGGACTGGCAAAAGTACTTTCTTCTTGGACCGCCTATCCGGTTTTCTTCCTGGTTATTTATTAGCGGAAGTGCCTTACTCATATCCCACGTGCAAATTCGTGCAATATCAGACCATTGATGAAAGTTTTAGTGGTTTAGAGAACTGCACTTAAAGATATTGCGGATATTGTAAGTTAGTTGCATATTCCTAATATGTCTGTCGTAAATTGCACTTAAGTTGAAAGTGCATAGTTGTAACGATGCAGGTTTGAATTTTTAAATAGTGGCCTGGGATGTGTATTGTTTGTTACCTAATTCGCGGCAGTTATACCTACAAACATTTTGAAATACTAAAGCAAACATTTGACACGTACACAGAGGAAAAAATTCGACATAACATGTCAATGTCAGTCGCTTAAAGAAGCCCTGACCGCGACAATATTTTTATACAATTTTATGAATAAGTCGTTGCACCATGTAGAAATATCCGGAGTGGCCCCCACCCAACATTCCGACAACAAGCGTGTCTAAACATACTTTGGCAAGATCTAACAATTTGCAACACAGGCACGAAGATCGTGGATTCTGTCAAACTGTTTCTATTAGACAATTAAATTAATCGACTGTTGACCTGTCCTAACAATACTTCATGAGTGCATCAGCCACAATAAGTAAAACAAATCTGTCAGCAATACATACCAACGACTTTAAGGTTAAACAAACAAATCTTGAATAAACAAGCAATTATATTGATACCTCTCTTGTCTTGTCGATTCATTAGTGCATAGTTACACGTACTCAAATTACAAACAACTAAATGGTTAACACCTTGAGTGAATATTATAGCAAATTAATGCAATAAAGTCTGGAAAGATCAAACTATATTTAGTTTGGGTAATACAATTACTATGACTACCCAAGTAATAACATGTGATGAAAAAGAGTTTCTAATTGATGTTACTAATTGAATTTAATTGGTCTAATTACATGACTATTCGTTCTTTTAAGGAAGTAAGTACATTAAGATTTTAAAAGCGTGTTTTGTATTGACTAGGCAATCACGTATGTTGCTCAAATAAAAACAAAAACTAAATTGCAATAGACAGATAGAAATGTGTGATTTGGAGTATATTTTGCTCTGACGAAGAAAATTTTATCCTTCTACAAGACGTTCTTTTTCATCAACAATATTTTGTTGGGTGAGAAATATACATACTCCAACGAACAAACAGTTTCTTGACCCAAAAGTATACGTACGTATTCAAAACAGATATAATTCCTTTCAAGCAGTTCCTTCATACTTAAAACAAGAAAACGTCATACTTGGAACATCAAGAAAATCAAATCCTTACTCTGAGATTTTTATATTTTACTTGAACCAACCAAATGATCTTTCTGCGGATATAGAAACAAGTGATATTCTTCACTCAAAGATATTCGTGTTGTATCGAATAAATTTTTCCCTCTGTATACTTATTATATAAATGTAAATTTATATAAAGTTAGTAAATTATATAACAGTTTTATCCAGTCAAGATAAAAATGTTATATTGTATAGGGAAAAAGTGTCCCAGATTTGTTATACATGCGCCTTGCGTTTTGTTGTTTATTATACGTACATTTCACTTTCATTTAGCACATTTCAAAAAACGAGAACTATGAATAAACCCATATTGTATTAAAATGGTTATTTATTTCTTACCTATTTAGTCATGAAGTATTGTCACAAAGCGTCTTGGAAAACTCTGCCTTCATTATCTACGATAAAAGAAGGAAACACTGCGTTGTTAAAATAATCACTAATGATGTTCAAAATTACCTACTTCAAACAAATCGAAGAAGGTCATAATCCTCATCATCGCAGTTAATATCGAGGAAAAGACTCAACCATCAAGAAATGAAGCCCTTAATTCAGTATTTTTAACCTTCCCTTAAAAATGAAGTAAAAAAATGAACTAAAAAAATATTAACTTCAATTATAAATATCGAATACTGGTAAACGTACTCAATAAATACTCAAATAATACGTACTGCACATCTGTTGTGAACACTATTATCACTATCAGCTTTTGTTGACGATATTCTCTCCCAACAGAAATCTGCTTTGAGAGTCGCCACGAAATCCGAAAACTCCACGGAAATAGAAATTACATAGATCCTACCTTATAGTGTCTTCTCGCCTCCAAACGATGGATGTCATCTATGGGACCTACCTTGCACACGATGTCTTCATTCCAGCAAGATGCCGCTCCATCAGAATCCACCTGCTCGTCAGCTGTTCGCCTTCCTCGCACATCCACGGCTGGCACTACACATTCAACATTGCACACGAAAGGTATAATCACGCACTACTGAAAAGTACAAGCCCCAAGGGCCAGCTCACTACATCACACTTCACGAGAACATAACGTCCGTGGTCCATCTGCAACAAAAATATAGCGATCAAACATAGCGAATGCACAATAGCAGCAGATTTAGATGCATATTACATACAAACAAAATGTTTATTAAGGTTTATCTACCTATACTAATTACGAACTTTCAAGTGTAGGGCGCGTTCAGCGGAATCGCCCATTTTCGCCGACATTTGCGATCGAGTAGCTGCAAAATTGGGCTTTTCGATATTACTTTTGACGCTCGAATTGAAAAAAGGACACAATTCCGCGTGGACTGCGCGATATTTTGTAAATTAAATGCGTCAATTTTGAAAAAAAAATCACGTTTTTGCACCTCTTCGGGTGAAGGCGAACCTCGAGAAAATGTCACGTGACGTCTAGAAATTCCGACAAGCGGATCGATGAACGTCAAAAATTTACATTTTTTATCCGTTCCTGCCGACCTAAAAGCCGCTCGCTCTCATGTCTTACGATAAGATCCCTCTAAATACCCTTCGCAAAGAGTTTTGAGCAAAAAAACGGCCTTAAAAACAATTTTCGATCCAAAAAATCGATTTTTGTCGACCCGTGTTTTGCTGCTATTACCACAGTAACGTCAAA
The DNA here is from genome assembly GCA_963971325.1 of Aphodius granarius. NCBI lineage: Eukaryota > Metazoa > Arthropoda > Insecta > Coleoptera > Scarabaeidae > Aphodius > Aphodius granarius. The sequence continues at coordinate 30,463,847 of OZ020225.1, forward strand.
CCCGAAACGCCCCCTGCCGGACATTCGTAACAACAGTAACAGATAGCAGATAACCTAAAATGTATCCTAAAATGTCCATATTGCGAATGTGGACAGGTGGGAAGCCTTAACCACATATTTCTAGAATGCCCAATAACTAAAATCGAAAATTTTGACATATACACAGAGCTAGTGCAGAACTAATCGGCTTTTGTTCACCAAAAAAAAACAAGGATAAAATGAGCAAAGCGACGTACCCTGTATTCTGTACAAATCCGCTCAAAATCACTTGAAACACCGCATAAAACAGCACAAATCACTTATTGAAGATTTTTACAAACATTTCTGGACATAACACATCATTTTTCCGTAAAATTCGGTCAATAGTCGCGAAGCGCGCGTTTGACAGCTAACACAATTTCAACAATATGGCGAAAAAACAAAACTGAGCCGAGCTCAGCAAGTCACATGGGGTCGTTGCTTAGTAACCACGTCCTAAACACCTTGCAGGTGTGCATTTTTACACTTCTACATAATATGATATGTTTTGATTTTAGAAACCAACAACATTCGGAATTACTTACTTTAGATTTTTCGAGCCAGATTTTGAGATTTAGTTTAAAAGTCGCTCTCTCGGTTATTAAGTATTAATAGTACTAACATAACACGGCTTTTATATGTATGTAATAATAAATTTTTTTCTTCATGGACCCATAGAATTATTCATAGTTTTTAGTGATATTTTGCTTCTATACATTTTTCATTCATTTTAAATGAAATACAAAAGAAAATCAATGAGTTAGTAATAAACTGAAAATGAACGAATGCGCCAATAGGTCTTATAAAACGAGTGTAATATACTATTTTTTCTACTTTGCGTCATTAATTTTATTCAAATTTAGAAGTATATTAGGTAAAATTCCAATTTAGAGTATTTATGGGTGCAACCGTTGGTAACACTGTCATCTGTCACTTAAATTCAAATATCTGTGAAAAAGTAATTATTGATAATTATTATATACCATCATATACTAGTAGTACGAAACCTAGGATGCAACACGCAAGTTTAAATATGTATAAAAATATACATACTTCGCAGTTTGTGCGATTCTAAAAAATCAGTTTGTGCTTACTTTTGTGGTTATGTGTATTTTCGTTTGACATGCATTTGATATCAATGTCACCAATCTTAGAAAAAAGTTACTAAAAACGGTGTTACAATTTGCTAATTGTAACACCGAAAACAGTGTTACAATGTGTGCATTGTGAATGCAAAGTAGAAAAAATATTTTTTTCTTGATATCCAAGAATAAAGTTCTCTCTCTGCACTGCAACTTATTATGTATTCTCTGGAGCAAAGATAATGTATTTTAGATGGTTTCTTAACTCACATCACAACGTTATAAAAAAATACTTTATGCTGTTTTTTCTTTCCTGTATATTATTTATTTAACTTTATGTACTGTCTGTAAATTCTTGTTGTCAACTTAGAACTTATTACCTGTTTACTTTTTTGCCTATTTCTCCGTAAAACTGTGGTTTTCCATTTCAAGAAATTTTCAATCAATCAACTCGACAGTAATAAATCTGAGCCTAATTAATTTATTTACATATATACGAACGTAGGCTATCTTTGACGTCATTATCATACATGTAAATAGCTATTTTGTCCCCATTTTTGCACGTTGACTATGATCGCTTATAACTGGAGACATCTTACATAATTATTTATTCTTTATTCGTCAATCAAAGAATTCTTGGCTGACCATTTTATAAACATTATGCAACACAATTTACAAGCAAGTAGTTTAAGTTGCCTGGGCAATAACTCTCCTCACTACTTACTCGTAATTCGCCTCAACGAGCGAAAGAGTCACCGCTCTGGTGGTGAAAGTATTAACTAGTGTCTTGGGGATAATTTTTATAATTTATATGGTGTGGTATAAAACTTTGAGTATAATTTCGCCGGTATTTAAATCTAAAAGATGAAAAACGACAAAAAACAAGCAGCACAAGTAAGATCTATTGTTGCGTTCCACAATGCAATTCATATCACAGCAAGGGCTTGCCATTTCACATGTTTCCTGAAGGAAAAAAGGTTACACAGTGCGTGGCGACGTGTACTAAAAATTGGTGTGTGAATTAGTGTGTTCAAAGCATTTTCTAAAAAATAAGATTTGTACACGAATAAATCAAGTTGAGTGTACAGTAAAGGAATCATATTGTTTTTAAGTTTGACATATTGTGGATCGAACCTCAAAATAAAACATTTTTATTAATAAATCCACATACAGTCACATTTTCCTGCTGCAAATAACACTTCTCCTTCTTCAAGGGGTTGTCCCTGATAATATGTATACATATTTTTGCAAGAAGGGTCCCGAAAATACTTGTAAACACTCGTCAGAGTAATTAAAGTAATATAGCGCTGACCATAGTTAATTTAAATTTTATCCTGAATCATGTGCCGATATTAGCGCCCTCTACATTCACCCGTTCAGGCGAATAGGCAAATTTTTCATGAGCACTAAATATCTAGCACTGTCTGCTGAAATGTTTTGGAAAGATACTTTTTTTTACCCTATTCAATAATATTTTCTGTAAGAAATATAAAAATAATAACATACATCAATTAATGATACCTTTTAATTAAATTATTATTTGCGACTGAGGAAACTTGATATTAGAAGCTGTTTACCTTGACAACAGAAGCAAAATAATAGACGGTGGCCAATAGAATAGTTTTGGGCAATGCTTTATAAAACTAAATCAGTTATACCTAGTTCTTATCCGTGGTCAGTGTTAATTAAACAATAGAACGCGGTAGCGATCAGTTTAGCGGTGAGTATTTGTTTGTTTGATTTTGCACTCTGACGCCATCAGTTGTGTTCGAAGAAGCAGCAAAATAAAATCGCGACCTTCGCCGGAGAAGGAGGACCCCAGGTAAAATTTCAATGCCTCCGTATAAGACCTTAGCACTGAGTGATTCGCTGATATTTTTCAGTCACATCGACATTCGAGCGCACCACGTGTAATAATTTACTCTATAGTACAACTTAGTTCCGCGTTTTTTTAAAGAAGAGTACGTGTTCTTCATAAATATATCTAATATTATATGTGAGTATTTACAACATTTTACGTATTTTTTTATTCATAAAAATTATAATAATAATCGTTAAATCAGAGTGTTATTATTTGAATATAGGTAATGCTCTAATATGAACAAAAACTGATAACTTTCTAATACGTATGTACATTGCTCTAAATTGCACACAAACTTTACATAACAACAAATTCCTTTTTCTAGTTTTACGTGCAGTTCTGCTTAAGTAAGTTTATTAATAACTTTTCCGCATATTTTGATTTTGCACACTTAGAATTGTCTGTTTATAACTCACTGAGGTATAAAATCCATTTTGGGTCAGTAATTCAATAGTGAAGATGTGATGTAAGTACGTTCATTTCCATTTTACAAAGAAATCTGGTTTGAATTGAAAAGCGTTACAAAAAAAAATCCAGTTTTCAACTCAATTACCAGGCGAAGGAATCTTAAATATGTATACCATATTTCGGCCATACATACACCCAAACACATATGGAGATACAGAAATTATTGGAGCGCATATTTTTGCTGAAATCTCTAATTTTATTTTATGTTGATTGCAATAGTTTCCTTCTAGGAACCTAGTATTATAGTAAAAACGATTGCATTACAAATATCGGTAAATTTGTCTTGCCAATGGTTCAGATATTTTACTAAGTGCTTTTTTGTTATACAAAATGTTTCATGGGATGTAGAATTGTATGGGTACATTCGTTATTATGGCAGATAGAAAGTCGATTACTTGAACCAAATAATGCAGTTCTTACATAATGAATAGAATCCTAAGAAGAAATTTCCGACTTCTTATTGTACTATATTTAAGTAGTAAAATTTGTTTAGTTAATTTATAAAGTAACCAGATGAACGGAACGCGAAATTTTGATTTTGATTTTGCGAAAATTGAAATTTTAATGATGGTAGATGATGGAGACTGTAAACGAAAGCAACAAGAAGTTTGTGATTTAGAAGAGGGACTAGCTCTGTGTATATGTCAAAATTTTCGATTTTAGTTATTGGGCATTCTAGAAATATGTGGTTAAGGCTTCCCACCTGTCCACATTCGCAATATGGACATTTTAGGATACATTTTAGGTTATCTGCTATCTGTTACTGTTGTTACGAATGTCCGGCAGGGGGCGTTTCGGGTTTGACGTTACTGTGGTAATAGCAGCAAAACACGGGTCGACAAAAATCGATTTTTTGGATCGAAAATTGTTTTTAAGGCCGTTTTTTTGCTCAAAACTCTTTGCGAAGGGTATTTAGAGGGATCTTATCGTAAGACATGAGAGCGAGCGGCTTTTATAAGATCGGCAGGAACGGATAAAAAATGTAAATTTTTGACGTTCATCGATCCGCTTGTCGGAATTTCTAGACGTCACGTGACATTTTCTCGAGGTTCGCCTTCACCCGAAGAGGTGCAAAAACGTGATTTTTTTTCAAAATTGACGCATTTAATTTACAAAATATCGCGCAGTCCACGCGGAATTGTGTCCTTTTTTCAATTCGAGCGTCAAAAGTAATATCGAAAAGCCCAATTTTGCAGCTACTCGATCGCAAATGTCGGCAAAATGGGCGATTCCGCTGAACGCGCCCTACACTTGAAAGTTCGTAATTAGTATAGGTAGATAATCGAGTGGCCCCCACGTTCACCGAACTCCAGTCCTTTATATTTTTATTGATAGGTGTGATTTAAAAAATAGGGTTTATAAATATAGATCGGAAAAATCTAAATCCAAATATATAAGATTTGTTTACGATAAATTTACTTACGTAACACAAATTAATTGGCATAATGACGATGTAAAAAAACCAAATGTGTCGTAAAAACGTGTTTCTTGATGGGACAACAAATTAAGAAGATCACAAATAAAGAATGTATCTGTTTCCCCTGTTATTTATTTTATGGTTCACAAGCATACGGAAAACAGTGCAATTTGTGGCTAACTCCTAAACATTAATAGTTCGTAATGAGTAGTTTGTAGACCCGTAACACCATATTAGATAGATGATATACTATCCTACTTAAATACAGCGCATAGTAAATTACTGCCTTCTGTCTGCAAGATGATATGTATGTCGTCTTACTTTTCAATGAGTCACCTGCAATAACATTACAATACTTTTACAGGTAACATTATTGATTCTCACTGTAGCATTCACTCATAACCACCTAGGTGTATTGTAACAAAATTTTAATTAGGTCAACCACATAAACTATGAAATAATATTAGTATTTCTCAAGGTCATAATGGGGACCTCTTCTTGCAGTTATCAACAAATGATTGGTTTGCTATCAAGTGCGATTTAAGTGCGCCCATACAACTTGCTGAAGTGTTTTTCAGGAAATTTTAGTTGACAACCAAAACAGCACTGTAAGCAAGTGAGTTTCAATATTATAGGTTAACGATATATGAATAGAATTTGCATTCATTTTTCTGTCAATTGTTTTGAGTGACACCATTTCTATAGCGTGTACTCACAATCATACAGTGCTCATCAGTACTCATCGATTTTTTTTTCTAGTTTTCTAGACCAAAACAAATAGATTAGAAGTAACTTTGTAATGTGAACAAGTCGTTAAAGTGCTACACAGCGACTACAAAATGTTATTTTAATTAAGCGTTGAAATAAAAAAACGCAAATAAAACACGAAACGTTGATAATAAATCAAATGGGTCGTGAATAATTGCTTCGACGACAAAAAATGAATAATTAACATGATTAACATAATTAAATTATGAATGGCAGTCGTAGATAATGTATTATATAATTAAAATTACTTGTAATTTTCAATATAGTGATTGCTATTGATAACTATCGATAATTACTTCTGTCGAAATTCTAGACATATGATTTTAAGAAGATATTATGTTATTGCAAAACTGTATTTATAAAGATCATTAGATTATCATCGATATTCTATGACCTCAAAACAGCAACTATTAAACTATTTGATAAAATAGCGAAAACAATATTTAATTTACTATCAGTGCAGACACATCCCATGTGTCACAGTCATGCACGTGACATTGTGCAGAGCATGAAATCATACTTCCTGCTTGATATATAACTAGTAACCCATCTGTGTGGTATTATTTTGCACGAGATATTGCTGTCAGAATTAAACACTTCTTGGTAGGGTCAAATGTAAATTAAATATCAAAGAAATAGACAGTGTTTATTTTAGTACAAATTTTGTGTTGCTTTTTAATATAATTCTTATTGAATAATAGCATTTTTTTCTGCAGATTTGGTACAACGTTTTGGTTCACCAGAAGGATGCCACCAATTGATGTAGTATTGTGTCAAATTACCCCTGAAGGTAAGTTTTATATAATATAGTAAATATTAGCGTTGTTCGAGTAATTATCAAACTATATCCATAGTTATTAGTACAATTATTAGTATCAGTATAGATAGAAATATCTGGGGTGGCCCTCACCCAACTTTCCGACTACGGCTTTGCAATTATTCAATTTCCCACTCTGTACCCTACCTAACGTCAGTCTCTGTGACATAACATTTGTCATACTGACATTTTATGTGATGTCATGTCAGTGGCACTGATGTTTGTCAAAATCTGACAATTTGGAACACAGCGACGAAGGCTGTGGATCCTGTCAAGCCGCTGATATTAGTTTGGCCAAAATCGTATAAATCCCGAAGAAGACGCATGTAACATTTGCCACTTCCGGTTGTCATATTGTGGCCAAAAACAATCCAGTTCGTCCCACGGCAATTCTAAATAAGTATGCAAAATTTCAGCCCTTTTTGATGCATTTTCCAGAAATCATTCTGTCGATTACAATACTTTCTTTCTAGGGTACTAGTCGGAAAGTAAAAAGTCTGTAGGTTATTAAAATATTAATAATTTTTATGTAACCTCAAGTATTCGTTTTTCATTCCTCATAAAAGACGTCGTATGTGTTGCCTACGTTCAGGTAATTTAAGTCATACCTCCATAATTATGAAATCTGTACCTGCCTTCACCTTGACAATGGAGAAAGTACCTTTTTCTACTTTGCATTCAGAATGTACACATTGTAACACTGTTTTCGGTGTTACAATTAGCAAATTGTAACACCGTTTTTAGTAACTTTTTTCTAAGATTGGTGACATTGATATCAAATGCATGTCAAACGAAAATACACATAACCACAAAAGTAAGCACAAACTGATTTTTTAGAATCGCACAAACTGCGAAGTATGTATATTTTTATACATATTTAAACATGCGTGTTGCATCCTAGGTTTCGTACTACTAGTATATGATGGTATATAATAATTATCAATAATTACTTTTTCACAGATATTTGAATTTAAGTGACAGATGACAGTGTTACCAACGGTTGCACCCATAAATACTCTAGACTGGAAGTTTACCTAATATACTTCTAAATTTTTATAAAATTAATGACGCAAAGTAGGCATTCGTTCACTTAGGGCACTCGTCGCTGGCGCTCAACAGCTCATGCGCCAATTTGACGTCTTTTAAAACTTGTATAATAATATACAATTATTAATGTCAAATAATATAAAAAGATGACACTGCATAACGCATTATTTTATTACTAGAAAGAATTTAATTCCCAAAATCTAATTGCGATAAAACAGAAGGTAAACTGAATAATAAACTTGTCTTGGATTAGGAATGTTGAATTTTATAACTAGAAAAATTTAATCACTACATCTAACTGGAAGAATTTAATTCCTAAAAATCAGATGCAATAAAACAGCAGGTAGTTTCAATAATAAACTAGTCTTAGGTCAGGAATGTAGTAGTTTATTATTACAAAGAATTTAATTCCCAAAAACCAGATGCAATAAAACAGCAGGTAGTCTCAATTGTAAACTTGTCTTTAGTCAACAATGTCATGTTTTATTATTAGAAAGAATTTAATTCCCAAAATCTAATTGCGATAAAACAGAAGGTAGACTGAATAATAAACTTGTCTTGGATTAGGAATGTTCAATTTTATAACTAGAAAAATTTAGTCACTACATATAACTAGAAGAATTTAATTTCCAAAAATTCAGATGCAATAAAACAGCAGGTAGTTTCAATAATAAACTTGTCTTAGGTCAGGAATGTAGTAGTTTATTATTAGAAAGAATTTAATTCCCAAAAACCAGATGCAATAAAACAGCAAGTAGTCTCAATTGTAACCTTGTCTTTAGTCAACAATGTCATGTTTTATTACTAGAAAGAATTTAATTCCTAAAATCTAATTGCGATAAAACAGAAGGTAGACTGAATAATAAACTTGTCTTGGATTAGGAATGTTGAATTTTATAACTAGAAAAATTTAATCACTACATATAACTGGAAGAATTTAATTCCTAAAAATCAGATGCAATAAAACAGCAGGTAGTTTCAATAATAAACTTGTCTTAGGTCAGGAATGTAGTAGTTTATTATTAGAAAGAATTTAATTCCCAAAAACCAGATGCAATAAAACAGCAAGTAGTCTCAATTGTAACCTTGTCTTTAGTCAACAATGTCATGTTTTATTACTAGAAAGAATTTAATTCCTAAAATCTAATTGCGATAAAACAGAAGGTAGACTGAATAATAAACTTGTCTTGGATTAGGAATGTTGAATTTTATAACTAGAAAAATTTAATCACTACATATAACTGGAAGAATTTAATTCCTAAAAATCAGATGCAATAAAACAGCAGGTGGTTTCAATAATAAACTTGTCTTAGGTCAGGAATGTAGTAGTTTATTATTACAAAGAATTTAATTCCCAAAAACCAGATGCAATAAAACAGCAGGTAGTCTCAATTGTAAACTTGTCTTTAGTCAACAATGTCATGTTTTATTACTAGAAAGAATTTAATTCCCAAAATCTAATTGCGATAAAACAGAAGGTAAACTGAATAATAAACTTGTCTTGGATTAGGAATGTTGAATTTTATAACTAGAAAAATTTAATCACTACATATAACTAGAAGAATTTAATTTCCAAAAATTCAGATGCAATAAAACAGCAGGTAGTTTCAATAATAAACTTGTCTTAGGTCAGGAATGTAGTAGTTTATTATTAGAAAGAATTTAATTCCCAAAAACCAGATGCAATAAAACAGCAAGTAGTCTCAATTGTAAACTTGTCTTTAGTCAACAATGTCATGTTTTATTACTAGAAAGAATTTAATTCCTAAAATCTAATTGCGATAAAACAGAAGGTAGACTGAATAATAAACTTGTCTTGGATTAGGAATGTTCAATTTTATAACTAGAAAAATTTAGTCACTACATATAACTAGAAGAATTTAATTTCCAAAAATTCAGATGCAATAAAACAGCAGGTAGTTTCAATAATAAACTAGTCTTAGGTCAGGAATGTAGTACTTTATTATTAGAAAGAATTTAATTCCCAAAAACCAGATGCAATAAAACAGCAAGTAGTCTCAATTGTAAACTTGTCTTTAGTCAACAATGTCATGTTTTATTATTAGAAAGAATTTAATTCCCAAAATATAATTGCGATAAAACAGAAGGTAAACTGAATAATAAACTTGTCTTGGATTAGGAATGTTGAATTTTATAACTAGAAAAATTTAATCACTACATATAATTGGAAGAATTTAATTTCCAAAAATTCAGATGCAATAAAACAGCAGGTAGTTTCAATAATAAACTAGTCTTAGGTCAGGAATGTAGTACTTTATTATTAGAAAGAATTTAATTCCCAAAAACCAGATGCAATAAAACAGCAAGTAGTCTCAATTGTAAACTTGTCTTTAGTCAACAATGTCATGTTTTATTATTAGAAAGAATTTAATTCCCAAAATATAATTGCGATAAAACAGAAGGTAAACTGAATAATAAACTTGTCTTGGATTAGGAATGTTGAATTTTATAACTAGAAAAATTTAATCACTACATATAATTGGAAGAATTTAATTTCCAAAAATTCAGATGCAATAAAACAGCAGGTAGTTTCAATAATAAACTAGTCTTAGGTCAGGAATGTAGTACTTTATTATTAGAAAGAATTTAATTCCCAAAAACCAGATGCAATAAAACAGCAAGTAGTCTCAATTGTAAACTTGTCTTTAGTCAACAATGTCATGTTTTATTATTAGAAAGAATTTAATTCCCAAAATATAATTGCGATAAAACAGAAGGTAAACTGAATAATAAACTTGTCTTGGATTAGGAATGTTGAATTTTATAACTAGAAAAATTTAATCACTACATATAATTGGAAGAATTTAATTTCCAAAAATTCAGATGCAATAAAACAGCAGGTAGTTTCAATAATAAACTAGTCTTAGGTCAGGAATGTAGTACTTTATTATTAGAAAGAATTTAATTCCCAAAAACCAGATGCAATAAAACAGCAAGTAGTCTCAATTGTAAACTTGTCTTTAGTCAACAATGTCATGTTTTATTATTAGAAAGAATTTAATTCCCAAAATATAATTGCGATAAAACAGAAGGTAAACTGAATAATAAACTTGTCTTGGATTAGGAATGTTGAATTTTATAACTAGAAAAATTTAATCACTACATATAATTGGAAGAATTTAATTTCCAAAAATTCAGATGCAATAAAACAGCAGGTAGTTTCAATAATAAACTAGTCTTAGGTCAGGAATGTAGTACTTTATTATTAGAAAGAATTTAATTCCCAAAAACCAGATGCAATAAAACAGCAAGTAGTCTCAATTGTAAACTTGTCTTTAGTCAACAATGTCATGTTTTATTATTAGAAAGAATTTAATTCCCAAAATATAATTGCGATAAAACAGAAGGTAAACTGAATAATAAACTTGTCTTGGATTAGGAATGTTGAATTTTATAACTAGAAAAATTTAATCACTACATATAATTGGAAGAATTTAATTTCCAAAAATTCAGATGCAATAAAACAGCAGGTAGTTTCAATAATAAACTAGTCTTAGGTCAGGAATGTAGTACTTTATTATCAGAAAGAATTTAATTCCCAAAAACCAGATGCAATAAAACAGCAAGTAGTCTCAATTGTAAACTTGTCTTTAGTCAACAATGTCATGTTTTATTATTAGAAAGAATTTAATTCCCAACATCTAATTGCGATAAAACAGAAGGTAGACTGAATAATAAACTTGTCTTGGATTAGGAATGTTGAATTTTATAACTAGAAAAATTTAATCACTACATATAACTGGAAGAATTTAATTCCCAAAAACCAGATGCAATAAAACAGCAGGTAGTCTCAATTGTAAACTTGTCTTTAGTCAACAATGTCATGTTTTATTACTAGAAAGAATCTAATTCCCAAAAACCAGTTGTAGGTGGTTTCAGTCATCTTCTCTTCGAGGTTAAGTTGTATTTTATAACTAAAAAGATATTTTTAAAATAATTATTTATAAAATAGATATCTCATATATTGATTGCATCTCAATTAATAATAAACATTGGAACACTTTTTCTTGTGCGATTTCAGAAAAACACGATTGACTGGTGTTCAAAATAAGCAATTAAAATTCGAATGTAGTTTCATACGGTTTTAAAAAAAATAAAAGTTGCAAAAGCAGGTTAAGGTTGCACGTGCATTGTCTGTAGCGTCCATACTAATTGGGACTCCAGATCAACTTTATAAATTAAAATAATAAAAATAACGAAAAATTCTATTAGGAACGAAGAATTCGATTTTACTCTACAAAAAAATGACACGCTACCGACTCATGAAATTATTAATTAACAATTTCTTATTATCAACTACGTTTTTATATGCAGTCCATTATAAACTCGTCAATTAATAAAATAATTTGTTTTTTTATACCGAATCTTTTAAATGTTACACTCAAGGCTTTATTCTTGCACGTCAAATTATTGATATGGTAATTGTGAAAAAAAATAGCCAATTCAAAGTGATAATCACCAAACAATTTAATATAATTTACTCGTCATTTTGACGTCACTGCGTCTCGTCAACGCGCTTTTGTATTTGAAATGCCGACAGGTACGGTAAAATTAATAGATTGCCAAACAGTGTAATGAGGATTTGGACAGAAACATGAGCTAAACTATCATTTTGTTACTTTGGACTTTTACGACGAGAAGTGACATTGTAAATTGTAAATGAGGTTCTACCAACAACCAGTTTTCGGCGGAGGTCATGACATCGAATTAGGGAAGAATGACGCACTTAATAAATTAAGCATCTTAAATTATGGATCTTTCTACAATTTTTTATATTTATTCGTTAGGTTCCAGTCCTGGATATTAATGAGCCGATTTTTTTGTTAATTTATCAATGACATCACAAGACATATATTAAAAACTAAATTTTTGCAAAAAAAAAAACTGTTTATATAATATTCTTAGTACGTATTAAATATTACTTACAGTTATTGTTATTAACTGTCTTTCTGAGAATAATTTATGTTAAAATATAGCCCCTATTATATATTTATCATTATACATTAATTAATATATAAATTAACATAAATATTTCGTTTAGGATAACTTTACTGTGTCTTCCAGGAGATATTGGATAATCCACGTGCTCATAAAAAATATTCTTTGCGCATGTCATACTGACCAATAGGTAACGGATCTCAACACACGGTCAAGTAAATCCAGGCGTAAGCATTTAAACACGAAGCCAGGTAATTACGTTCATTTACTGTCTAAAGTTTGGTACGCTTAACGTGTCGCTAAAGTGAAGGAAAGTAGTGTTTACTGTGCATATAAACACAAACACAATGCCGGGTAAGACAATAAATAATACTATCTACCGATTTCTAGCTTTGATTATAAATTTTGATTTAAAAAAAATAATTAAATTAATACTTAGTGTTTATGGAAAATTTATCACTGTTTGCATAATATGTGTTTACACTACAGTGTTAATAAATTATTAAGTGCTAAGATCATCTTTTTATTGTAATTTTAATGATTCATTACAAGCATTACCAGCAGAAAATATGCCGTAATAAAATATTATCAAGCAGTACTGATGGTACTTTAATATTCTTCGAACTGAAGGTAGAATTCAATAGTTTGAACTAGTTTTACTTTTCGACTAGTACCCTAGAAGGAAAGTATTGTAATCGACGGAAAATTTTTTTTTCGGGATTTCAGCGGAAATACGCGTTTTGAGGTCCCCTGAATCGATTGCAATGATTTCTGGAAAATGTATGTATGTGTGTATGTATGTCCGTGAACACGATTGCGCCCAAACGGAACAACGGATCGGGTTGAAATTTGGTATGCATATTTAGTATTACCGGGGGACAAACTGGATTATTTTTGGTGACAATCTGACAACCGGAAATGACAAATGTTAATGCATTTTCTAAGGGATTCATATACTAATACAGAGATTATTGGGATTGATAGAATTGTCAGAATTTACAACACAATTGTCAGATTTTAACAAACGTCAGTGCCACTGACATGACATGACATTGTGTTATTCTATGATTGACGTTAGGTTGGGGTCCACAGTGGCTGTGGCTTCACAAAATTGAATAATAAAACGTTTAGAACCTTGTGTACACAATTTTATCGGAAAGTTGGGTACCACCCCGTATTTTGATGATATATTAAAACAAAAGATCTGTAAAACGAAAACCAAAATATTAAATACCTGTCTAAATATCTTAAAAACTTTGTCTTTATTGATCAAACTTGGTTATTATTAATTTTAAGCTTTATTTTATATTTTTTTATATACCATTTAAAATATTAGAGACAGTACTTCATAACTAAATATAAATATCTACTATATGACATATTCATTATCCATTCCGCACGTCCACGATAATTAGGTTTAATATTTTTACCACTTAATAAAATGGTTATTTTCCGTACAGTTTTAAAAGTAACTCACCTTGTATTCATCACACCGACCTTATTAACCAAATACGATTATTGTTGATACCCACTAATTTAACATTTCGAATATTTTATTGTCTTAACCTGATTCGATTACCCAAGTACGTCCAGTTAAGTCAGATTTTATTATTATTGTGTAGTTATTATTGTGTATATACTTTTATTGCACACTTTTATTGCAAAAGAGGTATTATTTTCGGACAATCTCGAGGACATTTTAACAATTTAACGCCTTAATATCCTACCTGGCTTTCACTTTGTATGCAGACGACGTTAACAACTTAGAGAAATTTAACTTGCAATGACTTCTTGCAGAAATACGCTTGCCATTTGCTGCTCAAAGTAATTACAGATGGCGAAACGAAGCTACATGATTACCACTCTTTATCTTGCTTAATATGTACTTTACTTTACTTACTTCACAACACTTAGTTACTTGATTGTTCTGTTTTTTTTTTCTAATTGCTAAATGACCAGCTATTTTAATTGTCAATCTCTCCGTTTTAGTTGCAGAGACGATTTTGTCAGACATTGAGGCTTTGAAGCTACATGATTACCACTCTTTATCTTGCTTAATACTTTACTTTACTTACTTCACAACACTTAGTTACTTGATTGTTCTGTTTTTTTTTTCTAATTGCTAAATGACCAGCTATTTTAATTGTCAATCTCTCTGTTTTAGTTGCAGAGACGATTCTGTCAGACATTGAGGCTTTGAAGCTAAATGATTACCACTCTTTATCTTGCTTAATACTTTACTTTACTTACTTCACAACACTTAGTTACTTGATTGTTCTGTTTTTTTTTTCTAATTGCTAAATGACCAGCTATTTTAATTGTCAATCTCTCTGTTTTAGTTGCAGAGACGATTCTGTCAGACATTGAGGCTTTGAAGCTACATGATTACCACTCTTTATCTTGCTTAATACTTTACTTTACTTACTTCACAACACTTAGTTACTTGATTGTTCTGTTTTTTTTTTCTAATTGCTAAATGACCAGCTATTTTAATTGTCAATCTCTCTGTTTTAGTTGCAGAGACGATTCTGTCAGACATTGAGGCTTTGAAGCTACATGATTACCACTCTTTATCTTGCTTAATACTTTACTTTACTTACTTCACAACACTTAGTTACTTGATTGTTCTGTTTTTTTTTTTCTAATTGCTAAATGACCAGCTATTTTAATTGTCAATCTCTCTGTTTTAGTTGCAGAGATGATTCTGTCAGCCATTGAGGCTTTGAAGCTACATGATTACCACTCTTTATCTTGCTTAATACTTTACTTTACTTACTTCACAACACTTAGTTACTTGATTGTTCTGTTTTTTTTTTCTAATTGCTAAATGACCAGCTATTTTAATTGTCAATCTCTCCGTTTTAGTTGCAGAGACGATTTTGTCAGACATTGAGGCTTTGAAGCTACATGATTACCACTCTTTATCTTGCTTAATACTTTACTTTACTTACTTCACAACACTTAGTTACTTGATTGTTCTGTTTTTTTTTTCTAATTGCTAAATGACCAGCTATTTTAATTGTCAATCTCTCTGTTTTAGTTGCAGAGACGATTCTGTCAGACATTGAGGCTTTGAAGCTAAATGATTACCACTCTTTATCTTGCTTAATACTTTACTTTACTTACTTCACAACACTTAGTTACTTGATTGTTCTGTTTTTTTTTTCTAATTGCTAAATGACCAGCTATTTTAATTGTCAATCTCTCTGTTTTAGTTGCAGAGACGATTCTGTCAGACATTGAGGCTTTGAAGCTACATGATTACCACTCTTTATCTTGCTTAATACTTTACTTTACTTACTTCACAACACTTAGTTACTTGATTGTTCTGTTTTTTTTTTCTAATTGCTAAATGACCAGCTATTTTAATTGTCAATCTCTCTGTTTTAGTTGCAGAGACGATTCTGTCAGACATTGAGGCTTTGAAGCTAAATGATTACCACTCTTTATCTTGCTTAATACTTTACTTTACTTACTTCACAACACTTAGTTACTTGATTGTTCTGTTTTTTTTTTTCTAATTGCTAAATGACCAGCTATTTTAATTGTCAATCTCTCTGTTTTAGTTGCAGAGACGATTCTGTCAGACATTGAGGCTTTGAAGCTAAATGATTACCACTCTTTATCTTGCTTAATACTTTACTTTACTTACTTCACAACACTTAGTTACTTGATTGTTCTGTTTTTTTTTTCTAATTGCTAAATGACCAGCTATTTTAATTGTCAATCTCTCTGTTTTAGTTGCAGAGACGATTCTGTCAGACATTGAGGCTTTGAAGCTACATGATTACCACTCTTTATCTTGCTTAATACTTTACTTTACTTACTTCACAACACTTAGTTACTTGATTGTTCTGTTTTTTTTTTCTAATTGCTAAATGACCAGCTATTTTAATTGTCAATCTCTCTGTTTTAGTTGCAGAGACGATTCTGTCAGACATTGAGGCTTTGAAGCTAAATGATTACCACTCTTTATCTTGCTTAATACTTTACTTTACTTACTTCACAACACTTAGTTACTTGATTGTTCTGTTTTTTTTTTTTCTAATTGCTAAATGACCAGCTATTTTAATTGTCAATCTCTCTGTTTTAGTTGCAGAGATGATTCTGTCAGCCATTGAGGCTTTGAAGCTACATGATTACCACTCTTTATCTTGCTTAATACTTTACTTTACTTACTTCACAACACTTAGTTACTTGATTGTTCTGTTTTTTTTTTTCTAATTGCTAAATGACCAGCTATTTTAATTGTCAATCTCTCTGTTTTAGTTGCAGAGATGATTCTGTCAGCCATTGAGGCTTTGAAGCTACATGATTACCACTCTTTATCTTGCTTAATACTTTACTTTACTTACTTCACAACACTTAGTTACTTGATTGTTCGTTTTTTTTTTCTAATTGCTAAATGACCAGCTATTTTAATTGTCAATCTCTCTGTTTTAGTTGCAGAGACGATTCTGTCAGACATTGAGGCTTTGAAGCTACATGATTACCACTCTTTATCTTGCTTAATACTTTACTTTACTTACTTCACAACACTTAGTTACTTGATTGTTCTGTTTTTTTTTTTTCTAATTGCTAAATGACCAGCTATTTTAATTGTCAATCTCTCTGTTTTAGTTGCGGAGACGATTCTGTCAGACATTGAGGCTTTGCCACAGATAAAAATTGGTGATTTTACATTGGAACTGGAGTTAGGACCCCCATCACCTGCTTTGAAAGAAGTCGCTATTAGAGAACTTCGCGAATCGCCAGATGTCACCAAAGATGCCATTGAAGCACTCAGGGAACTGCTAAAAGGTAAATATGGTCAAAATACCATACTGGCTTGACATTGGGCAAAACCACTTCCAAAAACGGGTCCCATAATTGCTTTAGATGCATGCAAATGCCACAAAAAAATATATATAGGCGGTTTTAAGTATTAATGGAATGTTTCCATGTTTATGGAATATTTCTAACGTTGACCTTTCACTAAAAAAACAAGAAATTATCATCATAATCTGGGCAGTTTCGTCAGTGATTCATTAGATAATAGCAACCAACAAGAAAAACAACTCAAAGTCAATTATTAACTTGTTCGTTTACTTGTCAAAAACACTTAAGCTCGAATGCATGAACGTAATTGTCGTACTTGTGCATTCAAATGTCCTAATTTGTGTGCACAGTTTAATAAATACTTCTTCACTTATTCGTATGTAAACAATTTTAGGTAATAACAATTTCTTAGTATATTTTTTGAAATTTTATTTTAACACTAAAAAATATATATCACCAAATATGAAATTGGAAACATTCTGGCTAAATTTGAAACTCTACATATAAATAAAAGTTAGCGGAGTGTGGTCGAAAAAAAAACTATTTATTAGAGACCCAAAAACACTTTTTCTGGTAAATTTTCGTGTCAGATACCAGCCAATTTTTGTCTCTTTTCTTACACAGAGAGAACTCTATTCTTAGATATCAAGAAAAATTATTCTTGCGTATGTAGTGTAGCATGAAGAGGATTTTTCTCTGACGATGAAAAAGTTATTCTTCTATAATTGTGTTTCACTTTGTGTTCATTTCTTAATATACCAATCAATTATTTAATTCCAGCTGAGAAAGAGTTGAAAACTCCTTACCATAGCGATGCATGGCTTGTCCGCTTCTTAAGGCCTTGCAAATACTACCCAGAAAGTGCACTCAAACTGGTAAGTTCAACAAAAAACATACATTCCTCCTGCCTCTTATCTCACCTCAACTTCCTCACATTACAGATAAAGAAGTACTACGAATTCAAGAAAAACAACGCCACTTACTACAACGATCTAATACCTTCAAAAGAGAAGAATGTTTTCGACCACGACATCCTTACGGTGTTGCCAAATCGTGATCAGGACGGCAGAAGAATGCTGATCATAGAATTAGGAAGTATGTTGACAATATCAACAAAATTCATTGATAATATCAACAAAATTCATTGATGATATCAACAAAATTCATGAATCTAACCATTGTTGTTGTCTTTTTAATTTGCAGAAAGGTGGAAGCATAATAAGTGCAGTTTGGATGAGGTCTTCAAGGGTTGCGTATTGTATTTGGAAGCAGCCCTTTTGGAACCTACCACTCAGATCGCTGGCGCTGTTGTCATGTTTGACATGGACGGTTTAAGTTTGCAACAGACTTGGCAGTTCACGCCGTCTTTTGCGAGAAGGATAGTTGAATTAATTCAGGTATGTACATATTTTCTTATCCCTAAATCATTTATTTAAGAACATTAATCAAAAAAATGAATTTCCAGCAATTAAAGTTAGTGATTTGATTGATTTGATTGAGTTGATTGGTGGTTGAATCGTTTGTTTCTAGGAAATAGTGGCAATTTTGAGTAATGAAACATGAAATAAGTAGTTATGCAACCTATTATTATACTTATCCCATTATGTTAAGTGAAAAATTGTTGATAATTTGATTTCTGTGTAGTCTGGCGACAGTGTTTAACGTATAATTGACGTTAGCAAGAAAAATATTGATTCTTCAAAGAAAACACCTCGTAAAAACAGGAAATTATCAATCTCTGATATTATGACATTTACCCATAATTAGTCATCTTATTATTATAGCGTAGACATGTGTCAAGGTTGATTAGTCTTCAACAAAGTCAAATTAAATACGAAACTTAACTTTAACCAACAAATAATAACCTTTACACATATTTATTCGTTTCTTTTAGGACTGTATACCAATGAGATTGAAAAATCTGCATATTGTTAACGAACCAGGTTTGTTCAAAGTAGTTTTCGCCTTGTTCAAGCCATTTTTGAACGATAAACTCAAGAAAAGAATTGTATTTCACGGTACCGACCGCAAATCTTTGCACAATTACATTTCGCCGAAATGCTTGCCGGAGAAGTATGGAGGAACTTTGGAAATTCCCAGGATAAGTGGTCCTGACTGGTACAGTTTGCTCTGCATGTGCGAGGAGGAATATAAAGGTATGTGACGTCTGTCGTTGACATTAAATTGGTGAACTAATTCCTTGTTTTCTTTTCCAGTAATCAATTCTTATGGATACGACAAGTAAAGAAGTCGAATTTTGTTCTATTAAGCTCAACGAGACATGCCATTTTTTTCTTTATTTATTAGTAACCTTTTACGAATTTAGTTTCGTGTATGTACTTATTAGGACTGCTCAACATTCCTGTTATAGTAGGTTAGGTGTATGGTGATATTTTAGTAATTTTTATATTAGTATGTAGTTTTAGTGTATACTTATTTGTAAATATTTATTATGCATTAAACAAAAACTTTTTATATCAATTCTACTTGGTTGATATTAATATTAAAACACTTCAACAATCAAGGTTCATTCTTTCACATCATATCATCAGCACTTGTTCCGTCAAAACATGCGTAAATCATTAATAAAAACATACCTGTTCTATGTCAGAAACAGCGGCCGTCACCACATTATCAAAGAGTTCGACACTATATGTTTAGTTTTTTTGTTGACAATTGACACTTATTCACAATTTGAAATCACATTTCCGCACCTTTTGGTTAATTTTGATCGAGAAACCGGCCAAAAGAGGTTAACCGGTGTGTCACGTTAGTCGCGCATGAAGTTAGCCGCGAGACTCTAGTTGCAAGAATCAGGGACCAGCGGTCATTGCGTTGCAGCGGCGCGAAATTTAAAATTGTGTTCACCGCTTGTATTGATGATTGGCTCTATTTGCAACAAACATGGAACGTCGGTGAGTCAATGGCCTCCCGCAATATTCGAAATTTATAGTTTATTATTATACAAGGTTTATAAGACGTCAAATTGGCGCATGAGTTGTTCGTCGCTGGCGCTCCTCGTGCCCCAAATGAACGAATGCGCCAATATGTCTTATAAAACGAGTGTAATATACTATTTTTTCTACTTTGCGTCATTAATTTTATAAAAATTTAGAAGTATATTAGGTAAAATTCCAATCTAGAGTATTTATGGGTGCGACCGTTGGTAACACTATCATCTGTCACTTAAATTCAAATATCTGTGAAAAAGTAATTATTGATAATTATTATATACCATCATATACTAGTAGTACGAAACCTAGGATGCAACACGCATGTTTAAATATATATAAAAATATACATACTTCACAGTTTGTGCGATTCTAAAAAATCAGTTTGTGCTTACTTTTGTGGTTATGTGTATTTTCGTTTAACATGCATTTGATATCAATATCACCAATCTTAGAAAAAAAATTACTAAAAACGTTGTTACAATTTGCTAATTGTAACATCGAAAACAGTGTTACAATGTGAGCATTGTGAATGCAAAGTAGAAAAACACATTTCCGCACCTTTTGGTTAATTTTGATCGAGAAACCGGCCAAAAGAGGTTAACCGGTGTGGCGTGCGTCACGTTAGTCGCGTATGAAGTTAGCCGCGAGACTCTAGTTGCAAGAATCAGGGACCAGCGGTCATTGCGTTGCAGCGGCGCGAAATTTAAAATTGTGTTCACCGCTTGTATTGACGATTGGCTCTATTTGCAACAAACACGGAACTTCGGTGGGTAAATTACCTCCCGCAATATTCGAAATTTAAAATATTTATTCATGTTTTGAGCCTGTATTTTGTTATTAGTAGTTATTATCGTTATTTTTCTTATTTTATTATTTTATTAGTTGGGATTCATAGTTCTGTTTATTATTACTGAACAATTTTTTTTTATATTCAACACAACAATAACGGAGACAACGACATCTTAAATATTTACTTAATTATCATACTTAAGATTTACGAATCTATTACATACTTATATTACACAATAATTTACATAGAAAATTTAGGTTATGTAATGAGTGTCGAAACGTCTCTCATCCATTCCTCATCATCACCCATCAATCTTCATTTTCTCGGATCTATAGCCGTACGTATTTAATTCTGCAAGAGAAAACAGAACTTGTTACTTGATGCAATCAAGACGATCTAATGTAATAGTGATGCCAAAGCCATAACAGCACAAAGAACCAGAATGAAGCGTGATGAAACGATTTTGATATACTGGAAGGGAAAGTTAGACTTATTACTTACAAATGGGTTTGTTAGAAATGGTATGAAAGGGGACCACATATGAAAATAAATAAATATCGATAGTTTTATTGGTTAGTTTTATTTTATTCTCGCTTTCATTTTAGTATTATATGTTTATTATATAACCCGCTAAGTTACCTTCATATTCTTGTTCATAGTACTGTAAAATTTGATACAGTAATTCACCAGGACAGTCTGGACTTGATAATGTGCCGCCATACCTTTCAGGCAAGCAATTTGCAGGAATGTGCTGTTTTAAAGAGTCATAGTTCGTTCCATGAAAATATAACTAAAACCAAAACATAAATAAACAATTATTTTCAGTAAACAAAAAAATTAACACTTTTCCATACCCTTTTCTTCAGTTTTTCCCACATAAACGGCTTGAAGATGGCATAGATTATCCTGAAAATTCCCAATTGATTCACGATGTGTATCCCTTTTAACCTCAAGGCCAAACATTCCTGAAAAAAATCTCATAGCACAATGTTCTCTCTCACAGAAAAAGTTAAAAGTGTTTACCTGGACAAGATGGAGGATTAGTTTAGCTAGAGATGGGTTGAACTGCGCCACGTGTGTCAAGGATAATCCACGCAGGTCTATGATCACCTGACAACCGCCAACTTGAGTCCTTGGTTCACCCATCGCTATTTCCAAGGCTATGAATATGCCTCGAATAAATATCAATATTGGTAGTTCCTTAGGAACCCATTTACCTAAAAAAAATAGTGACAAAAATGTAGGTTTATTAATAATAGACGAAAAAATAGTCAAATAATACTTAAAAATATTGAGAACCATGCATCTGCAACCTTCTGGCGTCCTGACTGGTAAAAATGTAATGATTTCGTCCGTATAGCAGCGTTCAACAGATTTAGGGGTCAAATTCAGTGAATATTTGGGATTCTTTTCTTTGAACCTATAGAATTTCTTGATCTAAAATGAAATATACCATCAGTTTTCTTTTTCTTTTGTGTTAGATACTCTAACTCACAATTTTGAAAGCACTATGTGGATAAAATTTGCAGGGTCTTAAGAATTTCACCATGAAGGCTTCATCGTCTTCAGGCATATGGAAATCCTTCTCGCCTAAAATATACGTTCTCACTCAATATACAACATTTTAATTTACACTTTCCCCCTTACGAAGAGTGCCTACCTCTTAAAAATTAGAAATTTTACAAAATAAACAGTTATAACATTCACCTTGCAATAATGCTCGCAGCTCTGCCATGGCGCTTGCATAATTTTCCGGTGTCTCTCGCAACTCATTTCGGGATTTCTCCAAAAATTCTCCGCTTATTTCTTCACGTTCCAGCCGCATGATGTTCTCTCCGAGTTGCAAGAACGGTTCACCGGTTTCCTCGCTGAATTGCATCACCATCGTGTCGGCCATTGTCAGTCCGATTCGCTGAAAATTCAAAATAATCGCATTCAGACCGTTTACAATTTCAATTTTAAATCGTAGCAGTGGCAACACTTGAAGATATGTGCATAGATAATTATGCCATTATCATGGCATTCTTATTCATCGTATTGTTTCTGGAAGTGACACACATAATTCTTTTTGACATTTGGCGTGAACTGTCTAGAATAATCCCCTTCTCGGTTATTTTCAGAAATTTCTAACAAAAGATACTTCCTTCTGTCATTAATTTAAACAAAGTTGCAAACATAGACGGGATAATAGTATATTATTATACAAGTTTTATAAGACGTCAAATTGGCGCATGAGTTAAATGAACGAATGCGCCAATGTGTCTTATAAAACGAGTGTAATATACTATTTTTTCTACTTTGCGTCATTAATTTTATAAAAATTTAGAAGTATATTAGGTAAAATTCCAATCTAGAGCATTTATGGGTACAACCGTTGGTAACACTGTCATCTGTCACTTAAATTCAAATATCTGTGAAAAAGTAATTATTGATAATTATTATATACCATCAGATACTAGTAGTACGAAACCTAGGATGCAACACGCATGTTTAAATATGTATAAAAATATACATACTTCGCAGTTTGTGTGATTTTAAAAAATCAGTTTGTGCTTACTTTTGTGGTTATGTGTATTTTCGTTTGACATGCATTTGATATCAATGTCACCAATCTTAGAAAAAAGTTACTAAAAACGGTGTTACAATTTGCTAATTGTAACACCGAAAACAGTGTTACAATGTGTGCATTGTGAATGCAAAGTAGAAGAATAGTATATTATTATACAAGTTTTATAAGACGTCAAATTGGCGCATGAGTTGTTTGGGGCACGAGGAGCGCCAGCGACGAGTGCCCCAAATGAACGAATGCGCCAATATGTCTTATAAAACGAGTGTAATATACTATTTTTTCTACTTTGCGTCATTAATTTTATAAAAATTTAGAAGTATATTGGGTAAAATTCCAATCTAGAGTATTTATGGGTGCAACCGTTGGTAACACTGTCATCTGTCACTTAAATTCAAATATCTGTGAAAAAGTAATTATTGATAATTATTATATACCATCATATACTAGTAGTACGAAACCTAGGATGCAACACGCATGTTTAAATATGTATAAAAATATACATACGTCGCAGTTTGTGCGATTCTAAAAAATCAGTTTGTGTTTACTTTTGTGGTTATGTGTATTTTCGTTTGACATGCATTTGATATCAATGCCACCAATCTTAGAAAAAAGTTACTAAAAACGGTGTTACAATTTGCTAATTGTAACACCGAAAACAGTGTTACAATGTGTGCATTGTGAGTGCAAAGTAGAAAAAAGTATTTATTATACTATATAAAAACAGATAAAGTAATATCATTATTTCAACACTTTATCCACAAAAACATCACTTTATCGCCATGATTAAACGCCACCTGCCGTCGTTCTCAGTTCTTTGTCTCAGGTTCACTGTATACAACATAATGCCATACCTAACATACATAACGGAACTTTCATGAGTTGGTTATGTACAGAAAGTAGGTACATCTGTAAAGACATGTATTCTACTTTCAAATCTTAATTTATCGAGTATAGGTTCAATTTTTATCTGGCCAAGAAAATGTTATTCTTCTACATATAAAAAGAGTAAGACGTTCGTTTTACATCAACAGCAATATTTTGTTGAGTGAAAAACATACATTCTTCAACGAACAAACAGTTTCTTGACCCACAAGTACACGTACGTATCGCTTAAAACAGACGTAATTCCTTTCAAGCAGTTCTTTCATACTTAAAACAAGAAAACGTAATACGTGTAGAAAATAATACAAAACAAACTACGAAGCACATAAACTAATTTTGTTTAAAGTGAAGATGTTATTTTTGAAACTAAATTATCTATCTGTTTTTATAATTATCTTTGATTAATGTGAAAAGAAATTACTATGTTATTGCATCTCAGCTCGATAGAAATAAACATTAAATACGTGTTCTATTAATCGCATTCGCAAGATTTATTTTTGCCCTTATAACCTATTTATATTTGTGCAACATTCATCAGAATAAATACATATTCAATTGATATTGTCCAAAATCTACATCTGAGAGTTAATTTACAGTTTTCTTGGAACATTTTCAACAATATAAAGAGATTGAATTAACTTTTTGTGTTAACAAAATCTCACTTTTAGCAATAAGAACTTTATAATCTAATTTAAAGAAATTATAACTAATTTATGTTAGATTACCGTTGATGTAGCTGTTGCCCTCTAGGTCAAATACGAAGAAAACCGCACTGTTTTTGAATTAAGAGCACGCCAGCATTCACCAATGAATCAATAAGAACTGTCCGCGCAAGTGGAATGCTTGCAGCCACCACTCTGTCTATGTCATAACCTCAAACCAGAAAACCCAAAGTTACACGACCGAGAAGCCTTCCTATTGCCAAATATTTATTGTTTATTGCAGTTGAAAATCAAACACGTAACAAAAAATTATAATATAGAGAATCGATATCTTGGTAAGGAAAAAATTAAGACAGAACTGAGCGTGAAAAGTGCATAGTCCCCTCTTTTAAGGTCTTTGTCAGTGTATCGTTTTTCCATATGATTAAATCGTAACAAAACATAATTAACATTTATAATTCAACTTAATTATAATTTTTTACCTCACTTCATTGTAAGTGTGTTACTATTGAGGGAGTTATTTTGCAAGTATAATCCCTAACGTCATAAACACTTCCTATTTTTATTCTAGAAAACTAAAATTATTGTATCAACTTCTTTTATTTACATTTTCCAAACTTTTTTGGTGTATACTTAGCTTGTAGTGTTTAAATGCCATTCCATCGCTGTTTTGCTTATATAATAACTTTCTTTTTCCGTTTATGTAACAGTGTAACAGTCGGTGATAATGACCCACTTCTTGAGATGAGGTTTTTAGCTCTTGATTTGTCCAGTTTATACACAGATAGAAAGTATGTTGAACTGTGATTGTTGCTCGTGAGTCATTGTACACGCCGTTTGCACTTATTGTTGTCTTCTGTGTGGGCGGACAAAGCTGTTGATATCAAATATTCTCATTATAAATTTACAGAAAAATGAGTACGAAATCTTCAACAACATAGCTCTATTTCTTACCTTTAACCTTTACATTTACCTTTACCTTTACCTTTACATTTTATTTCAAAATGTGTACTTCCCTTAATTGTATTTACGCCTAATTAATGTTTTCAATTAATTAAACAGATTGTACTAATTTACATCAAAGAATTTGAACATTTTTGTTAGAACACAACCCAGTATTTTAAGATATTACCAGTTTCTTCAATAAATTATGGTTAATAACCGCAGGTAAATGACTTTGCTAATTAATATTTCCAAAAATTAAGTATGAATAATTTACATTATATTATTGGATTGTATAAAAATGCAGTAAAACGTAAACCCAATAGCCCCCGATGTGTTCAAGTTGGTATTCACTCATTTTTTGTTTATTTTCTTTAAGTCATAATATCTAGAACTCACAATTATGTATAAAAATAACTTTATTTAAGTATTTGGTATCTTTATCTACAAAAAAGCAATAGAAATTAAGACGTTAATAAATTAATACATCATTCCTCAACCAACATTATTGCTTCCTACCGCATTTATTCCATTTCTCAAAATATTCGACATAACCTTCGATGGCCGGGTACCAGTCCTTCCCAGTATAGTCGATCTTAGGCATCTGACCACCATAACCCTCAGGAAGGTGTGAAGGACTGATGAACTTATGCAAAGACTCCATCTTACTACCATGGAAGTGGATCCTCTTGTTTAACTTATCCTTAACCATTGGCTTGATAATTTTCCAAACCATATTAAAAATGAACGGATTAAAGACGAAGTGAACCTCTTTGAGCCTCAGAGGCATAGCATCTTGGATGAAGGTCATCAATTTCATCGCAAATATTGGCCCGAAAGCACCAACTTGCTTCATGCCCAGGTTCTTGTAATCCATGATGACAACGCAGCCACGCACCTGCGTTTCGGGTTCTAATGTCGCTGCCAGATGGATGAGGTACAAAATGCGAAGAAGTTGATCAGCTGAGACTTTACTGGTGTCCCAACTACCGCCTACGTTGACCATGAGGACCCTACGACCCTTCTGGTCACGATTTGTCAGGACGTTTACCACGTTATGATTGATAAAGGCATCCTTCTCATTATCGGGCACTAGGCCATCGAATAAGTCTCTGTGTTTGAAGCGGAAGTCAGATATTCTTTTCATCTGTAAGAATGGGATATTTTAATATGCTTAAAATTGATAAAAACTTATGTCAGAGGGAACTTGTCCTATTTAAGAAGTGAATCCCACTATCACAATAAATAATAATAAAAAGTTCTGTTTTAAAATCGACAATGTTCTATTGAATACAGTAGTTTGCGGTTTATCAGGATTTTGAGATTAAACGATCTATGCAGCATTATATGGTATTAGTATCACCTTTTATTGTTGTGCAACAGTATGCTATCGACTCAAATATCGACTTTGAATCTTGTTATCGATAAGAATCATAGGTCAATATCCCAGAATTTATACTTTGTACAGACCTTAAATATAGTACATATTTTCTTTTGTCCTTTACTATCTTATACACATACATACTGTAAAATAATAATAATAAAATAATTATAATAATAAATTAAGAATTGACCTTGAACAAATTACATTGAATGTTATGTTTTATTGCTTGTTATGAGTTCATATTATGCAGTGAATAGGTTTATTTTCAAACTGATGTCATATGTACTTTTAAAAGTTATAAACAAAAACTGAAGATAGTGTATACAGAGCGTGATAAATAGAGCATTATTCGTGTTCAGATACATCCACCTTGTTGTCAGCGAACAATGTTCCTATGAACTTTGAACATGATACGTAGCAGTATCAATTTTTGTTTTAAACATTTTATATGCAAGGTTAATACTGTTATTAGTCATATAAAAATAGCTACTAAGCAAAGTTTGATGCATTTAACCGTAAAAATATACAGGGTGTAAAAAAATAATCATTTCATGTTTAAAAGAAATCGATTTATTACACAATTTATTAAAATTTAGATCATTTAAAATACAGATGTCTTAAATTATTTAAATTTGAATCTATTGTACCATGCTACTCAATTTTTTTTAAAACCTCTATCAAAAAAAAAACCTTAAAACTAGATCAAATTAGAAAATAAAATATATGGTTGCCATGTACAAAATATCTGGGATCACCCAACTTTCCGACTACATCGTTGACACAATGAAATGTCTGAACACTTTTGCAATTAGGTACAAATTTTGTGAAGCCAGTGCTACTCTCGACCCTACCTAACGTCAGTTTCTATGAGATAATGACATTTGTCACGATGACATTTAATGTCATGTCATGTCACTGGCACTGACGTTTGTCAAAATCTGACAATTTGCAACACAGCAACGCACGCTGTGGATTCTGTCAAACTGTTTCTAGAAAAGCTTATACCACCTAAACATGTCATCCCATTTTTTTCTGATGATTATAGTACTTTCCATTTAAGGTACTATAGTTGGAAAGTAAAAAACCTATAATGTTTAATTAGTTTGTAAATTTGTATTGTGTGAATAGGTTGAGCAAAATTAACCTTTGATATGATGACAAATTTGTTCATAATTTGAAACGTATTCTATATTAACAGATTGTTTATTACTATTTGACAGTAATGAATTTATGACCACTAAAAAACAAGGATTACTTACTCCACATTATCTGTTTTATTCCTTGATTAAATTCTTTCTAGTGAAAATAATTCTGTAACTACCAAAACATACACAAAACACATAATAAAAGACAAACAAAATATCCCTAAAAAGGTCACTTACCAATTCATAAGCACTTTTAGCGTAGTATTTAGTGGGCCTCAAGAAGATTCTTAGGAAATCATCGTCATCAAAGAAGAACATAGAAGTATCATTTTTCAACAACTCCCTTAACTCTCTGAATCCTTGCTCTACGATTTCAGGAGTTTCACGAAGTTCTTCAATAGCCATCTGCATAGCTTCTTCCGATAGTGGAGTATCCTCCAGAATAAAAGGTGCTTTCGCCATCTTTAAACATGAAGAAATTATTATAAAACACCAACGAATTATTTTCACTTAACTACTTACGTTTTCAAATTAAAGAACAGCAACGAGTGATCGGTAGTAGAAATGCACGTTGGAAATGTGGATACTGATCGATACGTGTTTCTTTATATATTTTCTTTATCTTTGATGCAGCACCTTATCTCTTATAATCTATTGTCTTTATTGGAGTCTCCAGCGCGAATATTACCATGGATTCTTACGTAAACAGGTTCAAGTTCACTTTTGATAACCCATTTGCGAATAAATGACCTTTGATTGGGCTGAACTTCCTCGAGTTTGGCACGCATATCATAATATGACTATGAGAATTGTACGTGTTACATTTTTCGGTACGTTTTTCTTGGTGCGCTTGTACTAGCTGTGTAGCCACAGGTGCGTCATAAATCGTTTATTCAGTACATATTCATAATGTAGTAATTTTTAATGAATGTATTGGTGAATTTGCTAAAAACGTATCAGAATGCGGACAATAACACATCAGTAACAATACAGTATAAAAATACAATAATATTTTTATTTTGTGTTGTTGCGACAATCTATTTACAACCTACATGTTTACTATTACTTCTAAAAGTAAAAAACATTTATGCATATGTGGCCAAAGACGCGAGAAACTGTTAGCGCCATCTGTAAAGTAATTGCACAACTTTCTATGTATCTCTAAGAGTAACAATCTTGGGTCAAAAAGCTGTTTTTTTTTTTTTGTTGAAATCTATATGTATTTTTTGTCCAACGAAATATTTATGTTGCTGTAAGACAAACGTCTACTTTTTTATAGAAGAATAACTTTTTCTTTGTCAGAGAAAAATGTAATTAACATAAACATACTAGGGACAAAAATATCGATTAATAACCAAAAAAAAATAAAAATTTGAATAGTCTACTGTCATAAAGGTGTCGTAAACTTTGAAATAAAGGCTATTGAATTATAATGTTGCTAATCCCTGAGTCATCTATAACAATTGAAATTGTTGCAAATGAAATCGTTCCTAAGTGTGGAATATTTCCATTCTTTCAAATCAATGTATAAACCTCGAATAGCTAAGAAATTCCTTATATCTCAAATGTGATAGTTTCAACAAGGAGAATTTCCTATCATTTCTGATGTTATGGTTGGTCCAAACATTGGTCAAAACTGAAGTATTATCAGGTATATAACAACGAAAATCAATACCGAGTATGAAAATATTCTTTAATCAAGCAAAATCAATAAGTACAAAACAACCAACATCATTAATTTACTTCTTTCCACATTGGTTCCACTTGGTGTAATGGTCCAGGTAGTTTTCGACAGCCGGGAACCACTCCTTACCACCATAGTTAATCTTGGGCAAATCACCACCGTAATCAGCTGGGAGATGACTTGCAGGAATGAATTTATGCAAAGACGCCATCTTGCTCTCGTGGAAGTGCATCTAAAACACACAAAATCAACAATCCAGACCATCGCAATCACCAAAACTAACATACCCTCTTGTTAAGCTTGTCCTTAACCAACGGCTTGATCAACTTCCAAACGACATTGAACACCATAGGGTTATGTACGAAGTGAACTTCCTTCAACCTCAAAGGCAAGGCTTCTTGGATGAAAGTCATCAACTTCATGGCGAAGCTGGGTCCAATCGACGTGACTTGCTTCATGCCCATGTCCTTGTAATCCATGATGACAACGATACCGCGAACTTGACTTTCTTCTTCCAACATGGCGGCCAAGTGGAGCATGTACAAGATACGCAAGATCTGGTCGGTGTTGACCTTGCTGGGAATCCAGTTTCCACCCATCTTGCAGATGAGGACCCTGCGACCGAGATGGTCACGGTTGGTCAAGATATTCATGACGTCAGTGTTGACGAAGGCCTCTTTTTCAGAGTCTGGGGTGAGATCGTTGAAGAGCTCGCTGTTCTTGGCCTTGAAGTCAGCCACTCTCTTCATCTGTAATGTTTTTTATGACGAATAACTGGTGTAAAGATTGAATCATGTTAAAAGTTTAATCAATACTTACAAGTTCGTATGCACTTTTGGCATAGTACTTGGTTGGCCTCAAGAAAATCTTCAAGAAGGCATCATCAGTGGCCCAAGTCATTGAGGAATCAGCGGCCAAGAGTTCCCTCAGTTCTTTGAGTCCTTGTTCAACATTCTCTGGGGTTTCGCGGAGTTCTTCCTGGGCGATTTTCTGCGATTCAGCAGAGAGCGGTGAAGTGTCGATAACAAAGGACATCTTCACGAAAATAAAACGAAGCAATCAGATTTTGTCAAAGTAGAAATATCGTCCTGTAACTTACCTTGACTTCAGTTAGATCACTGACACCAAAACTGATAATCCTTTTCAATTTACAGGGTTATTTATAGAGTTTTGTTATCTTTATCTTGTTTTAAGATTGTCTAAACTTACCTACTTGAAAACGCATAGAGACTAGAATCGATTTTTTTAGATGACACCACGAATGTATGTGTGTAACTATATGTGCAACTAGTATTACTAACGGTCTGGTATTTTAAAACATTCGATGGGTTAATAACTTGCTTATATACTCATGAACAATGCACGTGTCATTATGTGGTCATTACCAATTTTCTTTAGAAATATTCCTGTGGCTGTAAAAACTAGTAACTATTATCTAAATTGTTCCTTGTAATTAAGTCAAATTTACAAAACCCGTGACTTGTAAAGAAATGATCTGGTACAGAACATTTTGTTTTGAGTAACAATGATGGAAATTTTAACAAGATATTGATGATATTTATGCAACCATTTCCCAATTTAATTTTATTAATTATTGTGGCAATCGCTGTTATATATTGCTGCGGTAATGACAAGCAATCTGACATATCAGTAGACATTATTTCAGATCATTTGTCAGTAGATATTATAGAAACATAACAGTGTTTAATTCTGTACTAAATTTTTTCCTATTTTGCTTTGTCTTCTGTCGTTTTTTATAAATCGTTTTTCTAACAAAAAAAATTGTGTACTAGCTGACTCAGCAATTAATAAAAATAACAAACTGTTATCCAATAATGCCTGATTTATCACAGTAAATAAAATTATAAAGTATTTGTAACAAATCATTGATAAAGTATTATCAATGTTCATTTAAAGTGTTCATCACACTGATAAAATCTATTCTATATCTCGTATTTTCAAACCTCCTGCAAAGTGTTTATTATCGATAAACTAAAAAAGAAAACAAGCTAATTAAAAAATTATAAAATATTTTATTTGTAGGAATCAAGTTTAAAAATTGATACATATCACAAATAGTTCGCACTTATGCATAGGTAACATTTAACTATTTCATTTATCTAGACAGATTCAAACAAGCAACGAACAACATAATTATTATTATTTCTTTACGCCTTTAAGACCATAGGTATTCCATTGTTTAATGTGCTCCAAATGCTCGACCATCACCGGGTACCATTCCTTCCCACCATAGTTTATTTCTGGCAAATTTCCACCATAATTCTTCGGCAAAACTGACGGAGAAATATGCTTATGTAAAGAATCCATCTTGGACTCGTGGAAAAAGATCTGTAACAATAAGATAATCAACATAAATACAATAAATAGAAAAGGAAATAAATCATTTTCTTGTATTATAATTTATAATGCATGTATTACACGCGAAAAGATTTTCTATTATTAAGAAATCAGCTCTGTGTTTGAAGGCTAATGTAACAGTCTTTTAAAAACATAATTTAAAAAAAAATTATTTTACGTACTCTTTTGCCCAGTTTCTCCCTAATTAAAGGCTTGAATATGGACCAAACTGTCTTGAAAATCCAAGGGTTGTTGATCATGTGGACTTCTTTCAGACGCAATGGCATAGCATCTTGAATAAAACCAAGCAGCTTCATGCTGAAAGCTGGCGTCATGGCAGCTACTTGCTTCAAACCTAAACCCTTGAAATCCATGATGACAACAGAACCTCTAACTTGAGTCTCAGGTTCCAATATGGCCAATAAATGGATCAAGTAAAACAGTCTTAACAATTGGTCGGATGACACTTTTGATGTGTTCCAGTTACCTATGAGACAAAGCATCTTTTAGTATATATGACACAAGTTTTTCACATATACAGGGTGTTTTTTGTGCTTTTTAAATGAAGCAGAAGCAATTACCTACAATTTAGGTACTTCAGAAAGCATGGAAAGCAAATACACAACGATATATTATTTTCTTTTGCAATAAAAGTGGGTGTAAAAGGAAAAAATTTGGGTGTTGTTAGGTTTTATACTTACTGCCGCAATGTACTATCATGACCCTACGGCCTTTTTGATCACGTCCAGGAATAACATTGACGATATTGTGGTTTATTAATGTATCGTATTCTTGTTCGGGCAGAAGATCGTAGAGAATGCTCTTGTATTTTGCACGAAATTCGGCAATGCCTTTCATCTGCAATAGAAAATATAATTTTTACATTTGTTGGACATTGTTATGCGGGCTTGTTACATATTTTTACTGCTACTAGTTTGGATTTAGAAGTGGAGATCGCCATGGACACTTAATATATGCTCTATTTCCTGTTAGATCGGACTTTTAAAGTGGATGAAAGGGACGCAAAAGAAAATTCCCTTTGCAGTTCTCAAGTTGTGGCGAGAGCTTTCCAATCATGCAGACGATTGCTATTTTAACACGATAAGCGTCTCCGGATATTCGAAGAAGGATGAGCATAAAATAAAATATCCAAATTTGCCATCAGCATTGCCACCTATCCCCCATGGAAAGAACCATCCTCTCCCAAGGGCGCCATCCACTCTATCACCTTCGATTTTTGACACAGAAGAAATTTCGCCTTGCCTGATTTGATAGAGTGTCTGAAATCACTCCGTCAAATCAGGCAAGTCGTGAAGATACACCATTTGAAGTTTTAGGAACACCTCACCTTATAAACCAGCGCGAATGATTTGGTTAAAGACTTAGGTTTGGGTAAAGACTTAGAGAGGTTTATCAAAAGAAAAAGACGAGTTATTGGGTTCTAAGCTACAGGAATGGAATCTTTTCGCACGAGGTGTGACAGTGTCTTTATTAGCAAAGCCTTTTAAAGCATATTTTAAAATGGAAGGATCTTTATGTGTATGTCACGATGTTGAGGGTCTTATGAACGAGTTTGATATTCCCCACGATCCTTCTGAATGGTGCTTGTTATCGATTCTTCAAAATACAGCTTGTTTTGTCGTATTCAGTGGGAATATCATGTTAACAATACCAAAATTACTATAAAATTCCATATGGGGTTAGTCCATAAGCTTTGAAGACCTAAATATCAGTATTCTAGGAACATATATAAGATTACTAAGAAATGAGCAGGAGATTAGAACTTTTAATCTCGTGAAGAACATAACAAGTCTTTTACGTAACAGAAGCTAGGAGCAAATGTAATACCAAACCTCACTGCAAGCAGATAAGAACCACAGAAAGTAATAATTGAGGGTCATCAAGTTCACAAATTTGATAGGGCCTTCTAATGTCTTTATTTAGATCCTTGTTGTGACTACGTTAAAATATGACTATACTAAAATTTTAGAGTAATGGAGTAATGTCTTTGTGTATCCATAATGCACCTACACAATAATGCACATACATATATAGTGAAACAAATAATTTTCGTAAATAACCTAATTCATTCTTTGTGGTATTGGAATTTAGTTATTATTTTTCATGGCAATTATTTCATAAAACAAAGATTTGGATTGGATTTTAATTATATTATTATGTTCTGATCAAATAGTATATTATCAATCACTTACCAGGGCATAAGCACTTTTGGCATAAAACTTCGTGGGCCTAAGAAAAATCATCAAGAAATCATCATCGGTCCTATAGAAAATGGTATCATCAGCTGCCAATAATTCTCTCAACTCCTTCAAACCTTGGGCAACATTTTCCGGTGTCTCTCTTAACTCCTTCCTTGCTATTTCTTTTGATTCGTCAGTTAGAGGCGTCAAGTCAACGCAAAACTTGTATTCAGCCATGCTGTAAAACAGGAAAACTAATAGGAAAACAAATCTACATACATTCCTAAAAAGAATCTCCATACATTCTTAAAAAGAATCTCCATACATTCTTAACAAAGAATCTCTACAAATACAACTTACCTTGAAAAATGTTTCTTGGCAAATTTGAATGATGCGACCGCCCTTGGTGTTGCAGTGGAACTAAACCACGAAGTCTTGGATCTTATACAGTTCTTTTGGTCGTTATCTAAAACACATTTGATGTGAGCCAAAGGTCACTCAGACGACCGATTTGTTGGATTTCTGTTTAACGTCTTTCTGTGCACATGCAGTTTCTGATACTGTATTTACTAGTTTCGTGACACATAAGCAGCTATGAATTCTTTGTCCCGGCTTATCTAAGACACTGATATACTTTCTGTTGTTAAACACAAAGGTCTCTTGGTTTGTTTAAAATAAAAATGTATTGAATTAATACTGTTTAATGCTAGTTTATGAAATTATTGTTAACTCAAACTGGACTAACGTCACCAATATGTTTGAGGCGTTTATTTCCAACAAGCAAGCAGAATAAGCGCTATAAATACAACATGAATTTCATTTGGCTTGATTATAACCACACCGTCAATAATAAGGTATTGTTTTTTTTTTTGGAGTTTGTAGTTGCTATTGGACTAATTAGCATTTCATTGACAGTCCACGTATTGTTGTGAAGTACTGAATAAACTGTGTATTTTACACTCGAAAAAAATCAATATTTAGACTGCAACTTTGCTATTTTATATGACATAATTTTGTATTATATAATAGAAGTAATTATCAAACACATCTTGATCAAAGATAAATAGGTTTATTTATCATTAAACTTTGAAACATGTTTCCCTTTGTTCGCTCTGGCTCACACCTTTGCAATTAGTCAATTTTGTGAAGCCAGAGTGGCTCTGTACCCTACCTAACGTCAGTTTCTATGACATAATGACATTTGTCTTATTGACATTTAATGTCATGTCAGTGGCACTGACGTTTGTCAAAACCTTCAAAGACATACATACACACATACATACATAGAGTAGTTTCAAACTAAGAAGAGCACAGTTGTATATGCAACCAATCATACCCATTGTATGGTTTATAAATTGCCTGTGTATATTTGGTTGCATATACAACTGTGCTCTTCTTAGTTTGAAACATCTATACATACATACATTTTCCAGAAACCATTCCAGAACCCAAATTAAATTAAATTTAATAACATATTATTTTAAAAAGAAATCAACATTTTCTTTCAAGAACTCTACGTTCCTTCTAAATAAAAAAATCTTCCTTTACTGTTTGACAATTTTGTACTTGACTTAATAAATTCGGACGTTGATTGATATTTAAGATATTAAAACAGGTAACAACAATATTTAATATTTCATAACACCACAGCTACAGTTTACAAGTATAAGCATACTTGACCTTTACAACGTGCATCGTCCTGATTTTCTATAGATTTGGATGGCATTGTACTTGAATCCGATAAGATAATAGCATACTCAGCTTACAGTGCCATTTTTGTGGAAATATCTCACGTTGTCAGTCGGTAAGAAATGGTTCAACAATCAGTCAAAATTGTATCAATTATTTAAAAGAACATTACAGATTTTACTTCTAAACTTTACTACTTCTTCGTTTCTTTCTAATAATAAATAAACCGCGCTTTTTTTGAGCATTTTGAGTATAGGGGATGTGACAACCAAACTAACAAGTTTATCACTTCAAGTGCGTTAGGTAGGCAACTTTATATGCCTGTTGGTTCGTTATTCAACTCTCACCCCATAGATGGAGCTGTAACCATCGCGCTTGTTAGGACGGTGGAATATTTTATCTCCGATTTGTTTATTTAATAATTAACTTGACGCTAGGCATCACGAAAGTCGAAAATGGCAGAAATGTCACGTACAAATTGACACGGATTATGCCATAAAAGTCATTCGATACTCCGGAAAAAAATGTAAAATCACAAAAACATTACTAATTAGGATTTAAATGGCTGGAAAACCAGTTAGGTAGATAATCCTCGAAACGCTTGTACTGTAGATGTCGCCACTTTCGTTTACAAACTCCAACAATCTCGGCTTGCATGCACGACAAGTGACAACAATATTGGTTTCGCATCGTGTTATGGGGTGTATTTTTATCATTAGCGTATGAAAACGTAAAATGACCGACGCGGATTTTATACAGGCAAATCAAATCAACGGAGTCCTCACATTCCTGTGGAGTGTAAGTATTTATTTATTTTACGAAAATACTCTAAAAAGATAGTAGTATTGAGTAGTATCATCATCCAGTAGCGCTATCATAACCGGTCTTTTCAAATATATGACCTCGCAAACTAGTTCTCAATCATCTTTAGATACACAACAGTTTACAAAATAATAATTGTGTGTGAAATCAATTTTGAGGTTACATGTTTACCTGTGATGTAAAAAAAAGTGTAGGCTTCAGAATCTAATTTTAACCATCTTTTTTCCGTACGGATTCTTTTTTGTATTTGCAGATCGATTGGCGGGATCCATGGCTTATAGGGCTGATAGCGTTCCACATAACCGTCACAATGATGGCGCTCTTAACTAGGAATTACGGCAATTTACAGGCTTTACTGTTCTTTTTCCTAAGTAAGTTTGATACTGTTTTAAAAACATCTTTTATGCACAACATAACATTACAAATGGGTCATTACTCATTATAGTTTATTATATTTCAAGAATTCTTGATAATAACTCAAAACAAAAATCTTATTAATAATTTCTTTCAGTCCTATTGGTCTACTTCTCGGAAAGTATCAATGAATTAGCGTCTGCCAACTGGCAAAAGTTTTCCAAACAGCAATACTTTGATAGTAATGGTCTATTCATATCGATTGTATTTTCAATACCTATTCTTCTGAATTGTATGCTAATGGTTGTAAGTATTTATGCATTTATTAATTAGCAATTTAAATAAGGCTATAATGAATGGATTTTTTTTTTGTAGGGAAGTTGGTTGTGGCAATCCACACAACTCATGCGAAATATAAAAATTGCCCAGCTTAAAGAGATACAGAAACGTGAGAAACAAAGTGAGCGACGAAAGTCTGATTAACAAAATAAAAGAAATCGACAAAATACTTGAAAAAAAAAGAGAATTATTATTTTTTGTATGCATTTTTTCCTTGCCCCCCCCATGACTACTTGTTATAAAATTACTTAAACAAAAACAAATGTTACCATTACTGTTATATATACATATACATATAAAATTGGTTATATCTATTTAGTCTATAGTGTTTTATGTACTTTACTTACTAATACTTAATATTAATTTAAATTGCTAGTCATCTCCTAACAATTGTTTTTTTATATGCTCGATAAAAAAAAACGAAATAGGCTGTTAAGTAATTTTTATTTTACAGATTGATGGTTTATATTTTAGGTGACCCAGAAAAGATCATCACAGTGGTGCTTAAATGTATTTAACATAGAATTATAAGTGACATTACAGAGACTGAACTGGATACTGTGTAAAACATTAAATAAATAAGTTGCTTTAGATTTTTTCTACATGTTTTCTTTTCGCTCCTTCTTAATTTATCTAAACTTTCTACAAAAAAAGTCACTCACAAATCATTACAAGCTATTTCAGGATTTATCTAAACTCTTAAAAAATTATCTAGTATCAAGATGTATAGATTTATTAATCTATTGCTGAAATTCCTGTCTGGATTTTACAACCTGATTACTTGACAACCCAAAATCTCACTAAAAAGTTTATACATACAAAGTTGTGCAACTAAATATAATATTCTATACACAACGTACTATTTCCAAGTTGTTAAATAGTACAATTTGTTTAATTAATTTATAAAATGAACATGCCTCGAGCTGTATTCCATGGATATGTAATCAGGAGACCAAATAACCCAAGTACAATTTCGCAATTAATTCCACTAAGTACCTAAATAACCTTTTCGTTATGTCAGTTAAATCAAATAACTCCCATAACAGTGATAAAATCACCTGCAAAAAACCCCTACGTACAATAAACTAAAGTACTCTTGACGATACATCCATGGCCGTATGTCAAAGTCACATCTCCAAAATAAATACGACCTAACCTCAATTCCCCGCAAATTTTCGATTTCCAGCAATATGGATCTACTGAACTCAAAGAATCCCAAAGATTTTAACAAACCGAACGTGGTCAGAATTGGCAATAATCATTTTAGACGATACCCGACAGAAATTGCCAATAAAACAGAAAGAAATCTCGCACCATACACCGATAACGATGGTAAATACTAAATCGATACATGCATCATCTAAAATTGAAATTTTAGATGAGATGGTGAACTGTGCGGAGCTCGACGATGATATCGAGATCAAAGTTACGAAAAGCGGACA
This sequence comes from Aphodius granarius, assembly GCA_963971325.1. Taxonomy (NCBI): domain Eukaryota; kingdom Metazoa; phylum Arthropoda; class Insecta; order Coleoptera; family Scarabaeidae; genus Aphodius; species Aphodius granarius. The sequence continues at coordinate 30,503,319 of OZ020225.1, forward strand.
GTTTTTAACCCAATTTCACGTTGCACCGTAAGTTATATCTATTTTTAACAATTTTAGGTTATTAGAAATGATTTTGTAGATACTTTTTCTCTGCGATAGTGGGTGCAGGTGGTTCAAAACGCAGAGAAATTGAAACTGATACTGGAACTCATGTAAAAATCCCAAGACCTGGTGAAACGGGTGATATTGTGATTACGGGGACATCGGAACGTGATATTTGTTCTGCCAGAACTCGTGTTAACCTAATTGTACTGCAGATGCGTGATCGACATCAGGTGACTCATTTTGTATCAATTCCCATGGTGTCTGATCAAATTAGACGAAATTTTGATATTTTTAAGGTGATTTTTTGTGGTGATAGTTTTTTTGCGGTTTTACTAATTATTTATTTTTTTATAGAGTAAGCTGTTGGATGGGCCGCCTTTACGTGGTGTGGAAGAAAGTATTTTTCAGTCACCTGCAAAATTACATTTGACTCTAGCTACGTTTGTATTATTGGATGATTTTGAAATTGACGCTGCTGTTAAAGCGATGCATGAGTGCAAGACTGATGTGATTGAGTAAGTTTTAATAATTATAATTACAGTAATTTAAAAGAAGTTCCACCATCTTTTTACTTTTGTTATTTTTGTCTATCCAGAAGATTAGTTAACAAAATGTTCGATAGATTTTCTGTTGTTGCCTTCAAGACGTTGTAGGTTCTGGTTAGCTGATAACAAAGTTCTATCAATTTTTTTCTATTCTTCTTAATAACTGAAATATCAAAGGTTAAAGTTAAGGACAATATTGTTTGAGTATCACATGTGGTTAATGGCTATAGCGTTTAAAATGGATTTTAAATGTTTTTGGAACAGTTATTGATTAACTGCATACCTCTGAACCAATCCCACAGCCAGCAGTAGGAAGAAAACACTGCTTGTATTTCATAAGGGGGAAACTATGTTGACCAAAACAAGCTGTAAAATCTTTATGAAATACATTTCATAGGTTATTTATTACTTTATTTTTGTATTTTCTTGCTATGTAACGTTTAAAAAAATGTCAGTTCATTTATATGACACGAAGTTGGTTATTGTAGTCCGTAACTTCGTCCTTTGATATATCAGTTATTATAAAAAATTGAATCAGTAGCTCAAAATCTCTAGTAATCAAACATTTCATATAACAAAATCTCTAGTAAGAGTCCAATGTGAACATAAAACCATGTTTTACGTTAAAATGTTAATTTAAATAATTGCACTCATACAAGGTCTAATTTTAACAATTCAATGGTGAATAGAGCAAAAAGAAAAAGTTAGTTTATCATTTTATTGACGCTGGTTTTGCTGTCTGGATAACATACACGTATCAGTACAAAAAAATGATTATGTACCTGTCAGCTGTTGCTATAGACTATATACTGATTTCTTTATTACCTACTTATTGTTCTAATATTTTCTTTCTTTTTGTCATCACACCATTAAAAAAATCTACGCTTTAGGACGTGTAAAAAGTCCGAACTATAGCCAATGTTTAACGTATTTATTTATAGCAAAACCCCCAAACTGGTTACCTGAAAACAACTTTCCATCCTTCCCACACTTCTCTAAAATGCATTAGCGAAAACACCATGCTAAAACATGACCTACTTTTCTCATGAATTGAAATAGCAAAGTGCCACCTTAAAGTAAGAAAAAATGCATTACGATCGTCAAAATTTATCGCCTGACAATGAGCAAACAATGAGTTTTTTTTTGTTTTTTGTTAATCGACATATTTAACTACGTTTGAAAGTCGTTGATAATTATCAAATCAACAGATCATTGATTTTAGCGATATGGAATCAATGACGCCCTCAAATGACGTTTTACAATATTCTTTTGCCAATAAATTCATGTTTTGCCAGCACTTCAGATGTACACAACATCGGTTACGCTAATGTCAAATACTTACGTGATATGATTAATAATTTTTATTTATTTCTTGATTATCTATTTCGTGATTACATTGTTGATATATTATCCTATTAAAATATCAAATACAGACGAAAAATTTATATTTATAAGAAAATTTATATTTTTGTCCCTCGTCGTGTCCAGTGATTTCTAGGTCACAAAATAGATAAATACTCCCTACATTTTAGTCCGCTATTTCGTAATGCTCCACCCTTAAAAATAATTATGGAAGGTATTGAGATAATGAATGACGATCCAACTGCCGTGGATGTTTTATATGGAAAAGTGATGTTAAACGTGCCAAAGTACAATAGTAGTTTCCAGAGAATGGCTGATCAAATCGTCGATCATTTTGCTAAAAAAGGTAAATAAATACCGCGCCTTATTCTGAATTTTTGATGGTATTATTTTTGATATTTGATGGTAATTTTTAGGTATTATAAGAAAACAATACGACAGCGTAAAACTGCACGTAACTTTGATGAATTCAAGATATCGCAACAAAGGGAATGCAGAGAGCAATTCAAGGAAACAGAGGGAATCATTTGATGCCTCTTTTATTTTAGACAAACACAGGAAATTTCATTTTGGAGAAGCGGACTTTAAAAATGTCCATTTATCCATCAGATTTTCAACCGGTGATGATAAATACCATGAATATTGTACTGTTATTAATGTTGATTAAACTCATTAAAAAAAACTTATTTTTTGGTATTATTTTTCCCATATTTCCTTCTTTATGACTGTTCGGACGAAAATAAAGGATTCTACAGTCAATCAGCTGTTGGAGCAGTACTTTAGACTGATCGGTTTTTAGTTTAGGCACAATTGAATGCATTTTAACAGGAAAGTATTGGAATTAGGTTTATTAGTTTTTCAGATGATACAAATAATCTTTTATTGCTATTTATAATGCAGTTGCCATTAAGACATCTCGCTTATCACGACAAATTAAGTTCAAACTAGTTCTTTCACTGCTCCTATAAATATATTGGAAATTTTCCGTACTCCTTGCAGTATACATAATTCTTGATGTCGTATTGACGTCATAGCACGCACTTATCATACCTAAAATCACGGTAAACATGATAATAGATCAATTGTTGTTATTTTTACTCCAGCTGCTCTAATTTTATGTTAGGATACCTGGTAGTCAGATCACGTTATCATTTTTTTATACGATTGATTAATAAAGCAAAAAAAAGTGTAAGCATCTTTCTATGTTGACCAAATCGTCTAAAACTGAATGATAATGAATAATTATAGCGCATAAACCGTTAATCCCACTGATTTGTATATTGGTATACACATTTTAAGTCACTGAAGTCACTGTTAATATGTTAGATAAATAATGGTCAATACATTATTTATTTTTCGATTGTTCCCCATTAAGTACACAAAAACAAATTGCTCCATATCTCTCTTAATTATCTTTATTGGGCATTGTTTGTCGACAAGAAAACTTCGAATTGTAAACCAACAAGAATTGTAAACCACTAAAACAGTATAATATATAACATATTGTTGTGTTATTGTTGTGTAAATACTAATGACAAAAACATATTTTGTACCGTTCGGTAATTAAGCTGTAGAATATAAATACCAGAATATAAATAAAGTACCGTTTTGAAGGCGCATATATTTTGACAGACGAACAAAGGTAATTCTAGAGCACTGTAATTAACATAACTGGAGATTGTTTATCTATGAATACACGGGCATTTAGTTAATTATAGAACTAGTAGTACTACTGTGAAATATGAAATTTTGTAAATACCAAAGAGAAAATTGTATTAGTCATAATATCATTAATGTATGTATACACATAGGAAATTCGGTACTTTTTAAAATCACACCATTAATAACTATGTATTAGTAGTTAACTAGTTATTAATAAGTTCACTAACTAGTTACTAATAAGTTCTTTAAAATGTCGCTCACAATATGATATTTACTGTAACGAGTCTGTTTGCTTTGTGACCAAAAAAATTAAGATGGTGACTAACACTGCAAAAATGTCTTCTCGATTGAAAAAGAAACTTAATCGTAAGTAATAGTTCTTATTTAAAACAAAAACTGAGTATGAATATGATTTTCTTGATGTTCCAAGTATTACGTTTTCTTGTTTTAAGTATGAAGGAACTGCTCGAAAGGAATTACGTCTGTTTTAAGCGATACGTACGTATACTTTTGGGTCAAGAAACTGTTTGTTCGTTGAAAAATGTATATTTCTCACCCAACAAAATATTGTTGTTGTTTTAAAACGAACGTCTCACTCTTTATAACATTTTCTTTGTCAGAGCAAAATATACTCAACATAAATATACTAAACTCTTAAACCGGAAGAATAACTATAAAATAACTGAAATTCTTATTACAATAAAATATTATTTGGATAGCAAAAATATCCTTTTTCTACTTTGCATTCACAATGCACACATTGTAACACTGTTTTCGGTGTTACAATTAGCAAATTGTAACACCGTTTTTAGTAATTTTTTTTTCTAAGATTGGTGACATTGATATCAAATGCATGTCAAACGCAAATACACATAACCACAAAAGTAAGCACAAACAGATTTTTTAGAATCGCACAAACTGCGAAGTATGTATATTTTTATACATATTTAAACATACGTGTTGCATCCTAGGTTTCGTACTACTAGTATATGATGGTATATAATAATTATCAATAATTACTTTTTCACAGATATTTGAATTTAAGTGACAGATGACAGTGTTACCAACGGTTGCACCCATAAATACTCTAGATTGGAATTTTACCTAATATACTTCTAAATTTTTATAAAATTAATGACGCAAAGTAGAAAAAATAGTATATTACACTCGTTTTATAAGACATATTGGCGCATGAGTTGTTTGAAATGAACGAATATGAATGAACGTCTTATAAAACTTGTATAATAATATACTATTTCATGCTAGACTATATAATGATGGCTTCATGAAATTAATTGTATTATAGTGATTTTCAACTCATTGATGTAACAAGATTTATAAACGGAATATTCCCTGTTTACAATAATATTATTTAGGTACAATGTGCAAACCATATATACATGTTTTCTCAATATTCTTGTAAGCCATAAATAATTACAACCCACCAATCAAATTAACGTTTATTACACGAATATTTCTCGATACTATTCAATTTGTTGAATCTTCCTTATCTGCAACTAAAAACAATTACTAATTTTCTATTATACTGCAATTTTGTGATAAACGAAAATAAAAAGTACTGTACTGTATAACCTAACTAATACTGAGTCCATTATCTAATTTTACCTGATGCACGATACCACTTCACGCGACTCTAAACTGGCATGAGACAAGATGCGCCGTTCATTCCATTTCGGATAGCAGCCACAATAAGACCAGTTGGTGCTTCATATCAAATAGATTTTCTTACACAAAATGTACACGATGTACTTCTTCGATAATTCAACGGTCCATAGAAAAAATTCTTCTTGAATTACAATAAAAACATTTACAAAAAATTGTGAACGAAAGTGATCTGTGATAAACTATTGTGTGTGGTTTCAACTCAAATATAATTTATACAAAATGACGAAATATACTGTAAAGGCAATACTTCCTGGCCCAAATATCAACACAGTCAACTATCATGGCTATTATAAAGGATACACATATAGTTCCATACAAAGGATACATGGTATGTATTTTTAATTATTTAATAATTAATGTCCACCAAGTAAATAGTTTGTGTACGCTGGAAGTTGTTATCAAAAACGAAGAACTGTCTGCGACCTTATACGATTATCACTCTATAAACACATAACAATCGAATGTCAATAAATACAACAAGTTCTTTTCTTTAGAAAACTCGAACACATCAGTTCTATAATATTTACCACACAACTATGTTTACCACACAACTATATTTACCACACATCTATATTTATCATACAATCCACAAAATACTGCTAATTTAATTAATTAACAACGTTTTTTTTTTGGTCACATTTGCATGTGTGAAGGTGGAACTAAAATTAGCAACAGTATTTGAAGAATTTAACAGGCAAAACTGACCATGGTCTGTTATAATTTCACAGTTATGTTATTAGAAAGTGCCATCATCAAAATTGAAATTTAGCTTGTGGCGTAGAGGCAAAACAATAAATTCGTTGTCTTCCTGTACACATTTTGTAAAATATTAAGCTAGTGTTATAAAAAATGCATGAAATCTATGCCTTTTGGAGTTATAACAGTTAGATTAGTAAAAAATGCTGTTAAATTAATAAAAAAAATATGTATACAAATTTTTAGACCAGTGGGATTTCGTCGCTGTGTTGCAAACTGTCACATTTTGAATGGTGATCAATTCCTAAATCATTATATTTAATATTTTATTGTTAGTAGCCTACTAGCTCTGTGTATATGTCAAAATTTTCGATTTTAGTTATTGGGCATTCTAGAAATATGTGGTTAAGGCTTCCCACCTGTCCACATTCGCAATATGGACATTTTAGGATACATTTTAGGTTATCTGCTATCTGTTACTGTTGTTACGAATGTCCGGCAGGGGGCGTTTCGGGTTTGACGTTACTGTGGTAATAGCAGCAAAAGACGGGTCGACAAAAATCGATTTTTTGGATCGAAAATTGTTCTTAAGGCCGTTTTTTTGCTCAAAACTCTTTGCGAAGGGTATTTAGAAGGATCTTATCGTAAGACATGAGAGCGAGCGGCTTTTATAAGGTCGGCAGGAACGGATAAAAAATGTAAATTTTTGACGTTCATCGATCCGCTTGTCGGAATTTCTAGACGTCACGTGACATTTTCTCGAGGTTCGCCTTCACCCGAAGAGGTGCAAAAACGTGATTTTTTTTCAAAATTGACGCATTTAATTTACAATATATCGCGCAGTCCACGCGGAATTGTGTCCTTTTTTCAATTCGAGCGTCAAAAGTAATATCGAAAAGCCCAATTTTGCAGCTACTCGATCGCAAATGTCGGCGAAAATGGGCGATTCCGCTGAACGCGCCCTACACTTGAAAGTTCGCAATTAGTATAGGTAGAGATAAAAATCTATGAAACATAACAGGTCCAAAATGAGATGCATGTGCGAGTGAATATTTCCAAAAATAACATTTCTACTGTTTCTATTTTTCGCTTCCTGCTACATCCAGTGTTCATTTTTGTCATAGACATAATGGAACGGCGTTCTCCCACCTTTTTTTTTTTTTTCGATATAGTTTTCGGAGAATTTTTCAAAATTTCATGTTAGTCCGCGTGAATTGCTACGTTTAGATGGTTTGGCAACAGAGTTTTTCCTATCATGAGTAAGTTTCACGCACTTTTACAATAGAAAGACAAAATAATAGGCAAAAATTTAACTAAACCTAAATTATTTTTGTATTATAACGTACTTTACGTTTCCAATTTGTATGCCAAATAGTGCCGTACTTATATTTATAAACTCACTACTGGCACGCTGTATTATGCATAGTATTAAGTAGAAGTAGAATATGTACTAAGTTTCGACGAGTATATTGTAGTAATTTTCGAAAAATTGGGATACATATTTGATCGCGCGGTTACAAATATTTTGCCTATCAACGCCACCTATAGGGACTGACGTTAGATTCACGATAACCTTTGATTTGTAAAAAAATACTGGCCGAGAAATTAAATATTATTGCACCTTATTGTCCGTTATCTCAACAGATAGCTCAAATTTAACAGCTTCCAAATTTTATTGTTCGATCTGATGGGTGTTTTATGCGCAAAAATTAACAACATCGTTCTAGTTCTTCGAAAAAACAGGTGTATATCTAATCCCTTGTTAATTTGTGTTTTGTTTTTCTTACATAACCTCTATCTCCAATAACAATAGACATATTCCCGTATAGAATATTTTTCCTAACAATGTTTTATTTTCTTTTACAGAATCAGGAAAAATGCACGGTGCGAAGCGCGTGGCACTATTCTGCGTTATGATCGTAGTTCTCCCATCGATGTTAATAATCACACCGTTATATCTCCGACACAAAGTCTTCGGTGATGTACATTACTCCGTAGCCGAGTCGGACGTGGTCGAAATCAAAGAGGGGATATCGTCCGTCTTCTGCGATTCCCACACGTTGTCGATGAACAGCAGCTTTAACGCCTTCAAACTAGACGACAAACCAGTCTTGAGTAACAAACGCAAACATATCCGATTGAAAAAATCCATGTCCTTACCCGACGACACTCTAGAATACTGGGGCTTTTACCTATTACGAGGGGCTACGGTCTACGTCAAAGTCTGCTCACGTTACGAAGGCGCAAGGATATTAGTCGTCCGCGGCGAACGAAATCTCAAAACTTGCGGGTTAATGGAGCATAATTTCAACAAATTCGGGGCTACGATGGACGTGGAGAGTACCCGCGTCAAGGTAACATTTGAAACCGCCGCGCAAGAGATACAAGATTCCTTGGAAGGTGTGAAGAAACGATTACCCAAGTACGACCCAAATACCGCTGTTGAGGACGAGAATAGCGACGATAACGTCAACGCTCACGTCAATCAATACCTAAATCACCGAAAGAACAATTCCACGCATCCCGAGGCACAGAACGGTACAGAAACGCACCATACAAGACACGCAAAACAACGGTTTTTAAAGAAACAAGAACAACTGTATAAATTGCAAGAATCTCTGAAGTCTGACGAAGATATAGCCTTACAGGTTAACCGAACAAAGCGGGAAACGGGGCAACTATTAGACGGCGGTATAGAACACGGCGGGAACGCTTTAAACTACACGACAACGTCCGGAGAGAGCGTCTCGAGCTTTGAAACCAGCCTCCTCGCGTGCTACGACGGTTCGATTCTCGTTAGCGAGGGTTTTGCCCCGAGTCACGTGTGCCAAAATGTAACCTACCTAGAGAAAACTGAACATATGGAAATTGAATTCGACGTGGCGTCCGACGGATATTATTACTATATTTTCTATTCGGATAACGACTTTGTGAGTAACGATATCCACGCGGTGTTCGATATTTACAAGCCGACGTTTCAATACAGTAATTTATCGCAAAACGTCGATTGTTTGAATAAGACGGAATGCACTTTTCCGATATCGTTCTGGTCCGATCAGTCTGTGATTCTTGAGGTGCCGACGAGGGATGGTATCGAGCAGGAGGAGGACGATATTACGTTGTTAACTAGTACATGTCACCCTAGGATGTCGATGTATATCATTTTTCCGATAACGGTCATGTTCTTGGTGCTTGGTTGTGCTTTTATTTAAATGTTTTATATTTGAATGTAGATATGTTATGAAAGAAACGTTATAAAATGCTCAATAAGACACCGATTTGTGATAGAATATAATTCCAGCTGTTGTTAAGCGTAAACTACATATAAGTTGTATCTCATTGTAAGATATTTTCAATCTAGTCCTTTAGCTCAGTTTACAATATGACAGAATTTGTAAATATATATTTAAATGTTGTCCCTTATTACGTTTTTTTTTTTGATACAGATAATTATTATATACTTATATAGCGATTGTAATAATTCTAAAATGTTAGGATATAAGTGAACAAATTGTTGGAGACAATAAGAAAAGATACTATCATTATGAAATGTTATAATAAAATACGTTTTTATATTGACATTGAAGTTTTATTTATTATTATTACTATAATATAGGATTTATTTGTCATTTTATTATTCAGTTTTTTAAAAAATTCCTCAAGAGGCTGAAGGAAGCTTTCGGACAAGCACCAATCAAACTTACAGGCAAACTCAACTTCTTGAATGAAATACTGCACCAATGAATGTCCAAAGGGTTGTACACCAGAAGAAATTTCCTCAACAGATTGAACCAACCTTTTGGACAAACACCAATCAACTTCCTCGGTAAATTTAGCACCTACGAGTGTCCAAACTCATCTAAGTCATTAAAAAAATTCCTCAAGAGGCTGAAGAAAGCTTTTGGACAAACACCAATCAAACTTATCAAGCAAAGTCAACTTTTTTAATGAAATATAACACCAATGAATGTCCAAAGGGTTGTACACCACAAGAAATTTCCTCAACAGGTTGAACCAACCTTTTGGACAAACACCAATCAACTTCCTCGGCAAATTTAGCACCTACGAGTGTCCAAACTCATCTAAGTCATTAAAAAAATTCCTCAAGAGGCTGAAGAAAGCTTTTGGACAAACACCAATCAAACTTATCAAGCAAAGTCAACTTTTTTAATGAAATATTGCACCAATTAATGTTCAAAGGGTTGTACACCACAAGAAATTTCCTCAACAGGTTGAACCAACCTTTTGGACAAACACCAATCAACTTCCTCGGCAAATTTAGCACCTACGAGTGTCCAAACTCATCTAAGTCATTAAAAAAATTCCTCAAGAGGCTGAAGGAAGCTTTTGGACAAACACCAATCAAACTTATCAAGCAAAGTCAACTTTTTTAATGAAATATTGCACCAATGAATGTCCAAAGGGTTGTACACCGGAAGAAATTTCCTCAACAGGTTGAACCAACCTTTTGGACAAACACCAATCAACTTCCTCGGCAAATTTAGCACCTACGAGTGTCCAAACTCATCTAAGGCATTAAAAAAATTCCTCAAGAGGCTGAAGAAAGCTTTTGGACAAACACCAATCAAACTTATCAAGCAAAGTCAACTTTTTTAATGAAATATAACACCAATGAATGTCCAAAGGGTTGTACACCACAAGAAATTTCCTCAACAGGTTGAACCAACCTTTTGGACAAACACCAATCAACTTCCTCGGCAAATTTAGCACCTACTGGTGTCCAAACTCATCTAAGTCATTAAAAAAAATCCTCAAGAGGCTGAAGAAAGCTTTTGGACAAACACCAATCAAACTTACGAAGCAAAGTCAACTTTTTTAATGAAATATAATACCAATGAATGTCCAAAGGGTTGTACACCACAAGAAATTTCCTCAACAGGTTGAACCAACCTTTTGGACAAACACCAATCAACTTCCTCGGCAAATTTAGCACCTACGAGTGTCCAAACTCATCTAAGTCATTAAAAAAATTCCTCAAGAGGCTGAAGAAAGCTATCGGACAAACACCAATCAAACTTATCAAGCAAAGTCAACTTTTTTAATGAAATATAACACCAATGAATGTCCAAAGGGTTGTACACCGGAAGAAATTTCCTCAAGTGGCTGAAGCAATCTTTCGGACAAACACCAATCAACCTCTCGACAAATTTAACACCTACGAATGTCTGAACTCGTTTATATAATTAAATCGGCCTTTCCCAACTTTATCAAGAGCGGAAATGAAATTTAAGTTTTGGACATTATGACCAGTAATTTTTTTAAAATAAATAAAACGATGTTTATTTCTAAACACTGATTCTCTTTTTTGCCGATTAACTGGTTGCCTAAACATGTCTATTATAATCGTCAATAAGGTGGCATTGAGCGCAATTTTCAAAACTTTTATAAGCGCGCCGTACCGGAAACGATATGATTTTAGCGGGAAATTCGTATTTGCGTATTTTCTAAAATTGGAGATGACGCACCAACGGTTTATATTATGATTAATAATTTTTGCATTGTTTTATATATTTTGTTGAAAGAGATATTGCGTTCACAGAGGTGCATTGTTTGAAGGATATTTTGCGAGTGTCAAAAAGTAAACAAATTAATATCGGCTTTCAAAATTTTAGTTTATAGCGAAATAAAGGTGATATATTGAATGATGAGAGGTTCCTTTTTAAATGGGACTTTTTGCCGATATTCTTCATGAATGGTTGGCGTTTGTATGAATTACTAATGTTAGTGCCGGGGTGCCGGTATCGTAGTCCACATTTCTCCTAAATTGACGTTCGTTAAATAATTGAATATATTTGAAATTCTATTCGCCAAATTCAAGTGTCAAATAAGACATTTATTTCGTAATTTAAATATTCGCGGTAATAAGCACATTTAAAACCGATTTCCGGACAAAGTTCCCCTTCTTCCAGTTCTACGACCAGGAACACGTATTACCGTATTATTTTGAGAGGGTACAAATATTTTTTGTCACTCGTATCGAATTCTAACAGCTCAGGTATGTACCGTCGAAATTGTTTATTGTATTTTGACTTACGCACTTAAATGAATACAGTCGCTATATTGTTCATTCCGTAGGGAACCATCTTGGTGTAGGAATATTACACCTTGCGGCGAATAGTGGAAGTCTTTTCCGTTGTTACAAACGCTAGTGAACATGTCGTATTCATCCGAACGAAGGTAAGTTTCGTGTTTTATACGCATCCTTTCATTTATCCACAGTAACTTTATCGCACTTTCATAACTAACAAAGTAGCGGTTTGTAATTCATTTTTATTTCGACCACGTGAGCCGTACTTCGTAATATAAATTCAAGTTGTTTCGGCGAGCGCCGTACCTCCATGCCAACATGGCGTGTTCAGAACCCTCCACTATTTTTATAGATATTACATTACCGCGAATTCTACGACAAAAACCGATCCAACCTCCGCAACCTTAAAAATACACCTCTACCGTCTTTCGACACCAATGGCGGGATGTCCTTTCCCACAACCCGATCGCATCTACCCAAGTTCACCACGTGAATTATCCTTTTTTAAATTATGTAATATTAATGTTAAATTCGGTATACCTTAAATTCTATTTTTACCGCTCGATTTATAGGTTAAGTGTTTGACATAATTTTTTTTAGGAACGAGGAGTGGTCAGGAGAAAAGAATGGCCCCGAGAAGGAACCCCCAACTTACGACGGCCCGCCGGGCATGGACCCCGACGGCGTCATCGAATCCAACTGGGAAGAGGTCGTCGACAACTTCGACGACATGAACCTAAAAGAGGAGCTCCTCCGAGGTATTTACGCGTACGGTTTCGAGAAGCCATCCGCCATCCAGCAACGCGCCATCATCCCTTGCGTCAAGGGTCACGATGTCATCGCTCAGGCGCAATCAGGTACCGGCAAAACCGCCACATTTTCAATCGCAATCCTCCAACAGATCGACACTTCGATGAGGGAATGCCAAGCGTTGATTTTGGCCCCGACTCGCGAATTAGCTCAACAAATTCAAAAAGTTGTCATAGCTTTGGGGGATTTTATGTCGGCGCAGTGTCACGCCTGCATCGGGGGTACAAACGTTCGCGAGGACATGCGTAAATTAGAGACTGGGATTCACGTTGTCGTGGGAACCCCGGGTCGTGTCTTCGACATGATCAACAGGAGAGCATTGCGTACGCAACACATCAAGATGTTTGTCTTGGACGAGGCTGATGAGATGTTATCGCGCGGTTTCAAAGACCAAATCCACGATGTCTTCAAAATGTTAAGTTCCGACGTGCAAGTCATCCTGCTTTCGGCGACGATGCCCCCCGACGTCTTGGACGTGACGAAAAGTTTCATGAGGAATCCGATTCGGATTTTGGTGAAGAAGGAAGAGTTGACTTTGGAAGGTATCAAGCAGTTCTTTGTTTACGTCGAAAGGGAGGACTGGAAGTTGGACACTCTGTGCGATCTGTACGATACGTTGTCGATCACGCAGGCCGTGATATTCTGCAATACGAGGCGCAAGGTCGACTGGCTCACGGAGAGCATGCACAAGCGTGATTTCACTGTTTCCGCGATGCACGGGGATATGGAGCAGAGGGAACGCGACGTCATCATGAGGCAGTTCAGGACCGGCTCGTCGCGTGTTCTCATCACCACCGATCTACTGGCTAGAGGTATCGACGTGCAGCAGGTGTCTCTTGTCATCAATTATGATTTGCCTTCGAATAGGGAAAATTATATTCACAGGTAAAACTTTTTTTTATAACTTTTACATCTAATAATAATCATGGTTTATTTCTCTACCATTAGAAAGTCTTTTGCATATGGCCTTGTCCTTTTTTTTGGCTAATTAATTTAGCTGTGTTTGAGTCTAACAATTTGTGAAGTTATCTTTTCTTGTTGCCAACTGAATTTGTTATAATATTATTCCAGAATTATTCACATGATTTATAATCATGATTTTGTTAGCAATGTATTATATATGCTACTGGTTCTTGAGAATTACAGGTCATTACATACTTGAAAATAGTCTTTATAATAAACGTTGCATATATAAAGATAATATAATTTGTGATTACTCTTCCTGATAACATTTAATGTTGATAACACCGATAGATACTTAAGGATACTTTATTTAAAGACTAGTTTGAGTACATATGATTTGGCTCAATCCAAACTTTAACATACATTTTCAATAAGAAACATTATCCATACAAAATTGTTCGTATTGTTTATTGAACGGGGTAATAAAAATTGCCCAAGGTGGGAGGTTTGATAACGTTCATGTGTGGCGAAATATAAACAAATATTTGTTTTGTAAAGAACTCTTGTCCTTCAATTTTAATCTTATGTTATTTTCACCAAACACTTTATGACACAGTTTTATAGATAGGTTTGTTGCAAAAAGTCATAAAATTACTTGGCTAATAGTCATCAATCAACCACTTCCAATTAAGACTATGGTCCTTAATGCAGTTTTTCACGCTGATTCCAATGGAGTCATTGGATTTTTTCTATCTTCAACGGTTCGAAAGTTATGACGTTCCAAAGTTTGAAAATCGTATCAAAATAGCTATTTTACGACATTCCTCTTTCCGGATCAAACTGTGTCCGATCTAACCGCGCGATTTAGATAATTCGAACGGTACTGGATAGAAAATTGTCCCAGGAATCAATTTTTGAAGATCTTGTTGCTCTATGATGTACCGTTCGCGAGTTATTTTCACTGAACACTTTGACACAATTTTATATGTTTGTTGCAAAAAGTAATGATATTATAAAATTACTTGACTAATAGTCATCAACCAAACACTTTCGGTAAAGACTATGGTCCTCAATGCAGTTTTTCACGCCGATTCCAATGGAGTCATTGGATTTTTTCTATCTTCAACGGTTCGAAAGTTATGACGTTCCAAAGTTTGATGATTGTGTCAAATTAACTATTTTACGACATTTTCTTCTTTCGGAGCAAACTGTGTCCGATCTAACCGCACGATTTGAATGATTCGAACGGTACTGAATGGAAAATTGTCCCAGGAAGCAATTTTTGAAGATCTTGTTGCTCTATCATATACCGTTCGCGAGTTATTTTCACTGAACACTTTGACACAATTTTATAGGTTTGTTGCAAAAAATAATGATATTATAAAATTACTTGACTAATAGTCATCAACCAAACACTTTCGGTAAAGACTATGGTCCTTAATACAGTTTTTCACGCTGATTCCAATGGAGTCATTGGATTTTTTCTATCTTCAACGGTTCGAAAGTTACGACGATCCAAAGTTTGAGAATCGTATCAAAATAGCTATTTTACGACATTTTCTCCTTTCGGAGCAAACTGTGTCCGATCTAACCGCACGATTTGGATGATTCGAACGGTACTGGATGGAAAATTGTCCCAGGAATCAATTTTTGAAGACCTTGTTGCTCTATGATATACCGTTCGCGAGTTATTTTCACTGAACACTTTAACACAATTTTATAGGTTTGTTGCAAAAAGTAATGATATTATAAAATTACTTGACTAATAGTCATCAACCAAACACTTTCGGTAAAGACTATGGTCTTCAATGCAGTTTTTCACGCTGATTCCAATGGAGTTTTTGGATTTTTTCTATCTTCAATGGTTCGGAAGTTATGACGTTCCAAAGTTTGACGATTGTGTCAAAATAACTATTTTACGACATTTTCTCCTTTCGGAGCAAACTGTGTCCGATCTAACCGCACGATTTGGATGATTCGAACGGTACTGGATGGAAAATTGTCTCAGGAAGCAATTTTTGAAGATCTTTTTGCTCTATCATATACCGTTCGCGAGTTATGTTCACTGAACACTTTGACACACATTTATAGGTTTGTTGGAAAAAGTAATGATATTATAAAATTATTTGACTAATAGTCATCAACCAAACACTTTCGGTAACGACTATGGTCCTCAATGCAGTTTTTCACGCTGATTCCAATGGAGTCATTGGATTTTTTCTATCTTCAACGGTTCGAAAGTTATGACGTTCCAAAGTTTGATGATTGTGTCAAAATAACTATTTTACGACATTTTCTCCTTTCGGAGCAAACTCTGTCCGATCTAACCGCACGATTTGGATGATTCGAACGGTACTGGATGGAAAATTGTCCCAGGAATCAATTTTTGAAGACCTTGTTGCTCTATCATATACCGTTCGCGAGTTATTTTCACTGAACACTTTGACACACATTTATAGGTTTGTTGGAAAAAGTAATGATATTATAAAATTATTTGACTAATAGTCATCAACCAAACACTTTCGGTAAAGACTATGGTCCTCAATGCAGTTTTTCACGCTGATTCCAATGGAGTCATTGGATTTTTTCTATCTTCAACGGTTCGGAAGTTATGACGTTCCAAAGTTTGACGATTGTGTCAAAATAACTATTTTACGACATTTTCTTCTTTCGGAGCAAACTGTGTCCGATCTAACCGCACGATTGGGATGATTCGAACGGTACTGGATGGAAAATTGTCCCAGGAATCAATTTTTGAAGACCTTGTTGCTCTATCATATACCGTTCGCGAGTTATTTTCACTGAACACTTTGACACACATTTATAGGTTTGTTGGAAAAAGTAATGATATTATAAAATTATTTGACTAATAGTCATCAACCAAACACTTTCGGTAAAGACTATGGTCCTCAATGCAGTTTTTCACGCTGATTCCAATGGAGTTTTTGGATTTTTTCTATCTTCAATGGTTCGGAAGTTATGACGTTCCAAAGTTTGATGTGTGTGTCAAATTAACTATTTTACGACATTTTCTCCTTTCGGAGCAAACTGTGTCCGATCTAACCGCACGATTTGGATGATTCGAACGGTACTGGATGGAAAATTGTCCCAGGAATCAATTTTTGAAGATCTTGTTGCTCTATGATAATACCGTTCGCGAGTTATTTTCACTGAACACTTTGACACATATTTATAGGTTTGTTGCAAAAAGTAATGATATTATAAAATTACTTGACTAATAGTCATCAACCAAACACTTTCGGTAAAGACTATGGTCCTCAATGCAGTTTTTCACGCTGATTCCAATGGAGTCATTGGATTTTTTCTATCTTCAACGGTTCGGAAGTTATGACGTTCCAAAGTTTGACGATTGTGTCAAAATAACTATTTTACGACATTTTCTCCTTTCGGAGCAAACTGTGTCCGATCTAACCGCACGATTGGGATGATTCGAACGGTACTGGATGGAAAATTGTCCCAGGAATCAATTTTTGAAGACCTTGTTGCTCTATCATATACCGTTCGCGAGTTATTTTCACTGAACACTTTGACACACATTTATAGGTTTGTTGGAAAAAGTAATGATATTATAAAATTATTTGACTAATAGTCATCAACCAAACACTTTCGGTAAAGACTATGGTCCTCAATGCAGTTTTTCACGCTGATTCCAATGGAGTCATTGGATTTTTTCTATCTTCAACGGTTCGGAAGTTATGACGTTCCAAAGTTTGACGATTGTGTCAAAATAACTATTTTACGACATTTTCTCTTTTCGGAGCAAACTCTGTCCGATCTAACCGCACGATTGGGATGATTCGAACGGTACTGGATGGAAAATTGTCCCAGGAATCAATTTTTGAAGACCTTGTTGCTCTATCATATACCGTTCGCGAGTTATTTTCACTGAACACTTTGACACACATTTATAGGTTTGTTGGAAAAAGTAATGATATTATAAAATTATTTGACTAATAGTCATCAACCAAACACTTTCGGTAAAGACTATGGTCCTCAATGCAGTTTTTCACGCTGATTCCAATGGAGTCATTGGATTTTTTCTATCTTCAACGGTTCGGAAGTTATGACGTTCCAAAGTTTGACGATTGTGTCAAAATAACTATTTTACGACATTTTCTCTTTTCGGAGCAAACTCTGTCCGATCTAACCGCACGATTGGGATGATTCGAACGGTACTGGATGGAAAATTGTCCCAGGAATCAATTTTTGAAGACCTTGTTGCTCTATCATATACCGTTCGCGAGTTATTTTCACTGAACACTTTGACACACATTTATAGGTTTGTTGGAAAAAGTAATGATATTATAAAATTATTTGACTAATAGTCATCAACCAAACACTTTCGGTAAAGACTATGGTCCTCAATGCAGTTTTTCACGCTGATTCCAATGGAGTTTTTGGATTTTTTCTATCTTCAATGGTTCGGAAGTTATGACGTTCCAAAGTTTGATGTGTGTGTCAAATTAACTATTTTACGACATTTTCTCCTTTCGGAGCAAACTGTGTCCGATCTAACCGCACGATTTGGATGATTCGAACGGTACTGGATGGAAAATTGTCCCAGGAATCAATTTTTGAAGATCTTGTTGCTCTATTGTGCACTGTTAGAAGAAAATAATACTAGTTTTAGTACATCTTATTGACCCAATCCAAATTTTAACTTTACTTTTTCAAAGAGAAATATTATCTAATAGCTATTATACATAATAATCAGTGAATAAGTTATTAATTAATTTGTGATTTGTGTTTTTTTTAGGATTGGACGCGGTGGCCGTTTTGGTCGTAAGGGTGTGGCGATTAATTTTGTCACGGAGGACGACAAGCGGAACCTGAAGGATATCGAACAGTTTTACAATACGCACATAGACGAGATGCCCATGAATGTGGCGGACCTGATATAATTTGGCGGAGCGCGCGCCCCCCCCCACATCGCCGACCGACCGACGTTGCCTAGAGTTTCCATATGGTGTGAGTATTTTGCTGAGTTCGTGAATTCAATTGATTGCCCAAGAGAATATTGTGCGCCATTACGTCTCTTTAGGCCAGCGCCGAGCGTCAGCGCTGCTGCAAAAGGCCTGTCAAATAAACATTTAAAAGTGTGTCTTTTAACGAAAAATATTTATCGTTTAGTTTATTATTGCTCTTTCTTTTTTCTTCTCATTTTAATAACTTTTTCTTTTTGGGTTCACTTCATCATTTACGATTATTATTGATATAATTGTATTGTAATAGGTTAGTACCTCTAGTGTAATTAATATTTCGTAATAATTGAGAATGAGGTGGGGTGAAGTGTGTCGCCGCGGGAGGCGGCGTGGCCCGAAGCCTGTAGCCGCCCCCACGCAGCGTTGTCATCTCCGCAGGGGTTTAGTTGGATTCTGGAATGGTTTTTTTATATATAAACGATGTAGGCGAAGACGGCTATATTTTTTTTCCAATTAAATGTTGCTTCTTTTGTATATCTGACAAACAAGGATAATTGAATAAAAGTGATCTAAACACATATATCGACTCTTTACTTTGTTAAACGGTTTCAGGATTTTCTTTTTTCTCCCCTGTTTATATTTAATGGAGGAAAATTAGAATTGATTGGGAAGGACAGCTAATTTTCCTTCAAATATATGTTGTTCTCTTCCGGTTTTATGTTTTATGATACCTTCCAAGAGCCAAGAGAACCCTGTGGACTTGTAGCTGCGTGAAATCAAATGTCTGATTTTGGTTTGTTTTTTTTTTATTGCAGGCGGGTGGTGGAGGTCGTCATCTATAAATAATGTCGGAAATAAAGATCAAAATTTCCATTTTACCCATGCAGTGGTTTATTACTTTTCTTTTCTACTATTTATATCCACCAAACTGTTCCCGATGTCTCCGGTTGCGTATATATTTTTATTTTTTGACGTATTTTACATTTTTTTTTTTTTCGCATTCAATAAATTATTTTACTTAGCCAATTATAGTTTCAAAAAACAAGTTCATACCTCATGCAAAAAGATAATAACATAAAATCTCTATGTTATCCTTTTTGTTTTCCCCCCCTTTCTTAACTTTGTATAAAATGTCTTATTATTCCTTTTAATATTCCCCCTTTTTGTATCGATGTTAGTTATTAGTTAGTATCACTCAACTACCATGTTGTAAAGCTGTTCTTACTTTTTAGTAAAATAATTTTTCAGTAAATCTTTTATTGTGTAAATAAGTCTACTAGTAGTGTTAGCAAGATATACAGTGTTTTTATAAGCTATCAAAACAGGTAAGAATCATTTATTTATTTATTCGTTTACCCAATATACACTGCATAAAATTGGTGTTTGAGCAAAAATAAGTGATTATACAGTCAATACGCTATTTGAACAATACTTTAGACTGATTGGTTTTTAGTTTAGGCACAATTTGAAAAAACCAAAAAAAAAGTATTTTATTTGCCTTCAATTCCTTTATGTCGAACCAATTGCACTACAATTAGAAGTATATACAACTAATACTAAAGAATTTCAAAATTTCGAATTTGACGTATAACCTGAAGTTGGCGAACGTTGCGTATTCGGTTGCATATACCTTAGGCGCTGACGATTTTTTTTTTAAATCATAAGCCGTTTACAATTGTAATAAAAACAGACCGATAAAAATGTTATATTTAGTCCCATCTTAAGAAATTTTATTATAATTTGGTACGATTTGTCGGTGCAGTCTTTAATTTGACGGAATCGGATTTGAACATAACCTCAATTTCACTTCCATACGAGTGTTCTGAATTAATAGACTTAAACAGTTCGGTTAGGTTTAAACAGTTTATAAACGTAGGTATTTCACGTTTAATTATCCTAACTAATCACCTTTTCAAAATAATAATTCAAATGGGAGCGCATTTAGGGACTGTGTTGTTTTCAAGTTGGCTATGATAGATAGTTCGCGCATGACATTTAGAAGCTTCCGTTATAGCCATCCGTAGACCGTCTTTGGTGGGCGACAGCTTGAGTAGCTTCAGTTTGCTGTGCGGCAAGTTCCGTAGCTGGTGATTCTAACTTGTGGTATCCTTTGTGGGTGTCGTGCTAAATTTAATTTTTAACTTAAAAAAAATCACACGAAAATGAGCTGGCAAGATTACGTAGACAAGCAACTCGTTGCTTCCCGTTGTGTCACGAAAGCCTGCATCGCCGGTCTGGACGGCAACGTCTGGGCAAAAAGCGAAGGATTCGAAGTAAGTAACACCTTTTATGGCAAATCCTCTATTTATAACCGCTCTAAGCGCCGTTCTCGCGGACGTAAAACGAAAACCGGCAACTATTTCGTAAGGAAGTGGTTTCGGTAGAGTTTTATATAGTTAGGGGCTTGGCATGTCTTCTTATCTAATTTCCTTCCGCGCAATCGGGTTTTATATCCGTAAAAGTATTATTTCGGAATAGTTTACTTTGTTGGCTTTAAGATCCTGTCGGTTTTCCGTGGTAAAATGTTCTAAGTCCGCGAATTTTTCGCATACTTTAATGACAAAGCCGGTCGTCCGACAAAATGGCTGCCGCTTTATCGCTACGTGTTGACTTACCATGTTCGCGATTTTAGTGCCCAAGGCAAGTTACCGGTTGCTATAGAAGTTGCCCAGCCTCATTTTGGCCCCTTACAACTCACATTGTGCTCTAACGGATTCTAAAACATCTTAATTTGCCCAAATTTAGTCCTGACAACTGGAAATAGTGAATAAATAACATTCCTTAACATAATTTATAGGAATAATCGCTAATTGGTCGACAAAAGCTTAATTATTGAAGATAAATCTTGTGTTTAACTTAATTATCGTTGTGTTTAACGTTATTATCGTTTATAAGAATGTCCAATAGTGCCTATTCTTGGAGATTGCATATTTCGACCGGGTAATATTTTGCTCTGTACCCAATTAAAAGAATTTAATCATTGTAAGTCGGTAATTAAAGATTTAAACTTGCGCTAAATACAAACAATTACCGCAAAGAAGAGTAATTAGTTTTGGTTTACCGGAGATGTCGGCTAGAGAAATATTTCTGAATTATTCATGTCATTCTGGCTCCCTAAAAAATTGAATTTTTTTTTTGGGAGGTCGTCTGTGAGCACATGGCGGACCTTCATCTAAGGTGAAGGCTATAAGAGCTCGTTGACCGTCTCTCTCCAAAACGTCGCGATGTCGGATCAATAGTGAGATGCGGTTACCATGGAACCGGCTATCTACACCTCTTCAGTTCTGTCATCGCAAATTATCGTATTGTCAAAACACCGGTCCCTTATTTTGCCATTTTGGTTGTAAAAGTGTCAAACGCTTGATGGATTTTACTACCGTGCGTAACTTGCCATGGGACAGGGTTTGGGTGGTACAGTGGCCGACAAAAGTCTGCTTACGACCCCCCTATTTCAGGTAACTGACTTGTTCAAAGCTTCTCTTTTAGATTTGGAGCGTCGTGATTGTCGTGAAGCGTAGTAAAGCAACCGTTCCTTATCAGTGTGTCTTGTTCAAAAATACAACTTCCTCCAAGGCATAATTTATCGACCAATAAGCATCAAATTTCCTACTCCAGATGCATCAAATTCCAAGCGAACCTTCCAGGGTTTTTCTCGTTTATGAGGAGTTTCTTATGTGGAGTTCTGCTGTGGAAACTATTACTGTTCAAAGTTCTTGGGGTTTTTGTGGGTTTTTTATCCACTTTTTTTTTTTTCAAAATAAACGATACATCTTTACGACTTAACCTCTTGACTGAATATAGTTTGAACTGTTTATTTACTGAAATTGAACAATTTCACCAAACAATTTGTTTTCATTTCCATATTTTATACCAAGTTTCGCGTATCACTTGAAATTTCTTTTCGAGGAGTTATAGTCAGACTTCTTGAAACTGTCTAGACTACAAATAAGTCTAGACTACAAATAAGTCTAGACTACACATAAGTCTAGACAACAATTCATACGAAGCCTAGTTTAAAGCCTGAACGTAAAATTAAATAAACGGTACTTCCCCGTTATTATCCAGCAGCACGCAGTCACATAGATCAAGCCATGCCTTTCGTTTTGTGTGAATAACTCGTTAAGTTTATATCGCAGCAAGTTATTTTTTGTTATGTAATAATAAATGTTGATTTAAAACAAAACTGGCAGCATTATTTTTCTTCGTAATGCTTTTGGACTCGTCAGATAGCAGAAATGGGGGTCGTACGGTAGCCTTTTCTCGGCCACTATAGGTGTTTGTAACTCGATCCTTTCGTATGTTCACGTTCCGGATCGGATATTTCAGCAGCTGATGGTTGATGGTCATTTGCTGACTCGTCACGGTTTTAGTCATGCCGTGTTTAGTTTAGGGTGAGACCTTATGAGTAGAGGAAAACAGCGGGTTCTAGACCATGTGGCACATGTGGTAGAATGGAGTGGAATGAGTAGAATGATGGAATTTTTGACGTCTACCCCCCACTCCATCATTCTACCACATGTGCCACATGGTCTAGGACCCGCTGTTTTCCTCTACTCTTCTGGCTATCTGCAATTTGAGAGCAGAAGTTTTGGGGTCTCATACTTGGTGATGCCCATACCTTGACAACTTTCCCATAGATTGACAACTTTCCCATATATTGACAATTTCTTCAATGGATGGACTGGATGCATTTATATTGCATTGCGGGCAATGTCTATTTTCGTTACTCTATCTACCGGACGACATATAACTTTAGTTCTATTTGGAAAGTTTCTGTATGTGCTATGAGTTGTCGTACAATATTGCAATCTTATACATATTTAATAAAGTCATTGGAGGATGAGCTGGTATTAATTGCCACGTCCAGTTGGCAGATCGTTACTAAAAGCAATCCAGTTGTAACTAATTTTGTAAATAATAAAAGAATTTTATGTTTAAACCATCCCGCTCAAATGTTAACATTGGATTCGTTGCAGCCTGAGTGTGGCCTAGCGGTAAGACCGTTGGCGTTGCACTCAGGGGGTCTCCGGTTCGTGCCCGGGGACCTGCTTCCAGGGTGAGGTTTTCTGTGGTTTTCCTCACTCCTTGGCGAATGCTGGGAGCCAAACACCGTTCATGCTGGGAGCCAAAGACGTTCCACAGGCGCGAGCGATAATAATACTCTGGCCTGCCGATGCCCCCTGTAATTGGCGAAAGCTGTTGGGGGATGTTAAGGCTTGGATTAATCAAATAGTCGATAACAAGGCTGGTAGATACATACAGCTGTCACCCCTTTTGCATGCCTCGAAATGCACGAGTGATGTCCAGCTGTTACAAGAAACTACGAGTTCGTATCACGTCTTTTGCACATTGCACAGCATTAGACGTATTTATGATTCGTACATTTCTTTAAGGCTGAAGTCATAGTGAAACTTTGAGCATCGGTATTAGCAGCGCTGTAAAAACCGACCAAAGCTGTGTTAGTAGCGGTGACCCAAGACCTGTTGGGTTTTACATAGCACACGGAAACCGTCGATAGACATAGTTGCTGTAAGGCTAAGAACACACGAGGCGGCGCGCGACGAAGCGGCCGCCGATTCGTCTGCCGACTTGACAGACAAATCCATTTGCAAGCACTTGTAGAGGACACACGGCTCAGCAGCGGCGCGGCGACGAATCGTCGAACCAGAATACAGCAACGAAATGTCGCTGCCTGCGTTTGTGTGCTCTTAGCCTTAGGCTAAGAACACACGAGGCGGCGCGGCGCCGATTCGTCCGACGCTTGCGTGTGTACAAACGCAGGCAGCGACATTTCGTTGCTGTATTCTGGTTCGACGATTCGTCGCCGCGCCGCTGCTGAGCCGTGTGTCCTCTACAAGTGCTTGCAAATGGATTTGTCTATCAAGTCGGCAGACGAATCGGCGGCCGCTTCGTCGCGCGCCGCCTCGTGTGTTCTTAGCCTAACACGTCACAGCTGCTGTTGCTGCTAGCAGCACCAACAACTAGCGGCTAATAAAACCAGTGTGAACGTGGCATAACTGATCATAGCTATGTAAATCTACTGTCACGCTAGTATCCATACTAGTATCAACGCTCCACTATAACCTCAGCCTAGTAAAATAGCAGTTCTGCCTCTTAGATTTTTGTGTGGGATCTCCTATAGTCAGTCCCGTAAACAGATCTCCGTAAAATGTCTTTTTAAAGTTCATGGCGACTCTCAAAGAAGAACAGACGGTGTTCTCGCTGAGAGCAACTCGTCTAGTCGCCGTTTAATTATATAATCGTCCTTGATCTACTTGCTCAATCGTCTGCCGCTCTGGAGAACTTTTTGCATGCTCTTCCAGCCATGTAATTTTAAGTTGAAAGTGATTCAGGTCTCCGGTACTGAAAAACCAGATAATAAATATTTATTTTACTCTGTTCGAGTGTATCTAGAATGTTCCTTTTGGCCGTTAACGCAGTGATTCATAAGATTTTCCGAATCGTAAACTGTGATGTGTCGTCACACATGCATCATGATCTGTGTGTGATTCAGAACAATTATTACTGAACAAAATTCTATGTCAAGAATACAGATTTAGAGCTTAAAGCCTAGAAAAAGCAACACCACGCTTGGGCAGTTCGACAATTACCGAAGGCCACTCATGCATTTAATAAACATTTTAACCGGTGAACTTTTGCGTAAAATACTTTTAAACCCGCCGTTTTTTAATTTATTTAAATTTCTTCGCCATCTGCGCGAGACTGGTGCACGCGCGAGTGCGAAATGCACATTTCTAGTTCTGTCTTGGCCGTATTACCATAACTAACCCATTGGGCGATCTTATCTCGTGTTCTCGATGACGCTTTTGAACACCATGTGTTCACACGCGATGAGTTGTTCACGCGATGACTCATCGCGTGTTACCAGCTTGGCTGGATGACTGGATGCATTTATATTGCATTGCGGGCAATGTCAATCGATTTTGCGGCCTTAAAGCAGTGTTTTCCTAGGAGCAGGTTAGCGCCTAGCACAACACGCCGACCGTATTGGCGATATGACGGCGTGTTGCGCTTAGCGCTAACCTGCTCCTAGGAAAACACGGCTTAAGCCGCGTTTTCCTAGGAGCAGGTTAGCGCCTAGCGCAACACACCGACCGTATTGGCGATATGACGGCGTGTTGCGCTAAGCGCTAACCTGCTCCTAAGAAAACAGGGCTTTAACGATAGTAGGTCCATTTTCGCTACTCTATCTACCGAACGACATATAACTTTAGTTCTATTTGGAAAGTTTCTTTATGTGCTATGTAATACAGTCACTGGAGGATGATCTGGTATCAATTTGGTCAAGATCTGTTGATTCCTCAAGTTAACGCTTGTAACTTGTAACATTTGCCACGTCCAGTTTGCAGATCGTTACTAAAAGTAATCCAGTTCGTCCGCTGGTAATTCCGTTGTAATTAATTTTGTAAATAATAAAAAATTTTATTTTTAAACCATCCCGTTCAAATGTTAATATTGGGTTCGTTTATTATTTTTTTTGTGTAAATCGTGGTCTATTTAAAGTTTAAACGGTTGACCTAGAACAGCGTCGCCCCGGAACGCAAATTGTCTAAAGGTCAGATCTAGCCGCGACCTTTGGCAGTCCAATCTGGAATCCCCACAACACTCACACGACTTGCCCTATTGACAATCGATATGTTTGTAAATCATGCCAACAGCTGTTTTGATAACGTGACCTTACCTTACCTCACAATTTATCCGCCGATTTTTCGCAGAAACCTCATAGATGATCTGCTTCTATATTCCTTGCATCTTTTAATAATATCCAGTTCTATTTTTATTCAGTGATGCTCATAATTCATTTCATTTACTCGCTCAGTAAACATGTGTTGAACATTCGTCCCAATGTGAGAAAGACCTCTTGAGGACTTGTTTTGTTTTCTTACTTGTCTTATCAACGGTCCAGTCTTACAGAGTGTTAGTACTAATTATCTACCTATACTAATTACGAAATTTCAAGTGTAGGGCGCGTTCAGCGGAATCGCCCATTTTCGCCGACATTTGCGATCGAGTAGCTGCAAAATTGGGCTTTTCGATATAACTTTTGACGCTCGAATTGAAAAAAGGACACAATTCCGCGTGGACTGCGCGATATTTTGTAAATTAAATGCGTCGATTTTGAAAAAAAATCACGTTTTTGCACCTCTTCGGGTGCAGGCGAACCTCGAGAAAATGTCACGTGACGTCTAGAAATTCCGACAAGCGGATCGATGAACGTCAAAAATTTACATTTTTTATCCGTTCCTGCCGACCTTATAAAAGCCGCTCGCTCTCATGTCTTACGATAAGATCTTTCTAAATACCCTTCGCAAAGAGTTTTGAGCAAAAAAACGGCCTTAAAAACAATTTTCGATCCAAAAAATCGATTTTTGTCGACCCGTGTTTTGCTGCTATTACCACAGTAACGTCAAACCCGAAACGCCCCCTGCCGGACATTCGTAACAACAGTTACAGATAGCAGATAACCTAAAATGTATCCTAAAATGTCCATATTGCGAATGTGGACAGGTGGGAAGCCTTAACCACATATTTCTAGAATGCCCAATAACTAAAGTCGAAAATTTTGACATATACACAGAGCTAGTTTGTGGTCTAAAGTATAAACTATGGTATGAAGTGGTTTTGTAAGAGTGGATCGAGTTTCTTGTGATTGCGTCTTATAAATGATTTGTTTCTCTTGCAGGTAACGAAAGAAGAATTGGCGAAACTTGTAGCTGGATTTGAAAAGCAAGACATCCTCACGTCATCGGGCGTGACCCTGGCGGGTAACCGTTACATATACCTCTCCGGCACAGACCGCGTTATCAGAGCTAAACTCGGCAAAGTTGGGGTACATTGCATGAAAACCACACAAGGTAGGTTCAGTTCAAACTTGTTCTGCTAATTAAGATTTGACGAGATTGGAACGTCTACTTAAAATATGTCTTGAGATGGAAAATTTTATATTTACGTCGTTTTTCTTTTTGTCGTTTCGTTGTTCTTTTTGTGACAGCTGTTAATATATAAACTGTATCTACAATAGGTGTTATAAAGTTGTAATATGTCTGTAACAGGTATATACTAGTTATCAAAAAAAAAAAAAAAAAAAAATAGTCGTGACTTGCTTTATGGGTAATATAAATTTGATAGTTAGAACACTCGTCAACATAAATAAAAATAAATTTGCAGTATAAAGTATAAAATAATATGTTATTGTAGTAAGAATTTCATTATAATATGTAGTTATTTCAACAGCTAGTTGTTGGGTATATTTTGCTCTGACGAAGAACATTTTATTGTTCTACATATAAAAAGAGTAAGACATTCGTTTTACAACAACAACAATATTTTGTTGGGTTGGGGCTTCAACGAACAAACAGTTTCTTGACCCAAAAGTATTATACGTACTTGGAACATCAAGAAAATCATTTTCAAATCATAATTTTGAATAAATTTTTCCCTCTGTGTGCCCTCAGCTCAAAAATATTGGCATAAGAATGTTTGTAAATTGAATTGATATTATAAAGTGCCAAGTTTTATATCAGAGGGTAGACTTCTCTCTACCTTAAAGTAACAGTGGCTAGGGTCAAAGAATCTATAAAATTAGAACATATTATAATAAATACATACCTAAAAATGTAATCTGCCCATACTTATAATCAAAGTAGCTATATTTAAGTAGTCTGACCAATTTTAATTATACGTGTAGACGTTGATGTGTGTAGGTAGTGTCTGCCGTTACAAATTTTAGTAGAGCACGTTTTTAGCAGGTCAACTATTTCTGGTGCATTTTATATGTCACCAGGTAGGTACATACAACAGTGAGACAATGAATTGTCTTTTGTCAGGTGAAGGCGTCGCAACCATAAAATATTTCATGTTTGATACCAATTTGTGGGGTTTTATTGACTACCTGCTTTGAAGCTGACTACATAAAAAAGTATAATAGCAACAGCAGCCAGCGGCTATTTTGTGGTCACATTACGCTGTTTACCAGCAAAAGTACTGTTGCCACTGGTGGCTACTACCAGCAAGCCTCAGTTCAAACTACAAGGTTAACTATTTCTGGTGCATTTTATATGTCACCAGGTAGGTACATACAACAGTGAGACAATGTATTGTCTTTTGTCAGGTGAAGGCGTCGCAACCATAAAATATTTCATGTTTGATACCAATTTGTGGGGTTTTATTGACTACCTGCCTTGAACCTGACTACATAAATTTTGAAAGCACTGTGCACGAGTGTAAATAACATAAGCAAGGCCCCGATGACAATAAACTTAGATATTCTATATTATAGAAGCATTTAGTTGAAAAGTCAATGGCTTATGAATTATTTCAATTATTATTAATTAAATTATGTATTTTCATGAAGAAAATCTCTTTCAGGGTTTCAATTGTTTCCCTGTGTATTTCTAATTTATTTTAATTGTACGTGTAGACGTTGATGTGTGTAGGCAGTGTCTGCCGTTACAAATTTTAGTTGAGCACGTTTCGCTCGAGAATATCGCGAGTGTTGACCCATTTGCGCGGCGTGAAAGTTTTGCGCGTCTCGTTATCGAGCAGAAAGAGATTTTGAACGCGCTAATATATATGGTGGACGCTGGCTGCCTGCTATTACCGCCACCGCTGTTGCTGGTGCTTGCTTTTCTTGAAACCCTGCCAAATGGCTTTAATAACGTAGCGGCGACGCCTGTCTCACATATACTAAAATTTTGCCTTACATGGCGCGACGCGCGCGCCGACCACGTGCTTTGCATATTTCTGGATATTTTCGTTTGCCGCAGCCGGAATGGAATCTTTTATGCCCGTTTTCTGTCTGTTTCATTTTTCGTTTCTTTTCGGCATATCTTGGAATTTTGATCAAGACATTTTTTGCTAATGGGATCTTGAGTCTAAAATAAGCAGGATTTGCTCTGTTTTTCTCTTTCTAAGCTTTACTGGAACCAACCAAATGATCTTTATGCGAATATAGAAGCAAGTGATATTCTTCACTCAAAGATGTGTTGTATCGAATAAATTTTTCCTTCTGTGTAGAAATAGGCTCAATAAATTCGACTTCGAGTTAAAAATTGTGTGTGTTTTTTTTTTGTTTCAGCTGTTGTAGTATCTTTATATGAAGATCCTATCCAACCTCAGCAAGCAGCATCCGTTGTAGAAAAGCTAGGTGATTACTTAATAAACTGCGGTTACTAGAGGTGAGTACATACAACCATTTTATTTTATTTTATTATTATAGATATTTCACTAATAGGCCAACAAACGACATAGAATTTTAGCTATATAGAATTTCAGTACACGCTAGCAAATATAATTTTATAATAATTTCTATTGCGACAGCACATTATTTGATGTTGTTGCCGGACAATTAGATGTTAAATATGTCAACATTGAGTATCTGTTTCCTCAGTAATTGCTAATTAAATAAATAATTACATTACGTTTGTTTTAAATCTAGAACCTAACCGGGAGTGTTTGTATAAAGGTCATGTAACAGATAACGCGCTATCTCGCTTGGCAAACTTGCGTCGTGACGTGTTCCTTTGTTGTTATTTTCACGATTTTTGCCCGAAACTATTGTTTCCTGGGAATGTTTATACCCGACGAGCGAAGGATTAGCCTTTCTATAAAGTGTTAATGTGATTAGCGATCCTCTACTTCTCCTTATTTAGATTCGACTTTTCGAGATTTAGATTCCACTTTTCGATATTTAGATTCTACTTTTAGATATTTATACCGCGTTTATCGATCTGGCGGACCGGTATTGTAAATTGATTATCAATTGCCAGTTTCTTATTAATGTGATAGTGATAATGAGTTCTATCAATATTAGGTGCTGGTGTTATTAATACATTTGATGCAGATCAGGTTAAACTTGGCTCGCTTCCAAATATAGACGGCCAGACAGGAGAGTGAATACATTATGTATATCATTTCTTGCAAAAGTTGTATACTAAAGTTGTCATTGGACCATTACCACCAAAATCCTTAATACTTAAAATTTTTATGACGGTCTTGGGGATATACTGCCCATCTCTTTATTATAGTAGGAGAAATGACTTAGTATCGACGCTGGGTTCAAAGCTCTTCTGTAATGTCACATTACGCTGTTTACCAGCTAAAGTACTGCTGGAGCTGGTGGCTACTACCAGCAAGCCTCAGTTCAAACTTCAACGTCAACTATTTCTGGTGCATTTTATATGTCACCAGGTAGGTACATACAACAGTGAGACGATGTATTGTCTTTTGTCAGGTGAAGGCGTCGCAACCATAAAATATTTCGTATTTGATACCAATTTGTGGGGTTTTATTGACTACCTGCCTTGAACCTGACTACATAAATTTTGAAAGCACTGTGCACTAGAGATGGGCTTATTAGTTCTTTTTAATGAACTAGTTCTTCCGGATTAGTTCACAAAAAGGAACTAGTTCAAAGAACTAGTTCTGAAGAACTACTTTGATCCTGAGACATACTACTTCGATAAACGTGTCTACGTGTGTTCTAGTACGTGTATATCTCGTTCCAAACGAAACTAGGATCTAGTTTGGACAGAATCGATGTCTGCCTTCCCACTTTGTCTTTTTCTTGAAGAATCGTTATTTTGTTTTGAAAATAAATAATTATTTATAATTATATTGATCGAAGAATCGTTGTCTTATTTTATTTAGGTATATTTTTTAAATATTTATTTAATAAGGCATAAAAGACATATTGCTGCACGTACTTTAGCCTTATTCATACTGCAATTTTAAGTGGAATTGGGGTATTATTTATAAATTATAGTATAACATATACTGGCGAAACTACTATTAACAGTGTAATCCATTATCCAATAGGAAAAAAACTATACTCTAATTATATTTTTGACATCCGCCGTTAGGTAAAGAAACAACTGGCGGGCAGGGTGCTATGTCGCTCGTTTGATGTCGCTACAACTCGTTCACTGAATGGGATATGTTTCACCAAAGCAGGACTTTCGAACTAGATTTCATATCCCTACAAGTCGTTCACTGAATGAGATATGCATAGAGATATGTTTTAGCAAAGCAGGTCTTTTGCGAACTAGTTCTTTTTATTTTAAAGAACTAGTTCTTTTGTTCTAAGCCGGGAGCCATTCTCTCGGACTAGTTCGTTCACGAACTACCCACCTCTACTGTGGACGAGTGTAAATAACATAAGCAAAGCCCCGATGACAATAAACTTAGATATTCTATATTATAGAAGCATTTAGTTGAAAAGTCAATGGCTTATTATTATTAATTAAATCATTATTTCAATTATTATTAATTAAATTATGTATTTTCATGAAGAAAATCTCTTTCAGGTTTTCAATTGTTTCCCAGTGTATTTCTAAATAACAAATTGTTCAAATGTTACTGCTTTCATCCGTAATTTAGTTTCTTCTACTTTATATTTAATGTTTTATTTATATTAACTTCAAACACAAAAGTAATTCAATCAGTTTTCCGTCTAATTTATTATTTAAAATATAATATATTATTATATAATTTAATATACAATAAAATTAAAATCCGTTATATTTTACAAAATCTCAACAAAAGCTCAACACGTCACAGCAACTTATAAATATGTATTAGATAATATTTGCATTGTATGCATAAAATGCTTAAATAGGCATAATTCATGTTATTCAATTTTGAAGAAATATTTTAATAAATCTTTATTAAAAAAAAATTATAAATCACATATTTATAATTTTATATTATTAGTTATACATTTAACAAATGTAATGACTTGTTGCTTTAAATTATTTATTATAATGGACGGTTGGTATTTTCTACAATACCCACATTTGTCCTGAGCCAGCAGCGCAAGCTCTGAATAGCGGCTAATGAACGTTCAACATGTTCAACTTTACAAGTAACAGCCAAAACCATTCGCTGGCATGCAAAAATAGCTGCTGCTGAGTGACCACACCATGCTGGTTAACTAATAATCTACAGCAAGCAGCAAATACTAAAACAGCGTAACTGTGACCACCCCATGCATTCTAATCAACGTTGCAGCATAACTTTTTGACCGACGACTACATATTCATTATGTGATCGGTATTTTAAGAAGTGTATCGCTTAAAGATATATTGGGAGAATATTGCTTCGCATAATATTTATAAAAGACATTTCAAAAATACATAATTTCCTGAGTTGATTAAAATGAGTGGTCACACTAGCAGCAAGTAGCACACTAGGAGAACAAAAATTAGTAGAATTAGTAGACGTTCCGAATTTTTTTTTAGTTAGTTTGTTGTTTTCTCCTTGTTGCAGATAGTGTGTTTGCCGCTGCGTCCGACAGCTGTGCGGCGACAACAACGACGTCATCATCAAAACAAGAAAACAATACAAAAAACAACATAAAAATCTGTAATTTTTATTTCTTCATCTCTTCAAGAAAACAGCGACCAGCATCATCATCCACGACACCATGTGCGTAGCGAGTGTATCAAAACATTTCTCATACCTACTACTAATGTCGGATTATTACCTTATTATATAAAAAACACATTTTATTAGAGAGTAATAATTTCATCCTTTTTTTTATATATACGAATGCGTGTCTTTTTTTTTTTTTGATCTATAGAATGCGGTCATGAGAATATATTATAGATTTTTTTTTAAACTAAGTCCCCCTAAAGGTCTTTTCACTAAATAAAAATAAAAAAAAAACGAACAACTTTAGTAAATAAGAAAAGACTTTTTTTTTAGGGGACTTGAATTAGTAGTGCCAGTGCTGTGAAATTTTTAGAGCGTCGACAAAGCAAAAAATAATCGGCGTTTTAAAAAGCCCACGCACAGTATTCTAAGATGATATCATCGTCTCTTTTGTTTCTTATTTTCAGGCTTTATTATTGACCGATCGTAATAATGATAATATTTACTATCTCTATGAAAAGGAAAATTTGATACAAGTTAGGGTTTTTTAATAAAAAAAATCTCTAGTCCCGCCGTTTTCTATTTTTATTCAAACCCCCTTGAGATCCCGAACGCCAACAACCCCCCCACCGCTTTGTATGACGAATCGGAATTAAAAAAAAAACAAACAGCCAATCGAAAACTAGCACAAATATTCTAGATATCTCGTAATCTAGTATTTAATCCTTTTTTTTTTATTCCGACGTTTCGCTTTTCTTCCCAAAATGAATGTACTGTCTACTAGTTATACTCAGCTATGATAAAATAAACAAAAGATTGGTGTGATTTTTTCATATAATATATAAATATATTTACTATATAAGGAAGAAATACAAATAAAAGTGATTCCCGATTTAAAAGTGAAGTTTTTGCACTAGTTTTCTACGTCACAACGCTCTTGTGATATCCCGAAACAAGCAGAAGGTTCCAATAATAATATTCGACCAAATTAGTTCATTTTTTCGATCGCAAGAGGCGCAACGTGTGCTGTAATAATATTATAATTAAATGTTAACGCGTATAAATGCTCAGTGATGTCCCCACCGTTTTTACGCGGCCGGGCGTTGTCGATTATAATTTTTTTTTACCTCTTAATTTAATTTAAAAAATACGATGCAAAAGGAAAACGAATAAAATTAGCTTTGTAAATTTTAATGATTCGCAAGGGATTATTGTGTCTATCTAAAATAAATTTGTATTATATAAAAACCATTTTTGTTTTATTCACCAATTTTTTTCACCTCGACATTTGCTTCTTTCCGAATTTTATACGAAATAACTAGTGATGTGTGGTACAAGTTTACGGTAAGTAATCATCTAAAATATACCCCAACGCGATCAAAACTTGGAAGTCACTGGATATCTTTTCGCGTCACTCGATAGCTCTTCGTGTCTAGCGTCTCTCTAAGGATTATTTCAAAGACGCGAAAGTCTTTTTTCAAAGGCAAGCAGTTAGGACGAGTAACAAGAAGTTAGGTCGGGTAACACGTTGTGCCTTCGTCTAACATCGCGATCGAAAGTCACTCTATACCTATTCGTGTCACTCGACTCCTCTTCGTGTCACGCGTCTCTCTTAGAAAATTTTCACCGGCAAGAAGTTGGAACGAGTAACAAGAAAATAGGTCGAGTAACACGTTGTGCCTTCGTCTAACATCGCGATCGAAACTTGGAAGTCACTCGATAATCTTTCATGTCACGCAGTTCTATTTCATGTCACGCTTGTCTCTAAGAAAATTTTCAAAGGCAAGAAGTTAGGACGAGTAACAAGAAGTTAGGTCGAGTAACACGTTGTGCCTTCGTCTAACATCGCGATCGAAAGTCACTCTATACCTATTCGTGTCACTCGACTCCTCTTCGTGTCACGCGTCTCTCTTAGAAAATTTTCACCGGCAAGAAGTTGGAACGAGTAACAAGAAAATAGGTCGAGTAACACGTTGTGCCTTCGTCTAACATCGCGATCGAAACTTGGAAGTCACTCGATAATCTTTCATGTCACGTAGTTCTATTTCATGTCACGCGTCTCTTTAAGAAAATTTTCAAAGGCAAGAAGTTAGGACGAGTAACAAGAAGTTAGGTCGGGTAACACGTTGTGCTTTCGTCTAACATCGCGATCGAAACTTGGAAGTCACTCGATAATCTTTCATGTGACGCAGTTCTATTTCATGTCACGCGTCTGTTTAAGAAAATTTTCAAAGGCAAGAAGTTAGGACGAGTAACAAGAAGTTAGGTCGGGTAACACGTTGTGCCTTCGTCTAACATCGCGATCGAAACTTGGAAGTCACTCGATAATCTTTCATGTCACGCAGTTCTATTTCATGTCACGCGTCTCTTTAAGAAAATTTTCAAAGGCAAGAAGTTAGGACGAGTAACAAGAAGTTAGGTCGGGTAACACGTTGTGCCTTCGTCTAACATCGCGATCGAAACTTGGAAGTAGCTCTCTAAGAAATATTTCGTGGTACTCAATATTTACGCAAAATAAATTCCGTCGAAGCTCAAAATTAAATTTAGTAATGCCACGTTAAATCTAGAATAACATAACCCAAAATTTAGCCATAGCCAGTAATATAGTGAAAAACATGTAGCAGTAAATCTGCACACGCGAAATTAAACCGGTATGCAGAAAAAGTGCAAGAGTGATCATAAATTCTTCATACGTTGCAGAATTGCATTGCGTAACAGAATTTTACATAATGATAGCTTTTACTTTCTCTGCATACGATTAACATTAAATTCCCTGGATCAATTATTTACTATATTTTGCTTTCCGACTAATATATAGATCCGCTAAAAGATACGGTACAAGAGATCGGGCTGAAATTTTGCACATCCATATTTAGAATTATCAGGAGACAAACTGGATTGTTTTTGGTGACAATCTAACAACCGGAATTGACAAATTTTACATACATTTTCTTAGGGATTCGACCGATTTTGGCCAAACTGATACCAGTTCAACCTCTAGCCTGACAGTAGCTACTGTAGAATTTAAGATTGCAGTCGAAAAGTAGGTTTATTTTAGTTTTTTTTTGTTCTGAATAGTTGTGATAAAGGCGAACGTTGGATAGAACAAAATGAAGTATGTAATGGTAGTTATCACTTCCGGTTGCGGCGGCCGAAGGCAGGATGTTAAACCGGCTGCTGACGAACGAAGGCTATACCTACGTATATATATATATATAAAGAACTTCCTAGAATTTTAATGTAAGACTAATAATAATGTTTCTTTGTATTCTGTAGATGTTAAGATGATGTTAATCGTTATAACTCATGAGAATGTACTATTTTTGGTACACATTTTCAAAGAATATGTGTAATATGGAGGAATGGACAGTGGCCATCTACTTGTAAGCAGTACAAGCAGATTAGATACGGAATTTTTGGAATATCACCATTCCACAAAAACTCCAAAGTATGTTTCATAAAACTGGATTATATTATCGTTTTTTTATTACGGGCTTAAGGCTGACAAAATGTTTTGATAAGATAATGTAGTCATAGGCATTGACTGTCATCGACTACCTATTGAAAAACTATTTAGACTATTTATAAAGAATCACTATTTAACTGTGCGATTTAATAATAATTTACGCTAATAAAAATTATCTATCTGTACACCATTATTAGCAATCTATTACTTGAATAAGTATGAATGAGTTTTTATATTGAGTAACACGTTGTGCCTTCGTCTAACATTCCGATCAAAACTTGAAAGTCACTCGATACCTTTTCGTGTCACTCGACAGCTCATCGTGTCACACGTCTCTCTAAGAAAATATTCAAAGACAACAAGTTTATTCACCTACACGTAAAGTTTGGATAGCTATGTGTCAGCCAAATTGATTTTGTTGTCCTAATTTTTGCCATTAACATAGAAATGTTAGTGGCAGTCTGTAGAACGCGAATAAATAAATCAAGTGACGAATTCTGTACACCATGATTAGTAATCTACTAGCTCTGTGTATAAGTCAAAATTTTCAATTTTAGTTATTGGGCATTCTAGAAATATGTGGTTAAGGCTTCCCACCTGTCCACATTCGCAATATGGACATTTTAGGATACATTTTAGGTTATCTGCTATCTGTTACTGTTGTTACGAATGTCCGGCAGGGGGCGTTTCGGGTTTGACGTTACTGTGGTAATAGCAGCAAAACACGGGTCGACAAAAATCGATTTTTTGGATCGAAAATTGTTTTTAAGGCCGTTTTTTTTGCTCAAAACTCTTTGCGAAGGGTATTTAGAGGGATCTTATCGTAAGACATGAGAGCGAGCGGCTTTTATAAGGTCGGCAGGAACGGATAAAAAATGTAAATTTTTGACGTTCATCGATCCGCTTGTCGGAATTTCTAGACGTCACGTGACATTTTCTCGAGGTTCGCCTTCACCCGAAAAGGTGCAAAAACGTGATTTTTTTCAAAATTGACGCATTTAATTTACAAAATATCGCGCAGTCCACGCGGAATTGTGTCCTTTTTTCAATTCGAGCGTGAAAAGTAATATCGAAAAGCCCAATTTTGCAGCTACTCGATCGCAAATGTCGGCGAAAATGGGCGATTCCGCTGAACGCGCCCTACACTTGAAAGTTCGTAATTAGTATAGGTAGAAGATTACTTGATGAGTTGAAACACACCAACAAAATTATGATGTGACTACATACATATAAATGACGTATGAATCAGTTTTGGTATTGAGGATTATCGTAAGCCATCCTCGGAACAATGCAACTGAATATTAATAACTATAGCACACTCCACAACGATTTAGTTTGGTTGATAATGTCGCGTTGCTCGCTTGGTTGGAGCGACGTATCCGCCTTTTCAAGTATTAAAGTCATGTAGGGCCTGAACAGGCGCCCTATTGTCTTCAGTATGATCCGGAATAGAACACTAGATTAGAATGAGTAGACCGGATCACGTCTAGCACAACGGTGTTACTATGAAAGTACTCGTTCACTACCACCCCGCGCTCAGAGCAATCCATCTCGTTTTATTTGCCCCAAAAAAGAGAAGCATAGCGCCTCTGCGCGTACGTTCGATCACCGGATTGTTTGAGACTTGCTTTCCAGGACATTCAGGATGGGACTCGCCTCCACCCGATGTACAACAGGCTACGCCCAAGTCTGGATCGATTACGCAGACAGACCGTCATTTGCAATATTACTCGCGGCGATGGCTACTACCCCACAGGGCCGTATTTCGATTTTAATAGTATATTATTATACAAGTTTTATAAGACATCAAATTGGCGCCAAATGAACGAATGCGCCAATATGTCTTATAAAACGAGTGTAATATACTATTTTTTTCTACTTTGCGTCATTAATTTTATAAAAATTTAGAAGTATATTAGGTAAAATTCCAATCTAGAGTATTTATGGGTGCAACCGTTGGTAACACTGTCATCTGTCACTTAAATTCAAATATCTGTGAAAAAGTAATTATTGATAATTATTATATACCATCATATACTAGTAGTACGAAACCTAGGATGCAACACGCAAGTTTAAATATGTATAAAAATATACATACTTCGCAGTTTGTGCGATTCTAAAAAATCAGTTTGTGCTTACTTTTGTGGTTATGTGTATTTTCGTTTGACATGCAGTTGATATCAATGTCACCAATCTTAGAAAAAAGTTACTAAAAACAGTGTTACAATGTGTGCATTGTGAATGCAAAGTAGAAAATAGTATATTATTATACAAGTTTTATAAGACGTCAAATTGGCGCATGAGTTGTTTGGGGCACGAGGAGCGCCAGCGACGAGTGCCCCAAATGAACGAATGCGTCAATATGTCTTATAAAACGAGTGTAATATACTATTTTTTCTACTTTGCGTCATTAATTTTATAAAAATTTAGAAGTATATTAGGTAAAATTCCAATCTAGAGTATTTATAGGTGCGACCGTTGGTAACACTGTCATCTGTCACTTAAATTCAAATATCTGTGAAAAAGTAATTATTGATAATTATTATATACCATCATATACTAGTAGTACGAAACCTAGGATGCAACACGCATGTTTAAATATGTATAAAAATATACACACTTCGCAGTTTGTGCGATTCTAAAAAATCAGTTTGTGCTTACTTTTGTGGTTATGTGTATTTTCGTTTGACATGCAGTTGATATCAATGTCACCAATCTTAGAAAAAAGTTACTAAAAACGGTGTTACAATTTGATAATTGTAACACCGAAAATAGTGTTACAATGTGTGCATTGTGAATGCAAAGTAGAAAAAGACTTTTATGATGTTTTGGTTTATTTTGTCAAACAGTTCTTACAGTATCTAGTCCTAGTAAGTACAGTACAGAATTGTCCTGACAATTTGTATAGTGGCCCAGCCCTGTAGATGTATCTTTCTCGCCAAGCTTAAGCGACGACGACGTGAGAGAATGTGGTGGTAGCGATATCGGATGTTCAACTTGCTGGGGTCTTTTTGTCGTGCCTAGACCCGGGTGGATACATCGACCCTTTCGAGTTCAGAGAGGCTGGCTTACGTGGGAGGGTGAGATATTAGGAAGGGTTGCACAGACAAGCCAGGCAGTTAACCGGCCACCGAACACGAATTGTCCTGGTAAATTGCTTAATTTACAATTCCCAGCATCGTTCAGGCGTACGTTAACCACCCTGTAGGGTAAAGTGAAAATAATTGTTCATCACTAGGTACTGGACATCGATAAATACCGCCCTACAAGTTCGTTAAACACTAGTAATATAGGTCGAAACTCTAGCATTTTTAACAGATATTTGTCGAATAATCTTCTACAAGAATACTTATCATCATTCATTACAAAATCAATACATTCATTACAAAACATCCATTAGGTACCTACTAACAGTATTTTTCATAAGGAATACAGCACTGCTTGTTCTATTGTGTACAGTTTTCGCAATATGTGTGCGTTTAATCTAATCTTCCTTTATCACGGTTTTGTTATCAATACAAACTGTGGTTGTCTGGGATCCCTCACGCAACCGCAAATTATAAATTGGATATTTTATTACCGCTCACTCTAGGAAAATTTTCAATGGCAAGAAGTTGGAAC
Organism: Aphodius granarius; assembly: GCA_963971325.1. Taxonomy (NCBI): domain Eukaryota; kingdom Metazoa; phylum Arthropoda; class Insecta; order Coleoptera; family Scarabaeidae; genus Aphodius; species Aphodius granarius. The sequence continues at coordinate 30,543,498 of OZ020225.1, forward strand.
GAGTAACCAGAAGATAGGTCGAGTAACACGTTGTACCTTCGTCTAACATCGCGAGCGAAACTTGGAAGTCACTCGATAATCTTTCATGTCACGCAGTTCTATTTCATGTCACGCGTCTCTTTAAGAAAATTTTCAAAGGCAAGAAGTTAGGACGAGTAACAAGAAGTTAGGTCGGGTAACACGTTATGCCTTCGTCTAACATCGCGATCGAAACTTGGAAGTCACTCGATAATCTTTCATGTCGCGCAGTTCTATTTCATGTCACGCGTCTCTTTAAGAAAATTTTCAAAGGCAAGAAGTTAGGACGAGTAACAAGAAGTTAGGTCGGGTAACACGTTGTGCCTTCGTCTAACATCGCAATCGAAACTTGGAAGTCACTCGATAATCTTTCATGTCACGCAGTTCTATTTCATGTCACGCGTCTCTTTAAGAAAATTTTCAAAGGCAAGAAGTTAGGACGAGTAACAAGAAGTTAGGTCGGGTAACACGTTATGCCTTCGTCTAACATCGCGATCGAAACTTGGAAGTCACTCGATAATCTTTCATGTCGCGCAGTTCTATTTCATGTCACGCGTCTCTTTAAGAAAATTTTCAAAGGCAAGAAGTTAGGACGAGTAACAAGAAGTTAGGTCGGGTAACACGTTGTGCCTTCGTCTAACATCGCAATCGAAACTTGGAAGTCACTCGATAATCTTTCATGTCACGCAGTTCTATTTCATGTCACGCGTCTCTTTAAGAAAATTTTCAAAGGCAAGAAGTTAGGACGAGTAACAAGAAGTTAGGTCGGGTAACACGTTATGCCTTCGTCTAACATCGCGATCGAAACTTGGAAGTCACTCGATAATCTTTCATGTCGCGCAGTTCTATTTCATGTCACGCGTCTCTTTAAGAAAATTTTCAAAGGCAAGAAGTTAGGACGAGTAACAAGAAGTTAGGTCGGGTAACACGTTGTGCCTTCGTCTAACATCGCAATCGAAACTTGGAAGTCACTCGATAATCTTTCATGTCACGCAGTTCTATTTTATGTCACGCGTCTCTTTAAGAAAATTTTCAAAGGCAAGAAGTTAGGACGAGTAACAAGAAGTTAGGTCGGGTAACACGTTATGCCTTCGTCTAACATCGCGATCGAAACTTGGAAGTCACTCGATAATCTTTCATGTCGCGCAGTTCTATTTCATGTCACGCGTCTCTTTAAGAAAATTTTCAAAGGCAAGAAGTTAGGACGAGTAACAAGAAGTTAGGTCGGGTAACACGTTGTGCCTTCGTCTAACATCGCGATCGAAACTTGGAAGTCACTCGATAATCTTTCATGTCGTGCAGTTCTATTTCATGTCACGCGTCTCTTTAAGAAAATTTTCAAAGGCAAGAAGTTAGGACGAGTAACAAGAAGTTAGGTCGGGTAACACGTTGTGCCTTCGTCTAACATCGCGATCGAAACTTGGAAGTCACTCGATAATCTTTCATGTCACGCAGTTCTATTTCATGTCACGCGTCTCTTTAAGAAAATTTTCAAAGGCAAGAAGTTAGGACGAGTAACAAGAAGTTAGGTCGGGTAACACGTTGTACCTTCGTCTAACATCGCGATCGAAAGTCACTCTGTACCTTTTCGAGTCACTCGACTCCTCTTCGTGTCACGCGTCTCTCTAAGAAAATTTTCAAAGGCAAGAAGTTAGGATGGGTAACATAACTTTGAAGTCAATTGATGGCCGATAAACCAACTTACCTGTTATGATCAACGTCTTCAAAACAACAATACTTACCGTAAACTTGAGAAAGACATAACGTCGAAGAATAAATTAAACAACAAAGATTGAAGCATTAATGTTTTTATTTACACATTAGTAACACAGTTCTCATAAATTAAAATATACAAACATACCTACTATTATCCACTGTACAAATCTACAAAAGGCGAAACTAAAGCAAAACGGAACTCAATCCGAAAGGTCCTACTTGAATTACAAGACAGAGATTTCGTTTCCTCCTTAATTATTAATAAAAGAAGGGACAGACGCGAACACATCCAAGATATACGATATACAAAACCTGTTGTCTAATATTCAGGGACATCGAAAACAATTTGTTACCTACAAAAATATATGTGGAATTTTCCCCGCTGTCGGGGACGCCCATGGACTCATCCATGGACCCCAACGGAACACGTCGGTAACACTTATACCATAATTGCGATTATTACAATTTAATGTTTCAAATACATTTACATCGACAATCTATAATGTTTGTTTCTTTATAGATATAATTATTTATATATATATATATATATATATAGCGCGTACTTCCCCTACTTAGGGTTAAAAGAGCCCGGGGAGTGACCATGTGTAATTAATATATATAATATATATATATACTTTGTTTTATTATAATTTTATCGATGACTACCTAGATTTACACACATCTAAGGTAAGTGAACGATACAAAAATTTGGGGCACTTTTTGTGAACATTCCATGGTTAGTAATATGAGAATAATGCATTATAAATAGTACTAGTTAGTTTCGTAGCATTGTTATGGAAAATTTGGGTAAAAAAAACAGTCAAATAACTTTTATGTTCGACATTCTTTGAAAGAACTAACAATTTATGGCCTGGAGAGAATATTTATTAGTTGCCTGTTTCAAAACATCCTTATTTCCCGGAAGTAAATATTTATGCCATTATTCTCATATCGTCGTGTGGTTACATTTAATAAAGTTAAAAAGCTGTGATTATATTACAAATTACAATAGTCTATTTTACCTTTTTTTTTTTTAATTTTAATTTTACACATCAAATCTTACGACTATTTCTTAAAGGTTTTCTTTCCACAGTGCATAAGACGTGCTGCTTATCAGTTTACACGGTTTCTTTTAATATTATGAGTAAATGTACCTATGCATTCGAAAAATACGATCATTTGACATACAGTATTGACGATACAAAACAAATATACGATTAAAATGTTCTGTGGATCAGATAAAATGTATGTACCGGGCAAATATGTGATAGAATCATCAATTTCGGGCCAACGAAATTAATTGATAATGTCCTTGGAAATGATAACGAAAGCCCTGCAATATGTTATATGTGACACAGGGATCCAAAAACACTCAATAGCAGAGTTTGAAGGCCAAATGGAAAGATGAACATTACATATTAGCATTTGAAGAATCATTATAAAAGTTAATAAATAACAAACCATTTAGATTGGAGACTTTATATTTAAATTTTAGACATATCACACAGAAAAAAAAACAATTTTGGTCTTCAAACTTAGCCCATACATTTCTTTCTATATCTGGGTTCTTTCTATATTAGGTGTACCTAATATTTACGTTATTTCAATCGTATATTAAATTTATTATTTTATAATAGTGTAGAAGTGTAGAAGATTGGATAATAACAAAATCTATTCTACATACAAATCGCCTTATCGTAAGGGAATTTATAAAAAGTTAGAATCTCCTAATTAATAGAGATGATGATCGTTAATTTCGTCGTTTAATTTTTTTTTTTTTTTTTGGTTAATTTGCAATTCCATATTTCGTGAATAATTAACGGCAGTTTTTGTGCGTTCTTTTTAAAATTACATCGATCTTATGATATGGATTATTAATCGAAACTCTTGATTATTTCCTAGTGATGGAAATGCAAAACTATAGTCGTTCTTTGTGTGCCAAGAAATGCGAACACGCTGCTACAGAATGAACCATATTTTAGTGGTGAAATTTCAAGAATAGCTTGACAGTTTTAACTTCTAAAACAGTTTCTTTACTCTGTAACCGTTTCTGGCGTGTGTAATAGTTTCTTTCTAAGTGCATGGACAGTATGGTACTGTTAAGTCCTTATTTTCTTTCGATTTGATTTGTCTTGACCGTACAATTCATCTTGGAAGTTTTTACATTGCTTCGAAGAAGGCAATATAGGTTGATCGGCCACTCTAGAGAGTAGTTCTTGCCTTACAGGTCCAATAACAAAAACAGATGTTTTCCAAGGTTCAGTAACCTGTGCTGTACCCCAAAGGAATAACTCTTGTATTTTTCTCGCAATGAATTGTAAATACATACTCATAAGAAGCGAGATAACAGATCTTCTCTGGTATGTAATATTGTCACGTTCTTACTTCGTAATGAACAGTAGTAATTATTATTTTGTAGATTTTTAACTGTTACGATAGAAAAATGTGACACTTAATCTTATATGTTTTAATTACAATTATATATTGTTAGACATAAATTAGAAAAAGAATATCTACAGCTATATGTACGATTAATTAATGGTTTTTTTTGTTTGTATCTCATTTCTGGCTTGTATAATAAATTTATGTTTAGGTAAGTGTATTATTTGAATTTGTCACTGTTAATCAGCTTTTTTTTGCGTAGCGAATGAATAATGAAAGGAATGGGTACACGAACTTACTATTTTTTTGTGTGTGATGTAGATAAAAATGTTTTTTCTTTTAGACACAACACAAGGAACACGACGGCTTGCTTTCAATTTCGGATTATTGTTGCTCTAAAGAGTAATGGCGGGACCTCTTCCAGAAGTTCTTGAAGAATCCTTTCTTTTTCTGGCTCTCTTCACCTGAAACCAAAGAAGAAATACAACTGTCATGGGATGGTATATTTTTATTATTATTCCGAGTACATGTCAGTATGAAAAGACGTACTTGATACTTGATATTTTAACCAGTAAAAATACGAGCACAATAAATCTATTTAAGGTTTACTGGGATTATTTTACGCCTATCTAAAATTACACCCTCCATTTGCATGGGTATAAGGCCGTCTTTGTCCAGGCCTGTACATGACACTTTCCCATTAGTTGTGTAGTCTGCGTGTAGACGACAAAAAATATGTCCCACAGACATTAACCTCCCCATTCGGACATATGGTTCTAAATTTAAATGTCGCTCTACTCACTGAACAGAAGAAAACACTAATATCTTCGCGGTTGGTCCCCCTCTACACGCATATTTAAATAAAGAAATGCTAATGATAGAAAGCGAATATATAACGACGTTCTCATTTCATTCCCTTTATATTATGTTTTATTTGTGTACTATTATCTGCTAATTACCAAAGAAGTGAATGTTTTGTTCATGATGAGCATCCATAATAACAAAAACAATGACGGTCACGTTTTGTCACTGTATATGAAGGTTGGATGACCCAGAACGGACGGTCACGTACAGCATTTAATGGAAAAGTTCAACAAAACGTTACCTTGCGGTCTGACATCTACAACCTTTCCTTGCGGCTGTCATAAATTATCTACCTATACTAATTACGAACTTTCAAGTGTGGGGCGCGTTCAGCGGAATCGCCTATTTTCGCCGACATTTGCGATCGAGTAGCTGCAAAATTGGGCTTTTCGATATTACTTTTGACGCTCGAATTAAAAAAAGGACACAATTCCGCGTGGACTGCGCGATATTTTGTAAATCAAATACGTCAATTTTGAAAAAAAATCACGTTTTTGCACCTCTTCGGGTGAAGGCGAACCTCGAGAAAATGTCACGTGACGTCTAGAAATTCCGACAAGCGGATCGATGAACGTCAAAAATTTACATTTTTTATCCGTTCCTGCCGACCTTATAAAAGCCGCTCGCTCTCATGGCTTACGATAAGATCCCTCTAAATACCCTTCGCAAAGAGTTTTGAGCAAAAAAACGGCCTTAAAAACAATTTTCGATCCAAAAAATCGATTTTTGTCGACCCGTGTTTTGTTGCTATTACCACAGTAACGTCAAACCCGAAACGCCCCCTGTCGGACATTCGTAACAACAGTAACAGATAGCAGATAACCTAAAATGTATCCTAAAATGTCCATATTGCGAATGTGGACAGGTGGGAAGCCTTAACCACATATTTCTAGAATGCCCAATAACTAAAGTCGAAAATTTTGACATATACACAGAGCTAGTCTACCTATACTAATTACGAACTTTCAAGTGTGGGGCGCGTTCAGCGGAATCGCCCATTTTTGCCGACATTTGCGATCGAGTAGCTGCAAAATTGGGCTTTTCGATATTACTTTTGACGCTCGAATTGAAAAAAGGACACAATTCCGCGTGGACTGCGCGATATTTTGTAAATTAAATGCGTCAATTTTGAAAAAAAATCACGTTTTTGCACCTCTTCGGGTGAAGGCGAACCTCGAGAAAATGTCACGTGACGTCTAGAAATTCCGACAAGCGGATCGATGAACGTCAAAAATTTACATTTTTTATCCGTTCCTGCCGACCTTATAAAAGCCGCTCGCTCTCATGTCTTACGATAAGATCCCTCTAAATACCCTTCGCAAAGAGTTTTGAGCAAAAAAACGGCCTTAAAAACAATTTTCGATCCAAAAAATCGATTTTTGTCGACCCGTGTTTTGCTGCTATTACCACAGTAACGTCAAACCCGAAACGCCCCCTGCCGGACATTCGTAACAACAGTAACAGATAGCAGATAACCTAAAATGTATCCTAAAATGTCGATATTGCGAATGTGGACAGGTGGGAAGCCTTAACCACATATTTCTAGAATGCCCAATAACTAAAATCGAAAATGTTGACATATACACAGAGCTAGTTTATCTACTAACAAAACTAACAATGTATGATTTGATTGGTCATTTGTATTTCGTAATCTTGAATCGATCGTTGATAAACAGTTTTCAAAACGGAAATTATCCACACACTCAAGTAATGACTAACGATATTTCCCAATTTATTTACTTATATGTACCTACTTAGGATATTAACTTTTTGTAGACGATAATATCTTTTAATAGTAATGAAATTGTAGGTTTCGTTTTTTCAAGTATTTGTCTCAAGAAACTAGTGAGCCAAAATTAATAAATGTTTTATGCAATAAGTAAGCTTTTAAATAAATTAAGTAAGTTAAGTTTTGGATAAGACTATTTGCTGCCAATGCACGTTTTCTGTGGTTGTGTAGTCATAGTAAGAAATGCAGACATTGCAAACGTATGAGTTTGAAACTACGTGAATACATAGACATTCTTTATATAAAATATCAAATCAAATAAGGAAAATATGTGGTTAGACAATCTTTAAAACAATGTTTGCATTCCATGTAGATAATACACGTTACTTGAATGGTAAACATTCTTTTGAGTGTGCGATGTCGAATTCTAAATCAATGAAAGATCCATGATAGTCAAATATTAGTGTAAGAATTTCCGGATGAATAACGTCAAGAATATTATTACAGTTAGTCATTTCATTACTTTGCAGTGAGATAAAGATACAATGTCGCACAAGGAAACGAGAAATTGTTAAGGAAATCAAGATTTAATCAACTCTTGGACACCTTGGAAGAATTACTTTACTGTTTTCTTGTGGAGTAAGATTCGAGAAGTGACATCTCGTATCATATAGATAGTACTTGTACAATATTATGGACAGAACTTGTACAATATAGATAGAACTTGTGCAAACATATATTAAAAAAAAAATAACAAACTTTCTTCCTTTTGGAGTCGAAGTCGAAACCAAAGGAAATGTTAAATGTCCCTTTAAAAGTGATGAAAACTTCGTTCCCAACTGGTTTATTACTAGGGCAATCAAAAATATGCACTTGCGTATGTTCTTTTAACTTCTGTCAGAGAAATTGATCAGTAATCAACCTGTTTCAGATCAATCTCATCATTTGCAGCCCAGTTTAATATAAAATAAATGTATATCTGACAGAAAAAAAAAATTGGTTGCCCTACTTATTACACAAGAGAACAAGGGTCCTACAACCAGAACAGTGATCACATATTTTTGTTGACTTAACATCACTTTTCATAGATCAAGTCATCAAAGTGATGTGACAGGTCTAAGACCCATTTTATTTGAAGTTACATATTTCGCTTGAATTAGTCCTTTGTGCATACACATTCTCATGACAGATTGTCCAAAATATTACGAATCAACAAGCTTTTTGTGTTATTTCATCAAGATATGCAGACATTCTGTGCATTAAAATATGGGAAGTGATCAAAGATGTGACTAAATGGTCTACTAATAAAAAAAAAAAGTTTTTTATTGGCAAACACGGCCGCAAACGTTGGCCAGGTGATCACGCTCTGGACGTTGTTAGCAATTCTCGATTTTCACGTAAAAATATCGCTTTTTAAAAATAAAACCGTAACACACATGTTGCTGGACGAACCGCAGTAAAAATAACACGATCGGAATGTTTGCTGTATCCATTTTTACGGTCTAGACGCGCTTGTTTGTCGATTATTCTCGACCTAACAAAGAAACGATTATTCAATATTTATTTTGTTGAGATATACAGTAACATTTCACAGCAACGGTCGTTGTTCAATTTTGATGAAGACAACCATTGAAAAGTGATATTAAAATGAGAGATTTTAAGGAATGAACTAATAGTATATTACTAGCTCTGTGTATATGTCAAAATTTTCGACTTTAGTTATTGGGAATTCTAGAAATATGTGGTTAAGGCTTCCCACCTGTCCACATTCGCAATATGGACATTTTAGGATACATTTTAGGTTATCTGCTATCTGTTACTGTTGTTACGAATGTCCGGCAGGGGGCGTTTTGGGTTTGACGTTACTGTGGTAATAGCAGCAAAACACGGGTCGACAAAAATCGATTTTTTGGATCGAAAATTGTTTTTAAGGCCGTTTTTTTGCTCAAAACTCTTTGCGAAGGGTATTTAGAGGGATCTTATCGTAAGACATGAGAGCGAGCGGCTTTTATAAGGTCGGCAGGAACGGATAAAAAATGTAAATTTTTGACGTTCATCGATCCGCTTGTCGGAATTTCTAGACGTCACGTGACATTTTTTCGAGGTTCGCCTTCACCCGAAGAGGTGCAAAAACGTGATTTTTTTTCAAAATTGACGCATTTAATTTACAAAATATCGCGCAGTCCACGCGGAATTGTGTCCTTTTTTCAATTCGAGCGTCAAAAGTAATATCGAAAAGCCCAATTTTGCAGCTACTCGATCGCAAATGTCGGTGAAAATGGGCGATTCCGCTGAACGCGTCCTACACTTGAAAGTTCGTAATTAGTATAAGTAGATTATACAAGTTTTATAAGACGTCAAATTGGCGCATGAGTTGTTTGAATGAACGAATGCGCCAATATGTCATATAAAACGAGTGTAATATACTATTTTTTCCACTTTGCGTCATTAATTTTATAAAAATTTAGAAGTATATTAGGTAAAATTCCAATCTAGAGTATTTATGGGTGCAACCGTTGGTAACACTGTCATCTGTCACTTAAATTCAAATATCTGTGAAAAAGTAATTATTGATAATTATTATATACCATCATATACTAGTAGTACGAAACCTAGGATGCAACACGCATGTTTAAATATGTATAAAAATATACATACTTCGCAGTTTGTGCGATTCTAAAAAATCAGTTTGTGCTTACTTTTGTGGTTATGTGTATTTTCGTTTGACATGCATTTGATATCAATGTCACCAATCTTAGAAAAAAGTTACTAAAAACGGTGTTACAATGTGTGCATTGTGAATGCAAAGTAGAAAAACTATATTTTAACTGCAAAGTTTAGAGTATTATACGTGTCTCGTAGTCGCCCCCCACCACACCAAACCCGTTGAAATGGCAACTTTCGCTTAATATTGATCTGAGCTGCAGCCGGCGTGGGTGGGTGGTTGAATCCACAGTCGAATTGGGGTGGATTTTCAGTGAAAACCCAAGGTTAGGGTAGTATTGTCCGCGTGTGGCCAGTACGACCCTCCGAGGGGATTGACGAAATCATTCGCGTCCATAGAAAATTGTACTGTACACCGAGGGATAATTTGAGGGTTTTTAGGGGCTGAACGGCATAAAATAAAGAGTGTGATTAAGGGCTGTCTTTCACTCACCGTTGGTGTTCTCGTGTATCGTCGGCGATACCAGTTCCTTCTCCTTTTTCGACTCCTTGCCATTGTTTCCTGAAAGAAACAATAGAAAATTGGTTGATGATGATTTTTGTTGTTGTTTCAAGGCATTAATTAGCAATCTATTATGTATTGGAATAAAGGAAGTACTAATTGACTTTTTATCATCTATGGAGGATCAAAATTTCTTTTGAATATAGAAATTAAGGTGTGGCACAATAGATATAGAAACAATAGGCATCGAGCTAATCGATAATGCAGGTAATAGAGCAACAAGGAGCTGATTGATATCAGTTTATTTTGTTTGAATATCGTATTGAATATCTACATACTGGATACTTATATTTACATATTAGAATAATAATAGTATATTATGAGGCAAGCGCTTAATGAGGCACCCGAATGTATCACTGCTAAAATTTTATTGAAATCGGAAATCGGTCGTTTTGTATGTGTACTTATATGTATAGTGCGAATTAGCAGTATCGTAAAGCTTCAATATTCAATCACAAAGCATGGACAAAATATCTGGGGTGGCCCTCACCCAACTTTCCGACTACTTCGTTGGCACAATGAAGTGTCTGAACACATTCGCAGTTATTCAATTTTGTGAAGCCAGAGCCACTCTGGACCCTATCTAACGTCAGTTTCTATGACAATGACATTTGTCATAATGACATTTAATGTCAATGTCACTGACGTTTGTCAAAATCTGCAGAGTGGGTAATCGCTGTTCCCCGAACCACCACGAGATACCACCACTGTATAGCGCAATATTTGTTCAGTTTTATGATGAAACATGGGTGTACGGCATTCGATTTCTTACCATTGCATTACCATTGCAAATAGTATATTATTATACAAGTTTTATAAGACGTCAAATTGGCGCATGAGTTGTTTGGGGCACGAGGAGCGCCAACGACGAGTGCCCCAAATGAACGAATGCGCCAATATGTCTTATAAAACGAGTGTAATATACTATTTTTTCTACTTTGCGTCATTAATTTTATAAAAATTTAGAAGTATATTAGGTAAAATTCCAATCTAGAGTATTTATGGGTGCAACCGTTGGTAACACTGTCATCTGTCACTTAAATTCAAATATCTGTGAAAAAGTAATTATTGATAATTATTATATACCATCATATACTAGTAGTACGAAACCTAGGATGCAACACGCATGTTTAAATATGTATAAAAATATACATACTTCGCAGTTTGTGCGATTCTAAAAAATCAGTTTGTGCTTACATTTGTGGTTATGTGTATTTTCGTTTGACATGCATTTGATATCAATGTCACCAATCTTAGAAAAAAGTTACTAAAAACGGTGTTACAATTTGCTAATTGTAACACCGAAAACAGTGTTACAATGTGTGCATTGTGAATGCAAAGTAGAAAAACATATTTACGGTATATGTAGGGGTATCACGTTAATGCCCACGAATGTGTCTATACCGGAAAGTGGTCAACTTTTCCCCAGACCAAAATCAGACAAAAACACAGGCTTGAGAACTACAGGCAAAATGCAAAAAATTGCCTAAGTTTGACATATTTATTCAAGGCTAAAAATTAAAATTGGGTACTTGTTAATAACTTTCCAATACTGTCTAACACTTTTTTTGTACACTAGTCAAAATGCCGTGGTAATATATTTCCAACTTTTCCTAGGAAAACGAATACCGTTATGCTGTGTATCCGAGTCTTATATCACGGGGAAGACGTCTACGTTAAATATTGAAGGTATAGATGTTTCAAACTAAGAAGAGCACAGTTGTATATGCAACCAAATATACACAGGCAATTTATAAACCATACACTGGGTATGATTGGTTGCATATACAACTGTGCTCTTCTTAGTTTGAAACTATTCTAATAGATGTAGTGTAGATATTTTCTAGCCTTTATGACACATTCTAGCTTTTATGACACACACACACACACACACACACACAAATATTCAACAAAGGTCACAGAAATTAATTGTTGTAGGATCCCTAGGGTGCGCCCGTACATTATTTGCTCACAAATATGGGGTGATTTTGTAATGGTCGATGAATATCTCGTCGATTTTGGGGCAGATTGCAGACTGAAGTACACAGTACGATATTCACCATATTACCATATAGCTAGGAGTATGGGTGCCAGATTTCACATAACATCAGACCATAATATACTAAAGAATGAAGTTACATAATTTTCTGCCAGCAAAATACTTTTATTTCTTTAATCAAAAATTCTTTTGTGCTTAATGTAGAAAAATAAAGTGAAAGAAACATTTTTATAGAAGATAAATGTCAATTAAAAGAGTTGGGTATGTTTAACACAAATGTTTAACATTTTTTATACGAAATAAATATGCATGTGTTGCATCTTTATCTCTATGACTTCAAATTAATTTTTATTTCGGTCTTTCTTTCTAAAGTAGATAACTCAATCGATTTGCCTGTTGTAACTGAGAACAGTTTTACCCAAACGAATATCTAGCAACGCTGCTAGAGGGTGACATACCATAGGGGTGACTCGTCGCTAAAACTGAATTTCCATCTATTCCGGAATGTTCCCGACGTTCAGTGTAATGCAAAATCAATCTAGAGACGTTCTTTGTTACCAGAAAGCACACCACATAAGCTAAGGAAGCTCCAGTATAAGTACATAGGAAAAAATGTGCTATCATTATTCTGTTATATGTATTATTAAAAGTATTTATAAAAAGTACCGTAGGTATTAAGTATTTTACATAAAAATTAAAAGTTACCTACAAATGAAGCATTTTAATACATTTCCTTTAAAATAAGGCAATTGACACAAAACAAAATTATAAAATATCCTTGGTTTTTGAGAAATTTTAGCAAATTGCAATTCTTTGCATTTGGTTTAGAATGAGTTGGTTTACAAACTGAGCACACTGTGAGTTATTGGTATTCACTGTACGCTATCCTATCTGACACACTTCCTGTCCAAGAAAAAATATCAGCGTCTGTCCAACTCAAGGCCACAAGATAATAGCCCTTTGGAACATTTTCTAAGCACTGTCCACAGATCTTGATCGCAGATACCAGATAGCACCTCAAAAGCAATCTGTATAGTCATTTAAAACAGGAAATAGCCCATCCTTTTTGAGATATTTCACGATAATGCAACGATATATGAATTCGTGAATTCAGATACCGCTTAGTTGCATTACCGCTTCTATTTTTTCAACATTTTTCAAAACCATACAAATAAGAGATGCCACACAAATGTTCTAATACAAATATACACGTTCCGAAAACACCAACGCCTTTAGTGATAAAACAGCGTGCTTTATTGATTTTAAGATATGCTCGAATTTTATCTAAAACGCGGCATTTATAAACGGTGTCGTGTACCTATGTATGAAAAAAAAAACAGAAACTGTATCTATCTACTCTAGATAAGGTATTATTCATTCCTTCTGGACGATTCGCTCCAAGGATGCCCCAATAAGGTCAAACGATAGATGAATCACCATGCCGTCATTTGTATCAAACACTACTCGCTATTCCCGCAGATGGCAGCACTGCGCAACCACGTATGTTTCCCCAATTGTCGGTAATGAAGAGATCGCGTTCTTTGTCGGTAATACAGTGTACTAGACACTGTATTATCGACAAAGAACGCGGGTTACCAACAGAGCCGGCGATACACACTGTTATACCGACCATCTGCTATTCCCGCAGATGGCAGCACTGCGCAACCACGTATGTTTCCCCAATTGTCGGTAATGAAGAGATCGCGTTTTTTGTCGGTAATACAGTGTACTAGACACTGTATTATCGACAAAGAACGCGGGTTACCAACAGAGCCGGCGATACACACTGTTATACCGACCAATTTAAGCAAGAGCTTCGTTGTAAACAAATAGATGGCGCAACTTACCTTTACTACGTATCAGCAAACTGGTAACTCTTCTAAGAGCATCCCTAGGCGATCTCTGGAAGAATTTCGGGGTTAAATTCGGCGGGAGAGTTAACGGCTTCCTGTTTCCATCCCACGGGTTCTGTCCTGGTGCCAAACGATCCAAATGTTCGATGGAGGCCGGTCTTCCTCGTCTATGTTTTGGGTACCATCCCCTCCCTGGTCCGCCGGCCAATCTTAACAGTTCAGCTCCCACGATCGCCTGTTCCAAGCCCGAGTTTGACATTCCTCTTCTATAACCTCCTGTGGAGACGCTGCCCAGGGTATTCAGGCTGGACATGGTGCTGCTCTGTCTGGGAGTTGTCTGATTCCCGGGAACGTCCGGGGCTCTCCTGTGCGGAGTCCTGGGGATGTCACAACCACGCGCGAAGATCGGAGTCTCCGGGAGGCTGCAAGAGGTCTGCAGGAGTTGTTCCTCCTGCGGGCTGTGGGAGGAACGCTTCTGGAACGTGCGACGTTTGTTGTCCTGTAGTTCGATGGGAAGAGTACGCCTTTCTGATGTTGTATTTCTGTAAAGACCACAAAAAAAACATACTGTCATCATGACCAGAAGGATTTGATTATAGAAAAACTCGAATTCACCAGAAATGACGACATTTCAAACAGATTGAAGCCTGAAAGGTACTACTCACCTAGACGACGTATTTAAAAACGTTCTTCTCCCTCTTGTACTGGCATCCATCGATCTGGACTTTAGGCTGTTTGATAACGAATCGCGATGCGGTGGGACAGCTGGTGGCTCATTGGGCAAGGTGTCCGCTCTTTTCGTGCCTGAAGATTGCAAAATTTCCGAGTATTCATCATCTTCTTCGACTGGAGACGGTGGTAGCGGTGGAAATTCGTGCTGAAGGACTTCCACTCGTACGGGAAAATCGGCAGAATTCGATGTCGTGATTTTGTTTTCGCGATGCATCATCATCATCTCCTTAGCGCTCTCAGATTTCTGGATACCGTGCTTTCTAGGCCTATACGGACTGTTCTCGATCAAAAGTTGCCTGAAATAGAGGTGATTTTGATTTTAAAACAGTTTTTAAAACGTTTTTTGCTTTAAAACGGGTTTCAAACGTTTTAAAACCGTTTTCTGAACGTTTTTGGGTTAAAACCCGTTTTCTAAATGTTTTTGGGTAATTGTGCCTATACGGACTGTTTTGAAACAGTTTTTAAAACGTTTTTGGCTTTAAAACGGTTTTCAAACGTTTTAAAACCGTTTTCTAAACGTTTTTGGTTTAAAACCAGTTTTCTAAATGTTTTTGGGTAATTGAGCCTATACGGACTGTTTTGAAACAGGTTTTAAAACGTTTTTGGCTTTAAAACGGTTTTCAAACGTTTTAAAACCGTTTTCTAAACGTTTTTGGTTTAGAACCCGTTTTCTAAATGTTTTTGGGTAATTGTGCCTATACCGACTGTTTTGAAACAGTTTTTAAAACGTTTTTTGCTTTAAAACGGTTTTCAAACGTTTTAAAACCGTTTTCTGAACGTTTTTGGGTTAAAACCCGTTTTCTAAATGTTTTTGGGTAATTGTGCCTATACGGACTGTTTTGAAACAGTTTTTAAAACGTTTTTGGCTTTAAAACGGTTTTCAAACGTTTTAAAACCGTTTTCTAAACGTTTTTGGTTTAAAACCAGTTTTCTAAATGTTTTTGGGTAATTGTGCCTATACGGACTGTTTTGAAACAGTTTTTAAAACGTTTTTGGCTTTAAAATGGTTTTCAAACGTTTTAAAACCGTTTTCTAAACGTTTTTGGTTTAAAACCCGTTTTCTAAATGTTTTTGGGTAATTGTGCCTATACCGACTGTTTTGAAACAGTTTTTAAAACGTTTTTGGCGTTAAAACGGTTTTTAAACGTTTTAAAACCG
Source organism: Aphodius granarius (assembly GCA_963971325.1). NCBI lineage: Eukaryota > Metazoa > Arthropoda > Insecta > Coleoptera > Scarabaeidae > Aphodius > Aphodius granarius. The sequence continues at coordinate 30,559,175 of OZ020225.1, forward strand.
TTTTCTAAACGTTTTTGGTTTAAAACCCGTTTTTTAAATGTTTTTGGGTAATTGTGCCTATACGGACTGTTTTGAAACAGTTTTTAAAACGTTTTTTGCTTTAAAACGGTTTTCAAACGTTTTAAAACCGTTTTCTAAACGTTTTTGGTTTAAAACCCGTTTTCTAAATGTTTTTGGGTAATTGTGCCTATACGGACTGTTTTGAAACAGTTTTTAAAACGTTTTTGGCTTTAAAACGGTTTTCAAACGTTTTAAAACCGTTTTCTAAACGTTTTTGGTTTAAAAACCGGTTTCTAAAAGTTTTTGGGTAATTCTAGGACTATATGGACTAAAATATGACCAGAATGTGACGAGAAATTACCTGTAATAATCCTCGGACCTCTGTATCTCATCGTGGCTATTCGACTTCTGAAGATCAATGAAATTTTTACTCTTCCCCTTATTCTTCTTCTCCCCGCTGAGATTCTCGACACCGTTCATCCGGATCACACACTTATCATCCTGTAGGATACTGGACACCTCAATGTCCCTCCTCTCCAGCAACTCGCTGATGTTCTGCTCGATCTGCTTCAGTGGCGACATCTCCGCGCTGGAGGTCATCTGTGGACTCTCGCCGTCTTCCTCCTCCTCAACAGTCACAGTCAACTCTCTCCTCGGCGTCAGTTCTTCAGCGTTGAGACTCGGCAAGGACACCACGCGAACTATAGAAGGACTCTGACTGTTCAGATCCGCGGTGGTTTCGTTCATGGGCGGTGTGTAATGCTCGATAACGCCCTCTTTGATCAGGGATTTTATGTTGTCGAAGGTGGTCGAGTGTTTCCTGAAGTCGTTGTTGTAATACTTGCTGGGCGTACTCGATCTCGAACTGGACAGATCCGCTGAGAGTCTAGACGGAGAGCAACACAATTCTTGGCTTAATCTCGGGTTGTTTAAGTCCAAGCTGAACCTGGATTTCGGCGAATTCAACTCTTGGCTTAGGCGTGTCATATCGGCGCTGTATCTCGAGCTTGGGGTGTTTAACTCACGACTTAACCTCGAGTTAAGATCCGTGGAGTACGAGCTTAATCTCGAGTTTAACGAGGAGTTTGAATTAACGGAACTTCCTAGTTGCACGAGGGTCTTCCTGTCTTTCTTCCCTCTCCTGATGATATACGTACTAGTCCCGGAAATATTCCCAGCGTTTATCTCGGCCGGTAAGACTATATGATCGTCGGAATCCGAGAAAGGAGAAGTCACCTCATCTTCCGTCTGACAAGGTGGCGGGTCAGGCCAATCATCAAAATCCTTCAACCGATTCGGTATGGAGCTCGTACTCGAGTGAGACCCACTCTTCCTCCTTCTTCTCCCCACCACCTTGGTGCTTCCCGGTGTCATCAGGCCTTCATCGTCCAACGGCACCTCCCAAGCTATACTGGCTCGCTTATTCACGACAGGAGGCGGTGGAGGCAACATTTCCTCCAGGGAATCATCAGAGAAGTGTTCGTCGTCAGCTAATTCGCTCAAAGGTCGCAGGCCGGTTTCCTCAAAGTCGCTGGATAGGTTATCTTCGCTACCATGGCGTCGCACCTCGCGGTGCCGTTCTATAACGGTGGGGACGGTACGCGGCGGCACCCGCGTCGGTGACGTTATGGGGTAGATCCCATGCTGGAAGGGCAGGCTCCCGTACCGATAGCCAGGAGGCGGCGGCGGCGGCTGGAGGTTGAAGTCGTTGTTCTCCCATCCGTAGGGCCGTTGATGACGAGTTTTTGGCTGAAATAAGATAAGAAAATATGATTTATTGTATGTACAAAATCGGAATAACGTTATTATTATTTTCTAGTACTGTATTTTTATAAAATATTTTCTCTGTGATCGTGGTTTTCGATAACTTTCCAGCCATCGATAATGGATAGGGTTTTCCGGTTGGCTGATCCCGTCTCAGCACGATGCTGGGATCGGGAAAGCTCTCTCTGGATGTGTCTATAGGAGCTCGTGTTCAGCCTCCAGGTAAAGGTTTTCCAGAGGAACCGGCTCTGTGAGGTTTTGCAATTTAGATTTTCGCGATATTAAATGATGCAACTGATCAAAGAAACCCGCCGTCGAAGATGGCGCTTTCGATGAAATTGCAATACCGCAAGAGTTGAATGATTATCTTTGTGAATTAAAAGTAGAAGCGTTATTGGAATAAGTATGTCATCAAAAGGTTATTAACGTCAACAGTGTCCGAAATCTTGGTTGTATTTTGATTTATTCATGGTAAAAAGAAATTATAGAATAAAATACAAATACTGACAATAAAAGCATGTTTAAAGTGTCTATTTCTTGTTTGCGAGAACTGTAAGGTATAAATACAGAGCTGATTTGTACTGACCAAACTAAATGAAAGAAAATACGGATTGCATTGTATTACCGGGTGCTAGAAGTGAATTAAAGCGTGGATTATGTACCTGAAAGCGTTCTCGTATATCGTTTTACCTCTACGTTTAGTTTTTACTGAACGTGGAGCGGACAATTCCTGAAATTTCCACAGAACGTACTTGTACTATTGCATTCGCTGTATAGCGGGTAATATAAAGCCCGGCTTTTAGAATACTACGGGATTTAACTTTTTATTTAGTACACTTGCATGTAAGTAATCGCAGTACAGCCTTGTGTATCCTGAAAGTATTTTATGCGAAACACGATATTTTTAGCCCGGGCTAAAAAATATCTGACTTGAAATGCGACATTTCCAACTATGGGACTTTCAAATTAATGGAAAGACATCAGAAAATATGCATGGATGGTAGTAAAATAGTTAGTAGTCATAGTACACAGTATACTGTATACTTGTACAGACTGTCCAGTACACAGTATACTGTATACTTGTACAGACTGTCCAGTACACAGTATACTGTATACTTGTACAGACTGTCCAGTACACAGTATACTGTATACTTGTACAGACTGTCCAGTACACAGTATACTGTATACTTGTACAGACTGTCCAGTACATAGTATACTGTATACTTGTACAGACTGTTCAGTACACAGTATACTGTATACTTGACTGTCCAGTACACAGTATACTGTATACTTGTACAGACTGTCCAGTACACAGTATACTGTATACTTGTAACAGATTGTCCAGTACACAGTATACTGTATACTTGTACAGAGTGTCCAGTGCACAGTATACTGTATACTTGACTGTCCAGTACACAGTATACTGTATACTTGTACAGACTGTCCAGTACACAGTATACTGTATACTTGTACAGATTGTCCAGTACACAGTATACTGTATACTTGTACAGACTGTCCAGTACACAGTATACTGTATACTTGACTGTCCAGTACACAGTATACTGTATACTAGTACAGACTGTCCAGTACATAGTATACTGTATACTTGTACAGACTGTCCAGTACACAGTATACTTTATACTTGACTGTCCAGTACACAGTATACTGTATACTTGTACAGACTGTCCAGTACACAGTATACTGTATACTTGTACAGACTGTCCAGTACATAGTATACTGTATACTTGTACAGATTGTCCAGTACACAGTATACTGTATACTTGTACAGACTGTCCAGTACACAGTATACTGTATACTTGACTGTCCAGTACACAGTATACTGTATACCTGTACAGACTGTCCAGTACACAGTATACTGTATACTTGTACAGACTGTCCAGTACACAGTATACTGGGTACAGAAGCATGGACAAGCTGTGTATCAGTTATAGAAAACATTTTGGGAAATCGCCAAGCTGAACAATATATAACAATACAGATCGTTGACAAAATGCTTCAAAATTTTGAAAAACTAATATGAATATCAAGTTACATTATTTTCATAGTCATTTGTATCAATTTCCTGACAATCTGAGTGATTATAATGAAGAACAAGAGTTTCAGCAGTATATCAAGATAACGGAGGAAAGATATGAAGGTCGATGGTATTGTCATATAACGGCAGACTACTGTTGGACCTTAGTAAGAGACTCTCCTGAACAAACATACAACAGAAATTGTTAATTTCATGTGTTATTGTTACTATAATGTAAATCAATTTGTTTTAAACAATAATTCTTTTTACTCACCAGTGTCGTCTGGGTTGCCGTATGGATCGGATCCGGTAAACCATTCATGATCGGAGCATCTCTACTATTTTGAAAATTTTGTGGAGGAGGGATCGTCTCGGTGCGTACCGGAAGTTGCGTCAAAGGAAAATATCTCTGTCTGTTTCCATTTCTCTTACCAGGCGAAATCCTACACAACACAATACATTATTTAGAAAAAAAAAACTACAGACTAGTGGTCAACATATTAATCCTGGCTTGCTGCTTTGTGAACTTACTTTGGAAATAAGGACGCAATGATCTTCTGGGCTTCTTCTGGAGGTGGAGGAAAGTCATCTTGATCCTCTGGACGGATCATGGCGTTCTCCTGATGAACAGGGACCTCGGTCAACGGCTTAAACTGCAGATTAAACTTCGCCTTCCGACCGTTCATGCTCATATAGCCATCGTCTTCCGATTGATGGCCTAAGGACGGACTCTCGTCATCGGGCGTCGATGATACGTTACCTGTTGTCGTGTTGTTCGTGTTGTTTTCTGGCGTTTGGGTCGAAGTTGACCCAGACATGTGCTGAATCTAAGCATAAAGCATAGAGGTGTTTTGCCAATGCATTTCAGAAGGAAAGGACAAACTTAGAAAGGGCCAAACTTACATTTAATACTTGGTTGGCATTCTCAACGTCGTCAAATTCTGAAAGAACCCTATCCAGCAACTCTATAGACCTTTGGACATCGTCTGTCCCCCTGCAACAGCAACACAAGAAAAATCTTATTAATAACAAAACCCATCCTCAATAAAAGGGGAAGTTTAATATAATCCCCAAGGATATGAACCATAAGAAATGGGAGACTATGTTCAACTTACGGAACATCATATCCTTTACTAGGGGGAGACGCGAGGGGTTTAAATTTATAATTAAAGCGTAACCCGTGGGCCGTAGCGTTGGTAGGTATGTGCGAGCCCTTATCGTAAAACTGGGGGGGGGGTGAAATAATTTTTGGGGTTATGATATACGATCGCGGCGCATCCGAGAGGCGGCAGCAATAATGGAAATAATGAAAAACTCGGATCTTTCTGCGAATGAGAGAGTCAAACTGAAGAGATACCGGGTGATACATGGAGCTAGGTACCCGGGGAGACTTGAATTCTTATTAATCTGTCAACGCGAAATATCTGTGACGAATGGGAAGAAGGTAAACCGGTCTAGACGTGCCCTGATTGGATTTGTTACGAGTTTTTCGTATTGGTCAATTGAGATTTTCATCAAATGTTGTGTGATGTTTTGTTCGATTTCCTTAAAAAATTGTGGCAACGTGGTCATAACTAGAGTTGGGCATCAAATACAATATCTTACAATATCTTTTAGGCAGAAAAGTAACCGTCTATTTGTATGGCCTAACAAACTATTTCACTTCAGCACAAGTTGCAGGAATTCTACATGCTGATTTGTCAGGATAGGATTCTGATTTCTATATTTTGTATCAAACGCTTTCTTGAACTTTGACGATCGAAAGTAGACAGCGCCGGTACGAAGCAAACGACAGGCTGACCGTTCCGCGTGATCTTTCTTTTGGTAGTCCTATCAATGTACTTCATAATACCGATAATTTGACTGTACCATTTCATTCAATTTGTGAACGCAACTTCCCGTATACAATCCCAAAATTTCGAATCACTATCAATCAATAAGCAATCAGTCGCTGGTAATCGAACGGATCCTGTTTATTCTGCGTGATGGGACGCGTATTCCTGCACGGTTTGCAATCAACGAGCCATCTGCTAATGAGTCATTTCCGGTGGTCTAATAATGATGATTGAAGACAAATGGAATAACCATAGTAAATATGTTACCGAAAATATTTTTCTCTTTTCTTTTTAAGCTGAAAAGAGTAAAAGGACGAGTTGAGCAAAGTTGAATGTCAGCGAGTGTCTCGGGATAAAAAATACACGGAATAAACTGCCTCTGGAGGCCCATGACGCTGATATAGTGCGACGTATCTCAATTTATGTTTGTTTCACGTTGGCCCAACGCATGAAAAATTTATCTTTTAGAGAAGTTTCAAATGCAAAAAATAGAAAGTTGCCCGCATGGAACTGCACAGCATTTCGGGGTAAAGTGTCGGCGTTCCCGTTCAGATGTTTCTATGCTTCCCAAAGGATTTTCAGGATAAAATTCTTATTTCTTACGTTTAGGCGACAGTAAACTTGATACAGGCAATATTCTCTGAAACGTCAGACAAGAAAACTCTAGGATTTGTTCACATTTGTGTCTCAGATCATGCCATTAAACGGATATCTCCTTAAAGGACACGAACTTGTTTAGGGTGATCGCGATGAGGCCCTTAGGATTACGGTTATAATCCGTAAGTTTTCCACGTCCAACTTTAGGGGTCTCGTTGAGAAAGTTAAGCAGCAAGCGACGACAGAGTTTTCCAAGAGGGCAAGGGCAAATATTTGTTAAACCCGGACGCGGGTGGAAACTGTAGTCCTTGCCCGCTTGCCATGGCGCTGGTCGGCCTCCGTCCGCTTCCTTCTGGGTGTTAATTTGAAGCGCTGACAAATTATACCAATTACCCTCATCCCCGACGCTCTGCGGGCTTTAAAATTAACGCAAATAGCCTAATCATCACAATTATATCAAATTTTCATACAACCTACCGCAGTTTAAATCCCAAGAAGCATTCCTCAAGGGCAAAATTAAGGTAAGTATCGAAAATATAAAAAAAAGTATCGGGCAAAATTAAGGTAAGTATCGAAAATATAAAAAAAAAGTATCGGGCAAAATTAAGGTAAGTATCGAAAATAAAAAAAAAAGTATCGGGCAAAATTAAGGTAAGTATCGAAAATATAAAAAAAAGTATCGGGCAAAATTAAGGTAAGTATCGAAAATATAAAAAAAAGTATCGGGCAAAATTAAGGTAAGTATCGAAAATATAAAAAAAAGTATCGGGCAAAATTAAGGTAAGTATCGAAAATATAAAAAAAAGTATCGGGCAAAATTAAGGTAAGTATCGAAAATATAAAAAAAAGTATCGGGAAAAATTAAGGTAAGTATCGAAAATATAAAAAAAAGTATCGGGCAAAATTAAGGTAAGTATCGAAAATATAAAAAAAAGTATCGGGAAAAATTAAGGTAAGTATCGAAAATATAAAAAAAAGTATCGGGCAAAATTAAGGTAAGTATCGAAAATATAAAAAAAAGTATCGGGCAAAATTAAGGTAAGCAATCGAGGTAATTAATTGCTGTTTAATCAGTGAATGGTGAAGAGCAAATATCGATTTTCCGTGTCGTGAACGGCAGGCAGTAAATGTTATCAAAACAATCATGTTACGTGTTGTTACACAAGGAAATCGACACCACTGATAGGTAGATTTACTGCAAGTGGGGCGCAGTCGGTTCCCCACTTACAATAAAATAAAATCTTTAGTTTTAGAGCGGAGTTCACTTAACATTTCCCCAATGTTTATCGCGGTCGACCTTTGGCAAACCATATCTCACAAGAATAGACTATCAGCGATAGCGGGTGACATTTGGTCGGCGAAATGGACGGGCATTTCAGGTGATATCGCGGCGTGAAATTCGACCTGAAATCGTTGGACCGCGCGCTAAGATCGTTCGGAAGAGACACGGCCCATTAGGCACTGTTTCGCGGCGAAATAATAATTCATCATCGTCCGTCCCTGCCAGACGTTAAGGAGCCTACCGTACGACCCGTATACGCCGATTACGACGCTAAATTGATTGCTAACAGGTCGGTAATGAAGTTTGTTGGAATATACATCTCTCATTCGCATTGACGTCTTATAAAGCGCGATGTGGCTATCATAACGAACGGGTATGGCAGACCTACGTGAGACTAGTGTTGATGTTTGTTGACGTTTACTCGTGACGTATAAATGGCTTAACAAAATTAGTTTTAACCGCGATATTCCGTGCAAATTTCGGCATCTGGAACTTATGTGGAAAACTAAATACAATACAATATAACGTGAACTTCGCGAACACATTTGATATTTCCAACGTCCGGAATATAAGTGGAGCTCTTTTGCATTTAAGTTGTCACTTGGCAACACAAAAGGGCTTATCTTACGTCCAGAGTCGTCCCCAGGAAAGTACTCCTGGCCAAGTAACAAGTTAATAATAATGGAAATGAGATTCTATCGCATATAATTTAGAGGAGGGTGTGTGGGGGTTGGCGGCGGCAGAGGTGCCGTTTTCACAGGCGTGGTGACCTGGAAACGGTTCGTCGGTTGCATTATGGAGACCCATGGAGTGGAGAAGGAGGTCGTCCGGTCGAAATCGGAATTCCGGGTTTAGATTTTCGGCAAAGAACGAATGGTCTTTACCGAATTTACCGAGAGTAACCAGTGGGGCGTACAGATGAATTTTAAACGTTTAATCTGCCCGTGGCGCCGTTGGGGCCGGCTCACCGCAAAAGGCCGTGCTTGTTTTGCGGATGCAACCTTTTTAGCTTCACTCGAGAGAAGAGGACCCACCCTTTGACCACCACAAATATTAAATATTCATGCTTGTGCTTTTGGGTGGTCTTATGGGAAAGTTTTTCGGGTTTTTATTGAGATATTTATTTATCTCAAGGTCAATCTTTATTTCAAATAAAACCAGATTTATTACCTACAAAACTATCCCTCATCATGTCTACAACGGTGATGTTCAACCCTCGACATTCAGCCTACATATTGATGAAGAGGGATCACGGGATATTGACCATTATGCAGCAAATAGATGGATCACTAATGACAGGGTTTGGCTATTATATTCTAATAACCGAAACATGCGATCGTATACTAACATAGTCGGCGCATTCTTGGAGCTCGTAAAGGATCAATCATTTTGCTTTGAAAAGTGCCGGGGCGTGGTTAATGTCACGGCTAGATTAGCAGACCATTACATGCAAGAAATATAACAAGTACGTCCAGAATATTTCACAACTCTGATGAAAAGTTTGACCTTTATGTTTTGTACGTTCCAAAATAAATCGTTTTTCTACGTCAGAAACAATTTCCAATAATCTGTGACGATAATACGAAGAGACGGGATGATTTGTTTGTTTTAATTAAAGCTTTCCCCTGTTCCATTTCACTAGAGACGGCCATGAGACTTTAACGAGTCTTTGAAGTTAAAATTAATGCCATAAGGCGTCATGGTGATGCGGGGGGTTGCCATCGGGGGTTTCCCATACCTAGCGGACGAAACAATAGGGCATTGCGCGAAGAGGAACGGAAATAATTTACAATAGGAGACCTAATTAATATACCATAGGCAGGGCGAAATTATACTCGGCGACACAAAAGACTTCATTATTTCATCGTGACAATTTGCCTCTTCAGTGCAAAATAACAAACAGTGCAGGTAAATAGTAATTAAAAGAGGGGGTGCATGCTAAATTCATTTGTTACCATTTTGATTGTATGCAAGAATAAAATAATCGTATTTTAGGTTTATGGACAAGCCGAACTTCCCTATAATGTAATTCCGATTGATTACAACACCGATTTCAATCACATTCAAGCAAAAAAATAGAAATCAAGATACTCGCAGGTCGGAATTTAACAACTTTGCTGACAACTCTTGTCAAAATAAAAAATAGTAACTCTGATACAGAATAGAAATCGGAGTTTTTATAACTTTTGCATACAGAATTGATAATTGTGTTCTAGTTGCTATCTATCTTCTCTACCTATACTAATTACGAACTTTCAAGTGTAGGGCGCGTTCAGCGGAATCGCCCATTTTGGCCGACATTTGCGATCGAGTAGCTGCAAAATTGGGCTTTTCGATATTACTTTTGACGCTCGAATTGAAAAAAGGACACAATTCCGCGTGGACTGCGCGATATTTTGTAAATTAAATGAGTCAATTTTGAAAAAGAAAATCACGTTTTTGCACCTTTTCGGGTGAAGGCGAACCTCGAGAAAATGTCACGTGACGTCTAGAAATTCCGACAAGCGGATCGATGAACGTCAAAAATTTACATTTTTTATCCGTTCCTGCCGACCTTATAACAGCCGCTCGCTCTCATGTCTTACGATAAGATCCCTCTAAATACCCTTCGCAAAGAGTTTTGAGCAAAAAAACGGCCTTAAAAACAATTTTCGATCCAAAAAATCGATTTTTGTCGACCCGTGTTTTGCTGCTATTACCACAGTAACGTCAAACCCGAAACGCCCCCTGTCGGACATTCGTAACAACAGTAACAGATAGCAGATAACCTAAAATGTATCCTAAAATGTCCATATTGCGAATGTGGACACGTGGGAAGCCTTAACCACATATTTCTAGAATGCCCAATAACTAAAATCGAAAATTTTTATATATACGCAGAGCTAGTCTACCTATACTAATTGCGAACTTTCAAGTGTAGGGCGCGTTCAGCGGAATCGCCCATTTTGGCCGACATTTGCGATCGAGTAGCTGCAAAATTGGGCTTTTCGATATTACTTTTGACGCTCGAAGTGAAAAAAGGACACAATTCCGCGTGGACTGCGCGATATTTTGTAAATTAAATGCGTCAATTTTGAAAAAAAAAATCACGTTTTTGCACCTCTTCGGGTGAAGGCGAACCTCGAGAAAATGTCACGTGACGTCTAGAAATTCCGACAAGCGGATCGATGAACGTCAAAAATTTACATTTTTTATCCATTCCTGCCGACCTTATAAAAGCCGCTCGCTCTCATGTCTTACGATAAGATCCCTCTAAATACCCTTCGCAAAGAGTTTTGAGCAAAAAAAACGGCCTTAAAAACAATTTTCGATCCAAAAAATCGATTTTTGTCGACCCGTGTTTTGCTGCTATTACCACAGTAACGTCAAACCCGAAACGCCCCCTGCCGGACATTCGTAACAACAGTAACAGATAGCAGATAACCTAAAATGTATCCTAAAATGTCCATATTGCCAATGTGGATAGGTGGGAAGCCTTAACCACATATTTCTAGAATGCCCAATAACTAAAATCGAAAATTTTGACTTATACACAGAGCTAGTAAAAGTTACTAAAACTTAACCTTTAACAACTTCACTTTTTTAGCAACTGAATAGTAACTTAAATACATATTCATATAAAAATCAGTGAAAGACTGCTGAAACTTCAACTAGATCTGGTATCACGTAAAAATCTACATTTTGTATCTTTCAATAAATCTCTCCATAAATCCGCGTTGGTTGTTTGTCAACAAGTCACGTGCATTTTTGCGACCGAGCTTTCGCAAACAATGAGATAAGCGCGATCGGTTTTTGTTCTCCGACCCGACAATAGATGGCGTCCCCGTCGGTCGCGCTCTCCGCAACATGTAAACATATTGCAGGCCGTCCGTACTCCTCTCATCGACAAGCGGTCTCGCGCATTGTCGCGTCAGCTTTTCCGCAGGGGTATACTTATGTGTATAGAAGGGGCGACCGAGTTTTAAAATAGCAAAACTCCACCCGACGTTTGAGGCACAACAGTTGAGCGAAACTAGCGACGTGGAAATCAATTTTGAAACAGAGGGATTTTTCATTTATCACTTGGAAAGCAATACTGACACTGTGGTACACCAGTGCAGGATGGGTTGCTTTTCTTTTGGTAATGTTGTATGTAAGCGGCTGAACGAAAGACATGTGATACTTTCTCCACTTTTCTGACTATTAATGATTAATGAAAACTGAAACCTTAATGAAGACTTGGGTAAAATTGTAGTGCATGAACTCGACACAGGAAATACAAGTGTCTGCAGCATTATTATTTGATTTTATTGCTCTTTGTAGACACCATATGTTAGGCAGTCGCTTTCGTGTATGCATCTTATTGATATAAAAATATATTCTGATGATTTTAAATTCATTAAATTCAAATCTAAACAGAATAATATATTGTAAAAGCTATTCCTCTCAATCAAGTAATAACACGCCTAAGCTATAACGCTATAAAAAACCCCATAAAAGGAAAGTTATGACAGATTTCCGATCGTCGGGTAAAAAGGAAACAATTTAAATTTTAACAGCAGCAGTAGAGCAACAAGTTGAGGGCAGGAACGGAAGGCTGCCACCATCGGTGAAAAATATGTTTTCGGCGGTAAAATTCGGTGGAGCGCAGACACGGCACGGAAATGTAGGTCAAACGTCCGGAAAATTCCTGGTATTGCTACAGCCCGCACCGCTAAGCGTGCCAGCGCAGGCCATAGTTTCAATTTTCAGCGACGGCAGGCGACAGAATAACGTCTACTGAAGAATTTCGCCGCATATACGTACGCCATCCGATACAATGCACGCAATCCCGTGGAAATACCTATTTGTTTCGTGTCATTTTTGAAAATATTATTCCCGAATGACTGCGCACAGCTTTTGTATTTCAAGGATTTTCTAGACGAGTGTTTGTTTTCATGTCTACGCTGTTTGAATTTCTCATGATGGTTGCGTCAATCAAGCTAAACATTCATGAAATTCATTTTCTGGGCGAGGCGCGAGGAGTAGTTCTAAATTCATTGTGATATTAATTAATTTGATTTGACAGTAAATGGGGTACATGCAACGAGGTAAACTCGTCGTCAATTTAGCCAATAAATCAATGCAACGCTTTAAAATTCAATACGCCTCACTTGGGGGCGCAACATGTCCAATATTTATTAATTAAAGGATTTATTGGAGCGTGTGGGGTCATCTATTACCGGGGGGGGCGGGGGTGTAATTGGTGTCGAAGCCCAACGGTCCAAACCTACAAAATAAACGACCCAAATTTCTATCCAAAATTTCGGTCAAACTCTTTGTCAAATTATCGGTAAACTCTCATTATAATATAATCAGGTATTGCTTTCTACCTATACTAATTACGAACTTTCAAGTGTAGGGCGCGTTCAGCGGAATCGCCCATTTTCGCCGACATTTGCGATCGAGTAGCTGCAAAATTGGGCTTTTCGATATTACTTTTGACGCTCGAATTGAAAAAAGGACACAATTCCGCGTGGACTGCGCGATATATTGTAAATTAAATGCGTCAATTTTGAAAAAAAAAATCACGATTTTGCACCTCTTCGGGTGAAGGCGAACCTCGAGAAAATGTCACGTGACGTCTAGAAATTCCGACAAGCGGATCGATGAACGTCAAAAATTTACATTTTTTATCCGTTCCTGCCGACCTTATAAAAGCCGCTCGCTCTCATGTCTTACGATAAGATCCCTCTAAATACCCTTCGCAAAGAGTTTTGACAAAAAAAAGGGCCTTAAAAACAATTTTCGATCCAAAAAATCGATTTTTGTCGACCCGTGTTTTGCTGCTATTACCACAGTAACGTCAAACCCGAAACGCCCCCTGCCGGACATTCGTAACAACAGTAACAAATAGCAGATAACCTAAAATGTATCCTAAAATGTCCATATTGCGAATGTGGACAGGTGGGAAGCCTTAACCACATATTTCTAGAATGCCCAATAACTAAAATCGAAAATTTTGACTTATACACAGAGCTAGTAAAAATGTTGCTGTTATATCAGCAGATCTTCTTAATTCTTAATTCTTAACTGAAACGAACCTGTAAGGTACAATTCGTCATCGATATTCGACATTCCCATGCGCTGTTTTTTAACAAAAGTCAGATTGAAGTCGCGCTGAGTGCGATATAAAAGTAGCAAGACCAGCAGTCAAGGACTTATAGAAATATTCGTTCGGATTGTTCCATTTATGGCAATACGTCTCAACATAGATGGCCTATGGCAGCGTGGGGAAAGACGAGAGACGAAGGGAAAAGAGGAAGGTTAACCCAAGAGAGGAAGGATGCATTTGTCCTCACAATGACCAACTCGGAGAGATCGACTCCAATAATGGAATTGTGTTATACAGTGTCGGCCAGTTTCAGACGCCGTATAGTCCATAAGTGAGAGCAAGAAAGCAATATAAAGATGGTCACTGCATGCCCCCTCCAAACGACATGAACCAACCACGAGGCCGTGCTAGCGCGGTGCCTGAATTGGTGGGGATGTGTTTCAAACGTTCTCTCTCGCACTCGCACAAACCTGATGCGGCGGCTGCAACTGGCCGACACTGTATATGTGGGACAGCCGAACGACGGTCGTTTTTTTTTTTTCAAATAATTTGGAATCGGCAGTGTGATGGCTGTCACGAGATATTCGGTTATTTATATGTTTGTTTTGTTTCGGACCGGCTAATTCGTTATCTCGGATGTTCAGTTTTTGCTTATTTGTCATTTTCGATACTATAAAGATTCGTCCACTTTTAGGGTGCATCTTGGCAAAACACTTGGAAGAAAATAGATTATATCTTTTTAATTGCTTCGGGGAATTGATTAGTTGTATTACCCAACTTTCCGACTACGCCATTGGCACAATGAAGTGTCTAAACACTTTTGCAATTATACAATTTTGTGAAGCCAGAGCCACTCTGTAGCCTACCTAACGTCAGTTTCTGTGACATAATAACATTTGTCATACTGACATTTAATGTGATGTCATGTCAGTCGCACTGACGTTCGTCAAAATCTGACGATTTGCAACACAGCGACGAAGACTGTCGACTCTGTCAAGCCGCTTCTATAAAAGCTAATGCGCCTAAATCATTCATCCCATAGATTAGTATACTATAACTAGCTCTGTGTATATGTCAAAATTTTCGATTTTAGTTATTGGGCATTCTAGAAATATGTGGTTAAGGCTTCCCACCTGTCCACATTCGCAATATGGACATTTTAGGATACATTTTAGGTTATCTGCTATCTGTTACTGTTGTTACGAATGTCCGGCAGGGGGCGTTTCGGGTTTGACGTTACTGTGGTAATAGCAGCAAAACACGGGTCGACAAAAATCGATTTTTTGGATCGAAAATTGTTTTTAAGGCCGTTTTTTTGCTCAAAACTCTTTGCGAAGGGTATTTAGAGGGATCTTATCGTAAGACATGAGAGCGAGCGGCTTTTATAAGGTCGGCAGGAACGGATAAAAAATGCAAATTTTTGACGTTCATCAATCCGCTTGTCGGAATTTCTAGACGTCACGTGACATTTTCTCGAGGTTCGCCTTCACCCGAAGAGGTGCAAAAACGTGATTTTTTTTCAAAATTGACGCATTTAATTTACAAAATATCGCGCAGCCCACGCGGAATTGTGTCCTTTTTTCAATTCGAGCGTCAAAAGTAATATCGAAAACGCTCAATTTTGCAGCTACTCGATCGCAAATGTCGGCGAAAATGGGCGATTCCGCTGAACGCGCCCTGCACTTGAAAGTTCGTAATTAGTATAGGTAGATAGATAATAATAAATTAGTATACTTATTTAAAATCACTGGAGGGTGAGCTGATATTAGTTTGGCCAAAATCGGATCAATCCCGAAGAAGACGCATGTAACATTTGCCACTTCCTGTTGTCAGATTGTGGCCAAAAACAATCCAGTTCGTCCCCCGGCAATTCTAAATAAATACGCAAAATTTCAGCCCGATCAGTTGTACCACTTGGACGCTATCGTGTTCACACACATACATACATTTTCCAGAAACCATTGCAATCGATTCAGGGGGGCCCAAAACGCGTATTTCCGCTGAACTCCCGAATTTTTTTTAGTACCTACTTAACTGAGCACAGAAACCAGTTGTAGAGTAGTTTCAAACTAAGAAGAGCACAGTTGTATATGCAACCAATCATACCCAGTGTATGGTTTATAAATTGCCTATGTATATTTGGTTGCATATACAACTGTGCTCTTCTTGGTTTGAAACATCTATACATACCTACATTTGAACACGTATTCCCTATTTTCCTATTTGAATTCTTTCGCTCCACTACTCGCATACACCGGCATTAAATTTCATTAGTCCAGACAGCTACTAATGCCGGGAATCCAGAGGTGCCACTACAATAACCATCCATTATCGCACGTGACCTATATCCAGCACAGAATCACGCCGACCAGATGTCCGGAGCTGCTAGAGCTCGCAAAGCGGGTCTATACTGTCAAAGTATTCGTAATTTACTATAAAAACTCATACCTACGTATTAGACACTGTACTACTTGGAGCGTTTTCGTTCGAAGATGGATTACTTTGAAAATATAGGCCCCGTTATCGCTACTCACGCAGCGAGATGAAATTAGGTCAAAAGAGGAAAGGCCGAAATGGGTTCGTACGTCAGCAAGGCATCGACACCTGGATTATTGTATTTATGGCTTCGTGCCGTGGTGGTACAGGTTCGCGTTTGACAGTGTACGGTAAAATTATTGGAAAATATCGATGTGGGCGGAAAGCTAGCGTGGTGCGTGTGTTAGGCTAAGAACACACGAGGCGGCGCGGCGCCGATTCGTCCGACGCTTGCGTGTGTACAAACGCAGGCAGCGACACTTTGTTGCTGTATTCTGGTTCGACGATTCGTCGCCGCGCCGCTGCTGAGCCGTGTGTCCTCTACAAGTGCTTGCAAATGGATTTGTCTATCAAGTCGGCAGACGAATCGGCGGCCGCTTCGTCGCGCGCCGCCTCGTGTGTTCTTGGCTTACCTTCCGTGCGGGTCTCGAAATCACGTGAAATATGCGGAATGAAGCGATCTGCAGGTGACGTATCGACGCCTGTCGACGTATTTTCGCATAGGCAGGATGTCGGAAAATGCGAAAATGCCGAATGGTTATTGCAGGAATTATTACCGAATTTTCTAGTGTGATAAATGTGCAGTTCTATATCAAATCAACAAAGTTTTGCCGCTCAGAGATTGATAAAAACCGCGAAAATCTACGAAAATCTGTACCTTTTTTTAACATTACTCGGAAACTATTGGAGCTAGAGACTTATTCTATGCGAATTTGTCATCAGCACGACCATTAGAACGTTCTATATCGTTATTTCAATAGGGAGAAGCTATGCATTGAAAATTGTACAAGAAAATTTCCGACTGTACAACTTTCCCTTTCCCAGAAGACAAGGTGACGATAAGCGGACTTGCGGATTACTTGTTCTGCAAATTCCATAGAAAACTGTTAAGTACTTCCTCTCAAACCTATCACTCAACTTCAAAGACCTCTGGGTGTGAGGCCATCTGCTTGCTTTAAATCCCTGCACTTCGCCATCGGTAAGTGTACCTTCTTTAAGCCTCCTTCTGGCAGGATTCTGACACGTGCGGGAGGGCAGATCTCCAGCGGGAGTTGTCCGACTAGAATCCGAGTAGAGTCCGACTAGAATCCGAGTAGAGTCCGACGTACGTACGGTTAAACAGACCTTCCCTGTAGACGAAGCTCTGACGCGCCGTTGGCAAGAGATTTTTCGGTAGATTACCGGGACACTTCGTGAAGGCATTTGTGAGGAAAGAGAGGCTTTTCTGTCTTTTTTTTCTCGTAGAAAAAAGTAAACTGTGTCGACTAGATCGGTCGGGGACGTCTGAATACTGAGGGTGTGTGAAAACAGCTCGAGGAATTTGAATATAGCGGAAAACGTGCCTCTGGGAGAACGGCCTCTAGGGTTATAGCCGCCAGGAAAGATGGAAGGCGAGAAGTAGATCAATAGACAGAGTAGAGTTTTAGTTTTCGGCAGAACCATTTACAATTTTCACCTAGAAATTCCTATAAGAAGAAATGATGCACGTCTAAGTGAAATTAAGCACTTCATTCGTTCTGGAGCTCCTTTCGTGTCTATAAGTTGTCGTTCGCCCAGTTTTTAGGTGCGAAAACTGCTTTCTGCATAATACTGGCAGTAATCAGGGGCTCTGCAGTGTTGTCGTTGCTTTCTCGATTTGTGCGCAGTGGTTGCTGCTGCTGCTGCTGCTGCTGCTGCTTATAAAGTCGGTGTAATTAGAGATGGCAACTCATTAGTGGGCGTTTTCCGTGACGGAAAGCGCGAGAATATTAAATTTTTAAATAGGGGTTTGCTGCGACGGGACGGTCATAAAACCAATTTGACTTGACATCCCTAGCGCCCCGACCCGTACTAAAGAAAGGTCGAGATTAATTTAAAATTGACACCGCTTCCGCAGCGAGCGGAAGCAGCTTCCTTCACGTCTCTTCCTCTGCGAATATTCAGCTTTGAATTCTGACGGATTATTTATAATTACCGCGGTTTTAATTTGAGAGAGACTAGTTTTTAAGAGACTCTAATTCATTAATTGGAAACACAAGTATGTAAACCAAAAAAAAAAAAGGTTACCTTTAAACTGTAATATGCGGTCTTCTGGTATTATAAAGCAATATATCAGGTGCCTCCCTCCATCCGGGAATTTTGCAATCCGAACCCCGGCGCGGTTTTCGGGGTAGAAATTTAAGCCGGGCGAGCGGCAGCGCCACGTAACGGCGCGGCCGCTAATTATACGTTTAATTCGATTAGCGAGTGACGCCGGCGAGCGACCGACCGAACTTTTGCATGCAATAGCGAAGTGCTTTTTTGCGCTTGTCTGGCAGTGTTTTTTATTTTCATTCTTTTTGGAGAGCTCGTGGTTTATTTTCCGGTGCATTTTGCGGAGTGGGCGACCTCGACAGCAAGGTAAACGCATTAATATAACCGAGTTACAACGGTGGCGGAGGAGACGGCATAATGGCGTTTTAACTAGGAAGAAAAAGCTCCAGACGGTCGCACCAACGGTTTTGATTAAACGACCTGACGCGGTAAAACCGACGCCGTAGTTGTAATTGGATGGAAACAAGATTAAACAGTTAGAATTGCAAGTATATTTTGGTGAAGTGCTGTTTACGCTTTTTTATAGCTTGTTTTAAAGTTTGACAACTTTGAAACTAGATATTGATGCATGCAACTTGGACAAAGTTACCACTAGACCTTACTTAATGAACAAGCTATAAAATTTTGTGTAAGCATCCATAGAAGGCCCCCAAATGTGTAACAAAATGCAATTTAAACATGACGTTGCACGTTTTTGAGACAACCTGTGTGGTCAAAAATAATTTCCCGAAATGCAGAATATGCCTGCCAAACCAAAAGATACCAAACTCCTAACTTAGCCAATAACTGAGCTATAGAAGACGGAAGGCGAGCTGCAAGACCCTGTAGAGACCACTTAACCGTGACTGCGAAAGAAAGAACTTATTGAAGTAGTTATTACCTAAATTCTCCCACATCATACTATACTTCAATAAATAATTACCAAAAATTATTATTATCAGCATTACCATCACTAAAAACATACACATACATCACACAAAATCAACAAGATAATAACAATAAGACAATATTAAATATTTGTTGTCATTAAAGTATCTTAGTATGACAGATGTTATTATGCCATAGAATCTATCGTTAGGTAGGGTCCACAATAGGTGTGGCTTCACAAAATTGCGTTACAAAACAATTAATTTAAAGAAAATAGTATTTCACATCATTTAAGAAGGAAATATGTACTTGTGACTGACAATATCATCCTTGTACTACGCCCTGAACATGTATGTCACACACTATAGACTATAGACAGCGCACACAATACAACATTATTTATCAAATTTAAATCCAAAATCCGCACGTCCATATACCAGCATTCTGTTGTCGCGCCGCCGTCGCGACGTCCGACGTATTTTATTGGTAGACGTCGTTAGCAATAACGCGCATCTGGGCGCAAATCATCAATCACTCCTACCATTCCCTTATATACATATATATTCCTGACGTGCAATCATTCTCCAATTTCTTTCCGAATTGAAAATCCGTCGACACACAATATTGCGATGCTAAAATGCGTTACCACGGCGAATAAGTACCGTCTACACTCTTGTTACCTCATGTAACTCACACAACAACGTTTTGCCTTCGAAATGTTGCTTACTATAAAGCCTCGGCCACGAAAACGGGCGCACGGGCGTTTTCGCTCACAGCGTCAAGGTCGAGCGGGCGAGAGCCTGTTCCGAATGCACGCGTAGGAAAGAGAATGGAGCTCTACGGTTGTAGCGTTTCGCCAGAAGCCAGGATTCCGTGGCCGAGGCATAACACGTACAGACTTCACACTTCTCTACACTGACAGTTCGTCTGTCAGACATGTATAAACTTATTAAACCTATTTTAGGTCTTATTAAATTTAAGAAAAAGTTTGAATTTAGGATGTCGAAAAACACAAATAATCTCTGATTGTGTAATAATATTGTGCTCGCTGTGTGACAATAAGTTTTGAATTCAAAATGCACTCAAACTATCGGTGAATAATGGTTTAACTCAACTATAAACAGGTTTATTCAATAACTTCAACACTGCACAAGCATTTAGCGTTCAATAAAGTGCAGGACAATGGGACATTGCAGCGTAATCAGGCGTTCAGTGGAAGTTTACCGTTTCAGTTATTATACAGCTATTCAGCAAGACTTACACAATGATCTGGATTGTGGTACCACAGGTCTGTGAGCGGCATAAAAGAATATGTACCTATGCTTTTTGGATAGTTCTTTCCATACCTTTATTTAATAATTGTCTACAATGTCTGTATAGAGCTTTAATATTGTACTTCTACATGTGTTGTGGTAGTTTAGAATCATGGTAATAAAAGTTAGAACTAACATTTTCAAAAAAATCTCAAGAATAACATCCCCAGACATATGTCCTCTCAAATCCCCATTCCTGTAAACTATTAATAATCTCCTTAGGTCCCATAAAATGTCCATATTCCACCTCGCGCTTTCCCAGCAGAACAACCCGAAATGTAATACGATCCCTTGCGACCGGTACGTTGAAAATTAAAATTTAACGACGCAAAAATATACTCATGGCCAAGGAGAGAGAGAGCGAGAGGCCATTATGGCAGGTGCGCGTTTACAGGAACAACACCCGCGCCCTGGAGGGCCGTATCAGTAATATATACCTCTTTAATTGTGCGCGCGGGACCCTGGAAAATGTATGCCTGAAAGTTTTACGCAAAAGACACGAGAGAGACTGGACAACCTCGTGATGCTTGAAAATTTCCCAGGTCTGAATTTGAAAGTGTCTTTTGTTCAGATCAGCTTGTTTTCCGATTCAGTAGGTTGTTTGTTTGGGGAAACCGGCATAGATGAAGCGGAAGTAATTCAAAGAACAGGGTAAATTGTAACGATAGGGTAAATTGTACCGATACTTTCAATCAGGCAGTCTAATTACAAATTTTCACCGTGTATTTAAAAACTAATGCCCGACAAACAAATCACACATCCCCTGCGGACAGGGATTAAATAAAGTCGTAAACATCCTGGTGGTCGTTTTTTATTTATATGTATCGGCAAAGTTCCCCACACAACCCTTATCTCTAGACACCACCGTACATATTTCACGACCCCGATAATCGCACAGTGGGGTGCACGCGCCATAAACTACCCAGACGGCCAATCAATGACAGATAAATAGATAAAACCTCGAAGCTAACCTCTCACGCCAGCAACTGTCAAAAACTATCTAGAAAGTATCCATCTCCATCAAAAGCAGCCCTTGTTTTCTACGACAAAGATGATGGTGGGGACACAACAATGCGGACGTCATGCAAACTCGATGAAATACGATTAAGCATCCCCAATGTCACCGTTTCCCGATTATTCCGTTGGGAAGGGTGCCCTACCCTAGGTCATAATTCAAAAAACCACGCGTGTCCACGCCACTGGCTACCGCCCTCCCTGTACTGAGATTACAGCGGGAATCAGTATTGGTATGCTACTATTACCGACGTTAGGATAGGCAACCAAATAAACCGTATTACAACACGCTGTGTATTTGGTTGTCTATATAACAAAGCTTTCGGTGGAATGTAGAGAAGACAATAGGTGGATTTCCGTGTTTAGTGGCTGCTTCCAAATACTGGAGGCATTAGAATTTCCTATGAGGAAATAGTTTCCAACTAGCTTGCATAAAGAGAGCGTCGAGGGAAACGAAGTAGGGGTAGTACTTGGTACTTGGTTATCGTCTTCAAGGGGTGTTTTATAACGATACTCACGCGCTGCCACAGTTGGCACGTGCATATAATGACAGCTGCACCTGAAGGCATGTTGTTGCAAACTTTGTCTCTCGAGTGAAACTTCATATTATAATTTTAGCATCAGAAATACGGCGGCGTAGTAGTCTTAGTAGTTTGTCCGAGCAAAAAAAAGTAAATTATTAGATAGTAAGAACAAAAAATGTTTTAACTCTGTATACATCATACATAAAGAAGAACAGAACAAAAACACAATTTTCTTAAGAAATTTTAACGTTCTTACTTGGACATAGTCAGAAATCTTAGAATTCTTGTATGTTTGGTTACAGAGATTGGAACACCCTGTATATGTCTGGCATTACGACCAATGTGCGCCGTAGGAGATATTACAATCCGCAACAAAGAGCAAAGATTAGCATAAATATTAATAATCCGACTACGTGACTGGCTACAAATCACGGACATGACAAAGACACGGGTCTGAGCCACTTCCTTTTTATGAATGGCGGTCCCCGCTGGAACAAGGAAGGGTTCCCCGACTCTAATCGGATATTAGGGGTACAGCCGGGAACCGGAACTAACAAGAAGCGTGATTAGAATCATACCGAACGTGTTAGATCAACTCATTGGATAACCATAACAAACAGAGCGAGAGACAACGTTAATTCTACGGGTCAGGCGATTTGCTGGCATGCGTCAAAATTGTTGTTTTTTTTTTCACTCACGTGTTCATGATTACATAATTCTTTGATCAATTTTCTTGAGATTATAGTAGAAGTAAGGGTAAAATTACAAGTCGATGACACCTGAGTTAAAAATAGACTACGTGGCAGGTTATTCTTCCACTTTCGCGCCCACCTTATCTTGTCTCGTTCGGGCATCCACCCGGAATCGATTGGAGGTGAGCGGAAAATTGCAATTACGTCACAGCTGGAAAGAGGATGGTGAAGGAAAGGCGACGGAATTTTCTGCATGAAAGGCACTCCAGTGGCTTAAATAATTTTCGCCCGGAAATGGAGCATTAGGCAGGAGAATTTCCCCCTCTACAGATAAACAAATCGATGCCGTTGAAATTTGTAACATGCTAGAGAATGCCACACTAGAAATGTCTTCATATTTAGGGGATTTTTTTTATTAGAATGCAATTTCTCTACCTTCTCTACCCAGCAGAAAGATCATTTGGTTGGTTCAAGTAAAATATAAAATTCTCAAAGTAAGAATATGATTTTCTTGATGTTCCAAGTATTACGTTTTCTTGTTTTAAGTATGAAAAAACTACTTTTTGTTCAAGAAACTCTTTGTTCGTTGAAGCATGTATATTTTTCACCAAACAAAATATTGCTGTTGATGTAAAACGAACGTCTACTCTTATATATAAAAGAATAACTTTTTTTCGTCACAGCAAAATATATTCAACATAAACAATCTAACATCTTAAACCGGAAGAATAACTAGCAGTTGAAATAACTACATAAATTGAAATTTTTATTACAATAAAATATTATTTGGATAGCAAAAATATCCTCTTCGTGCTACACTATATACGCAAGAACATTTTTTTCTTGACATCCAAGAATAGAGTTCTCTTTGTGTAGGCTATTCCACTACAATCCTGGTTTTCCTCATTATCTTTGTAAGTCAAATATACCAATACTCAACATCGTCAAGCTTATATAGCGGTAATATGTGGCAAAAGAAGCGAGAAATTGCAGACTAACGTGTAATTGCTTTTTTTTTATTGAAGAATAACTTCTTCTTCGTCAGAGAAAAATATACTTAACAGAAACATACTAAGCACAAAATCTTCAACAAATACCGGCAATCTGGTCCCAACCTCGCAATCTTTGGATTATTAACGCTTTTGAGCGACCGGGACTTGCACTAAATGCAGTGGCGTACGGTCAGGAATTAATTATAAGTCCACGTTTCTGGGTAAGTGGAAGGAAGCGGCGCTCAGAGAGATTCATTTGTAATATTTTACCGTGGGGAGTCCCCGACCGACCGGGTTATCTGGATTACCGCCAGCTAGACGTGAATCTTTCGGGGTTAAAGGGGATCTGGGGGTGGCTGTATGGGGGACGGACGGAAACCGAGCGAGGATCGCATTAAATTCAAAGAACTTCCGAACGAGGCGAGGTGGTTTCGGGCTGTCTCATTTTCGATTCCGCGATCTCGGAATTAGGGGTTTCTCTTCGCCTCCATTCTGGAACTGTCGATTCTCGGTGCTTTTGGTGGTTGTAATAGCGAGGCGGATTAAGTCTGAGCAGAACTGGATGTCCCTTCGGGATTTATGAACGGAAGTATTTACCTGTTCTGTTATTATGCAGCTAGAGAGCGGTTTTACTTAGTATTTATACAAAGATTAATAATTAACATCCTAATAAAAGAAAATGTCCAGTCCCATGCTATGCTGTGATCAAAACAGGCATCTCTTCTATCAAAAATAAACGTAAAGTTTGGCCAAACACGTTTACTCTTGTGCATGAATGTAGTGTTACATGTAGTCCATACAAATATCAGAGTTTCTTTACAAATATCTCAAGATTAAATGACCATTATATATGATTTCGGTAATGTCCCAAATCTCATTTTTTCTTATCTTTCAAATTAACTAACCTGCTCCTAGGAAAACACGGCTTTACCAAATTGGCAGTATACATTTGTGTTGTTTACTATTTATTTATAAGCTTATTATTTATTAAGCACCCACTCAATTAGAAGCTATTTATAAGAAAACGCAGAACGAAGATAAAAACTTAACAGCGCCATAACGTACCACGCTCTACGACACTAAAAATAGTCCGAGTGACCGAAGTTACACAACTCGCAGCAAATGCTTCCAATGCCAGTGCAAGACAAAACAAAATTAAGGTCAAGAATCCGCAGCAAACACAACCTGACTCACGCACACCAAACCAACATAAAACCCAAGCACAAAACCATTACCTACCAGTATCCCATCATTCCCTATTAACGATTATAACAATCCTTCCTTCCACTTTATCATTATCACTTCGTACGCATCTCAACACCATGTAAACACATTTCACACATCTCACACACGCACGTGTGTAAAGAACGCGACGGACTGCAAGTTCTCGACAACGCGAGACATTTCTGTGACTCTGCACAGGGTCAGAGACGTGTTAAAAAGTGTGATACAATGAGCGCCAGGACGACATATGCGTTGCCCTTGACATCAAGCGGTCCGCATGCAGAGGGGTTGTCCATGGGGTGATGAGAATGTCTTTTGAGCACCGTTGACGGGGGAACTACGACGGCGAGTAAGGTGACTCATATTTTTTTCAAAACAAAAGTGGGAAGGCAAGAGTGGGGGACGGCTAATAGCTACCTCGAGGAAGGGTAGGAAGGCTCTATTAGGGGATGCTCTCGACGTTCTCTTGTTAATTATTTCGCGTATTGAGTAACGACTGCAAATTGAGTTTGCGTGTACTGCGGCCTGAGTGAATTAGGGGTTAATTTAATGTTGTGTTTGTTTGTTTGTATTCGGAATGAAAAATAGAAGGGTTGTTTTAGTGTTTTCTCTATACCCTTTTTCTGTTTCATATGTTATTGATTTGCGTATAAAAATCAATATAATTTGTAAGATGTGTGACTTTTTAGGATTTTAGAAAGAAAAAAAAACACTCGTAAATAAATTCTTGACCTTAACAACTAAAACCAAAACAAATTACAAAACGTATCTTTCCGCGTACACAGTTAAATTTAACGGCCAGCGAGCACGCAAAGGGTATCCAACCCCCATTCGTGGAAAGTGCGCCAATTCAATAAAGCAGCAAACCCATGTCCAGCGATAATATTATCTTTCCAATTTGAATAAAGTAGCGATACAGTTTAAAATTGATGGCAGCGCAGATACATTTTTATTCGAACGGTTATGCCATCTATCGAGCGTAATAGGACCTACACAAGAGGCACTTTTTAACGGCATCAACACAGGTACTTCGTGTAACACGCAAGTGCTTTTTACGAGTATTTTTCCACGAGTGGAATAAACGGGGGTTTACGAGTTGTGTGAACATCGGCGTTTAGTGCAGATTAGATTCGCTAAAGGGAACAAATTTCCAACTTTCTGATACAACAAAAAAAAAATTTGTTACAGATTATATTTGCCTTACCTACATTACTAGAAACTGAAAGTAGATTTATTTTAACAGGTCTAGATTTACAGATACAACGATACTTAAAAAAAAAACTGAGAAAACTGCAACAAAATCAGTTTAAAATATGCTTTAAAGGGCTCGTTACGCTTTGTAAGTGAACACTGTCACACCTCGTGCGACAAAATCCCATTCCTGTAGCCTAGAAGCAAATAACTCGCCTTTTTCTTTTGATAAACCTAAGTCTTTAATACTGAATAACCTAATAAGTCCTAAATCATTCAGTTCGCACTGGTTTATAAGGTGATGTGTTGCTAAAACTTCAAATGGTGAATCTTAACGACTTGCCTGATTTCACAGAGTGATTTCAGACACTCCAATCAATCAGACAATTAAATTAAATCAGGCAAGTTTCTCCAAACAGGCGAGATTTCTTCTGTGTCAAAAATCGAAGATGATGAAGTGGATGGCGCGCTTGGGAGAGGATGGTTCTCTCCATGGGGGATAGGTCGCGATGCTGATGGCAAATTTGGATATTTTATTTTATACTTGTCCTTCTTCGAATATCCGGAGACGCTTATCGTGCAAAAATAGCAAGCACCTACATGATTGGAAGGCTCTCGCCACAACATGGGAACTACAAAGGCATTTTCGTTTGCTTCCCTTTCATCCGCTTTAATAGTCCGATCTAACAGGAAATACAGCATATATTAGGTGTCGATGGCTTTTCCAGATCTCCAATTCTAAATCAAAAATAGCAGCACTAAGCTGTTTTTTACCTGTGTTTAACAAAACTTATTTGGTAAATTTTTACATCTTTGATCACTACCCATTTAATTATATATATAGTGCACAGAGTGGCTACAGACTCGGTTACCCTCAGGTTTAGATATTCCACTGTTAACACAGTACATTCATGGTACATGCAAAGTGTTTTTACGTTTGTTGCTGTTTTTTTTTGTATTCCCCGCCTGGAATAAACGGGAAATCGCTGAACATCGGCGTTTAACGCAGTTTACATTCTATTAAATGGAAATGTGTTTACCCTGTGGGAATACGGACGCAGTTTTCAATACATATAGTTAATTAGTGACATGCGAATCGAGTTTGATGGCAGTCCAGCAAATGTGTCTATCGGGAAAATCCGATGTTAAGGGATTTGCGCGTCGCATACATATATTTCCATAATGACTGCTATCACATATTATATTATCACATTATTATAGCACCTTATACATTAATTGTGCCATGCAAACTGCTTTCCACCAAATATTATTGTGCGTATTACGGGAAAAACAAAATTTCGAGATTTTTGCGAAAATACGCGTTTTGAGGTCCCCTGAATCCATTGCAATGATTTCTGGAAAGTGTATGTGTGTATGTATGTCCGTGAACACGATAGCGTCCAGAGGGAACAACAAATCCAGCTGAAATTTGGTATACATATTTAGAATTACCGGGGGATGAACTAGATTATTTTTGGTGATAATCTGACAACCGGAAGTGGGAAATGTCACATGTTTTCTTAGGTATTTATCCGATTTTGATCAAACTGACACCATCTCATCCTGCAGTGATGCGTGACAGTATATTAGAGTTATTTGTAACGAGAGGTCAGTCAGTGGTATTGTTATAACCCCGATATAGTATTATTATTATTATTATCTTAGAGACATTCGTTTTTGATGTTTCGCCTTCTATAGTCTATACCCTATACGTTTAGAGAGTTTATAAATGTGTAAACAGTGTTGGAAAGTTGGGCGGGGGGGGCACACCAGATATTTTTTTATTTTAAGTCAGAAATACCGGTAAGATTGATGTTAAACATCGGTTCAAATCGTTCTCGGGTACTAATTTCCCAAGGGTAGGTAGCTATAAGCAGGGGAGGACCGAATTAAAATTAGGGTATAGTCCGTAATATATGCAGATTAGACCACTTTTAGGGCGAGGGGTCGCCTCGTTTTAAAATATAACAGGAAAACTGGTATCTCCCAGGACAAAGAGAGATAAAATAAAATACAGATAACTAAAATCTGACGATAAGTTTTGATTTTGTTCTTTATGAAGCACAAAATCCAGTGGTAATTTGTACCCCATTTTTTTCCGGAAAGAACAGTCAGAACAGTCAGCAGGCCGGACAACAAAAGCTGTATAAAATGATTTCATTTCCATCACACTATTATGCCGTAATCTCCACTATTGAATCATCGTCAGTATGAACAGTAGGCGCCCATTCTATGGAAACTGGGGTAAACTGAACGATTCCAGCACATTGTTTCCAACACTCACCCTCATAGGGTGGTAACTGAATTAGTTTTGGTGATTATTGCCCGATCAATGCTTGATTTATTAGTAGCGCTTAGTGACTCTATATAGACGAGTAGATAAAAGACCCCTGTGTCCCAGGGATACACGTGTCCATACCTCACGACCGGGGATTTGTCTATTCATTTCTCTATTCGCCCCGAAAGTGCGACAAAAGGCGTTCTGATGTATGCCGAATCTATACGTTCCGAATTATTTTTATTTAGGTGCGTCCAGACTATATATAAAATGGTACATGCAAATAGAAGGAAACTAAATAGTAAAGTAAAAAAAAATCTTAGTTAATTGTATAAGATTTGAAAGGGGATGAAAGGAAAGCAAAAGAAAATGCGTTTGCAGTTTCCATGTTGGAGCGAGAGCCTTCCAATTATGTAGATTATTGTAGATGATTGCTATTTTTGCACGATAAGCATCTCAGATATTCGAAGAAGGATAAGCATAAAATAAAATATACAAATGTGCCATCAGCATCGCGACCTATCCCCCATGGCGAGAACCATCCTCTCCCAAGTGCGTCATCCACTTCATCATCTTCGATTTTTGACACAGAAGAAATTTCGCCTGTTTGAAGAAACTTGCCTGATTTGATTTGATTGCCTGATTGATTGGAGTGTCTGAAATCACTCTGTGAAATCAGGCAAGTCGTGAAGATTCACCATTTGAAGTTTTAGGAACACTTCACCTGATAAACCAGTGCGAACTGTGGTTAAAGACTGAATTATACAAATCATAAATCACTTCATCGCGGGTGATTTTTTCCTAGCATCAAACGTTTTTCCGCAGATGGCGCTGTGGGAAGCATGTTTCCGGAACTATTATTAGAAGAGACGCTCCCACCTCAGCTCTGCGTTGGTAAACACGAAGCGCATCATCAATTTAGTATGAACGCCACCTTACTGCATCTATTAGATAGTTTTTAGTGAAGCCGCGCGCTAAGCGTTACACGATGACGCTATCTCTTCATGATTTACGACCTCTAAACCTAAACGTGTATGCCTAGCTTAATTAATCGTTTTTCTGCAGAGCTCCTGAGTTAAATTTATTGTACAAAAAAAAATTAAATAAAATATTTTATACATAAAAATTCTCGAGTACTCAAGGAAAAATCTCATTTTGCCCATCGCCAAATCGAGAACTGGGGGGACAAATTGGGTCGTGCGTTCGCCATATTACCTCCTTTCTTTAGCGCCATCGTACAGGGTCACGTATGGGTCCATTTCGCCGTGTAATTCGGTACAGCGCCGTCGGTAATTTCCCCCCAAATGGGGGGACAACGGACCCGAAGAATCGATACAAACGTTGCGACTTAGGTTTTAGGGGGAGGTGTTCGCATACCCCCTTGGGGACACATAAAGCCCAAGGTCTTTACGTACCTTTAGTACTTTATGTTATGTCGTCGAGGTCTTAAACGAAAATTATACGACCCCTATAGTGAACTGAATACCCCCCCCCCCCCTATTCACCGCCCATTCTCCCCAATGTGAGGGGGGAGTAGTTAGTTTACTTTCAAGGCTTATTTTTTGAGCGCGTTCTTTTACGCCTTCTCGCTTTGGCAAATTTAATTTTAGGGAAAATCGTGTTTGCCTTCCTAGGAGTGTGACGTAAAAAGGGGGGAACGTAATTTTGTAAATTGTACGTGTATGAAAAGGGACCACATAACGGTTTGGAACCAAGTGTATGCGTCCTAAATCAGTGGCGAGTATCGATATTAAATGAGGTTAAATGTAGACGCAAAAACTACTAAGAGTACTTATATCATAAATCATAATACAAGAACACAAGAAATTGTATTAAAAACGTTACCTGGGGAAGTAGAATTATAGATTTTATCTTAATTTTTGTTTTTTTTTAAATCTAGTGTCTTATACTTAACTGATTTCTTTCAAAAGTACATAATTCTTTTTTTTTCAGATTGGTAAACATTTTCTGTACTTCAACTTATTTCCGTTATGTGGTCCCTTTTCATTTTTACGAATACAATTTCTGCCGTTGATGCTCGAGGTGAGGTATGGGTAGAAAACTGCGTACAGGTGGGAAAGAAGTGGGAAATTTATGGCATATATAGCGAGAAAATATTGACGCAAGGCGGTAGAAAAGGAACGGAAATGATGTCGGTGGAAAATGCAAAATATAATAGAGGCGAATGAAGGATATTTTAATATTTTGCGCTTTTTGCTTTGAATTTGAATAAATATTAAAGAAATTAAACAATATGATATTAGCAGCCAGTAGCTGAACATCGATGGACTGTAATGTATGAGGGATGTATATCTTGCAAAATACTCTTTTAAAAAAGTACATTTTATCCACTTTATGCCGACTTTTAAACAGCCAACAATCGGAAAAATAATACTAGAGCACCCACTTGAAATTCGAGTATCCTCCAGGATATCGTATCGACAAAGTGACTGACGATAATAAAATTTTATCGCAGCAAAGCAGAGCGCGGAGATACAGATTTGGCAAGGCTCCACTCAACTACTAGCCAATATATATATATAAACCGGAAGTCGCCACCAACATAACATCACGTTTATGTCCTTTTTAAAACCGGTTTTTTTATTAGTTACATTT
This sequence comes from Aphodius granarius, assembly GCA_963971325.1. Taxonomy (NCBI): domain Eukaryota; kingdom Metazoa; phylum Arthropoda; class Insecta; order Coleoptera; family Scarabaeidae; genus Aphodius; species Aphodius granarius. Next base: position 30,590,080 of record OZ020225.1, read on the forward strand.
AAACAGATTTACGAGGAATGTTTTAATATTGATTTTAATATTGTAAATAAAATACTCACTCTGTATTCGTGTGACCAGTTCCCCTCCTCAATGCCATGTCCACTCGTGCCATGCCACCTAAAACAAAATGAAAAAAAATCAATATAAGTAAATCATGCAGAAGCGCAGTGAGCCCATTTCCAGTACGAAGAAAGAAAGAGAACATTCATAAACGTTTTACTATGGTAGTTAACTGAGCTTTGGTGCGAGGGAATGGAGCTATCTGCTTGAAAGCAAAGTATACAATAAGGATGCTTAAATATTTCAGGTGGTTTTTGCCTGGTGGTGCTGGAAACTTTTCAGGAATACTCCGTCCTTTTGGGAGCATGTGGGCAATGACACAGAATGCTTTGTACATTCATGAGATACTCCTCTTACGCGTTAGAGAAAGTGACCCAATTTCCAAGGGTTGTCAAATCGTTGCACTACACCTCTTTCGTGTTTGTTTGCGAGTCTATCTCTTCACTGGACGTTTTTTTTATAGGTTTACGAGACTCAGTGATACTTACCTGTGATGACACGCAACATAGTCACGGAAATTTCGATCAAACGGCGCGCTAGTGCTAATAAAACGTGAAAGGTTTGAATTTTGTGATACGCATGTTTGACGCATGTCGGATTCATAACCATATCGACGCGAACTGTATCAAACTGTATACTGAGGTATGCCAAAGTCTTATTTACAATAGACAAAGCGCCGTACATCTACATCGATCTAGCTGGTCATAAGTCAAATTACAAAACAGAAAAATCAAGATGGAAAAATTTCGATATTATGAAGTACGTTGATATTAATATAAAAAAAGAAAGAAAAGAAAATAACCTTTGTTTGATATCACTTTAGTAAACACTTTAGTAATCAATTTCTGAATCAATTATATATAAAGGGGTAGACGTCTATCTTAATCATGCTACAGCAACTACAGCAATCGATCTCAAATCTTTACAGCGACGTAGGTACTCAAGAAGGATACTTCTGGTCGGGAGCAACAAGAACTAGGAACGTCAATCATAGAAAATAATCAGGCGATTGATAGCCACATGGTCTAGAGTCTAGACTCTAGAGCGGAAAGAAAACTTATAATTGTGTTCTCGGTCCACTTAATTTCCTGCCAGACAGCAGTTTGCGGGATAGAAATCATCAGAAGCAATTATATTTATCCACTCGGGTTGTAATCTCGGGATCGCAGTTGTATCGCGTCATTTCTTCCACGAGAAACCACCCCTCCTTGCCCGGCGACTCCGCCATTTTTTCGCTGTATCGGCTCACGAGGCTACAGGCTACAGAAGCGCAGCAGGCTCGGCCGCCTCCGGGATAAACTGAAAACTTTCCTTCCCGAATCCGCCAACGACTTTAATTAAGGGCCGTAATTAATTTAATCGCCGTAAGTCGACCGGAAATGCCACTTTTCCACCAGCCCAAGAGAGAGAAACTTTTATTCGATTGTACGCGCGAAAAAATTTATAACTTATTATCGAGTTTCGAACAGAAGGCATCATTCAAGCAGTTTCTTCATACTTAAAACAAGAAAACGTAATACTTGGTTTTATATTTTACTTGAACCAACCAAATGATCTTTCTACGGATATAGAAACAAGTGATATTCTTGACTATGTTCTCTCTATGTCCTTAAGACCAATACAGTTTTAAGTCAAGTTTCATGATTTTGTGGAAAGTGGAAATGCGTCTACATCATCCAATAAACGTGAGCAAATAGCGTTCGTTTAAGTTTAAATTAAGTTGTCGTACATCGTTGTTGAGGTAAGGAAGACAGCGTTTTCTATGAATTTACATCGTCGAAAGATGGCGCTCTTAAAGCAAATTGCTGTTTTAGCTAATTTGCCGAGAACCCTTCAAGACTGAAACGTCTGGAGTCTTCGAGGAAAATACGAAGGGACCTTAGGATACCATCAGAACGAATTATTTTCGCTTAACGTTTACAGCGTAATTCAGGTGTCAACCGTCGTTATATACGAACTGGCGGTGGCAACGACCTCAAATTCACTCGTCGAAAAAGTAAGTTTTTTAGTGGAATTTGATAATTCTTTCAACAAATTATATTTTTGTGGCCTAACGGCCCTATTACCTACTAGATTCACGTATTATCATCATTAACATTGTGTTTTATCTGATAGGAAACATTAGTTAGGGTGAAAATGCCCCGTTTTTCAAAGACTCAGGGGTCTATTGCTGATAGTAACGGACACATCTATTTATCTAACTCTCCCCCACAAATAATTACCAGTTTGTGGTGTCAGAGGCTCCGAACTGGAATTGGGGGAGATAAAAACGGACAGTGAAAGTTTTCAGGAACGTGTACAGCAGGACTAAAAACAGCCCAACTAGTGAGTAATTGGCCCCAGTCCGAGTGGATGTTCTTTTGGAGGCGGTTATCGGTTATCGACTTCCGACAAAAAACGCGGACAAACTTCTGCAACCAGGAAGAATTTATTTCTCGAGTTTTTCCGGAGATACTGTAACGAGCCGTTTGTTTACCGGTGACCAGTGATGTACGAAATTGGAAATAGATAAATTACTCTCAGTGAACCAAAGATTAGTACATACTACATCTGACGAGTCCAAAAGCATTACGAAGAAAAATAATGATGCAGTGTTGTTTTAAATCATTTGGTTGGTTCAAGTAAAATACAAAATTCTCAGAGTTAAGAATATGATTTTCTTGATGTTCCAAGTATTACGTTTTCTTGTTTTAAGTATGAAGGAACTGCTTGAAAGGAATTACGTCAGTTTTAAGCGATACGTACGTATACTTTTGGGGTCAAGAAACTGTTTGTTCGTTGAAGCATGTACATTTTTCATCCAATTGATGTAAAACGAACGTCTTACTCTTTTTATATGTAGAAGAATAACATTTTCTTTGTCAGAGCAAAATATACTCAACATAAACATACTAAACTCTTAAACCGGAAGAATAACTAGCCATTGAAATAAATATTACTTGGATAGCAAAAATATCCTCTTCGTGATACATTATATAAGCAAGAACAATTTTTCTTGATATCCAACAATAGAGTTCTCTCTGTGTAAAGACCAAGTCGCTCCTAAATGGCATAATCAAATATCTACTATACTTGCAAGATACTAAACCATTTGAATTCATTTGAAATGTAAATTCATGTCCAGACGACTAGCTAATTACGGCGTCGGAAAGGCGAGTCGATACCAGCGCCACCTAGGGACTTTCTACTGGGTTAACAGATGGCGCAGGATATCCCTCGTGTATCCCCACCCCATCACCGATCTTGAAGGAAACAGATTAGCGTAGTGTGGCGTGATCGTCCCTCTGATTTATAAGGGTGGTTGATATCGTCTGTAGCTATCGCTGATTCGCAGCTCGTTAAGGAATGAAAGGATCTCTGCGGTTGATTCTAGCAGAAATGCGTAAAATTGCTAAGTATTACCTACGGGCCAAGTGCTAACAAGAGATGCAAAATTGAATTTGGCAGGGATCAAAGGGAGCTGAATTGCCTGAATTCTGTATTATGAAGAAAGATAACTCAGAGCTAAGAAAGAATTAGAGAATGTATATCACCAAGTCATAAAGTCGCGTTAACATAACAGATAAATGGATGGAATAAAATAATTTTATGATAATGTTGGAACTGAACTCCGGAGGTATTAAATTAATTAAATTGCTGCCTTGAAATCTAAGGCATTATAATTTCCGGACGCTTTTGATATCCAAATGGAATTATTCTATTTAACAGACGTTATACAGCCGGCGTTGTAAATTTTATTAAATATATAATTCGAAGTAGAGAGTTAATTTCGTGTAACATTAAATTTGTATGTGTGCGTTGATACCTTAATCGCGTTTACTGGGAAACAATTAACTCGATTGGTAAGTACCTAACAGGCTTTTCAGATAATAATTAGAACTAAGCGTTTCAAGGGCCATATTACGTGAAATAGCGGCGAGAGGAAAATTCTGGTTCTATATGACTATTTATTCGGACAAAAAAAAAGAGGTTTTCGCCAATTTATCGTGTTGGATGTATGCATGTATGGATGTATGGATGTATGGATGTACGACAATGATCCCAAACTCACATCTCGAATAGTGAAGGAGTGGCTTCTGTATAGGACCACTGAATCACCCTACTCAATCACCAGATCTCAACCCCTTAGAACATTTGTGGGAAGAATTGGAGAGAAGAATTCGCACACATAAAATAAGTAACAAAGATGAATTGAAAGAAAATAATTGATATAAAAACTCAATTTTGCTCGCAGAATTTACGTTTATATGAAACCTTACAATGATTTGGTTATCTAAGAACAGATTTATGTAACTTCAGACTAAATTTTCAGTTCAAAATGAGCAGAAATATAACACGGTGCGTCGGTGGTCTGTATATTAATAGTCGTGATTGTGGAGCTGTACGCACGGCCTTCCCATTCCAATACAACTTTTAATTGAAATGTCCGCCGGTTTACGAGACCGGAAACGGTGGACGAATCCATTCCGAAAAGTGATTACAACTTAATTGGGCCATTTTAGTACTGTATGCTCAGCAAACAAACTGTTTAAATGTCTGGTTAAACACTATAAAAACAAAATAAACAAATGGTAAATAACAAGAATCTACTTGAATACGATTAATTTTTTATACAAACGAAAAAAAAAAAAATAAGAAAACCAATCATTATGATTGCATCTCTCGGTAATTAATTCTCGACGATGCGACCGAAGCGCACTCTGGTGGATCAAAGGTGACCGACCCTCGCCATTTACATTAACCGCCAAGTGGTTCGCAGGACGAAACGGTTTTCTTTGAACTATCAGTCCCGGGATTCAATTTCAGCAAAGTCGCCCCGGAATTATTCAGGGATGGAGAACTCGAGAGTGAACTTCTTCTGCCAGATGCCCAGATAAACTCCTCCGCCAAGCTCGGATAGGAATTTAAGAGCCCCGCCTGCTGCTTTACCGACTGAGCACGATAGTAGATATATATCCAGTTCTCAAACGGACCGAATTTTATTTATTGTACTCGCTATCTCACTAAGTTATTTGAACGGGGCAATATAGTTAATTGGTAGATTTATTGGGCCATTTTGTACAGTCTAGAGTCTGGACTAATCCCGGAACTTGTTTTGACTTAAAAAGTTTTACGAATTTGCAATTGGTTTGCTTTATTGCGCCACGATATTGAAGCTTTATAACTGGGTTGTAATATTAAGCTCGGGATGAGGGATTGTGTCGTACAGAATGCTATAAACAGAAAATAATGGGGTTGTTAAATTAGTTCCATCGTTAAAGTAGATGGCATGAAATGTCATGAAACTGCACTGGTTATAGTAAAGTTATAAGTTTATAAAATTGGCCGCAATATAGTACACATTATTTGGAAGAGAAATACATAGACTTCAGTGAAAAGATTATGTGTTTGAATCAAAAACGTGCGGTTTGATTAAAGGGGAGATGACGGTGACAGTCTCTAGCAGTACTGTAAATGCAAAATTGTGAAGCATCATGTGTCATGTGCAATAATAACGCATATTTCTTGTACAAGACATCAAAATAAATGGTGAAATAGTGAAGTAAAACACTAAAATGTTGCTTTTCAACACTAAATGTTGCATTTCTAACAAAAAAAAAAGAATTACACACAGCAGAAGTACCTAAATAAATATTAAAATTATTACAACGTATCACGAGTCACTCATTCAGAGAGTCCTGTCACTCCTGTCTCGAGAAATGCATAAAAAATTCATTATCATTCCAGCGCAAAGTGCAACACAAACTACTCCAAACTTTATGCTATATAAAATGAACTTTTTGGCTACTCAACGAACTTTACTACATAAATTTATAACCAGCACTTTTCTTAATCACGGAAAAATTCAGGTAAAACTTAAGAAAGATATCAAAACTCACCAGCGAATGGACTGGGACATTTACCTGAAAGAAAAAGAAAGAGAACACGTTAGAACCGAAAACTACAACAAGGATGTAAATGTGTGGGAAAAAAAACTTGATTCAAGTTCAAATCTCATAAGTTATACTCTTAGTAAGTTACACAAAGACTTTAATCAGTCTTTGATAAGCTTTACGTACAGCGGGATACGGAAAAACTGAAGCGAGCAAAGTTCGCGTTTCACGCTAGCAAAACCGCAAACGCGGTACACTAGAGTCTAGTGACTAGACGTTCTATAAATTAATAACAACAAGAGTAATTAATCTCCAAGTTGAAACTTTGGCGAGCCACACAGCGAACACCAAAACCCAGTAGTCAGACCGCGTCAACACCAGTAAAAAACGAACTCAAACACGTCACAGTGTTTTTTATGATTCAAAAATAATAATTAAAGACAAATGGTGTAAAACGGATTATGTGAATATTATGCCTGATTGCCGTGGTTGATTTTGGTAGGTGTCTGGTTCTCACCCTCCACCACCCTCTGCCACCTTGGATAATACACAATTTCGCCTCACTTAGTAGCGCATCAACCTGTTAAATGTACCGTGGCGACCCGGCATCACCGCGGGCGCCAATTACCATCGCACCTAAACTGCTACCGCGATCCGATGATTCAGTTGGTACCTCGTCTGCCCCGGAAATTGATTTCTGGAGAGATGATGATGATGGCTGCTGCATCATCAGGGTATTACTGCACTCTTTTTATTTGTAGAAGAATAACATGTTCTTCGTCAGAGCAAAATATACTCAACATGAAATAACTATAACGTATACTGAAAATCTTTGTAGTTGTTTTTGTGTGCGGTTTATTCCGCTGCACCTAGGCCAATTCTTGGCCCTTTGTGCTTACCCATTTTTACATACTGTTTGATAACGACAACCAGAGGTGTTCAACGGGTTGCCGGCACCCACGGTTTTACGCCTCTTGCGAAAGGCGGTGGGACGAGGATCTTCAGCTGATGCCTGGATTTGAACCTAAGACTTCCTAGCAGGAGAGCAGCACTCTACCGCTAGAGCCACTCGCCCCACTGAAAATCTTATTACAATAAAATATTATTTGGATAGCAAAAATCTATATAATATACGCAAAAACAATTTCTCTTGATATCCAAAAATAGTGTTCTGTCTGTGTAGGCTATTCCATTACAATCCTGGTTATCCTTATAATCGTTGTAAGTCACCCAGGTTCACAAAATCCTATTTTTGACTCCAACGAATATGATATCTTTCCTCTCTCAGCACTTCTGGTCTGAGTCTCAGCGCAATTTCGGTTCATTTGTACCAATATCACGTGGAGCTATGAATATCTACGAGGAGGGTAGTTTCTCTTTAAGCGATAAATCAGCGGCCTTCACGGCCAGAAGGGTCAATAAAAGAGGTGTACCGTGTAGCTCTCGCATTTTCCGCGACGTGCTTTTTTACCAGTGGCAACGGAAAGCGAATTAACAGCGATAAATTATAGGAGGACGCGGCAGCACCGTTCGTTTAGGATATTTTCAACAAGGTCGTTGCGTTTCCCCGGCTTTGAGGGTGGCTACCCGGCCACCCATCACCCCTATAACATTTTCACCGGCAGACGCCGGTAGGGTGAGCCGACGTCGCGAGCCCCCAGTGCTGTTTGTCTGCCTCCTCCCCGTCCAGTGGTTGATATGCTGGACCCCAACCCCGGAACGTCTGGGGAAGTTTACTGCCAGTTTGTTGGTTATTATAATTTCCATTGTGTCTGATATTTTGAATTATAAGTCGAGCAAGAATATACAGTGTTGTTATATGTATTTATTTTCATAATTCCAATCAAACCGTTGATAATTTATGAGTCTATTACACCTCAATTTGCAATTAAGTGCAATAATTAGTTATAATGTCGAGATGCAATTTGTAGAAACTGGACGGCATCGTAACTCATAGAACTGTCCACGGCGAAATATATATATATATATATATATATATATATATATATATATATATATATATATATATATATATATATATATATATATATATATATATATATATATATATATATATATAGATCAACATCTACGCTGGAATTGTCGCGTGAATGTAAATTCCCGCTCTCTGCGGAATATCTAATTAGTGCAACTAAGATGTATCACGGATGCTGAGCACCCGCTGGATTAAGATGAATTGCAAACAACCGTTGCCAATAACGCAAATATTAGTTATGTATACCCACAAACACAAACTTTAATAACTAACTACGATGCGACGTGATATGCATAACCACGTAATGTATGCCAAACTAATGATTTTGGTGTGACTGAATTGAAAATTGAGCAAAAGTGTTGCAAAGGAGGTCAGTTCAAACTACAAGGTCAACTATTTCTGGTGTATTTTATATGTCACCAGGTAGGTACATACAACAGTGAGCAATGTATTATCTTTTGTCAGGTGAAGACGTCGCAACCATAAAGTATTTCATGTTTGATACCAATCCGTGGGGTTTTATTGACTACCTGCTTTGAACCTAGATAAATTTTAAAAAGCACTGTACTCGAGTGTAGTACATAACACTAGCTCTGTGTCAAAAGTCAAAATTTTCGATTTTAGTTATTGGGCATTCTAGAAATATGTGGTTAAGGCTTCCCACCTGTCCACATTCGCAATATCGACATTTTAGGATACATTTTAGGTTATCTGCTATCTGTTACTGTTGTTACGAATGTCCGGCAGGGGGCGTATCGGGTTTGACGTTACTGTGGTAATAGCAGCAAAACACGGGTCGACCAAAATCGATTTTTTGGATCGAAAATTGTTTTTAAGGCCGTTTTTTTTTGCTCAAAACTCTTTGCGAAGGGTATTTAGAGGGATCTTATCGTAAGACATGAGAGCGAGCGGCTTTTATAAGGTCGGCAGGAACGGATAAAAAATGTAAATTTTTGACGTTCATCGATCCGCTTGTCGGAATTTTTAGACGTCACGTGACATTTTCTCGAGGTTCGCCTTCGCCCGAAGAGGTGCAAAAACGTGATTTTTTTTCAAAATTGACGCATTTAATTTACAAAATATCGCGCAGTCCACGCGGAATTGTGTCCTTTTTTCAATTCGAGCGTCAAAAGTAATATCGAAAAGCTCAATTTTGCAGCTACTCGATCGCAAATGTCGGCGAAAATGGGCGATTCCGCTGAACGCGCCCTACACTTGAAAGTTCGTAATTAGTATAGGTAGATAAGCAAGGCCACGATGACAATAAAATTAGAAATTCTATATTTTAGAAGTATTTAGTTGAAAAGTCAATGGTTCTACTACACTTGGTTATTTACAAAATTATTTTAATTATTAATTAAATCATTATTTCAATTATTATTAATTAAATTATATATTTTCATAAAAAAATCTCTTTCAGGTCTTCAATTGCTTCCCAGTATATTTCTAAATAACAAATTGTTCAAAAGTTACTGCTTTCATCCGTAATTTTTTATTTTCCATTTTCTATTTAATGTTTTATTTATACTAACTTCATATCCTTAAGTAATTCAGTTAATTATTCAATTAATATCGGTCATGTAACACAAAATATTAGAAATGCGTAAAAATCTCCGAACAACTTCACCAACAGGCAGTGTATATAGAAAAATAGCGAAAACTGAAAGCGTCCGAAACTTTTGTTATTAGATTTCTCGATGAAAAGTTTGTATCGCGTGCCGGTGTGTTATGGCAGAGCTTCCAGAAGCGAGCGGACGAAGCGGAGACGAGATGAAAGGAGCCAGGGTGCGGATTTATCGGCGAATAACCATCCGCCCATTAATATGGCATGAATTATTAATGGGCCGCATTACGGCGAAATAAAGTTAAGCGATAAACAACAAGATTCAGCGGAGGAGTTGCGAACGCGATGGCACTGCTGCATCGCCATCACTAAGGACGAAATTTATCCCATAGATATTTTCCTTTATGGATTTTCTCACTACAGGCGAGAAGTTTACTTTGACCAAGTTTATTACTAAGTTTGTGGAGGACACTAGATAATTAATTACGCCTGATCCTATCAAGGATCATTATTTGTCGTGTTAGTTAATAAATATTGTGTTTTAGAGATATAAAATGATAAAAGTGAGGGTAGACATCCACCTCTTCATTAATAAGAGTTCATTTACAATCCAATAAACAATTTCCGCAAAAAACTCACAACTGCGGTAAAGTGAACATCAAAAGCATCCAATTTCGTTCGTTCCGAGCTGTTAATTGCCCGATATTACACCTGGTGGCGATTCACCGAACCGTGAAGGTCTCCAAGTGAAACAGCACACTCCGAACAAATCGAAAAAAAAAAGCTAAAAAAAATCCACCCTCCGGACCACAATTAAGGAATTTGGCCTTCGGAGGTCCTGCAGCCAGGATAAGCGATCGATAGGACGACCCACATCCAGTGTACGCATCGGGAAGGTTGTCCCCGAAGGTCCTTTTGGCACGCTCGACGAATAAATACCCCATAGCTTCGTGTAGCGCGGGTGAGTGGAGAACAGGAAGGAAGGGCCTGACCACACGGCTCTAAGAAGGGAACTGCTCGACGTTTCCTGTATTTACTGGCGAATTATGCCGGTGTGATGTGAAATCCTGAAGATGGGCTGTCGTGTGGGATATAAGGGTTTGAGAGAGACAGTCGCACGGTTGGGTAGGTATTTGTTAAGAGGCGCTTCATCGAAAATGGTCAGAAAGATAGTATGGTCGCACTAGGCTGTTTTACTGGCGTGCTATTTGCTACTGGCTGCTAACAGTGTGACCACTCACTGTTTTACGCTTGTTAAACTTTCACAGTAACCAGAAATGTCTTTAAATACGTTCAACCAAATGTGTGAAAAGAAAAAAGTTTTTATTTTCCAGGTGTAGGTAGGTAAGTAACTAAATTTAAAGTATTCTTAGGGCTCTCGTCCCAAAGGTGTGCTGAGAAAGTTGTACCTTTCTTTCGCATTAATTATTAAGCCGGACGTGTTACTGTATCATGTGGAAAGTTTACCCATAAATAAGTTAAATCTTAAGAGATACCAACATGAAATTTTCCTCGCTCGTGTTCCCGCCCAATTGGGACTCGTTCCGCCTCCATATTTTTCCGTGAAATATAAACTTCCATTCGCAATTTCCCAACACACGAAACACGCATTAAAATTAATTACAACGGAACTATAAAACTTAGTAGATCGCCGATGAAAAACCGACGCAATAGAACTATAAAAACAGTAGATCGCCGCAACCGACGAGATTAAAATACAATTCTCGAATTGAACGACATCAATTTACGTCTGAATCAGATCCACTGTAATTTCCCCTTGGAGAACTGTCACAAACATTGGCAATCTCCTTGCTCTCTCCCCAATCTTTTTAGGAGACGTTTTAACTCTGCCCAAATCACTTGCAACGTCTAAATGGGCTTCAAAACTCTCCCCTCTTAGCCCGTCTTAGATATTTTATCCCGAGTAATTTGCCCCCGGTCCGAATCTCAGGCCCGCATTGACGTATTTTTATCAGGTTCTCCTGGATAAAGACTCCCCTAACCTAAAAATAGTTTAATAACGTTGAAAGCGGGATGTGCGCCCTGCAAGGGTGGCGACGGAAATACCCCTAAAACACGACAAAAACAATGGGGTCGTTGACCAATAGACATTCCTCCCCTGCTCGCAAGTTGCTGATTAAAACTATTACACTGATTTATCGTGCATGTAGCGTTTAAGGGGGAACAGAATGAGACTTTTAATAGGGATTTTTGTTCGGTGAAAAATTTACCGTGAAAATTTAACGATCTTGACAGGTAATTTAGTTGTGAATGTGTCTGGTCTAAACAAAAAATCATAAAATTTTGTAACTTTGTAAAAAGATCCAGCCAAGAATTCGTCATCGACAATAACTTTCGTTGTTTTAGCTGCAATATTTGGTATGGCTTATGCTATGGTCACACTAGGCTGTTTTACTAGCGTGCTATTTGCTACTAGCTGCTAACAGTGTGACCACTCACCGTTTTACCAGTTGGCGAGTGAGTTTAGCAGCAGCCAGCCCTTGTTTAACTTTTACAATATGTTAATTAACTCAGGAAATTATGTATTTTTGAAATGTGTTTTATAAAGATTATGCGAGATAAATTCTCCCAATATATAGCTTTAAGCGATACATTTGTTAACATACTGATCATAATTAATAGTCGCCGGTCGAAAAGTTATGTTGCAACGTTGATTGGAATGCTTGGGGTGGTCACACTTACGCTGTTTTAATATTTGCTGCTTGCTGTAGATTATTAGTTAACCAGCATGGTGTGGTCACTCAGGAGCTGCTATTTTTGCAGCCGGCGAATGGTTTTGGCTGTTGCCTGTAAAGTTGAACATGTTGAACTTTTATTAGCCGCTATTAAGACCTTGCACTGCTGGCTCAGGACACCATAATCGGACCAACAGCGTAATGTAACCACAAAATAGCCACACAAAATAGCGGCTAATAAAACAGCCTAGTATGACCGTGGCATTAGTACCATATACTCTAAAGTAAAGAATCAACTTCTGGTGGAAAATCGCCACAGAATTAATACATTTTGATATTATTTCAAAGCGTTATACAACCAAATATCGGATTATATTCAAAGTGCGTAGATCCCGAGATCAGGTGAACAAACGTTTAAGCTTTGATTTATTCAAGGGCTTTGTTTGCCGGAAGATTTGCATTAAACGTTCAAAGCCCTTAGAAGGGAGCGTCTTTGTTACCACGCTCCTATCCAATCCCTCCATAATAACACCACCAGAAAAGCTCTATTAAAAAAAAAACCTATTACAAAGGATCCATATCTCTCTTTCATTTCAATATTAAACTCCAGAAAAATATTATTACCTACTAAGAAAGTTATCAAGAAAGTTACCAGGAAAGCTAGCTCATTATTTACAAGCGACTGAACAGTTTTCATGTACCCATGTAACTATCTTCCCCTGCTGAAATAACAGAGACAAAATATTCGTTAGGGGGAATTATAATCTCAGATTAGGCATTTGCATAGTACATGCTAAGATAGGGGTTTAAATTGTATTATTAATACGGCAGGCGTGCCTATTTTTGTTCAACCAGGTAAAGTAAATCTCAATTGGGGTGAAAATAGGTTTTGAATTTTCAATTTTGAGTGTTCAGAACGTCTCAATACTAAAAAAGACGGTAGAATTATCAAGACAGACATTTAATCTGCCGTTTTATAAAACTGAACTTTGGTGTAGATTAAGTGCCAAATTAAGGGTTGATATATTCGAGAATTCTGATTATTTATTCAAATTAAAAAAGATTAGCGATAAGTAAAGAACAAACGGGTTGGCATTTCTGCGAAATCGGTATAATTGGTCGGGTAAATCCACAAGAGCGGCGGAAACTTTAAATTGCGGATGAAACTTAATGAAACTTTACAATCCCCGATTTGTTGGATTGCCAGCGCGGGCCCCATCGTTAGTTGCTCTACTACGACTACTACTGCAACAGTTCGCTTCTTCCTACGTCCGTCGGTCGTTATTCCTGTGAGGAATAACGCCATTTCATAAAGTATATCCGTCTGGAAGAAATAGTTTACTCGTAACGACAGGTGTCATGAAACGTAGTGATCTTCTATCATATTCGAACGTGGAATGAAGGTTTCGTTGTTTTTAGCACTATAGCTACTTGCTACTTGCTACTAACAGCATAGTGTGACTACTCAGCAACGCTGTTTCACCAGTTGGCGAGTGAGTTTAGTAGCAGCCAGCCCACCAGCGCTTGTTTAACTTTTACAGTAACCAGCATGAATGTTAGAAAAGGAAATTATTTATTTTTTGAAATGTCTTTCATAAATGAGATATAACAAGATAATTGTTGAATTATAGTTAAATAGAGCACACGTAATACTGAAATTGCAAGTTTTCACGTTACCAAATCGGATGACAATATAGAGTTCCTCAATTTGCAGCTATCAACAGCATTGTTAGAGACGCGAGGAAATTTAGTGCATCCTGAACGTTATAGTTCGTTTGAGTCTGCGGTGTCTATGTGTGTATTTCTCTTTAGATGCTACATATTATACTCGTGAACCTTGGTCTGATGCCTGTCGGAGTTAATTGTTACAGCAACTCCATAAGGCAAGCGTTTCCAGTCGGGCTGATTCGATTTTAGATTTTCACCCTCCAGGGCACAGAAGTAAACTTGTTGTTGTGGTTTCGGTTAACGACATCAATTAGTTGAACGTACTACGTTGTTGATCAATTTCAGGGATAATTTGATTGCTGATGTAACCGAATTTTCGTTCATCACAGACAACTGGAATAATTGCTAAAAATAAAATCCAGTTTCTAGACTCATTATTCAGCAAATAATGAGTATACATATCACAAACTTCAGTCCATCTAGTCGTAGTGGTATAAATACAGGACGTGACCGAAAAAAAAAGGTCAGGTCAATAGAATAAAAAAGTCGTTGCACATAGAAAATGGTCGAAGTGAAAAGCTCTTAGGGTATCCATTGTGGCCGGTTCTAATGCATTCAAATGAGGCAAGAGAGGGGTGCTCTTTTGGACCCCCTGCTTGGAAGTTTTGGCCGCCATTTGCATGAGAATGTGCAAGATTTCAACGGTTATGTTACTTCTTTGTGGTGGCGCCAATGTGTAATTGAAGGCAGTCTTCCATTCCGAAAAATATACTTGAAAATCTCTCTGAGAGATACAGAGAAAGTTGTGCAATTACTTTACAGAGGGCGCTAACAGTTTCTCGCGTCTTTTGCCACATATTACCGCTATATAAGTTTGACGATATTGAGTGTTCGTATATTGTTTGTTCACATCTGTGCATAAGTGTTTTATTTCATAGGTGATTTACAAGGATTGTAAGGAAAACCAGGATTGTAGTCGAATAGCATACACAAAGAGAACTCCATTCTTGGATATCAAGAAAAAAATGTTCTTGCGTATATAGTGTAGCATGAAGAAGATATTTTTGCTATCCAAATAATATTTTATTGTAATAAAAATGTCAATATATGTAGTTATTTCAACGGCTAGTCATTCTTCCGGTTTAAGAGTTTAGTATGTTTATGTTGAGTATATTTTGCTCTGACGAAGAAAATGTTAATCTTCTACATATAAAAAGAGTAAGACGTTCGTTTTACATCAATTGGGTGAAAAATATACATGTTTCAACGAACAAACAGTTTCTTGGCCCAAAAGTATACGTACGTATCGCTTAAAACAGACGTAATTCCTTTCAATCAGTTCCTTCATACTTAAAACAAGAAAACGTAAAACTTGGAACATCAAGAAAATCATATTCTTACTCTGAGAATTTTATATTTTACTTGAACCAATCAAATGATCTTTCTGCGGATAAAGAAACAACTTATGTGTATGCTTTTAGCCATATAACATCCTCGATAATTACGTTTTAGAATTAGATATCCCTTCAAACTAATTCAAGTGATAATCTGCTATACACATACGTAGAGTATTTATCGGTCAGTTTCCAAACAGTCATAATTTAGATCCGACAAAGCAACAGTAGGAAACGCTATTGTAACCGTGGATTTCCCAATTAAAACTTTGAGACAATGGCTAAACGGTGCGCTCTCGGTAGCTCTGGTGCAAGCCTGTGGTCAGTTTACAGCTAACTATAGAAGTTTAATGGTGTGCATTTTCGTTGGTGTGAGTACATGTACGCCGTACTAGGTAAATATTCGAGCAAAAACCAAGATATATACCATCGGCAATTTGTAATTCGAACGTGGTAACCGACAAACTAATTACCGGTATAACGTAACTAAATTAACTTTGTTTTGCCAACAAATACATACACGAGTTTCGGAAGCAATTATACTAATACTAGACAATAATGAAAATGCTCTTATGGACTATCAAGAATATTCGATTTCGCTCAACCCTGTAAAAACTTAGCTCTTGTTAAATTAATTCAATATCCAGCCCACCATAAAACAGTGCGATTATAATAAACGAAAATTATAAGTTCGTGGAGCGCAGAGACGTAACAGACCGTAAAATTTTAGTGAAACTTTTCATTTTACGGTTTAACTGCTCTCATCACGATGTGGCAAAGCTACCTTAGCCGAGCGCCCTTCAGCGTGAAAGTCTTTTATTACTTCACGCTTAAGTTAGTGCTAAAACTACTGCTACTACTAGTGTTAATGCCAAAGAACTTCGCGCTGCTGTCCAAATATTTACAATTCTCTTTCCAGCGAAACTGCATTAAGGAGTTCCTGCAGAGATTAATTAAGGAACCCTTTGGATTTGTTTAATAAATAATCCGTTGGAGGGAGTTCTCTCTATCTGTATCTCTATCTATCTCTCGCTTTCTCTCGGTGGTACTTAAAAATGCACCGGACTGAGGTAAATCTGTTGTGTGCTTGTTAAAAATTATGGAATAAGTCGTGCATCAGCATTAATTATGTCTTGCACGGTAGACATGTTAAGGGAGTTTTTTTTTTAATAATTATTGAGTTCAGAACGAAGATAAACTTTCAACAAAGGCGAGTGAATTAATTTTGGTCAATTTGTTTATAAATATGTTGGTGATTTAGTTATCTTCTAATAGGTTTCTCTAGTTACTTCTAAATCCTTTGTGTTATCAGTTATCAAGTATAGGAACAAAAAATTCAATGGGAAATTATGCATTCAAACACAAAATCGGTGATACAATCGAGAAAATTAATTATAGGAAGCCCTTTCCGTTCAAAAGGATATCAGCGTCAACAGTTTGCGGTCCCGCACAAGGATTAATGTACAACCCTAGTCCTGGTTTGTTTCAAATGTCAAATTTAGGGCAAAAGGCGAGCGATTCGAACCCAGTCGGTGGGTAAAACCGCGGTTTACTCCACCACCGAAGCCTGTATTTTATCCTAAATTTATCTTTATTACTTAACACAACGTTCCATAAGGTGTAACGCCCTTTATCACCGCCAAGAAATAATTTATTCGTAATATAGATTTAAAATATTGATTCTCGTTTTTAAAGTCAAAGATTTTGTCAAGACCTGTCATTATACCTCACAAAGGAACGATCGGGAACAAAAAACGGGAGCGATCGGGGAAATTTATGTAAGGGCTGTTGGACATGACAGCAGCGAA
Organism: Aphodius granarius; assembly: GCA_963971325.1. Classification (NCBI taxonomy): domain Eukaryota; kingdom Metazoa; phylum Arthropoda; class Insecta; order Coleoptera; family Scarabaeidae; genus Aphodius; species Aphodius granarius. The sequence goes on from OZ020225.1 coordinate 30,607,139, forward strand.
AGAATCGATTCGTCTAACCCTCTACTGGTATCTCTTTAACATTAATGGAACCCTGAATAATATATACAGCGAAATGGAACAGAAGTTATTGCACGTTTTATTTGTGCAGGCCCCGACATCGTATAAAATTCGCTTTTGTGGGCAGTTCTCTATTAAATACGACGTCCTTAAATTGCCTATGACTGACGTATGAGGGCTAAATAATTTAGTATGATTGATTTATGTCACACGTGCAGACTCAGTGGCCCCTTTGGTTGTTACTGTATACAAGGTATCGTGCAAAGATTATACCTAAAATAAATACATTGTAAACGATGTAACCAACCCCCTCCCTATAGAATATTAAAATCTTGCGACCGAGGGTAGTAAGTAAGAAAGCTTTCCTCCCCTTCTAACATACCCCCAATCCAACAAAGCCCTCAACTCATTCGAGCGAAATCCGCAATTCCAAAGACGATAAATTAGTCCACAGCAAACAATAAATATGTAATACCCCCTCCGCGCCCCCCGGGAAGCCCGCGTACTGATGGGAAGGTATTTCTCCGAGGGAAATTGAATTCCCGATCGACTTCCGTATAGTTTAAGGCTCTACCCGGTCCTGTCCGTCGAAATGTCTGTACGAAAACATTCTCTCGTCTTTTGTTTGCCCCGGAGGAATGAAGGGAAACCTAATCGGCTCAGAGAGGACGCGGAAGTAAATATGTAACCTCTTGTTTACGGTCTTCATATTTCCCGTGGTGGAGTGTGTTTGTTTGTCAAAGATAGTAAAGTTTGGTTACAGAAATGTGAAGAATTGTAATTAAGACTATGCTGTTTTTACACCACACCAACACGAATATCTTTGAGTGAAGATTGGTTGGTTCAAGTAAAATATAAAATTCTCAATCAACATTTTCTGTTCAATCAAAATAATGGGAAAACGGGAAACAAAGACTTTTTATCATAGGTACTTTGTTAAATAGGTCACGTACCTACGGCAATGCAAATTTATCCTTTGTTTGGTCCCAAAATTAAAGCAAAAACTTCGATAAATGGCGTATACACTCGCACCGACTAGTTGAAATTGGTTTTGTTTACCAAGCCGAATTAAAAGTTTTTTTTTACAGCCCCGAGTGATGTTTTATTGTCCGTTAAAATAGGGGAGGTTCAATAGAGAGATCAAAACTTTTTCCCTTGATTAAAAAATTTTACTGCCTCTCGATCTACAGTGCCTACGACTCACCAGATTACCATTTTATTTCATCCCAGTTCTCGGGTCCTTGAGCGAAAATTGTATTGTACATTTAACATAACACAAATATAATGCACACAAATGAATTGACTAAACAGTGGATAACGGATTCTGTGTTCTTGCTCAAAATAAATAAATTTAAAGTCGAGATAAACAAGCTGGCTTGGAATGCCCGAAAATAGCACGTCGAATTTATGCATTTAATAAAATTGTTTTCGGAAAACTTAATTAAGACGCCTTTGTAGTTCATTTTTGTGTGCGCGTCACGACGCGCGGTTCTCCCGCGCCTGCAAAGGGGTAGTCGCTTTTTCAATTTGTTGCCGCGCTGCTGCGTTGTTGGGGCGCGCGCGGTTACAAATTCTCCCCGAATTGTTTCGATCTTAACTTCGAGAATTTACGGTCACTTTCATGAATATTCATGGAATGTAAAGCTTAGTTTTGAAATTGCAAACGTGCGCGGGTAACGTTATATTCGAGTTGTCCGACGCGTGCCAATACAAGAAAATAATTACCAAATGTCTGGGAGGTCACATTCACAATTTTTCAGTTTTTCACGACTTTTTCACTGACTGCGTAAGTGACATTTTTAATTATAATAATAATCCAAGCCTTAACATCCCCCAACAGCTTTCGCAGGCAGGCCAGAGTATTATTATCGCCCGCGCCTGTGGAACGTCTTAAGATGTTTGGCTCCCAGCATTCGCCAAGGAGTGAGGAAAACCACAGAAAACCTCACTCTGGAAGCAGGTCCCCGGGCTCGAACCGGAGACCCCCTGAGTGCAACGCCAACGTCTTACCACTAGGCCACACTCAGGCAAACAATACTTTGAACACCAGTTAGTGTTTCCGGTATAAGTTGAAGTCCGCAATTACTGAAACTAATTTTAAAATGTGTAGAATATGATTCGATCCAACATTTATACATTTTTATAGAAAATCAACAATAAGTCGGCTATCGATCGAGGCAACTTAGGTGGGACAACCTGTATAGAGTTTTAGACATTTTTTTCCCAGGAATTTAGAAATATCTGGAAAAGAAATCTCTAAAACGAACGTGCTCGAAAAAAAATATGTTTCTAGTAGACCAGATACTTAGTTGATTAGTTAATTAACGAATTCTGAGTGGTCCCTTCTGTGCGTCTGTCATCTCCTCTCTTCTCGGTTTACCCCTTGGAGGAACGATAAGTGCCGCGATTCTTAAGCTAAAATAGGTCAAGTGCGGAGGCAGAACACTCTGCTCCATGGTGACAGAGGCAGAAGTCACCCTCAACGCCTACACAGCCCCTCCACCATCAACCATTCTCAATCAGCGACTCGCGTCTCGCATAAACACCCGAAGTAGTTCGAGTCACATTGTCTAGTCGCGTCTTTGATATTATTTCTATTAAAGGGTGTGCAGAAGCGAGAAGGGAAGTGCCCAAGCTTGCGGGCAAAACTCCATCAATGTTATCTTAATGGTACACTTCATCCATTGCTTTTGTGTGAAAGGAACGAGAGGGTACCAAAGAACGAAAGTGTGAGAAGAGAAAGATGCGACGGCAGTTGCTATTTAAATGCGAAATTTAGTTGCCGGTTGATGTTATCTTAATGAATTGGAAGAGATTTCGTTACAAAGCAACTCACTGCGTCACAATCACCACGATTCTGTGACTCGGTCGTTAAGGGTACGGCCAGACAAGTTGTTGGTGCTGCTAGCAGCACCAAACGTTGAAAAGTATTTCTTATGACCTTTTTGAAACAAATATTGTATTTTCATGTTCCACAGATGTATTAGGAAAATTTGGTTATACTAAGACAATATCATCCTCAAATATAACAGTAATCTACAGATTGGATACTTTAATTCTATAATGGGAAGCGCATTCGCGCGTGTTAAAAACTCGGAGGAATAGATAATGAGATTGTCCGAAATGTGGCGAATTTGTAACTCGAACTAGAACCCTTCACTCAAATATTTGCCGGAGGCCGAGAAACTGGGTCGCGATTTCTGCGGATTCGATGTTTGAACGGTGCGGAGTAGTTCGCATAGGTAAATGTTGATTCCGAAGGCAATTGTTGGTCTTTGGTACACTTTACCACACGAGCAAGGAAACTTATTGCCATTCACCAACCACACCATTAAGATTGAGTGTTTTTCTTGCACTTGTAACCTCTAAGAGGTAATGGACACACAGGTTTTCTTCCAGTGTTGAGATCTAAGTTAATCTTTCAACTAATTTTAACCAAACCGTTCAAACTAATTTTAGATCTAGTAATTTAGTAGTAATTTAGTAATTATAGCAATAAAGTTTACAAAATACTTAAATTATTAAAGTATAACAGATATACCTACGTTTTGTGCCCTATAAGTTATTTAACAACTCCCTCGAAAATGTTAAACTCAAGAGATCGGTGACAGTTCCTACATAAATGATATTTTTCGGAGCTCTAATTTCGTTCTAGTTCTGTCAATTACCTCGCTGAAACATCTGAATCATTTATGCACAGGGGAGTCACTACCCAGGGTCTTTAAGAACACAGGTTCTAATTTTGGACGACGCGACGGTGTTCGTTACTGAAGCACAGTAACGCCATCTGTATTATGCATGACGACTAGGGAGGTCTCTCGAAATGTTATAACGTTTTTAATTTATCCAGTGAGGTTACATATATCTACACAGAGAGAACTCTATTCTTGGATATCAAGAAAAGTTATTCTAGCGTATATAGTGTAGCATGAAGAGGATATTTTTGATATCCAAATAATATTTTATTGTAGAGTAGTTTCAAACTAAGAAGAGCACAGTTGTATATACAACCAATCATACCCAGTGTATGGTTTATAAACTGCCTGTGTATATTTGGTTGCATATACAACTGTGCTCTTCTTAGTTTGAAACATCTATAATAAGAATTTTTTCAATACATGTTGTTATTTCAACGGCTAGTTATTCTTCCGGTTTAAGAGTTTAGTATGTTTATGTTGAGTATATTTTGCTCTGACGAAGAAAATGTTATTCTTCTACATATAAAAAGAGTAAGACGTTCGTTTTACATTAATTGGGTGAAAAATATCCATATGCTTCAACGAACAAACAGTTTCTTGACCCAAGTATACGTACGTATCGCTTAAAACAAACATAATTCCTTTCAAGCAGTTCCTTCATACTTAAAACAAGAAAACGTAATACTTAGAACATCAAGAAAATCATACTCTGAGAATAATGTTTTCCCTCTGTGTAGTTAGGTTACATTTATCCAGTTAGGTTTACATAAATAATCCTAATAACCTTAATGCATAAAACTCACCTTAAATTGCAGAATTGTTAGACATTTTTGAACACCTGAAATAAAAAAGTTACGAATTAATTTTTATGTTAACAAATAGACGATACCAACGAAAATCGGTTCGAAAACTGTTTGAAAACGGTTTCAAAACGAAAATCGTTGTAAAATCGTTTGGAATACGTTTTAAAGGCGTTTTAAAGACGTTTTGAACACGTTTTGAAGTCTAGGATACTTTCCTGACGGTAAATCCTTCAAGAAAATAATTCCCTCTGCGCTAATCACTCGAAAAGCGTTATATTTGCGTCAATCAACAACGTAAGCGGTTATTACGAAGCTCGTGGAGTATATATAGTCACGTTTTCTGTTCTAACGCATACCTTGTGGGGTGCAAATGACAATTAAACAATGGAACTCCAGATTGAGATGCAATTCAATACCTAGAAACGCTTCAAGGGCGTACGCGTGCTTAATTTCAAACATCCTCGTTCAGCAAGCATAAAGGCTTGTTTGAGTGAATTAAACCTGTAACGATTTCATTATCCCCCATGTAACCCCCTCTCGTTTCTTACAAAAAAAAGTGATGATAAACCCTCTCAAAGAAAATCTATTTTGTAAGTCATCAAAATCGATTAGCATAGTATATTTAACCAATTCAATAGACGGCGACCCTTCGAGCCATCTGTTGTAGACTGTATACTCTTTCCACTTGACAATAAATAGATCAGAGGCGGTTTCGACGGCCAGATAGTTTCGACCGATGCCCTAACCTCCATTCATAACTCACCGGAGGCGCGCGAACGCTCCAGACGCCACCTGGTGTTCGAAACATCTGAAGATGGACGCCTCTCATCGATCGTCCATATACATTGTTCTTATCTCTATTGCCCTCAGACGAATTGATCTGTTTGACATCATTAATCATTGAACGCCCGTTCCGATAAATCCATCGATTTGCTTTATACAGGACGGCAACGAAAAACGTTTAAAAAACGTTTTGAAAACGTTTTTTTGGTTTTAAAAGCGTTTTGAACGAGCGTAATCGATTAAGATTGTTGAATAAGGTGATATAAAACAATTTATCTTTATTTTACGTTAGGGAAAAGGATCGTTATAATTTTTAGTTATTCCTGCAGCGTGTAAAGGTCGTTGCTGCTGAATTATGGAGGAGATGGAAGAGGCTGTAAAAGAAGGTAGAATAAGGGTATTGTTTTCGTAAACAACGCGAAGTGCTAAGAGTTGTAGGCCTAAACTTCATACTGATTTAGATAACGGCCTTACGGTGTGCGTTTCGTTCCGTGTTAACAGTTTTATGGGCGGTGCGTGTTTGTTTGCGTTTGCTCTTCACCGTCTTTTATCTTTGAGGAGAGAAACTGGAAAACCTGCCGAAAAAAATGCCGAAGTCTTACTTGAACAATAGTGAGATAAATACAAAAAAATGAGTCCTCTTTGTGACTTCAGGGCACAATTTTGTCAGGTATTGGGAGAATATAAGTCCCATGCTATGCTTTGATCATGCTTGTAGGTTCGAAATTTTGAAAACCTGCTATGAGTGCCAAGTTACATTATTTTCATAGTAATTTAGATAAATTTTTACCGAAATGGCAGTATGCATTACAAAGTTTTAGGTTTACATTTGAAGGCATACTTTCCACAAAATAACATAGTTTACCACTTAAACGAATAAATTGTATTTCTATACAAGTCTTTTGCATTTGGTCAAATGTAACATGAGCCAGACAGGCCTGCAACATTCCTCTCAGGTTTTAAACAATGTTAAAATATATAAACACGGGTAGAGAACAATCCCCACAGGGCAGCTCCGGCGAGTTTGTAATAGTTTACGGTAGAAATGCCAGAACCCCCTTACCTTTCTCCCTCGGTGTCCAATATATTAAAATTACAACCGTCGTCGAGTATATACCCAGCAAATACTAAAATATAACGACACACTCCATAAGCGGACAAAGCACAGTGCCAGAATAAATATTTTCATTAAAAAATTTAATAAATGTTGGGCGAAATGAGACATATAAATTTTATAATACAAACTTTTACATCTGGTAATCGCGCAGTACCTTTCCAGATTGTAGAAACTTTAATTGGCGTTATTACCTGGTCTGTATAGTTCCCATACATAGTGCGAGAGGCAGCCATACGCTAGAGGTAAAACCCCGCAATCATTGTACCAGAGTACAGTACCGACCTCTGACCTAACACCGCTGGGTCGTGATCGTTACTCATTTTAAATGGAAGAGGTCAGCCGTTGATGACCTCCGACCATATACGTTCAGCGTCAGCTATGTAATATACTGTACCTAGTAGTATAGAGGTCCCTAGTTGCACTTTACAGCAGTCGAGAGTAAAGTTGAGCTAGCTAATAAAATGCTTTAGTGTGGCAATATGAAATATATACAGGGTGGTGCGTACTTTGCCGCACAGGCTTTGATAACTGTCTATCAAATGCAAGATAAATCGCTGTAATCCAAATTTTTCGCTATCCATAATATCTGTCGTTCTATCTAACAAATAACCCTCATCAGAAGTTCAGAATGTAGACAACCCTTACGTTTTTCGTCAGGAAGTATGTACTCCACAACCCCCTCAGAAAATATTAACCGATAAGAACTTACAAATGTGTTTTCATAACGACGATTCTTTACAAAGTGCGTCTACTCGCTGTGCTAAAGTTGCTCCCTCAATAAACCCCCATGGACCCCCATCAGTACAATACGAACTTCGAATATAACGGAGTATTTTTTCCGAACCCCATAGGGTGAGGGCGGTGGAGAAAAAGTGGGCCTATTGTCGTAGCTGTCGAAGGCAACGCGCGCGCTATCTTACAGGCCTGATCATTTCTCTTTACCTTTTACGATTATGGAAACCGACGAGGTTTTATTACCGGTGCAGTAAAAATGATGGCGAGGGGTGATTCTTTTTCTTCCGACTTATGAATTTCTGCGGAAATTTATGGATTGTACTTGCGCGGTCGAATCAGACCTACCATAAAAATCTAGAGGATTTTATTAGTTTATCACTGGATAAATTGTCCGGAAGATATGTGTGTAATAATATTCTGCTTGTAATAAAATAACATATTGGGATATTGTAAGGGAAAGGTTGAATCAAAGGACAAATGTTTCAAGTATTACGTTTTCTTGTTTTAAGGATGAAAGAACTGCTTCAAAGGAATTACGTCTGTTTTAAGCGATACGTACGTATACTTTTGGGTCAAGAAACTGTTTGTTCGTTGAAGCATGTATATTTTTCACCCAATTGATGTAAAACGAACGTCTTACTCTTTTTATATGTAGAAGAATAACATTTTCTTCGTCAGAGAAAAATATACTTAACATAAACATACTAAATTCTTAAAGGGAAAAATCCTACTTTGACACATTTTCTTAATTATTAAAATTTCATTAAAACTGTAGATAACGGATATCTTCGTCGGAAAACGGGAAACTGCTGGGTCCTTCAGTTCCGCAAGGACCTCGTCAAATTAGTAAATTAAAGGTATAATGAAACGAGTTCTCAGGAAACCGTCAGGCCGCGCCCTCGAAGAGTTTTAGAAACTCCGAGAAATGTGCTTTAATTTCGTCTTGAAGATTATTCGACCTGTCCCCTGACACTTCAGGAATGCCAACGGACCCCTTCCCTCCCTCTCTTCCCACGACCAAAGTTCGCGTTCAGTTATTACCTGAGAGGATATTTCAAATGCCAACAGGCGAAGGTTTTCCAATTTTTCGATATCAAACTTTAAAAATTATACAAAAGATTGTTAACTTCAATCATTAAGTAAAGATACACAGACATAGCAGTATTTGAAACAAAACCGTCGTCTTTAAATAGTGAGGGGAAAAGTTTTAAACTTTTTAAAGCTTGTGCTTTGAGATAGGACTCCCGGCAATTTTCCTGAACCGAGGCGACGATCGACCGCGATGTCTGGTGAGGCTTTTGTAATTTTTCGACGAGACGCAGTGTTACCAATGCATCTCCTACCGATGCGGGCTCGTAAAAATCCAGCGAACAATGTGCAAAAATGAACAGATTACCAGTAAGGCTGGTTTCGCATTGTCTGCTTACGTCTGGCTAGAGATAGCTATGTCTGGGTATCATGGATTGAAGGTGCAGTTTCGGTAACGAACCCAAGCAACGTGTGGAGTTCACTGATGAAAAAAAAAAAACGCTGTTCTTACATTTTCCAGTCTGAATTTTTAGACAATCTACATGTGTACGCTTGCAAAATATAGTCTAAGAGATATTGTTAATCCAATGATTGGTTGGTTTTAAAACATATTTCAAGGATATTTGAATGTAGAAACAATGAAATTCTCATAAAAAATATTTTGATTTGTTAAATCTCTACATCATCTAAAACTGTGGGACTCGTCCAACGCCGGTACAAAAATAGTATTTCGTCCTGTAACTCTCAATTACGATGACCCGGTTATGCGGAACGTGCGGTCTTCTATATACCACTTCGTCCATTATCTCTTCCCTACGTAAGACCCACTACATTAGCGTAGCCACTCATCAAGTGGTTTATTTGGCAGGAACCCGCATACACCCGGAAGTTGTTAAAGATTCACGCACACCGCCATCATAAGGGTGGGTATCTCGCATCCCTTCCTCTCACCACTTTGACAATATTAATTTTCATACTCGAAAATTTCAACTTAACGAAATTATTTTCTCGGATTTAGACTAATATTTTTATTGCAGCGCTTAAACTTTCTTTAAGTTTCATTAACCTAAAATAGCTACACACTTCTCTTCATGACTTTTCTCGTACATACTATTCTAATCTATAGCAGGTTGAAAATGACATCAGATCTCTACCTCTGTCTTGTTTTAATTGATACAGTACAATTTAACGCAACCCTCAGGCACCGTAATTAAGCCTTACGATCAACCCTTAACTTAACAAGGTACGCCCAAATATACCCAAATTAAACTACTTCGTTACTTAGCAAGTCCTAACAACTAACTTTATTATGATGCTTTCTCGGTTAAATTAAATGACACTATTTAAAATTTTATTATTCTTCCTCATCCCATGAATAGCTTAATTACCAATTTGCTTAATTATCTAGTAGAAATAGAAGAGCATTTTATGGTAGGACAGTACGTCTAGGTTTAGATATAAAATGGAACAACGAGTTTGCTTGCGGTTTTCGTTAGGTTCCTACAATCAGTTCGGACGAACACGCAAGTCAGTGAAAAAGAAAACCAAGAAAAGAGATTGGGTCGATCTTTTCTAACGGTCGACCCGATACAATTGGATGTTATTGCTTGCTTTATCGTCCACTAAGTGAATTTACGGACGGTGTACCTTCTACGTACACAGAGAGAACTCTATTCTTGGATATTAAGAAAAAATATTCTTGCGTATATACTGTAGCATGAAGAAGTTTGTTTTCTATCCAAATAATATTTTATTCTAGTAAGAATTTCAATATTAGTTATTTCAAAGGCTAGTTATTCTTTCGGTTTAAGAATTTAGTATGTTTATGTTGACTATATGTTGCTCTGACGAAGAAAATTTATTCTTCTACATATAAAAAGAGTAAGACGTTCGTTTTACATCAACAACAATATTTTGTTGGGTGAAAAATATACACGAACAGTTTCTTGACCCAAAAATGTACGTACGTATCGCTTAAAACAGCCGTAATTCCTTTCAAGCAGTTCCTTCATACTTAAAACAAGAAAACGTAATACTTGGTTTTATATTTTACTTGAACCAACCAAATGATCTTTCTGCAGATATAGGAACAAGTGATATTCTTCAATCAAAGATATTCGTGTTGTATCCAATAATTTTTTCCTCTATGTAGTAATAGTATTGCGTTAGAAATATTTTAAACTTAAACAACCACCATCACATGTAAATGAACGGTTTCAAAATCCAATTTCTAACTTGGTTACCACAAAACTCCTCGTTATAATCCAATCCAATTACGAAGCCGCACAATTATGAAAAAGTATACGCGTCCGTGACGGATCGAAGGGTCGCCGCCGCCGTTGCCGTCCGCCGTCGCGCCGTCTTGAATTATTTAGTGGCCACATGCGGTGGGCGCACTTTATCAGATTCGCGATGTAATGACCACCGGTTTATTTTGCCGGCTTCAGCGGCACGCCGCACATCTACCATGTCACTGACCCTGGAGCCCGTCCACAGTTGATGGCCGTGCTTTGCCGGCCCTACCATGCTTTGCAGAGATTTTAGCGGGATTATTTCGAGGGATGGACGATAGTTTTTACGTGAGTTACGGCAGACGGAAGGCGGTGATGGCTTCGCGTGATATTTGGTCTATTTAGAGAGGGATGTGATTTTTTATGCTTGCGCATAAATGAGGTAAAAAAGTATTGATGTTATGGATGGTGGATCATAAATAATGTTGGCAGTTAATCGTGTTTTTTGTTCATTCAGTGATCTATGTTGAGGTAAATTTGTAATAAAATGCCATTATATAAACCCCCAACAGTATTAGTTATTGAGTAAAAAGAAAGTTACGTCTACAATTTGTATATTAGCTAACAGTGCAGTGATTTTAGACAATTCCTTTGCCGGTGTAGTGCTTACCTCCAAAAAATAGTAAAGACACGTGTATATAGTAGGGAATTAGGATAATGGGGACCCACTTAGTCGAAACTGGCAAGAAAAACGAATTTGGGCGCTCAAACGAGCTTTTGTTGCCGATTCGAGCGCCACCATTCGGCGGCAATAGCATTTCTCAACAGCATCAGGTGAGTTTTCGTTAACGAGATCTAGAACGGAGGAAATTGGGCTTTCTCCCTCAATAAAATACCATCCACCAAATCGCCGAATAAATATACAAGAAGAATTCAGATTTCGATTAAAATTCGCCCGACCTGCGTAAAATATAATCGATTTTTTCTGAGATATAATTCTTAGGGGTAATTCTTAGAATTCTGCATGGCGAAAAAAAAAGGTATTTTACGCTTCATTAAGCAGTACTTTTTTTCGATTAGCTGTTAATAACAGTATTTTTGGTTGAATATGTTCAAAGTTCGAAGACAAATTTTAGTCTGAAGTCATACATACAATATATTATTATTTATTATAATTATTATACATTTGTAGAAAACAATTTTAGGAAAGGTATTGAATATTGTATTATGCGAAATGTGTTTACAAAAATGTACGCAGGTACAGCCACATCTGGCATGGTCGAAGTCGAACTAGGGAACAAAAAATTGTTTTCGTGCAAGCTATAGGCCCAGTGTAGAGTATTTCACCGATGAAAAAAGCACTTACACACTACAACTAGAACATGTTTTTGTACCTCAAGCCAGCGGACGATAGAAAATAAATTATTTTCTACCCATTTTTCTGATTGGTCGGTTATTATAAATAACCAACCAATCATAAAAATACAATACCTATATGGTATTCGCTTGCGAACAGCCAAATATCTTTGCTCTAGTATACATTTGTAAAAATTGTCAGGTTTTCAAACAATAAACAATAATGGCTTGAAAAATTTTGACTTTGCTGAGACGAGTGGTGGTCCTCACCCTACTTTCCGACTACTTCGTTGGCACAATGAAGTGTCTGACAGCTTCTGCAATTATTCAATTTTGTAAAGCCACAGCTACACGGGACCTTACATAACACCAGTTTCTATGACAATGACATTTGCCATACTGATTAGCAAAAAAAAAATCGACAACTATGGCGGAGGAGCCGGTACACAAAAAACAATGCATATAAAACTAACAATATAAACGAGTATAGCTCAACTTATAGAACCTCTAATATTTCCAGAGTATCACGAAGAGTTATGACAGCAATTAGGGGGACCAGACACACTCGGCCACATTTCAACCCCCTGAAAAACGTACGAAATACCCGGAGAGTTATCGCCGGTTAGGTGCTTAAACCAGGTCTACGTGTACCGACGACCAATAAAAGTGAAATACAACTTTCCCCTACGTACTCGCACACGACGGCGATGGCCCAAGTTACAAAACAACAAATCCCCATAACAACTAACGTCCCCTAACTGTTATTAGGCCCTCTGTCCACTTTCAACATTCGAAAATTCTCTAAACCAACTCATAATACGAACAATACCACAAAAATATTTCAACATTTTAGTTTATGTCACACTAATGGCTAATCGGTATGGATATCTAGAGGGTGGGGGTTGCTCAATGCTGGCAGTTTGTACTGTCTCCGTGTTGTCAGCAGTTCGAAATAAGGGTGGATAGAGGGAGAAAAGGGTGAGATACGCATACCAATAGTAGCCGTGGGGGGAAGGAGTATGAGGGAGGACGACACCTCCGACATACCAGAGGACTCCCACCCCTCCATTCCGGGGGTGAAGGACCAGACGGCTACCCAGCGACTTACGACGGGTCTACCAGAGACACGCAACCCACCCCCCCGGGTCTAACAGATCGATATGTACAACACCACGGTCGAGACTGGCATTCCTATAGCCGCTTATAAGCAACAAAAACATGAAGAGCAGGAGGCGTTTATCGGGTTGAAATTGGGGATTTATTCTGAAAGGTTTGTTTTTATTTTTGGGGATTAGTGAGTAAATTACGATGACGCATTTTTTTGTGATAAAATATATTACAGCAAGAAAATAAAGCAAAATCTGTTATAAGTGCTATTCCACTTGCTACTCTGGCGACTTGTATTGATTCCCTCAATGGGTTTGAAGTGCCTGGAAGGGTTTTCTTCCGCAAATGTTTTCCCGGACACTCGACTGAACCTATTAGTCCTCATACAACATTAACACAATGCTGAAGGAGGGACCCGCAAGGCCAAGGTAATCAACTGTGTTTACAGTCGAACAGATTATGTTTATAGTAGTATACCCCCCTGTGTGTGTGGATTACACCATAGCCATGCGGGCTTATGATCAATTTATATTCTCAGCCTTTAGAATATCCCCTTCAATGCGCCCAATTCCCTACAGGCTACAGCAGCGCACCACATCGCCAGAACGGGACCTAAACGTTTAAAACGCTTTGGATCTTTCGAAAAACATGCATATATGCATTCCTTGGTCGTAATGCGATTTGCAATTTCACTATTTGTGGGTTTTACTGTTGAAATCGAGCTCATACATAAAATATTCGGCTTGAACTTGAGCACGTTCACCAAAAAATTAAAAAAAAAAAAATAGTCGCAACTTAGATTTGAACCAGAGACCGTGAGCTGTCATGAGTGATACTAACTCTTAAAACTTGGTAAAATATTTTTATAATTTGTCTTCTTGTGGATGAGCAATCGGTGATACAATTGTGGTTGCTTATATTTGGGCTGCAGACTTTATTTTTATCGAAGTTACGAGGAAAAGGAGAAAATGTCTGGTAGAAAAAGGAGCAAATGTCTGGTACAGAATCGATGGTGAACTTTTTAAGTGTGGTTTAATGAACGTACGTCCCGTGGCCGTCACAGGGGGTAAACATGGCTTGCAACTTATCCCCCAATCGTAACTTACCCCCAACCCCGCAACTTCTTTGCTTAAGCGTGACAGATTTATCGTTCCTACTCTATGACCGTTTTGGGAGTCATTGTTTTTGAGGGAAGACTGAGAAATGCGTATATGGGGTAGAGTGTGAAAAGGGTGGTATCCTTGGGAGTATAGAAGTTGGTCGTGGTGAGGGTTAACAATATATGCTGAAGTGTGCAAGGAAGAAATTTTTGAATTACTTTTTTCTGCACAGTCATAGCCATGCGGGCTTATGAACAATTTATATTCTCAGCCTTTAGAATATCCCCTTCAATGCGCCCAATGGGCAAACATAGTCGTGAAAGCAACCCCCCGGAAAATAGACAACGACCAGACTACCTATGCAGATATGATGTGATCAAAACAAGCGTTTCTTTTGTCAAAAATCAATGCGTCATATCTATAATGCTCTATGTGGTTACAGCTGAAGTTTTGATGATGAACGTTTTTCTAATGAAACGGATGATTGGCATCGGTTCGTCCGTTTGTTTTTCGTGACCGTGCGTTTATCGTGCGAATATTTAGTCGCGTCTACGTCCGAAAGTTTTCGGGTGAGCCCTTTCCCTGAGAGGATTAGGTCCACGTGCGATTTACAGCCCGAACTGCTTCAGCAACCAGATCCTATTTAGTATGCAGGAGCGCGGGAGGTATTAGGAGTGTTTGGAACCTGTCTCCCAGATTACGGTAATTGAAATTTTCGGTACGCGAATGGCTCGTTTATTTATACTGAAGGTCTGTTGTGTTGTACAAAAAAAAAACGCATACAAATTGTTTACTAACTGATCTGACGGTTAGATATTATCAATGTTCATTATGTCTCGAAGATTTTGATATAAAAGACCAATTTGAACCTTTAAATTTGTCCAATCCGCTCGCTTATGCATCGGTTTTGTAACGGGAAGGAGGGCATTAACGGTCGTGTCTTATGGGCCTTAACTGGACAGGGAATGCTCGTGAAAGCGAGGCGTGTGATTTCAGGCAACTTAGACGAGAGTTGAACTTAGCAGGCAGGGGTCGGTCGCCAGTTCACGTCACCAGCTGATTGTTTTAGACGAGGTGACCTAAATGCCCTTCTTGGAGTTCGAACTTCCGACTGGGCAACTCAATAGCGTGCAACCTGACAGGTCCTAAGGCCCTGAGGCAATCTACTGCGGTACGCTGTATACATAGTTCAAGTAGGGAATGTAAGATTTAGCAGTCGCATTGATTTATTGCCATTGGTTTATTGTTTCTTTCCATATTTGAAGATGAAATTGTCAATTTGTCGTAGTCAATACAAATATTGGACAAAAATAGTTAAGAATTAAAGTTATTACCGTTAAAGTCATTTTGTGATTTATTGCTATGGGACCATGGATTCCTACAGGTATCCGCAATTCTAATCACACACAAAAACACGACAAATATGACACCACCTTGAAGGATTTTATTCACCCGCATAGGACACCTTAATTCGTCCTGAAACACCTTCAGGCGAAGGCCTCGAGTAACGGAATCCCTTATTTCCAGACAAAACAGCACTCAGGCGGGTACCTAAATTGAATGGGGCCTACAAAAACAAAACTTGGCGCCTTGGACCGCTCGAGTTCAGGATGAAATTGTGTCTCCGTTGACACAGTTCGGCCGTGGCAAGGTGGCCTCGAAAAATTTTTACGGCAGCTCTGTGTGTAATATCAGTAACGAGGCGGACTAAAGCCGTCTAGAGCTGTCATCACGTGACGTTATAATGGCGCCTCCAGCGATAATAAGATATCGCCTTGTCCGTTCGCATCGTCCTGATCTAGGTCATGCAATTTCACTACATACTTGAGTAATAATGAAAGTCCATCTAACAAAAAAAGAAACAAATCTAACAAAAATAATGATGGGGTCAGGCGATTTTCGGGAATGCGTCATCAAACCTCCAGATAACGCTAGAAGAAGACTGCTTGCGTAGTAAGACGACAAATTTTACGAATGCGTTCCAATCTCTCAAACAATGTGCGCCACTGAATGAAAACTTTGTGCTTCATTATTTTCATATACAGGCAGGAAAATGTCCGGGCAAGAATATCGTGAGCGTTGCAGTAACTGCAGCGTATCGCTAAACACAAATGGCACTGGGTGTTTCCGTAAATAGGAGCGACCAAATTGCGTCACGACAACAGATCAATCGGCGTGTTCCTATCGTATTGTTCTAGTAAACGGTCGGTTGACCTATTGTGAGATTTATTGCGCCTAGTTAGATACGGTTACGTTAACTCTACAGGATTTTTATCTCTACAAAAGTTATACAGACATTCTGTGCATTAAAATATGGGAAGTGATCAAAGAAGATGTTGTAAAAGTTCACCAAATAAGTTTTATTACATGTGCGCTTGTTATGTAGTGACACATCTGAAAAAAATTGCGGAAGAGACAGCAAAATACCGTTTGCAGTTCCCATGTTGTGGCGAGAGCGTTCCAATCATGTAGATGATTGCTATTTTTGCACGATAAGTGTCTCCGGATATTCGAAGAAGGACAAGCACAAAACAAAATATCCAAATGTGCCATCAGCATCGCGACCTATCCCCCCATGGAGAGAACCATCCTCTCCCAAGTGCACCATCCACTTCATCATCTTCGATTTTTGACACAGAAGAAATTTCGCCTTGCCTGATTTGACAGAGTGCCTGAAATCACTCTGTCAAATCAGGCAAGTCGTGAAGATACACCATTTGAAGTTTTAGGAACACCTCATCTTATAAACCAGTGCGAACTGAATGATTTGGTTAAAGACTTAGGTTTATCAAAAGAAAAAGCCGAGTTATTGGATTCTGGATACATATTATACAGCAATTATTGTCATACGTAATCCTATTTATTATTAATTGACAAAGCACCAGGCAATGTATGTACAAATTAAATTTGGAATTAATCCTTGAACTGGCCGCAAATATGATATACTGTTATAAAATTATTATAAATTAATGGATTGATATCGCGAACAATTTGATTATAATTGAATGAAATGTAAACATGTAACGTCAACGTGACACTCGAGGTATTTATTAAATAAATATTTACATGCGTTTTGACAAAACGAAACGTCATTGTTATTATTAAATTATCCTGTGGTTTGGTCCCAGTTTGTTTTTAGAATACAAATATCAATATAAGGTAATACAAACTTTGAAACATGCTATATTTGTATACAAAAGTCCAATATACACAGAGAAATGTTTAAGACATTCGTTGTCTTGCGAAAATTTACGTGTAACGCGTAACGAGTATATCAACGAACGCGTAACGAGTATATCAACGAACGCGTAACGAGTATATCTTTACGTGTATATCACGATGTTGAGTTAGAACTAGAATAAAAACATTACTTTGTTCTCCTTGGATATGAAGCGTTCATATCAAAAACAGCATTTGTCAAGAAAGCAAAATTCTCAAGAGAACAAGAAAACAAAATATGTACTGCTCTATTTACGGAATAAAGAATATTTTAAAAGCAAAATTTACTGTGATTGTAGGTACTTTTGTCGAAAATAATACATGTATTGTATAGATATGATAATAGGAACCAAATGCTGCCCTAATCTCTAAATTCGGTTTTTGTGACAAGTTTTGTTTTTGAAATCAACGCTTCATATGTAATAAGCTGTTTTCATTTTCAAACTATACAGAACTATTAAATAAAAAGTGTGAAAATAAATGGATTGTACCTACATGCAATGTTATATGTATTATATTATTATTAAATTATCCTGTGGTTTGGTCCAGTTTGTTTTTAGAATACAAATATCAATATAAGGTAATACAAACTTTGAAACATGCTATATTTGTATACAAAAGTCCAGTACACACAGAGAAATGTTTAAGACATTCGTTGTCTTGCGAAAATTTACTCATTGAAAAGTACATATAGTCCTTTGTAGTTGAAAACTGTTTGGTGTGACTTAATAATTTACTCATTGCAACTAAACTTATCTTGAATCAAGCACTGAGAAAATTTCTCTCGGCTGAAGTGGATAGTTATTTCGTGGATATGGAAATCAACCGTTGTTTTGATTCAAAGTAATTTGACTTGAACTGAGCATCCTTTCAGTCATATTAGAACAGGAACATAGCCGTCATTAATCAAACAAATCAACCTAGTTTCATCACAATATACCTACTTCTCAAATAAACTGTACTCACTATCATTATTTCTCCTAAACAACAATGTACCTACATAATTGTTATTTGTTTTGAGACAAAACAGACCCACAAAAGCGAAAGCTGCTCCCAGGGTAGACAAAAAGCAATACACTGAAGGATTGTGAGAAGGAAACAGAAACAGTGAGAACAGAAACATTGAGAACAAAAACAGCAATAAGGAAACGTTGGGATTAATTGAAATATGGCGGGACGATACCGATAGTGGGCGCGCTCGCTTTTCAATTCTCTCGGGACCGTTTTTTCTTGGGTGTACTAAGCAATCGGTGCAAGTGTCGGATATTTTCGCCCGTCTACGGAAATTATTGCTAACTGCGCAAAGACGGTGTCCCATGTACGCGATAAATAACGAAACTTTGCTATGGAGGCCGTCGCGACGCGTCGCCGTCGCCGCGACAAAATGCTCGGCGGCCGTATTCTCTCCAGATTCAATTGAGAGCGTGAATGCGACGCGGAACTTTTTGTTCTACAATCTGATCGGAAAGTTTGCCTGTCGACTTTATTGTATTATGTTCTTGGCGCGGTACTTTTGCTTACGAAGGATATTTTCGTGTATTGGGTATACGTATAATCCTGTTTGCACAAATTTGTAATAATAACCCATTATTATTAACCCAGTCAAAACACATATTAACATTGTTAATTAAAGTAATACTAATTAAAAACTTACCTTAGTTGTCAGAGCGCCAAAATATCATTTTGTATTTCCTGAAAACCAAAAAAAAAAATAACCAATTAGTTACTACAGCAATTTGCAATCAAAATGGATATAAATCATGGATATGATCTATTGATGGACATCTATCGATGTGTTCCACCCTTTTATTACATCAATATTAGCAAAAAAAAATACAAAACACAGTAATATAAATACAACAAAAACATTCTGTACATAAAGTAGAACTAGTACTTTACACTGGTGCTTGTGGAAGATCTCTTTTTATATAGAAGCATGAAAAGCATAACATAATATGTTCCCCAGCGACCCAGGATGCAGCAGATAGTCAATTTACTCCCCATACAGCCAATTTATCACCATAGAACTTTGCTCGTGCAGCAGTGGGTAATTCCGTAGCCCTTGTTCTATGCGACAAACGTCAACACACTGTTTACACGTCGCAGAACATGTTGACCCACTTATAACAATGCAACCCGAATTCCACCTCAAGATCTATTATTTGATCTGTTATTTGACAGAGTGATTTCACACACTCTTGTGATAGGATGGTTCTCTCCATGGGGGATAAGTCGCGATGCTGATGGCAAATTTTGATATTTTATTTTATGCTTATCCTTCTTCGAATATCCATTTTTTCCATATGTGTCACTACATAACAACCGCACTTGTAACAAAACTTATTTGGCGAATTTTTACAACATCTTCTTTGATAACTTCCCATATTTTAATGCACGGAATTTCCGTATTAACTTAACTTGACAAAATAACACAAAAAAACTTGTTGGTTCATCATGAGAATGTATGCACAGAAGGTTAATTCAAGTGAGATATATGACTTCAAGTAAAATGGATCTTAGATTTGTCACAACACTTAATATATGATCTCTGTTCTGGTTGTAGGACCCTTGTTCCTTTATGTAATCAGTCAATTGATAAAGTAAATGGTTCTCTTTAAATGGACCATCCCAATAAATAGCAGTGCACCAGATTTCTTCGATGCCAATAAAGAGATCTCGCCTTACCATATATCTACTTTCCCCGCATAGCGAATAGAATAAAAACAGAGCTATTTCAACAATTTCCCAAGTAGATTTCACTCGATTTAATCGGGAACTCGCAGAATATTTTCCTTGTTTTCTGGGATATATAGCGAAGGTCCATAAAGCAAATTATGCAAAAACATCCAGACGAATACATTACGGCCGCTATCCATTCCAAAAACCGGCTGGGAATCGATAGCATAGATGGCGTTCCCGTCGCAGCCGCTACTACAAAAAGGCATTCTACCAGAAAACACTTTCACATGTTCCCTACAGGCTACAGCAGCGCACCACATCGCCAGAACGGAACCTAAACGTTTAAAACGTTTGGAGCTTTCGAAAAACATGCATATATGCATTCCTTGGTCGTAATGCGATTTGCGATTTCACTATTTGTGGATTTTAATGTTCAAATCGAGCTCATACATAAAATATTCGGCTTGAACTTGAGCACGTTCACCAAAAAATTAAAAAAAAAAAAGTCGCAACTTAGATTTGAACCAGGGACCGTGAGCTGTCATGAGTGATACTAACTCTTAAAACTTGGTGAAATATTTTTATAATTCGTCTTCTTGTGGATGAGCAATCGGTGATACAATTGTGGTTGCTTATTTTTGGGCTGCAGACTTTATTTTTATCGAAGTTACGAGGAAAAGGAGAAAATGTCTGGTAGAAAAAGGAGCAAATGTCTGGTACAGAATCGATGGTGAACTTTTTAAGTGTGGTTTAATGAACGTACGTCCCGTGGCCGTCACAGGGGGTAAACATAGCTTGCAACTTATCCCCCAATCGTAACTTACCCCCAACCCCGCAACTTCTTTGCTTAAGCGTGACAGATTTATCGTTCCTACTCTATGACCGTTTTGGGAGTCATTGTTTTTGAGGGAAGACTGAGAAATGCGTATATGGGGTAGAGTGTGAAAAGGGTGGTATCCTTGGGAGTATAGAAGTTGGTCGTAGTGAGGGTTAACAATATATGCTGAAGTGTGCAAGGAAGAAATTTTTGAATTACTTTTTTCTGCACAGTCATTTTTCTTTTCTGGAGTTAATTCATATTTTCAAATTACTTAGTAAGCAGGTGCGGACAATTTGCATTGACGGCTATACATAGGTACATATATACGGGGTATTCAGCTGCCTCTGTGTGGCCAAAGTACTTAAGCTCTATACGTCAAGTTGAAACGGGACACTTTGTGCATTCATTCCGTTAAAAATGGAAGCGCATTGTTCTGACATTGGCACTAGACGTGCCAGTTGCTTTGTAACGCCCTTTACTCTCAAGCCAATTCCCCATATCACTCAACCCCATTCGCTTACAACAGCTGAAGTGCCTTGGTCATTAGAATATGTACTACATATCTACAAAGCAGGCGAAGTTACGAGAATTCTTACTTTTACGAGTAATAGTTCAGTGATTATGATGTAATTTTTTGCGTTTTAACTATTCCTGCTATTCTTCGATTACATTTTTGCTATACTATTTTTCTGTCACTTTTCATCGTAGATTTCCACTATAATAATCGTGATATCTCACCAGAAAATACCCCGAGTCTGCTGTTTATAGTAGAGCGTCTGTAGCAAACAATTGGCTTTGTTATCGCATGGCTTCTAGGCCATTTCGCCTCCTCTGCCGAAAGAATTTAATTAACGGGAGCGCGGGTCGAAGGAGGAGATGATGGCGGTACTAACAAAAGAAAAAGCGACTGTCATCCGTGCGCCATCTTTCTTAATTGATATCCGTTAAAACTGGTACGTTTTTTTTTTCGCTCCTTCTAATGATCTAGTTCTTTTCTACTCTTTGCCAAAGCGCTTTCTAACAATTTGTGACGCAAAATTTAAGGAAGAATGAATGTATGTATATATACATATGTATACTACATACAATCATTCTTTAGTTCAAGAAAACACAAAATACTTACTGCAAACCTACAAACATTTTTACAGCTCCAATAACAATGTTAAATCAATTACAACGCGTAACGAGTATATCAACGAACGCGTAACGAGTATATCAACGAAGGCGTAACGAGTATATCAACGAACGCGTAACGAGTATATCAACGAACGCGTAACGAGTATATCAACGAACGCGTAACGAGTATATCAACGAACGCGTAACGAGTATATCAACGAACGCGTAACGAGTATATCAACGAACGCGTAACGAGTATATCAACGAACGCGTAACGAGTATATCAACGAACGCGTAACGAGTATATCAACGAACGCGTAACGAGTATATCAACGAACGCGTAACGAGTATATCAACGAACGCGTAACGAGTATATCAACGAACGCGTAACGAGTATATCAACGAACGCGTAACGAGTATATCAACGAACGCGTAACGAGTATATCAACGAACGCGTAACGAGTATATCAACGAACGCGTAACGAGTATATCAACGAACGCGTAACGAGTATATCAACGAACGCGTAACGAGTATATCAACGAACGCGTAACGAGTATATCAACGAACGCGTAACGAGTATATCAACGAACGCGTAACGAGTATATCAACGAACGCGTAACGAGTATATCAACGAACGCGTAACGAGTATATCAACGAACGCGTAACGAGTATATCAACGAACGCGTAACGAGTATATCAACGAACGCGTAACGAGTATATCAACGAACGCGTAACGAGTATATCAACGAACGCGTAACGAGTATATCAACGAACGCGTAACGAGTATATCAACGAACGCGTAACGAGTATATCAACGAACGCGTAACGAGTATATCAACGAACGCGTAACAAGTATATCAACGAACGCGTAACGAGTATATCTTCACGTGTATATCACGATGTTGAGTTAGAACTAGAATAAAAACATTACTTTGTTCTCCTTGGATATGAAGCGTTCATATCAAAAACACAATTTGTCAAGAAAGCAAAATTCTCAGGAGAACAAGGAAACAAAATATGTACTGCTCTATTTACGGAATAAAGAATATGTTAAAAGCAAAATTTACTGTGATTGTAGGTACTTTTGTCGAAAATAATACATGTATTGTATAGATATGATAAATAGGAACCAAATGCTGCCCTAATCTCTAAATTCGGTTTTTGTGACAAGTTTTGTTTTTGAAATCAACGCTTCATATGTAATAAGCTGTTTTCATTTTCAAATTATACAGAACTATTAAATAAAAAGTGTGAAAATAAATGGATTGTACCTACATGCAATGTTATATGTATTATATTATTACATTTTTCTATAAATCAGGATTAAAGTAAATTTACTGTTAGCTACAATGTATTTGCACAACCTGCCATAAATTTTATACTCCACAATAAATATAAAATACGGATAAGCGAAAAATATCGCAACACAAATTGCCTTTTCCTCTGGAAGTGATTTGTTTGATGCAACTTAACATGTCAGTAGTTGTAACTTATTTTTGTGGTAAAGAATACTTATTTTATTACCAGTAGATCGTAACAAATTAGATCGTCCATCCAAGATCCGATGAAACAAAACAATCCCAAAAAACCGTCCCGATTAAAATTGCTCATGCATCCATTGCACCCGTCCGGAAGATTGTGGGGTTGCATCCCCTTCCAACATCGTGACTAGAACAAGATAAGCGCATCACAGCTGATGCACCGTTACACTAGCTCCGAACTAAATTAGTTCTTCAGCCCCAGGACGAACAGAGAAAGGCGTAAAGCTATATCCAGTGCCATCGGAGCAGCGCCAGCGGAGGCATTCGCTCTTGCGCCGGTATTAACTACAGTAGACCAGCGTTCAGCTAGAATCACTTCGTTAGGCCCAACTTTAAGGAGGAATTACGTAACGCCTGCGACTGACGTAAATAAGGGGAAAGCCTGCCTTGCCTGGTGGTGGTTGCTCCCCTTCTAAAAGACCCACTAAACATGTCACTCCAGGCACAACATTCGTACAATTACCATTGGCGCAGTGAGCGATGATCTCAGTTAGGCCATTCTAATGGGAATGTGGATAAGTGTGAAAACGACGACAGGTGCATCTAGGGGAAGGAGATTAGACTCTCTACGAATTTAGACGGTTATAAAATAAATTTTTATATGTTTTGAAACCGGTTTGAAGAAACACAACCAAACAATCCCGAAATATCACCGTCTAGCCATACTAATCAATCCCTCTTAGAAATTTTACAGATTTGCGGTGCTGAGATAATAGATCCCTTTGTACGCTAATTGGCACTTTGCCGGTTCCCTTGCTTTCGTTAAAAAATTTCAATTAGCGTTTCGCAAAAAAAAGGAACGGTACCTTTCAAAAGGACTCGGAGACGAGACGCGCGAAGTCCCGCGCAGTTTTCATTAGTTGAGATCCAGGATAAGGCACACCGGCCAATACCTCTGTAAATAACCCGCTGTTGCCCCGCAAAATTGCTTTCTTCGCAACGGAAAGCCTCATCGCACCGTTTGATTTGCTCTTCAAGCCTTTACTTTCGGCGGTGTGGCCAACCAACGCCACAATGAGCTGATGAATATTTATTCCCGTTTACTTTTGTGTAAAAGTCCGCCGACAGCATCCGACACGATTGTGTTGCTGGCGTCGAGTCGGAAAAGGTTCTTTTCGGTGAATTTATCTTGAATCAAACACTGAGAAAATTTTGTCTTGGCTGAAGTGGATGGTTATTTCGTGGATATGGAAATCACCCGTTGTTTTCATACAAAGTAATTTGACTTGAACTGAGGATTCTTTTCTCTGTGTGCAGTTTGACAGAATCCATAGCCAGCACCTTCACAAAAATGCACATATAGCAAAAAAAAAATCTCCCCACAAAATCCGATTTATACATGCTAGCAAAACGATCGCTGTACGCTTCAATGGCCTGAATCGGCTAGACCCGGAAGTGCAGCTTGCACACAAGAGCCTAGTAAGCGTTTGTTTATAGGCTGACGTTGGTCTTTTTACTAGCGAATCATGGGAGCAGATGAGAGTGAATATCGAGCGAAAACTAAATCGCAGCGTTCTGTCAGAACGCCAAACATGACTTTATTTTTAAACGAATTTGTACGGTCTCCGCGTGCAGTTGAGAGATTTCATCTGCCGAAGGCCTGCAATTAGCATCGCATCATGTGTTGCAATCAGATGTGACGGAAATTACATTAACTAACGACGGTAATCCGTTCGCTGATTAGGAACGGCTTCAAAACGTACAAAACGGATGAAAGCATTCGTACTGGAAAGCTAAAGGTTAGGTAAATTATTCTCTAATACGTGAAAGATGACGCTCAAGTTTAACTTTACTGACAAATCGAGTCGAATAATAAATTCTAACAGTTTCTTTCTAACAATTTCATCTCATTATCACTGACAGTATGTGCGGGTACCAGACGGTGCCATGCCATCTTCACGACAATAATTTATTATACATTCAGAGTCAACTTTCTATAGCGCCTTTCATTGTAATGACCACCTCATTACGTTTTTAATAGATATATATGAAATGGGAAATGTAAAAATAAAACAAATAAAACTTTTGTGCACAATTTCTCCATCTAAAAGTAAAAAAGTTTTCATGTTTTCAATGGTTTTCAATTTTTAATGGTTTTCGAATAGTTATAATGAATAAATAATAAATAAATACCATACAGAAGTGTAATGGGTCGGAAACCCATTATTTATTTGTTAAGATGTGATCAAATTGAGCGCGATGTAGACGGGGTAGAATGTTCGAGAATATCGAAGATTTTGGTGTTGAGTTGAACATCTGGTTTAGGATTTGACCGCGTGTTTATAAGTTTAAATTTGAAGTGTTGCCATTGGCTAAGAAGAAATGCTTCCGGCTTCCTTTGGGGTCAAGGGATGCAAACGAACAGATCTTTGTCTCTTCTCATTTCAACCACCGTCATGTAAAGTACACGTTTTCGTGGAGCGTTCTTAGGCGCTTAAGTTTATCCCTGGTAAGTCTTTTCAACTCGTCTCGCATTTCATTGTAAATTAAATTATTCATATTTCTGCTAAAAGTGTGTCTGTCTAAATCAACTCCTAGGTTTAATTTAAACGTCAATATGTTCAAAGCTTCATTCATTTTTCTATGTAACCTATCAAACGGGATTGTTGATTATTATTGTTAATAGATGTTATTGTTTTGATAAGTGTTTCGTTTCATTTGAGTAGTCTTGCTTTATCAGCCCTTATTAAATGTTAAATACTTAAACGCGTCAGTTAGTAGTCAGAAAATGTGTTCACAAGGTTCAAGAAAAAGAACCCAGTTAGTTTTTGCCTTCGAATAGATTGGATTAGATTTGATGAATTAGAATTTTGACCAGTAATTAAAGCCCTTAAACAGCGCTTGGCCAAATGCTACCATGTTAGGGAGTCGTGGTGTTTCCCGCCATTTTGACCTCCTTCAGAAGTATGGTATTTGTTACATTTTCTTGAAGTATGAAGGAACTGCTTGAAAGGAATTACGTCTGTTTTAAGCGATACGTACACTTTTGGCTCAAGAAACTGTTTGTTCGTTGAAGCATGTACATTTTTCATCCAATTGATGTAAAACGAACGTCTTACTCTTTTTATATGTAGAAGAATAACATTTTCTTTGTCAGAGCAAAACATACTCAACATAAACATACTAAACTCTTAAACCGGAAGAATAACTAGCCGTTGAAACAACTACATATATTTGAAATTCTTATTACAATAAAATATTATTTGGATAGCAAAATGGTAAACTATATAAGAATAGTGTTCTCTCTGTGTAGGCTATTCCACTACAATCCTGGTTTTCATCATAATCCTTGCAAGTCACCCATAAAATAAAACACTTATGCATAGATGTAAACAAACACTTAACATGAACACAGTAAATTCTTCCTAGATAGTAGGTACAGTACATCGTGTCGAGGAAAACGCCATTTCCATCGGAAAATTCGGTTTGAGTACCCAATCTCGCGGTGAAGATTTTAAATCCATATTTCACATAGTTTAAATTGAAATATCATCCCGCCGCGGTGATCGGAGATGCACTCCGGCCCGTTTTTAAAACTAATATTTACCTTAATCAACTCGATTTACTCCATTCCATCGATTCCAATACTCGCAATCGATTTTGCAAATAGGAGAATTCGATTTGCCAATTTCGCATTTCTCCCAAATAGTGTTTACATAATCATGCACAACATTTTGTGCATTTCGTGGCTGTTTGTTGATGTAATTATGGAAGAGACCATTATATATTATTGAATCAACCGGCCGTGTTATATTTTTAAGCCGGAAGCGTCTAAAAATAGCACGTTTGTCGCGACATTGAACCCAAACTTACGATGCAGCACACATAACAAATTTACTGAAAGCCCTGTTCTCTCCGATTCGACTTAAATAAATTAGGTCCATTTTTACCCACACGTCCGGAAAAGTACGACAACGGCAACTTTTATACGCCAACCAACAAGACAGAGTAGTATGCGGTCTGACTAATCTCGCCAGTAAATGACAACACAGATTCTACATTATCCAGTCCATTAGCAGCAGTATAGAATTTTATTTTGTTACTCCTGGGTTTCTGTGAGTGAATAATTGATTAAAATATACTCCACAACACCACAACACAAGATTTATTAACTGAATGTGAAGAACGTGATATGATTCATTCCATTTCCTAATATATAACTCTTACAACAAAAGGAACATTTTTCCGGTAATCTGCTTCTACGCCACTAATGAAACAAAGCGGCTGGCGCGCACGGGGGATGTTCTTTCGACCCGAAAACGGCAACAAACCGCTCAATTACCGAGCATAAATCCTCCCCATTCGTGCGGGAATCTATTATGGCACGCAACCGTACAACAAAAACGGCACGAAAACGCTATCATTCGATGACTTCATCCCATCTTGATCCCCGAACCATTCAGGTCCAACCAACCTGAGCCAATATTTTCGCTTATCAATATAATATGTAGATATAATAGTGTAGGAAGTCAAAACGGCGGGAACAACCGCGACTCTCCAACATGGTAGCATTTTGGCCAAGCGCGGTTTAAGGGCTTTAATCACTGGTCAAAATTCTAATTCATCAAATCTCTTCCAATTTATTCGAAGGCAAAACTAACTGGGTTCTTTTTCTTGAACCTTGTGAACACATTTTCTGACTACTAACTGACGCGTTTAAGTATTTAACATTTAATAAGGGCTGATAAAGCAAGACTACTCAAATGAAACGAAACACTTATCAAAACAATAACATCTATTAACAATAATAATCAACAATCCCGTTTGATAGGTTACATAGAAAAATGAATGAAGCTTTGAACATATTGACGTTTAAATTAAACCTAGGAGTTGATTTAGACAGACACACTTTTAGCAGAAATATCAATAATTTAATTTACAATGAAATGCGAAACGAGCTGAAAAGACTTACCAGGGATAAACTTAAGCGCCTAAGAACGCTCCACACAAACGTGTACTTTACATGACGGTGGTTGAAATGAGAAGAAGCGAGACTGTTCGTTTGCATCCCTCGACCCCAAAGGAAGCCGGAAGCATTTCTTCTTAGCCAATGACAACTCTTCAATTTTAAACTTATAACACGCGGTCAAATCCTAGATGTTCAACCCTAGCAAAAACCTTTGACATTCCCGAATGTTCTTACAAATATCTCGCTTAATTTGATCATATCTTAATAAATAAATAATGGGTTTCCGACCCATTACAATAGAGACATTCAAGTTACTTTGAGACAACTTTATTATCGGCAGTCTAGAGTGTAGATTAGACCATTGTGTGTCTTCAAAAACAGCTGAGTACTCCCACTACTCGAGGGAGACAATTGTCTGATAGTAAAACGTAACTAGCTTGGAAAGAGGACGTAAATCTGTTTCATGTGAACACTTTTCTCGGGATTATACAATTTTAGTGGAAAAGATCTAAAAATACGCACAGTACATCTTCGACCTACATTCAAGGCGTGAATTCAACTTGAAAATACTGTCACGCATTTGCATCTGAAATGGGAAGGCATAAAAAGGAGCGAAAATCCAATACTCGTACACATATACACACACACACACACACACACAAGCTCCTATTCACATTCGTCCCTCGAAATCTTGCACGAAATATTTGCCATATAAAGTTTATCTCATATAGTAGTCAATAAACTTTACTTCCATTTTGATTTTGTTTGTCGCTTGGTAACAAATGATTTCCGCGTTATTTTGTAAGTTATAAACTTTTGAAATATGTTTATCAATATCTTTCGTCACTAATTTTCATATTAATACCCATTATACAGAAGTTATTCAGGAGTAAACAAACATTATGCCAATTTTGTCTTCACTTGAAACCGAGTAGTGGATTTTCTGGAGTTAAAAAAAAAAAACATGGCAATACTGGCTGCACAGGATGAAACAGATGCAGTGAGGCGATGTCAATGTCCCCATTCCTAAGAAAAGGGAAACTGCTGAGCACATAGTAGAAGAAACTCCGAGAGCAAACTGCGGAAATGTCTGTCCGTATTTTCCGCTTCTCGGTCGTTTTCATTACTCCTCTATGGCATCAGAACCCTACTTGGTCATTATTATAATATGTATAGTAGTTATGTGAAGGTTGTTGGATTACTTGTTTTATAAGTATATACTTTATTGTTCTGGAATTTTGTTGTTCAGGAAACATATTTTATTATTGATTGTGGGATTGTATAGTGAGTGGTACCGGTGTTGTATGAGTTCGTTGGAGTTGACTTCTGTTAATTTATGTAGCAGAAACTCCGTCGCAGTTTTGGTTCTGCACAAATGAGATGTGAAGAGAGAGAAGGAAGAAAGTATTTCCACGTTATCCTACACGATTGTTACTGTACGATGGCAATTTGAATTGTACCTAAACGAAAGCCTACTCGCAACAATATAATAAGAATTTCAATATGGTTGTTTGAACGGTTAGTTATTCTTTCGGTTTAAGAATTTAGTATGTTCATGTTAAGTATATTTTTCTCTGACGATCAATATATGTAGTTATTTCAACGGCTAGTTATTCTTCCAGTTTAAGAGTTTAAACATACTAAATGTTGAGTTAAATGTTGAGTATATTTTGCTCTGACGAAGAAAATGTTATTTATAAAAAGAGTAAGACGTTCGTTTTACAACAACAACATTTTGTTGGGTGAAAAATATACATCCTTCAACGAACAAACTGCTTCTTGACTCAAAAGTATACGTACGTATCGCTTAAAACAGACGTAATTCCTTTCAAGCAGTTTCTTCATACTTAAAACAAGAAAACGTAATACTTGGAACATCAAGAAAATCATATTCTTACTCTGAGAATTTTATATTTTACTTACACCAACCAAATGATCTTTCTGCGGATATAGAAACGAGTGATATTCTTCCCTCAAAGATATTCATGTTGTGTCGAATATATTTTTTCCTCTGTGTAAATTCTACGTTGCATTTTTCGTTGTATGCAATGTTGATGGATTACAAAGACGTGAGATTCTCTAAAATTTGTCATCCGACAAAAGAATCTTACTATAACCGCAATAAGTTAACTACGGCGGTCTGAAACGCTGAGAATTAAAAGCTCAAACGATTCGCTCACATCGAGTACCAGGATAATAGCGGCGACGCGACAGGATCCTATGTCTCGCTACAAGATCCTATACGTCTCGCTACAAGATCCTATACGTCTCGCTACAAGATCCTATACGTCTCGCGGCAGGACCCTATGTCTAGCGACAGGATTCTGTGCCTCACGCTACCTCCATCGCCTGGAGCTGTTAAGGAAATGGATATTAAGATTTACTACGTGCTGTAGGTTCTGATTCTACATCGTTGCTTTCAAATTAAAGCCCACCGCACTCTTCCATATCCGCTAAAGTGCCAGGTATACAGTGTGTGCATACCGAAAATCCCTAGTAATAGGTACCGAAATTGACAGCCCTTTTACGGCCTTTTGTGGTAGGATAACAAGACAAGAAAAATTTATGAGCATTGGTCACTTTATCAACCAGTTGTATAAGATCAGAGTGAAATAAAATAAAATTTTAAAAATACAATTTTTATATATGAAAAAAAACATAATTTTGGTCCTATATTACGAGTTTTTTTTGTGTTATTTTATCAAATTAAGTTATATAGACATTTTGTGGATTAAAATATGGGAAGTGAATAAATAAGATGATATATTCGAAGAAGGATAAGCATAAAATAAAATATCCAAATTTGCCATCAACATCGCGACCTATCCCCCATGGAGAGAACCATCCTCTCCCAAGCGCGCCACCCACTTCATCATCTTCGATTTTTGACACAGAAGAAACTTACTGTGCAGGTTTTAGACAAACACTACAGAGAAAGTATAATTCAGAGTTAGAATGATTAATTTAACGATTTCGAACATAAAAAATGAATTCATTTATCAAAATGGACAAAGTTTATTGTTCAATTTGTTCATTTGGCATGTATTCCATTGTGCAAAAGCACTCGATTTTATGTTTGAACGATTGACAGTACCCAGCCATCATTAACTGAATTCGCATTTGTTTCGATATCAAAATAAGCCAAGATAAGAGTAGTTAGTTAGATAAAAGTAGTTAATATTGATTACCGACAATTAATATTAGCGATACCAATACATATACCAACACATATGCGTTCTGTTCATTGTTTGTTGAAGCCCTCCTCATATATAGACAACCACCTTCTCGCTTATACGAGAGACAGTTTCTGACAATCTGTGACACATTCCCGAAAATCGCCTGACCCATAGGCGACTATCACATTCGTAACGGTATATATATAAAAAGCGCAACCTAAAACGACCTACGACGTTTTTACAAGCAATAAATCCCGCTTGCTCGAATTGCCGCTGTAGATGGCGCTGTGCTTCGCAGTGCTGACACCCAGACGCTGCGAAATACGTATGAGCATCCTGTAAAAATAACGGGGAACGCGAGAACATTTTATGACACACGATGGAGTCCTTCGGCATCAGGATAGCAAGCCGTCTGCAGGCCCTAGAGGGCCATTTTTTTCCTGTGCTTGCCGGCCAGCGGTTTTCCCTTGCCCTACTTAGCGGAATAGGCTCGGATCGCATTAGGGCAGGCGTAATTAAATTTGAGAAATTATGTTTTCGTTAGTCGGAGTCGGACGCAACATGGCGCGAAATAATGGAAGAAGAAGTGGGAAAATGTGGGGTTTATTAAGTTTTGTGGGATGTAAAAAGGATTATGAACTTGTTGGTATTTTACTATGGGGACTGGTTACCACCCATAATACCTAATCAAAATATTAATGAATCAAAACAATAAGGGCTGTCAAACTTACCTGTTACTCGATAATTTTAACCAAAGTCCCCTGGAATAGCTGAGCAACCTGTAACAAAAATATGACGTTACTAAATAATTGAACAAAAAATAATATTTATTATCCCAATCTCTTAATAAATAACTCTTAGCAACAATAAGAAAACTTTCTTATTAGGATTTAAATTTAATTTAGTGAAGTAGAACAAGGACAACGCAATATCAACAATATCCGCAGTAATCCTGCAGCTAAACTCGTCAATCCTGTATAAGGACTTTGGCCCTGTTTCGGGGCGTTGTTTTGCCTCGTTGGGTCGAAGTAGTAGTCGTCAGTCGTGGTCGTCAGAAATCCTAGAGATCTTAACATCAGAAATAATCGGAAACCGCGTCCCGATAAGTGGCCCTGATTTGCCACGAGTACACTTCAAAGGACCGCTGAAGGAGGCGGTTAAGGCTTCTGGGTAACCGAGATAGAGGCCGCTCATCTTCACTACACCACCCCCTACCCCACTTTACCATTAGAATCAACTGAGTCATTCATGAAATGAGATCTAGTCGGGAAAGTTTAGTTTGGGCACTCGAGGGCAAAATTGCGGGGAATAATGCTGAAAAATCTTACTAGAACATCAGTTATTGATGCTTCTAAAAGTTTAAAACATTGTAACAAGAAGTGGGCGTTCCATGTAGGCAAAGGGTTCGTCTTGGTTTGGTTGTAGCGATGAAATAACGCTTTTAGAGATAGCCTTTGATGTGCCTTATACATCTCCTTTGTGTTCGTAACATGTGATGCCCACCGTACCAGAGTTCAAATTCAACATAGAGAGGAAGGATGAGGAAATAATAAAAAGAGAAAACCGGTGGGAAATATGTACCAAGAACCCACGTCCCAGTCGATGATGGTAGTATGAGAATTATAATTGAAAATCTGCACGTCGAGCTTTCAATTTTAATGACCGACTTCAAACGTGAAGAAGGTATTTTACTATTGGATGTATGTACTTTATAGATAAACGAATGCAATAATGTGGGATGGAAATAGAATTAAGGGATATGTAATGGCAATAAAAAATAATTAAAGAAATAAGTACATGTACATACGAACTCTACACGTTGTAGTTATTTCGGACGTTGAGGGCAACTGCAGTTCAGCGCCTATCAACTACTGAGGACAAAAAAAATCAATTAAAACGTAAAACACTATCTGGAAGTGAAGATTATGAAAGACTATGCTTTATAAATGATGTATTAATCGAAATTCTAGTTTATAGAAGCAGATCGACTGAATCCACAGCCTTTGTGGCTATGTTGCAAATTGTTTGATTTTGACAAACGCCAGTGCGACTGCCATGACATTAAATGTCATCATGACAAATATCATTATAGAAACTGACGTTAGGTAGAGTCCAGAGTGGCTCTGGCTTCACAAAATTGAATAATTGCCTAAAGTGTTCAGACACTTCATTGTGCGAACAATGTAGTCGGAAAGTTGGGCGAGGGCCACCCCAGATATTTTATTTCTGAAGCAAGACGTTAAATATAAAATAGCGAAAATCGTAGGATCGTAGAGCTATTGAAAAATTCACATTGCAGGTCACATTCCCACTGAAATTTTCTATTCTACCCGAGTACGAAGTTTCAGGGCCTCAAGCCTGAAACACCGGCACGTGTTAGGAGAAGCATTACACTGTTGATTTATCTATTACCCCTAGTTCGTTCATGCCACGAATAAAACTATAAAATGTGCGAATTTAATAATAATACAATAATACAACGGTTTCTAGTGTAAGTATTAATAATTTTCCTAATTTGCTTACACATTAAAAAACTTTATCGATTTTCATGTACAGGAATGGTTGCCTTCAAATTTTGTCTACTTCAAAGTCAATTAAAATTTTATACTACTGACTATCCGTCACTGGTCCTAAGTCCTAACCCACGTTTAAATTTAAAATGATACACACACACACTCGCTCTTACAAACCAATTAGAGGACTTTACTGACAGGATACCGACGATATCCTACTAGTTTATTTATCATTTATGGACTGCTGTAAATATAGAGACCGTTATTTATATATAATGCGGCTGTGGGTGAGAGCTGAACACGTATACCCGATTTGTGATCAATCTCTCGTGGAGCTGAAATGTATTAGAAATGATATTGGCTGACGTTGATGGATTGCCGACGATGATATTGTGGAAGAGAAAGCCCAAAATAAAAGGTTATGATGACTGGGTGGTATGCCAATAGTGATTTATATTATTGATTGGCCGAAGATGTGGTTAGAGGTAATCTTGTTTGAACAGTGGATCTTTTCTTAGAAAGATTATTATATTTTAAAATTTTTATTTCAACTGAAAACGATAGCTTGTAATGCCTTAAACACACACAGAGCTATTTGTGTCCGCAACACTTATCCACCACAAAACTCGACCATATAATAAGATAAACCGTCTGGACAAGTATCATTTCGCCAGATTCGTTCGTTCACGCTCTACATATCCGGGATGTGCCTTTTTCTCCAATAGAAAGAACTTGACTCGGCATGACTCAACCAAGCAATCTATAGAAGAGGTCCAGCCCACCA
This sequence comes from Aphodius granarius, assembly GCA_963971325.1. NCBI lineage: Eukaryota > Metazoa > Arthropoda > Insecta > Coleoptera > Scarabaeidae > Aphodius > Aphodius granarius. Next base: position 30,641,874 of record OZ020225.1, read on the forward strand.
GCGCTTGTTTAACTTTTACAGCAACCAGCATGAAGGCTACCTCAGGAAATTATGGATTTTTGAAATGCCTTTTATAAATATTATGCGAGGTAATATTCTCCCAATGTATAAAGAAGGCTTTAAGCGATACAGTTGTTAAAATACTGATCACAGTAAACGGGCAATATCTGCTAAAATCCTCAGGTATCATTATCATAATTTACAACGTATGAACAACAATTTATCACATTGACTAGTAAGAAGGACCGCCATCATTAACTATACTTAATAACGACCGATTTACCATGTTTACAGATTATGGCGTAACTCATGAGTTAATTAAATGCGAGAGACACGTTACAGAACCGGTCTATACGATTGCTTGGACGGCTGTGTCAGATTCACGATTGCGTTGATGAAGTAAGAGAGGCCTGTCTGCTCTGGTAGAGTAAAACAAAAAGAATGAAGATGAAGGAGCGCGGGCCAAACGACCTATTGAAAATAAGTTACCGTGGGTGATTCAGCGTTTTCTTCATCGGTGATGGATTCAATTTGTCCGAGAGAGGTTATTGACGTCTTCGTAACAGCTTTATTTATCGACACCACAACGTTCAGGCTCTAAGATGGAAACTGGTCGAACATTTTTATTAGGTGTTATTATTATGGTAATAAAAATGTTTAAATTGTTTACACTTAAAATATGTATGGTAGTACGTTAGTGATTTTATGTGCTAACTTAACCGCACACCGTAAAAAATAGGACCCATTTCCACAATTTGAATACAAGCAGTCGTAAACTGGGCACAATGGCTGCTTAGACTGTTTAAATCACCGCGGTGGGAACATAACAGTACCCATTGACTTTAATTGCTCTTCTAGTGCAATCGAAACTTATTGAGCGCTCAGCTCCATCGCGTTGAGATTTATAGTGGATGGCGAGGAAGGTTTGCCTTCACAATCACAACAACAACCTTTCAGTCTAACTCTTTCTCCTCCAAGAATACGGTTACTTCACAATTGTTTCTTTCTACAATCTCCTCGCAGCCATCTCGTACCTTTCATTTATGCCACGACCACACTAGGCTGTTTAACTAGCCGCTAGTTCTTGTTTTTGCTAGCAACGAAAGCTACCAACAAACCTCAGCTCGCACATTACAAGGTTCTTCTTACAAGATTCTTGCTTGTTCTGTAAAGTACATAAACTGTGAAGAGCTTTGTACATGTCAAAGGTAAATGAGTTTTAGTTTTTCTTTACCACAGCAAAGTGCGCATCTATCTGCGTTTGTTCTTTTTCAGGATGGGCGGGTTGCTTGTGGTGATGCTGCTGGTACCGCTGTGTTGTCGAGTTCATAGCGTTTAATTTCCTGAGCAGAAAACACGCTAAATGGCTCCTTTTTAGCCGCTGCTTCTGTCTCCGGAGCCGGAATCGCCGGAGACAGAACGGATTAAGCGACATGACCGCGGTTAACACTTTAATTCTAGCCGCTGCTCGTTGGAGATAACTAAATTCTAACATAGCCGCCACCGGGGCATTACTTAAATTTTAAAATATGCGACGGTTTTCCTGGTACATAGTTCCTAGTCTATTTTGTTTTATTTTAATAACTCAACGATGCTCATCGCTCTAAAAACGGAAAATAAATCCTGTTGAATGGGAAAAAATTGAAAACCTAGAAATAGTTGCACACTCGACGTTAATTTTCCGAACAGGCAACAATGCTTTGACAATTTAAAAAATAAATTCGACTACGCGTGAACTTTACAAACCCCGATAAAATGCGGGCAACCGAAAAATGCTGTCGGACTGACAGCCCTAAAGTAATGCATCACCAAACTCAGTTTTACAGAAAATGCGCGGCGTGTAATGCGGGATTTAATTTACACAGTCATTAGGTCGACACTGAATGAATAATTAATTGTATTTGATTATTTTTGATGTAGGGTATTTGATAGTATTCATTTTATAGCATTGCTCATCAAATCATTACTAAAGAACGATGGGTCACATAGTTTATTGTCCCATCTTTTGCCATTGCCACAGAACTATGTTAGTGGCAGTGTATAGAACGTGAATAAAAGAATCAATTGACGAATTCTGTATACCATGATTAGCAATCTATTACTTGAATGAGTTGTAACACATCAACAAAATTTGACTGACAACAAACAGGACTTTATGTGTAGGTGAAGTTAAACAACATTTACACTTTTCTCTATCCAAAGTTACAAATACATTCAGCATTATGTACAAAAACACAAAATAAATTCCAATCTTTCAGATTATAGAATAAATATCCATCAGATGCATTGAGAGAACAGACGTGCAAGTATGCACTGACTAATCCACTACAGCATCAACTAGCCGTCCCTTATAAAGAGTAACGAGCTATTTTAACAAGAGGGACATATTACGGGATGTCTTTTCCGCACATAGCGTTCCAGTCGACTTATTGACTGGTAGTTTGCGCAACATTCCGCTAGTTATCTCGATTGCCCCTTAATTAAGTCGGACGAAAATACTTTGATCATCTGCTTGGGCAGTGTTAATGCGATTTCAGATTTCTTACTCTTTTTGGGTTCGTGTCAGATTTTGTAGTAGGCAACTACAGGGTTTTTTAATCATATTTTAAAGGCTCTTTCTTTCTTGTGTTTTTGTAGCTTGATTGGATTTGTTTTGGATTCTCTCCTTTGAGTTTTGGATTCTCTCCTTAGAGTTTTGGATTCTCTCCTTAGAGTTTTGGATTCTCTCCTTTGAGTTTTGGATTCTCTCCTTTGAGTTTTGGATTCTCTCCTTTGAGTTTTGGATTCTCTCCTTTGAGTTTTGGATTCTCTCCTTTGAGTTTTGGATTCTCTCCTTTGAGTTTTGGATTCTCTCCTTTGAGTTTTGGATTCTCTCCTTTGAGTTTTGGATTCTCTCCTTTGAGTTTTGGATTCTCTCCTTTGAGTTTTGGATTCTCTCCTTTGAGTTTTGGATTCTCTCCTTTGAGTTTTGGATTTGTCCATTGTTTCAGGATTGAAATAGTGTGTCAAAAATATAATAAAAACAGTTTTTAAAAGTTTGAAGAACGATTAGAAAACGCGGTTTTATTAGGACTAGAACATAGTTCAAACAAATCAATATGGATTTTTATCTCTGCAATTTGAGGAGTAATTATCCAGCTTGGTTTTATGTGACAAGTGGATTAATGAGCTTCGAAGTTAGAAGATTTTATGTGTATTTTATCACTGGGAATAATAAAAAAAGTTTTAAGGGGACATTTCACTTTAGGAGTAGATTTATAGCACCCATTTCGAGACAGGGATGTTTTTTAAGTGTGACGAAATGAGGTTACAAACGATTTTGCTGTATTGGACTGAAATCATTTGAGTTGTCGATTTTGTTTTTTTTTATTTTTGATGTAAATTCTAAAAATTCCGATGTAAATTCTGAGGTATAAATCTAGACTTATTACAATAAATAACTCAATTATTTCAAGTTGTTTCCTCAAATTGTTTTACCATAATCTACAGGCAAAGATCCCGTTGCAGTTTTTACGTTGACCTCAAAACATCAACACTTGTGGAAGGACCTTTCCGCGTCTATAACTCTCCGAGCAGAGCGTCGAGAGAGGTCTTGTTGTTCTTTTTGACGGCAGGAAAGGGAACAAGGCAAGCTACAAGCTGTACAGCACACAGAAGACCGATACACTCCACAAAAGCAGAGTGTACAGCTTATCTGCATTCACTCATCTCCACACTCAATGATTCACGAGGTTCGGCTCTCTCCGGTCTCTACTTTTCCGCAGCAGAGCAAAGTAATTGACATTGGCCGGCAGCGTAATAAACACCGGTTCAGTTGGCAACAGTGTATTCTCCTCCACGGTAAGTGTATCTCCTCACAAATCGACTACAGATATATTGGATAACGGTCCAAGATTTTGACACGGTTCGAACGTTGTGTTGTTTTTTTTATAATTCAGCAGGAAATAAAACGATGGAAAGAACTGACAAGTGAATGAAATGTTTGCGGAAGCAATGGGGTTTGATGGAAAAAAGGGGGATTACCATAATAATGGGATACTTATTGAAATATGAGATCAGTGTATAAGAAGCATAAATGGTAACCATATTTTTTTATGTTACGGTGGTTTTATGAAGCTGTGAAGTCTGGCTTCTTCCGGTTTAAGAGTTTGTATGTTTATGTCGAGTATATTTTGGTCTGACGAAGAAAATATTATTCTTCTACATATAAAAAGAGTAAGACGTTCATTTTACAACAACAACAATATTTTGTTAGGTGAAAAATATACATTCTTCAACCAACAAACAGTTTCTTGAGCCTTAAAACAGGAAAACGTAATACTTGGAACATCATATTCTTACTCTGAGATTTTTATATTTTACTTGAACCAACCAAATGATCCTTATAGTCATATTCTTCACTCAAGGATATTTGTGTTGATGATTTTTTGTTACAATTCTATTATACATAAAGTCAAGTGTCCATAGGAGGAATTTAGCATGCAAAGGGCGTTTTAAAGAGAAGCAAGGCAAAACTGCTGATATTGTTATTTCAGGCCTTCGACACGGCACCACTTCGGCATATTTTACGCCGAATGGCTTAACATTAGCCATTTACGTGTCTCGAACCAGTAAAATATCGCCGAAGATACTGGGAAAATTCGAACTTTGCAATCGCATTTGCACGTAACTGAGAGACGATAAGATCAAGATGTCATTTTTATATAGACGTACGACCCCTAATGCATACGACACCCCTACTTTTAATATAAAAATGAAAAAAAAAATAACCAAAAATGTGTGCGAATCATTTATATATTTAGTGCATTTATTTTTTGAAAAAGAGGGATGGTTCATATTTTTTAATATGCTTTCACCCTCAAGGGCCAAGAAAAGGTGGGGCGCATCTTGCTTATTTATTTCTTTATCCACGTAATAATATAAACGTATTTTCTTGTCAGTGTTATGAACTTTTTCTGCGCGAAGCACCCCCGAAATGCCACGAAAAGCGTGGAGAATTTTTATTTCTTTCATATAACCTCCTCCCCATTCAATCTTAATATCACAGCAGCTTGTTCATATCTGAGCTGTCGCTCCATTTTCTTTTCTATGTTCAGTGCTGTGGGGAATACTAGAATAGAATCAACCGGAATATCAAATAAGTACATTTTGCCACCGCTTCTCAATTTTTTAACACCACCCTTAACATCTCCGCATACCTCATAAATGATGTATTTAAAGGATCGATCATGTCTTTTGTTGACGTTGATGCGGGGTTTCTTGTCAGCAAGCTGTCACGTGAACGATTGACAAGCTAAACCCTTTTTTTTCGCACGAACGTGACGATTTATTATTGACAAATTTAGGTTTTATTTAGAAATCAGTAAAATGATTAAAAGGGTAATGCCTCGTGTTAATGAATCAGAAAATGACCTCTGAATAAGTGAGTGTACAAGTATCAATGTATTACTATTAACATATTATCGCAAGAAAGTATGGTTATCAAATATTGATAGTGCCAGAATTTATTGTAGTAATTATTAGCTTTGTTCGATCAGCTGTAAGTTATTAATATCAAATTACTTTTTTATGTATTTTTCGTTTTTACTAATGCTATGGCCACACTAGGCTGTTTTACTAGCGTGCTATTTGCCATTGGCTGCTAACAGCATAGTGTGACCACTCAGCTGCGCTGTTTTACCAGTTGGCGAACTACCTAAATACTTCTAAAATATAGAATTTCTAATTTTATTGTCATCGTGGCCTTGCTTATGTTATTTACACTCGTGTACAGTGCTTTCAAAATTTATGTAGTCAGGTTCAAGGCAGGTAGTCAATTTGTTTTCCAAGCCTATTGCAACTTTTAATAAAACTGCTCCGCAATACGTTTCTATCTTCTTTGATATAATTAGCAATTAACAAAATCTGTTTATATACGGCAAAATATTACGAAAATAATAAATTAATAAAAGAAACTACTCACAGAATTGGTGGTCGACTTTGTAGTCTCCGGCCTCAGGTTCCGTTCCATTGCGAAAGAAGTGCTTGTGCACAAATAATATCAAGGTATTTTCACAAATTTGGCTTTTGTCTTTAGTGTGTGGAATATTATAGCTAAAGATTTTCAAAAAGAAAACCGACAGGTTAAATCACTTGGCTCAAATGCATTTAAAATTACTGATGAGAAACAGAAATGGTACACAACCAGATAACAAATAAGGGGCACAGTGCAGGCAAAACAGCAACACGTGTCTGCTTAACGCCGGCGAATGTGTCCGGTATTGAGGGCATCGTGTCAGCAAATCGTGAAGAAAAAAACCACAACACTTTACGACGAACTATGTACATAGAAGTAATTGCGCAATTTGTCTTGCCTTTTTTTAGAAGACGAATTTTATAGTTTGCAAAAACATCATCCCTCACGAAAATTTTAATATACATAATAAACTTATTATGTTTTTTTTTAGAAGGCAAATTGTAGAATCTAGAAAACCATCATCAACTACGACAATCTTAATAACATAAACATACCATTAAATACATTATTATACGGTCAAGGTGTCATATTTGATGATGGAATACTATATAAACTGCATGAAACTAATTCAGCATTTTGTCTGTTCAACAATTAGTCTTGTTTTTTTTTTTTTTTGAAGACAAATTGTAGAATCTGGGAAACCATCATCAACTACGACAATCTTAATAACATAAACATACCATAAAATACATTAGTATACGGCCAAGGTGTCATATTTGATGATGAAATACTAAATGAACTGCATGAAACTAATTCAGCATTTTGTCTGTTCAACAATTAGTCTTGTTTTTTTTTTAGAAGACAAATTGTAGAATCTTGAAAACCATCATCAACTACGACAATCTTAATAACATAAACATACCATAAAATACATTATTATACGAGCAAGGTGTCATATTTGATGATGAAATACTATATGAACTGCATGAAACTAATTCAGCATTTTGTCTGTTCAACAATTAGTCTTGTTTTTTTTTTAGAAGACAAATTGTAGAATCTTGAAAACCATCATCAACTACGACAATCTTAATAACATAAACATACCATAAAATACATTATTATACGAGCAAGGTGTCATATTTGATGATGAAATACTATATGAACTGCATGAAACTAATTCAGCATTTTGTCTGTTCCACAATTAGTCTTGTTTTTTTTTTTTTAGAAGACAAATTGTAGCATTTGGGAAACCATCATCAACTACGACAATCTTAATAACATAAACATACCATAAAATACATTAGTATACGGCCAAGGTGTCATATTTGATGATGAAATACTAAATGAACTGCATGAAACTAATTCAACATTTTGTCTGTTCAACAATTAGTCTTGTTTTTTTTTTTAGAAGACAAATTGTAGAATCTTGAAAACCATCATCAACTACGACAATCTTAATAACATAAACATACCACAAAATACATTATTATACGAGCAAGGTGTCATATTTGATGATGAAATACTATATAAACTGCATGAAACTAATTCAGCCTTTTGTCCGTTCAACAATTTGTCTTGTTTTTTTTTTGGAAGACAAATTGTAGAATCTGAAAAACCATCATCAACTACGACAATCTTAATAACATAAACATACCATAAAATACATTATTATACGGCCAAGGTGTCATGTTTGATGATGAAATACTAAATGAACTGCATGAAACTAATTCAGCCTTTTGTCTGTTCAACAATTTGTCTTGTTTTTTTTTTTTTTGTTTGGAAGACAAATTGTAGAATCTGAAAAACCATCATCAACTACGACAATCTTAATAACATAAACATACCATACAATACTGTATTATACGGCCAAGGTGTCATGTTTGATGATGAAATACTATATGAACTGCATGAAACTAATTCAGCCTTTTGTCTGTTCAACAATTTGTCTTGTTTTTTTTTGGGAAGACAAATTGTACAATCTGGAAAACCATCATCAACTACGACAATCTTAATAACATAAACATACCATAAAATACATTATTATACGGCCAAGGTGTCATGTTTGATGATGAAATACTAAATGAACTGCATGAAACTAATTCAGCATTTTGTCTGTTCCACAATTAGTCTTGTTTTTTTTTTTTAGAAAACAAATTGTAGAATTTGGGAAACCATCATCAACTACGACAATCTTAATAACATAAACATACCATAAAATACATTATTATACGGCCAAGGTGTCATGTTTGATGATGAAATACTAAATGAACTGCATGAAACTAATTCAGCATTTTGTCTGTTCCACAATTAGTCTTGTTTTTTTTTTTAGAAAACAAATTGTAGAATTTGGGAAACCATCATCAACTACGACAATCTTAATAACATAAACATACCATAAAATACATTATTATACGGCCAAGGTGTCATGTTTGATGATGAAATACTAAATGAACTGCATGAAACTAATTCAGCATTTTGTCTGATCCACAATTAGTCTTGTTTTTTTTTTTTAGAAAACAAATTGTAGAATTTGGGAAACCATCATCAACTACGACAATCTTAATAACATAAACATACCATAAAATACATTATTATACGGCCAAGGTGTCATGTTTGATGATGAAATACTAAATGAACTGCATGAAACTAATTCAGCCTTTTCCCTGTTCAACAATTAGTCTTGTTTTTTTTTTTAGAAAACAAATTGTAGAATTTGGGAAACCATCATCAACTACGACAATCTTAATAACATAAACATACCATAAAATACATTATTATACGGCCAAGGTGTCATGTTTGATGATGAAATACTAAATGAACTGCATGAAACTAATTCAGCATTTTGTCTGTTCCACAATTAGTCTTGTTTTTTTTTTTTTTTAGAAAACAAATTGTAGAATTTGGGAAACCATCATCAACTACGACAATCTTAATAACATAAACATACCATAAAATACATTATTATACGGCCAAGGTGTCATGTTTGATGATGAAATACTAAATGAACTGCATGAAACTAATTCAGCCTTTTCCCTGTTCAACAATTAGTCTTGTTTTTTTTTTTAGAAAACAAATTGTAGAATTTGGGAAACCATCATCAACTACGACAATCTTAATAACATAAACATACCATAAAATACATTATTATACGGCCAAGGTGTCATGTTTGATGATGAAATACTAAATGAACTGCATGAAACTAATTCAGCCTTTTCCCTGTTCAACAATTAGTCTTGTTTTTTTTTTTAGAAAACAAATTGTAGAATTTGGGAAACCATCATCAACTACGACAATCTTAATAACATAAACATACCATAAAATACATTATTATACGGCCAAGGTGTCATGTTTGATGATGAAATACTAAATGAACTGCATGAAACTAATTCAGCATTTTGTCTGTTCCACAATTAGTCTTGTTTTTTTTTTTTTTTTAGAAAACAAATTGTAGAATTTGGGAAACCATCATCAACTACGACAATCTTAATAACATAAACATACCATAAAATACATTATTATACGGCCAAGGTGTCATGTTTGATGATGAAATACTAAATGAACTGCATGAAACTAATTCAGCATTTTGTCTGTTCCACAATTAGTCTTGTTTTTTTTTTTTTTTTAGAAAACAAATTGTAGAATTTGGGAAACCATCATCAACTACGACAATCTTAATAACATAAACATACCATAAAATACATTATTATACGGCCAAGGTGTCATGTTTGATGATGAAATACTAAATGAACTGCATGAAACTAATTCAGCATTTTGTCTGATCCACAATTAGTCTTGTTTTTTTTTTTTTAGAAAACAAATTGTAGAATTTGGGAAACCATCATCAACTACGACAATCTTAATAACATAAACATACCATAAAATACATTATTATACGGCCAAGGTGTCATGTTTGATGATGAAATACTAAATGAACTGCATGAAACTAATTCAGCCTTTTCCCTGTTCAACAATTAGTCTTGTTTTTTTTTTTTTTTAGAAGACAAATTGTAGAATCTGGAAAACCATCATCAACTACGACAATCTTAATAACATAAATATACCATAAAATACATTATTATACGGCCAAGGTGTCATGTTTGATGATGAAATACTAAATGAACTGCATGAAACTAATTCAGCCTTTTCCCTGTTCAACAATTAGTCTTGTTTTTTTTTTTTTTTAGAAGACAAATTGTAGAATCTGGAAAACCATCATCAACTACGACAATCTTAATAACATAAACATACCATAAAATACATTATTATACGGCCAAGGTGTCATGTTTGATGATGAAATACTAAATGAACTGCATGAAACTAATTCAGCATTTTGTCTGTTCCACAATTAGTCTTGTTTTTTTTTTTTTTTTAGAAAACAAATTGTAGAATTTGGGAAACCATCATCAACTACGACAATCTTAATAACATAAACATACCATAAAATACATTATTATACGGCCAAGGTGTCATGTTTGATGATGAAATACTAAATGAACTGCATGAAACTAATTCAGCATTTTGTCTGTTCCACAATTAGTCTTGTTTTTTTTTTTAGAAAACAAATTGTAGAATTTGGGAAACCATCATCAACTACGACAATCTTAATAACATAAACATACCATAAAATACATTATTATACGGCCAAGGTGTCATGTTTGATGATGAAATACTAAATGAACTGCATGAAACTAATTCAGCATTTTGTCTGATCCACAATTAGTCTTGTTTTTTTTTTTTTAGAAAACAAATTGTAGAATTTGGGAAACCATCATCAACTACGACAATCTTAATAACATAAACATACCATAAAATACATTATTATACGGCCAAGGTGTCATGTTTGATGATGAAATACTAAATGAACTGCATGAAACTAATTCAGCCTTTTCCCTGTTCAACAATTAGTCTTGTTTTTTTTTTTTTTTAGAAGACAAATTGTAGAATCTGGAAAACCATCATCAACTACGACAATCTTAATAACATAAATATACCATAAAATACATTATTATACGGCCAAGGTGTCATGTTTGATGATGAAATACTAAATGAACTGCATGAAACTAATTCAGCCTTTTCCCTGTTCAACAATTAGTCTTGTTTTTTTTTTTTTTAGAAGACAAATTGTAGAATCTGGAAAACCATCATCAACTACGACAATCTTAATAACATAAACATACCATAAAATACATTATTATACGGCCAAGGTGTCATGTTTGATGATGAAATACTAAATGAACTGCATGAAACTAATTCAGCATTTTGTCTGGTCAACAATTTGTCCTGTTTTTTTTTTTTTTTTTTTTTAGAAGACAAATTGTAGAATCTGGAAAACCATCATCAACTACGACAATCTTAATAACATAAACATACCATAAAATACATTATTATACGAGCAAGGTGTCATATTTGATGATGAAATACTATATAAACTGTATGAAACTAATTCAGCCTTTTGTCTGTTCAACAATTTGTCTTGTTTTTTTTTTTTTTGAAGACAAATTGTAGAATCTGAAAAACCATCATCAACTACGACAATCTTAATAACATAAACATACCATAAAATACATTATTATACGAGCAAGGTGTCATATTTGATGATGAAATACTATATAAACTGCATGAAACTAATTCAGCCTTTTGTCTGTTCAACAATTTGTCTTGTTTTTTTTTTTTTGAAGACAAATTGTAGAATCTGAAAAACCATCATCAACTACGACAATCTTAATAACATAAACATACCATAAAATACATTATTATACGAGCAAGGTGTCATATTTGATGATGAAATACTATATAAACTGCATGAAACTAATTCAGCCTTTTGTCTGTTCAACAATTTGTCTTGTTTTTTTTTTTTTTTGAAGACAAATTGTAGAATCTGAAAAACCATCATCAACTACGACAATCTTAATAACATAAACATACCATAAAATACATCATTATACGAGCAAGGTGTCATATTTGATGATGAAATACTATATAAACTGCATGAAACTAATTCAGCCTTTTGTCTGTTCAACAATTTGTCTTGTTTTTTTTTTTTTTTTTTGAAGACAAATTGTAGAATCTGAAAAACCATCATCAACTACGACAATCTTAATAACATAAACATACCATAAAATACATTATTATACGAGCAAGGTGTCATATTTGATGATGAAATACTAAATGAACTGCATGAAACTAATTCAGCCTTTTGTCTGTTCAACAATTTGTCTTGTTTTTTTTTTTTTTTTTTTGAAGACAAATTGTAGAATCTGAAAAACCATCATCAACTACGACAATCTTAATAACATAAACATACCATAAAATACATTATTATACGGCCAAGGTGTCATGTTTGATGATGAAATACTAAATGAACTGCATGAAACTAATTCAGCATTTTGCCTGTTCAACAATTAGTCTTGTTTTTTTTTTTTTTTTTTTTTTGGAAGACAAATTGTAGAATCTGAAAAACCATCATCATCTACGACTATCTTAATAACATAAACATACCATAAAATACATCATTATACGAGCAAGGTGTCATATTTGATGATGAAATACTATATAAACTGCATGAAACTAATTCAGCCTTTTGTCTGTTCAACAATTTGTCTTTTTTTTTTTTTTGAAGACAAATTGTAGAATCTGAAAAACCATCATCAACTACGACAATCTTAATAACATAAACATACCATAAAATACATTATTATACGGCCAAGGTGTCATGTTTGATGATGAAATACTAAATGAACTGCATGAAACTAATTCAGCATTTTGTCTGTTCCACAATTAGTCTTGTTTTTTTTTTTTTTTAGAAGACAAATTGTAGAATTTGGAAAACCATCATCAACTACGACAATCTTAATAACATAAACATACCATAAAATACATTATTATACGGCCAAGGTGTCATGTTTGATGATGAAATACTAAATGAACTGCATGAAACTAATTCAGCATTTTGTCTGTTCCACAATTAGTCTTGTTTTTTTTTTTTTTTAGAAGACAAATTGTAGAATTTGGAAAACCATCATCAACTACGACAATCTTAATAACATAAACATACCATAAAATACATTATTATACGGCCAAGGTGTCATGTTTGATGATGAAATACTAAATGAACTGCATGAAACTAATTCAGCATTTTGTCTGTTCCACAATTAGTCTTGTTTTTTTTTTTTTTTAGAAGACAAATTGTAGAATTTGGAAAACCATCATCAACTACGACAATCTTAATAACATAAACATACCATAAAATACATTATTATACGGCCAAGGTGTCATATTTGATGATGAAATACTATATAAACTGCATGAAACTAATTCAGCCTTTTGTCCGTTCAACAATTTGTCTTGTTTTTTTTTTGGAAGACAAATTGTAGAATCTGAAAAACCATCATCAACTACGACAATCTTAATAACATAAACATACCATAAAATACATTATTATACGAGCAAGGTGTCATATTTGATGATGAAATACTATATAAACTGCATGAAACTAATTCAGCCTTTTGTCTGTTCAACAATTTGTCTGGTTTTTTTTTTGGAAGACAAATTGTAGAATCTGAAAAACCATCATCAACTACGACAATCTTAATAACATAAACATACCATAAAATACATTATTATACGGCCAAGGTGTCATATTTGATGATGAAATACTATATAAACTGCATGAAACTAATTCAGCCTTTTGTCCGTTCAACAATTTGTCTTGTTTTTTTTTTTTGGAAGACAAATTGTAGAATCTGAAAAACCATCATCAACTACGACAATCTTAATAACATAAACATACCATAAAATACATTATTATACGAGCAAGGTGTTATATTTGATGATGAAATACTATATAAACTGTATGAAACTAATTCAGCCTTTTGTCTGTTCAACAATTTGTCTGGTTTTTTTTTTTGGAAGACAAATTGTAGAATCTGAAAAACCATCATCAACTACGACAATCTTAATAACATAAACATACCATAAAATACATTATTATACGGCCAAGGTGTCATATTTGATGATGAAATACTATATAAACTGCATGAAACTAATTCAGCCTTTTGTCCGTTCAACAATTTGTCTTGTTTTTTTTTTTTTGGAAGACAAATTGTAGAATCTGAAAAACCATCATCAACTACGACAATCTTAATAACATAAACATACCATAAAATACATTATTATACGGCCAATGTGTCATGTTTGATGATGAAATACTAAATGAACTGCATGAAACTAATTCAGCATTTTGTCTGTTCACCAATTAGTCTTGTTTTTTTTTTTTTTTTTTAGAAGACAAATTGTAGAATCTTGAAAACCATCATCAACTACGACAATCTTAATAACATAAACATACCATAAAATACATTATTATACGGCCAAGGTGTCATGTTTGATGATGAAATACTATATGAACTGCATGAAACTAATTCAGCATTTTGTCTGTTCAACAATTTGTCTTGTTTTTTTTTTTTTAGAAGACAAGTTGTAGAATCTTGAAAACCATCATCAACTACGACAATCTTAATAACATAAACATACCATAAAATACATTATTATACGGCCAAGCTGTCATATTTGATGATGAAATACTATATAAACTGCATGAAACTAATTCAGCCTTTTGCCTGTTCAACAATTAGTCTTGTTTTTTTTTTTTTTAGAAGACAAATTGTAGAATCTTGAAAACCATCATCAACTACGACACTCTTAATAACATAAACATACCATAAAATACATTATTATATGGCCAAGGTGTCATGTTTGATGATGAAATACTAAATGAACTGCATGAAACTAATTCAGCGTTTTGTCTGTTCAACAATTTGTCTTGTTTTTTTTTTTTTAGAAGACAAATTGTAGAATCTTGAAAACCATCATCAACTACGACAATCTTAATAACATAAACATACCATAAAATACATTATTATACGGCCAAGGTGTCATGTTTGATGATGAAATACTATATGAACTGCATGAAACTAATTCAGCATTTTGTCTGTTCAACAATTAGTCTTGTTTTTTTTTTTTTTAGAAGACAAATTGTAGAATCTTGAAAACCATCATCAACTACGACAATCTTAATAACATAAACATACCATAAAATACATTATTATACGAGCAAGGTGTCATATTTGATGATGAAATACTATATGAACTGCATGAAACTGCATTATCGGCATTGTTGCAAACGAATGGGATATGAGACATCCGATCAAAAGACATCTAACAACTATGGCCAAAACTAAATAAAGACAAGAATGCCCTCAATACCATAATCTCGAGACAGTCCAACCAGCCATTCTCGAAGGACGATTATATATGAAAAAACAAATAAATCAATCTGTGGTTTGATTGCAGATTGCATATTTAAGCATATATTAAGATTGCATATTTAAGCATATATTAAGATTGCATATTTAAAGAAATATTAGGATGATTTTACAGCTATACCAATTCTTGCTTCAGGCATTTTATGCAGTGGAGCCAATATTACATCAAATTCAAAACATTTTCGAACTAAATTATCCAATTTAAGCCACAATACAAAGCCAAATTGTCAAAATACGATAATAATATTGTGATCAAACACTTACCACGAGACCGTCTTGTTTTTCGCGAGTAAAGTCCGAGAAAATTAAACTGCGTAGTTCGTATTTCACATCGCGATGTTAGAAAACGATAATAAAATCAATAACTATTGGTTAAAAGTTGGTAAGTAGAATAAAATAAAATAGATACCGATACGTAGACAAAACAGACAATACAACTACGTAGTAAACGGAAAATTGTCAAATTTCGTCTTAAATAAACAGAATAATTTAAAAAAAACCTTTATAATCAATAGTATTGATCCATTATCCATTTTCCCGATGTTTCCCGAACCGTTTACGTTGTTTTCGACGCGAACACGATGCGCGAGAAAACCCGGCCGTTAATACAAAGAAATCCGGCGAAAATCCTCGCGAAAACCTGGGAAAATCGCGAAATCACATCCCCGAAGTACTTGGCATAGTCACTGATCACTTGTTTTAATTAAGCAGTTGATTAGTTAGCGAATTTAGATAAAAATACGAGCAAAAGTATAACTACGTGCGAACACACCGACCCGAACGACACATTTGGTCATGTATTTTCGATTTCGAGCTCGCCGATATACTAGTTTGCCGGAGTGGGGGCTGTTTTTTGTAGTTAAAAGGTTCCTTCAGGTATAGGTGTGATTCAAACTCGAATATTCAAGACTACATAACAGCGATAACAGCATTTTTGTACATAAATATGTCAAAATTTTCCTTAGTAATTACAATTTTATTTTTCTATATGGCTTCTCTCAAACTTAGATATGTAATAAAAATATGTAATAAAAATGTAATGTGTAAAAATGTAAATGTAATAAAATAACCAACTTCACCCACACACCCCTGTAAATTAATTACAATTTCGTCTACAGGATACAAGATTAAATTCATTTGTATCTAAACATTTCCACGGTATTTCAAAATGGAGTTTTCTGAACTAATCTCTGATATAGTTGCAGAGTTTCTAGTTGGACAAAAATAGAAAGATTCGCCTCCATATTAAATAAAAATAAAAAATCAGCTTACGTTTAAACTGGCGACCGGTTGCTTTAAAAAAATCATTCACCCCTTTTAGGTAAATCATTTACCTCTTTAAACTCAACCCGTTGACATTTCGGCACATTTCAGCAGCTTTCAGGTCGGCGGCAACGGCAGTTCGGGGTCCCACGTGGTTAAATATTAAAGTTGACATGGGGCAGGCACGTGGAGACGGAACCCTCAACACCGTGTTGAAAGCGCCCGTTTTATTACGTTCATTATAAGAAAAGTTTACAACTAGGACGAGAACGGGTAATGAAATGCCCATAAACGGTCTGCTGGATCCACCAAGCCTCCCTGGTGGATCCAACACGAATGCCCTTGGAGCGCCAGCTCGTAAACCTTATTAAACTGCTGCACAAGTTTACTCAACAATGCCTGGATGCCGGCGGACTGACTTCTTGACGAGTTCAAGGCGCTGAAGCCACTCTGCCCAATTAATCCTGCACGCGTTCGAATTAATTACAGCGCCTCGCCTTAATTCGCCCGTTAAAAATTAGGGTGTTTTTCGTTAAATGGTCGTCTATTAACCCAGCAAAGTACTTAAAAGCATGGAGATTGATTATGCTCAGAAAAACAAATCATAAAACGTTCAAATTTCTAAGTACCGATTCGAGAAACGAGCAGATTAAGTACGAATTGCAATCACAGGATCTAGGGTTCGAATCCCGTGCTGGACATGTGGTAATTTTTATTTTTTTATTAATAAATCAATAAGTCTTGAAAAACTATTGATGATACAGAATCATAATCGTAAATAAACACGCACAATCCTTTATTTTATAGAGCACTGTTTATAGAGGGCGGAGTTATCGATTTGCGAGCTTCAATATGGCACGTATATCGCGTGGAATAAATCTATATTGTTGATATTGTGAGATCGGATTATTGTGCCCTTTTTCGTGCGCTTGCTGGCGTGTCGTGACCTTTTTTTGAGAACCGCTTGCTTTCTAGCAGCAACGTCTGACATATTGGCACGATCTTTAATTTAAGGCCTGAACGAGCATTCAAATGCCGACCTGATTCGTGATCCATACAGAATAAATCCAATTGATCGTCCCAAGGAATATACAGTGTGTCCAGGAAAGTCCGCACCATACGAGAAAATCGTTTATTATCCAATATCCAGTATATGGTGCAATATTTTTAAGATCTTATGATAGCATTCTTAATTTCAGACCTACCGCCAACTTTCATAAAGAATACAATTTTCAGAGAATTCTCCATCTGGTGCGGACTTTCCTGGACACACTGTACAGTCCAATATAGTCCTGTATAGTCCTCACTTCTCGTCTATGTTTTGGAAATTATGGAAAGGCATATTTTCGTTGTTTGTGGAAATTAATATTTGTTGTGGAATATTTGCGCGAAAATTATGATTACGGGCCTTTTCCTGATTTATTGCTGCTTGCAAAACGCTGTCTGTCCTTAATAAATTTTCAGGCCGGTCTTAAGCCTTTAATTATGATGTACAGGGGAAGTTTTGGCCACTTCAGCGAAGTTATAAATATAAATTTTAGGCGTACGGTTATTGCAGTGTTAAGAGTAACTACCTACCACCCTAGTATACTTTGAAATTAAGTTATTATCGTTTGAATTACAATTTTTAGATTCTTTTTAACTTCTTCAGTAACTCAAGAGTTGAAGAGCAGCAAATACTATAGCAGCGTAGTGTGACCATCTCATATTTTGCATTCCAATCAATGTTGCAGCATAACTTTTCGGCCGGCGACTATTCCTTATGTGATCAGTATTTTAAGAACTGTATCGCTTAAAGCCCTCTTTATATATTGGGAGAATAATACCTCGCATAATATTTATTTCAAAAATACATAATTTTCTGAGTTAACATTCATGCTGGTTGCTGTAAAAGTTAAACAAGCGCTGATGGGCTCTCTGCTGCTAAACTCTCTCGCCAAACAGTGAGTGGTCACACTGTTAGCAGCCGGTTAGTAAAACACCTTAGTAAAACACCTTAGTGTGACCGCGGCATAAATAAAACGTATACATCGTCTTTGTGAATAGAGTCTTGGTAAATCTTACAACAGCTTGCGATACAATACCCCGCAGAAGAGGTGGTTTACTGTGGGAACAAGAGCGGTGTCGGAAATTGTCACAATGACTTCCCCTTGCGCCGGAAGTGAACGTCTTGAAGATAAGAAAGCTTAGGCGGCCACCTAGACCGCTCATATCTTTCCGCGAACAATAAACTATAATATATGGAGTAAGATGTTTGCCGTCTCACGTTTTATCTACACAGAGGGAAACATTTATTCGATACAACACGAATATCTTTGAGTGAAGAATATCACTTGTTTCTATATCCGCAGAAAGATCATTTGGTTGGTTCAAGTAAAATATAAAATTCGCAGAGTAAGAATATGATTTTCTTGTATACATTAAATTGTGATTGTATTGGATTGAGTAACCCTAATCTTTATCGGACGAGGTTTTAAATGCTACCAGTGTAGTGGCTAATTGCCATGAAAGAAGAACAGAAAAAAAAACACGAAGACAATGGACAATGGTCTTTGTAGGAGTGAAAGATCCAACAACGAATCGATGTCGCTTTTACATCATTTGATATCGGGCAGCAGACACGCTTTCTCTCCGCCACGCCAAGGTTTTGTATACTTTAGAAAAGTGCTTATAAACACAATGTAAGAGGAACCCGACCCAGAGATATTCAATTTCATTCGAGTTTTATGCAAAGTGAAAGATTGATGTTTGATGTAAAAATCGAATGATAGGTCTCGTTTAAAAACAGTACGTAGTGATTTTATTATAGAATTGTTTTTATATTTTATTATAGAGAAAGTGGATATAATAAAATGAGCTAGTTATCATTATTGAAAAAATATCTGCGTCGTACAAGGTCAGGGTCAGGCGATTTACGGAGATGTGTCATAGAACGTCCAGAACTGTCTCTTACAAGGAGCGTACCACAGATACAGTCAGAAGTTATTAGCTGCCTACCTAGAGCTACCGTACTGTACACACAGTCTCCAGATTAATTAAAAGATAATTAGTAAATTGCGTACGCCATGGGAGTTGCAAAGATAACCGGTAAACCCGCTTCATAAGCATTTTTCCCACACGCTATTTCACGTCCTCTTCAATAATCACCTTTTCTATAGTAACGATGATGTCGTTGGACTAAATACCGATAGAAATCTGGTGCATCTCCCAGCATATGGCGAATCCCACAGAACGCTTTTAATTCATCGTTGTCGTTTTGATAAGAATAATAATGTTGACTATGGATTTTTGCCGCACTTCATTTTTTCATAATTACTAAAACAGGTTCATCTGATACCAAACTGCAACATGCTTAATAGATTGATAATAACTCACCGATATGACACGTCATTGGTAAATGGATTATCACGCTATTGGAAGGAATCCGCGGCTCTCCCGATCGGCACCGGACGGTTACACATCCCCGCGTATTATATAACAATATAGAAATACCCTCTTTAAACAGCGATAACGATACAGTGTAAGGTTAACTTACCCGGGGACTCCTGTCCCCAGACTTCAGTCTCCAGTCCATGTCGTCTATTTCCTTGGACTCATAGGCTAGCTTGGTCATCTGCACACTTTATTTTATCACACCTAAAATCCTCCAAATCAACCACAACCTGGATGGAACTTTACACACACACAGTGAAGCAGAGCGGAGTGCACTAGCCAGTGCCATTGCTACCATACACCGGTGCAAGTCATGGGGGAACCCGCATAATATACTATTATGGCATCCAGGAATATAGACAAGCCCAAGTCATCTACGTCTGACTCCATGTCTATGTTCTCCTCGACAAGCCCAAGTCATATAACTACATGTCTCGACGACAAGCCCAAGTTATGTGACTCCATGTCTATACTATCCTCGACAAGCCCAAGCCATATAACTCCATGTCTCCACGACAAGCCCAAGTTATATGACTCCATGTCTATACTATCCTCGACAAGCCCAAGTCATATAACTCCATGTCTCCACGACAAGCCCAAGTTATATGACTCCATGTCATACTATTCTCGACAAGCCCAAGTCATATAATTCCATGTCTCCACGACAAGCCCAAGTTATGTGACTCCATGTCTATACTATCCTCGACAAGCCCAAGCCATATAACTCCATGTCTCCACGACAAGCCCAAGTTATGTGACTCTATGTCTATACTATCCTCGACAAGCCCAAGCCATATAACTCCATGTCTCCACGACAAGCCCAAGTTATATGACTCCATGTCTATACTATCCTCGACAAGCCCAAGTCATATAACTCCATGTCTCCACGACAAGCCCAAGTTATGTGACTCTATGTCTATACTATCCTCGACAAGCCCAAGTCATATAACTCCATGTCTCCACGACAAGCCCAAGCCATATAACTCCATGTCTCCACGACAAGCCCAAGTTATATGACTCCATGTCTATATTATTCTAGAAGAACAACAATACTTTCCACACAACTATACCCCTAGAGCCACTTTACAATACTGCAGCAACAACACATTTCACACAACTAGACCCCTAGAGCCAGTCTATAGTACTGCCTGGCCTCTTTTTCTCGAGCCTCTACGTTACTTTCCCTAGTGTTTACATTAACCATCCGCACGCCTTATCTATCGTACCAGATAAATCCTGGCTGACAAAATCCGCATTGGTAAAATATCTGTGCAACAATAATGATAATAATTTTTTTCATCCAGTGTAATAGAATAGTTTCAATTACAACCCTCGACATTGTAATTATATGAGGTCAGCCATCACAATTACGAGACGCCATAAACGTTTATGTGCGGCCTCAATGCTCTGTACTAAATATTCAAATTAGGTAACCGTTCCGGCGCTAACGGTTTCAGAAAGGCCTGCAAAACCTGAAGGCTCTGAAGCAGCGAGCCACGTGCTGCGGCAGTTGCTGCTGCTGTGGAAACTTGAACGTGTTTTTGTCATCGTGTGCCTGGGCCCATAATAATTCCCAAATATCTTTTGGAGAGCTGGTTTGAGGCGACCCTTCTAAATCCCTCTTGGGTATAGAGATATCATGATCTTTCACTAATGGTATCCGAAAAAGTTTATCCGGCTTCAGGTGCTTAAGATGAAAAGTTTGTTTCGTTTGGTATTGGTGTTTGTATTTGAAGTTGTTTGAATTTGAAGAACAAGTAAAGAGAAAGTTTTGATTGATAGATATGGACTACTACCTTCCTATACAAATTCTCTAATATTTTATTTATAACACTTTTCGATAGAACTAATAATTAACGGCCTGTAGATATTATTTCATTTAGTTGCCCAACCCTGTATATATGTACCACCTCTTGAAATCAATTAGTGTTTCAGACGTTTGCTGCACTCTGTAGCACATTGCTGCCGCGATGTCTGGTTTTTGTATAAGTACCATTTCCGAATTCATTAATTTTATGCGCAACGATGCGAAAGCACATTTCATCTCGCTCAAGTGCAAGATTTTTGCATTTCTGGTACGATATTATGTAATGGAAGAGTGCTTGAGCACTTAAAAGTCGATAATCCTGACATACGAGTGGTTCACATATCCATATTATGCAACATAGATAGTATTCGGGTAATATTAACTGCTATACCAGTCTCTTACATTTTTAATTTGCGATACATACAATATTACGTTATATTTCTACATAATATTTGTTTGGTTCCAATAGTTTCCTGGTAATAAATACCGTATAATTAGCCCAAAAAAAACCTATGTTAGAACGGACCAAAATGCCCCGAATATCCGATATAAAATTAGTTCCAGCATTGCTGATGTAATTTGTAGAACACGAAGAACTTATTAAATACAGTTAGTCCGCTATAAACTTTTCCTAACGTTGATGTATCTGATGTGTATTAATATCATTATTATTACAAAAAAGGAACGCATTATAGGCCTCGAAAATTACCAAACCGTAAACAGACGGATACAATCATCTATAAGCTAAAACATACAAAGAAGTTGTGTGATCAAGATGTTTGTATCGCCAATTTCGTCATTGAAAATTACGCAACCAAAATCTATTATAACATCTGTGCAATTACGAAAATATAAATTGCTATTATTACGCTTTTCAATAGCAGAATTACATCAAATAACATAACCGACTTGGTGCAAAATTCTCACATTTCATATTCACCAGTACGTGCTCTAATATAATAGGCAAGACTACGTAATGATGTCGAGACAAACATACGTTGCGATTGCATGATTGGTAAAAATAGAATGCCCGATTGCTAATAGAAAATTCTTGCATAAATAGATCGTCGATTAATGTTAGGAAAAAAAAACTGAACGTGTAAAAATATTGTTGGTATACTTGCAAGTTAACCTTCGTTTTTGAAGGTCGACAGCTCAGAATTGGATGATCTCACTCTATTAAACGATGAGTTTATGCGGTTGGGTATCGTTTTGTTAACCTACCAGGTCATCCGGGTTAAATATGACAGATGAGAGAAACGTAAACATCAATACTAATGACGAGTGCTCGTTAACTTGACATTATTTTGATTCATCAGCTGGTATTACTGAATATACTTCATTAATCTTTCATTAGGTAAATCAAATTTTGCTGATATGTATGTATCACAGAATGTGACAGGTTATTTTTATAAGATACATTAAAGCATAGCACTTGGGAACTATTTTCATACCATAGTCAAAGAAATGTTAAACAAAAAAGTTGTTCTGATATTTTTCGCCAAAGTCTGAAAGAATCTACATTTTTCAGCAATATTTCTTATAACGTAAATTCTTTTTGCACAGATATTTTACCAATGCGGATTTTGCTAGCCAGAGTTTATCTGGTACGATGGATAAGGCGTGCGGAGGGTTAATGTAAACACTAGGGAAAGTAACCTAGAGGCTCGAGAAAAAGAGGCCAGGCAGTACCATAGACTGGCTCTAGGGGTCTAGTTGTGCAAAATGTGTTGTTGCTGCAGTATTGTAAAGTGGCTCTAGGGATATAGTTGTGTGGAAAGTATTGTTGTTCTTCTAGAATAATATAGACATGGAGTCAT
Source organism: Aphodius granarius (assembly GCA_963971325.1). NCBI lineage: Eukaryota > Metazoa > Arthropoda > Insecta > Coleoptera > Scarabaeidae > Aphodius > Aphodius granarius. The sequence goes on from OZ020225.1 coordinate 30,665,475, forward strand.
ATAACTTGGGCTTGTCGTGGAGACATGGAGTTATATGGCTTGGGCTTGTCGAGGATAGTATAGACATGGAGTCATATAACTTGGGCTTGTCGTGGAGACATGGAGTTATATGGCTTGGGCTTGTCGAGAATAGTATGACATGGAGTCATATGACTTGGGCTTGTCGTGGAGACATGGAGTCATATAACTTGGGCTTGTCGAGGAGAACATAGACATGGAGTCAGACGTATATGACTTGGGCTTGTCTATATTCCTGGGTGCCATAATAGGATATTATGCGGGTTCCCCCATGACTTGCACCGGTGTATGGTAGCAATGGCACTGGCTAGTGCACTCCGCTCTGCTTCACTGTGTGTGTGTAAAGTTCAATCCAGGTTGTGGTTGATTTGGAGGGTTTTAGATGTGATAAGATAAAGTGTGCAGATGACCAAGCTAGCCTATGAGTCCAAGGAAATAGACGACATGGACTGGAGACTGAAGTCTGGGGACAGGAGTCCCCGGGTAAGTTAACCTTACACTGTATCGTTATCGCTGTTTAAAGAGGGTATTTCTATATTGTTATATGATACGCGGGGATGTGTAACCGTCCGGTGCCGATCGGGAGAGCCGCGGACTCCTTCCAATAGCGTGATAATCCATTTACCAATGACGTGTCATATCGGTGAGTTATTATCAATCTATTAAGAATGTTGCAGTTTGGTATCAGATGAACCTGTTTTAGTAATTATGGAAAAAGGAAGTGCGGCAAAAATCCATAGCCAACATTCTTTATTTTGAAAACCTAACCCCCAATAATATATTGAACTATAATGTTTAGGACCCAATTTCGATTTCCAAATTAATTTTCTACTGCGCACATTTGGCCATTAAAAAGCATAATAACAAACAAAACGTTATTACGTGACGCAGTTAGCGGCATATATTAATAGCTAGTTTCATGTTTACGTAATGGAATTCGCGTTAAACAAGTACAGGCAATTTCAACATTATTTTGAATAAATTATACCATGGAAATGGTCAGTTCCTTACTTGGATAGGAGCTTAAGAAGATGTTCTTTTCCTCACTCGAAGGTAAAACCTAGTATTTTGCTAGTCGATCTTTTGCATCAGATAATTGACAAAGTAGATTTGTATGTTGTTTGTATTAATTGCATAAAATCGACATAATCTTAAGTATGTATATTTAATAGAAAGATTTAACGAAAATAGTGATGCTTCAGGGGCTGTAAAAATGAATGTTCTTTCGCTAAAAATACGAGCTGTAAAAATGCTGACACTTGTCACGCAAATCTGCTTCGGGTATGTTGAATGTTTAATGTTCTCCCAAGATCCCAACTCACAATTCAGCAGTAGATTACATATTCAAACGCGCCATCAGACTCTTGACAGGCCTGAATAAGTAAACCGGAACTTAAATTACCAATACAGTTGCAGTATGTTGTAGCTGCTAGCACGTTGCAGCAACAACACATCGTTTTCTGATACTATTTTTGACACATGTGTTGCACAGATATTTTACCAATGCGGATTTTGCTAGCCAGGGTTTATCTGGTACGATAGATAAGGCGTGCGGAGGGTTAATGTAAACACTAGGGAAAGTAACCTAGAGGCTCGAGAAAAAGAGCCCAGGCAGTTCCATAGACTGGCTCTAGGGGTCTAGTTGTGTGAAATGTGTTGTTGCTGCAGTATTGTAAAGTGGCTCTAGGGGTATAGTTGTGTGGAAACTATTGTTGTTCTTCTAGAATAATATAGACATGGAGTCATATAACTTGGGCTTGTCGTGGAGACATGGAGTTATATGGCTTGGGCTTGTCGAGGATAGTATAGACATGGAGTCACATAACTTGGGCTTGTCGTGGAGACATGGAGTCATATAACTTGGGCTTGTCGTGGAGACATGGAGTTATATGGCTTGGGCTTGTCGAGGATAGTATAGACATGGAGTCATATAACTTGGGCTTGTCGTGGAGACATGGAGTCATATAACTTGGGCTTGTCGTGGAGACATGGAGTTATATGGCTTGGGCTTGTCGAGGATAGTATAGACATGGAGTCACATAACTTGGGCTTGTCGTGGAGACATGGAGTTATATGACTTGGGCTTGTCGAGAACAGTATGACATGGAGTCATATGACTTGGGCTTGTCGTGGAGACATGGAGTCATATGACTTGGGCTTGTCGAGGAGAACATAGACATGGAGTCAGACGTATATGACTTGGGCTTGTCTGTCTTCCTGGGTGCCATAATAGGATATTATGCGGGTTCCCCCATGACTTGCACCGGTATATGGTAGCAATGGCACTGGCTAGTGCATTCCGCTCTGCTTCACTGTGTGTGTAAAGTTCCATCCAGGTTGTGGTTGATTTGGAGTATTTTAGGTGTGATAAGATAAAGTGTGCAGATGACCAAGCTAGCCTATGAGTCCAATGAAATAGACGACATGGACTGGGACTGAAGTCTGGGGACAGGAGTCCCCTGGTAAGTTAACCTTACACTGTATCGTTATTGCTATTTAAAGAGGGTATTTCTATGATACGCGAGGAATGTGTAACCGTTCGGTGACGATTGGAACAGCCGCGGATTCTTCCCAATAGTATTTACCAATGACGTGTCATATCGGTGAGTTATTATCAATCTATTAAGCATGTTGCTGTTTGGTATCAGATGAACCAGTTTTAGTAATTATGGAAAAATGTACTGCGGCAAAAATCCATAGCCAACAATAGTATTCTTTAGTAGTCAGTTTCGTTACAACTGAAAACTATAAAATAGTAGCTCTGCATTCTGAAATCTGGAAAAGCCATGTACACCTAATATATGCTGTATTTCCTGTTCCCATGTTGCTATTTTTGCACGACGTCAAATTGTAGGTAATTAATAGGGGGTGGCTATCCTGGAAAGGTTTTGCTCACTCGATAACAGCCATAAGAAATAAATTTCTGGTTTATGGAAACATTAGATCCACGCTCAAGAAATCCAAGTGTAATTTAACAAATCACCTCAAAGTCGATGTTTTACGGTCATTACTTATACTTGTCACGTAAATCATTCTTCGTTTGGCGCGCTAAGAATGATTAATAAAGGGAACAAATGTATCTCTCTTTGGTATTCGCCTGTATACGCCCTGTTTTGCTGTGCTGGTGGCCGGAGACAAAACGACGGGGCAACTGCAATTGAATTGTCGTGATAAATTAGTTTTCCCGATTTCACCGATGTTTTGAACGCAGATAACCGCTCCCTATGATAAATTACACCCCGCCACAAAAGATCTCCATAAAAGGGTCTCCGCTGCTGCGCTGGCTGCCTGCAAAACCATCGCCGATTCATAATGACGTTGTGAAAAGTTAAAAGGTTTAAAAAGAGTGTAACGTAAAAGTAATTTATTCTTGTTGTTACAGCTTTCTTTACTTGTGACTTTTAATGATGATTTTTCTAGAAAATATCAGTTCAAAATATCAATTCGTCTCACGTTCCAGGCAGATGTTCCGTTATACGCACGTCACGTACAGAGTACGGAACACACGCGAAAAACTGGCACGAACCGATGCCGGACAATGATCTGTCGGCTCTGAAGAGGTCGACGCGGAATCGGCGAAACGTCGCGGCCTGTGACAATCGCAGCTAATGAAACTCCAAACAAGTTTAATTAAAAAGTTCATCGGGGGGCATTTTTTTAAGCGAAAAAAGTGTCCGCGCTTCGACGGGCTTTTGTCGACTTTTCCTCTTGCACTGTTCAGGGGGTTGGGGGCGCAAAACTGATGTTTTTCGATTAGTTTCGAATGGACGGCGAGGGCAAATGTCGCGGCGCCGAGGAAACGACTGGTTAATTAAGATGGTTTTCTTGATTCAATGCTAATTATTGATTTCTTTTTTAATTGTGTGAAATCCATTTCATACAGACATTTTGTGCATTGAAATATGGGAAGTGATCAGAGAAGAAAACATTGCATAATAGTATATTATTATACAAGTTTTATAAGACGTCAAATTGGCGCATGGTCACAAATGAACGAATGCGCCAATATGTCTTATAAAACGAGTGTAATATACTATTTTTTCTACTTTGCGTCATTAATTTGATAAAAATTTAGAAGTATATTAGGTAAAATTCCAATCTAGAGTATTTATGGGTGCAACCGTTGGTAACACTGTCATCTGTCACTTAAATTCAAATATCTGTGAAAACGTAATTATTGATAATTATTATATACCATCATATACTAGTAGTACGAAACCTAGGATGCAACACGCATGTTTAAATATGTATAAAAATATACATACTTCGCAGTTTGTGCGATTCTAAAAAATCAGTTTGTGCTTACTTTTGTGGTTATGTGTATTTTCGTTTGACATGCAGTTGATATCAATGTCACCAATCTTAGAAAAAAGTTACTAAAAACGGTGTTACAATTTGCTAATTGTAACATCGAAAACAGTGTTACAATGTGTGCATTGTGAATGCAAAGTAGAAAAAAAAAACACATATCAAATCACATTCTCTATAAACGTCGACATTATATTTCGTAAAACTCATAAAAGATTACAAATACACCAAAATAAACCTACTTTTTATATCTTTAAATTTAGTTTTATACCTCAACAGGTAGAGATAATTATAATATAAACATGAAAAACCGATAAACTCGCAGGCTAGTCGCCAATAACGAACGGCACAAACGCCAACGACTGTTGAGACAAACGGTACTAGTCTCCCACGTGCGTAAGAGCGATTGGGGTCATGTTTATGCCATCACCAAGCAGTCAGGGAGTAGTCAGACTAGTCGGAGAGTAGTACATGGCAATATCACCCACAATGCCCCGGCACTTCAATCGTATTCGCCGACTATATCGAGATAATAACATGTCTCCAGCCGTAGATGCGAGTGTGGCACGCATGCCAACGATATTACCTATCGTGCCCGATTATTATAACCACGCAGTTTGCCAGTTTACAAACAGCCCATTATGAACTTAATCCCTGATGGGATTCCCCGATGGGATGGAATCGGATTTGTGATATTATAGAGCTTGGATCGATTTCGTACAATTGGAATTGTCGAAATCAAAATTAGTGTAGGTGGTGCCGATGGACGATAATGTTTTTTTATCGTTTTATTTTAATAGTAATATTTAACTAGCTCTGTGTATAAGTCAAAATTTTCGAATTTAGTTACTGGCATTCTAGAAATATGTGGTTAAGGCTTCCCACCTGTCCACATTCGCAATATGGACATTTTAGGATACATTTTAGGTTATCTGCTATCTGTTACTGTTGTTACGAATGTACGGCAGGAGGCGTTTCTGGTTTGACGTTACTGTGGTAATAGCAGCAAAACACGGGTCGACAAAAATCGATTTTTTGGATCGAAAATTGTTTTTAAGGCCGTTTTTTTGCTCAAAACTCTTTGCGAAGGGTATTTAGAGGGATCTTATCGTAAGACATGAGAGCGAGCGGCTTTTATAAGGTCGGCAGGAACGGATAAAAAATGTAAATTTTTGACGTTCATCGATCCGCTTGTCGGAATTTCTAGACGTCACGTGACATTTTCTCGAGGTTCGCCTTCACCCGAAGAGGTGCAAAAACGTGATTTTTTTTTCAAAATTGACGCATTTAATTTACGAAATATCGCGCAGTCCACGCGGAATTGTGTCCTTTTTTCAATTCGAGCGTCAAAAGTAATATCGAAAAGCCCAAAAGTGTAGGGCGCTACACTTGAAAGTTCGTAATTAGTATAGGTAGATAATAATTTTAAAAATAGCAGCACTAAGGTGCTTTTACCTTTTTTTTTTTTTTCAGAAAACCTTATGGCTGTACTTGTGTTTTATACGTATTTTGTGGCCAACATCTCATCAGTGTAAAATACACCGTTCGTAAATTACAGGTACACTTACCTATACACAGCAAAACACAATGTTTACATCATTAAACACTATACAAAACAAAGGCAGCAACTGTGAGAAACTTTCTCGCCATATGTGTACATATATCGTCATTATTTGAAATTCCAACTTTAGTTACGCGTTCCTTTTGAATTTCCTGCCATCACCGAAGCGATGAAAGCCAGTTGAGACAATAAATTAATTAACTGATTGTCTGAATCATATATTTCTGACCCCGTACGACATTGGGCGACCCAATCATGTCACCATAACTCATATGAGCGAGCATAACCTATAATCTTACAGTTACGGAGTTACGGTCACGATCTACGTAAACATTAATGGAAATGAATACCTCCGTTGTTTAGTGTGTATTTAATTTCTTATCTTGGGTCATAATTAGTCAACTTATATAAATTGTGGTTACAGTGTAGAGACAGATAAAGTTGTGGTTTCAGTCTTGAGTATACAGTAGCACTTAGTTTTTATACATACATATAATTTACCGAAAAAACTATCAAAAACCATCAAACAATCACAATAGTTATCGAAGATGACTTTTTTTGTCAAATTTGTAGGTAGTTTTTGACTGATTTATTCCAAATTTAATCAATATTTCTACTATCTATTTAAGTACATAACCTATCACGATAACAACACTGCACAAATACAGGCGCAAATTTACTGACAGGAAATAAACAAACCAAAGAAAAAATCTCAGAGGACGTCATACACGTATGAATCATAAAATATGTTTGCTTACCTTAAACTCGAAATCCGAAAAAATAATATCGTATTCCAATATGTCGCAACTCGCCAAAAAAAAACAACTGGTACAAAAACGCGCACAAAACCACTAAAAATCAACAAAAATCACAGCAACATAACCTCGAGAGTGTTAAAGTATCGATAAAAGGTCACACAGAATTGAAAATAACCCGCGACACGTTAAAACAATCCGTATGAAGACGTTTATTTTTGCTCAGCTCCACTCAGTTCAAAACACATGCACGTTGCATCACAGCTGTCCGGTAACCGCGACACACAGCGCCAACGCGGCCTACAACTGCACTGACGGCGATCGGCGAGTAGTGAAGTTTTGATCGAAGAGTGCCGCGGATCGCGACGCTTGCGCCCCCGCCGCGTCGCGGATTGCTTCTTCGTCTCCTTCGTTCCTCCGCGCTGTTCGCTGTTCACCGAATTTCGCTCTGTTTTACGATTTTTAAGGGGTCCGCACAACGAAAGAACGACGGAAAAAGCACCATTCGAAAGTTGAAATATCTTCGGGGAAGTTTTTAAGACTTTCCGGGGGATGTGGGGGGCGAAAGTGACAGCTTAGATCTTTTTTTTGTGATCTTCAGACGCGTGTAAGTTTGAAAGAACTTTGCTAAATCGGTTTTGGATATGATATGGGTCATATATTATTAAATTTTCAACTTTATCTAAGGATATCCGTGATAGATCACTGGATGCTCGAATGCATCTTGCAAGTCATATTTAACAATATGCTTATTAAAGAATAGTTAATTGCATTTGTTAAATCCACAAATTTTATTTTATATAGCGCTTTTGCTAAAGGCCAACAAATAAATTCTACTGAACGTTGATTGGTGATTTTGTGACACCCCATAACCAATATCGGCGTTATTATGGCGTTTTGTTTACTTATTTTATCTAGGTAGCTTAATTCTTATCGGATAAAACGATATTTTTAAACTGTATCCAAGTTTTTATCGCAGTATCACACCAAAATATTCGTTTACCATAACTGTAATATAATCATAGCAGGTAGGTAGATATCTAGCTTCACACAACACTGTAATGTGTGACAGTAAACTGACAGATAAACCATAATGAATAGGTTATTTTTATTTTTTATACTGCTAATAGCATTATCATTGAGTTTTCTCTGCATTGCTTTTCTCTTTATGATGATAAACATTTTCTACACGCAGTTCTTCTAAAAATTTATAGATTTAAAATATACAGGTAAGATTGCGGGTTTTCTGCTAACTTTACAGCACTTCTTTATCAATCGGTGTTTTTATTTCAGTTTATATCTAATAATTGGGACTGCCATCTATACTTCAGTTAAGTAACTACTTCGATTACGAACTAAACAACGCTTTTTCTACTTTGCATTCACAATGCACACATTGTAACACTGTTTTCGGTGTTACAATTAGCAAATTGTAACACCGTTTTTAGTAACTTTTTTCTAAGATTGGTGACATTGATATCAAATGCATGTCAAACGAAAATACACATAACCACAAAAGTAAGCACAAACTGATTTTTTAGAATCGCACAAACTGCGAAGTATGTATATTTTTATACATATTTAAACATGCGTGTTGCATCCTAGGTTTCGTACTACTAGTATATGATGGTATATAATAATTATCAATAATTACTTTTTCACAGATATTTGAATTTAAGTGACAGATGACAGTGTTACCAACGGTTGCACCCATAAATACTCTAGATTGGAATTTTACCTAATATACTTCTATATTTTTATAAAATTAATGACGGAAAGTAGAAAAAATAGTATATTACACTCGTTTTATAAGACATATTGGTGCATTCGTTCATTTTTCAAACAACTCATGTGCCAATTTGACGTCTTATAAAACTTGTATAATAATATACTATTTTCCGCCAATGTTCCAGTGGATTCTGTCAGATAGTTTCTATAACTGCTTATAGCGCTTAAACCGCTCATCCCATTGATCTGGAAATTGGTACACATGCTTAAAGTCACTAGAGGATGACCTGATATCAGTTTGGTCAAAATTGAATGCTCAGATTGTCACCAAAATCAATCCAGTACATCCCCTGGTAATTCTAAACATGTGTACCAAATTCCAGCCCAATCCGTTGTATCATTTTACTCATTACACACAAAGAACAACATCAAAAACTGGTTACAAAGTATGCATTTTATTGTTAAACACTACAAAAAGTACAAATACACGAAAATAAAATAAATTAACCATCAGAAACGAAAACTTTATTAGCTCCTATTAGCTCTATTACCCCATCCTCTCCTATGTTCATCCTTATATTCATCTTTAGCCCTCATCCTAGCCAAATATTCGGGATCATCACTCTCAATGGCCTGTTCTTTCTCTTCGTCCTCTTTATCGTCATCGTTCAGCGACAATCCAGCCAAAGAAGCCTGCTGCAGCGACAACGGAGCATTCTGCTGTTTTTCCGGATCCGGAAAAATACCATCTCTAACACGTTGCTCGTAGAATTCAGCCACAGTCATCGTGGGCAACGAAGGATACCCAGCTCCAAAAACAGCCTTTTGAACTTCATCCCTCGTGATGATAATAGGCTTTAAAGGCGGCGGCGGGGGCCTTCTTGTGGGTTTCTCAATATCTCGACCTAACTTTGCCATGTGTTCCAGTATCGGTTTCTCCATTTCAATGCTTCGAATCTCATCGATTGACTCGTAAATGAAAAGTTTGATCATCGTTAAGAAATAATTACGTTTTATCTCCTCATCGCAATACTCGTTCTGCATGTTCACTTTTAAGTCTTGTAATCGTGATTTTAGCTCTTTCTGTTTCTGGAAACGTTGAATTTTATCGGCTCTGGTATTCACGGAGTCGCGAATCTGATCGAATTCAGTCTTTTGTGCCGGAGCGTTCTCGTCTTTGTTTCCCTCCCCGAAATCGTAATTACTCAAGCCGTAATCGTTGCAGCGTTGCAGGAAGTCTTTGAAATAAACCTCGGCGACGTCTATGGTGGTCTTACGGTCACCCGAAGTCAATTTTAGGGAGAGTATGCCTAGTAACGCGGGCAACATGAGATATTGGAGATTTTCTGTTGGGATTTCTTCGATTGATTCGTTGGAACTGAATAAACCAGCCACGGAGACTAATCTCGTCGCGTCTTCGAACATACGCATCCCTCTTTTAACATAACTCTTTAAAATAAGCAAAATATTAGCGCTCAAGCAGAAATATAAAAGATATGAGTGATCTAACCTGAAAATTTGAGCTGTTTGTTGGTTCAGTTAGAGTATCTAAATGATTATATAGGTCCAGACCTTCTCTGAATAATGCTGAGAGACTCTTCTCCTCATTTTCTGTGGAGATTGATGCCATTCTTGCAGAATTACGCGATATTCTCGAACAGACGTAATACAGAGAACTTTTCAAAATGGATAACGCCGACTGCCATAACAAAACAATAGCGTTTTATCCAACGCTCAAGTGAACCAAGCGCTTAAAAACTCATTAATTAATAAACATTTCTTAAAGTATATCATAATCAGATGATGGTAATTCATTAGACTCAAATAATTTATCATTGATCACGATATAAACTAGATAATTAATGAGTAGTGATCTCAATCGTTAGGTCTTTTGATTACCAGATGGTGGATTGACGTTGGCTGTCATAGAGCTGTCAGTTTTTTAACCCAATGCAAAAATGGCAAATGCATTGGTGAGATTAGGAAATGTAGCCAAAATCCAATTAGGTGAGCAATAAAGCACAAATATCCCGTTTATTCTCAATTCCATACGAAATATTTCTTGCTTAGGACAACTTCCAAAATCATAACCTCAACACCTTCATATGTTATATAATTCTACCAGTAACTCTAATTGTTTGTTGTAAAATCTGATTGTGTGTTTCCTGATAGGTGCCTCAGCACCCTTGGCAAATTACGGCTCGGTTTTATTCTACTCGACACCACCACCTCAAACAAAAACAAAATTCGGCCCACTCACCGACGAAGACCGTATATTTACAAACTTGTACGGGAAGCACGACTGGCGGTTGAAAGGGGCACTTAAACGAGGCGATTGGTACAAGACGAAAGAGATTCTTTTAAAAGGATCCGACTGGATCGTAGGTATGTTTATTTGTCGATAACTTTATAAATTGTCCCGTTGACTTTATTTTGTTTTACCTGACGTTTATGATAGTTTCAGCCACTACTCTTGACTTTATATTGTTCCTTAGACTCTAGGCAATAATCATTGTTAGTTTCATTAAGATTCGATAATTCTTTCTGAAGTTATAAACGTCTGAAAATGTTCTTTACAAATATTTTTAGATGAGGTTAAAATATCGGGTCTCCGTGGTCGTGGTGGGGCTGGTTTCCCATCTGGCATGAAGTGGTCCTTCATGAACAAGCCCGGCGACGGTAGGCCCAAGTATTTGGTGGTGAATGCCGACGAAGGCGAACCTGGCACCTGCAAAGATCGCGAAATTATGCGTCACGACCCGCATAAGCTAGTCGAGGGCTGTCTCATCGCCGGCAAAGCTATCGGGGCCCAAGCCGCTTACATCTACATCCGTGGGGAGTTTTACAACGAAGCGTCAAACATGCAAGTTGCAATTGCCGAGGTATGTCGTTTATTATTACAGTTTACTTGTTCGAAGTTTTAACTTTTAATTTTTGATAGTATTGATTTGGTGCTTTTCTTGGATGGAATTTGTTAACTTTGTTTTAAGAAATGTCGATTGGTATTATTTTTTGATCTAAAGAAATGTATGTATTGTTTATTAATATTGATATTTTTGTGGTGACTGTATCTGATGCTGAAATAATAAATTTTATTATTACATACTTTAAGGCTTACCAAGCGGGCCTCATAGGTAAAAACGCTTGCGGTTCAGGCTACGATTTTGACGTTTTCGTCCATCGTGGCGCCGGGGCGTACATCTGCGGTGAGGAGACAGCCCTTATAGAATCAATCGAAGGCAAACAAGGAAAGCCACGCCTAAAGCCCCCATTCCCAGCTGACGTTGGCGTTTTTGGTTGCCCCACAACCGTCAATAATGTAGAAACAATAGCAGTAGCACCGGTAAGTAGTTATAAACAATAATGGCAACTATGGAAAATGTGGGGTTCTCGGTTCAAATCCTAGTCTAGTCATAACTTTTTTTCTATTTTTCTATATCATATCTTTCAGTTAATAATTTTCTAGTTCCTGGAATTAACAATTTTTTGTTGGTTATTGATTTGATTGGTAATCAAAATGTGCCATTTGTAGGCTATTTGTCGTCGCGGAGGTAAGTGGTTTGCGTCGTTTGGAAGAACCCGTAATTCCGGAACGAAGCTGTTTAACATCTCCGGGCACGTCAATAAACCATGTACCGTTGAAGAGGAGATGAGCATCACCTTGAGAGAGCTGATTGAAAGGCACGCTGGCGGGGTTACCGGAGGCTGGGATAACTTGCTAGCAGTGATTCCCGGAGGTTCTTCCACACCGCTAATCCCAAAACAGTAAGCGTCTTTATTTGATGTACTCAAAAGCATCTTTGTAACATTTGCACTCAAAAGCATGGCTTCAAATTTTTATTGTAGCTAAAATAATCTTTTCTTTTTCGTCCCTAGCGTTTGTGATGATGTCATGATGGACTTTGATGCTCTTGTAGCGGCCCAAACCAGTTTTGGCACATCTGCCGTTATCGTAATGGACAAGAGCACGGACATAGTCAAAGCTATCGCGAGACTTATCCATTTCTACAAGCATGAATCGTGCGGGCAGTGCACACCTTGCAGAGAAGGTATGTTTTTACTGCAATTACATTTTTATTTTCAAACAGGGTTTTCAATCAAGCACTGGATAACTTATGAGCAAAATATCATTTATGAAAGATGTCTGTATAAAATAATGGTTGCGTTCAGCAAACTCAAGCGGTTTTTAAACTATTGACTTTGCTGAATGCGCCCAATGTTTTTATAATTTTTTTTTAGGTATTAGTTGGATGAATAAAATCATATATAGATTTGTTGATGGAAATGCAAGACCAGATGAAATCGATATGTTGTGGGAATTGAGTAAGCAAATTGAGGGGCACACTATCTGCGCTTTGGCTGATGGTGCCGCTTGGCCCGTGCAAGGTCTGATCAGGCATTTTAGACCGGAATTGGAGGAGAGAATGAAGAAGTTTCACGAAAAGAATCCGAAACGTGTCGCCCAGTAAGTTGTAAGTTATTTTTAAGCCCAAACCGATGAAGATATTTGCACTAGTAAAGTCTAACAAGCTAAATATAATTAAATAATACAGTATTTAGAAATTTTGATTGTTATTTGGTTCTTCTTTTCATTTCTCTGACTATGTTTTATGATGTAGGCAGGAACATAAATATGTATAATTTTGTAAATAATTGCGTTGATTAAATAAATGTTCAGGGTTTTAAGATTTGTGAGTTTTATTTTGTTTTTTTTTTTCTTTTTTGAGAAAAAAAATCCACAAAACTTGTACCATTTTTTGTGCCTAATATCAGGGAATAAACTTCTACTTTAAGATAATTAGATTTCACCCTATGGTCTTTGTCCAAGCATCTATTAATCAAAATGAGTTGAATTCAACCTTAATTTATTTGTTCAATGAAACCCACAATCAATTATTTAACACCATTAGTTAAATTGATACAGACCAAAGCATACTTATTTACTTTATTTCCTGTCTGAAACACTTACGCTTTGATATTTGACTCAGTTAGATGTTCTTGCTGAAATTATTGCTGTTTGGTTCATTCATATCTATCTCCCAAGCAACATCATTGGGACAAGGAGTTAAGATCTTTATCAAGAAGAAAAATGTTGAAAAGTATTCAGTATTTCATTATAAAAATGATACAAATTACTCTTTTGTCGAGTACAACTTGTATTTCGAAAATAGCCTGTCTAAAACTGATGAAAACATGTTACAAAGAAACCTTAGTACTGCAAATTTAATCATTTTTAAAAATGGAGACTGGAATTTTAAATCTGTGTACAATAATGGGAAGGATATATTCGAAGGGTATAGTATGGATATTTTGGATGTTGTCCAAGGATTATTAAACATAAATTTCACTATAAAAAAGTAAGTATAGATGTTTCAAACTAAGAAGAGCACAGTTGTATATGCAACCAAATATACACATGCAATTTATAAACCATACACTGGGTATGATTGGTTGCATATACAACTGTGCTCTTCTTAGTTTGAAACTATTCTATCTATTATATACATTTTAACTTCATAAGACTTGTCATATTCTTACAGGTATAATTCATCAAGTTTTTATACTGTAAAAAACATATTTTCGCCATTATTATTTTGTGATACATCTGAAAAATTTGATCAAAACGTAAGATTGTTATCACCTGTACTAAAAAGCAGGTAGTTTACGACAACAGTATCATAAAAATGCAAATATATATTTGTAAAAATTGCAGATATGTTCTAATCTACAACAAAGAAATCGTTACATTTTCTAAGGATTTATTCCTAATGACATTCTCCGGCGTATTGTGGTTGTTATTCTTCACACTTTTGATGTTAATGGCGTTGCTGTTCCGAATAGCAAGTGTATATTATCAAAAAATTTATAGAGATTGCATTGCATGGTCTTGGACTGACATAAATTTATGGGTCATTGCATCAGCTAGTCAACAAGGTCAGTCTATCAAAACAATCGAGACAAAAATAAAAATTTTATGAGTAAATTTTTAGGATTGAGTTATACACCACAAAAATTTGCTACCTGTACGATTTTTCTGCTATCGTATCTCTTGGGTTATGTGTTATACAGCAGCTGTACAGCTGATATTACATCGATTCTTCTAAGAGAAGATATAAACAGGATTAGTTACGATGATATAAATTATCGAAGGATAGAAACTATTTCTTTAAATTATGCTAGTCATGCCGAGTTTGTTGAAGTGTTGGTATGATTATTTATTTAGTTTTTAGACAACAAAATAAAATTTTGGATGTATTTATTGTTTTTAGAAAAAGCACAGCACTGTTACAACAATTGAAGAACTATTTCACACTATAAACACACACTATACAGTTGCTATCATACCTGAAATATTTATAGATGAATATACATCTAGAAAACCAAATTTTCAAAAGAAATATGGAATGGTAAAATTAGATAAATTTTACGAATATGCTTGGTTGATATGTGCTCTTAACAATAAATTAGAAACTGAGTTAAACAAAAGGTATGTTTTTTTGTAATATACAAGTATTTAACACTACAAATATTTTTGTAGCATTTTAAAATTACGCGAAACCGGTTTAACAAAACGAATTTTGGAAAAGCATATCAGGAAGTATGGAAATCATGAAAAGCATCATTCACAAGCCGGATTGGAGCATATAAAATCCGGAATTCTGTTGTTTTTGATTGGAATATTAACGGCCCTTTTATTTCTAGCGTTAGAATTTTTATTAGCTCATTACAACCAACGAAA
Organism: Aphodius granarius; assembly: GCA_963971325.1. Lineage (NCBI taxonomy): Eukaryota > Metazoa > Arthropoda > Insecta > Coleoptera > Scarabaeidae > Aphodius > Aphodius granarius. The sequence continues at coordinate 30,680,584 of OZ020225.1, forward strand.
TTTAATTCAACTATAAAAACAACAATTTGGTGCCATTAGTTAGTTACGTACGCTATATGGCGCGAAATAATGACCTAAGACAAGATAATGAATCATTTTCTTGTGTGTTTAGGGAATTTTATCGTTTTATGTTGTCACTGTCATGTTTTATGTTGCCTCTTGTCATTTTTGACGTCGGGTACAGAGTCGGTAACCCGCAAAACCGTGATAGTTCTCCTACCCACCACTAGGTGCCAGCACATCGCAGCGCAATTAATCTAGACATTTTTCTCTCGCAAAATAAGGCATGTTCTCTTTCTTCTTGTTTTTATCACTAACGGGGTAGTCAGGTAAACACTCAGCAGCCTTTTTATATGTTTAATTAGTCTAAAGTGAATACAACTCAATACTCGTTACTTCCTATACATATCCGCTCGCACACAATTCACAACAGCCCCTGTCCCTCCTCGCTTCACTCCGTCGACCCCTTCCCTCTCCTACTCACCGCTGTCACCCCGGTCATTGCCAAGATCAGACCGCTTCGTGCACTTTCGGTCGAGTGCGCAGACATACAAAATACATATAAATAATAATCGCTAACATTCGGCTAATCCTGACATTCACGAACGCCCTCGTTCGACAGCTAATCTAATTGGAAATACAACTAACAAAATAACATATTCTAAGTATAACTCATGTCAAGTAAATACAGGATTATCATGAATGACTTTATAAAACATAATCTGTCAAATACTCGGGTTTCTTCACCGTTCTTCTAGACCTATGTACCTCCTTGGTCATTTCACCTTCTTCTAAATCTTCTTCCTTCTCTGTGTCGCTTCTTTCAGCCTCTTCACCTTCAATTTCTTCATTCCTCTCTTCGGTGTGGTTATCATCTTCTACGCTCTTCTCTGCGTTTGGTTCTCCATATTCTTCAGGTTCGTCATTTCCGTGATCTTCGTCAGTATCCTCGCTGTGATTGTAGTACGGCTTCAGTTGTGACACGTGCGCTGTAGTGGTATGTGCTCGGCCACCATCACCTGTCTCAATTTTGCTAATTCTGTATGTATCGCTCGGTAGGCATTCAACTATGGTATATGGTCCCTTATATTTCGGTTGTAGTTTTGTCGATTCTCCAGTGGCCTCCACAGCTGACTTGGTAAGTACCACCTCGCCGACGTCGTACCGTACTCCCTTGAATCTCCGTTTATCATATCTCGCCTTGTACTTTTCTTGTTCTCGAACTATATTATCTCTAATCTCACGATGTAGATCTTCTGGTGGTGTCCATTGGCCTTCTCGCCCCTCCGCCAGTAATCGTAATTGTCCGTCAGTGAAACTTGGGGAATAACCAAATAATACCTCAAATGGCGTCTTTCCTGTCGTCTTATTTACAGCAGCATTCAAGTCTCTCTGCACTTCCTTCATGCGCTTGTCCCAATCTCGATCTTGCTCCATCTCAGCTTGTATAACAGGTAATATCGTTCGATTGACTCGTTCGACCTGTCCGTTTGCTTGTGGCCACCTTGAAGAGTTGAGGATATGTCGTATTCCTTGATCATTGCAATACTTCTCAAAAGCTATCGATGTGAAACATGTTCCCCTGTCGCTAACTAGCAATCGCGGTAACCCGTACGTCACTATAAAGTCCTCTACACATCGAATAAGTGTACCCGTTTTAGTGTTCTTACACGGATATAAACACGCGTACTTCGTGAGAGCGTCTACTATCACCAGTAAGTAGATATTTCCGTGCTTGCTACGAACGAATGGTCCCAAATGATCCATGTGTACTCTCTCGAATGGTCTACTCGGTGGTGGAATAGGGTGTAGTTCTCCAGGTCTTCGTCCTCCCGGCACCTTATTCATCATGCACTCGAAACACCCGCGAATGTGTTGTCGCGTATAACGTCGAAGCCCCGCGAACCAGTATCGTTCCAATATTTTCGCAACCGTCCTGTCTAAGGAAAAGTGTCCCAGCACGTCGTGATGTTTCACCAGTAACGCCTTCCGCATCGAATTTGGGATTACGTAAAGTTTTCGCGTTTCCTTTCCCACTATCACGCTTTTATACAATTTCCCGCCACGATACTCATAATCTCGCGAAATGTCTCTTTCTAATTTACTCAAATTGTTTTTGTTATCACGCAAAATGTCAATTATCGCACACAGTTTTTCATCACCTCGCTGTATCATTACGATTTGATCGTCCTCGCTGCACACCATCATTACTCCGAATCCTCTCCCCATCACACAGTCCTCCAGATCGCCAGCTTCTTCTTGCGGTGCCCGACTTAAGGCATCCACGTGTTCCATTGACTTTCCCGGTCGATGGACGATCGAAAACTCATATTCTTGCAGCGTGTTGTACCATCTAGCCATTTGCGGATTAAGGTTCTTTTTCGCATTCATGTATATTAGAGCTTGACAATCCGTCACCACGGTAAACGATATTCCAATTAGTAATGGTCTCAGTCGTTCCACACACCATACAATCGCCAGCAATTCCAATCTGCTCGAATGGTATTTACTTTCCGCCTCTGTGGTCTTTTTTGATACGCAGTACACCATATGCATACCTCCGTCGACTCCTTGCTGTAGAAGCATACCCGCTATACCGACAGAACTCGCGTCAGTATGCAATTCCGTCTTCGCTTTAGGGTTATATAGCTTCAACACTGGCGCCTCCACCAATCGCCTTTTCAGCTCGGTAAATGCACTCTCTTGGGCATCTTGCCATAGAAACTGTTCTTCTTTTTTGGTCAACGAACTAAGAGGTTTCGCCAATCGAGCATAGTCCGGCACAAATCTTCGGAAGAAACCAGTTAGACCAAGAAATCTCCTTACCTCGTGGACGTTGATTGGCCTCGGAAACTCCATCACTGCCGCCACCTTGCGGGAACCCGGCTTTAGTCCCTCTCCTGTCACTTCGAATCCCAAGTAAGATACCTCTCCTTTTCCGAACTCACACTTGCTCAGGTTAAATGTAAGCTTGGCCCTACGGAAAGCTTCAAGAACTTGCTCTAATCTCGCCATCATATCACCCCAGTCTCTTCCAGGAACTAACACGTCGTCCACGTAACACATCGCCACCTTATTTCTCAGTGGTCCCAAAACGACATTCATCAATCGTACGAATTCATAGGGGGAATTGGTCAAACCGAACACCATTCTCTCAAACCGGCCTGTAGTATCAGAAGTTATAAAGGCGGTCTTATCCTTTGCCTCCTCCGTCAACGGCACCTGCATATATCCGTTCGCCAAGTCTAGCGTCGTGAATACTTTACAATCGTGAATCTGCTCAAATTGTTCATCTATGTTTGGAATCGGGTAATTCATCTTCGTTGTCTGGCTGTTCAGTCGTCTATAATCCACTACCAGCCGCTGTTCACCAGACTTCTTCGCCACCAACAGTACTGGGCTTGCGTAAGGCGAAGTAGTTTCCGTCACTAGTCCGCAACGCTTCCACTCGTTCACTATCTCTGAAATCTTCTCTCTCTCAGCTCGGGTAGTTTGGTAAGGTTTCGATCGCACAGGGACATTATTGTCTTCAATATTCATCTCAATCAGGTCAGTACACCCCAATTCATCGATCGTCAGGGCAAAACATTCGCGATACCGATTGATCAGTTGCGTTAGTGACTCTCGCTCATCGTCACTTCTGCTCGCATCCACGTTAATCATGTCTCTAGGTATCGCGTTTTCGCACCGCACGTACGTCTCGTTCTTACCGGTCGACACTTTCGATAAAACTTGTCCCTGCTTTATATTAATGTCCCCGCCCGAATTGTTAAATATCGACATTACCGTATTGTGCACGTCATTCAGTTCAATATCACTTTGCTTGTTCTTCTCCATCTTTTTTGACTGAGCTGCTCTTATGTAGTAGTTCTTGGGTACCTCACTAACGTCTAGATCTTTAAATGGGGTGGTATTTGCGTAGCCGAAAAGTAATACGTCACCTTTTCTAACGTACGCCAATTGTGGTAGCTCTGTGAACGTACGTCCGATGATCACTGGATAAGACTGAGCCGCCCTTGGTACCACTAATAGTTCGACATTGTCCACCTCAACTTCGTCAATCGAGACACGCGCACGCACTGCACCCTTCGTGTGCACCGCCGCCTCCTTCGCATTACCAAAAGCATACAACGGTTGACTACCGGCTTCACGTTTCAATCCATGTTGTTCTACAATGTCCTCGCGAATCGTACAAACCGCACTCCCGGAGTCTACAAACGCGTTTAGAGACAATATGTCATTCAACAATATTTCTCGTAGGAATTTATTAAGGAAGTCATGGTCGGTTACTCCCATTTCAGTCACCATCACTCGCTTCTTATCTGGGCACTGGTTCTGATGATGTCCTTCCTTTTTGCAATAAAAACATGTTGATTCCTTACGTGAGCACTCTCGTGCTAGATGACCTCCTGTTCCACATTTATAGCACTTACGTTCGATATATGATGGTTTTCGAACTTCTGCATTAACTTCTTTTCTTTCGTGCACGGTTTTTCGGTCAGATTGTTCCTCTCTCATTGACTCATACTTTACACCATGCCCTCGTTTGGTATTTATTCGCTGGATAGTAACTATATCCTGTAGAAGGTCCTCACTCTCCTTGTGCACCTTTACCATCAATCCAGTAGCGATGTCACGTGATTGTAATCCCATTAAAATCTCTTCTTTGGTCTCCTCAAAGTTCAATCCCAACCCTTTGCATAAATTTTCTTTTTCATAGAAGTATGCTATTATGGATTCGCCATTTCTCTGACGTCTTTGCTTCATTTTATCCCATCTTTCGGATAATCGTTGTGTTTTTATATAAGCTTTTCGAAAATAATATTCAAAATCAGCCCATGTTCTGATCTCTCTCTGTCTCGTCGAGTACCACTGTATAGCTGGACCATCCAAATGTGCTCTAGCGGTCTCCAGTATCAGTTCATCAGGCCAATGATTCAATCTAGCGCTGGTCTTAATATTCTCCAACCAATTTGAGGCTTTATCCCAATCGCGATCGCCGTCAAAATTTTTAATCGCCTTGCTAAGATCGGGCAAAACATGGAATTTTTGTTCATTTTTCTCCATATTCGCCATCTTTTCCATCAGCACCGTCATAGATGTAAACATGTTACTAACCTCATTTGCGGTTATAATCATGCCCGTTGGTTGACGTTGAACCGAATCTCCGCTGGAATCCGCCCTGTCTCCAATGTTGGAGTCGTTTAACTCCGCCTTTCCGTCCCCGTCGGTACTCATCTTGACGCCGTTTCGTATATAGTATAATGGACTCGTCCGTAGTACACCAGCACACAGGTTTATTATCCCACTTCTGAATTGTTCTCTTTCTTCTTGTTTTTATCACTAACGGGGTAGTCAGGTAAACACTCAGCAGCCTTTTTATATGTTTAATTAGTCTAAAGTGAATACAACTCAATACTCGTTACTTCCTATACATATCCGCTCGCACACAATTCACAACAGCCCCTGTCCCTCCTCGCTTCACTCCGTCGACCCCTTCCCTCTCCTACTCACCGCTGTCACCCCGGTCATTGCCAAGATCAGACCGCTTCGTGCACTTTCGGTCGAGTGCGCAGACATACAAAATACATATAAATAATAATCGCTAACAGGCATTACTAAATTTCTTTTTGTGTATCGACGGAAAATTTCGTAATTCATGTGATTTTGGAAAAGCATATCAGGAAGTATGGAAATCATGACGAAAAGCATCATTCACAAGCCGGATTGGAGCATATAAAATCCGGAATTCTGTTGTTTTTGATTGGAATATTAACGGCCCTTTTATTTCTAGCGTTAGAATTTTTATTAGCACATTACAACCAACGAAATTTAATTCAACTGTAAAAACAACAATTTGGTGCCATTAGTTAGTTACTTACGCTAGATGGCGCGAAATAATGACCTAAGACAAGATAATGAATCATTTTCTTGTGTGTTTAGGGAATTTTATCGTTTTATGTTGTCACTGTCATGTTTTATGTTGCCTCTTGTCATTTTTGACGTCGGGTACAGAGTCGGTAACCCGCAAAAGCGTGATAGTTCTCCTACCCACCACTAGACGCCAGCACATCGCAGCGCAATTAATCTAGACATTTTTCTCTCGCAAAATAAGGCATTACTAAATTTCTTTTTGTGTATCGACGGAAAATTTCGTAATTCATGTGATTTTGGAAAAGCATATCAGGAAGTATGGAAATCATGATGAAAAGCATCATTCACAAGCCGGATTGGAGCATATAAAATCCGGAATTCTGTTGTTTTTAATTGGAATATTAACGGCCCTTTTATTTCTAGAGTTAGAATTTTTATTAGCTCATTACAACCAACGAAATTTAATTCAAACTATAAAAACAACAATTTGGTGCCATTAGTTAGTTACTTACGCTAGATGGCGCGAAATAATGACCTAAGACAAGATAATGAAACATTTTCTTGTGAGTTTAGGGAATTTTATCGTTTTATGTTGTCACTGTCATGTTTTATGTTGTCTCTTGTCATTTTTGACGTCGGGTACAGAGTCGGTAACCCGCAAAAGCGTGATAGTTCTCCTACCCACCACTAGATGCCAGCACATCGCAGCGCAATTAATCTAGACATTTTTCTCTCGCAAAATAAGGCATTACTAAATTTCTTTTTGTGTATCGACGGAAAATTTCGTAATTCATGTGTTAATATGATGAATAATCTCAAATAAAACGCATTGTCCACAAGAAAAACCTTTATTTACGACATTTAACGTAAGAATGAAACATTTTTTAAAAACGTGCCAAATAATTGCTGTTCCTGCGGGATACAGTTCCCGAAAAATGATCCGATTGTGTGGTTACACCTTCTTGATAACTCCCGTAATCATCACTTTGATTAGTATCTAACACATTGCCTAAAAATAACAAATTTGAAGATTATAATTCAAATTTTATACATGTTTTACCATATCTATCTTTGCAGTAAACAGTGGTTCTTATGAGTCTCAAATTCTTCAAGGTTCTAATTTCTCTTTTACATCCGGTAGCTTGTGCGGGACATATTATGTTGTAGCAATAATCTAAAAATATTATATCGCATAAGAAAAAATCAAAATTACTATTTAAAAAAAAACTTACTATTAAATTGTTCGTAGACTGGTGTGGCAAAAATTGTTGTAGACAGAACGCAGACGATGAGAAAAATTGCAGCCTTCATGTTTTTAAAATCACCTCTTTCATAAATTAATCGGAATACTTTTGACATTCAGTTTTATAACGTCGTTCGGGGTTATCAGTATTGACCGTAGATTTGCGCAATTTTCATCTGGAACGTGCATTTGTTGTTCCAAAGATGACATAAATAGACTATTTTTATTTATATACTGACTCTGCCTTTGAGAATATGTACATTATTAACTAGGTTAGAAAATAGTTTAGAATGATTTTAATAAACATTATCAAGTATGAATGAGTAAAGAAATATTTAGAACATCCTACAACAGGGTATATAAGCCACTGCAACAAAATATCGACAATCTATTTTACAAATTATTCATTGTTTCATACAGTAGTAGTTTCAAATTAGAGACAAAATGTTCAAATTTATACTTATTGCTGGTTTGCTAGTGGTTTGTTTCTGGAATTGTTCAGCGCAAAATGACAACGATGAAGATATCTGTAAGTTAACACTCAAAATCAATAATTACACTAATATTTCTTGGTTGATCTTTGGAGTTTTGTGATTTAGGTAGCCGAAAATACTCAACTTGTGACGCAATTTGTAACAAATCAACAACACAATGTTCAATTTCAATTTATGTCTATCCTCAGGAGAGAAGACAAATCGAAATAAGAACCTGCAATGGTGTCAGAAGTGAGTATTATCCAGGGTGTTTATTTCTGTATAGCAGACCTTGAAAAACTTTTGATTTCAAGATAAAAACTTTCGAAATGTTCACCTGTGTGTCAAATTTTGCTTTGTTTATAGGCAAGATAACACAAGAAGGAGTTGATGTCCAGTCAGCTATGAATATAACATGCAGATTAGAAAATTCAATCACTGACGACGAAGATAACTTTGTACAAATCTCAAGCAGTTACAGTAATATTTATACCAGCAATGTGAGAAACAGGAAAAAATAAGTTTTCTGTTTATTATTTAAAACACTGTTTTTATTGTAGTCCAAATATATCATTATGTATCTATTGTGTTTAATAATTTATAAATACGAACTTAAATAAAAATAATTCTGTAATTCCCCGAAAGCATATATTATCAAAGTCAAAGTTTACAAAAAATATACCGTTCTTCAAACAGCCTCAAAAGTAGAGCAGTACAATAATAAGTGCATCATTCTGTTAAACAAATTAAGACGCACAATGATACAGATACTAATTATACTCCTAGCATTATATTCTGGTAAAATTAGTGCTCAAGATTTTGAATCTGACTCGTATTGTAAGTATTAATCCGTACTACTGCCTCAAACTGTCTCATAATGTCTCAAATAGTCATCTAAAAATGCTTCATACTATACAATGTGTTTATTACAGGTGATGAATATTTTATAGCTTGCAACAGCAATGCAGTTGGGTGTCCTGATAAAACAATCCAATGTTCTCTAGAAATAACCAGTACAAGTGATAAAAGACTATTGAACTACAGAATACTTTGCGATGGTATTTTTACTGTGATTGTAACAAAGAAACTTATTATTTACAGCAATAATTGTAATTTGTCGCAGGTCAACTACTCGCTCTTGGCAATATTAGAAGAAGTGATATAACATCGCAATTTTCAAAAATTTGCACTATTACAGAGGAAGATAACAAACGCTTTTTTGATAGCATATCAAATCGTATTGCCATACAAGTTGTTGAAGTATAAAAGAATGGTAAGAAAGCATTCTTTCTTTCTAGTGTCTTCAACAAGAAGTTGTTTAAAATACCTACTATTGAATGCAAGAGAAAAATGTGAAAACACATTGACACATGAATAAATTATTTTTAAGTTTTGGTTTTGTAATTTTTACTTTCCACTAGTACCCTAGAATACAGTGTTTAAACAATTATCTAAATTGTAGAAAAATGTCTACAATTTAGTTCGAACCACCATTATATTACCTCAACATCTGGATGAATGGAAAATTTATTGTTATTGCATGCAAATATGTTATCAAAGTCAAAGTTGACAAAAAAATGCGGTATTTGGTGTATATTTAGGTGTTGATTTTGGTAATTCTCGCCATTTATTTTACTTATACAGACGAATAATAATGATTCGCTATATCATTTTAATTATTGCTGTTGCGGCTGTTGTCACTGCTCAAGATTTCGAATCAGGTACTTATTGTAAGTATTCCTTCTTTTATTACATAATATTTTTTCTGGTCAAAGGAACAAATGCATTACTTTATTTCAGGTAATGAGCAGTTTACTTCATGTACTGGAAGTAGTGTAGGATGCCCTGTGAACACACGCAATTGCTCTATGGAGATAAGAAGTATAGACAACGCAAGACGTTTGGAAATTGTAACATACTGCGATGGCAACACGCATGGGGCACCGATAAAAATGGATAGAAGAAATGACAGAAGATCACAGTTTATGAAAACATGTTCCATCTCATCATCAAATGGTGCAAGTTCATTCAGCAGTACCAGTATAACAAACAGTATCACTTACAACTAAAAATTGGTCAAACTGAATTGTTTAAAGACCTTATTAGTTGTTAATTGAAATAATAAAAAAAAACTGGTTGGTCTTATAATTGAAAAAAGTCTATTCTTTGTCTTATAAAAAGTCTATTTAGTGCAGCTATAAAAATTATAACAGAAATCCTAGACAATAAATCAAATCAAACTTATAAAAACTCACAAAAAACTAGTCACTATCCTCAGAGCCTCCTCTACTATTCTCGTCGGTTCTAGCACTTTCTATAACAGGACTTTCACGACCATTTTCACTCGTTTTCTCAGCTCCTTCCTTGACAATTTGTTCTCCCTGTTGTTGCTTATTATACTGCTCAAACTGGTGTTGCATATTAGCCACATACTCCTCAGCCATACAGCAAGCTTGCTCAATTTCATAATTATGAGAGACCAAAGCCACCCATTTTGCCTCGAGCCCCCGTAACTGCTCCCCACCTTTAGTCTGTAACGACTTCCTCTGCCAATTTACCTCCTGTAAGGCCTGTCTCATCTCAGCCAACTTTTTCGAAGCAATTTTTTCCAAGTCCGTCAGCGTTTGTAAGTAACGTTGCCACGTCGGACAGCAATATTCCAGCATCAATTGGAGATTTAGGATTCTTACGGCTTGATGTTCGAGTTGAGAATGCGAGTTATCCAGACATTCCATCCAAGCGCTCAGTTCGTTCAGTTTACCGCTTGGAGGTGTGGGTAATTCGTAACGTTTCATCGATAGGGTTTCCATGGGTAAACGGTTTTGCAAACGTTCGAATTCGGTGTGCATCATTGGGGTTTCAAATGCGGTTACGTTCAATGGGGGGAGGTGTTCTAAGTAGTTTTTTGTCGGGCGGAATCTCCTACATTCCTCTTCAACCATAGCGGAGGCCTGTAATTGTAAGTATTGGATGTTTTATAGGTTATGTTTGGTTGTTATAGGTTATATGTTTGATTAGATGAAAACTTACCGATTCTCTAACACCTGGTTCGTCGTAACCTTGGTCGATATATGGTAAAGCGTCAACTACTACTTCACCAGACATTGTAATGTGATAATAATATTAATAAAGGATGTTTTTAATAGGATTCTAGCTCGAAAACCGCTGTTTGACAGAAGTCCAAACAAATGTCATATGTCAAAACTACGGTAGCTCCACCTACCGAACACAATTATCACCATTTTTGCAATATGTATGAATAACTAGAATAAAGTTGAGTGGGGGAGTCCCCGGATTTTTCTTTTTGGTGGTAATAATAGAAATAAGTGATAAGTTTAAAGAAACAATGTTTTATTTCAAGAAAACCTAATACAAACATAAAAAATAGTCACAATACATTATACTCTGTTTTTTTCGTATTGCTAAATCACATTATTATGAAGCACAATAAATTCTTACCGCTTGTGTATATAAATATATCATTTATACATATATGTATATACCGTTGGAAAAGTTGTAGACATTTACAAAATCTCTCATCAATATTTATTTACAAATTAACTATAGGATTCTTTTTAATTTACACCTCCGCCTGGGACACAAAATGAATTGTACTTATACGTCTAATAACCGCACAATTATGTACAAAACGAAACGTTAATTAAAAAAAAATATTACAAATTTCGATTATTGTCCATGTTCATCAAACAAGGAATAATAAACGAATATTAAGCTAGATAATAAAATACATTTTAAAAAATTGTCCATATACATGAGCAGTACAAACTAAATCAAATAAAAAAAAAAAAAACCTTAATTATACATACATACAGTAGTAATAAATATGCAAATATACAAAATTTTATATTGACACTGTGCCACCATTCTAAGCAAAAAACACTGCCTCAATAAATAGTTTTTTTTTTTTGTATAGTAAAGCACCTCTTCTCAACAGCTGGAAGACAACAATTCACTCCTGGGTTTGACAATTGCGGGAATATGAAAATATCAACGTTTTCTTATAGGGATAACTATACTTTTGTACAAATTAAGAGACAGTATTTTCCATTAGCCTGGCAGCTTAGAGGTACACGTTGTCTACTAATAACTTAGTAATATTGCAAAAAATATTGCAGTGAGCTTTGCTCCTTTAAGGCGATTCTATCATCAGGTCCGTGTATATTACACAAACATTGCAATCCTTTTGATTCTGCACGCAAATCATAAATATATTTTACTTTTATTAATTTTATTTATCCCTAACACTGACCAAATTAGTTAAATTATTTTTCAAATAATCTATCTCAAGGATTTTCTACAAATAAATAATCATAAATATTTTTTTCATTGGCACTAATACTGTAAATAATGTTTTGTGCATGTTTAGTACAGTAAACTCTCAAGAATGCAGTGAACAAAGTGAGAATTATTCTGTTACGGATAATGATCATATAACAAAATCATTATCAATGCTTTCTATTTCTTGTGATGTGTCATATTAGAAATTATATATGTATTAAGTGCTGGTTTATTCACCTACACGTATTGCTATGCGTCAAATAGTGTGTTAATACTCATTCCATTAATTAAATTGTATTTTGATTCTTTTATTCACTTTACTTATCTGACACATAGCTATACAGAACTTTACGTGTAGGTGAATAAACCAGCCCTTAATCTAAAAAATCCTTCATTTTTTATTAAAATTAACACAGTTTCTTAATTTGTATAATCATACGGGATAATAATAGAAATAATAACATCAGAGCGCTTGTTATTATTAAAATTACACACACATCTGAAAAAGTGATTGTCATATCGAAAATATTAATAAAAACACTAAAAAACGTTTTAGAAAAGGACGAAAATGAGTAAGAAGTAACAACATTTAATTCTTAAATTACCTTATTCTGCAGGGATACAAGAAAGTTTTTCTCATTTTATTTTAGTGACGCAATAACTTCTTGAATACTCTACCAATTTTGTAGATTTTTTTTCAGACCACATTATATAGAAAGCCATCCTGTCTGTATCATCAAAAATTGAATCTTTTTTAAATTTTTCTCCACAATTTAGTACAAAAAACACCGGTAGAGCAGACAAATATTTACCAAACATCAAAACCTTCTTTGGATGACTTCTAAATATCACATTTTCTCTCTTAAACACTGATTTTCATCAACCCTGCCTGACTATTGGTACCGATACTCGAATCATCCAGCGAGTCGAGATCTAAGGCGCTTTCAATCATCGTAGTGTCTTGCAGCAGCCTCAACCGGCTAGTACTCAACAAAATATTTTCTTTGTCCTGCTGCGTGAGATCGTTATCGAGTTTTGTATCTTTCGATTTCTCGTTTAGAGTTGTGATGATGTGTGATTCCCGCAACTCGACCAAATCCAGATGTAGATCTTCCAGATTGTGCGTAGATCTATCCGAGTTTAAGTTATGCGAGTAGCTCTGCGATTTGTTGAGCGGGTGCGACACGCGACCCGTCACGTTACTATAGACAGGCGTCTGCGTCAGGCACGGGTGCGAGGTGTACTGGTCGGGTATGTCGTCGTCGATTTTAACCACCGTCGGAGCAGTCTCCGCTATCGGCTGCTCGTTGCTAACCAGGTGCGTTACGCTGCCGCTGTTGCTTTCTAAAATAAGAAAGATTGAACAGTCAGTTGAGCGGAAATTGCCACGATTTTAAAATTGTAAGTTATTTTATCGTTTTCTTGAATTTATGTTGTTATAAAACTTGGATAATGACATGGAATCTAATAAACATTGCTGTAGAATGCTCTATTCTAGAAAATAAGGACTTTCTGTCTAATATTAGCAGAATAATGATTACAAGAACTGATAAAAAGAGAACAGTTTCCTACTTTACATTTACTATTCAAAATACTACAGCAAGGCGATTTAATTTCGTAAGTACCAAATGCAAATTTTAAACAAGCTGTTATGAATAATTATCTGTCAGTATGCATTAGTCAGTATTGATTATTGCAAGCTTGAACATCAGATAATGCAAAAAGTGCAAGATATAAATTAAAAAAAAAATAGAAAACTAGCAGCAAACTGTGGAATCGGAGTAAGAAAAACTTGTTAAATGATTAGTTCATTTCTGTGCATAATCTAACAAGCAGAAAAAGACGTGCTACCATAATAAATAATGATGGGCAGTAATGAATACTCAAGACTTCTCGATACCAATTATTTTTAAATGTATTATGTACTCTAAAGACTTGTAAGAACTGAATACTTTTTATTTATATTCGAATTAGAAAAAAATTACCGTATTCTAACACTCCCATCACTTACAACGACCATGCACTAAAAACTTACCAGAAATTTAGAGAGAAAAACCACACCAAGAAATTTGAAACCTCCACCGCAAGGCAATTCAGAAAAAACAAAAAAAAAAAGAGTAAACCAAATATACATGTGCATACCTCTCCAAACAAATAGAAACAACAACTCGCAACAGAATCTCAAAGAAAACAATACACAGAGAGGTAAAAAACTATTCGCACACCTTACATCTATACAACATGTAAACGAGTGTAGTTCGTTCGAGCGTCACCAGAGGGCACTGTCAAGTTGTAGTTGTCAAACATGTTTGTTTGTTTCTAACCAAATTACATATGACTACTAGCGACACCTGGATTGACATCCTTGCAACCTTAATTATTAATTGACTACATGGGATCATACAAAATCGACAAAAAAAAAATATCCGATTAACGACTAACGAAAATTTTCCTGTATATACAAACGATTAAAATTCGGTTTCGGAAAATTATCAACTCTAACGTTAGCGACCGTATTCAGCGACCGTTCGCTCGACGTTCGACCGCAGAACTCGTCGGCGTGAACGTTCTCGTAGACGTAGCTGCTGGGCCTGCGCGGCGGCTCCGGCAGCTTCCGTTTAGGAACTTGAGCCCCAAAGTTGGGGCCGTAGCGTTTCTCGGGAGGGGTGTACGGCCTCCGCGGGCTCTTATACTTCGGGTAGCGGCGGCAATCTTCCGCCGCCTCGTAAAACTCGTCGTACTCCGCGTACGAGACGGGTCTGACGGGCCCCGGGGACGGTATCGCCATTTGAGCTTGTAACGGTTTCCGTAACGGGGTGTACATACCTGCGTTCTCGTTTGTTTGTCGGTAGATCTCCGTGACGACGGGGTTTGCCGGATGTGACGTTCCGTTCTGAAATTTTTTTATTATTTATATAATTATGATGTATAAAAAGGTCTGGTGTGTCGTGGTTTTATTTTTTCTTGAATTTGTTGGTTCTATGCGTTCTAACCTTCAAAACTTGGAAAATGACATGTTTAATTGTCAAATTTGAAAGTGAGTTAATCTACAATTTTTTTCATGGGACACTAGAGCTTTTTTTTATTTATTTACCATATGAGCTGCTGCGAAAGCTTGAGGAGCAATGTTTGGTTCAGTGGTTATGACTCTCCCTCCAATTTCTTGCTTGTAGGCTTCTGTGACAACGGCACGTCTGAAATAGTCATAATACATACTAATAAATATCACGTGTGCACATTTTCATGCCTAGTTTTTGCCTAGGAAATGAGTAATATGATTAAAAAAGTATTTACTTTTATTTCAAGTAAATGTGTCATGTTGTAGTTTTTACTTGATTTAATAATAATAATAATTAACCTTAAAAATTATTTATTGTTTTAAAACATACCTGTCGATGAGAGAAGGTGTGACAGGTCCACACAAAATATAAAAGCAATTAAGGCAGACGTTGCCTTGCGAATAAGGATTAAAACTATCCTGGCCACTCTTGCCAGTGAAAGAGCCTTTGATGTCTTCGTTGGTGGTCTGGTTGCTGGTTGTGAGGTACGTATGGAAGCCTGCGAGACCGATGATGCTCCACACGCTAAAGAAGCAGACGATGCCGACGATCAGGCTGCTTGGGGATTCCCGTACTGCATCGAGGAACTGACGATCGTCCCTGGTAACTGAAAGACGAGAAAAAAGGGGCGTCAAGAAGGGAATTTCGTTGAGCTACGAGGTAAACTTACTGAGTACGAGGTGAGCAATGGCACATGCGAATATGAACACAGCGAGAAAAGCTAGAGATACTATAAACATGTAGAAAAATCGGTAGTTCCGTCTGCCTACGCAGTTGCCAACCTATAAAAAAAGAATAATTATATGCAGATGTGAATGCGTAAGGAGCTAAGACAATTTTTATGTTACTGATTTAAAAAAATTAAAATATCTATATATTATATATATTATGCAAAATGAAATTGTTATTGTAAAATACCACAAAAGATAAGATAACTGCATAAACAAATTAATATACTTATGAATCACACTAATGATGGGTATAAACAACAAAAGTCAGTATTAAAATATTTTTTTAGATAAAAATATGATATATAAATAAACACGAACATAAACTGTAACATAAATAAATAAATCCTGGGTTTTAAATTGTTTCTGCTGATAAACACTACAATTTTTAGCTATAAAAATCATTATTAAGCAATATATCATTTTGAAACTTCTGAACAAAATTTATTAGAAATTATAATGTAAAAGCTTAGCAGGAAAATTTAGATTAACAATTACAACAGAATATATGATTTCAACCATTTTGTAATTAAAAAAAAAAAAAAACTCACATATTTTGTAGTAAACATAAGTACAGTTTTATATACAAAACATATTACATAATGATAATTTCTTTAAGTTGATTAGTGTTGTATACCAATGAATGAATGAATATTTGTATTTTCATTTGTAATCATTTGTATATTCTTTTTTCTTTCCTGAACATTTCTCCTAACAAAAAGTGGACTAAACTGGTTTATGCAGCAAAATCTTCAATTATCTCTACAGGATGAATAATAGCTTATCAATCAAAACACATCTATACTACTAGGTAATTAACAAACCTATTTGAAGATATGAATTAATAAGGTCCATAGTTTTCAATCATCATATTTTTGATATCGACTTCTGCAAATCATGGCAAAATACAATTACCTCACAACAAAAGTGATGTAATCTATTTATGATATCAAAAGATAACAACATCATAAGAGGATTAAATACTAAAATAGATAAAATTGTTGTTCCTATCATCTGTACTAAACCTGAAGTACTTATCAATAATGATAGCAAGATAATTACACAATCGAAACGTGGTAATCACTTGCTAACCCATGAATAAAATAAGTTAATACAAAAAAAAACAAAAATAAATAGAAAAAATATGCAAATTACTCACCCATGGGCAGTGATGATCGAATCTATCGACGCAATTATCACATAAACTGCAATGGGAGGCCCTCGGGGGCCGAAATATTTTACACGTAAAACAGTATTTTAACTTGACCGTTTGTCCTTTTATCAGCACTTCTTTCGCTCGCGGCGGAGGCCTATACGTGGGGCTATTTGCAGAATTTGTAACCTCTAAAAGCAAAATAATAATAAATTTTAAAACTTACATAATTTACTATAGCTTCACCTATTTGTTTTTCAACGTAGGCCGCCTCGTCCTGCGTAGCCCTGGGTATAATGCCGGGATCTGTCAGCGATGTTCTCAACAGCACAGACATCGTAAATAAAAATAATACGGCTCCTATTATCGGTATAAAAATTGTGACGTTTACTGCTAAATACGGGCAGCTGGAATTGAATAAACGTTAAATATGTGCGGTGGTGGGATGGATTGAGGTTATAATTACTCGAATACGAAGAAAAGTCCGCTGGTTCCGGTGATTAAGAATACGGTTAGTAAAAAGACTCCGGAGTGTGGCGCTGTCATGATACGTCCATCGCAGTAGAAACGATTACGACCGGGGAATACCTCCCACTTCCGAACATGCTCCTGTCTAGCCATTTCCGTCGAATCGCTGCTAGAAACTTCGGAACTTTAAATAGGTTCCGATATAGGTGAGACCAATAACCTAATTACCTTCCGATCTGGGTGTACTAATCCTTAACAGGTAATACTCGAATTTCCCGGGAAGTAGAAGACGCGATAGGAACGAGTAAATAAACATTAAGGTATATAGTGGTAGTGCTTATTCAATAAGAATTAATCATGTCCAGTCTAGTCCGCTAAAAACGATAAAAAACACGATTGCACGCGATGCTTCTCGGAGATCCATTTTTCAATAACATCCTAACACAATGGGCAGTTTAATTCACACGCGCAATCAGCCTTTAAGTTATTTAAAACGGTAAAAATTTACATTTAAAGACTACGGAACTAGGAACAAGGACATTTTTTACATATTTCTGACAGCTGGGAAAACAGGTGATATTTGAAATTATGGACGTTATCCCTAATGGTGCCTAATGCATACACTTCAGAATCCATACTCCCTAAAATAAATACGTTAATTATCTTATATGATCCGATATGATATAGTTATTCTTCTCTTGAAGTAATGTAGTGCAATTATCAATAAAAAACCGTATTAAATTCTTCTGTTTACAAAAGATTGCCACGTCAATATCCATACTTTATTTAAATACTTATTTTTTCAAATCATTAGGTAAAAAATCGGGTTTAACAACAACCTAATTAAATTAATAAACATCAAAACAACTTTATTTTTTTTGTAACTGTATCAGTGAATGATGCAATTTGCCCTATAATCTCAAACAGGTATTTTTTTAGAGCACATTTCCACATGCTGCTGCATGCTGCACTTTTGACATTCGGTTCATGTAGTCGTGTTCCTGAATAGGGTTATAACGTACTTATAACTGCTAATAAATAAAGAAAACACATCTCCCTGTTCAAAAACGTGAGTAAATCACACAATAACACCAATTAAATCATTATTATTCACAAGTTCATCCATTTTAATACTTCTGTTCAAACATTTTAGCATATGGTTTATAGCACAATTAGATTAATTAAGTAGATCATAATCGCTCGAAAATGAATAACCAAATGACTGCCAAGGAGATCCGTTCGGCCTTCATCGATTTCTTCAAAGGTAAAAAGCATGAATACGTGCATTCCTCATCGACCATTCCGTTAGATGACCCGACGTTGCTGTTTACCAACGCCGGTATGAATCAATTTAAGCCAATTTTCTTGGGTACCGTGGATCCTAATAGTGATATGTCAAAGTGGGTGCGTACTGTGAATACTCAGAAGTGTATCAGAGCTGGCGGTAAGCATAATGATCTGGACGACGTGGGAAAAGACGTTTATCATCATACTTTCTTTGAGATGTTGGGAAATTGGTCGTTTGGCGATTACTTTAAGAAGGAGATCTGCACCTGGGCTTGGGAATTGCTCACGGAAGTTTTGAAGTTGCCGAAGGAGCGCTTGTACGTTACTTATTTCGGCGGGGACGAAAAGGCTGGTTTAGCGTCTGATGATGAGTGCAAACAGGTATTTGATATACTAGTTTTTTCGTTTGTGTAAAGATAACATATTGACAAACGTTTTTTGAAAGGTTGTAACTTCAAAAGCTTCAAAAATCAAAATAATGATGCAATCGTAACAAAACTTGCAGTTATTGTTGTCAAAGGTCAAATGAACAATTTAAAGTCAAAGGTAGTGGATGAAACCATCATAAATATCAGACAAAACAATATAAAGTCAAGGGAACAATTTATGAAGGCAAAGATGTTGATAAACCTTTTTCAAAAAGTTCTGACTTTAAAAATAATTAAACAATCTTAATAAAACTAACAACAATTATTGCCAAGAGTCTAGTAAACAATATAAAGTCAAAGGTAGTGATTGAAAACACTATAAATGTCAGTCAAAACAATATAAAGTCAAGGGAACAATTTATGAAGGCAAAGATGTTGATAAACCTTTTTCAAAAAGTTCTGACTTTAAAAATAATTAAACAATCTTAATAAAACTAACAACAATTATTGCCAAGAGTCTAGTAAACAATATAAAGTCAAAGGTAGTGATTGAAAACACTATAAATGTCAGTCAAAACAATATAAAGTCAAGGGAACAATTTATGAAGGCAAAGATGTTGATAAACCTTTTTCAAAAAGTTCTGACTTTAAAAATAATTAAACAATCTTAATAAAACTAACAACAATTATTGCCAAGAGTCTAGTAAACAATATAAAGTCAAAGGTAGTGATTGAAAACACTATAAATGTCAATCAAAACAATATAAAGTCAAGGGAACAATTTATGAAGGCAAAGATGTTGATAAACCTTTTTCAAAAAGTTCTGACTTTAAAAATAATTAAACAATCTTAATAAAACTAACAACAATTATTGCCAAGAGTCTAGTAAACAATATAAAGTCAAAGGTAGTGATTGAAAACACTATAAATGTCGGTCAAAACAATATAAAGTCAAGGGAACAATTCATGAAGACAATGATATTGACAAACATTTTTCAGAAGTTTATAACTTTCAAAATTATTATGCAATCTTAATGAAACAAATAATAATTATTACCAAGAGTCTAATAAACAATATAAAGTCAAGAGTAGTGATTGAAACCACCATAAATATCAGACAAAACAATATAAAGTCAAGGGAACAATTTATGAAGGCAAAGATGTTGATAAACCTTTTTTGAAAGGTTCTAACTTGAAAAATAATTAAGCAATCTTAAAATTTCGAATCTCTACTAGATCTGGATTGATCTCGGCGTCACACCAAGCCACGTGCTTCCCGGCAACATGAAGGACAACTTCTGGGAGATGGGAGAGACAGGGCCCTGCGGCCCGTGTTCCGAGCTCCACTTCGACCGCATCGGCGACCGCGAGGTCCCCGAATTGGTCAACCAAGACGACCCGGACGTTCTCGAAATCTGGAATCTCGTCTTCATCCAGTTTAACAGGGAAACGGACGGCTCCCTCAAACCGCTCCCCCGGAAGCACATCGACTGCGGCCTCGGCCTCGAAAGATTAGTGTCCGTCATCCAGGAGAAACGATCCAATTACGATACGGATTTATTCAGGCCCCTTTTCGACGCCATTCAGAAAGGTACGGGGGCCCCCGGTTATCAAGGGAGAGTCGGAGATGATGACACCGAGGGCATCGACATGGCTTATAGGGTTTTGGCGGATCACGCTAGGACGCTTACTATCGCTTTATCCGACGGTGGAACTCCGGATAATACAGGACGTGGGTAAGTGTTTTATTATTATTATTATTATTATTATTATTATTATTATTATTATTATTATTATTATTATTATTATTATAATTATCAGTTATTGGCAAAACTAGTTTCAATTAATGTTTAATTTGCCTCAACGAGCAAATTATTAGTTCTTTCAAAAAATATTGAACATAAAAGTTGTTCATAAACCTTTTTAGAAGATTATAATTGTTATTTAAACATAAGAAAATGAAAGAAAATTAAATATTCTGCATTAATATCATAGATACGTGTTACGTCGTATCTTGAGAAGAGCCGTTCGGTACGCGACCGAAAAATTGCACGCTCCTCCGAGGTTTTTTGCCTCTCTGGTGCATACCGTCGTGGATCTGTTGGGAGATACGTTTCCCGAGGTGAAGAAGGACCCTCAGGGTATCATCGATATCATCAATGAGGAAGAGGAGCAGTTCTTGAAGACGCTATCGCGCGGTAGGAATCTGTTGAACAGGACCATCGTGAAATTGGGCGATTCGAAAAATGTACCCGGAGACGTCGCCTGGAGGTTATACGACACGTACGGGTTTCCCGTCGATCTTACCCAGCTCATGGCCGAGGAGAAGGGACTTAGTGTTGACATGGTGACCTACGAGGAGTCCAAGAAGCAAGCGCAAATTATTTCTCAGGTAAGAAAAGACTGCAACAAAATCCTGTCATAATAATTTGATGACTTGATCTATGAAAAATGATGTTAGGCCAATAAAAATATGTGTTCTGGTTATAGGACCCTTGTTCCCTTGTGTTAATTAGCTGGTATAGATGTTTCAAACCAAGGAGAGCACAGTTGTGTATGCAACCAAATATACATGGGTCAATTATAAAGCATACACTGGGTATATTTGGTTGCATATGTCACTGTGCTCTACTTAATTTTAAACTACTCTAAGTTATCTATAACAGAAAAAAAACATTATTTGTCAGATGTCATGGCTCATTCATGTTTTTAATTTCCCATTATTTTGATAATTTTGGCGACATTTCTCTTGTTATTTTTTTTTGCTATTTATTTTGTGCCCTTTTTTTCTTTCATCCATTTTCTTCATTGCTTTTGTGTTGCTTTTTTGCTTATTGGTTTTTCTGACAATTTTATAACCTTGTTCATATCGTCTTTTTCCTTTTTTGACATTTTTTTCTTGTCTTTTTCCATTTGATCTATATGTTTATATATTTCTTTCACAATTTTTACTACAACAACATGATTTTTACTAAACAAATTAAAAATATACTGTAAATTGTAGTAAATTGTCAACTGGTTGTCAAAAATGCCATTTTTTAGTTATCACTTTGTAAGTTACCCATAACACAAGAAACCACCATTATTCATACAAAAAATATATTAAATTAGGCCATTATTTACAGGGTAAAGGCAGCGGTGTCGAAGACACGATCAACCTAGACGTACACGCGATAACCGAGCTCCAACAAAAGGGCGTTTTACCGACAAACGACTCCCCGAAATACAATTACACCGCGGATAGCACCTCGACGGACTACACCTTCCAACCTTGCGAAGCAAAAGTAATCGCGCTCCGATACAATAAATGTTTTGTTGACGCGTTAACGACAGGTCAAGAGGGTGGAGTTCTGCTCGACAAGACCTGTTTCTACGCCGAACAGGGCGGTCAAATCTACGACACCGGTTATATAGTGAAGTCCGAGGATGAGAGCACGGAATTTTCCGTTAAGAATGTCCAAGTGCGTGGAGGTTATGTTGTTCACATAGGCAATATGGAGGGAATTCTGAAGGTGGGAGACGTGGTTACGTTGCAGATTGACGCGTCGAGGAGACGACACATCATGAATAACCATACGGGGACGCATATTTTGAACTTTGCGCTGAGAAAGGTCTTGGGGACGGAGGCCGATCAACGCGGGTCTTTGGTGGCCCCCGATCGACTGAGGTTTGTTGTTTTTTTGTTTGGTTGGTTTGTTTGTTTTGTATTTCCATTCGGGATAATTTTTGTCCTAATTTCAAGGCCAAAAAAAAGATAGAATTAAAAAACAATGAAAAACTAAATATCTTCCAAAATAATTTAGATACATAACTGCTGCTTTTATACAAGTAATCTACAATGTTTTCTGCATAATATATGTAAAAATCAACAATGCATCTTGACTAGTGACAAAATTATTAAAGACCAAAAAATAATAGAATTGAAAAAACAGCGACTTTTATCGAAAAAATTAAATATCTCCCGAAATAATTTAGATACACAACTGCTGCTTTTATACAAGTAATCTACAATGTTTTCTGCATAATATATGTAAAAATCAACAATGCATCTTGACTAGTGACAAAATTATTAAAGACCAAAAAATAATAGAATTGAAAAAACAGCGACTTTTATCGAAAAAATTAAATATCTCCCGAAATAATTTAGATACATAACTGCCGCTTTTACACAAATAATCTACAATATTTTCTGCATAATATATGTAAAAATCAACAATGTATCTTGACTAATAAAGAAGTTACTAAAGAGCAAAGGCAACGCAAGTAATTTAGATACACAACTGCTGTCTAAAAAAAATATTTTTTTTTTCATTAAATTCCCTCTTGACAGGTTTGATTTTACCAACAAGGGTGCCCTCACCACCGAACAAGTGAAGGAGGTGGAATTTGCCTCGAAAGAAGTCATTGACACGAAGCAAGACGTCTACGCCAAAGAGACGTCTCTGGGAGTGGCCAAAACCATCAACGGACTAAGAGCTGTCTTTGAGGAGACCTACCCGGATCCAGTGCGTGTTGTTTCCGTCGGAATTCCGGTCGAAACGTTGGAATCGGATCCCTTCGGACCTGCCGGGACCAAAACCTCCATCGAATTCTGCGGGGGCACTCATTTGCGCAACGTCGGACATATCGGAGATTTTGTTATCGCCAGCGAGGAAGCCATTGCAAAGGGTAGGTCTTTGAACCCTATTTTATTACTTTATGAGCACTGAGGATTAGTTTTATAAGATACTTTATGCCATAGTTTATAGTAGTGATGGGCGTATTTGAGCATTTTTCGAAAGTTTATAATTTCCAAAATAATTGTGCAGTCTTAATGAAACTAACAATAATTATTGCCAAGAGTCTAAGGAACGATATAAAGTCAAAAATAGTGGTTAAAACCACCATAATGTCAGACAAAATAATATAAAGTCAAGCGAATAATATTTATGAAGGCAAAGATATTGATAGACATTTTTCAAAAGTTTATAACTTTCAAAATAATTATGCAATCTTTATGAAATTAACCAGAATTATTGCCAAGAGTCTAATGAACAATATAAAATCAAAAATAGTGGTTAAAACCACCATAAATGTCAGACAAAACAATATAAAGTCAATAGAACAATTTATGAAGGCAAAGTTATTGACAGACATTTTTCAAAAGTTTATAACTTTCAAAATAATTATGTAATCTGTTGGTTATCAGAGGAAGATGGGCAGGTTCTTTTGAATAAAACTAACACTTCACTTGTAATTAACTTTTAATGTTAATTTAACGAAGAGGTTCACAGTATTATATTTGCCTGCGTAGTTCATACGCTTCGAACAAAGAAGTAAGTATAAAGTTACAAGGCGTTCTATATAATGCCAAAATAAGCGCAGACGCTGTCAGAGGTACAATCAGCATTTTAATTTCTGCTTACTATATAATATTTTGTATATAACTTCCAACAACAAATCTTAGAACTAATGGATCAGTACAGACCCTTTTAAGTGTTGCTATCACCATACTATAAACAGACACATTCGTTGTGTTAGATAAGTATTATATAAGTGACTACAGTTTTTGTATTACTTTTACTAAATACCAACACACCCCCTCAAAAAATGTACGCACTTACTTGCTACTATTCTTTGTATACCTATGGGGAGTATAACAGCTAATGATCCAACATTTGTTGCTAACGGATTAGGGAAAAAACCCCACAAAAACCTAACCAGATCATAATTCTTGAATAACAATATTTATCATTTGAACTACTTATTTCTAACATTTTTATAGAATTTATTCTTCTCTTTCTGCTGTAGTCCCATCTTCTCCCTCAGCTCGCTGAACTGATGAGTCCGTAGAGATTTTGTCAGTAAGTAAGCTTCCTGATGACCTGTGGACAAGTATTTCAAACGGACAGTTTTGTTCTCTACTTATTCTCTTGTAAAATGATACTTAATGTCGATATGTTTAGAACGTTTATGATTTACTGGATTATTTGCCATTGCTATGCAACTTTTGTTGTCTTCATATAATGTAATTTGTTCTGACATATCAACATTAATACTGACTATTAAATATTTAATCCATAAGGCCACTTTTATTGCCTCAAATACAGACATGTATTCGGCCTCTGTTGATGATGCGGCAACTGAATTTTGTCGTCGTGTAAACCATGTTACTGTACAATTTTTTTTTTAAATAGTTTAAACAAACAACCTGTTGTACTTCTACGATCTAATTCATTATTAGCCCAATCTGCATCAACATATCCTGTTAAAATTTCATCGTAATTTTCATTACGTTTATATGCTAATTTCATATTTATTGTTCCTTATATTTATATTATATATCTTAATACTCGCTTTAAGCGTAGCCATAGTTCTTTATTACATTTATTTTGATAAGAAATGCCGTTTTAACATCCATTTGATGGATTAACAGCTCAAACTGATTTGCCAGCGCCAGTACGGATCTAAAGGTACTAATACGCGCAACTGTTGCAAATATTTCGTCATAAAGTCATATCTAAAGTCTTTCAATGGCTTAAACCGCGAGCTACCAAACGAGCTTTATATCTTAACAGATTTCCATCTCTGTCTTCTTTTACTGTAAATACCCATTTACGGTCGACAATATTCATGTTACTATTCTTTTGTACTGTTGTCGATGTTTTATTTTGTTTTAAAGATTGTAACTCATCTTTTATAACATTTTCCCATTTTGTTCTAAACGCATTTTTTTTTTTAGCTACGTCTTGATAACATTTGGGAATATCATCTTTAAACAGTTGATCACCTATCAAATAGTTATACGTATCAAATTTATTTTCTTTGTATGATTATTGATCCTTCTCACATCTTTTTCAACATTTAACTTTCTCAGTTTATTTGTAGAGGTACACGGATTTTCACATTCACTGTTCGATCTTGTACTTGGTTCAGGGATATCCTTTACCTAGGATGTTTAACCTCGTACTTTGTTCAGGGACATCCGTTACTCAGGATATTTGACCTTAACTCGTTCTTGGTTCAGGGACATCCTTTACTCAGGATGTTTGACCTTGTGTGCAATTTTCAGAAACACCTTTTTCAATAAGGTTTCCTTTACACTTTTGTTCGTCCGTTTGGCCAGATGTGATACTTTTTACAGATTTATTTCAAGCAGCACCCCCTGCTGAAATACATTCATCTATTTGCATAGATTTATCTGTATTTATTTCGTTTCCAATTTTTTAATCATGTCATCAAGTTTCGATCTTGATGTTTTATATGTGATATCATCGAAAATTATAATTTCGTGCAACTATGAAGTTTCTTGTTTCCGGGTTAAATATTTTATACATTTGGTACATAACCCACGAGAATTCCTTTAGACGATTTACTATCGAATTTACTTTTTCTCGTTTTATTATGCACATACTGTGCCACCAAATATTTTTTAAATAACTTAATTTTGGTTTTTATTATGCCACATTTCATACTGTCTTATTTATCTTTATTGCTTTTGTTTGCAATATTCCTTCATTTCACCGGATAAATGCTCTCTATCATTATTACAATATAAGTTAACCATTTTTGTACTAAAACGGGTTTCAGATTATGCAACATAATCATTTAGACAAGTGAATACCTCTAATTTATTAGTCATTAAATAATGGTCTTTGTATATAGTTCTTATGATTTGCTTTCTCGAAAGGAAGACGTGCTTGCTTTGCATTGATGCAAGCTTTACACTATGAATCAATAGAATCTATATTCTGCAAACCAGCATTTTCATCGGCTAATTTATTTACTTTAATTTTTTTGTAAATTTTTCTTTGCTTATGTGACCTAAACGCTCGTGCCACATTTTGATTTTATCAATAATATTAGCCTCAGCCACATGACCTATAGTCTGTGCTGTATTATGCGCATTTTGTATTATTAATTCAATAATAGACAAATTATTCATGCGCTTACCTTTCATAATTATTGTGTCCCCTTTTCTTATCTCTACTTGTCCAGTTTCCTGAACAATACAGACATTCCAGCTTCCTGGATGCGTCTTATTGAGATGTGGTTGGCTGGTACACCTTTGCTGTAGAGGACATCCTTCAGCTCACCGTTGTAACCTAGGCTGGTGGTGACTTTGATCCTGCCGATGTGTGTCGCCTCGATGACCGTTCCTATTTTCGCCACAGTAATGCGAATTGGTTCCATCTGATCATCACATTCGGTGAACAGGTTGTTGTCGTTTATGATGTGCTCTGTTGCACCAGAGTCTAGCACAAATTGACAAGAGCCTTTATCTTTATAATGCTGAGTTTCATTACAAAGCATAAAAGCAAATGGCTTTTCTATCACTGCTGTTGATGCACTCGTTTCATTATACTTTCTTTTCTTGTCTCTTTCTTGCACCTTTAAACTTTACTTATACAAATAGCAATCACGTTTAATATGGTTCTTTCGCCCACAATCGAAACACTGTTGTCCTTGTTTATTTTTTTTAAACACTTGCATATTTGGTGTAAACTTGGTGTAAACTGGTGTAAACTTCTTTCGCTTTTCGTTTCCATTTGCAGTGCGAATATGTAAAGCTTTCATACTTGTGTCACTATTTTCACGTATTAGACTTCTTTCATGTTCTAATAGCATACCTTTTACAAATGCTAATGTAAGTCTTTCGTCCGGCGTTGTTTTAATTGCAGCTTTTATTGGCGGATAACTAGGTGGTAATGAGTTTAGTGTATACCAGACTTTGGTTGTTTCACTAACTTCTTCCCCTCAGGCTATCATATTGCGCACCATTTCGTCCATTGCTATCATGTGCTTTTTCAATGACATACCTGGCTTTAGTTTACAATTAAACAACCGATCTTGAAGACATCAAACTTCTTTAACATTTCTCGGGCTGTTGCTCGTCCGTTCCCATTTCGTCCATTCTTCAGTGATTTGTGTTGGTGGATCTTCAGTTAGCACTTTACTAGCACCTTCTTGCTCAATAATTTCTTCTAGTCTGAATTTCCACATAAAATAGTTCTCACCATTGAAAAGTTTTAAGTTACGTTTCGATAGAGTTCATGTGTTACTCGCCATTTCTGTTTACAGTTTATTTTCCGTTTTGATTTAATCACTCACTTATTCACACGTGGTACCTGGGCCCATAACCTGTTGGTTATCAGAGGAAGATGGGCAGGTTCTTTTGAATAAAACTAACACTTCACTTGTAATTAACTTTTAATGTTAATTTAACGAAGAGGTTCACAGTATTATATTTGCCTGCGTAGTTCATACGCTTCGAACAAAGAAGTAAGTATAAAGTTACAAGGCGTTCTATATAATGCCAAAATAAGCGCAGACGCTGTCAGAGGTACAATCAGCATTTTAATTTCTGCTTACTATATAATATTTTGTATATAACTTCCAACAACAAATCTTAGAACTAATGGATCAGTACAGACCCTTTTAAGTGTTGCTATCACCATACTATAAACAGACACATTCGTTGTGTTAGATAAGTATTATATAAGTGACTACAGTTTTTGTATTACTTTTACTAAATACCAACATAATCTTTATGAAACTAACCAGAATTATTACCAAGAGTCTAATAAACAATATAAAGTCAAAAATAGTGGTTGAAACCCCCATAAATGTCAGTCAAAACAATATAAAGTCAAGTGTTATTACATTTTATGAAGACAATGTTTTTTTTTTTAAGGTATTAGAAGAATTGTTGCCCTAACTGGACCGGAAGCAATCAAGGCCCTCAAGAAAAATGAACTTCTTGAAAATAAATTAAACAACATCAAAACGAAAATCGATAGTTCAAACTTCGACAGCAAACAAACCGTGAAAGAAATCGTCGAATTAACCGAAGAGGTCTCCCACGCCGTAATCCCCTACTGGAAGAAAGAAGAAATACGAAACATGCTCAAATCCCTCAAGAAAGCCTTGGACGATAAAGAACGTGCCAAAAAAACAGCCGTCGCCAATAAAGTGGTCGAAGAAATAAAGATCTTTGTCACGGAAAATCCAAACCTGCCGATTTTGGTGAAGGAATTAAAGGCTTACAATAACACAAAGGCTCTGGATTCTGCCTTGAAACAAGTGAAGAATTTGAGTCCCGGCACATCCGCAATGTTTGTAAGCATCGATGTTGAATCTTGCAAGATTTTCTGTTTGGCCACGGTGCCGAAAGAAGCGCAAGAAAAAGGACTTAAGGCTAACGAATGGGTAACGTCCGTTTCTCAGTTGATCAACGGTAAGGGTGGAGGAAAAGCCGACTCCGCTCAAGCTTCCGGAAATAACCCATCTGTCCTCGACCAAGTGCTTGCTGTCGCTAAGCAATTTGCCGAGAGCAAATTATGTTGAAATTGATTTTTAATTATTGTGAATTGTGGAATTTTGGTATAAAGTGTCTTATTTATAATTTAAATAAATTTATGGAATTATTTCGATGGTTTTATTGTGTAGAAGTAGTTTAAAATTAAGTAGAGCACAGTGACATATGCAACCAATTACACTCAGTGTATGGTTTATAATTGACTCGCGTATATTTGGTTGCATCTATACTTAGGTCCTGTTAAATTGAAAGATAGAAAATTCTAATTTCTCGAAAATTTGTTATACTAGCCGGTAAGTAAAAAATAAAAGACCATACTTAAACAGATGTTTCTTTATTACAAAACCTATTAAATCGGTATTACAATAGTTCAGTAAGGTGTCATAATCATCAGTCCTCCGGCCGCACTTTTGAGAAAAACAACACTTAAGTTTGCAAAAAAAGTGAGAAAAAATCATAACAAACCAAAAAAAAAGAACACAGATAAAAAAAGTTAGTTTACGATCGCCCGTCCGCCTAGCACTTCCTCTGCTTAGCGATCTTATTCAGCAGCCTATTCCCCGAGAGGAACGTCAGGCCCCCGATCGGCAGCAACCAACCGCACGTTGTAAACATATCCAGACGCAACCAGAACAATGTAAACAACCCAAGAATCGCCGCGAACCCAACATGAAACGGTACAGCAGCCAGACTAAAACCCCCAAAATTAATTCCAATCTTAAGCCAAGCGACAAACAGCAACAGCAGAGGAGCCGCAGCCAATCCGGTAAAGAGCATCGAGACGACCTGCGGGGGCCTCTTATCCGGCTCGCGGAATAAATGCCTAATCTCGGGTTTCGGCCCAATTTGGGCACTTTTCGGGGTCTCGGAACCCGGTAGATTTAAATCTACAGACCCAAGACTCCAACGCATCGGATTACTCAAAATCGCATCACCCAAGATTAATTCCATGTCGAATTTACCGGAATACGACAATTCCGTCGCTAGATTTACCACTATTTTATAAGATTGAGTCGTATCTCGCTCCGCGATAAAAATAATCTCCCGTTTTTTCGAATGGAGCCTCAAGAACGCCTGATGGACCGGCCGCGGTAAATTAAACTTTACGATTAAATTATGCGTGGAATCCGCTTGTAGAGGGTTCGGTAAGGCGTCTTTATAATTCAATTTATGCAATTTCGGAGCCGAAGTCCCATCGGAGTCTCCCAAACCAATCTCGATCGTCTTCAACGCAATGGGCCCCAAAACTCGAACGGTAACGGTCGTCGAATGCTTTCCAGCGCTCAAAACCAACCTATACTGTCCGGGGTCCAATCTCAGTGGTAAAAGGAACTCCGCGGAGGCCCCCGGAGCCAACGGTTGCTTGCTCAAGACCACGACGTCGTCGGTGACTCTCGTCGCGGATTGCGCTACGACGGGCCCCAAAATCGGCTTGATTTCTTCGCCGAGTAAATTGGTGATGCGGATCTTCAATTCGGGGTTGTCCGAGGTCACGTACGGGGGCCCTACGATGGTTATACTCACCGGGGATACGGAACTACTTGCTAAAGCGATGGCACTTTGTAGCAAAGCCAAGGCCCCCTTGGGGGTCTGCACGCTCCTCCTACTCAGTAGATAAGTCGCGAATTTGTCGGCTTGGACCTCGGTGAGGGGTTTAGCCCCCGGAACTCGGAATAATCCGGTTAATAATAACCCGGTTGTCGTTAATCCGCCTTCCCATTGGAGCATTTTACCGTCGACCTCGTCCGCTTGGACTACGACGTCTTCGACGCGGTCCAAGATGAATTTTCCGGAGGCCCCGAGAAGGGACGCCGCGTGGAGGGCTTGCCCCAAGCTTTGGAGACTGTCGTCATCTTTTAAACGAGCTTGGAGTAGCTTTGCTACCTTTTCGGGGTTTGGTATCGCTTGGGAGAATAATTGCAAGGTTTCCAAGGCGTAACGGATGTCGGCTGTCGTAGATTTGTCGCTTTCTAACGCTGATTTGAGTTGCTGCAAGAAAATATGCGACGGTTTAGTCAATTTTGTATATACGGTTATTAAAAAAACACTTACGGTGATGGTTGAGTCGGAATGTAATTTTCCTTCGCACGCGAGTAAATTCCACGTGGAGAGAGCATGGAATGCTGCATCTGGCGTAGAATCTGCCTTGAAATGCTTCTGTAGGTGGGCACAAGTGTCCTTAACCAAAACGGCGACGACCTTCTCGCTCAAAAGGTGAAATCCTTTGGCTGCATGGTAAGGGGTAACCACATCGCCTTCCTGAAGCTTCACGAAACCCCTAGTGAGGGATTCTAGTAGTCTTCTCCTGTCGGTGGGGCAAATAAAACCTGAGATGCTGGCGTGCGCTGTTAAGGTTAGTGCTGAACCAATTAGCAGCAGAGGAACTAGAAAGAAGGGAAATTATGTAAGATGAACGATTATTCGGTCCGAACCGGCTTACGGAATAACATTTTGTATCCTATATCTAATTTAAGTTTGTTAGAAACACCGGCACATTACTAGTTGACACGTCTAGTCTAGTTGTCAGTGTTTGCGCATGCGCAATGGGAGCGCCGTGAAGTTTGGTGGGATGCGTGTGACGTGTGATTTTGGTGGTGATGAAGATCGGTGATTATGGTTGTCTAAGTAGCGGGGTATTAAATTAATAAGTAGGTGAATAATAAACGTTAATTAGGAAATTTGAAATACATAATATGTTAAAAAATATTGTATAACAAACGAGTTTATGTTATGTGGATCCTATTTTCTAAATATTTATCAAATTTTGTGAACCTGAACCATAATTTTGATAACATTCATCAAGATCTTGATGATTGCTTATAAAAACTTGAAAAGGACGTACTATACAGCCCTGTTTCAGCTAGATTGATTGATTATATACCCCTGAATAAGTACAGATTTAGAATTTAAGAGACATTAGGATAGTTAATAATCAATTGATGGAATAAAAAGATATCAACAAAACTCTGGGTTATTTCTGTTTAGATTTTAGTGCGCAGTGTCAGTCGAATTTGACAATTTGACACATTTTATATTGTATTGTTGACGTTATCAATTTATTATAGTAGTGTCAAAGAGCCATGGAACCAATATCTTGATGAGTTGGAACAAATATCAAAACGTGAGTAATAATTATTTTTTTAGTTACTAAAACAGAATTATCTAATATCGCTTAAATTGTAAAAAAATCGGCAAAAGTTAGAGGTATTATCCAGGTATCCAGGCAACGACTACACTTGTTGATTTCAAGCGAGATTAAGTTGTTTTTTTCGCACCACAATTGTTAAAAATTATCTGGTAGCTGTCAAATGTCTGTCAAAAGCGCGTCTCTTCGCGATTTTTGACTTGAATTTCACCGAATTTCACGGCAAAACCGTGTTATATTCCAAAATACCATAAAAAATGTGTGATTTGTGATATTTTGATCGGTGTTTTGAGTGGATTCGAGCATTACCCTGTGTAGGTATATAGAAATTATGTTTCGTATTCTTTTCTGCATTAATAATAAACATTATGAATGTTTATTATTATCTATGTTTATTAAGTATGCATAACTGAATCAGTTGCTATTGTGCTTTTGCTATATTTGGTTATATTATTGTTGCAGATGTTACTACTTTAATTAGTACATTAATCAGCTGTAAATGTGCGAGGACTGGCGTGGACAAGTGAGGATAAGTGACATCAGAAGGACCCCGTTGATGGAGAGGCAGCATAAGACACCATAAGGTAGGATTTAAGCAATTTTTATATGCGCTACGACTCTCAATGCAAAAATTTGTGGAGAGAGGATATCTACAGCGTGTACTCAGCATAATGCTTTGAATATATAGCGTCGATACTAAGTCATTTCTCCTACTGTAATAACATAATAAGTATTTTTCTACTTTGCATTCACAATGCACACATTGTAACACTGTTTTCGGTGTTACAATTAGCAAATTGTAACACCGTTTTTAGTAACTTTTTTCTAAGATTGGTGACATTGATATCAAATGCATGTCAAACGAAAATACACATAACCACAAAAGTAAGCACAAACTGATTTTTTAGAATCGCACAAACTGCGAAGTATGTATATTTTTATACATATTTAAACATGCGTGTTGCATCCTAGGTTTCGTACTACTAGTATATGATGGTATATAATAATTATCAATAATTACTTTTTCACAGATATTTAAATTTAAGTGACAGATGACAGTGTTGCCAACGGTTGCACCCATAAATACTCTAGATTGGAATTTTACCTAATATACTTCTAAATTTTTATAAAATTAATGACGCAAAGTAGAAAAAATAGTATATTACACTCGTTTTATAAGACATATTGGCGCATTCGTTCACAACTCATGCGCCAATTTGACGTCTTATAAAACTTAGTATAATAATATACTATTATCAGTTTAAAGTAAAATGTCGCGATTGTCTGTTCGATAACATCGCATTAAAATTATATGAAGCTATCCCAGCGTGACGTAAAAATTGGTAGTAAGAGGAGATGGGCGCAGTACATCCCGAAGACCGTCATAAAAATGTTGCCGTTTAAGGAACAAATGGAACTATTTATTGCGTTTTTTTGTTTGTTTTTCTTTGATTTTTCAAGTACGCCGAAAGACAGGGTTGTATTAGGAAGGATTTTGGAGGTAATGGCCCAAGTTTTGCATTCATACTTAGATCATTCAGTCACTCTGTTATTTCTATTGATATTTTGTATAAATTCGCACCCAAAACTAGTAAAATGTGTAATCTTTAGTTTTCTTAAAAAATTGCCAAACAGTTTTATTGGAAATATTGATCAGGTAATATGCGACATAGCTATTGTTTTGCTATAAAATTAACATATCATTTAAATTCTTGTTATGGATTTCTTTAAACTTACCAAAAATAAATCGAAAAGCACTCTTTTGACTGCAGCGGTGGGCGTAAGAGACCAAAATTTGGGGTAGCATTTGAACAGGGAATTTAAACACAAAAGTAATTGACTGTGTATATCTACATATGTCACGCTGACTTCTTAAATGTCACTTAATTATTATAACCTGTACGATTTGTAAAGAAAAAAACATCATAATCAGAAAATAACTACTTCTCTACACACAGAGGATCATTTCCGCAGAGAGATCATTTGGTTGGTTCAAGTAAAATATAAAATTCAATTCATAAAAAAGAGAATATGATTTTCTTGATGTTCCAAGTATTATGTTTTCTTGTTTATGCATGAAGGACATGCTTGAAATGAATTACGTCTGTTTTAAGCGATACGTACGTATACTTTTGGGTCAAGAAACTGTCCATGTATATTTTTCACCCAACAAGATATTATTGTTATTGTAAACCGAACGTCTTACTCTTTTTATATGTAGAAGAATAACATTTTCTTCGTCAGAGCAAAATATACTCAACATAAACAATAAAGTATTACATATTTGGATTGTAATATACACAAGAACAATTTTTCTTGATATCCAAGAATAGAGTTCTCTCTGTGCATGGTTCAATACTAAAACGTGGTACTAAAACTTTTTCTTTGACCATAAGTAACAATTACTTATCGGGAAATTAAAGGCAAGCGTTTGCCTGAACTATACCCATGCGCGATTAATCATGTTAAGGTAACAATTAATTTACTAATTACGCTCTCTATAACCGGGTCGGGACCAATCAACACCCTTTCCTATACCGATGTATGCCATTTACCCCTAATTTATCATCTAGCGTTCCAGTCACTGACAGCTTATACTCTCGCCCGTCCTTAGAGTCAGTTTAGGATAATGTATCGCTTGCTGACGACTGAAATTTGATAAGGTTTATGGAGCATAATAGTAATTTTGTTTAACGGTGAAGTTTACTCAACAATAACTTTGAAACAAATATAAGTATTTTTAAACATCAAATGGTTTTCCATAATTTCCGTAAAGTAGAAATTGTTTGAGTTTAATTGCGGAAAGACGTTTGAATGAAATAAATCTGGTTTTATCTGAAATAAATATCGACCTAAACAACCTTAATACAGTCTTTGGTACAACTCTTCTGTTTGGCAAGATACATAAATCTTAAAGAAACTAATCATCCACTTTACTTTTACTCTCCCATATAAGAACAACATTATTCTAATAATTAAAGAAACTTTAACTCTATTCACGATGAAACTATGTATTCAAGGTAATATTTGAAATGTCTAGTTCGAAATACATAATTCTCTCATGTTGTGTTAGCATTTTGTATCGGCGATTTTATTTCCATCCGTGTACGAAAACAATTTTTTGTTTGGACATTATATTTGCAGTTTTCAATAGGTAAAAATTCCCAGATATATAAGAAACCCCGATTTGTGTTGCTTTTTCGTTCTCAAACCCGTTTTGAAACGCGCACATGTGGTACGAGAGTGTTCAACTTTACAATACAACTTGACGAAATAGTATATTACTAGCTCGGTGTATATGTCAAAATTTTCGATTTTAGTTATTGGGCATTCTAGAAATATGTGGTTAAGGCTTCCCACCTGTCCACATTCGCAATATGGACATTTTAGGATACATTTTGGGTTATCTGCTATCTGTTACTGTTGTTACGAATGTCCGGCAGGGGGCGTTTCGGGTTTGACGTTACTGTGGTAATAGCAGCAAAACACGGGTCGACAAAAATCGATTTTTTGGATCGAAAATTGTTTTTAAGGCCGTTTTTTTTGCTCAAAACTCTTTGCGAAGGGTATTTAGAGGGATCTTATCGTAAGACATGAGAGCGAGCGGCTTTTATAAGGTCGGCAGGAACGGATAAAAAATGTAAATTTTTGACGTTCATCGATCCGCTTGTCGGAATTTCTAGACGTCACGTGACATTTTCTCAAGGTTTGCCTTCACCCGAAGAGGTGCAAAACGTGATTTTTTTTCAAAATTGACGCATTTAATTTACAAAATATCGCGCAGTCCACGCGGAATTGTGTCCTTTTTTCAATTCGAGCGTCAAAAGTAATATCGAAAAGCCCAATTTTGCAGCTAGTCGATCGCAAATGTCGGCGAAAATGGGCGATTCCGCTGAACGCGCCCTACACTTGAAAGTTCGTAATTAGTATAGGTAGAGATTATACAAGTTTTAAGTAGCTTTTACATAGCACTTTCAATTTGTACGCCAATTTGCACTTTGGTCCCCACCAGTCCCCACCAAATTCTCCTCTCTTTGGGCGACCAATCAGCGCGAGGGTTGTGTGGAGAGGAACGAAAAGGCCGGCTGTTGCTGTTGTTATCTACAAATGTCAAAATAAAGCCGAGTGGTGTTATATGCGTGTGGATTTTGCAATTATTTCGTTCTTATTTAATAAATTTGTTACTATTTAATACTTTTGGTATTAAATTAATTGAAGTGGCAAATATTTCTAGATTGGTTATGTTGGTACTTGGTGATCGCTATGCGCATTCGTTGTCAAATATTTGAGGTTATGTTCAATGTTCAAGCAAGCAATAACGTCCTACAAAACGTTTGAATTGAAATAATATAAACCCTAAATGGATAAACGAATGTTTATAATACAGATATTAGGTATATGTATGGAATCTGGAACAGTTGTTCAGGTAAGACACTGTAAAATATAAACCGATTACATGACTTCTGTACCGATACTGTTTTAGGTGAACAATGTACATCAAGAGTTTAGCTAGCAGTCTTAACTATTGCAGTTCTTCAAAGGTACAACTATATCGATTAACTGTTCAAGATTTGTAAATGTTGTACGCAAGACATACGTTAATAAGTATGTAAAGTCAGTTTAATTTTTACTACAAAACAGATATCTGCTCTTCGTTTGTATTTATTTTCAATATTTGCAGTGCTAAAATAGAAAATGGATCTATTGTGGGATCTGGGGCCTTCAATGTTTTCGATTAGAATAAGTTGAGTATATTTTGTCTGTTAATACCATATTTTATTACGTGCAAAATCTTGTTGTATGTTTTAGGAACATCAATACATCAGACTCTGCCTTATATTCTACAAAAGCAAATAACATGGAAAAATGTGAACTAAGAATGAAGAAACACCGTGAAAGAGCAGACGGCATAAAACGTCAATGCCCATAGCTCAAAAATATGCGGTTGTATTGGCAACTGAGCATGTTTCCACAATAGTGTTGGGCAATTTCGTTACTTTTTCGTTATACTCGTATGTAATCGTTACTTATGGTACAGTAATCGTAGCAAGAACCAGTTACAGTATTTTGGTACTGGTAATCAATACCGAATACCAACACCAGTACGGGTAATCGTTACTTCGGGTATTACAAAGTAACGATTACACCATTACCCGTCCATCACTAGTCCACAACAATGATACTACAATAATTATTCATTAATGCAGGTGCAAATTTGTGATATATGTATATTACTTATTTTATTGTATTATTATTATGACAAATTACATACTCTCTCAACATTTTGTCGTTCATGTATATTATTTCAAGTTTACATATTAAATTACTTAAGGCAATAGCTTGTTTTTTTAAGGAGTTATAGAGAAATATATAAAGGTATGTATATTATATATGCTATTACGCTTCCCATCTTATGTTAACAGTTAACTAGGTAACAAATGGGCAATATTAAGGAAAACAGACAACTATGACATTGTATTTATTACTTGTTTTTTGTTTTACCAATAAATATTACTTACCTTTACCTCATCCACATGCACTTAATACATAATTTTGTTTATCCTTCGGTACAACCCATATAGGATATAGATATATGATGTATAATTACATTAAAAATTTATAATTGAAT
Source organism: Aphodius granarius (assembly GCA_963971325.1). Lineage (NCBI taxonomy): Eukaryota > Metazoa > Arthropoda > Insecta > Coleoptera > Scarabaeidae > Aphodius > Aphodius granarius. The sequence goes on from OZ020225.1 coordinate 30,718,607, forward strand.
GGTTTACTTTATTTGACATAAATTTGCAATATATAATACATAAAAAGGCCAGGTATTTAAATCACATAACAAATAACACAATAAAAGAAAACACTATACAAAGTACATATGTGGCCTGAACCGATAAAAGCAGTTATCGATATATTTGCAGTTATAGTTTGGTTGACACGTATGTTGCCGTTGACTGAAAAATGCTTCAAATTATGGTTGTATTGTATTTCTTGTCAACAAAATCAAATGTTTTCCAGCACTTAAATGAAAATGGATGTTTCTCTTTCATCCTACCACCATCAATTGCTGGGAGGGCAGAGTTATCGAGGTACATCGACTTGTATATGTTGTGTCTCCACCTTCAATGCTGCTAGAAAACAGGATATCTGCATGTAATTGCGTAAAGTACTAGAATTTCTCTGGTATCACTACTCCTCATGTACTATATGTTACACAAGAACTGTTTGACACTGTAGAACCACATACAAAAGACCTTTGTTCCAAAAAATTCATCTCTGATACAATCACATACTGGGTGTCGTTTTCAGTTCCTATAGTATTATACCTACAATCACGTCATCATTATAAGAAAGTGCTTCATTTTATAAATGTTTATAATTACCATATATATCATGTGGTTGTCTGATCTGAAAACTGTGAATCAGCCATATTCCTCTTGGCATTAAGTATATCATGGCTTGCATTGTGTGCTCCTCAACCTTTACATTCTGCAATATATATGTGCACTACATTATCCGACTTTAATAACATTAGCCTGAAAAATACTGTATATTATTATTGCAATGTACATACCTATACATAAATTGTCACTGACAAGAAAGCATAACCTCAACAAACTAAATATAATACCAAAAATGAAAATGTAAATAAATAATAAGCAATTTATTGCAAAATATACTCACGTATTCTGTTGCGCAAAAGAAATAATGGGTTCTAAGCTTTATTATTTCGTATCGGTCATCTTGTCACTTTGACAGTACGCGTGTTTACATATCGCGCTAGCGCGCGTGCCAGCACGATCGTCAAATTAGCCGGGCGATTCGGACCCACCCACTGTCTAGAGAGGGGGAAATCTCAAATTGGCGTATGGCGTAAAGTTCGGCGTAAAGTGCTATGTAAAAGCGCCATTATAAGACGTCAAATTGGCGCATGAGTTGTTTGGCCAATATGTCTTATGCGCCAATATGTCTTATAAAACGAGTGTAATATACTATTTTTTCTACTTTGCGTCATTAATTTTATAAAAATTTAGAAGTATATTAGGTAAAATTCCAATCTAGAGTATTTATGGGTGCAACCGTTGGTAACACTGTCATCTGTCACTTAAATTCAAATATCTGTGAAAAAGTAATTATTGATAATTATTATATACCATCATATACTAGTAGTACGAAACCTAGGATGCAACACGCATGTTTAAATATGTATAAAAATATACATACTTCGCAGTTTGTGCGATTCTAAAAAATCAGTTTGTGCTTACTTTTGTGGTTATGTGTATTTTCGTTTGACATGCATTTGATATCAATGTCACCAATCTTAGAAAAAAGTTACTAAAAACGGTGTTACAATTTGCTAATTGTAACACCGAAAACAGTGTTGCAATGTGTGCATTGTGAATGCAAAGTAGAAAAACAATTTTTTGTTTGGACATTATATTTGCAGTTTTGAATAGGTAAAAATTTCCAGATATATAAGAAATCCCGATTTGTGTTGCTTTTTCGTTCTCAAAACCTTTTTGAAACGCGCACATGTGATACGAGAGTGTTCAACTTTACAATACAACTTGACGAAAGCAATTTTTTTTACCTGTTTTGAACTCGAGCAAGTCATATTGGATGCGTATTTTTGCTGCTTACACAGTTTGTATAATGCGACACATTTCCTGAAATTATTATGGTTCAAAATAATAATCGATGTACAATATTAAATGTTTCGAAATAACATAATTGTTAAAGAACAACATTACAAATTTAACTAGATAAAGTTTATATTTAATAATTATGTTTATTAGACATATTAGTTCTTCCTTATTTAATCCTCCAGCTTGCACCCACCTGGATCTTGAACTTCCTTACCTTTAATGACCCAAGTCTCGACTCTGAAGTCTCGACTCCGGGCCATCAGAGGCTCCGGTCGCGGGTCCGGTTTGTAGTGTTGCTATAGTAGTTTCCTCAGTCTCTTGCGAGGTTAAGAAAGCGGTAGACAACACTCACTCAGCTCCATAAGAGTGAAGTGACCTCTTAAACCCCATATCTCGTCCACGCCAAGCTTGCTTGGCGCCATACGAAGTTTTAAATATAGCGTGCGCTTATCAATTCCACAAAACTTATCAACCGGGGTGCATTTTTCAGCGATTATTTAGTAATAAACACGCGAGACCTGTTCTACTTTACCTATAGTTCAGTTCGTACATTATAGTAGTTCGTTAGTTCGTTGTATACCTTGTGGATGAAGGGTTTTTGTTTTTTTTTTTTTAGTGCCAGATATATATACAGTGTTTGTGAGTTTTGGTGCTTGTTATGCGGTGGTTTAATTTTACCGAGTTGATAAATTGGATTTCTGTTAGTGCTGGAGGATATAAAGGCTTTGGTGTGAGTAATTTTTCGTTAATTATGAAAGGGGATTGATTTTTCAGGCCCATGTGGCCAGCCTGGCTGTTTGTCAGGCACTCTTTGTCCTTGATCTCCATGTGTTGCAAAATAATAATAATTTTACTTTTACTGTTCTGTTGTAATAGCTGTAGTAGGTCGTGTTGTAATATGTATAGTAACTAGACTAATTACTAGAATAGGTTTATTCACAAATGTTTATTTTGTTCTATATATTTTCTGAAAAACGCACACAGAAAACGAAAAAGCAATGCTTGAACTCTATAATATAAAATTATAAATACGTGATTTATAATTTTTATTTTAAATAATATATTCAAACATTTCTTCAAAATTGAATAACCTGGATTATGGTTATTTATGCATTTTATCCATACGATGCCAATATTATTCAATATTTATAAGTTGCTGTGACGTGTTGAGCTTTATTTGAAGTAGAAATGCATATATACTAATATATTTTGTACAATATATCGGATTTTAATTATATCAATTGTATAATTGTATATTATATTTTAATTAATAAATTGGACGGAAAACTAATTGAATTACTTTTGTGTTTGAAGTTAACATAAATAAAACATTAAATATAAAGTAGAAACTAAATTACGGATGAAAGCAATAACTTTTGAACAATTTGTTATTTAGAAATACAGTGGGAAACAATTGAAAAGACCTGAAAGAGCTTTTTTTAATGATAAAATATATAATTTAATTAATAATAATTGAAATAATGATTTAATTAATAATTAAAATAATTTTGTAAATAACTAATTGTAGTAGGACTTTCCAACTAAATATTTCTAAAATATAGAATTGGGAATTTTATAGTCATCGTGGCTGTCCTTGCTTATGTTATTTACACTCGTGTTCAGAGCTTTTTTACGTCGTCAACCCCACAAATTGGTATCAAATATGAAATATTTTATGGTTGCGACACCTTCACCTGACAAAGGACAAAACATTGTCTCACGGTTGTATGTACCTACCTGGTGACATATAAAATGCACCAGAAATAGTTGACCTCGTAGTTTGAACTGATGCTTTGCTGGTAGTAGCCACCAGGGGTGGTAAACAGCGTAATGTGACCACAAAAAAGTCGCTGGTTGCTGTTCACCAGTAATAAAACAGCCTAGTGTCATCGTGGCATAAGCACGACATAATTATTACAGTATGTAGTCGTGTGGGATCCGTTCATTTACCTATTAGCTTTCCCCCTTACCTACCTGCTGCACGTATGCTTTGCTCCTTTGAAGTCAAACACCACGCGCGACTGGAACAGGTTTCTCTGGCACCGTTCTGTTCACCATCTTATTTATGTTTCGTGGTCATTTTTTTTTCTTTCGTTTGTCGTGAGCGCAGCTTGGCGAACGCATTGATTATCCGGAACACCTGTTCGACAGGAAGATATTTTTCGACGCATCGAACAGGTGGTGACCCTATAGTGCACGTAACATGATATTTGTGTATGATAAGAAATGATGAGAATTGAGAAATTTTTGTCTTGATTGATATATTCCTTCTAGTTTCCGCTTAATTTCAATAGAATTAAGTATGTAATAGTAAAACTTAAAACAGTTTCCTGCTTTCACCTCAACACGTAATAATTGCAGAACAATCATGGGATAAAATGCAAATACAACATTACACACACACACACCACAAGCACGACAATAATGAAGGAAGACATCGTTAACTATTTTGTACGCCAATTAATTTTATATTTTTCTCGAAGTGCGAAATATCACGACAAAATGCTAATGATGAAAAACACGTAACTACAAAAATATATAATGTGGGCAAAACTATGTCACAGTATTCTACTAGTTTCTCTGTGGTATTTATAAATGATTTTGACATTTTTGGTGATTTCACGTGGGTCACAAAACATCTCTTATGGCGACATCATGACGTATAAATTATTGAATTCAAAGTTGAACTGGCAACTTTGAGCAAGTTCTGTATTCAAAACGTTCTTGGTAACTATATATGTTTCATAATAGCTTTTTTCTACTTTGCATTCACAATGCACACATTGTAACACTGTTTTCGGTGTTACAATTAGCAAATTGTAACACCGTTTTTAGTAACTTTTTTCTAAGATTGGTGACATTGATTTCAAATGCATGTCAAACGAAAATACACATAACCACAAAAGTAAGCACAAACTGATTTTTTAGAATCGCACAAACTGCGAAGTATGTATATATTTATACATATTTAAACATGCGTGTTGCATCCTAGGTTTCGTACTACTAGTATATGATGGTATATAATAATTATCAATAATTACTCTTTCACAGATATTTGAATTTAAGTGACAGATGACAGTGTTATCAACGGTTGCACCCATAAATACTCTAGATTGGAATTTTACCTAATATACTTCTAAATTTTTATAAAATTAATGACGCAAAGTAGAAAAAATAGTATATTACACTCGTTTTATAAGACATATTGGCGCATTCGTTCTAATAAGTTTAATATACCATTTTCTACTTTGCATTCACAATGCACACATTGTAACACTGTTTTCGGTGTTACAATTAGCAAATTGTAACACCGTTTTTAGTAACTTTTTTCTAAGATTGGTGACATTGATATCAAATGCATGTCAAACGAAAATACACATAACCACAAAAGTAAGCACAAACTGATTTTTTAGAATCGCACAAACTGCGAAGTATGTATATTTTTATACATATTTAAACATGCGTGTTGCATCCTAGGTTTCGTACTACTAGTATATGATGGTATATAATAATTATCAATAATTACTTTTTCACAGATATTTGAATTTAAGTGACAGATGACAGTGTTATCAACGGTTGCACCAATAAATACTCTAGATTGGAATTTTACCTAATATACTTCTATATTTTTATAAAATTAATGACGCAAAGTAGAAAAAATAGTATATTACACTCGCTTTATAAGACATATTGGCGCATTCGTTCATTTGGGGCACTCGTCGCTGGCGCTCCTCGTGCCCCAAACAACTCATGCGCCAATTTGACGTCTTATAAAACTTGTATAATAATATACTATTTCGGAACCCTTATTGGAAAAATATGTATACATATTATCAGGAACAACCCCTTGAAGAAGGGGAAAAGTTATTCGCAGCAGGAAAATGTGACTGTATGTGGATTAGTTAATAAAAACGTTTCATTTAGAGGTTAGATTCGCGATATGTCCAACTTAAAAACTGTACGATTCCTTTACTGTACACTCAACTTGATTTATTCGAGTACAAATCTTCTTTTAGACAATGCTTTGAACACACTAGTTCACACACCAATTTTTAGTACACGTCGCCACTCACCGTGTAACCTTTTCCCTTTAGGAAACACGTGAAATGGCAAGCCCTCGCTGTGATATGAATTGCATTGTGGAACGCAACAATAGGTCTTACTTCTGTTGCTTCCTTTTTGTCATTTTTCATCTTTTAGATTTAAATACCGGCGAAATTATACTCAAACTCCTATACCACACCATATAAATTATCCCGAAGACACTAGTTAATACTTTCACTTAGCAAGAAAAAAAAAAACACACCGATATTAAAAACAGAACGGACCGCAAAATGCGATTAGAAAACTAATACAGCAGATGGATTCCCGTAGATTTCATGTTTCAAAAGAGATTTCTATCACATTCATCACGCAGTTTTTTTTCAATACCTAGACAGGAAGTGACTGCGAAAATATCGCACGAGTGTGTCTCTTCTTTGCAATCTCTTAAGCTTGCTGAAAGAAGGTCAATCTTGATGTGAAACTGGAGACCACGTGCTTGCTGCATCACAAACCGGCTTTTAACTGTATATTTGTAACTAGTCTTGCCAGAATTACGGCCTTAAATCCATGGAAAGTTCGTATATAATCAGAAATTTCAAAGATTGTCTCACTCAAATATTTCCTAACTAAACCACAAAAGATAAAATTAAGTTTTTCTGTATTCAATAAACTTTGGTTGGTTTTATACACAGTGCAGAAATAATGTGGAGAAGGGCATTAATGAGTAGGAAAATCCTTTTAAAACACTAGGTATGGCAACCCTAATTGGTGTCTTCCAAATGGGAAGATTGTGCTGCCAGATTAGTGAATGGACCGTGCTGGAACACATGACCAAACAGATACAGTGTTTGTCGCTGTTTACCGTTAATCGTTACTAATACTTCTCTCTACGTCATGGATATTAAATGGATGTACAGTTACGTGCCAGACGATGGTAAAATGGTACGGATAACTATTCATGCGGATAACTAGGCCATGCGTTGTCTAATATGCCTCAAATAGCATAGTGTGACTACTCAGCAGCGCTGTTTTACCAGTTGGCGAGTGAGTTTAGCAGCAGCCAGCCCACCAGCGCTTCTTTAACTTTCACAGCAACCAAAATGTTAATTAACCCAGGAAATGATGTATTTTTATAATGTGTTTTATAAATATTACGAGAGATTGTTAAAATACTGATCGCATAATGAATAATCGCCGGCCGAAAAGTTATGCTGCAACGTTTTTAGCTTTTCATTTTGGTGTCGTGAACTATTCCAGTATAAAGAAAATCAAGCAATACAAACATATGTAGCTAGAACGCACGATCAAATTGTAACCTACTTTCTTTTCAACGTTCACACAATTTGCAGACACTCCACCATTATTATCTGACCAGTTTTCTTGCAATAAAAGAACTACTCTATAATAAGAATTGGCAGTAACGACATGAAAGCACGTTGCATGCGTTTCAAAGAAATATTACCGGAGTTAAATCGCAATTATAACTGAAAACAACAGTCAGAATAGATGCTTTCAAAAGAACAGTTGGACGACAATTTTTTTTTTTTAATAATTAGAGATGATAATAGAACTTATACCTATAATAGTAGCAATGTAGCGGAAATCTCGCGATTCCTTTAGATAAACGGAACGGAACGGTTATCCTATAATCGGTTCATGGAAGGTATTCGATATCGAAGAAATCGCTCGCACAAAAGAGGCCGAATATACCGTTTTACCGGTTTTCCTGACAGAAGTAAAATTAGTTGCGATTAAGTGAATGTTTGTAGGCACATTAAGTTTACTTTCAATTTGGAACTTGAAACTGTTATGAACCATAATATTCACAATAAAATTAGTATATTATTATACAAGTTGTATCAGACGTGCCCCAAATGAACGAATGCGCCAATATGTCTTATAAAACGAGTGTAATATACTATTTTTTCTACTTTGCGTCATTAATTTTATAAAAATATAGAAGTATATTAGGTAAAATTCCAATCTAGAGTATTTATGGGTGCAACCGTTGGTAACACTGTCATCTGTCACTTAAATTCAAATATCTGTGAAAAAGTAATTATTGATAATTATTATATACCATCATATACTAGTAGTACGAAACCTAGGATGCAACACGCATGTTTAAATATGTGTTGTAAACTGTTTTTACTGGCGTGGTAATAAAACAAGAGTTTATTAAATAGTGTAGTATATTCACTTCAACTTAACAACTATTCGAAATACGTAAATGGTATAAGTATCGTGAGTATCGGCGCGCGCGTGAATTTCTTCAGCTCAGTTACGTGTAGCTTCTATGAACGTCCAGACTCGACTGCCCTTCCCGCTACCACTGACATCGCTAACCCCTTCCGTTGGACCTGTCGAACCAATCAGGGTCTCGGATCCCAATTGTTGCCTTATATGGTCATGAAACTGTTCCTTTAGTCGCACGCTTTCCATATACAGGGTGATCTTCCTCATTCGGCCATCCTCACGGATTTCGCTCCTGAGAAATAGAAATCAGAACCAAAATTAAAAAAACTTCTTAACAAAAACAATAAATCTTCTTCTTAGACATAATCGTCGAATCTCCTTGGTCTCCGTCTAATTCTTTTCTGGACTATTTCGGGATTGTTCTTTTTAACGTCTTCGTCTATCTCTTCGTCTCTTGGGTCGTCCTCTCTGGAGTCTTCCTCTTTTGAGTCTTCCTCCCTTGAGTCTTCTTCTTCTCTTGGTTTTGCATCTTCTTTTTCTTCTTCTTCACTTAGTTTTGGCTCTTCGTCTCTTGCATCTTCTTCGTCTTCACTTGGATTTGAATCTTCGTCTCTTCCATCTTCTTCTTCTTCTCTTGGGTTTGCATCTTCCTTTTCTTCTTCTTCACTTGGTTTCGGCTCCTCGTCTCTTGCATCTTCTTCGTCTTCACTTGGATTTAAATCTTCGTCATCCTCGTTAGACCTGTATACCTTCAACTGGCTTACATGTGCTGTGGTGGTGAACGCCCTCATCCCCGCTCCCTTTATGTCCGCCAATCGGTAAGCATCGGAGGGTAGTTTCTCGATTATCTCAAATGGTCCTCTGAATTTGGGTTGCAACTTGGTTGGGTGCCCATCTGCTACTGTTGCCCACTTCATCAGCACGATGTCTCCCACACTGAGCTCATCGGGCTGGTACCTGCTCTTGTCATATCTTCTTTTGTAGGTTTCTTGTGACTGAAGAAGTCGGTACTCGAACTCCTTTCGAATGTTCTCTGGTGGCTGCCATACCGGCTGCTCCGGATGTTGAACCACACTTTCTAAGCAATTATCTTGAAACTCTGGGTTGTATCCCATTAAAGCCTCGTATGGTGTTCGCCCTGTATGTTTATTCCTTGCGGTGTTCATCTTCTGCTCCGTCTCAATCAACATCTCGTCCCACCCTCGTTGCTCTTCCTGGGTCGTCGCCATTACGCCCACCAGCGTCCTAACAGCTCTCTCCACCATTCCGTTGCTCTGGGGGTGTCTTGACGAGATCAAGGTGTGTTTGATCCCGTACTGTTTACAAAACTCTTCAAAAGCTTTGGAAGTGAAGCACGTTCCTCGGTCGCTGACTAGCTGATGTGGTATACCAAATTGCTTGATGACGGTTTTTAGGTGTCGAACATTCATCACAGTCTTTGTCGACCGTACCGCAAACAGCTTGACAAAACGCGTCAAGGCATCTATTACCAATAGCACGTGCACGTTCCCACGTCGCGTGGCGATAAATGGGCCACAATGATCTACGTGGATTCGATGAAAAGGTCTTGGAGGGATCGGTAGTGGATGCAGTTCCCCGGGTTGCCGCCCCCCTGGAACCTTGAACATCAAGCATCTCATGCAGCTTCGGATGTGCTGCCTCACATACCGACGGATGCCTGCAAACCAATATTTTGTTAGGATTTTCGCTACAGTTCTATCGAGTCCGAAGTGACCCCCGAAGTCGTGGTGCCGCACACACAGGGATTTACGGCCCGATCGCGGAATCACATACAGTTTTCTGGGTCGATTGTCCACACTAACCGACCGAAACAATCTCCCGTTTTGCAATTCAAGGTCCTTTACGTCAAACTTCTCGGTTACACTCCTATCGCTCTTGTCTTTCTTCAAGATAGATATCAGCCGTTGTATCTCCGGATCGCTTCTCTGGATCATCAGGATCTGCTCCTCCTCGCTGATCACCTGATACACCTCCAGTCGATCGTACAACCCTTCGAGAGACTCACACCTGTCACCAGTTGGGGCCCGAGATAACGCATCAACGTGTACCATTCGTTCACCTGGTCTATGTTTCAGGTCAAAGTCGTATTCCTGCAGTAACTGAAACCATCGGGCTATCTGCGAATTCCTCGTTTTTTGTGTATTCATGTGCACTACTGCCTCACAATCGGTCACAATGGTGAACTTCATTCCTATCAGGTAGTTCCGCAGCCTTTCGAGAGTGTAAGCTACTGCCATCAGTTCAAGCTTACATGAAGAATAACGTGACTCGGCTTCGCTCGTTTTCTTGGAGACGTAGCAAACGGGTCGCAGGCCGCTCTCGTCGTCGCCCTGCAGTAACACTCCCGCTAGACCAGCTTGGGAAGCATCAGTGTGAACTTCTGTTCGTGCAGCCTTCGGATTGAACAATATCAGCACTGGTCTCGACAATAAAATCTTCTTCAGTGTATCGAAGGTTTGCTGTTGGGACTCCCCCCACTCGAACGGCGTATCCTTCCTGGTTAGGTCCGTCAGAGGTTTTGCAATTCGCCCATACCCCTCGACAAAACGCCTGAAGTACCCCGCCAACCCGAGAAATCTTCTCACTTCATGTCCGTTCTTCGGGATTGGGAAATCTCTCACCGCGGCTGTCTTCTCACCTGGCCTCAGTCCATTGTTAGTCAATTGGTAGCCCAAATATTCCACCTGTTGCATTCCGAACTGACATTTTTTCATCTTCAGTGTTAACTTCGCCTTCTGTAGTGCCTTGAACACCAACTCTAGCTTCCTGAACATATCTTCCCAGTCCTTCGCAGCTATGAGGATATCGTCGAGGTACCAGTGCACAATGTCTTTTCCCAGAGGTCCTAAAACTATAAACATTAACTTAGAAAATTCATAGGGTGCATTGCAAAGACCAAAGATCATTCTAGTAAACTCTCCCGTGGTATCTGGCGTAATAAACGCTGTCTTCGCTCTGGATCTCTCGGTGAGTGGTATCTGCAGGTATGCATTCCCTAAATCAAGCAACGTAAATAGTTTCTTGTCGTGCAAGCCCTCAAATTGCTCCTCAATAGTTGGAATTGGAAAATTCATCCTTCTGGTCTGTTTATTCAACGGTCTATAATCCACCACCATTCGATAATCACCATCTTTCTTGTTCACCAGTAAACAAGCTGAAGCATATGGCGAGTTTGTCTCCAATACGAGACCTTGCCTCTTCCACTCCTCGACAATTCCTCCCATAATCTCCCGTTCTCTTGCGCTGGCCTTGAATGGTCTGGCTCTCACCGGCACATCGTTGTCTATAATCTCCATTTCCATCACGTCCGTGCAGCCCAGTTCTGCAATATTCATGGCAAAACAATTTCTATATTTGTTCACCAGATCTACCAGTTGTTGGTGTATCACTGGGTCCGTATCTGGTCCAACCTGTACCATGTCCATTGTTACGGGTAGAGTTCCCGAATCAACCTGTACAGTGTCACATCCTTCTGTTGCCTCCGACCTTCGCATATGCCCAACCACTTCATTTGGTTTCACGACGACATCTTCCTTCGTCGCATTCACCATCGGCATCCGACACTCCTGATCGCCGACCCGGACGTTTATCAGATTCACCATACCCCGGTTTAATTCTGCAATTTCTCCTCCTCTGATGATGAGTCGTTGAGGGGTAGTTTCCACCTGCAAATCCTTGAAGGGGTCCTCGTTTACGTTACCAAAAACAAGCTGGTCTCCAACCTTCAGGTATGCCACCTCCGGAAGCTCGGTGAAAGAGCGTCCAACGAGTATATCTACCGTCTGAGCATCATCCCGAACAACGTACACGTCTACCTCGGCTGCAGCTTTCCCAATTCTCAAGAAGCCGGTTACAATACCTTTGCATGCTTCTACTGGTTTACTTAAATTGCCATACCCATAGAGTTCCAACGTTGTGGGTCTCTGTAGTAGGCTCATCCGCTTCACGATATTTTCTCGAGCCAAGCACACGGCGCTTCCTTGGTCGATCTGGGCAGAGACTTCTCGTCCATTAAATTCTACAACCCGTAGGTACTTCTCTATGGCATTCTGGTTGCTGTCGATTACCATCACCTTTCCTTGGGGACAGTCTCGCTTCAGGTGTCCCACCTGTTGGCATGCGTAACACCTCTTCTCTCCTTTCTGCTGCGGGCACTTGTTTGCTACATGTCCTGGTTGGCGACAGCGAAAACATGTCACCATTCTGGGTCCACCTCCTTGTTCCCTGTTCTCCTTCATGACCGTACCTGGCTTCGTAGCTGTTCTATCCACTGCTCCTAGTGCACCACTTCTCGGAATGTCTCTTCCACGGTCAATTCTCTCGAGAGTCACTAGATCATCCAGGAGGTCATCAATATCTGTGTGCTGTTTGACCATCAAACCGGATGTAGCATGGGCTGTAAGCAGGCCAATTAAAATTTGTTCTTTTGTTTCAGAGAAAGGCAAATTTATAGCTTGACATAGAATATATTTTTCATGCACATAAGCGCTAACGCTCTCTTTCGCTCGCTGTACCCTCCTTTTCATGCGGTCCCATTTCTCTGTGGTGCTTATTGTACTTACAAATGTTCTCCGAAACGCTACCTCAAATTGTGCCCATGTGTTGATGTTTCTTCGCCGTGCCACATACCAGTTTCTTGCGGGTCCCGTCAAATGCAACCGCGCTACCTCCAATTTGAATTCTTCTGACCAATTGTTCAACGTACCGCTCACCTCCAGCTGTCCCAGCCAATCTTCCGCTTTAATGTAGTCCATATCGCCTTCAAATTTCCCCAAAATTTCCGGCATGCTACCCACTGTTATCCTAGTCTTGCTGCCTTCTTCCATCCTGGACAATGTCATGCTCATTTGCTGCAGTACCGATGCATTTAAATCTTCACCGCGAGTATCATTTAATATACTAGCGCCCTCTACTGGATCCTTTCCTGAGTTACCGTCCTCCATGTTGTTGACGTCACGTCCGCACAGTTCCACCCCGAACTATCGTTCCGACCGCGTCTCAAAATGGCTGCTCACCGGTTACAACTCCCACGATCCACGCTACACTTCGCAATTGTTCCTGAGTAGATCCCCCGCGCGTTTCTGGCACTCGCTATCCTGCTCCGTGCTTCGAGAACGCCGGCAACGTTCCTAATCGAACCGCTTTTCCACTCGCGCACTTGAACTGTTCAACACCGTAGTTGCGTTCATTCACTACGAATCTCACCGTATCTCTCGTATAGTTGCGTCCGTATTGTATCCCTTCTGTATCTCTTCCGAATCCCTTCCGAATCCCACTTCTGAGAATGTTGTAAACTGTTTTTACTGGCGTGGTAATAAAACAAGAGTTTATTAAATAGTGTAGTATATTCACTTCAACTTAACAACTATTCGAAATACGTAAATGGTATAAGTATCGTGAGTATCGGCGCGCGCGTGAATTTCTTCAGCTCAGTTACGTGTAGCTTCTATGAACGTCCAGACTCGACTGCCCTTCCCGCTACCACTGACATCGCTAACCCCTTCCGTTGGACCTGTCGAACCAATCAGGGTCTCGGATCCCAATTGTTGCCTTATATGGTCATGAAACTGTTCCTTTAGTCGCACGCTTTCCATATACAGGGTGATCTTCCTCATATGTATAAAAATATACATACTTCGCAGTTTGTGCGATTCTAAAAAATCAGTTTGTGCTTACTTTTGTGGTTATGTGTATTTTCGTTTGACATGCAGTTGATATCAATGTCACCAATCTTAGAAAAAAGTTACTAAAAACGGTGTTACAATTTGCTAATTGTAACACCGAAAACAGTGTTACAATGTGTGAATGCAAAGTAGAAAAAAGAAGATTTGTACTCGAATAAATCAAGTTGAGTGTACAGTAAAAGAATCGTATAGTTTTTAAGTTTGACATATCGCGAATCTAACCTCTAAATGAAACGTTTTTATTAACCAATCCACATACAGTCACATTTTCCTGCTGCGAATAACTTTTCTCCTTCTTCAAGGGGTTGTTCCTGATAATATGTATACATATTTTTCTAATAAGGGTTCCGAAAATACTTGTAAATACTCGTCAGAGTAATCAAAGTCATATAGCGCTGACGATAGCTAATTTAAATTTTATCCCGACTAATGCGCCGATGTTGGCGCCCTCTACATTCGATCGTTCAGGCGAATCGTATTCACAGATGTCAGATATACATACGCACAGAAAATTCTAAAAGTATGTAATATTTTCAAATCGTCGATAGCGACGAACAGCCTGGAAGGTGTTCAAACCCACAAAAAGTCTAGTCTCCATGGTAACGAAGTAGCTGGGTCATGCGTTGTTGATTCTAGCCGTGTTCAGTTTGTTTCTTTCGCCATGTTTGCCGTATTTCGTGCGTACTGTCAAAATGTTGTTCCTCAACTTGCTAATTTTTATCGGATTTTGATCGGAAACCCGCGAATTATTTTGCAAAACGCTTGCTAAGGACTTTATAGACTATTTGTGATTGTTAGTGAAGTGTTTCCAGTGGATGGGCAGCGTTTTTCTAGACTCTAGAGAAAACCTTGTGTGCTCTAAGCCGGTGAGTTTATTTATGTCTTGTAACGCATAATGTCCGTGTCTCGTCAACTGGTAAAGAGTGGTCACACTATTAGCAGCCAGTAGCAAATAGCATGCTAGTAAAACAGTCTCTTTATTCTCAGTGTGTCATCCACAGATGGTATACCTACTAATAACACCTGCACCTGCTATAAAAATCCTCCGTTTTAATTTAGGGATGCGGTAGACCCTAGCCTCTAAATTCTAAGAAAAAGAACAGTCGGAACATCGATTTTCATCCAGGTATAAAAGTGGCAGACTGCGCCATTATTCCCACGATTAATTCGTAATTATCCAGTCTGTTGAGCAAAGGTAGACGGACGCATTCGCAGGAAACTAGCTGACGATCTACAAAGAAAAAAAAACAACAGTATTCAAATGGCCTCATATAATTAGATTAAGCTAATGAATGTTACGTGCTTTTAAGTGCGCTCACAGCGTGGATGAGGGCGCTGCAGGCGTAATGAGGAATTTGTTAATTAAATTAATTGCGATTTCAAGTGCCTTTCCCTCAGGGATGTTTGTCTTTTTGATTTTGGTTAAACCAAAGTTTAACCAAAATCAATTTTAAAAAATATTGCATATCATATAATCTTGATAGTATGTCAAACGTTTTCACGCAGTTTTCCCGAAAATATTTCCAGTATAAATGCTGCTTTCAGCGTCCCTAATTAACGCTTTATCTTCGAGCCTTTCTCCACGGCAGATTGCTTTCTTGCAGCTTTCTCACGTGCGACAAATATGGATTAAAGTTTTCTAATAACCGTCCGCGTTCACGAGGAACTGTACGAGAGTTAGTTCCAGAACTCTGAAACAAATTTGAAGGGCGTGCGTAGGGGGCTTGTGAACGTTATTCCGGTTTGCCATGTTTCATAACGTAGCAGCACCACCTATGTCTTGCGAAATTGCACATGTCCAAAGTTTAATAGTTTGCCTTTGAATAGAGTCAATTGGTGTGGAGAATGTCTACTACACAGAGAGCACAGACCATTAGTACCAACTTGGCGAATTTAGTTTTCAAAATCGTTCACAACCCCTACTTGTAAACAAGAGCATACAGGCTTGGGAAACTAAATGAAATATTCTTTATACTGCGTAAATTATCTATCTACCTATACTAATTACGAACTTTCAAGTGTAGGGCGCGTTTAGCGGAATCACCCATTTTCGCCGACATTTGCGATCGAGTAGCTGCAAAATAGGGCTTTTCGATATTACTTTTGACGCTCGAATTGAAAAAGGGACACAATTCCGCGTGGACTGCGCGATATTTTGTAAATTAAATGCGTCAATTTTGAAAAAAAATCACGTTTTTGCACCTCTTCGGGTGAAGGCGAACCTCGAGAAAATGTCACGTGACGTCTAGAAATTCCGACAAGCGGATCGATGAACGTCAAAAATTTACATCTTTTATCCGTTCCTGCCGACCTTATAAAAGCCGCTCGCTCTCATGTCTTACGATAAGATCCCTCTAAATACCCTTCGCAAAGAGTTTTGAGCAAAAAAACGGCCTTAAAAACAATTTTCGATCCAAAAAATCGATTTTTGTCGACCCGTGTTTTGCTGCTATTACCACAGTAACGTCAAACTCGAAACGCCCCCTGCCGGACATTCGTAATAACAGTAACAGATAGCAGATAACCTAAAATGTATCCTAAAATGTCCATATTGCGAATGTGGACAGGTGGGAAGCCTTAACCACATATTTCTAGAATGCCCAATAACTAAAATCGAAAATTTTGACTTATACACAGAGCTAGTTAGTTCTATCTTCCTTTTTGTGGAGAGTGGACAATAAGTCAGAAAAAAATATATAGTAGGATATAAAAAATAGGATATTCAAACTCTCTGGGATTACATCTTTCCAACTCGAGAAAAGTTTCATCCTTTTCCAAGTTTATGTTTCGGTCGTCCAGTTATATCCGAATAACAAAACCTTTGACCTTTCGCCGACAACAAAACAGACAAAAACACTTTAAAAATCGTCCCTTATCTTTGTATTGACCGTGCGCGGAGTCACAGCTGAAGTTTTCGTTTATTCGAATTAGGGGACGCCAAAAAAAAAATCCATATCTCCAACCCAGACGAGCATTGTCCTGCGAGTCCTATTGTTATCACTTGTAATTCAGGACGCTCTCTATCGGCTACATATTGAATTAGTTTTTGCGATGCTGAAAGCCGAACGTAAGCTTTCAGATTGTGTATTTGTTCGGTGAACCTTCCTGTTGTTTTACATAGAATCTATTGTTTGGAAGTACGGAATGCCAAGTGCTATGCTGATTTTATGTCACTGGGACCTATTAAAATGGTAAAACGTATACTTTGTTTACATACAGATTCAGAAAATCACTCGTTTCGGGTTTGAAATGATGTCCTATTACAATCTATCAGTAAGTTTTGCACGTTGTCTCTACACTTGATTGAGAGCAACGACACATTATCATCTTGGTTGGTACAATAGCTTTGACACAGTTTGATAATAATTGGAAGGGAATGCAAACGTTGTGGGTGTATGTACTCCTGGCAGTGTTAGATTACCATTATACAACATATTGCTTTGAAGGCAGAGGTAACATCTAGTCTGCTGCCTACTTTGAGATAATCAGCAGACGAGATGTGCTTTCAATGTTGAACACGTACCACACATCTTGCCATGTGCGACGTGCTTCGAGAATTCAGATAAAACCGACTGTACGCCACTGTTTGCAGTAAGCTGGTCGTATCGACCCATATTGGTCTCCTATATACAGTAAACTGTTGAATGTGTCGTTGTAAAACTATTTGATAAACTAAACTGGTGAATAAAGAATGTACAAATTGCTATTTGCCATCAAAACGCAGTATAGGCTATTTTGTGGTCACATTACGCTGTTTACCAGCATAAGTACTGCTGGAGCTGGTGGCTACTACCAGCATGCCTCAGTTCAAACTACAAGGTCAACTATTTCTGGTGCATTTTATATGTCACCAGGTAGGTATAGATGTTTCAAACTAAGAAGAGCACAGTTGTATATGCAACCAAATACACACAGGCAATTTATAAACCATACACTGGGTATGATTGGTTGCATATACAACTATGCTCTTCTTAGTTTGAAACTACTCTACATACAACAGTGAGACAATGTATTGTCTTTGTTTGTTGTTTATGACAAAATACTCCTCTCTTTTTTGACAAAACATAATGGTTATCGTTATTAGTTCGTTGTAAGGACGCACTGTATATAACCCATTTAAGTGGTGTCGATTTTCCTCAGGCTGTCGTGAAAATTGCTGCAATATTGGAAAACGATACAGGGACCCGTTTTACCGCCATTATGAGGCACTGCGAAGTATTTATTCTTCTTTTTTTATGGGAAAATATAACGAAGCAAGTTTTATTGGTGAGTGGGTTGGTATACCATGCGAAAATGGTGATTGCTTTTTTTGGGAGACGAGTATAAAATAGTTTATGGCGGAAACGATTTGTAACGTAACTGCTCAATGTTAATGACAGTTTTATAATACTGCGTAACAGAATTAATCCTTGGTAGAATCACTATTATTGTGAATATTCTTGCATTTTCTATGTAAAGAGCACAGTTATATTTTACTACACAAAAATAATAAGTTTTTTATAGTGTAGGATAAAAAAACGATCTATAACCCAATACCAATATCATTTGTGTGTTATTTCATCAAGTATAACTCAACTTGATGAAATAACACAAAAAACTTGTTGATTCGTAAAATTTTAAACAATCTGTTTTAATTAGAACGTACGCACAGATCTATGAAAAGTGGTGTTAGATCAACAAAAATATGTGATTCCTGTTCTGGTTGTAGGACCCTTGTTCCCTTGTATAATTGGTAGAAACTTTATGACCCGATGGTCAAATACAATAAGTCAAATGGTCCGTTAAAGATACGATAATGACCAAGGACTACAATGAACGGATGTCATCCATTTAATTTAGTTGTCACCATGTTTGTTCTATCACTCACTATAATATAGTTTATTTCTTTACATCACTAATAAAATACTGACATATACTGCAGAGATTAATAAAGATTAGCAAAAGCCTTTGGAATGTTGAAAATCAACACATTCTGAAGAATTTTTTAAATCACAAATGTTCAGAGAGAGTTATTATTTGTATTTTGTTATCATTTCACTTAAAACTGTATATAAACCAAACACAGTAGTGTAACTAAAACTGTTTATGCATAACAATCAAAATTAAGCTCTTGAAGCATGCAAGGAATAAAATAGCATTCTGGCTGGGTCTTTACGGACGGATTTTCTTTATCATTCATGCTCGAGCGACGCGACGGCATGAAAGGCTTTAAATGCGCACACAGGAGGGTTCAAAGTGGCCTTTTTATTTTTATTTACCCTCCCACACATAAAGGCAAGCCCGCCAAGGATGACAGCAGTCATCCGCAGTGGTTCACGGTCACCCCCACTGGGTGGGTGGCAGACGCCGTTTACTTCGTTCGGGGGAAAAATCCAACGAAATTTTACGATCGATCGTCGTCGTTGTTCTATTTTCGTCCGGAATACAGATTATTTCGATCTCTTTCTGAGAGAATTGCCTATACTATATTTCTTTAAAGAAAGATCATAAGAAATACTTTTAAATAATTACTGGGAATTTGAATACGTAGAAGTAAGTTTTGTATAGGTCGCGTAGAACAATAGAAGGAACTCACAGTTTTCATTTTCATGGGAAGACACATTACTTTCATTATAAATTAGCAGCTTCGCGGAACAATAGTTAGCATAATTTTTCACGACTGCATTGTGTCAGCACGTTATTGTCGACGACAGAAGAAATATTAATAGTATTATTATGCAGTAATTTATTTTCCGCTGGCTGCTGTCGCTGCTAGCAGCACCAACAACTAGCGGCTAATAAAACAGCCTAGTGCGACCGTGGAATTAAGCTAAGAACACACGAGGCGGCGCGCGACGAAGCGGCCGCCGATTCGTCTGCCGACACGATAGACAAATCCATTTGCAAGCACTTGTAGAGGACACACGGCTCAGCAGCGGCGCGGCGACGAATCGTCGAACCAGAATACAGCAACGAAATGTCGCTGCCTGCGTTTGTACACACGCAAGCGTCGGACGTCTGTCAAGTCGGCAGACGAATCGGCGGCCGCTTCGTCGCGCGCCGCCTCGTGTGTTCTTAGCTTAGGCCAAGAACACACGAGGCGGCGCAGCGCCGATTCGTCCGACGCTTGCGTGTGTACAAACGCAGGCAGCGACATTTCGTTGCTGTATTCTGGTTCGACGATTCGTCGCCGCGCCGCTGCTGAGCCGTGTGTCCTCTACAAGTGCTTGCAAATGGATTTGTCTGTCAAGTCGGCAGACGAATCGGCGGCCGCTTCGTCGCGCGCCGCCTCGTGTGTTCTTAGCATTAGAAACAGTTTTTAGTTTTCAAAGCGATATGTATTGTATTTCAATGCGATTGCTGTGCTATGAAGGTGGAAACTGTCCAGATTACTCTGAAGTAAGTTTGCTTCGTCCCACAATGGTTTAGCTGCGAACGCAACATAGCAGCAGGAAGGGGTTTTTGGGGAACAATGGGCTCATTCTGGCGCTTCTAACTGGGAATTGTAAGCTTTTTCGATTAGGAATTCGCAACAATGTCACCAGAAATTTAGGCTGAGAGATATTTTCACTTGATCGCACATCTGTCGGTTTGGTGCAATTTTGATAAATAAAATTTATCATTGTGCTTTAAGTTAATATCTGCTTATTTGTTTAATATAATTTGTAATAACATCCGAGCTGAGATATTAATAGACACAATCAAAACGTTTTGGTCTCAGTACAAAACAGTTTTGACGCCGCTGCATTAACTTCAAAATTTCTAGAAACGCAGATGTACTCCGCCTGACCAATCACAGCGCGTCCCGAGCGATGGCTGCCCGCGCATCAGCCAGCTGGAAAACATGTCGTGATACCGATAAACAGTAACGCGTGTGTCAAAATGCTGCTCGATCATTCGCATCGATTTTTCGCGAATTTCCACCGATTCATCGCGTGCGTTTTGTGTGTCAAAGGGTCGGCAGCAATGCAGAAGCAATTTTGAGACGCCGTGGTCTCCGGTAAGTCAACATTTCTTCAGTTTTACATGGAATTTTGACTTGTGCTGAATTCTGGCGATGAGATGTGTCGATGCAGGCTTGCCGTCTATCTCTTTCTGGCTTGTACAGTAGAAGAGTAGACGATCGCAGTCGATTTCGCTGTATTTACAACCAGTGTTTGATTGTATTCGCGTTGCCAGGTGGTATTTTTGCTTTACCACGATCTTACTGATGCTTTATTGATTCAATATACAACTTGAAGATGTTGTTACATTGTTAAATGTTGTAATTTATGTCTTTAATAGTTTTATAGTATATTCATTTGTAATTAATTTATTACACAACTAAGATTATGACATTGCGATAGTACTTTATCCTGTAGGACATGGGTAATGTAATATAATCTCGAAATTTCGCCTGTCTCTATCCCCCCTCCCTGTGAGAATCAGCTCGACATCATAATCGCGTAATTAATTGAATTCAACAGACCCCAAAATCCATTAAAACGTGGCGTCCCCTCCACATCGAATTTAAAATTGAAATTTTCATACTTTATTAGATTATTTGTATCCCTCAAAGCGACCTATAATATTATAAAATGAGTTTTCTGACTACATCGAAAACAACAAATTAGACTAAAATATCTGAGGTGGTGGCCCTCACCCTACTTTCCGACTGCATCTTTGACACAATGAAGTGTCAAAACACAATTATTCAATTTGTACAGCCACAGGTACTCTGGACCCGACCTAATGTCAGTTTCTAGGACATTTTGACATTTTTGTACATATTTAAAGTCACTGGAAGATGAGCCGAACGTAATATTTGCTACTTTCGATTGTCAGATTGTCACCAAAAGCAACCCAGTTCGTCCTCTAGTAATTCTAATCATGTATACCAAACGTTTTCCAGAAATCATTGCAATCGGTTCAGAGGATCCCAAAGCGCGTATTTCCTCCGAAATCTCGATTTTTTTCTTCCAGGAATAACTATTTTGCCCATTTTATAAATAACTAAACAATTGTTTACATTTTACAACATCACAAACTAGATTTTGTGAAAAATTGGAAAAAAACAGTACAAATCGTTAAAAAAAAAATACAACAAAAATCGTTACAAATTAAATGTAGAAACTTGAATATTTCAGGTCGCGAAGTATTTTGCTTGAATCGCTTACCTTGTCGCCGATGAATAATTCACACTTTCATTCATCTTAGAATACACGTGGAGCGTGTGGGCTTAAATCGGGGAACCCCCAAGTATTATACGCCCACTCGTGACCCTTTGCTGACGTACAATAGGGATATTTTACAAGCACAAGGGACGGTAACGGTTTCACCGACAACAGGGGAAGTTTGTGGGTGTACAAATGTACTTTACTATTCAAAGATTCTTTTGTAAATTTGGACCTATCTACATACTATCAAAAATGGCGGAGGAGCCGGTATGTTTTTAATATGTGAATTTGATAATTTTTGATTTCCTATATGTTTTGTAATGTTCTATTATGTAGAAATTGTAGTATATCACTGTGTACGTTATAAATTATTTATAAAGCTTAATACCCCGTAAATGACTAAGTAATTCCAACCCCTTATATACACGCTGTGTTGTGATATCTTACGTTACAACTTAATTATCTTTTCAGGTCAGATAAGGGGGCGGAACGGCGTAGAGTGCGGTGATGTTGTGCATTCAGCCTGTCGTGAAATATCCGTAGTGTGACACCATTTAACCCAAGAAGGCCGTGGTCAACACGCAATTAGGTCTGGCCCAGTTTTTTCCGTTGAAAGGTCAGTGTTATTTTTGTACCCTATGGTGTGTAATATTTAACTGCTATAATGGACGTTAACACGACATTTATGGTGGTTTGAATCACTACTCTTGACTTTACATTCTTTATTAGACTCTTGGCAATAATTATTGTTAGTTTCATTAAGATTGCATAATTATTTTTGAAGTTAGATCAAAAACTTTGCCTTCATAAATTGTTCCCTTGACTTTAAGTTGTTTTGCCTGCCATTGATGGTTGTTTTGCTTATCATTTATGGTTGTTTCTACCACTACACTTGACTTTATATTGTTTACTAGACTCTTGGCAATAATTATTGTTAGTTTCATTAAGATTGCATAATTATTTTTGAAGTTAGAACCTTTTACAAAAGGTTTATCAAAAACTTTGCCTTCATAAATTGTTCCCTTGACTTTAAGTTGTTTTGCCTGTCATTGATGGTTGTTTTGCTTGTCATTTATGATTGTTTCTACCACTACACTTGACTTTATATTGTTTACTAGACTCTTGGCAATAATTATTGTTAGTTTCATTACGATTGTGTAATTATTTTTGAAGTTAGAACCTTTTAAAAATGTTTATCAATAACTTTGCTTTCATAAATTGTTCCCTTGACTTTAAGTTGTTTTGCCTGTCATTGATGGTTGTTTTGCTTATCATTTATGGTTGTTTCTACCACTACACTTGACTTTATATTGTTTACTAGACTCTTGGCAATAATTATTGTTAGTTTCATTAAGATTGCATAATTATTTTTGAAGTTAGAACCTTTTAAAAAAGGTTTATCAATAACTTTGCCTTCATAAATTGTTCCCTTGACTTTAAGTTGTTTTGCCTGTCATTGATGGTTGTTTTGCTTGTCATTTATGATTGTTTCTACCACTACACTTGACTTTATATTGTTTACTAGACTCTTGGCAATAATTATTGTTAGTTTCATTAAGATTGCATAATTATTTTTGAAGTTAGAACCTTTTACAAAAGGTTTATCAAAAACTTTGCCTTCATAAATTGTTCCCTTGACTTTAAGTTGTTTTGCCTGTCATTGATGGTTGTTTTGCTTGTCATTTATGATTGTTTCTACCACTACACTTGACTTTATATTGTTTACTAGACTCTTGGCAATAATTATTGTTAGTTTCATTACGATTGTGTAATTATTTTTGAAGTTAGAACCTTTTAAAAATGTTTATCAATAACTTTGCTTTCATAAATTGTTCCCTTGACTTTAAGTTGTTTTGCCTGTCATTGATGGTTGTTTTGCTTATCATTTATGGTTGTTTCTACCACTACACTTGACTTTATATTGTTTACTAGACTCTTGGCAATAATTATTGTTAGTTTCATTAAGATTGCATAATTATTTTTGAAGTTTAGAACCTTTTAAAAAAGGTTTATCAATAACTTTGCCTTCATAAATTGTTCCCTTGACTTTAAGTTGTTTTGCCTGTCATTGATGGTTGTTTTGCTTGTCATTTATGATTGTTTCTACCACTACACTTGACTTTATATTGTTTACTAGACTCTTGGCAATAATTATTGTTAGTTTCATTACGATTGTGTAATTATTTTTGAAGTTAGAACCTTTTAAAAAATGTTTATCAATAACTTTGCTTTCATAAATTGTTCCCTTGACTTTGAACATCGATCGTGATGTATCTATATTTGGGTTCAGTACAATGATTGCATGTCGACCGCGTGCAATTTCCTAAACAATTTACCGGTTCATCCTCAATAAGGTTATTATCTACGGTGCAAACTGCGAACTAACCTCTGCCTCTATAGCGATTACGTTTCAATTTGTGTTTACCACACGTACCTGTTAATTGGTGTATATAATGGTATGATCTTTTAGAGGTGGTACTGGTTTGACGTTTGCGATTTTTCCCTTCTATTTCTATTGTTTTATAAAACGAATTTTAATTGATACCATACCTAAATAGTTATACAACGCTATTGTAATTATTTTTATCGGTTAAAAGTATAAAAAAACATTACACACATGCTTATAAAATCCTGAACGTGTTTTCGAAAGCTCACATTCCATTAGCAAGGGTGGTTCGAAAGTAGGTCAAGGCCTATACTCTCCCCTCTCTACTGATATCGTCGAAATGTGGCCATAATTGTACTTTACTGCCAAGGGGTGTGCCTCCATCCGACGTGGGGTGAATGCACCCCATTCACCGCGATAAAAACGAGAGCGCGTCAACCATTTCGAAGCCGGCTAAATGATTATTTTATGTACATCCTCACATTTTCGTTTTTATGAAATTGCCTGTGTTAAATTCAATATTAATCCATTAGTGATAAATCCATTTTTATCCAATAAATCACAAAATGACTTAAACGATAATAACATTTGTATTTGGTCGATGTACTGTGCGCCCTCTGCTGGCTGCTGGTCAGGGATGCAGACCGCAAATGCGAAACTATAGAGGCTTTTCTCTTTCTCGCGCTGCCTTCGACCAAACATTTAGTTAGAAATTGAGTTAATCGAGCTGGAATTGCGGATTAACTATTCAGTTTTACAGCTGACTCAATTTAGCCCCCCCTCCTACCTCAAGAAGGGAAAGAAATCGGCCGGATTTCGCTCAAATTAATTGCCGGGATTTCGGTTTGTTGAACGAGATTGAGGTTTTAATGCTGATTGATGAGTTTATTAAGGACTTTATTAGAAGTTAGGCGATAAAATTTTGTGATTTAGTTTGTCGAAGAACTATAACTTGCATTTGAAACAACGCAATTTAATAAATTGATCCGGCACCTCCACCAAAATTATAACAATTTCTGTAGAAAATTACAATTATGACAAACAAGTCACTTTTGTTACTATAATATAACACAGGTTCCTTATGAAACTATTTCACGTATTTTTTCGCTTGGAAAGATAGAAGAGGCTGACATGAGGCGGTGTTAAATATATGGTGGGACGTCTTCGTTATTTATTGTTTCGTTTTTTGCGGCCGTACGCCCAAACGATTTGTTCATAAGGATTTCCAGGACAAATTGGATATTTTCCCCAGAAGGCGCCTCAAATGAGAGCGAGGCCTGGCGGCCGTTTTCGTCTTCGTGTTCGAATGCCGCTAGCAGCGCCCCCTAGCTCATTCGTTACGTCGCAACTTAACGCTGAGACAAGGTAAATTGTCCCGTGTCGCGCGTTGTTTATTATAGTTTATTGTTATGGCAGCCCTAGGCGGACTTGTGCTATGTTTATGAACATTTAGGGTGACGTTAAGTCCTTATTTATGCATAACACGTGTGTTACAGCGTTTTTTATGGGTTATGTAGACAATTAAAGTAATTCTTTGTAGAAATTATTGGCCCTTTTGGTCTTTTTGGAACAATTTTCCCATATTTTAATGCACAGAATGTCTGTATAACATAACTTGATAAAATAACACACAAAAAAACTTGTTGATTCGTAATATTTTGAAAAATATATGTATTAAATGTGTGACTCAAATAAAATGTATCTTAGACCTGTCACAACACGTTGATGACTTGACTTATGAAAAGTGATGTTAGGTCAACAAAAATATGTGATCACTGGTCTGGTTGTAGGACCCTTGTTCCCTTGTGTTATTATTGTGAAAGATCCGTTATCGTATTTGGTAAAGAGACGTAAAACTTAGTTGTCAGCAACTGCGTGGATCAATATTCAGTCGACACGGGTAGCCTGCGTAGTGTTGATGTCAATAAAGTAAATTTAATGTAATTACCCTTGCGCTTTGCTCTTCAAATCAACGACTGTAAACCTTTTAGAGGTGCTTAGCAGGTAACACGTGTCTGTGTAGTCTGTGTACGTAAATGTGACCTATATACATAGATAGCTGCCGTCTCTCCACTTTGAGTTAATCAGCTAATGCATCAATATGTCTCGATGTACTTAAAGTCAAAGGATATCTAGCTGTTTGTTGTTTTTTGGTGTAATCCTTGATTCGTGTTTGTTTGTATGTTTTATCTCTCATCCTTTTCCCTAATCAAATCTATTTTTTTTAATACAAAATGATGTGTGAAAAAGGGTGAAAAATATACATGCTTCAACGAACAAACAGTTTCTTGACCCCCCCAACAAAATCATATTCTTACTCTGAGAATTTTGTATTTTACTTGAACCAACGAAATGATCTTTCTGCAGATATAGAAACAAGTGATATTCTCCACTCAAAGTTATTCATGTTGTCTCGAATAAATTGTCCCTCTGTATGGGTATTAATTCCCGCAACTAGCTGAGTAAAGAGTGACTTGTTGACGATTGATTTACGATAAACTGTATTAGTATTCTCGACATTCAAAGCGACCGATATTCCCGCATCCAACAGAAAATGCTTTTCAATGCTTTTCAACGCTTTCATCGTTTCTCTCGCTTTGACAGGCGCTGCCATGAATTTATGGAAGTTTCACCGTATAGACAGTAGCGCAGTATTCCCTTTTATTGGATAGATTACACTGAATAGCTTCGACAACTTCTCGACAGCGACGACGAAATGTAAACGGCCCCGACAAACGATTCTCCGTTTGTTGCCTGGGTTTTGGTTGACTTTTCTTTCCTACAAACGGCTTGCATGCTTGTAAAACTGATGCTCGACATGATCAATATTGAATTAGGTTTGTTTGAGAGTGATTTGTTTGTGCATTTGCAACTTTTCAACTTTTAAAAATGTACTATTTTGTTGTACTAATTTCATTTTTATTTGAGTTATTTTAACACTGTTACACATTTAAAACGAATTATCAGCCGGAATATTCGCGAAAAGCATAACAAATTTTAATTAAAACGTACTAATTGATAAATAATGTAAACATTTTCATCCATTGCGAAGTACAGCTGGCCTGTACGCCTGCACACAGTGACTGTAAACAGGGCTTCCAACGCAGTATGCACTTAACGTTTTAATTACTGTCGAAATGTTTTGCGGTACACATTATCGCGGCTGTACGAGCAAATTTAAATTTGCGCGAAAACTAAACGAGAAAAGTTCCAAAAAGGCATTACGGGATGTAGCATTGGGCTAGACGTAGTCTCGCCGTTAGTATTTGCGTTTCAGAAGTGCTCTGAAACGGTGGAAAAATCACGTTTTAATTTTAGAAAGTAATTACTGCGGGTCCAAGGGGCAAACAAAATGCAGAGACAGCACAGGCCTTTGTGGTATCCTACCAATTAAAATCGACTCCCACGAGCGGAGGCGGGCGGTGGTTGTACTTTTTTCCTCCAGTGATTCCATTCTGGAATCGGTGGAACGAATTTTCTATCTCTACACAGAGGAAAGAATTTATTCGATATAACACGAATATCTTTGAGTGAAGAATATCGCCTGTTTCTATATCCGCAGAAAGATCGTATACTTTTGGGTCAAGAAATTTTTTGTTCGTCGAAGCATGTCTATTTTTCACCCAACAAAATATTGTTGATGTAAAACGAACGTCGTACTCTTTTTATATATAGAAGAATAACATTTTCTTCGTCAAAGCTAAATATACTCAACATAAACATACTAAACTCTTAAATCGGAAGAATAACTAGCCGTTGAAATAACTACATATATTGAATAATTCTTATTATGTTCAATAAAATATTATTTGGATAGCAAAAATATCCTCTACATGCTGCGAGAACAATTTTTCTTGATACCCAAGAAGAGAGTTCTCTCTGTGTAGACATTTGAAATTAAAGAGTAAATACAAAGTCTTCCTCAGTTCATAAAGAACTGGAATCGTGTAAACATTGTACAGCAATAGTCTAGTCCCCTATGCTTGAAGATATAGCATACTGCCTTATAATAGAGAGAAAAGCATTTCCTACATCATCGAGAGAAAGCAGTTTAAAGTGCTTCAAATTAAACCACAGCCTCTAGCCATTTGAATTGTAGATAGTATGCAAGATAATTGAATAAATTTAATTAAGAACTAGCTTTGGGTTTCCTTAATCGCTAAGGTAATGCCGCATTGCAGCGGTTTACGTTTTAATTTGCGATTACATTGAAATTTAGATTACCAGAAACCGATTAGAATCTCAAAGAAATGTCCAACTTTAAACTAAACAAACTGTAACATTAGAAACAACCGTCAATTAATTCTGGAGCTTAGCGTTACTTAATTACATTAATTAGATATGGTCTCAGGTGATAGGTAGAAGCAATTAGTGAATGTAGAGACACTAGAAGACTTTTAGGTGGTGTCATACTTTGCAAGATTCTTAACATATATAATATAATAATAATAATAATTTCCTGAGTTAATATTCATGCTGGTTGCTGTAAAAGTTAAACAAGCGCTGGTGGGTTGGCTGCTGCCAAACTCACTCACCACCTGGCAAAACAGGGCTGCTCAGTGGCCACACTATGCTAATAGCAAATAGCACGCTAGTAACACAGTCTAGTGTGGCCGTAGCATAAGACAAATAATTTGTCACTAGAATTATTCTAGTATAAACTGTGTAGATAATAATTGCGTTTTGTCATAGCTCATGCATAATGGATGAGGACCTCATCAGTTTTGAATATAAGGGTACTGAGCTGTGACCACAAGGTATTTATACTAGAACCGCTGTAAATTTTAACTGTATACACCCGCAAATAATATTTGCAAAGGATGTTTCGACCGCAGCTCGTAATTTGTAATTGTTAGGATAATTTGAATTAATTCGCTTTGTACCGGCTTCACATATTTACTTTGCTAACTAGTCGAACATACATTGTACCAGGGTGAAAACATACCTAAACGTACCACTACCCTACCATAAGCGTATCACTACCCTAACACTACACTGTGTAATTCGGTGATGGTAATTGATTCAATTGACTGTTTCATTTCTTACTGAAGTCCGGACATTTCCACTGTTAATTTGGCCAAAGAACGTTCTTTCTAACATTGTTATTTTCATAGGTCATTTCGTTGGGTAGATGGTAACATCAATAAAATTTTGAAATCCTTACTTATACCACAAGATATTCTTAACGTAGACCACAAGAGTATTATTTTCCTGGACACACACGGTATATCGTTATGAGCTGAAAACCCTTTTCCTCTCTGCGCAATCGATTTTGTGTCATCCGCTGCACTTAGCATTAGTACCTAGGTATTCTTCGAAAGCAATTATTGCACCAGAAATTGAAATTTAGTAGATTCCGTTCGTACAATGGTAGAAATGTTCTTCATGAATATATTTGAGTTCCCAACCGCTGGCCGTCGGAGCCGATGCATTGTTAGTGGCTCAGGTTCTGCATCAGAAATTGGCCTATTATTCCTCGAGCCTTCGAAACGTCGGTCGCTTCCCAAGGAAATTGTGCGCCACTATTGAATTACGCGATTACATTTCAATGTTCCGGAATTTCTACTGCAATTTCGGAACTTAGGACCGACTACAGAAGCACAAGCACTGCAAAGATCTTTGCGTAAAACAGTATAATTTAGAAGACCTAAATAATGACCTAAATATCCCAAAAACTCATGAATATCAAATACTCTTAAGCACCACGATAAACCTTGACTAATAATTCACAGTACCCCCAGTTTTCCATCCGAATTAGGCCAAGGGCTTCTAATTTCGTCCAGAGTCGCATCATTTATCTAGAATCGTCGTGCGAGACCGGCAATAATCATTTGTACGTGAATTCTTTGCAATGCCACTTGGAATGTCACGAAACAGTAAGGAAGATCATTCCTTGCTTACTGCTTCGTATTACTGTGACAAAATAATAATAATCATTTCTTTAGTTATATACACTTACACTTACCCATAAAAATATGACGGGAAAATGAGATATTCGCAATGTCATCCACTAATGGAGTCAGGAGCGATCTCAAAACGAAATCGATCAGCCTAAAATCGTATTTCTTTCTGCCAATGTTTACTTAATTCTGCCCTTGGTGGTCTGTGTCCATATTTATACAGCAGACCGCTGGAGGGAATATGATGAATGTCTTTATTTGTTTTGCTGAAGTGTTCCACGAATTTTTATGATTTATAAGCCTGTCTTTGTGTGGTTAAATACACAGTTTGTTTTTTTTTTTTTTTTGGAGACGGTAGCCACTATAAAGAATTAAAAAGAACTATATAGGATTGCATAGGAAAGTACTATATACTAAATTAAAAAAGAGCATTGTCCCGGCGCATCCGCCAAAACTGTCATTGCATCACATAGTTTATATAATCCACATTTGTCAAGTTGTCATTATTATTCCAGTTGACAGGCTGTTGTGCATCATACAGTATACAATTTATCATAATATACACTACAAATTTGGATATTTTGTTTTATGCTTATCCTTCTTCGAATATCCGGAGACGCTTATCGTACAAAAATAGCAATCATCTACATTCTACATGATTGGAAGGCTCCCGCCACAAACGTCATTTTTTTTTCCCTTTCATCCACTTTAAAAGTCCGATCTAACAGGAAATAGAGCATATATTAGGTGTCCATGGGTTTTCCAGATCTCCAATTCTATCATTAATATTTTAATTGCGTGTTCTCAAATAACTATGCACTAATCAAATTATCTTCTTCATTGCAGGTAGGTGCTAATCCGTTATCCTTAATTTTGGACACGACGGCCATCAAGTAAGTATAAATTAATGCATTAATCCGCCGCGCGCAAGGGCCAGCGAATGCCAAGCCTGCAACTTAATCCGTCAAAAAAGCCAACGAATTTGATTAATTACCGACCGGCCGTATCCGTTTACCTAAACAACCGACACTCCAAGCAATAAATCACACCGCGAACGACAAAAACCTTAACGTCAAGGCGTTTTCAAGGTCTCGTAATGCTGTCATATTAAAAGTGGTTTTGAAATTTTCAGATTTTCAGGTTTAATAGCTGTTTGTTTTTTTTTTGAAGAATTACTTCTACTTTTGTAGAAATACTTCTAGTACGTTGAAAAAATGGTAGTTTACCAATTTGTTTCATTAAATTGATGGATGGGTCTTTTGTTTACCAGTTTTACGTTGCAAGTTGCAACGCGTAAACAGACGTAAGTTATTTTTGCTGGTAACATTCCCCGTGGAAAATAGTCGACGTCTTTGGCCTAGAAACGCCAAGAAGGCAGGAAAATAAATTACGTCTGCTAATAATATATAGGTAAAGTTCGCATTCAGACGCTGCAGTGACCCCCTTTAAAATTGCACGTTGTGGCTTATAGTGAAAGCATCAGGTGGCTTATAAACGCTTTTATATTGCTTATCGAGGCAAGTTCTATACATATTTTGTACACTGCTTGCAAGAAAGTACAAACTATAGAATTATTTACTCTGAAAACACTGCTTTTTTGCTTTTTCTTCTGCCTGAATGGACTAAATTGTCTTCTCATCATCAAAATTATTAATCTACTCAATAAAATACCATGAATTTCATGTTTTTTCTCTCTCACAACAATTATCTATAATACCCAAGTGTCGATAGGTCTTTTCTCTAGTTTTTAATGGCACAATGTCGACACAAGGATTATAAAAATATCTAAATATATTAATAATTGAAGTTATCATCGTTTAAGTTATTTTGGTGATAATGGGGAAACACCAAGTTGTGGATGGGGTAACAAATCGTGAGAAGCGCCATTTTGTGCACGTGCTGCCCTTGGCACAAATTTTGTCCGTGGCCCACTTTCTCCGCTCAGCTGGTGGTCCCTTGTAAGTTTGCTGCCCTATTTGCCCCCCTGTCAGTTTTACGTGGACCTCGATGGGTCGATAAAAGTAAATAAGATTTGAAAAATAGTTCTCATTTATTTATAGATTTTTCTTTAGAATCGTCTCTAGAATTCCTATATATACTTAGGTATTCCTTGCATGAATGCTACGAATTCGCGTTGTAAATTGAATAAAGTGCCGCGGCGCGGCGCTTGGCGTGGCTGTGAAAAGTCATACGGGGCTGTTTTATCTAATTTCGTGCTTCGAGACTCCAGAACCGCTATGCACGGCACCTTACGTCACCTCTCTCACGTATAGAGTCGATCTCAAAGGGCTGTAGGTGTAAATTTTACGGTTTGACTGTGGGCCGAAGCGTTCACGTCCCGTCGCATATTGCATGATGTATGGGCCGGCTCGGCATACGAATAATGCCCTCGTTGCCTTGTGCATTTATTATTCGATCTATTCCCAGAACTAATCCGGGCGTGGATGTGAAATGGAAAAGCCACCGCCAGCTCAACGGCACGACGTGCATAAATCTTGTTATGGCAGGCGAAATTTTGAAAAGAATGTTGATAGATCGTCATTGGTAATTTTTGAGTCGGAACTAGGTATTTTATGATCAATTTTTTTGTTGGAAAACTGTTATAAAGCCCAAGATATAAATTCACCTGTCGCCTGATTATAATTTAGAATGGGGGAGAACTGACGACAGCTCGGAGATTTTGTTGCCTCCCCCTGTTGATATCATAATTACTTTTTTACGAAACCAGGTGGAACTTTTCCTGGTCAAATTAACGTTTTTTTTTTATTATATTTTTACGCCAAACTCAAACCTTCTATTCAAGGTCGATCAGAAGCAGTTCATTATCATAAAATTAAACACAAATATCAACAAAGAAAACATTAATTCGAAAAATAACTTTATTTATTACATACTACATAATAAAATCTGCGTGTACAACACACAGATATGTTAAGACAGACCACAGATATGTTAAGATAGACCATGCTTAGTGTCCACCATCATTAGATGCCTCTTCAGCAGTGGGTTTATAAGACCCATCATCGTACAATTGCTCAGTGTTATCCGGCACATATTGCCCTTCATGTTCACCATCATCTGATGACTTAGCTTCAACAACTGGACCAGCAACAGCTACAGTTGGTTCTTGGTGGACAAAAGTTGCTACAGCTGGTGCAATTGGTTGTACAACTGGTACCACTGGTTGTACGGCGTGTACAACTGGTACAACTGGTCCCACTGGTTCGATGACGGTTCTGGTCAAGGCAAGAACAGGTTGGGCAACCTCTATAACTGGGGCGACGGCTACAACATGCTGATCTGGAAGGATGGTACCGCCTGGTGCGTCAGCGTTGATTTGGCTGCCATCTGGGCCGGTTAAACGAGTCTTGGTGCTTGGGCCTTGGACGATGTGTTCGTTGGCTACACCAGGAATGACTTCTTGTTCGATTTGGCCAGCATGTGGGATCACACCTGCATTGGCAACTGCCAAAAGAGTGGCTACGATCTGCAAGGAGAATGATGTGTTGATAGTTTGTTGATTGGTGCACATTGGACTTGTTCACTAGGAATTTTTAAGGCAGAATGATTTGTTTTGATGTAGTATTTAGTTAGTGGAATCAAAATAACAAAATATTTGTTAAATCGACTCCTCTTTTTGAGATAGAGAACGTTTTGTGTTTGGTTTTCTATTGTATTTTTGTTCAGGACAGTCCCTTTCTAAGGTCCAGCAGTAGCCTGCTATTATATGACAATACCATCGGCGTTCATGTCTTTCCTCTGTTATCTTGATATACTGCTGAAACTCTTGTTCTTCATTGTAATCACTCAAATTGTCAGGAAATTTATCTAAATGACTATGAAACTAATGAAACTTGGTACTTACATTAGTTTTTCATAATTTTGTAGCATTTTGTCAACGATTTGTATTGTTAATATTGTTCAGCTTGGTGATTTCCCAAAAAGGTTTCAATAACTGATACAAAGCTTGTCCATGTTTCAACCTAAGTCATTTGTGGTCCATCAAAGATACCGGCTTCTCATTTTCTTGTATTGAGGCCAGGAAATGATTAACAAATATATTTGGAACAAACACCATTCTTATATAAAGCTTTACACACTGTTTAATAAACCCAAATTTAATATGTAGTGGTGGAAGAATTATTTGTTCTCGACTTATCAATGATTCATGAACGATGTTAGCTTTTCCTACGGTCATATTTATTCTCAACGGCCAGTTTTTCCTATCCCAATGTTAATTTTTTTGCACGACTGTCCCACAGACAAAGAAAATAGGGATATTTAGTGTATCCATATTGCTGACCCAATAAAAAAGCAGCAGCAAGTTGTAGAGTAATATGTTATATATCAAAAAGTTAGTTCAAAGATTGGTTTTGATAAATAAAGACTTGCTAGCCGCACGAAAAGCTAAAATATTTTTTTTATTAAGGTTTAAATTAAAATAATTTAACTTATACTATACTTTTGATTGCATCGTTTATCACGAGAACTGGAGTCAATTCAAACAAACTAATTATACAACGAGTACTTCATAATCATAGTCTA
This sequence comes from Aphodius granarius, assembly GCA_963971325.1. NCBI lineage: Eukaryota > Metazoa > Arthropoda > Insecta > Coleoptera > Scarabaeidae > Aphodius > Aphodius granarius. Next base: position 30,753,394 of record OZ020225.1, read on the forward strand.
TAAAAATTGATTAATCCAACAGTTGACAGCAACAAAGATACAAAATTGAAACTTTAGATTCATTCAGCAAATACCAGAGAGAAAAATTTCGGTTCAATTTCGACATCGAACTCCAAAAAACCAAAAAGGAAAATAGCGAAACAGTTAATAAAGGCCTGTACTCACCAGGAACTTCATTTCGGTGTTCAAATAGATCACTCTGCTCGTTTCTTCGCGACAATGATACAGCTCAGCACGCTGTCCCGCTGGTTTTATATCGAACGATCGGCCTTGTCAACGCCCGGATTTTTCAATCGGTTCACCGTACCGGTAGTTCAAGACAACGAACATTTTTACCGAATAATTCGCCATTGCCCACAGCCTCTGTATAGAGAGACGCCTAATTAGTTCGTAAGTAAGGCCATCTGCCTTTGAATGCTGTTTATATCGAGTGCATATAGTTTAGTATGTAGATTCCAGAACACTTCTTAAAGTTCAACTTGTTGATTTTTTTTTGTACGATTTTATTGAGATCTGATACATTGCAAGGAGTATCTAGAGTTCTTATGTTGTTTTGAGTTGTGTTATTTATAGAGTTGAATGTGAATGAGAATGGAGATTGAAGAATGGGATAAACAATGACGAATGTTAAGTATGTATTGTTAAGTTGGTAGATTGAGATGTTGGTGTTGTAATAATGATACGTTAACACCCAGTATTGACATTGATTTAGTTGTTTTTGTTCTTGTCGCTTTGGAATTTGACGAACTAGTTTAGTGTTGATGGCAAATCAACTTTTTGTATTTTTTTGGCTATTTTTTTTAACATGGTTATCATTAATAAGCAATTAATCTTGTATAATAGTTCAAGGTCTCTGCATTGTCTGCATGCATGATGCACATCACAGCAACTTACCTTTTTGCCACGGTCACACTACGCTGTTTACCAGCAGAAGTACTGCTGCCGCTGGTGGCTGCTACCAGCAAGCCTCAGTTCAAACTACAAGGTCAACTATTTCTGGTGCATTTTATATGCCACCAGGTAGGTACATACACCAGTGAGACAATGTATTGTCTTTTGTCAGGTGAAGGCGTCGCAACCATAAAATAGTTCGTATTTGGTACCAATTTGTAGGGTTTTATTAACTACCTGCCTTGAAGGCTTGAAGCTGACTACGTAAATTTTGAAAGCACTGTACACGAGTGTAAATAACATAATTAAGGCCATTATGACACATTTCATAAATGTTGTACACGTAGAGGTTAAACTGTACAGTTGAACTGAACAGTGAAATATTTTGACCGATCCAAATAAAGTAAAGAAAAATTGACATCATATTTAATATAGTAAACGAGGAAATGTGTAGAACACATTGAAAACTTAAATGTGTTAGAAAATAGTCCATTCTGTTCCATTTTATTTCCCGAGGAGAAAATTGTATACCCGGACAGTGAGTGATTGGCTGCTTCAGAAGGCGCCGTTGTACGGAAATAAATATCACGTCTCTTGCGTCGGTACGAGCATCGTTAGGGCAGCTTTTCCGCGGAAAATGTCTGCACTTTCGGACGAGCATGATTTTTCCGTGTTAGAAATTTTCCTAAACTTGTTCCTAAACTCGACTAACCTAAATCATTTATACAGACAGTCATATCTGACATAATCGTTCATTGACGATGTATTGAGCACTTGCAAATTGCTCTCCCTTGATGCAAATTACACTCCCTTAAACTGACAAAGCCACACACACACACACAAAATCGTCAAGTTTGACCTTGCCCTAGCAGCAAGCTTACGCTACCTCCCGATAAGAAGCTTTGTCTTGTTATCGTGGAGTTTCTTGCATGTTGTGACAAAATCGCTAACTTGCCGGGATATTGTGTCCAAATAACAATCGCTTACGACGGTAAACCCTTTGTTTATGCCGTTTAGCGACATCTTGAGACGTTTTGATTATGCTGTTCAAGGATAAAGGACAATAGCCTGCGTTGTATAGTGTAATATTTCGATTAAGTTATGATGCTACGTACCGTAGAAGATATGGTTAAATTTCATGGTCGATTTCACGGATTATGAAGAGAAAATAGATTAGATATTAGTTTCTTGAAGACTAAATTGCGTCAAGGATTATATACAATAAAAAAATTAAGGTGTAGATTTTTTAAGAGAATATATTTCAAGTAGTAGGTAACAAGTGGGAATTTCTTAGTAAATTTTTATATTGCTGGTCCATTGTCAAGGTGATGTTAATGTCTACATACTTTCCTCCTTTCATTCCATTTCATTGAATGCATGGTTCCTGTGTCTTGACGTAAACTGAAGGTGAAGGTTGCAGAAAAAAAAAATTAGTGGTATTGTGGAATAGCTTACGCAGAGATAACTCTATTCTTGGATATCAAGAAACATTGTTTTTGCGTATCTAGTGTAGCATGAAGAGGATATTTTTGCTATCCAAATAATATTTTATTGTAATAAGAATTTCAATATAATATGTAGTTATTTCAACGGCTAGATATTCTTCCGGTTGAAGAATTTAGTATGTTTATGTTGAGTATATTTTGCTCTGACGCAGAAAATGTTATTCTTCTACATATAAAAAGAGTAAGACGTTCGTTTTACAACAACAACAGTATTTTGTTGGGTGTAAAATATACCCGAACAAACAGTTTCTTGACCCAAAAATGTACGTACGTATCACTTAAAACAGACGTAATTCCTTTCAAGCAGTTCCTTCATGCTTAAAACAAGAAAACGTAATACTTGGAACATCAAGAAAATCATATTCTTACTCCGAGAATTTTGTATTTTACTTGAAACAACCAAATGATCTTTCTGCGGATATAGAAACAAGTGATATTCTTCACTCAAAGATATTCGTGTTGTATCGAATAATTTTTTCTGTCTGTGTATTGAAGAAGTAAATTTCAAGAGTCAAAAGCCTACCAAAAGCACACAACAACTTTGCGAGCTTAAACACATTAAAATTTAATTAAACCTAACATGTCTCTCTCTGTATCTTAAATCCCCTTCGTGGGTTAATATTAAAGTTCTCTTTGCCTGGGCAAGCGTTAATGAACACAACAATTTACTCGTTAGAAAACTACAATTAAAGTTAATCGCGTGCTTGCTGAAACATTAGTGCCACGGGGTTAGAACACGTTAGTGAAAATTGCGCCGAAATGTACGTTCTATCTCTCTTCATCGTTCGTATTTTCGTTGGACTTGTAGAGGAATGGTGGCTACACTGAATATATATACGTACACTCTTTCCAAGCACACGCTTTCCAGCACACGCTTCCCGCACTGAGAGATAACATGAAATCCAGACTACGCAGGCCGACACTGAAAATGGATGGTGTAAATCTGAGAACATTACCCCGAAATTACTGCCCTGGCGTAATCTCGTAACTTGTTACAACTAGTTTTGGTTAATTGCATGTTTTAACGACGTAATAGTTCATTTATCATTTTTTAATTACAATTCATATCTAGTGTAGATAATACTTATGTATTATCTGAATTAATAAAACGTATAATAAAAAAACAGATTACAATTATTAAATAATTTAATTACACAGAAATAAATACGCTACAATAATAATTCTTAAGGCAAAGGCAACTTGTACAGTCCATTATTGTATAAATGCTCCGTGCCCCATCCGTATACAGGGTGTCCTTTTCCATTGAATAGCGGGACAGGAGTTCTATATTGCTTGAAAGTGACCGAATTATCTTCAGGAGCAACTGGTATTGGTGACACTCCAGTTTCCAGTGCTGGAGTTATGGGAGTTTTATCATTACCAGGGTGTAGGTTGAACACTATTGGTAACTTCATATCGATCTCAGGTAATTCTTGTGATAGGAAGCCACTTGGTTTAGGAGATGAGGTCACAGGTGGTGTATCTTTTGGTGTTGTGTCTTCTTCTTCTTCTTCTGGAATAGCAGCAATTTCGCTGCTCTCTTCAGGTGTTATCAGTCCTTCACAACCAGGTTTTGGAACAATATGATAGATCGGTTGCTGTATTGGTATCTCTTCAGTTGTTATCTGGTCCTTAGCTACCTCTGGTGATTGTGGTAGTGTCTCTTGAGCATATTCTAGTGGTACCCCATAAACGTTATGTCCTTCTGGCTCGTCTTGATAAACTACCACACGTTCTGGATCAAATTCATAAACAACCACACCTTCTGGAACACCTACGACCGGTTGGTCATTAAGGTTAACATTTTTTACTTCGGAATTGTCATTACCGACAGGGAATGAATATTCAGAAACTACTTTATCGACGTATGGTATGTTGTTTTCATCGAATGTGATCTCGTTCAAATCCAGTGTTATAATTGGTACTTCATCAGCATATGCTGCTCCCAAACCTATGAGGACTGCAATAATCTAAACAAAGAGATATAACAATGTAAAAATTTGCAATAAAACATTCTTTGGAATACTTACTAAGTAATTCATTGTTGAGATTGGGTACTGTTGTAAAACTTGTTGTTATAGTGTATTGCTGTTAAACGTTGTTGTTTAACTGTGGTATATCCGTGGAGAATTCTCTTTTTATATGAGTTGTATTGTGGGGGGTTTTGATGATAAAAGAGATAACACAGGAGGACATTATTCCAGTAGACTTTTTTCGTAGAAAAAAACCGTATTGACGTCGCATTTTATCATCGTTTTCATTGAAGACTTTGTCTTTGTTAATTACTACTAGTAGTAATTACTGCTAGTAGTAATTACTGGGAAGAGCATGACCTGACGTACGTAAAAATATCTTAAATAATCACTGGAAACAAGAAGGATTTGTCACCGTATTCTTTCAAATATAATACTTTATATACATACGTAATACAATTTATACATATACCATTAAAAATTGATATGTTTATAAGACGTGACTTTACCCTTGTATAACTATATTTTACTGTATAACTATATTTAGTATTTTTTTGCCACCTATGGTGTAATTCGGTAATGATAATATGTCATTTTAATTGAAATATCATTCATATATGTAAATGATTCATTGGTATAGAAGGTCTAGCTGTCCAGTGGCACACACACCTCGCCTGGAGCAATTTACTAATCGTTTGGGATTTTGACTTTCCTGTCATTATCTAGGTAGTCGACTTAATGGCAGTATCTGAGTAATTCAATCTTTATTAAGTATTAGGTTGTTGCACCAAGAGTTAGTCATTTATTTCTTATGTTCTAAAAGTACTATATGATTAATAATAATCTACAAACAGAAAAACTTAATAGTATCCGCAAAAATACTTCTTTAATTACGTGTATGAAAGAATATATATATATATATATATATATATATATTTGATAGAAAACACGGTAATATGGTTATTTCATATACGTCACAGTAATTAGGTTTTTTACGATACTTAGTCGGTCTAATTTGAGATATATCTTCTAAGAATGTATAAGACGATATTCGTTCTGTAGATAGAAATAGATTTTTTTCTACGGAAATTCGTAAATTATGCTAGTCTAGTGTCAAAAACTTGATCTGTTTATGCATTCATTTTAGAGCCTATTGACCTTAGATAGATAAACTAATATCTGATCTGGAGATAAAATATTCCTTGTTTTGTTTTTAATCATATTTACTTATGTATTTTGTCTTTGATTTTGTTGTACAAATATTATTTAAAAGGAACGTAGAGTTCTTGAAAGAAAATGTTCATTTCTCTGAAAACTATTATGTTATTAAATTTAAATTAATTAACGACAGCTTTAAATTTAATAAATCTTACCAAATAAATAATTTCTTTGCGGCTTTGTCACTATATTTATAGCAGAAAGTATTATCTGCTTTCAATTTAGATTTACAAATTGGGCGTTCACTTTTATTATGTATGTACTTTGTTAATCGATATAATAAAATACGAATTTCAATAATATTACTCAAGAAATATGTTATTCAACGCAATAAATATTGGACAATATCTTTTGTCGGGAAGTAAAAGGTATACACAAACACTAAAACAACATTTCATATTATTCATTTATACAAAACTGAATGAAACTTGAAATTTATCTTTCAAATATAGAAAATTTCCGATATAAAACCTATGAGGAACGAGACACCTTCATTTATGGAAGTAATCAAGGTCAAATTTGGTTTTATCACGCTCATGTTGTGGTACGAGACTATACAATTTTGTTTGGAACAACTCAACGCAAACGTCACGGTAGTTCATTACGATTCTGCGAAAATATTTCAGGGCGCAAAGTAAAAGTGTAAGTCACGGTGTCAACCCTCTTCCACAAGGGCTGACGTTCCCTAATTGGGTGGTTCTTATATTATGCCATTAGCGCTGAAAGAAGTACACGTCCCATTTCTGAGGTCAACGAGAGGAAGAATGGGCCGCCATAATGACAACAATTTACACCATACCACAAAAAATATAACCCCTAATGTATAACTGGGAAAATTACGTTTCTTATGTGATACTTTAAAAACAAAAACTGAGAAAATTGCAACTAAATTATCAAATTTAATATGAATTTAATATCAAAAATTAACAAATTTTATAAATTCAAAAAATATGGTTCAAATTTGGATATTTTATCTTATGCTCATCCTTCTTCGAATATCCGGAGACGCTTATCATGCAAAAATTGCAATCATCTGCATGATTGGAATGCTCTCGCCACAACATGGGAACTGCAGACGGCATTTTCTTTTGCTTCCCTTTCATCCACTTTAACAGTCCGATCTAACGGGAAATACAGCATATATTAGGTGTTCATGGCTTTTCCAGATCTCCAATTCTAAATCCAAAATAGTAGCTATTGTCACAACACTTTGTTTGACGTAATAAACAACATATCAAATCTATTTATATCTAATTCGTCACTGAATATGATTGTGCTTGTAATAATACAAGAGAATATTGTAATACATATCTTATCGTATGATCTTGTCATCTGTGAGTCACCTGTGATTTAAGCCAGTCAAAGACCTAAGACTTTAATAGACCATTATGTCGGCAAGTGTGTACTGGTAGAAAAAAAATTAACAATGTTACCAATTGCTTCACCTGTACCAATTTAAAGTATGAATAATATCGGCTTTTCATCCTTCTGGACACACCTTCCGGTACAGTGAGAGCGACAAGGTCGGTAGACTCATATAAAACTAGCAGACTGTCACCTCGTCTCTTTTAGTTTCTACTTGAGCCATACGAAGTGAGAAAGTAAACATGTATCTCGCCGTAAGTAATATTATTTATCAATATTTCGTACTAGTTAGCACTTTTCCAGTTTGTTTTATCAAATTATTTTGGGTGGAATAAACAGCTAATTCAACTTAATTTTATCTAGATTTCGCTCCTATTTTTGGTCGTGACAACCTGTAATGGTGGTCTGGTGTCCTCCATATCATCACACAGTGTAATCACTCATCACGGGAGTCCAGGACATCAAGTAGTCCTTCCGAATATCAACGAAGTGCCTGCATTTCAAGTGTTAGCTTTTGCCGGACCTGTAAGGCGGTATACAACTAAAATAGTGAGCGCTTCGGGGTACGCAGCGAACGCCCCAGGCGTTGGAATTGAGGGCCGTTACGTCCCCGATAAAAGCGAAAAACTTTACGATGACGGTTCGTACAAACCTGACCATTCCGAAAAATTTTACGACGACGGTTCGTATAAGGGCGAAAAAATTTACTGGTACAAAGGAAAGAGGATATATTGGTAAACGGGGCGGATTTAGAATACCCCCTGCAACCTTTGGATGGAGATTTATCCACCCCTGTATTTAGGATGTTTCGAAAAGTGACTCTTTTCTGTGATATTTTTACGGTTCTATTTCTTAAAGAAAACTTAAGTCAGTGTGTGATAACTTTATTTAATTGAATTTAAATAAAATAAATATCGTTTTATAGAATTATATACATTATTATTTACCACTCCTAGTTTTTACAGTTTTTTTACGTTGATACATGCAGGTGATCGTAATGAGCATAATTAATGATCGTGGTCGTCGTATGTAGGATGAGATTTGCATTTTTAATGATTGAAAGTATGGGGTATTCGTCATTGACAAGAAATTGCCGTCATTCCAATCGAAAGGAATCTGTGTGATTAATTATGCATGAACGTGTTTGTTTCTAATTAGGTTTTTGAAAGTGTGTTTAATATATTCATTAATGCTATCATTATCTACTGATACTTTACTGTAATGAGTAGATTAGATTCTAGTTTATATCTTGCTCATTCAATATTTCTACAGGCAAATTAATGTTAAATACATATACTAACTTATTATTTTTACATAAGGTATTATATATTCTCTTCTTATCTGTATCACCAATTTCCAGAAAGTGATGTATGAGATAGAACGATCCCTCGAGTTGTAAGGTCGGATTTCCTTTGCTGAAAAGACAAAATCCTGAAACCGCAGGGGTTTTTACTTAGATACGTGCTAGACATATATGCAAAAGCCATGTGGGAACAATGACTTCAACGCTGCTAGCTACTAGGGGGGCAGTGCACCCAAAAATAATCTACGAGAGCGAACGTTGCACTGTGTCTGTCTGAAACATCCATAGTTTTGTATAGCTATCCGGTATACAAGATAAGAAATTTATGAGTTCAAACCAACTTTGACTATGTACAGTTCAACCACAGTGTCTGTGATCACGGAATTAATTACGTAGCAGAACAATTATTTGAGTCATTATTGGTTAAAAATTATTTTATATATTGGCTCTGGATTAGTTCAACATTTTGAATTAATGGAACAATATAAAAGAAATTACACAAAGGAACAAGGGTCTTACAACCAGAACAGTGATCACATATTTTTGTTAACCTAACATTACTGTTCATAGATCAAGTCATCATAAATCATTCTTTCGAAACTTTTAAAACTTTACTCCTTCTTAAAGCCCTTTTCAGTTCACGAAGTGGTTATTTCAGCTCATTTATTAATTTCCATCAGCCCCATCAACAACGTTCAGAAGGACCTCTTTTACAAAGTTGCCTATATCTTTCCAAAGTTACCTATATTTCCAAAGTTACCTACCTATCTTATTTTGAGTACCTCTTATAAACTAGCACTCGGCCATTATAGCGCATAGGCGTCTATTGCACCAACTTTACTTAACTCCAGATAAGTTACAAAGTTTATTCACGGTGCTATTGACAACCACCTGCCGTTTTACCACTTCTTACGGACTGAAACGGGCACATTTCAGGAGTTTAACGCCTGAAAGTTTCACTCCTATAGCATTAAGTGGCAAATTTACTTTACTGCATCGACAGACTACAGAATTGGATTGATAAATAAATGTTCGTTAATTTCACCTAAACTTTATAAATAACAAAGACAATAACAAATACCTACAATAATTTAATTTGGTATCAACAACTATCATAATTTACAAACGAGAAAAAGCCCATGGATTGACAAAAGCTCTGGACGCCCATGGAGTGGCCAAAGAGCCTGCAATCCATGGTGTTGGAATGCTTCTAGCTACATGATGTTTGGACTGAATAACTGGAGTAATAGCAGCGACATCTACATCGTCAGAAGCGATGATTTTTTCAGTTGGTTGAACAGAAACGATTGCACTGCCATCTGGGCCTACGACTGAAGTACTTGAACCTTCGACTAAAGTACTTGAACCTTCGCCTACCTTGGTTTGTGAAACTAAGCCAGCTGTAGCAACAGCAATGATGGCAGCAAAGATGATCTATAAAAGAATATAATTTTGGTGATTGATTAAGGAAATCTTAGTCAAATCTTATCTTAAATCACTTACTAAGGAGTTCATTTTCGTATTGGTTGAAGGTGTAAACTAATTTATTCGCAAGGTAATATTGAAAATTTATACTTATACATGCAAATAACCTTGATTTTTTTTATGTATGGTACTACTAAAACGTATATATACGAGCTGCTGTATAGGTTTTGGTAGTGTTGCTTGGCGGTAGTTATTTTGTTGTGTTATTGATACATATCTCGAGGAATAAATGTGTTTATAAAAACTAGTTTACCACAGTAGTATACCTATCGTAAAATTGACTATGGTTGCGTCATTATTATCAAATTGAATATAACAAATTATAAATGGCTCATTGAAATTAACAATAAAACAATTGAAAAACCACAAATTTAAATTAAGAAAACGTTTTATGTGTGATTTTCTATCCAGCAGTAGTCTGCCGTTATATAGCAATACCATCGGCCTTCATATCTTTCCTCCGTTATCTTGATATACTGCAGAAACCGTTGGTCTTGTTCTTCATTGTAATCACTCAGATTGTCAAGGAATTTATCTAAATGACTTCAAAATTTTCAAATTTTCACAATTTTGAAGCATTTTATCAATGATTTGTATTGTTAATATTGTTCAGCTTGGTGATTTCCCAAAAAAAAATTCGATAACTGGTACAAAGCTTGTCACCATTCACCATTCTTATATAAAGCTAACTGTTTAATAATCCCAAATTTAATGTGTAGCGGTGGAAGAATTATTTGTTCTCTACATATCGATGGTTCATGAACGATGTTAGCTTTTTCTACGGTCATATTTTCTCGACGGCTAGTTTTTCCTATCCCATTGTTCGTTTTTTTTTGCACGACTGTCCCACAGACAAAGAAAACCGGGATATTTAGTGTATCCATATTGCTGACCCAATAAAAAAGCAGCAACAAGTTGTAGAGTAACATGTTATATTTCAAAAAGTTAGTGCAAAGATTGGGTTCAAATCAAAATAATTTAACTTATACTATATATTTGATTGCATCGTTTATCACGAGAACTGGAGTCAATTCAAACAAACTAATTATACAACGAGTACTTCATTATCATAGTCTATCAAAATTGATAGACAAGCGTTCAAAAATATAATAACCAGCTTGCAGATCGATTCAGAGGCTGTGCTGTTACAACAAGCAATAAGATTTTATAATTTATCACTCTATCACGGGATTACAGTCCCCGGGGGTGTAATATTACGTCTTCTCGCCCTTCTTCGGGCGTTCTTGTTACAACTCGAAATTTGTACCATAATTTCGACGTTGATTCGTTTATAAAATTCATCGGGGATCTAGGGATACAGCTAACGCGCAGGGGTGGAGGGCTAGGGCCACCATCCGCCTCAATTTCCCTCAAGGAAAATAAGGGCGAGAAATTGTATATTTGGTTAGGGTTAGTGGACCGTGAAGTTTGGATTACCACCAGAGAAATAGCCAGCAAGAATCGGTAGGCCCTCTCTGGAGTCAAATCTGAAATATTCCTGCAATAACAAGATAGATTTGTACCAGATGAGGTAACTTGAATGCAAGAATGGATGAGGTTCAAAAATATCACCCTATATTTCACGAATACATGTCCAAAGATAGAAAATCAATACTGTTAATAGGAGCAGTAAGCCATAATTCATAATAATGCGTGCAAATGAAGTGTAACTTCCGAACTGATGTGTTGGCATTTGTACGCCTGCACTGCAAAAACACGATGCGAACACAGCATGCAAGGTGCGCTGTATTCTGCCACATAAATAACGCAATAATCAACATACTGCACACAGTGCATATCACAGACAACGAATGTGGTATGCTATAAAGGATATTTCTAAAATGATCTCCAGAACAATCAAAATCAAGGATTAAATTTATAACAAATAAGTATCCGTCCAAATATGACAGCTTGACTGAATATCAAACAATTTTATTGATTCAAGAAAAGTATTAAACTCGGAAACAGAATATTAATATTTGGTAGGGTTTCTCTTTGTTGTAATTACTGCTCGCAATCTTCGTTCCATAGAATTAACCAGTTTTGTCGTGACCGAAGGTTCAGTTTTATTCTACTCATCTTGGAGCTTTTCTTTCAAGTCATCTTTGTTACTTATTTTATGTGTGCGGATTCTTCTCTCCAATTCTTCTCACAACAGTTCTATGGGGTTGAGATCTGGTGATTGAGGAGGGTGATTCAATGTCACTTTGGTCCTATATAGAAGTCACTCCTTCACTATTCGAGATGTGTGTTTGGGATCATTGTCGTGCACTTTCTAATAAATTTTCTTGTAATATTTTGAGATAAACCTTACCGTCCATTGTTTGTTCTATAAAAAATAACTGACCAACTCCTGCTGCCGACATACACCCCCAAACGATAATTATGCTACCTCCATGCTTAACAGTGTTAACAGTGTGGCTTCCGCCACACTTTTTGTTTGCCATCTGATCCGTGAATATTATATTTGCCTTCGTCACTGAAAATTACCTTGTTCCACTACTCTAGATTCTTATTTAGATGTTCTTTGGCAAATTGAAACCGTTTCACTTTGCTCACCGCCGAAATGAATGGGTTTTTTTCGACACAAGCTTTGTAATACTTAGGACACTACACTTTTAAATGGAAAATATCCAATAGATACCAAGTAACGGAAAGAACTTCATAATTTGTATAATTTATTGCACCTAGTAAAAAAACTATATACATTTTCAATGTACAAAATATAAATCACTGAACAAAAGAGGCAACCAATCACATATGGCACAAGTCGTCATATATTATATCGACAGAAAGTCTACATTGGATTTACAACTTAATAGATTTCTCCTTTGTAAGAACCATCATCGTAGAATTTCTCGCTGTATTCTGGGACCCATTGTCCTTCGTATCCTGATCCTTGAACAACTGGATATCCAGAGTAAGCCAATCCGGAGTAAGCTACAGCTGGCGCTGAGTAAGCTACAGCTGGTGCAGAATAAGCTAGACCAGAATAAGCTGGTCCAGAATAAGCTACAGCTGGAGCGGAATAAGCTAAAGCTGGAGCGGAATAAGCTACAGCTGGAGCGGAGTAAGCTACAGCAGCGCCGCCAACATTCTCAGAAGCGACGATCTTTCCAGCGGGTTGGGCGGAAACGATGGCGCTGCCATCTGGGCCTACGACTGAAGCGCTGGAGCTTGGTCCTTCGACTACGGTAGTCTTGGCTGCTGGGACGAAGACACCAGCGCTGGCTACGGCCAAACAGGCGGCGAAAACGAACTGGAAATATGCAAATTAGCGATAAGTTTGAGTGTTGTTGAAGCAATAGACGCAATCGAAAAGTACTAGAAGTACTAGAAGTAGTAGAAGTACTGGAAGTGGTACTTACGAATGAGTTCATGTTGATAGTATGCTTGCTATTGGACAAGTGACAATGAATTGGGATTTTGTTTGGTAATTTATACTGAATAACTGACCTTGCCTACGCCCAGTTTTGAATGATTGTAGTGTGTATCAAGCTTATCAAATTTGAATTAGCATATACAATGTCGATCAACGAGATCGCTTTTTGCAGCTCTGACATTTCTGTAAGTCTGGGTGAGGAAGTCCTGATATAGAATCTGGTTTATGGATTTTTGGTCGAGATAAAATCCTGCCAGACTAAATACTACGTGTAAGAATTGAGTGTGTATGTGTGTATGGCCGTGAACACGATAGCGTCCAAACTGGATTGTTTTTGGCCACACTATGACAACCGAAAGTGGCTAATGTTACATGCGTCTTCTTCGGGATTTATCCGATTTTGGCCAAACTAATATCAGCTCATCCTCCAGTGATTTTAAATAGGTATAGTAATTTGCAGATCAGCTTTTGCAGGTTAGCTTTTGTAGAAGCGGCTTGACAGCCTTCGTCGCTGTGTTGCGAATTGTCAGATTTTGACAAACGTCAATGCCACTGACATGACATTAAATATCATTATGACAAATATCATTATATCCTAGAACCTGACGTTAGGTCGGGTCCAGAGATAGCTCTGGCTTCACAAAATTGCACAATTTTGTATCTTTTTATTTGCGAATAACATGTATGTAACATTATTGTATTATTATATTTATTTAAAATGAAGCTTTTAAATACATGTAATATTTGTCTTCTTCCAACAGCTTCTTGCGATAAATTTGGCTACACTAACAAAGTACATTATAAAAATATCTGGGGTGGTCCCCATCCAAAATTCCGACAACCCTGTTAACACAAAGAAGTCTCTAATCCTTTTGCAATTATTCAATTTCGTGAAGCCACAGTCACTCTGATATACCAAATAATATCAGTGGTCACAGACGTTTTTCAAATGTCAATTCGCAACCATAGCGACTACTGACTATTGACAAAACTACTACCAAACTGCTTTTATGAACGCTTATAGCACCTTAACCGTTCATCACACTGATCTGTAAATTGGTACACAGATTTAAAGTCACTGGAGGACGAGCTGGTATCAGTTTGGTCCAATCGATTGAATTCTTAAGAAAACACATGTAATATTTGCCATTTCCGGTTGTCAGATTGTCACCAAAATCAATCAATTTCGTCCCCTGGTAATGCTAAATACGTATACCAAATTTCGGCCGATCCGTTATACCGTTTGGACGCTATCGTGCTCACAGACAGACATACACACATCCAAATTGTTCTGGTGACTTTCATTAAGAAAGATAATGATCGTGTATATTAATTAATATTATTATATTATATATTATTATTAATTAATCACGAATTTAGACGATTTTTTTATTACAATTACCCAAAAAATCCTTAAAAACCCAGGTTCCAAATAAAAACCAGATATTTAAATTTTTTATACCTTCTCTTTATTGCACTTAGGTACTTGAAAAATCTACAAGACATATTATACACAAAAATTTAGACATCACACTAGGCATCATATTAAAGTTAACAACCAAATTTAATAGATCTCTCCCTTGTAAGAACCGTCATCGTACAATTTCTCGTTGATATCTGGGACCCATTGTCCTTCAAGACCGGAACCTGCAGCGAACAATGGATATCCATCAGCAGCCAATGGAGAAGCAACAAGGGTCTTGGTCACAACTGGAGCAGCATAACCATATGCACCAGAGTAGGCAACAGCATGACCAGCAACAGCTGGAGCAGAGTAAGCTACAGCTGGACCGGAGTAAGCTATAGTTGGAGCAGAGTAAGCTACAGCTGGAGCTGAGTATCCTACGGCGGCAACACCAACATTGTCTGAAGCTACAATCCTACCGGATGGCCCTTCTACCACTGTTGTCTTTGCAAATGGAGCGACTGAGACAAAACCAGCGCTGGCAACAGCCAAACAGGCAGTGAATACAATCTATTTGAAAAAAAAAAACAGAATAATTTATCTAGTTATAAGACTAATAACAGAAACTTCTGATAATAGATCGGATATTCTTTATAATAAATTATTACAGTAAGCAATACTTACGAAGGAGTTCATTTTGTTGTGCTTGTAGTAGGACAAGTGACGATAAATTCGGCGTTGTGTTGGTATTTTATATAAATAATTCGGCCTTGCCACGCCCGAGGTATGGTTAAACTTGAACTTTTCTGAACCTACATGAGTTATGTTGAACTTGAAAACGAGTATTTACGATGTGTGTATGATATTAACGTGTGTTCTGTCCTGAGTTTTTTTTTTTTAACAAGGAAGGAATAATTTCATGTGGTGCTGTGTGTGCGTGTGTGTGAGTGACATTTTCCTGAGTTGGTGTCTTTTGTACCAAAACACGTCATCATTGGTTTTTTTTTTAATTCTCAACGTAAATGGATGATGATTGTCTCCTGCATTTTTTTTTGTTGCATTCGTTTTGTGAGAGGTCTAAGATCCATTGTATTTTAGATCATATATTTCGTTTAAATTGGCCTTCTGTGCATACGTTCTCATAACAGATTGTTCAAAATATGTTATGTAGTGACACATCTGAAAAAAATTACGGAAGAGGTAAAAGTATCTTACTGTTGCTATTTTGGATTTAGATCTGGAGATCTGGAAAAGCCATGGGCACCTAATAATGCTGTATTTCCTGTTGGATCGGACTTTTAAAGTGGATGAAAGGGAAGTAAAAGAAAATGCCGTTTGCAGTTCCCATGTTGTGGTGAGAGCCTTCTAATCATGTAGATGATTTTTGTACGATAAGCGGATATTCGAAGAAGGATAGGCATAAAATAAAATATCCACATTTGCCATCAGCATTGCGACCTATCCCCCATGGAGAGAATCATCCTCTCCCAAATGCGCCATCCACTTCGTCATCTTCGATTTTTGACACAGAAGAAATTTCGACTGTTCTAAAGCGAAATTTGCCTGAAGGCGAATTACCTGATTTAAGAGAGTGTCTGAAATCACTCTGTCAAATCAGGCAAGTAGTGAAGATTCACCATTTGAAGTTTTTCGAACACCTCACCTAAACCAGTAACGAGCCTTTAAAAGCATATTTTAAAATGGAAGGATCTTTACGTGTATGTCACGATGTTGAGGGTCTTATGAACGAGTTTGACATTCCCCACGATCCTTCTGAATGGTGGCTTTTTATCGATTCCTCAAAATACAGCTTGAACTCAGTGCTTTTGCATATTTTTTAAGTTTTTTTCTCAGTTTTTTTTTAAGTATCGCTGTGTCTGTAAATCTAGACCAGTTACAATAAATCCACAACCCCAAAGAAAAGACTACCATCAACAAATCAATAAAACACACCAAATATTCATAAATTATAATTTATTGCACCTAGTTTTAAAACTTTATACACACATCATCTCTCAATGACCAAAAAACACAACAATCATAATCCATGTACTAAAAAAAATCATCATCGATCAACTAAAATACAAATGCAACGGTCCTAGTAGATCTCTCCCTTGTAAGAACCATCATCGTACAATTTCTCGTTGAAATCTGGGACCCATTGTCCTTCAAGACCGGAACCTGCAGCGAACAATGGATATCCAGACGCGGTCAATGGAGAAGCTACAAGAGTCTTGCCCAGAACTGGAGCAGCATAACCATATGCACCAGAGTAGGCAACAGCATGACCAGAGTAAGCTACAGCTGGACCAGAGTAAGCTACAGCTGGACCAGAGTAAGCTACACTTGGAGCGGAATAAGCTACAGCTGGAGCGGAGTAAGCTACAGCTGGAGCGGAATAAGCTACAGCTGGAGCGGAGTAAGCTACAGCAGCGCCACCAACATTCTCAGAAGCGACAATCCTTCCTGCTGGTTGGGCAGAAACGATGGCACTGCCATCTGGGCCTACGACTGAAGCACTGGAGCTTGGTCCTTCGACTACGGTAGTCTTAGTAGCTGGGACGATGACACCAGCGCTGGCTACGGCCAAACAGGCGGCGAAAACGAACTGGAAATATACAAATTGACGATGAGTTTGAGTGTTTGCTGAAGTAATAGACGTAATAGAAGTAATAAAAGTAATATAAGTTGTATAGATGTACTTACGAGTGCGTTCATTTTGCTGTTGTGCTTGATGTTGGACAAGTGACGATGAATTTGGTGACCGGGTGTGGTTTTATATCGAAGATTTGGCCTTGCCAACGCCCTGTTTTTTGTGGAACCAGTACAAGAAGTTTTGTAGGTGGTGCTCTTTTAATACGTGTATCGAGACACTTCCGAGTTATCTCAAGGTGTTCGAAATATACCACGCGGACTACTGGTTATGTTTGGTGCGTATGTTCGTTGCTTAGGCTCCCAAAAATATCAAATAATATCGTTTGATCGATAATCAAAACCTTGAAGTGTTTATACTGGGATTCAGTCTGCTTTATCGAGTTTGAAATGTCAATGAAACTAATTATATGCATCTAGATCAAATTGCAATGCATTTTTTATGTCCTGAAGTTGTTTTATAGAGGTGGAAATTTAGCATATTTTGTTTTTATTAAGTTATCGGGAACCTGCAAACCCACGACGGAGGAATGAATGAAAATGTGTTGAAATTCCGGGGGAGTAAAATGCCGGTGTAGCTTCAACGGTAGGTCAAAGAAAAAGGTACGGAACGGCACCCTATATTTAGATTTGGGGTTAAATGGCTTTCATGTTTGAGCGGGTGGATAAAATACCCGCAATAAATTATGCGTTCACCTTTTGATAATTTCAGGTAAATTTATCGTTTAAAAAAAGAAAATCTGTGAAGTGACTGAAGAGAAATGTCAATAAACACAATTAAACGAACATTATCGAAAGACGCCAAAGTTTTATCGGCTCTATTTATGTGGAAATATTAAAGTTAACATTTCCTTTCAAATCGACATCTCTCGGCAATGCAATTCTTCGTAAAAGAGCCATCTTATTTCATTTCAAATTCCAACGAATGTAAAGTCTCTTCTTAATTTAAAATTCGCCTCAGGAGGTGTAATGAGATGCAATGAGCGGACGTAAATTACTCAGTAGTCGACTTCTTTTGCCAACTTTAGTTTTTTTTACACTTGCGAGCACTGGAGGTCCTGATTTAAATACCACAATGGCTCATTTGTAGTGGTCGCGCGTAAAAATATGGGTTGGTCGTAAAGGTTACATGAACAGGAAACCTAAAACTGGTTTACGCTGATGACAATTGTTTTTCATTTCTATATTTTATACCAAGTTTTGCATACCAAATTTATTTGATAGGAGTTTGTTTAAATATTGTTAGTTCTAATAAACATTTTGTTTTCAGGATCTGGACTGGCTGTTCCACCTAATTGGCCAGATTATTTTCAACTAAATGTAAGTACATATATTAAAATAAATTATACAATTAGATAAGAAAAAAAAACAACACAATCTTCCATCGCAGTATCTATTTAGTAGTTTTTTATGAGTCGTTGTAACAAGGACATATCCAAGTATCGGATAACGTTAGAATGAAGATAGATGATTCAATTAAAACTTTAAATCGGTACCATTTAATCAAAGTTTGTAAAATCACGGACCGAGAACCATCGAGTCCCGAGAAAATATTTCGTCTGGGCTATTCTTCAGCTGTATTAACCAACCAACGGTCGCAACTGCAAAATAATTTATATCACTGAACACGGAACGTGGACCAACTAATTGGGAGATATTTCTCCTGTTAAAAGTACAAAACAGCGAGACTGTGGTGTAGACACTACCATTGCTGCTGAGTCTACTACAGCTAGAGCCTGCAGACGCGGAAAATAGCTACAATCGACTATCTCGTAGTCTACCCCCCAATATTTTATCTTGAAATTTTCTGCTGTCTTGAAGTTTCAATTACCCGGGATGTGCCGTAATGATACATTCGATACAAACATTGTTTTTTGAACTGCTCCGGACCAAAGTTGTAATCTCTTCCTTTTCGTTTTGTTAAAATTGATGGATTTATTACGGAATTATTATGAGGTTTTGTTATTGATGTCGATTCATGCGCTTCATTAGTGTGCAAATTTGATAAAACCCGGTTAAGCGCGACATACACGAATGGAAAATATTCACCCGACTAATTCGAATATTGATCGTTAATGCCACGGTCACACTAGACTGTTTTATTAGCCACTAGTTGCTGGTGCTGCCAGCAGCAACAGCAGCCAGCGGTGGCTACTACCAGCAAGTCTCAGTTCAAACTACAAGGTCAAACTATTGCTGGTGCATTTTATATGTCGCCAGGTAGGCACATACAACAGTGAGACAATGTATTGTCTTTTGTCAGATGAAGACATCGCAACCTTAAAACCAATTTGTGGGGTTTTATTGACTACCTGCCTTGAACTTGACTATATAAATTTTGAAAGCACTGTACGTGAGTGTAAATGCCATAAGCAAGGCCACGATGACAATAAAGTTAGAAATTCTATATTTTAGAAGTATTTAGTTGAAGAGCCAATGGCTCTACTGCAATTAGTTATTTACAGAATTATTGTAATTATTAATTAAACTCACTCGCAAACTGGTAAAACAGCCTAGTGTGGCCAGGGTATAAGCGCAATTAATTCTACAGCATGTGCTTCTGGTTATGTTGTAAAGTAACTCCTACCTAAAACGCCGCTGTAGCTTACTCAGCGTGCGTTATTATAATGGAATTTTTATTCAAATTTCATGCACGACCAACATAAAAAGGGTTCAGCTTAATGCTGAAAATGTTCCATGGGAGAAATATCTAAAAAAAAAGCAAAGACAAAGTAGACAAACGTTTACATTATACAAAGTATCCAATTACAACGCTTACTTTGTTCGTTTTCCTTTGTAAGGTGATTAATTAATTTTATTTTTCCGTGCTATCTGCGGATAGGTAGCCAGTCCCCTCCAGTGAAAATTAAAACTGGAAATGGAAATTTTCACCTC
This sequence comes from Aphodius granarius, assembly GCA_963971325.1. Taxonomy (NCBI): domain Eukaryota; kingdom Metazoa; phylum Arthropoda; class Insecta; order Coleoptera; family Scarabaeidae; genus Aphodius; species Aphodius granarius. The sequence continues at coordinate 30,773,468 of OZ020225.1, forward strand.
GAAAACGATGATAGATTTAATTTGCTTTGTATTTGCGGAAAGGACGGAAAGGATTCTCGGTATAATTTCAAAATCCAATTAAAATACGTTCAACTGTTTAATCTCAAGACTGAGTGGTTCTGCAACGCGAGAATTTAATCCATAAATAGCCTATGTTAATACCAACAATGAAATAAACAAAACGCCAAAAAAAATCAGCTGTCCGCAAGTGTCTGTATGCTCGATCACCTTATTTCTACCATGCATTCCTCTAGAACTACCCGTTAATTGTTCCACACTTATATGACTTTGTTCATTGTCCGATGATGGTGGTGTATTTCGATTCAATAAGGCTCTTGTCTCTACCTCTAAGGTCTGCTTTCTTCTGTATGTTGTCTTCTGCTGTTGCGACTCTCAACTTCTTTCGCCTAATACGCTTTTCTCTTGCATCACACTCCTTTATACTTTTTATCAGTCCCAGTTCTTTTTTCTTATGGTATCGTTCTTGTCAAACTTTAAGGTACACAAGTTATTTTGCTTATTGGAAGGCCTACATATTTAACTACAGGACCTTGTATTGCCGGTCGGCTTTTGAAATTTGCACAATCTAGCATTTGAATTCTCTCACGGCCCGTAGGAAAATCCAATTTCAGCGGTGACACCTAGCGGCCAAATGTTCTCAAGCTGTCGGCGATAGAAAAAAAATCTACTTTTAACGGACGAAAACATTTTCCCGACGACCCTTCTCAAACATGACCTTGTCGACAACACAAATCGGCAAGAATGAAACAGTTTGACACTATTTGAGTTTAATTTCGGTCTAGTTAATCTAGAATTTTTTTAGTTTGTTGAATATACAGGATGATAGGTTCTAACTGATCACAAAGTTCCTATATCATTTTTTTTCTATTCTTCTTAATAACTGAAATATCGAAGTTTAAAGGACAATATTGTTTGGACAGTATCGCATGTGGTTAGTATGTATATTGAATTGCAGAAATTTAGAGAACTGTCACTTTTACAAACATAGTTTGTTGACTTCTTATTTTGTTTTCAATCGCAAACTTTCGTATTCAGGCAGAACCAGTTTCTCTGCTGTATATTTTCTCTTCCGTTGTGGTTCATATACTCGCAAAACCTTATTAACCTCAACGATGTTCCTATTAGGAAAGGTCTAACGTAATTTCTCGTTTGCCCAACGCTGACGTCATGGCGGATACCCACGCAATTTTCATCTTGGAATTACCCAACTGGGAAATGTCTATGTTAACGCCCTTTCGTACGTGCCAGACGGCGATTCATTCACCATATTTTCAACTACATTTTCTTACGCTAAACCTATATATTACTCCCGACATCGCACTATTGTAACAACCTGTATATGTCTGTTTAAAACTCATTATTAGTAGTAATTTAATATTTAATGGTAATAAATATGATATTTTGCATTAAAACTAGCTAGATCAGGCATTTCGACCAGTGTCAGCTAGTCCAAACAAGCAATGATGCAACCTCAACTAATCGGTAGCCAAATCGGTAATAACTGCTGAAATAAACTGAATAAATTCACTCCGTGTTAAACTTTGTATAGCGTGGGTGTTTCACGCTGCAATTCGTGACGTAATTTTGGAATTTAATCATTCATCTCGAAGCTTTTATACGTGGGAGTGGACCGCGCAGTTTGACCTACCGGCTCCTCCGCCAAAATTGGACATGTAGTTTACCTCGCTTTTAAATGATATTACCTGATTTTGTACGATATGAATGGGCGATTTTATCACATAATTTTATCGATGGGTGTGTATTACAGTTCGTATTGCAGCTTATTTGCAATTACTGTAAAACAATCGACCAAAAATCACAGAAGTTCTCTTTCCCTTGGGATATCAACAACATTTCTTTCCTTTCTCTCCATCTCTCCACGAAACGCCCCCATAAAACAAATAAATCATATATCATAACAACCCCCCCCCCCCCAATCAACAAGACATAAAAAGCACAGTCAAGCCCCACAAATTCACCATTATTAGGTCAAACGACACAAACAATAAATCCTCATAACATAACCGATCAACGTAACGCTTTCCACGTTACGTACCAGCTTGTACTTGTTCCTTCTGCCCTACTATTCAAACATGCAACGTTGCATTGCCGTCGCTCCAAACAAATTTCAGTTTTGATATAGCTACAGAGTTTCACTTGTCGGTATTGCGACTCATTGTTTCCGTTCGTTGTGCGCGCGGCTCCTTCTGTTGAGATATGAGAATAACGCGTTCTCGCGAGTCTCATTTTTCTTGTTTGAGGATGTCGCGACGTCAGGCGTCGTTGTTTGTTTCCGGGCGGACGCTTTCCCTTCGAGAATTCGCAATTATGTGAGCAACTGTCAGCGAATATCTCGAGCTACGATTTGAAACACATTGGCTGCAAGCTTGCGTATTGTTACGGTTATGTTTACCGTTTTCGTGGAGAATAATGGATGAAGTTTTAGTGATTATTATGATAGGAAAAGTAAGTGGTTGTGTGTGTGTGTGTTTTGATTTTTTTGACTGCTTGGGCAGTATTACCTCTTTCTTGTTATTGCTCTTCAGATTTGTGTTATAATGAAGTTTATTTAGAACTAACTGTGACAATAAAACTGAATGCTTTTACGAAAATAGTCTCCATCTACCGAATAAAACAGGTACAAAAAATAATAAATAGCATAACTGAGGCGTGGTTTTTATAGCAGACTTTTTTTTTGTAAGAGAAAATCTATTAAACTCTGTGCTTTGGTAAGCGGTTGGCGGCTGTTATATTTGCTCAAAATTCGATTCGCAAAGCGGGCGGACGACATCTCGAGATTAAAGTTTACATTTCATAAACGGTAATTGCTGTTATATTATACGAAAATGGTTTCTGTTGAATTGCAGCTTACCGAGAATCCTAGGGTTTTGCTGTCGAGGGTACGACTTTTAAATCCCCATGGGCCGTTTTAATGGAAAATCTTGTTAAACGTAGCTTGAGGATTTTGCGATTATTCGGGTCTCCAGGTAGATACACGTAGTACAAATTCAACTAAATTTTACTCAGTTGTAAAGTTTTTTATCCGTGTAAAACCGATTGCACAAGGGAACGAATTATACAACAAATTATATAAACTCATTAATCCTGAAAAGTACAGCTCTTCACCAGCTTTGGTTTAGACAAGGGAAGGTCGCGATTGCGAGAAACGAATAAAATGTCACAATTTTGTATTTTGTCTCTAGCAACCAAAGCTGATGGAATAAAAATTGTTTCTATACTGTTGTGGTTAACTGAAATATTGGTTAATTAATCCTGAAAAGTACAGCCCTTCACCTGCTTTGGCTTAGACAAGGAAATTTTTCAACATCACTTCCCATATTTTAATGCACAGCATGTCTGTATAACTTAACTTGATAAAATAACACACAAAAAAACTTGTTGATACGTAATATTTTGAACAAAAAAAAACAAATAAATATGAAAACTATTCTCTCTAAACGCGAGCACATTAAAGTGTCTACTATTCCCATCCGTTATCCATATATGCTTAGAACTAAGGGGTGCATCATCAATCACTGAAAGACCCCGGCGATATTTTGTAGCGGACGGCCAGATAAACGGGATTAAAGGCCCTCTTCTGCCTTCATTTTTAAAGTGGAAGCCGCCTTCAAACTCTCTACGGCCATACTTTCTCGACACTTGACAAATGAGAGACTGCATTGCAAGTGAACGTTGCAATTCTACACCAGGCATTCCCTAAGATAAATATATGTGCAAGAATAGAAACGTATTCGTCTTTAGAAGACAAAACTTTACCAATCTCATTATACCAGTTACCAATCTCATTATCTCACCTATTTTATTATTATTATTATTATCTAAAATAAACAGATTAAAATCCTTTAGAATCAGGCTCATATTCGACGAGAATTGAGCGAGAATTGTGCACAAAATTGAACCGATATAAATCAGTAATTAAAAACTTTAAGCCTTATTAGAAGCCAGCAAGGATCTCGTCCTTCTCCATTATACCCTGAGATGGAGAAGTTAATGTTGACCCCTTGGCCTTGTCGGGAACAACTTTCCCCCGAATGGCATGGTAGGGACTGTACGATACAAACCGAACCCCTAAAGTTTCGTAATAAAATTGAAGTCGATTTAAACGACCCTGAGGAAGGGATGGGGCAGATTAAAACTTCTAAAACGACGTGTTTCGACCAGTTCTAGAGCCCAATCGTCCGCAGTTTTCGGAGTTGCTGTAGTTTGCTAACTACAGACACAGTTTTGCTTTCAAACGCATCGATCTGTTGATGGTTACGATTTCAAACAAAACGCATTTCTTGGCTAATAGATTACTTGTATCTGTTTAGAGTCTGGTTATATTGTTATTATTACTTGTTATTTGTGGTATAGTGTCTTGAAGTTGGTCGAAAAACACCGTGTGATTTGTCGAAAATTTCAAAGGGCACATTGTTTGGTACTTTGATGACAATATGTATCTTTTCAAGACAACATTCTCTCCAATTCTCCCCAATTCTCTCCAATTTTGTCCAATTGTCTACTATTCTGTGTAATTTACCTGTCGTCTGTCATGTTTCCGTATACATAAATCTTTAATAAGATGCGATTTAATAAATTTTGCTTCTGCAAAGACAAGATAGGACGCAGAGCTTAAAATTAAGTTTATTACTTGGGAAAGACACACTCAGATTTGCACAGAAATTTGTATACAGGGTTGGAAAAAACATAAAAGTTGTTGTACTATATACTGATGTACTCATGATTACTAAAAGTGCTCATGACCACTAAAAAGAAAACATCTTAAGAAAACTAACAGATAAATTCTTTTGCACTCTCCTGCAACGAAATTAAAGCCATGCTTGCCGACTATATAATTAATGGCTTAGCCCTGCAGCAATACAAAACATCTATATGCATATGGGTAACCGGAACAACTTCCGCAGGAACAATTTGTCATTAGATGTCTCCGAATTTTTTTTTCAAGCCAACCAAACGTTTTTATGTCTTCTACATTATTAATTTTAATAAATCACACATCAGATTTGCGACATTGAATCCTGTTATCGAATAAATCCAGTTCTTCTACCCTTTTCGACGGAAAATTTCGTTTCTCGATAACACGTATGCCGCGGCATTCGCGAAGTTATTGGTAGAAATATCTCTCCATTCGTTATTCCCGTTCTCATTTCCTCTTACCCTCCGGTCGATTTCGGTTTCTTGATTGAAACGACGACCCAATCGCGGACTTTACGACTCTGGAGACTCGTTGGAGAGACCCTGGATGTCTCCATGCGGCTCGTTGACTGGATACGTCGTTTCGTGACTTAAAAGAGATATCGAGAAAGTCAGGGATAAGCCAACAGACGCTGCTCACGACGACAAACTAAACACATTTATTTAGGGATTTATACGGAATTTGATCCTTTGGGGAGCCATATTTAGGGTAAGGGTGGATTGGGGAGGATGGAATTTGTATGTTCATTTGAGGATGTTTTAATAGTACTGCTTGTATTAGACAACACCATGCTAGAGACAAATTTCGATGGCACTATTAAATAGATTAACTTAATAGCAGGGTCTCACTTCTGGAGGTCGTTAACAAACTCGATGTCATCTCGTTCCACTCCCATGGATATGCATTATCAGCTTTTTGCCCGTAAGGGCTCTGCTACCGATTCTCTCGTTATGCATGGAGTGGTTTTAATCATTCATGCGCTGGCAGTGTACTCACAGCAGACGAGAGACTCAATTGCAACGTGTATGCAGTTCATTACCGGCGCTGCACAAACGGTTGCATACTCTATTGACACCGGAGTACCTGCACTCCAAACGATGCTATATGCAGCAATTGGATATACCAAATAACCCTCTATAGCAGTATTCCCGAGCTTTAAGAATAACAAGGTGTCCTTTGTGACCTTATCCCAAGGGAGGTGATTACGCATGACAAACGTTTCTTCTGCGTTTTCGAAATGATATTATTCACCGCATTTTGCGGCCGGCCTTTGTGTTATCTTTCTTTATTTGTTGGAAATTATAACGAAGGTAATAAAGATTGCCACAAAGGATTGCGTGGAAGGACTAAATTTAATGAAGGATTTCTCTATGTATGCCCTCAACTCTCTATTTATGCCATCACATTATTTGTGCAATGTTATATAATACTTTATTAAACAAACTGTACACAGCGGTTTCAGTTTATAGCTGGTAGGGATTGTAATGTGTAACAGGCACTCGTTAAAATGCCCTGCGGTAAACATGCACGTATTTGGTTAATTTGTTATACCTAACTGATGTAGTGGTGCAACATTTATTTATCTCTCTGCATGAATAAAATGCTCGTTATATTTGGACATTACATTATGTTATCTACTATAATACCGTGTGTCCAAATAAATAAACGCTTTACTTAACTGTAATTTTAATTCCTAAACAACATTCAACCAGTTTAAATACAGCACAAACTTTTATAAACAATAAATCTTTCCAGAAAATTTAAAACAAACCATTTTTTCATATAGTACGTTAACAAATCTTCGTGAACACACTATGTTTGATGGTACACTGTATATGGTCAGGCCAAATGTGTTTACTCTCACGTATTTACATAGTGGGCTCCACAAACAAGCGATATATAACCACTAACGTTCAGGGCGTTGTACGAAATTTATTGTTTCTCAGTGACAAAGTGTCGATATAAAATTTTACGATATGTGTTCAAACTGTTCAATACTTTTAAAACGTCAGACAGTGTTTACTAACTCTTTACCGGTGTGACACTTTAAGGTCACCGCTTGCAAACACTTTTAAAGAATTTAAGTTGAGAGACATAAATTTGCAAAGTTGAGAGAACTATAAAAATGAAGATAGGAGTATTTTTTTGGTAAATATATATATGTAATTAGTTTGTTATATATTTGATTGGTGTTAGTGCGTAGAAGGTGAATAAAAGAATCAAATGCCGAGTTCTGAACACCATAATTATTAAGCTATTACACCCTAGACATCCCCTAGACAGAATTCTGACCTTCTGACACTGCCTGCTGCCATCATTTTTCAATCAATATTATTCTAATTTCATAGTCATTATTTACAAGCTTGTCTTGAATTTCATTTACCAGAAATTACCATAACAACCAATTTTGGCATTGTATATATGCCACAAATTTCTTTATGGTTTCTTTATAGCGTCATTTTAAGTTTATTACGTTATATTTGTCCGTTGTAGTTAGTTTATTATCATCTTATCTATTATCAGTTTTTTGTTAATCAAGGAAATTCGTGTTTTTGTTCTATCCTTTTAAGGTGAGTGACTTGCGATATATCATTATCATCTACTATTACTAACAATAGACAGTTTATTTTATTCAACTTCTGATCATTTCATGTCAAATAAAAAAGAGAAATTACAAAATCTTTTACTATTTCGATCCACTCAAGCAGCAAATTCACCAAGCAATAACATTATGTCATAGCGGTAATCAGCTTCCACAAGTATTAAAACGCTTCCTGTTAATATACAGTTATATTATGCTAAACGATCGCATTATAATATTCCAACAAGAGGGGTTGGAATTCAAACCAACCCTCCGCAAAGACAAAGGAGCCAAAACCCAGTGAGCATGAAATTACCACTCTTCACCGCGTAGCAATAAGCACCACAATTAGAACATTCCTGTGTTCGTCAAATGCCAAGTCAAGTCCCCTTTCCGTTCTAAAATACACCTCCCCTTTTTTTCACCCGTCTCCACACACCGTGACAAGTGATAATTTTCAAATCCGCATTGACATAGACACCAAACTAGGTGTTCAGTAGCGAAAAGACCACAGATAGAACAACAGGGTCACACCGAATCACTCAATTTACATTTTACGTATTGCGAACACCTTTTTACATAGTAAGAACTTCTCTGTAAATCTTTTGCTAATTTTAACTCTCTTTTTGTTACAGAGATCGAAATAACAATATGGATGTTTCGGTTGTCAATTGAGGTTATATTCTAACCATGGAGGGCGACATTGCCCCTAAAGAAGACCCCTTTGACATCAAAATACCCAATTTTGAAGACCCCATCACCAAAACTGCCGAGAACAAGATCGAAATCTTGAAGAATGACTTATTATCGATGCAAGGCTGGACCAGGGATGACCTAAGTGACGTCGAATCGCAAATTGACGAGATTGTCCACCATGCTGAACTCTTAGTCAATTCTTTGCTCATTGGGGATGGCTGCAGACTTGGCAGATTCGATTATTTTGAACGATACGAACTCCAAGAACATATTTTGGAAGCACCGGAAGAATTTCGTAGCGTTTGCGAGCAAGATCGAGGTGATGGTGCATCATTAGACCTTATAGCATCGCAATGTCCCCAAAAGACTGGCACACAGAGTGGAGTTGAACCAGAACGAGCGTCCTCCGAGCATGACGATGATAATGACCCAGCACCGGAAGCACTGGGCCTTATATTGGCCAGTGTTTCCGCAGCAAGGCCCTGTGAGAACGTTGATACAACGTTGGCACATTGCGACGACCGTGTGAACTGCATCTTAACTAATCTTGATGAAATCAGTGAACAAATCGATGGTGCCAATGCCAGTCTTAAAGAAATACAAGATTTGTTTGGTGAGGAATTGAAATTAGACGTGAATAGAGCAGTACAAGATGGAAATAGACCAGTACGAGATGAACTAGCTACAACACAATATTTATACAACCAGGAATCCGAAGATAACACAGATAAGATAGCAGCCGGTGAGATAACGAACACAACGGTTGATTCACTCATGAAAACAGATGCGGAACGCGGAGGTGTATCGAGTGGGATTCCAAAGAAACCTGAATTGATCAATGATGCACTTTACTTGCGGCGACCTTGTCCGTTTTACGTTGTAAACACAGTCGCCAGTGAACGCGTCGAGCGTCGAGAACTGTTTAATAAAGAAATCGAAAGTGTACAAATGAGTGGAGTAAACAAAGTTGATGGTGAACAAGTGCAAGCCGATCGTGTAACAGGTATTGGTGATAACGATTTCTGCGAATTCTTCGATGGTTTAGAAAGTGATATGTTTCCCTCGAGTTTCTTGAAGACCATTGAAGAAGAAGAGGACGAAGTGATGTGTTCTAGTGGTAATAACAATGTTCTGATGCGGAATAATAATGTTGTTGGTGGCGTCAAATTACCTGAACCACTGGAAGTCATCGAAGAAGTTGAGGAAAGGAGATCGGATGGTTTAGATTTTAGAAATGTAGACACGAATAAATTTAATTACGAAAGCTACTTTGACTCTCTATTGTCTACTAAAAGGATTAGTCAATTGTCTAATAGGTCCAATCCATTGCCTAGTAAAAGCAATAGGTCTAGTCTATCGTCTCGTAAACAAGACAAATCTGGTTTGTTTACAAATAATCAACCAATCAATCCTGAGTTACCTGATGAATTGACTCTGGAAGTCATCACCGCCAAGTTGAACGATTTGGATCTAAACGGGGTGCTAAAATACAGGAGATTTGATGATTTGGGTCCAGGTAACAGAGCAGATGACAGGGAGACTCAGGAGGACGCCGAGTTTGAGTTTATAGAAGAATTATTGAGGAGTTTAGAAGCCGATGAGGGATTGAGTAAACTTATAGACAATAATGGCGACAGAGACATGAGTAATGGTAATAATAACGGTGCCTTGAGGAATGTTTGTGAAAGTGGTATCAAAATGGGTGACTTGAGCAATGGAAATGGTGACTTAAGGAATGCAATTGGTGCCGTAAGCAATGAAACTCGTGACTTAAGCAATGAAACTGGTGGCTTGAGAAACGAAACTGGTGACTTAAGCAACGAAACTCATGATTTAAGCAACAAAACTCATGATTTCACCAATGAAACTCATGATTTAAGCGAAATTCATGACTTAAGCAGTGAATCTGGCGGCTTAACCAATGAAATTGATGGCTTAACCATTGAAACTCATGACTTAACCAAGGAAAGTCATGACTTAACGAAGGAAACTCATGACTTAACCAAGGAAACTCATGACTTCACCAAGGAAACTCGTGATTTCACCAGCGAAACTCATGACTTCAGCAAGGAAACTCATGACTTAACAAAAGAAACTCATGACTTCACCAATGAAACTCATGATTTAAGCGAAATTGATGACTTTACCAAGGAAACTTGTGATTTCACCAAAACTCATGACTTAACCAAGGAAACTCATGACTTAACAAAAGAAACTCATGACTTCACCAATGAAACTCATGATTTAAGCGAAATTGACGACTTAACCAAGGAAACTCATGACTTAACCAAGGAAACTCATGACCTCACCAATGAAACTCATGACTTCACCAATGAAACTCATGACTTAACCAAGGAAATTAGTGATTTCACCAGTGAAACTCATGATTTAAGCGAAACTCATGACTTCACCAAGGAAACTCATGACTTAACCAAGGAAACTCATGACCTCACCAAGGAAACTCATGACTTAACAAAAGAAACTCATGACTTCACCAATGAAACTCATGATTTAAGCGAAATTGACGACTTTACCAAGGAAACTCATGACTTAACCAAGGAAACTCATGACCTCACCAATGAAACTCATGACTTCACCAATGAAACTCATGACTTAACCAAGGAAATTAGTGATTTCACCAGTGAAACTCATGATTTAAACGAAACTCATGACTTCACCAAGGAAACTCATGACTTAACCAAGGAAACTCATGACCTCACCAATGAAACTCATGACTTCACCAATGAAACTCATGACTTAACCAAGGAAATTAGTGTTTTCACCAGTGAAACGCATGATTTAAGCGAAACTCATGACTTCACCAAGGAAACTCATGACTTAACCAAGGAAACTCATGATTTAACCAACGAAACTCATGACTTAACTAATGAAACTCGCCACTTAACCAACAAAACTCGTGATATCATCACCCAAACTCGTGTTGAGGAGTGTATATCTAACGGTATTGTGCCAATGAACATTGAGCCAACGAACATTGAGCCAACAATGACCCAGTCACCGTCCAGCGATCGGAGTGTTAGCAGACGATGCGTGAGTGTGATGGTGTGCGGCAAGGTTGAAGAATATCCGACGGTGGAAGCGTGGAGCAGCACCTCGAAGGACGGTGGTTGTAGTGACGGCGTTGCGTGCGCCACGAAGACGGCGACATCGATCGCGTCCACCGGCGTCGAATACGGCGCGCAACCACCCGGGTGCAGTCGCGATCCGGCCGCCACGGTCTCCACTACGTCCGATACCGAACTTGGCACCGTCGCGCAGCAAACACAACAATCTATAACCTTAAAAAATGACCGAAGTGCGTGCGTCTCGAATTTAAGTTGGGGCTTCAGGAACGGCCGGCTAGTGTTCGATGTTGCAAGTGATGAAGATGCCCGTAACAAAGATGACGAAGGTTCAGATATCCTCAAGTCTAAAGATCTAAACAAGAAGCGCTCTTCTGAAGGTAGGTTGCGATTCCTCGAAGAGAAACTCAAAGAAGCTGGGATTACCGATGGTAAGAATGGAAGCGCAACCACAAACGAAGAGAAACCGGACAGTATAGGTCTTCAAGCTTCATCTTTCGAAGACCTAACATCTGATTCTTCGGAAGAAGACCTAATTCCATCAGATCCTGACAATTTAACCACCTCGTTTTGTCAATTCGACCCACAGGAGATACACAAGTTCCAAAACTCGTTCTTCGAGATATACGATGAGTTAGACGACACGGACGACGACCAAGAATCAATCATGAGAGGAGACGGAAGTAACACAATCGCAGAACGTAAGCAACACAATCCAAATCGCGATAACCTCAAGTCACTCCTCAAGAAACCTGGTAGAAACAAGGAGAAGAAGAACAGGGTGATCTTCAATGAAACGAAGAACGAGTTTTTCGACGCCGATTACATTATTTTGATCAGAGAGGAGTGCGACTACGACGAAGAGGAAGATGACGGCGTCTGCACCTGTAACCAACACGAGATGGTGCGTCTTACGTGCTGTGAACCGAATTGTAATTGTAACGTTTACGAGGGATTTGATCCAACGCCTCAATCGCCGAAATTTGCTCCACCGCTGGAGTTCGTGGATGCTGTTACGTTGAGTCCTCCTGAAGAGTACAAGGATATGGAGCTTGAGGAACAACAGCTACTCGCGTTGCAGCAGCAGATGGCCAGAAGAGGACAAAGAGCTCCAGTGTGCAGGGAGTGCAGTGCTTCACATGACGATGAAGGTAGGACTTGTTTATTTATTTACTGTCTTGCCTATTTTTCCAACTAGTTTTGTTTCTTGGTTATTTTCGTACGAGAGAACAATAAGATGTTGTTAGATGACTCATAGCAGTTGCTAGTTCTGACCTTGATATGAAAATGTACTTTTTCAAATATGAGTGTATGTATACAGCAAAATTATGCAATTCTAATTATTAAACTGTTGAAGTTAAACTATACATCTGTCGAAACAATGAAACCGGAATAATTGTTTAATAATAAGGTGCGTTATAAATATCGATGATTCCATGAAAGATAGTCTGTTTTTCTGTGACGTTTTGCCAATGTAAACTGTGTCTGGGAATACTTTTTTGATAGAAAACACATGCAATATAAAAGTTTGTTATCCGCTTTCTTATCTAAATTATCAATATTTACTCATACCCTTTCTTACGTTATATTGATATACTGCTGAAACTGTTGCTCTTATTCTTCATTGTAATTACTCAGATTGTCAGGAAATTGATCTAAATGACTATGAAAATAATGTAACTTGGTGCTCGTATTAGTTTTTCAAAATTTTTAAGTATTTTGTCAACGATTTGTATTGTTAATATTGTTCAGCTTGGTGATTTCCCAACAAAAATTCGATAACTGGTACAAAGCTTCTCCATGCTTCAACCTAAGTCATTTGTGGTCCATCAAAGATACCGGCTTCTAATTTTCCTGTATTGCGACCAGGAAATGATTAATGATTAACAAATATATTTGGAACAAACACCATTCTTATATAAACCTTTCGCAAACTGTTTAATAAGCCAAAATTTAATATGTAGTGGTGAAAAGATTATTTGTTCTCGACTCGCTTTTCCTACGGTCATATTTATTCTCGATGGCCGGTTTTTATCAGTGGGTAGACTTCTACCTTATTCTACTTTCCTCCAATAGACGATAATCGCCTTTTATGATAACACTGTGAATGCTTATGCATACAGAACATCCTCTGCGATAGCAAAAGCAAGAAATTGCTGTGCAGCACTGCAGTCCGCGCTATCAACAATAGACATTAAGAACAATAGCAGCGCAAGGGCCTACATAAGCGAACGATTCATGCCTCGATATGCAAATTGTAAATTCAAAGAACACTTCTGTTCATAATGGTATGTGCTTTGCACTCATATCCAAACAACTCACGTGCCAAATACATGTTGTACTCTAACTTCCGTTACAATCGTTCGGTCAACAACTCAACATACCAATGAGCGAACAAAAAGTAACCTCAAAATAAACCTTAAAATTTGGGTCATGCCTGACCCATTACATTACAGGCACTTAGTTTTTTCTTTCTTCTTTCCACGCTTGCTCGTAAAATTAAGTGTATTGGGATTACAGCATTCGATAAACTAAATTGGTCACTAACCATATTACTGGAGACGTAATTGTGCGTTATAATCAGAGATAATTAATATTAATTGAGTTATCATGATGTTTAACGAGCTTGGGACACTATAGATTCAAACGTTTCTGCCAGTATGTCGAGGGTCACTGTTAGCGCGATCTCTCTAGGTATATAATAGGCCGCCATCAAGACCATGCCATGGCAGTACAATTAGTGGAATACTTTATGGTCAAGTGAAATACAAACATACAATTTGATAGTAGATAATAAAATTGCCACCTTTTGGTCACACGAGAACAAGCAATTCTTTTGTAAAATTACCATTTGAAACAGATTACACAGGGGAACAAGGGTCCAACAACCAGAACAGTGATTTTTGTTGACCTAACATCACTTTTCATAGATCAAGTCATCAAAGTGTTGTGACGGGTCTAAGATCCATTTTATTCGAAGTCATATATTCACTTGAATTAGCCTTCTGTGCATACGTTCTCATAACAGACTGTACGAATCAAAGTTTTTTTGTGTGTTATTTTATCAAGTCAAGTTATACAGATTCTGTGCAAATATGGGAAGTGATCAAAGAAGATGTAAAAATTCACATTCAGAAAGTTGGAAATTTGTTCCCTTGTGTTATCTTTCGATATTTCGTAAGAAATCATAGTCACCATTCATCAACAAAGTGTAACTATGTAACACAAGCAATGCAGAAAGAAAAGATTGTACAGCATATGCAAGAAAACGGGTACGGAAGTCGTCAGGAAATCCGTACCTTACCTTTCCCACAAAACGATGAAATAATAACAATTCCCATGAATAATTCTATCGTAAATTCTGCATTATGCACTTTTCAAAATACATTCACACCGAATAATTCCATTTATAAACATATTTGTGACGTTGTTATGAGTGGGTGAGTTGTTATGATCGCAAGCAATGATGTTTTGATCATTGCACTTTAGGGCCAAGTATGTCCATTAAAAAAAAAAAATAAGAAAATTGTCATTTATCACCACAACTGACGTGGGCACAACAGATGTGCAATCAATAATAATCAGGGATGATATTCTGGACACATGAACCGTAAATATTTTGCTGGTATGTAATTTATTTGTTGTACAAACTTGTTGTATAAACTTGTTGTACAAACAAACCAGCGTGTACGGTGACTGGCTATTTTAGAGTCAGCAATCTAACCGTGACAGTGAACAACCATCAGACCGAATGTTGTGAGTACATGTAACTGCTATTCATATCCATTCATCCAGTCCGAACGCACCAGAAACCGTGGTACACAGGAAGGATCCTTCTAATTTAAAACAATAGACAATGGCCAGCCATCATGGCCAATTTTACAGCTGCTTACATTTCAGGGACATTTCAGGGACACTTCAGGGGCGAAAATCACGTTTTGAAGCTAGATTGTCACAAATTCTGTGCAGTTTTGTGTTGATTTTATGTTATAATATCGCTGTTAGACATTGAATATAAAATAATCGAGTTTGTGTCAAGTTTTTAATCAATTTTTCGGCTAATTGCTATTTGTTATTTCATCGCGAACTAATATACAAAGAGCAACAAATCATAATTACTTATAGTGTTATATCACACTCTCAGAAGTGATTGGACAGATTGCTGCAGTAATTTTGCTGCAGCTAACTGCAATTTCTGATAGCTTAATCGATTCCAGGCATACCAATACAATTCCGATAGCCGTGCTTAACGTAAATGGAACAATTCCCTGGGATAGTTCCGATGCATTAGTTGATAGGACAAGGATTTTCAACAATCTATAAACGGTAGAACCCCTGTTTCTATGCCACTGCGTTTATAATAAAGTTGTACTTGTGTCAGTATACGTATTGATCATAATAAATGACTATTTTTCCGCCGATAACAATATTTTATGTAGGATTTTCGTAAATTCGCTAATATCTCAAAACCTTCAATCAATAGGTAAATTTCTCATAAACCAGTTTGCGTGGGACACCCTGTATATACCGTGACTTCTAATCCGTAACCTGTTCGCCTGTCGTTGGGCAACCGTTCTTCCGTTTCCGTCCACATCGTTCCACTTGGGTGACACCTGAACCGCGTATTGTCACAGCCTAAGTGAGTTCCAGTGTAATTAGAGTAAAATAGGATGTGGCGTGCCCATACGGCCTTGCGGTGCACAATTTTCAAGCGGGTACCCCCCCGGATTATGTTACAATATCGAAATCACACCACCGGAATTTTTACACGTGGCTTTAGCCCTGTTAGGTTCGAAGTTGTTACGTTCTTGTGTCGCTGCTTTAAATCGCAGCGATTTGTCGTCAGTATGAAGAAATAACAGTTTTTGAATTCATCATTTACACAATGAAATATACCTTGGCATATTACCAGTGACATAAAGCACGAATCATACGCGTATAAACCCCCGAAAATTGAATATTCAGAACATTCCTGAATGTCAATGTTAATAAATATGCTAATGGCCGCAAATCGATCTGCCTCGCTATTGTTTCCAAGTCTTGCGTACCGTATGCCTGTTGATTGTCTGTCACGACCTTATTCCGACAACTACACGTCTCATTGTCTACAAATAACCACGAAAATTCGAGAGACAATCAAAGGAACGGTTCTCTAATATCGACATTACAATTTTTTTGTTTGTTTATGTATCCATCGTTGATTCATTTGCCTTCATGCATTATGCACGTGGATTTACGTGAAACATCTGCGAATGGTAGAGAATATAATTGAGCGCTAAGGCGTGGGTATTGCTACGGTAATTTCTGTTGAATATTTGTTACGCCAATCAAGGAAAGTTATGATTTGAATTGACTCGACGCGTTCTTTAATAAAAGGTCGGCGTTGATGTATGTATATAAGGTCAGCGTTGATGTATATAAGGTCAGGTTGGAGATGAACCGTGCGTCATTGTCGTGTCGTCCAGATTTGTCCTCATAAAAATGCATGCTATGCTGGTTCCTTTTTTTGTAACATGCAAGTAAGTTGGGTTGGATTCTCTATAGAGATTTAGTGTAGGCGACCAGACGTAATAAAAAGAACATACTTCAGTATGTTTTTAACTTAAATATAGAACAAAAATAGGGCTGGTTAATTCACCTACACGTACAGTCCTGGTGCTGCTAGCAGCAACACCAACCAGCGGCTATTTTGTGGTCACATTACGCTCTTTACCAACAAAAGTACTGCTGCCGCTGGTGGCTACTACCAGCAAACCTCAGATCAAACTACAAAGTCAACTATTTCTGGTGCATTTTATATGTCACCAGGTAGGTACATACAATAGTGAGACAATGTATTGTCCTTTGTCAGGTGAAGGCGTCGCAACCATAAAATATTTCATATTTGATACCAATTTGTGGGGTTTTATTGACTACCTGCTTTGAACCTGACTACATAAATTTTGAAAGCACCGTACATGAGTGTAAATAACATAAGTAAGTAAATAACATAAGGCACGATAACAATAAAATTAGAAATTCCATATTTTGCTAGTATTTAGTTGAAAAGTCAATTAGTTATTTACAAAATTATTTTAATTATTAATTAAATCATTATTTCAATTATTATTAATTAAATTATATATTTTTATTAAAAAAAAATCTCTTTCAGATCTCTTTTTGTTTCCCAGTATATTTCTAAATAACAAATTGTTCAAAAGTTACTGCTTTCATCCGTAATTTAGTTTCTACTTATATATTGGGAGAATATTACCTCGCATAATATTTATAAAACACATTTCAAAAATACACAATTTCCTGAGTTAATTAACATTCATGCTGGTTGCTGTAAAAGTTAAACAAGGGTTGGTGGGCTGGCTGCTGCTAAACTCACTCGTCAACTGGTAAAACGGTGAGTGGTCACACTGTTAGCAGCCAGTAGCAAGTAGCACGCTAGTAAAACAGCCTAGTGTGACCGTTGCGTTACAAAAACCTTCGGAGAATCCTAATCGCGTTAATGTACCTTTTGTGCCAACGCAGAATTCCCAGGATACGCGCAGCGGAGCTGCAGGATTCCACAAGACACGTAGATCGTTCGCGTCTCCATCGTCTCTCCTTGCGAAAGCATTTTCCACCAGAGTATCTCCACTTAATCGCGTTGTCTCTACCCTCGTTTACGTTCCCCCCCATTCCCCCTTTATGTACGCCACTGCGGCGCCCGGTCGTGTTTTCTTATTTATTCCGTCAATCCGCCCCCCCGTCAAAGATAATGGTGTTAGATGAGAGGTTTTTTATTACTTTAAGGGGGTCCGTAAAGCATTTTTAGTTTATTATTGAATTAGATTCGTAATAGACTTTGTTGAGGGTTTTTTTTTTGGTGATGATCTGATAACAGGAAGTGGTGAATGTTACGTGCGTTTTCTGTGGAATTTAACAAATTTATAGATCTATGGAATGAACTTTTTAGGCGCTACACAGAGACAACTTGAAAGAAAAAATTCAAGAGTTTAGTATGTTTATATGTTGAGTATATTTTGTGCTGACGAAGAAAGTGTTATTCTTCTACATATAAAAGACGTTCGTTTTACATCAACAACAATATTCTGTTGGGTGAAAAATACCAGTTTACTAGTTTCTTGACCCAAAAGTATACATACGTACGTATCGCTTAAAACAGACGTAATTCCTTTCAAGCAGTTCCTTCATACTTAAAACAAGAAAACGTAATACTTGGAACATCAATAATTTTTTTTGTATACCACATTTATAGCAGTGACAGAGCCTATTGATTTCTGTGCTTAACGGTCAGCGCACTGAACGTTCTCATTAGTAAAATTCAATTTGCAATTTCCAATTTGCGGGCTCGCGCTTCAACGAACAATACAGGGCTCACTTGCCATTTTCAAACTCGATTTTCACCAAAATGGCAAATCGGATAATCCCCTCGTTGTATTGCAGAGTTTTTTATAATCTGGTAAAAAAAAACATAGCATATACACACCTATATAGTCTAGTGGGAATCAAAATGAAAACATTTTATTGTTTTATTTAGCGGTATCTACATTTTCTTTCATATTATTACTCGTTTTTTATACACTCTCGCACGCATACCCTGACGTTTAGATCATTGCAAATGCGATGTAAATAAGAATATAACACAGTATGTAAATGATGTAGACGTTGGAGAACACGCGAGGACCAAATTTAATAAAACGACTCGGAAAAAGGGAGGGAAACCCTTTCTTTATCGCCGTAACATCTGTTCTTTCGTTCGGGCCGCATCCGGATTTTAACAAATGACCGTAACATTTCGTGTGGAATGGGCGCATGTGTGTTCTTGTGAATGATCAGCATTTTTTTCGTGGCTAAGGATTCGTTACTACGAAAAAAAGGTTCTGTTACTCAGTTACACGTCTTTCTCTTCACAATAATTCAAATAGAACATTTATTTACCTCAAGGCCGATCTTTATTTGAAATAAAACCAGGAAATTATGGTAAACCATTTGGTGTAAAAGAATAGCGTATACGAATACATTTATCCACGGAATATACATAACCAACACCATTAAGCAAGAACGCATAAACCCACAGTCTCCACAATTTCGAATTCCCGGGACACCTCTTCCTATAAAATGTAAAATCCACGTTGAGCCGTCCAATTTTCAAACAGATCACGTACCGCGTGGCCGTCCAGAGACATTTAAACATGGAGAGGCGGCGAGACATGTGTGCGGAGCTAGAACGTTTACGATTCAACGACCACAGCGTCTCTCGACTGCTTACTACCTCCTTCTTTACCTAGCAGCACAAAAACTTGAACCTAGAAGACTGTTCCTTCCTCCACTACCAGTTGTAGAGACAGTCCACCGGCAAAATGCATCTTGGCGCGACGTATTTCCAGTAAAAGTGCGTGCTTTTCCTCGTGAATTTTATCGTAGATCACGTGGATGATGATTTTCGTGATTAATTTAGTGTTGCGGTCTGTGTCGGTTATTTTGCAGTGTTGATTTTGCTGATTTACGTTATGATTTTAACATTATCATATTGAATAACATTATATTGTATATGCACCGGAAGCTGTAATGTGAGTCTAGATATTTATCTTTCTGGGATATTAGCGTTTTGTGTGCATGTTAAGAGTTGATTAATTGGTTAGTCTGTTATTAGTTGACAAAATTTGCTTGAATTGTGCAATGGATATGCACAATCTCTCTCTCTCTCTGTCTCACCGTCTCGGTGCTCAGTGGTCAACGGAATTTGAAAGTAAAATGCTCTCGATTTGTGTGAGATATGGCAATCATGGCACAAGGGGAACATTGATTTTGCGGTATGAGATTTATTGGTCAATCTTGGGTGATTCTGGTCTGCTAAAATTATAAAAATAATAATAATTCAAAAAAAAAGTCACAAATTTAAATAAAGAAAACGTTTTGTGTGTGGTTTCCTATTGCATTTTTGTTCAGGACTCTTTCTAAGGTCCAGCAGTAGTCTCCCATTATATGGCAATACCATCGGTCTTTCCTCCGTTATCTTGATATACTGCTGAACCTCTTGTTCTTCATTGTAATCACTCAGATTCTCAGGAAATGTATCTAGAATGACTATGAACATAATGTAACTTGGTACTCATATTACTTTTTCAAAATTTTGAAGCATTTTGTCAACGATTTGTATTGTTAATATTGTTTAGGTTGGTGATTTCCCAAAAAAATTTCGATAACTGGTACAAAGCTTGTCCATGCTTCAACCTAAGTCATTAGTGGTCCATCAAAGATACCGGCTTCTAATTTTCCTGTATTGAGGCCAGGAAATGATTAACAATTATATTTGGAACAAACACCATACTTATATAAAGCTTTCACAAACTGTTTAATAAACCCAAATTTAGTGGTGGAAGAATTATTTGTTCTCGCCTTATCAATGGTTCATGAACGATGTTAGCTTTTCCTACGGTCGTATTTATTCTCGACGGCCAGTTTTTCCTATCCTAACGTTCATTTTTTGCCCGACTGTCCCACAGACGAGAAAACAGGGATATTTAGTGTATCCATTTTGCTGACACAATAAAAAAGCAACAGCAAATTGGAGAGTTAACATGTTATATTTTAAAAAGTTTGTTCAAAGATTGGTTTTGATAAATAAAGACTTGCTAACCGCACGAAAAGCAAAACTATCTTTTTATTGATGTTGAAATTTCATATTTAAACAAATTAAATTAAACCACATAACATTACCAACATTACTTACTACCACACGTACACATTCCTCATACGAAATACTACACATGCGTTTATCTAATAACGGTATCGACAATTATTGTCGTTAAGAAGCTCACTGGAAAAAAGAACTCGTAACAAGGTAGACCTATCTCACTTACGAATGTAGTTACCGGCATTAGCAGTAACAATTGCCGGTAGCGATCATATTTCGTGTTTTTTAACTCGACCGAAGGCATGCAGTTTACCGTAGAAGCAGCCCGAAGAGAGTGGTCAATGGATCGTTTGTTGCTCATGTTTACGATAAGCGGAACCATGAGACTGTGCCGAGAAAAGATTATTGTTTCACTTTCCGCGAAAGCTATTCTCACTCTATAGATAATTGTTTGTTCTGTGTGTGTGGTAAATGGGAAAGGATACAAGAATGATGCTATTGAGTTTACCCAGTTTCACTGAATATTTTAGAACTTGTAAATAAACGATGTTAGTATGTCGGTATATAAGACACATTTTCATCGTGGATTTATTGTAATAGGTCTAGAACCCAGTAGCCTAGAACTCAATAATTTGCCTTTTCTTTTGATAAACCTCTCTAAGTCTTTATCCAAATCTAAGTCTTTAACCAAAGCAATCAGCTACAACATGGGAACTGCAAACGGCATTTTCTTTTGTTTCCCTTTCATCCACTTTAAAAGTCCGATCTAACAGGAAATACAGCATATATTAGGTGTCCATGGCTTTTCCAGATCTCCAATTCTAAATCCACTGTTAGCTACAGAACTGAAAGTGCGATAACGCAATAAAATCCTCTACGATTTTAACGGTCAATTTTTCAAGCCCTAACGGCCAACGTAAAAATGCCGATGAAGTAGTAGTTACATTCACAACGCGAAAAGCTTGTGTAAAACCTGGGAATATCGATAGCGTTTCAGGTCTATCTCAATCTCCATCCCATAAAAGAGAACGTTACTATTGGGAATCGTTGGAACTCGACGTGAGGCTCAAAAAGTTGCAATTCGGCAACTTTTTGAGCCTAACAGCACTCCATCAATTGTACAACAGGCAACTTTTATCCGGGAATTACGTGAACAGCGATAGCCCTTACAAACTCGCCCATCCCCATGTTTCAAGTTAGATTTTTCACGTGATTGGCGTGTGTTCTGTCCAAATTTCTACTCAAGTTTTGATGTATCGGTGTTATAGTACAAGATCCTGACCTAGCAGGTTCGAATCCGGACATAGATCGATCATTCCTCATCCTTTTTCCTAATCAAATCAATTATTTGTACAATATAATGGATAGATGAACACAATGTCCTAGGGTTGCCGTCCCATATCTCAGCAAGGCTATTTTTAATTAAAAATTATTTAAGGCGTTTTTTTTTAAGAGTTGCGATCATTCTTTTTCTTGAAAAATTTAATACCAATCGAGAGGCGAAGACGTACAAAAAACGCCAAGCAAATGCCGTTTGCGCAGGTCCCATGTTGTGGCGAGAGCCTTCCAATCATCTAGATGATTGATATTTTTGCAAGTTAAGCGTCTCCGGATATTCGAAGAAGGATAAGCATAAAATAAAATATCCAAATTTGCCATCAGTATCGCGACCTATCCCCCATGGAGACACCTATCCTCTACCAAGTGCGCCATCCACTTCATCTTCGATTTTTTGACACAGAAGAAATTTCGCCTTGCCTGATTTGACAGGGTGTTTGAAATTACTCTGTCAAATCAGGCAAATCGTGAAGATCCACCATTTGAAGTTTTAGGCACACCTCACCTTAGAAACCAGTGCGAACTGAATGATTTGGTTAAAGACTTAGATTTGGATAAAGACTTAGAGAGGTTTATCAAAAGAAAAAGCCGAATTATTAGGTTCTAGGCTACAGGAATGGAGTCTTTTAAAGCATATTTTAAAATGGAAGGATTTTTACGTGTATGTCACGATGTTGAGGGTCTTACGAACGAGTTTGATGTTCCCCACGATCCTTCTGAATGGTGGCTTTTTATCTATTCGTTAAAATACAGCTTGAGACCAGTACTTTTGCATATTCTTTGAATTTATATAATTTGTTAATAAATACCTTTGATATTCTCATATAGGAGACTCTTTCTCAAGAGGCAAAATACCTCTCAACTCAATTATCATTATACACATGCATATTTTCTCGTTGAGCCGTGAAGGTCGGCCAACATAGACTTCGAAACTACCTCTCTAGATGCAATTTACTCGACGACGTTGAGTGCATTCGTTGAGTTGATTCCGTTGGAAAATCGACTGGCGGATTTTCCTCATTTTAAATTCTCTTCTATGAACAGCAACAAGCTGATGTGTTGGTATGTGTGTGTGTATGTGTGTGTGAGGCTTGTGTATGTATACATTGCATGTACGCTGAAACATGCGCCATCCGATCGATTGCGCTAAAATAAACGAATTTTTGAGCGCAAACCGTGCTAAAAATAAATCACGTAAAATTTTTCTTGTAAACACAGTTGACTAATGTTGATGGAGGAGTTATTTCGGAGCCAACATCTGCACATGCATTAGGATGTGTGTCAATTTTAATTAGGTTTTAGTGTTATTGAATATACAGGGTTGGGCAAAACTAATCTTTTTCGAGTTCTTTTTTCTATTGTGCTGAGAAAAAAACACATTTTATTGTGTCAAAAAGTATCTCTTGCAAGGGGTGAGTGACCTTTTGATACCTGAATAATATATAACAGGATATCCAGTTGCTGTGGGTGGACGTACTCTGCCTTTATAGTATTTGGTTTATTTCCCAAGAGCTAGTTTTCCCTAGTGCATTATGGGTCGGTGTCAGGTATTGCGATACTGCCATTTCGGTAATGTACGTTTTATTTTATTAAATAGCCTATGTTAATACCAACAATGAAGTAAACAAAACATCAATGAAACAATTTATTAAAGATAAGAAAAAATTCAGTTCATGTTCTGTTAGTAGGACTATTCTACTACTCTAGAAAAATTACAAAATTAATGTAGGTTAATGCTCAGGTGTAGAAGAAAATAGATAATATTACATAATAAATGAAAATCATATATAATGGTCATTTAATCTTGAGATATTCGTGTTGTTACTCAATTAATTTCAACTCATTATCTCATTTCAGTAGCATGAAATACAAGTATTTAGAAACATTTGAAAGTACTCGTAACCCAAGCAATAAATTCTACATTTGATACGCCTCTGAGCACAAGAGATCTAACATCTAATCACCTTATGCAAGCATGCAAAAATCTCTTTTTAATGCAAATGTTATCCAGTAATTGTAACAGTTACCAAACCAAATTAAACCTAACAATATTACGTTTACCTTTACCTAACTAATTCTGTACTTCTCAACACTATTTACCCAAAAAAAAATGCATGGCCACACAAGCATATCAGGTCATTTGATATGCACACAAAGATAAGTGCCTGTATTAGGCACTTATCTTTTTGTTGTACACTTTATCTAAAGTGTACACACTTTATCTAAAATATTCACTTGCCTCGTACCTATACCAATATATCGTCCATGTAAATATCATACAGGTGAATGCGATAAGAAATATTTGTCGCTTTCATTTGGTATAACGAACGAAAGTGTCACATTTCTTTTTATTTTAAGGCGTGTGTCATTTGTGAATACATGGATTAAAAGAGTAAATACAGTGCTTGTGGAATTTTATTGCATTATAGCAACGATTTCGTTATCGATTTGGTGATAAGTGTCACACATTGGTACCTATACTTGGCGACATGCATTGTGTATCAGCTAAAATCTACTATGAACCAAAGATTGATGTTTTAAAAGGTGGGATTTACTATCATTTGTTTGTTTATGAATGAATCAATGTATGTTATTTAGTTATTAGGTCAAGCTGTCGTTAAAAATATCCCTGTTTAGTGTCATACTATAACGCGAACTATACTCCAACATAAACAATAAAATCTGTTTAATTCACTTCCCCGAAAATTCAAATATCAAGATCTGATTGGACATGCCAAATTTTACGAGGTAGTAAAATAGAAATACGTAATAACCTGCTGAGTTGGTCGATCGGTAACGTATTTCAGCAGTAATATCGTCTCTAATATCCGAAATCCGGACTGTAACGTTGCATTCTCACTTGTGTCGTGGTCACACTAGGCTGTTTTATTAGCTGCTAGTTGCTGTTGCTGCTGGGAGCAATAGCAACTAGTGTACCGCTTAAAGCTATATATTGGGAGTGTATTATCTCGCATAATATTTATAAAACACATTTCAAAAATACATTATTTCCCAAGTTAACATTCATGCTTGTTGCTGTAAAAGTTAAACAAGGGCTGGTGGGCTGGCTGCTACTAAACTCACTCGCCAACTGGTAAAACAGTGAGTGGCCACACTGTTAGCAGCCAGTAGCAAGTAGCACGCTAGTAGAACAGCCTAGTGTGACCGTGGCATTAGGTTTACCACTAGTGTCGCTGCCTGTACTTTACGACTGTACGAAATTACATTTTAATATCACCGGCAGGGTCCACGTAAATTAAAAACAGTGAAATACGGCGCCCTAATGCTTAATCGATAGGCGCTTTTGGCAACTGTTCACTTTACCGTATCGAGAGCTATAACTTCAAAAATTAATAACCATTTCTGAACAACCAACGCGCAGTGTGTTCTCGATACAGCTATCAATAAGTAATTAGTTGTGTATTCTATTCATTGTGAAATACTCATTGTATTATGGGACATTTCTATCTTATGTTTTGTGAAATAATACTATATAAAACTACCCTAGATCTGGAAAACCCCTATCCCCCATGGAGAGAACCATCCTCTCCCAAATGCGCCATCCACTTCATCATCTTTAATTTTTAACACAGAAGAAATTTCGCCTGTTTGAAGAAACTTCCCTGTTTTTATTTGATTGCCTGATTGATTTGATTGTCTGATTGATTTGAGAGTCTGAAATCACTCTGTCAAATCAGGCAAGTGGTGAAGATTCACCATTTGAAGTGTTAGGCACACCGCACCTTATAAACCAGTGTGAACTGAATGATTTGGTTAAAGACTTAGATTTGGATAAAGACTTAGAGAAGTTTATCAAAAGAAAAAGCCGAGTTATTAGGTTCTAGGCTTCAGGATTTTAAAACCACGTGCACATGTCTTAAAGAAAACCGTCAACATGAACAGGTTCGCGATTCGTTTCCAATAAAGCTGTTTTCGTCCGTCAAAAATAGCAATAGCGAGCGTAGCGAATCGTATATGGTCACGTTCTCCGTACAGGGCATCACGATAATTCATATTATAAGCCCACAATTCCACATTCCGCTTATGGCAAACGACAATTACCGGCAACGTAAGTTCATAATGCGAGATATTCATACAGACATGCATGTATGTACGCCACGCTATACGGCAGCATACGCCCAGCAAAATTAAATTCTTCGCGCGTCTCTGCAACGAAATACAGACATGATCTTATTATAAACGGCAAATACGGACGTTAATTGTGAAGGCGAATGCCTACCGTTCGTTCCGCGTGGTTTTATCGCATTTCTGGACATTTCTAAAAACAAACAGATTCCGCGGTTTGTAAACTAATTACAACCGTGCATATTCCTGTAATAATAATAATAAAATAATAATAATAAAATAATAAAAGTTATCATTGAAAAGATATTTGGGTCTTTAGAACCTATATTTTAGGAATTACGAGTCCTGAATATTCGGTAAAAACTCAAAACTTCCGTAAAAAGAAGCCGCATTTTAAATTCCAATTAAAAATGTGTTTTTATTCGAGTATGTACTTTCCACGTTTCAAAAGCATAATGACATAATAGGAAACAACAAAAGGATACAGCTTATTAGATAAAGTTTAATATGCACCAGGAAAACTCAATAAAATAACAACGCCATTGTGGCAAATGCCAGTCGAGGCCGTCTAAATTTGTGCCGAACTTGTTTATTAGAATTTGGTACAGTTTGGTACACAATAACAACAAAAATTCATACCATTACACGCATTTTATATTTAATTTTAAATAGTAGTACTATAAAACACATTCAAAAACAAATATTTTTAATCCTCATCATGGATAAGTTTAGGCCTTGACCATCGTTAATGCAGAGCCGATCCAAACGAAATATCCAACAGTTGAGTTTTCTTGTATGCGTTTAGTACGTGAAAATTGGTAGAAGAAAATCACCAATAACTTTGCGCAATCTTAGATATTAAAAAGTGTAACCGCTTCAAAAGTTTTTAATTAAAAATTCCACCGCAACGTATTTAGGTATTTCTATGCTTTTAATAAAGTATGGCAGTGTATATTGTGTGGTACTGTCGCCGCAAAGGATGATGACAAAGGATGTGATGCTTTCAAGCATCTTTCAACCCTTTATACTTTAGAAATTCCATCAGAGAAAATGCTCCTCTGTAGGCATATTTTTGCTGGTGTATTGCCATACCTAGAATTCCTTATTCCGCATAAAACTTTATAATAAACTTTATATAAGCTTCTAGAAGGTAAATATTTTGATAAAAATACTGTTCCTTAGAGTGTTTAAAATTTTATATACCTATAAATATTTGATTTTGTTATATTTTAGACCGTAGGTTTATAATTAAAGTTTTTGTTTTAAAGAGTTTACTAAAGCTTGTATTTAAGTACATTCTTGAATGGTTTCCAGAATGTACTTTAATACAGGAAACTGTAAAGCGTTAAATACAGATGAGTATCGCCTTTTAAAACTATTTTCCCATAGCCAACGTGTGAAACATTTTACCTTCGTCGGAATAGTAGCTATTATTAAAACCATGAGAAACGACGAGTTCATACAGAAATCCTTGGGGTCAATCATTATAATTCATACTGAAATTTGCCATTGTTCTTTTATAACGAAAGCGAATTTTATGATCTGAATTTGGGACGAGACGGTAATTCATTTTTTAAGCACCCTGAATAAGATTTAAACGTTACTTACTTCAATTCTTAAAAAAACAGCGAAAAGAATGGGCAAGGCCTAAACTTATTCATTCCTGATTATCGCAATAACGCAGAGTAAGTAAGCTGAACAGTTGGTGTTTCCTTTTTTTTTTTCATTTTTATTTAATAAGGAGTTTGCTTTTGCCAAATAGCCCAAAAAGGTCCTCTGGGATTTTTACACCATATTATAGCTCTATTATTTTACTACTTGTGCACATAAATAATGTTTGCAGAAACGTGCAGATTGTAATGAAATTATTATTTTTGGAGTCACTTGTCAAAATCACTCATGGTGATTTATTCGATACTTTCTTCTTTTGACTTACATCTAAGAATTTTATCTGCTTTAGAAGCAAGTATTTGTTTTAACTATCTTTAAAATGTGGATTTAGATATTTCTAAAATTCTTTACGCAATTGCAGTTAAGTTTAACTAACACATCTGTTCGCTAGACTCATCGTATTACAGTTTCGACACGAAATGAGCACAAAACTGAATTAAATTTCGGGTATTTCAGCATTCCCACACTGAAAGAAAAACCGAATGTTGGTTCCACCACGAACAATGGAAAGCTTTTGGAACTTTTCAGACATCTCAACGCGGTAACGATAAAAGCTTTCCACTGTGGTCGATGCATGATAGAAAAATCTACGTCGTTTTACATCGAATAGCTTTCGTTACTAGTTTTGTGAACGACATGGACATGTCGATGCTTAAGTAACGTAAATTCTACATGAAGTTTTCGGAAACTTTATCCAAAGAAAGCTGGTGTATTTGTATTTTGCCTGAGAAGGGATATTGATGAATTTGTTTGATAAAAACTTAACCATAAAATTCTTCATAACAAACAGGCTTTAGCGAAATAAATATAACGATAATATATTACGTTGCGTATTATTATAAAGTTTAATTATATTTTCCTTGCCTATAGGGGCTAAACGAAACTTTTTATAACAAAGTTTTCCCTTTCTATACGAATATCATTACCGAAACACCGGGTTTTGAAGCAAGTTTAAATCCTGTTCCCAAGGACTTAGTACTTTGTTGGTGATACTACACTTTACAAGTAAAATTAACTCATCTCCATATTTATGAATATTACTTAACTCGTAAACCGGAAGAACAACTAGTCATTGAAATAACGTAGAATAATTTTTCTTGATATCCAAGAATAGAGTTCTCTTTGTGTAGGGTACTAGACAAAAACTAAAAGTAAAATGACTTGTAATGGGTCAAAAATATCACTTTCTTGTAATCCACAAAGCCTTGTGATGACTAACGGATACCAGGTTATAAAGCCTAGTATCAAAACACGTTATGTGTATCTCCCAAACCATTTTATACGGTATTAACTGATAGTGCGTGCAATGAAATGAACGTAACTCAATCAGTGTGTGCGTCCAGCAGTTCTGCTTTGCTGCCCAACGTTGTATGATCAATTAGGGTGTGCAAAGCGTTGACCGGAAGCATTATTGACGAAAAGTTTGTTAAAAGTCATCGGAGTTCATTAAAAGTTGACCGGCGTCGATGTGAACGCGTTTGTCCAATCAGTGCTCGTTGGTTGATCAGACAGTTCGGTCTGTTATCTGATCTGACAGTTCTCTCTGTTGTCTGATCTGACATTTCGTGTATATGCTTCATCTGGTGCCTGTTTTAATGGTGAGGTATGTCGTCAAAGGTATTAGATCAATTGAAAATTGTTATTTGAGTATGTATGTAAAGTGTTGGGTTCGGTTTATAGGAAAATGAATTATTTATTGATTAGTTGATGTAATGTTGTGTGTTTTGTGATTAAGTGATTATTGATTAGATAAGAGTTGGTGTTTTATTACAAATTTATGAAAACAATTTGTTACAACAAATTATCATTCTTATTCACCTAAATATTAATTTTGAGTGAAACTCTAAAGTTGTGTTGTTTATTACGCTTACACATAAATCCGAAAAGATATTAGGTCAACTTGAACTACTTAGTAACAACAGGTTGCTACTTTGGAAGGAAGTACTTAGTGAATTTAAGATATTTCAAATTAATTTTTATTTCACTTGCGGATTTAACTTTATGAAAACCGCACTTTTTGAAATCGAGACGAACAATTATCCGTGTAATCAAGAGCTGAAAGAAAAAGACACCGCCCTTGTCTCTAATACCGCCAACCCGGAAAGTTTTCCACTTCCTCTGGCAAAATGTAAACAGGGTAAATTAATTTGCCTAATTGCCGGCAACTTTATGATCCCCTCTGCCCCCTTCCGACCCACATTTCGGCGCCTTCCGCCACCGCTCCTTTTTCAAGGGGTCGCCTCCGATGCGTGCAATCATTAGCGAGCTCAGGGCAACTGAGTGCTTGAAACGGAATTGCTTTACCTCCTCCCCCCACTACCTGAAATTATCCGTTTAGCAATCGTTAATGTTCCCCCTCTCTCCTAACTTTGTGTATATTTTTTTCTTGAGGATTACAGAAAATTACCAAGAGAAATGCCTACTTAT
This sequence comes from Aphodius granarius, assembly GCA_963971325.1. NCBI lineage: Eukaryota > Metazoa > Arthropoda > Insecta > Coleoptera > Scarabaeidae > Aphodius > Aphodius granarius. The sequence goes on from OZ020225.1 coordinate 30,803,719, forward strand.
ATTGGGCTATTATATTGGTTAGAAAAAAAATCCTCTATAAGCGTTTGTTCTTCTTTATTTCTTTAGTTTTTTACTTCTTCTTTAATATAGTACCTATCATCATCTCAAACCCTAAAGATAATAGCTTAATAAACCTTGCGGATGACGTAATTTGAGCACCAACTCAGTAGCCCTAAAGTGCCTAATACATCTTCCATCCCAGCGAAGTGGACCAAGAAGTGGCGGTCGAATGCAGTCCCTCCTACCCTTAAACAAAGTTTAATCAAGCGTCCTGTAATTCGGCCTCAATTGCCACACCCTCAATTTATACCTATCGCTCGCTCTCTCTCTCTCTCTTTCTCGTGCTGTCCATATGTCTATAGCCTTTCCCTAAGGGATTATTTTCGCTTGCAGGTGACGGTTCGCCATCGGATAACGAAGAAGGCTGCGAGAAAGCAATAGAGGACCAGGAGGAGGTCGAAGAGAAAGAAAAGACTGACCAGAGCCAACAGACTACCCCCACTACACCGCCCCCAAATACTGGTAAGTCCGAATAATTGGTATCCATATGTTAGAAATTCCTTACAGATCAGTAAATTGCGGATTTTAAACATTGTGGATTGTACTTCATTGTATATTGACTGTTTTATTTTAAACCGACTAAGATCTTGCGTGATGTTCGATGACGCATCCCCGGAAATCGCCTTACCCTAGTCTTGTATTACGTTCGTACATCGTTACAATAACTTGAATTAACAATTAACTACTGACTAAAGAAACTCACAACGCTATATCCGCAAATATGTTAACCATTGTCAATGCAGTACGTGGTGAAAAAATGGCCACAACGGCATGTAATAAATGATCAAAACATTGAATACACTATTACAAAACAAAGTCTGAAACAAAATGGAACACTGATAAAAGCGCACGTTCATTTTCTGGTCGTTTGTAGAACGTGTTGATTTCATCAGCTGAAACGAATGCTTTATCACGAACAACCCCCTCCCACTTGCACCCCGTTCCACGGACGTTTCAATTATATACTTCCCAGCAAGTTGCAAACCGAACCCTGTCGAATTGACCCGATAACAACGTTATCGTCAGCCCGTGTTCAAAATGACATAAGCGACAACAGTTTTATATACAGCGTGGGGCAGAATGGAAGGGCGTTTTTGAAATGAGAATAACTCAGCTGTTGTTTAATGGGGGAAGCTAAAACTATTATCATTGATGCAAGCATGCAAAATCCCCTTAGCTTTGACGGTCGCATAATTGAATCTAAATCCTGCATTCTCGGTCGAGGATAAATTTAAAAGCGATCGGACTTTTTAACTTTGCAATCGAGAAGTGGAACATTTATCCTTCTTTAAAAGTGGATTGAACTTGTGCGTCAAGCTGAGAATTTCTACATGGAATAAATTGATTTGTTGAACTAATAAAACTGAAGAGATCTCTCTTAAACACATTTTGCTTACAATCTTTTAAATATTCAAAAAAGATGTTTTGTGCCACAGCTGCTGTATTATTGTAGCTGATGGTATATAGATGCGACAAAATTGTGTACAATAATATTTAGTTCAAGAACACTTTCTGTTTACTCAACTTCAAGTTCCAATAACTTAGATGTTGATAACTTGAGATGTTGATTTAAGTGTTATATGGAGTGCCTAAGGTAAGAAGCGCAGGTTGGCAACATGTGCTCTTGACAACAGGGCGAGAAGGTCGTTTGGCTGCTTGTGTAACCCTCAACGAGTTCCAACCCTTATCGATCCCCAATGTCACATGAGTTCGAAATGTGTGGGAGAAGTGTGCCTATATATAACCGTAAAGTAGACATGGACGTCTGTAATTAGAGTTGAACTGAACTGATGAAATTTGCCATTGATTACTGTAGGGTTGCTTATTTTAACGAGAGAAATTTTGGATGGAAACCAGCGTGGTTGTGGAAACACAAAAATGAACGAGACAAAAAGATAATTAGCTCATGCAATGAAATTGGTTTGCAACTAACAGGCACCAAAAATTAGTCTCCCGGCGCCTTCGCCATAAAGGTCAATTAACAAAATCAATAATTCTGTACGAAATTGCGCCGTCTTAGATTACCCAGCGCTAATAAGATATTATTTTTTCGTGTAGCTTTGAAACGAAACGTTGGAGCGTTTAAGAAATCTATTAAGAGGGATGAGGCACACTCGTGAACGCTAATGGATTTTGTATTAGATCGCCCGGGAGATCTCGAGAGTAGACTGCTTGGAATCGATGTGGAGTTCGCGTCGGGATTACTTGTATAATGAATTGAAACTCGACCATTCAGGAGGCGGCTAATAGTGATTTATCCGGCTTGCTGCGCTTCGCATATAAAGGTTAAAGGTGATAGAACGGCTGATAATCGCTACGGGCTAAAGCTGAAATGGGTAAAATCAATTGACTATCTGACGATGGTCATCAGTGAGTTAATGCGAGATACAGAGGGAGCGTATCAGTTTGAACATTCTAGATATACACGTATTGGGTGATCGTATATCTTGATAATGTAGTTCTTATACATGCATAGAATCTTACAAAGTCCTAGAGCAATCTTAGACAATCTTAGAGCTATATTAGACAATCGTAGGCAATCTTAGGCAATATTAGATAATTTTAGACAATCTTAGATAATCTTAGACACTCTTAGCTCAGCCTTAGACAAACTTACATGAATTTTAACCAATCTTAGACAATCCTCAGAAGAGATGTCAGAATGAACAAACATCTTTCAATTATACGTAAGTTTCGGTGTTGACATAATCAAAATTCGGTCGGTCCTTTGGTCTGAAGACAGAATACAGAATCGCTCGGGATTATAATGAATCATCTTCTACCACCATCATCGTCGTACCGCATTGCGATTTCCGAAGATTACGGTGATTAATCTTGGTGGTGTTCAACGAGGTTTGCGAAATTATTCGATGTCTTCGGTCCATCATCCTGCGGGACAGTTAATCTAATAAAGGATCGCCGTCGACCCGTTTCAGGCGAGCGGTCGCATTATCATTAAGTTCCGGCGAAACGAGACGGAGATACTACCCTCCTTGCAAAAACATCTTATCAGAATTTATTTAACACCACCGTCGAAAATTTTACATAGAAATTTTTATTATACGACCCGAGCCGCTCTTCTTGCAATTTCGCCGGGGAAAAAAAGAACATGTTTTCTTATCTTTATTCGTGTAACGACCGCCAGGGGACGCTTGAATAGCTTCATTAATTATTATCTTAAGATTTCCCTTGGGGAAAAATACTGACTCTCAGCAGCTAACGTTGTATGTTTATAACTTCACACCCCAATGTGAAAAATTGTGTTGAATTCGGTAATATTTTCTGATATTATCGATGATTATGCAATCTTAACAGACAATCTTAGACAATCTTAGACAATCTTAGACAATCTTAGTCAATCCTAGATCAATTTTAGACAATCCTATATAATTCTAAACAGCCTTTTATAATCTTAGACTAATCTTAGACTAATCTTAGACAATCTTGGACAATCTTAGATCAATCCTAGACAATCCTAGATCAATCTTAGATAATCCTAGGCAATCTTAGACAGTCTTAGACTATCTTAGATTAATCTTATACAATCTTAGACAATCCTACATCAATCTTAGACAATCTTAGACAGCCTTAGACTATCTTAGAATAATCTTAGACCATTTTAAACAATCTTAGACCACCTTAGATCAATCTTAGATCAATCTTAGACAATCTTAGATCATTTTAGACAATCTTGGGCAATCTTAGACCATTTTAGACTATCTTGGGCAACCTTATACAATCTCGGACGATCTTAGACAAACTGAACCATCTTAGATAATTTTAGTCTGCCAATCTTGCGCAACTGATCGATACCGTCGTTGCTAAATCTCGAAATTAAATCGATTCAAGTTTAATCTCCGAAATTGAACGCACGATTCTATTGCAGATACCAATGACGAGGGTCAGCGGTACATCTTGGAAACGCTAACCATGACGACGGTGTCGGAACGACAGATTATCAAGGAAGCGGAGGACTCCAAGTCGCAGACCGCCCAAAATAATGCGAATCCACCACCGCCGGGTGGCTCGCCGATCAGCGGCATCCTGAAGGGCGGCAGACTGTGGAAACAGACCAGCGCGGAAATTAACAACGCGCGTACAACGGAACAGCAGCAGGTGGGTCAATTTATCTTTATTTGACATTTTAAGTTGTAATCCAGCGTAGGTAATACGGCGGTCAAGATGAAAATATTTTAATTAAAGAGTTCAGATTGAGTAGATTTTGCTGCCATAATTTCAAACATATTGGTTGGAAGCGGAATATCAGAAACTTCTACTTACTAGAGCAATTCCTTGAGACACCCTGCATAGCTTAATTTTACACAATTTTACTGAATTTTACACAATTTCATCCAATTTTACACAATTTTATCCAATTCTACACAATCGGAAATTAGGAATGCTCGTGCAGTAGCGGCATCCGCAACAGGTGGGCCAATTTAACTTTGTAGATGCATCCAGTGCGCCGACTACGAGGGAGGAGATGGAAAACGATTCCTCGTCCTCCCCCTGGCGATGGCGGGCACCTAAATCAGAAACTCGTTAACACCGCACCAGCAAATCTTTTCTCGGAAGTCTGGGAGAGTTGAAGTAGTTTCGAACATGGCTAAAATTTATGGAGAAATTTATAGTAATTGATTGATTTGTGTTGAGAGGAATCGATATTTTTTTACCAAACAGAAGAAGTTATCAATTATTTACTTCTGAAATGTTATTAGCGTTTAAAAATGTTTATATTTTGAAATTCCTCAAACCAAAGGAGCTGAAACGAATTCGGAAAGAATATCCTTATGCGGACAAGTTTAAAAGTTAAAATGGTATAAAACTCTCTTTTACGACTTTCCTGCATCCGATAACTTGCCTATAAAAACTTCCCTATCCACATATCAAAAGTTAAATCTTGTATATCGATCGAGATGTAATCTTTTCTGCTGTTTTGTGCTTAGTAAATCAACAAATTTTTCTTTAATCGATTGTCTGTAGGCAAAATCGGTGCCTACAGACAATCGATCTAGATTTGTAGTACACATTGCAATAAAAAGTATTACATAAAAAGTTCTGTTGCTAGCTGAAACATGTCTTTATATGCGCTGAAAACCCCCACACTGTCTGTTTCATAGTTTTCGCAAAATTAATTCCTAAAAATTACTTTAAAAAACAATATCGTGATTACGAAAACGTGGATGGAGATGTTTATTTACGTCAATTTTTTATGATTGGGATGTTTCACAGTCGAAAGGATAATAATTCATATATACAAAGTTTTCCTTTTATACGAGAAAGCACATCGTTCTTCTGCAAAGCAGAACTTTCCCGCTACCTTAGCTGAAAAGTTTTGTACGCACACCTCAACAAAAACTGTCTACATATTTCATTTTAACGAGTCTTTAGTTACGCTTTCGGTTTCCCATGGATTTCCAAGTTATTTATATCTATATTTCATTAAAATTGCAGACAACCGACAACAACATAGTATCAGATGACGAAGGCAACAACAAGCGTTCAGTACGTTTCACCGAATCAAACCCCAACAACAAACAAAGAGATGTTTGCGACGGCGCACCAGAAAAAACACCCGAAGAACAATCACCAAAAATTAACATCACCGAAGATGAAACAACAACAAATAAAAAGACGAATAACGGTGGAATAAACACGGCGTCACCCGAGTCCACCGAAATGATGCTGACGTTCAAATTGGGCAACCATGTATTGATCTCCAACAACAGCCTCAAACCAAACTCGGCCGTCAGGCAACTGTTTCCTTGCACCAAACCGATTGCGGGAAAACCAACGGAAGAAACGGCGGAATCACACCATCAGTATTTAGTCACGGCTGAGTCGCTCAAGGCCTTCGAGGAAGCGAAAAGATCCAAGTTACCGCAGATCATACAAAGCGGTGAGACCGACGACTCAATCAGGTACGTCTTTTTTGTTGTTTTTGCGGGTTGTTGCTATTCTAGAGTTGCTAAGTGCTACACTGGAGTTGCTAAGTGCTACTCTAGCGTTGCTAAGTGCTACTCTAGCGTTGCTAAGTGTTATTCTAGAGTTGTTAGGTGCTATTCTAATGTTGCTAAGTGTTACTCTAGGGTTGCTAAATGTTACTTTATGGTTGCTAAGTGTTACTCTAGAGTTGCTAAGTGCTACACTGGAGTTGCTAAGTGCTACTCTAGCGTTGCTAAGTGCTACTCTAGCGTTGCTAAGTGCTATTCTAGAGCTGTTAGGTGCTATTCTAATGTTGCTAAGTGTTACTCTAGGGTTGCTAAATGTTACTTTATGGTTGCTAAGTGTTACTCTAGAGTTGCTAAGTGCTACACTGGAGTTGCTAAGTGCTACTCTAGCGTTGCTAAGTGTTATTCTAGAGTTGTTAGGTGCTATTCTAATGTTGCTAAGTGTTACTCTAGGGTTGCTAAATGTTACTTTATGGTTGCTAAGTGTTACTCTAGAGTTGCTAAGTGCTACACTGGAGTTGCTAAGTGCTACTCTAGCGTTGCTAAGTGCTACTCTAGCGTTGCTAGGTGGTATTCTAGAGTTGTTAGGTGCTATTCTAATGTTGCTAAGTGGTACTCTAGGGTTGCTAAATGTTACTTTATGGTTGCTAAGTGTTACTCTAGAGTTGCTAAGTGCTGCTGTCAGTTTGTTGCCATGTCCCACTGTAAGATTGCCAATTTCAGAATTTTTTTTTTTGTTCCAGACGCGCTATTGAGCGTAACACCTTACGCCGTTCGCTGATCAGATACGAACCAAAGAGTAGGAAAACAACACAGAAGACCGATAATTCCCTCGTAGAGCGGATAAAACAGTTAACGTGCGACGTGGACGAGGTAGACGCCTCCTCAAATCCAGACGATCCGAATCAGCAGCATAGGGCGAGTCCACCCGGCGAAGAAGCGCGTAATTCCCCGGAAGTAAGCAAACCGAACCACGTGGACAAGAGTTTCTCGCCGTCGTCGTCGTCGACGGCGAGTTCAAACTCCTCCATGTCTTCCACGTACAAGAAAATCACCGATCTCTTCGCGAAAAAAGACAGACCGGACATCATGGAACAACCAAAACACGTGTCTTCGGCTCCGGACTTGGGAAACGGTCCTCCCGAGGACCGCAGGTTCGAACCGAACTGCGAACCGGCGCAGGTTCTGGTTAAATCCGTTCCGACGAACGAGCAGCATAGGAAGCAGTTCTTGTCGACGCTCGCTCCGCTCACCGCTTGCGTGAGCGCCATGGGGCCTATTGGGGATTATTACCACGTTAGTAACCAGAATCAAGGAGATAGGACCTCCATGGCTAGTTCTGTTGGGACGGAGTACAGCCTTGAGGATATCGAAGAGGTGTTGAGGAAGGACGAGGAGGACACCAAGAAGATCGCTCCTGATGTCTTGGCTGGGACTCCGTCGGCTTCGGAATCTGGAGATGAGCTGGCGATGTTCGTGCAACAAGATGCGGGACGTATTGAGAGGATAAAGAAGAAGTAAGTGTGTGGATGTTGGTTATTGTATATCCTCCTTGTTTGTTTCTTTGTTTGTTTCTTTGTTTGTGTTTCTTTGTTTATTTCTTTGTTTGTATTTCTTTGTTTGTTTCTTTGTTTGTGTTTCTTTGTTTGTTTCTTTATTTGTGTTTCTTTGTTTGTTTCTTTGTTTGTGTTTCTTTGTTTGTGTTTCTTTGTTTGTGTTTCTTTGTTTGTTTCTTTGTTTGTATTTCTTTGTTTGTTTCTTTGTTTGTGTTTCTTTGTTTGTTTCTTTGTTTGTGTTTCTTTGTTTGTGTTTCTTTGTTTGTTTCTTTGTTTGTTTCTTTGTTTGTATTTCTTTGTTTGTTTCTTTGTTTGTGTTTCTTTGTTTGTGTTTCTTTGTTTGTGTTTCTTTGTTTGTGTTTCTTTGTTTGTGTTTCTTTGTTTGTTTCTTTGTTTGTGTTTCATTGTTTGTTTCTTTGTTTGTGTTTCTTTGTTTGTTTCTTTGTTTGTGTTTCTTTGTTTGTGTTTCTTTGTTTGTTTCTTTGTTTGTGTTTCTTTGTTTGTGTTTCTTTGTTTGTGTTTCTTTGTTTGTTTCTTTGTTTGTATTTCTTTGTTTGTTTCTTTGTTTGTGTTTCTTTGTTTGTTTCTTTGTTTGTGTTTCTTTGTTTGTTTCTTTGTTTGTATTTCTTTGTTTGTTTCTTTTTTTGTGTTTCTTTGTTTGTTTCTTTGTTTGTGTTTCTTTGTTTGTTTCTTTGTTTGTATTTCTTTATTTGTGTTTCTTTGTTTGTTTCTTTGTTTGTGTTTCTTTGTTTGTATTTCTTTGTTTGCATTTCTTTGTTTGTTTCTTTGTTTGTGTTTCTTTGTTTGTTTCTTTGTTTGTGTTTCTTTGTGTGTGTTTCTTTGTTTGTTTCTTTGTTTGTATTTCTTTGTTTGTTTCTTTGTTTGTGTTTCTTTGTTTGTTACTTTGTTTGTGTTTCTTTGTTTGTTTCTTTGTTTGTGTTTCCTTGTTTGTTTCTTTGTTTGTGTTTCTTTGTTTGTTTCTTTGTTTGTATTTCTTTGTTTGTTTCTTTATTTGTGTTTCTTTGTTTGTTTCTTTGTTTGTGTTTCTTTGTTTGTTTCTTTGTTTGTATTTCTTTGTTTATATTTCTTTGTTTGTTTCTTTATTTGTGTTTCTTTGTTTGTTTCTTTGTTTGTTTCTTTATTTGTGTTTCTTTGTTTGTTTCTTTGTGCTTGTTTCTTTGTGCCTGTTTCCTTATGCTTCTTCATCCTTATGCTTTTTCCTTCCTTATGCTTCTTCCTTCCTTACGCTTGTTTCTTTATATTTCTTTATATGTCTTTATCCCTTTATTTCCTTTATTTCCTCCTTCTTTAATCCACCATCATCATTCCTCCATTTTCTTCTTTCAGATACCAGCCAGAGACCACCGAAGACGACGACGAACACGACGATTACGGCTTCAACCGTCGTCCGAGCGTCCGCGGTATAAAACCACGTTTCGGCTCGACGACAGAGATCATCCAGCAGATCCAGAACCAGATGCAACCGCCCGCGAACAACACCCCACCCAGGAACCACGTGGCCTGGCCGTACTACTCCGAAACGAACCTCAGCACCAACGTCGACAACACAAAACCTCGAAATATCAACGGTCCACCACCCTATCCGACCTACCAAACCGCGGAAGAGATCAAACGAGCGGCGTACGTCGCGCACCAATACCGGCCTACCAGCTACATCGAGGAGAACCTGTACCAAAACTGCACAGATCAACGATGCACCCAACAGGCGAATTATCGGACGAATATGAATGTTTATCCTTCTGTTGTGAGAGTCGGAGGCGGTTGTAGCGATTACTACGCTAGTTTGCCGAGGAACAGGAATGGGAGACCTCAGAGTCCGCCGCCTCAAGAAGTCTCGAAGAATTACCACCAAACGATGGTTTATATTCCTTATAACCACATCGAAGGGTACCATCCGGCGATCTCATCGCCAAATCCGTATTACTCTACGGCTGATGCTTGCTACGCACGAGTCTCGAACCAAAACCAAATCAACAAGAGGTATGTCGAAGCTACGTACCAAAGGATCGAAGACCACTACTCGAAACCCGTGATCAGGCAGGGCTACACCAGAAGCGAAAGTCCCCAGATTTCGACGGCGAGATCAACGCAAACCCCTGTACCGAATTGCACGTATTACCCCCCGAGATATAGGGCTGTCGTCCCGAATGGGGTCGTCTGGCAAGACGGCGCTTACGTGGCGAAGATCAACCGACATAGCTACCCGAGATATCCACCATCGGACAGCCTCTCCTTGACCGATTCTGACAGCCAACACTCCAACAACGGCTACAGAGAGACGACGTTCGGTGTACAGAAAGATTCGATGCCGAATTCTCCGTCGAAGACGCGGTTCATCGAGCGGGGTGTTCCAGAGGGCGCTGCGAGCGTGTCACCGCAGGATTCCGTGACGCAGAACAGTTCGACGATGACGTCGCCGACGTCACCGCAGAATCCAGGGCCGGCCCAAGGCGCCAAGCCGCTGTTTTACGCGATGAACGTTTGACCGAATGAATAGTTAAGTATCAAAGTTAAGATTTCTTTTCTGGAGCCTGGTGTCGACAAGAAGAAAGAGAAATGAATAAAGGGAGGATCCAAAGAATTTTGTGATGTTTGGCTTTGGATTTTGAGTCGCTGTTGGTAGGTTATAATAACCGATATATAATTTATTTAATAAGACAAATACAAAACATATGGCAGAATTTCTTGTATGTATGTATGTATGGTATGTACTTAGAAGAATTGGACGCAGTATTTAATAAAAAAGACGTATTTAAAGATAATTGTGTAGATAGAAAAAAAAAGAGAAAAAACAGTAGATATTTATTATATGTATATAGTTATACAATTATATAATTATATAATTATATAATTATATAATTATATAATTATATAATTACATAACGATAATATTATTATTTTGATATTTCTATACGTTATAGAGGATTGTGTATTTATCTGTACTTATGTAGTACAGATAAATTTGGGTTCGTTATTGATTAATTACTATTATTAATTATAATAGTCATTGTTGCCAAAAAATAATAATTAAAAGGGAGATTCCATTTACCAAAGTATTATTATTGTCTATGACGTAGATGTGTAAGGATAGAAATGTTACTGACCAAAATACGAGGAAATACAATGCGCGTTATTCAGGTATTTATTGAGCTATTTGTACCAAGACAAAAAAATAGTTAGGTTCTTAATTACTTAACAAAATGTGATTGTTGACAGTATATTTGGACAGTATCTCGATAAATACCAGTAACTTTATGTGGGTATATTAACGCTATCAATGTCGAATATTTTCAATAGTTTTTACAAGACAGTTTTGGAAGTATAACGCCTTGTTGTGTTCTTGGATTTGCTTAACCTCTCTTAGTACAAACAAATATTAGAATCTCGAAAACCGACATTAAAATAAAAACTACGTCAATCGTGCATATCGATTTCCTACTACACTACAAACATTTTAAAAGAATTATACTTCCAGTAACTTTCTAAATTTTCATTTTTCTAGTTGAACTAGCGAATCAGTTATTGTATTGCTAAAGAATTGCATTTAACAAAAAAAAACAAACCTATTTATTATATAATACAAAACTAAAGTGAGAATTAATATTAGTAATGTAAGAAAAGGAAATGAGAAGAAAAAAAAACGGTCTACTTATTTTATAAATAATTGAATCGCTAATAATAATTGAATACATGAATGTGTGTTGTGCGTATTGTTGTTGCTCAAAGGCAAAAGATTAAAAAAAAACAGTGTAATTTACTGATAATTTTTTATGACATAGGAATCATGTGTACTAAAAATCGTATATATATTATTTGTTGATTTTTTAAGTTTCTATTATTATTATTATTATCGTTTGTAATATTTTATTAAAACGTTGGTGTTGTGTACACACTGCAACAGAAAATATATAACTTTCCGAAAATGTATTTCAATAGAAATAAATTATTATAAAAGTCTATCGTTTTATTTGACGACCTTTCTAGTGTCACTTCCAAGTTTCGATCGCGATGTTAGACGAAGGCACAACGTGTTACGCGACCTAACTTCTTGTTACTCGTCCCAACTTCTTGCCTTTGAAAATATTCTTAAAGAGACGCATGACATGAAATAGAACTGCGTGACATGAAAGATTATCGGTGACTTCCAAGTTTCGATCGCGATGTTAAACGAAGGCACAACGTGTTACTCGACCTAACTTATTGTTACTCGTCCCAACTTCTTGCCTTTGAAAATATTCTTAAAGAGACGCATGACATGAAATAGAACTGCGTGACATGAAAGATTATCGAGTGACTTCCAAGTTTCGATCGCGATGTTAGACGAAGGCACAACGTGTTACTCGACCTAACTTCTTGTTACTCGTCCCAACTTCTTGCCTTTGAAAATATTCTTAGAGAGACGCATGACATGAAATAGGACTGCGTGACATGAAAGATTATCGAGTGACTTCCAAGTTTCGATCGCGATGTTAGACGAAGGCACAACGTGTTACTCGACCTAACTTCTTGTTACTCGTCCCAACTTCTTGCCTTTGAAAATATTCTTAAAGAGACGCATGACATGAAATAGAACTGCGTGACATGAAAGATTATCGAGTGACTTCCAAGTTTCGATCGCGATGTTAGACGAAGGCACAACGTGTTACTCGACCTAACTTATTGTTACTCGTCCCAACTTCTTGCCTTTGAAAATATTCTTAAAGAGACGCATGACATGAAATAGAACTGCGTGACATGAAAGATTATCGAGTGACTTCCAAGTTTCGATCGCGATGTTAGACGAAGGCACAACGTGTTACTCGACCTAACTTCTTGTTACTCGTCCCAACTTCTTGCCTTTGAAAATATTCTTAAAGAGACGCATGACATGAAATAGAACTGCGTGACATGAAAGATTATCGAGTGACTTCCAAGTTTCGATCGCGATGTTAGACGAAGGCACAACGTGTTACTCGACCTAACTTCTTGTTACTCGTCCCAACTTCTTGCCTTTGAAAATATTCTTAAAGAGACGCATGACATGAAATAGAACTGCGTGACATGAAAGATTATCGAGTGACTTCCAAGTTTCGATCGCGATGTTAGACGAAGGCACAACGTGTTACTCGACCTAACTTCTTGTTACTCGTCCCAACTTCTTGCCTTTGAAAATATTCTTAGAGAGACGCATGACATGAAATAGGACTGCGTGACATGAAAGATTATCGAGTGACTTCCAAGTTTCGATCGCGATGTTAGACGAAGGCACAACGTGTTACTCGACCTAACTTCTTGTTACTCGTCCCAACTTCTTGCCTTTGAAAATATTCTTAAAGAGACGCATGACATGAAATAGAACTGCGTGACATGAAAGATTATCGAGTGACTTCCAAGTTTCGATCGCGATGTTAGACGAAGGCACAACGTGTTACTCGACCTAACTTATTGTTACTCGTCCCAACTTCTTGCCTTTGAAAATATTCTTAAAGAGACGCATGACATGAAATAGAACTGCGTGACATGAAAGATTATCGAGTGACTTCCAAGTTTCGATCGCGATGTTAGACGAAGGCACAACGTGTTACTCGACCTAACTTCTTGTTACTCGTCCCAACTTCTTGCCTTTGAAAATATTCTTAAAGAGACGCATGACATGAAATAGAACTGCGTGACATGAAAGATTATCGAGTGACTTCCAAGTTTCGATCGCGATGTTAGACGAAGGCACAACGTGTTACTCGACCTAACTTCTTGTTACTCGTCCCAACTTCTTGCCTTTGAAAATATTCTTAGAGAGACGCATGACATGAAATAGGACTGCGTGACATGAAAGATTATCGAGTGACTTCCAAGTTTCGATCGCGATGTTAGACGAAGGCACAACGTGTTACTCGACCTAACTTCTTGTTACTCGTCCCAACTTCTTGCCTTTGAAAATATTCTTAAAGAGACGCATGACATGAAATAGAACTGCGTGACATGAAAGATTATCGAGTGACTTCCAAGTTTCGATCGCGATGTTAGACGAAGGCACAACGTGTTACTCGACCTAACTTATTGTTACTCGTCCCAACTTCTTGCCTTTGAAAATATTCTTAAAGAGACGCATGACATGAAATAGAACTGCGTGACATGAAAGATTATCGAGTGACTTCCAAGTTTCGATCGCGATGTTAGACGAAGGCACAACGTGTTACTCGACCTAACTTCTTGTTACTCGTCCCAACTTCTTGCCTTTGAAAATATTCTTAGAGAGACGCATGACATGAAATAGGACTGCGTGACATCAAAGATTATCGAGTGACTTCCAAGTTTCGTTCGCTATATTAGACGAAGGCACAAATTGTTGTGAATCCTAATCCTATGTTCGTAAACCGTTTTTTTTTTATTATGGACTGACCACAGGCACCTACTTAAAGTTCATTAAAATAAATACATAAAAATATCCACGGACATCGTTTCCATACAATACTGGAACACATTTACATAACACCAAAGCAAAAAATAACCATACATAATAGAAAAATCTATTTTGGTATTGAAATTATTACGCATAACTTTTACTGCATTTTTTTTGCATTCTCGCGAACAAAATTAAATCAAACAGGTCCTGACACAAAATTCACTAACTGCATGCAACCACACTGATCCGTCAAAATCCATAACACTTCAAATGCGCGAAGCCACAGCTACTCTTTATCCCAGCCTAATATCAGCCATAAAATAAAATTCATGCAGTGTTGAAAAATCTATGGCAACGAAACGTATAAACCACTTCTATAAGCTGAATGGACCGGCATACGTATCCGATTCTGCTTGTAGCAGTTCAATGTATGCTTTGGAACAAGCTTATGTTCATCTAAACAGAGGCTTATGTGACAGAGCCATAGTTTGTGGTATACAGCTGGGTCTCTTGCCAGGAACAACTTTGCAATTTTCAAGGTAAACCCATGCTTTAAACTGAAATAGAACCACAATTCCCTTACAGTTTCCTACAATCTCTTATTACACAATTTCAGGTTGGGTGTCTTAAGCGCTGACGGCCGTAGCAAGACCTTCGACAATGCTGCCGATGGTTACGTACGTTCTGAAGCCATCGTGACGATCCTGCTCGAAAAAGCTGCAGACGCCGAACGTGTTTATGCTGAGGTATTGCATTTTGACATGAAAGATGAAATAGAACTGCGTAACATGAAAGATTATCGAGTGACTTCCAAGTTTCGTTCGCTATATTAGACGAAGGCACAAATTGTTGTGAATCCTAATCCTATGTTCGTGAACCGGGTTTTTTTATTATGAATTGACCACAGGCACTACTTAAAATTCATTAAAATAAATACATAAAAATATCCACGGACATCGTTTCCATACAATACTAGAACACATTTACATAACACCAAAGCAAAAAATAACCATACATAATAGAAAAATCTATTTTGGTATTGAAATTATTACGCATAACTTTTACTGCATTTTTTTGCATTCTCGCGAACAAAATTAAATCAAACAGGTCCTGACACAAAATTCACTAACTGCATGCAACCACACTGATCGGTCAAAATTTATAACACTTCAAATGCGCGAAGCCACAGCTACTCTTTATCCCAGCCTAACATCAGCCATAAAATAACATTAAAAGTGATGTCAGGTTGTGAATTCTGTCAAACTGCTTCTATAAACGCTTATAATATTGACTCCAAATGCCTTAGTACTGCCCTGATTAGACTACACCGTTCTGATTATTATTCTAATGCATTATGCAAGCATTAATAATATATTATGATAATCTATGCATTATTTTTTAATAATACGACGCTAATCAATCGCAAAATGCCGGTAATTTCGGTATATAAAGTCGTGATTTATCGGCCAATTTGGTACTGTCGATATATTGACGCATCATGGGTATTCAAAGTATCGATAAGAACGTTCAGTTTGAACCGAGAAGAGCAGGAATTCACGAAAACGACAGCTACGTCAAACCGAAACCAGGGCAGGAGATTGTAATCACAGGTATTTTCTTTTAGAAATTCAGAAAATCTCAAATTTTTAAGTGGACCTTCTTTTGGGGCGTATATATATTTCCCATATTTTCCTATTCTCGATGCACTGTTTCAATAAAATCAATCCATTAATCAATTTATTAATCAATCTATGCCCAGGTATCTCAGGTAAATTTCCCGACTCCGAAGATGTCTATCAATTCCGAAACAATCTATTCAATAAGGTGGACTTAATATCTGACGACCAGCGACGTTGGAAGCCAACACATCCAGAAATACCACAACGTTCTGGAAAGCTGTACAACATCGACAAATTCGACAACGGATTCTTTGGTAATTTCCAGTTTACATACCCCTAAAAACTCGAAGAGCACGTCCGTTTTTTGTAATGCGTTCCCGTCGTCGTTCCTCAAAGTTTAGGATCACCCTCTCACACAAGTCGATGACAATGGTCCCAGAATTGCGACGATGAAATAAAATTAACACACTAAATGCTTGGTTCTAACAAGATTTGCCTTACATTATTTCCAGAACATATTACAGAATACATTACATTATTTGGTGTCAACTTTTTTATATTTCAAGGAATACCAAAGCTGCAAAGTGATAATATGGACCCAATGATCCGTATGGTATTGGAAAAGGTGTACGAGACAATTATAGATGCTGGTTATCATCCATCAGATCTTGAAAATACCAATACCGGAGTGTTTATTGGGGAGTGTTTTTCCGAAACCGAGGGAAGAAGTTTCTTTAAAAGTCAAGTCAGGAATGCAGATGCTTTTGCTTGGTAATAGTTATCCTTATTTGTTTAATCTCCATACTTATTTGTTTAAAATTCATGCAGTGTTGAAAAATCTATGGCAGCGAAACGTATAAATTACTTCTATAAGCTGAATGGACCGGCATACGTATCCGATTCTGCTTGTAGCAGTTCAATGTATGCTTTGGAACAAGCTTATGTTCATCTAAACAGAGGCTTATGTGACAGAGCCATAGTTTGTGGTATACAGGTGGGTCTCTTGCCAGGAACAACTTTGCAATTTTCAAGGTAAACCCATGCTTTAAACTGAAATAGAACCACAATTCCCTTACAGTTTCCTACAATCTCTTATTACATAATTTCAGGTTGGGTGTCTTAAGCGCTGACGGCCGTAGCAAGACCTTCGACAATGCTGCCGATGGTTACGTACGTTCTGAAGCCATCGTGACGATCCTGCTCGAAAAAGCTGCAGACGCCAAACGTGTTTATGCTGAGGTATTGCATTTTAAAGCTTGCCCCTCAAGTTCTGAAAATAATTTAAGGCAGATGACGGACGTGCGTGTTTTTTTTTGCAACGCGCACTGCTGTAGTCGTTCCTCAAAGATTCACACAAGTCGATATCAATTGCCCTAACTTGTGTTGTAATAGCTTCTTTTTGTTATTAAATGAAAACTTAAATGGAAAATCGACTAGCTGATGTACACTTTTAGATCCTCCATACCAAAACTAACTGCGACGGGTTCAAAGAGCAAGGCATCTCTTTTCCTTCAGCCGATGGACAAAAAACACTAATGAAGGAAGTATACGAAGAAATTAAAATTGACCCATCGACATTATCATTCGTTGAAGCGCATGGCACAGGTACAAAATCCATTTTTCTGTTTCCTTTAATTTAATCACCATATTTTAGGTACTACTGTTGGAGATGAGGTGGAACTAAAAACCATAGATGACATCTTTTGTACAGGAAGAACCAAACCGTTGCTAATAGGCAGTGTAAAGTCCAACATGGGTCACTCTGAAGCAGCAGCTGGATTGTGCAGTATTGCGAAGGTATTAATTGCCATGGAAGCTGGTTATATACCACCAAATATCAATTATAACGAACCGAGGAAGGGTGTGGCAGCTTTGGAGGACGGTAGAATGGTCGTGGTGACCGAAAAGATGCCATGGGCCGAAGAGAATGTCTTAGTCGGTATCAACAGTTTTGGTTTTGGCGGTGCTAACGCTCATGTCTTGCTCAAATGGCATTCAAATGTGAAAAGGAACAATGGCGAACCAACAGATAACCTCCCAAGATTGATTTGTATCAGTGGTAGGACGAATTTTGCTGTGGAAAGCATCATTGATGATGTAGCTAGTAGAACGTTGGATGCTGAATACGTCAAGCTCATCCATCAGGTGTACAGGTAAGTTTATATTGGTCTAATAAAGTGATCCATCTAGAATACTAGCGATCAATCCAGAATACAAGTAATAAAATATTCCAGGAAAAGTATTTCGAATCATTTCTTCAGAGGTTACTCCATCATAGCAAAGGACAACGAAATCAAAAGGGAAATAACTAAATTTACTACAACGCAAAAGAAACTGTGTCTGGTCTTTACAAATTTCGACAAGCAGTGGTTCCATCTGGGTAAAGATTTGCTGACTATTCCGATTTTTAACGACGCTATGGAAAGGTAATAAATACATATATATAAAGTGCTGTGGCTGCTGCAAAACTCACTCGCCAACTGGTAAAGTAGTGCTGCTGACTGATCACACTAATCTGTTAGCAGTCAGTAGCATATAGCACACTAGTAAAACAGTCTAGTGTAACCATGGCATAAGTACTATGTTTGTGTTATTTTCTAACATGGTTTTTGCAGGATTGACAGTGTCTTACAGCAGAAACTCGACATGTCACCAATTTTAAATAGCTCCAATAACGGAAATTCTATCAATCAAGTGCTTGGGACTATCTCAGTTCAACTGGCGATTGCTCAAGTACTAAAAGAACTAAACGTAAAAGTAGATATGATGATTGGAATAGGATTTGGCGAATTGTTGTGTGCCTACTTGGACAATATCTTAACTCTCGAAGAAGTGATTTTATCTGCATTTTATATAGCTACTGATCTAGAGAAGAAATCAATCGAGAATGGCAATAAAACACTGAAGGAAATTCTATCGAAAAAGGCACATAAGGCGATGAGATGGGTCCCTATTTACCACAACAATCAAAACGAATTCGTTCATGCCTTTGGATCAGTAGACTACATTATCAACAATATATTAACACCCATACCTTTGGCAGACTATCAAAAATATGCATCACCCGATCATCTGTCCTTGATCATTGGAAATAATGAAAAGTATACTAAAGAAAACTGCACCGTTCTTCTTGATGTACACACAAAAAATCCCATAGTTAATTTCTTAGACTCGCTTGGAAAGTACGTATAATAATGCCTAAAAAACATGTCTATTCATGTTCATGTTCATAAATCTACTAATCTAAGTACATTTTCAGGATCTACCTGAAAGGTATCGACATGGAATTGGACAATTTATACCCAAAAATTTCTTTCCCTGTCAGCAGAGGTACCCCCATGCTGTCACCTCTGGTAAAATGGGACCACACGCAAAACTGGAAAGTCGTATCAGTATCAGGAAATATTACAGAGAAAGAAACTGTTCACGTCGTCGTTCATGTTGACCCAAAGATGGGCGATTGGCGTTTTGTCACTGGCCATATTATAGATGGTAAATATTAAAGACATACTCTACAGTGTGACACACTATTAAATACATACTACAGTGTGAAATACTAGCTGAACTACAACTGCAAAATCGTTTTCTTTTTGTTAGGGAGAAATCTTTTCCCTGCTACCGGATATTTAACACTTGTCTGGGAGTTTTTCGCTTTGGCAAAGGGAATCTCCCAAGAATGGTGTCAAATGAGTGTCGTATTTGAAGACGTGAGATTTCGTAGAGCTGCAAATGTTCCAGCTGAAGGTGCACTGGACTTAGAAGTGACGGTTCAGTTGAATAGTCAATACTTTGAGGTAGGATTAAGTAAATAGTTTAGGTCAATAACTAAATAACTCAAATAACATCATCTCTAAGTATCGATGTACATACATCGGATCTTTCATACACCAATTCTTTTCCTAGGTTACTGAAAATGGAACGTTATTGGTCTCGGGAAAAGTGTATGAATTACCACAAAATCATGAATCAGCTATATTAGCACCCGAAACACTGGATGAAGGTGGAATGATTTTAGAAAGTAAAGACGTGTATAAAGAGCTGAAATTACGAGGATACCAATACATGTAATTAAGAAAAAACAGCGAATATGTTTAATTATTTGATAAACTATCTTTTAGTGACCAATTCAGAGCTATAAAAAGAAGCAATATGTCCGGCACAAATGCAATCATATCTTGGAGTGGTAATTGGATAACATTTATGGACAACATGCTTCAATGTCAGATACTACAAGAGGACACAAGGAACCTCTATGTCCCAACGAGTATAAAAAAACTTATTATCGATGGACCAAAGCATGTCGAATATGCCAACAAATACCAAAATGAAATACCGGTAGTTTGCCACAATACCCTCTCACTTTTGAGGTAATATCAGTTGATTAGTATCAAGGTACACAAAGGAACAAGTTTCCAACATTCTGATCAGTTAAAAAAATATATAAATTCAAAAAATATACTTCTTTGACGAATCCATAAAAAGCCACCATTCAGAAGGATCGTGGGGAATGTCAAACTCGTTCATAAGACCCTCAACATCGTGACATACACGTAAAGATCCTTCCATTTTCAAATATGCTCGGAAAGGCTCGTTACGCTTTGTAAATGAAGACACTGTCACACTTCGTGCGACAGATCCCATTCCTGTAGCCTAGAACCCAATAACTCGCCTTTTTCTTTTGATAAACCTCTCGAAGTCTTTATCCAAATCTAATTCTTTAACTAAATCATTCAGTTCGCACTGGTTGTGTGCCTAAAACTTCAAATGGTGAATCTTCACGATTTTCCTGATTTGACTGAGTGATTTCAGACACTCTGGCAAATCAGGCAAGGTAAAATTTCTTCTGTGTCAAACTAAAAAATGTCGATATTTTTAGTGGTGGCGGTATTGAAATTCATGGGCTTGGAGCAAGCTCCATACCAAAGAGGAAAATAATTGCACCAGTTTTGGAAACTTATAAGTTTATTCCATACGAATGTGAACTTCCTGAACAGGATGCTGTTAGGACTTTGGTCCAAATCATCTTGGAGAATTCAAACGCGCTCAAAGTGAAAGCAGTGGAAATATATTCGGAAAAAATGTTCATGGCGTTAGTTGAACAGACTTTGGCAGATTTACCATTGATCCAACCAGAGTTAGTCGTGCTGTCTAACAAAGAATTAGACATGCACGGTATTCGAGTTGAAGATGGAGAATTAAGCATGCATTCTGGGTGTTTATTGGTTATGGGAGCCGATATTTTGAATAATAATGAGGTGACTTAAATCACATAAGTTAACGAATGATTTTAACGTGAGTAATCGATCTGTTTTTAGCTTCTGACATCAGCACTGAAAGCTGTACGAGATTCATCCGGGTTTATCATATCCTATCAAGCAACCAACTCAATTGGTGCAACGCCAACAAACATTGAAACAATAGCATCATACGATATCCAATGCGGAACCTTGATTTTATTACAAGAAGTAAAACATTCTAGAGAACATTCTAGAATGCATCAACCCATGGAAATCAATCCTTCACTTGAGAGCTTACCTTGGATCGAACCATTAAAGACCATGATCAAAACCAACCAAAAAATTGTGTTGTACGCCCAAAAGTCGAAAGAACCTCATGGTTTACTCGGTTTGGTAAACTGCCTAAGAAAAGAAATAAACGGGTCAAACATCTCCACCGTCATTTTGATGGATGAAGCGCCACTTTTTGACATCAACAATGAATTCTACAAGAAGCAATTGGATAAAAACGTGGCCATTAACGTATGGAAGAATGGCCAATGGGGTTCTTTCAGACACCTGCGTATGCCACAGATCCAATTCATCGAGAGAGAGCATTGCTTTGCCAATGTGACAACGCGAGGTGACTTATCCAGCTTGAGCTGGATTGAAGGTGCCTTAACAAAGATGAGCGTGGTAACACCAACAACAGAAATAGTAGATGTTAGTATTATTTAAGGCCTACGCAATGTTATTCTTCTACATATAAAAAGAGAAAGACAACAACAACATTTCGTTGAGTGAAAAATATACATTCTTCAACGAACAAACAAAAGTTTCTTGACCCAAAAGTATACGTACGTATCACTTAAAACAGACGTAATTCCTTTCAAGCAGTTCCATCATACATACAACAAGAAAACGTGATACTTGGAACATCAAGAAAATCACATTCTTACTCTATTTTACTTGAACCGACCGAATGATCTTTCTGAGGATATAGAAACAAGTGATATTCTTCACTCAAAGATATTCGTGTTGAATAACAATGTTGTAATATGTCTTCTATTCTTTTAGATTTACTACGCCGCTCTCAATTTCCGAGATGTCATGATAGCTTCTGGTAAACTACAAGTAGATGCCATCACCAAAGATAGAGTACTTCAAGAATGTATACAAGGATTTGAATTCTCCGGAAGAGATGCAAGGTATAAATGACTTTTGTCTTCAAATATGTAGATTCAAAACGTTCTACACATATTCTACACATATTTTACACATATTCTACACGTATTCTTTTAAACAGTGGGAGACGAGTGATGGGTATGACACCAGGTGGGTCATTAGCTACTATGACTCTGGCTGATAAGCACCTCCTATGGCCTGTGCCCGACAAATGGTCTTTAGAAGATGCAGCTACCATTCCAGTGGTATACGGAACCGTAATATTCGCCTTGCTTATAGTAACACTGCCCATAAGTGAAAATTACGCCATTGGTGATAACAATTACGAATAATTTTAGAAAGGAGGCATCAAAAAAGGTCAAACTATCCTAATCCACTCGGGAACTGGAGGCGTAGGACAAGCAGCCATAAATATAGCCATCCACCACGGATGTGACATCTTCACGACAGTTGGAACACCAGAGAAAAAGGCTTTTATAAGGAAACACTTTCCCCAAATCAAGGAAGAGCATATAGGTGACTCGAGATCGACTTCATTCGAACAAATGGTCTTGAAGTACACCAAAGGTAGAGGTGTTGATTACGTGCTGAATTCTTTGGCCGAGGAAAAACTACAAGCATCGGTGAGGTGTTTGGCTCCGAAAGGTATATTCCTTGAGATCGGGAAATTTGATTTTGCCAACGATAACCCGATCGCAGTTAGCTTATTGAAGAGACAGGCCACATTCGTTGGAGTGATGCTCGATCATGCATTCAACTCGAACGGTTAGCCCTTCTTTTGTCTCTTGCTTTATATATGTATGTATATATGAAATGAAGAATTATGTCGTCTAGTTTATGTTATCTTTTGTAGAAATGAAAAAGGTGCTGGGGAGGGAACTTAGCGAAGGTTTCCGGAGTACTGCTGTCAAACCATTGATCAGAACCACCTTTAAATATGACGAAGTCGAGCCGGCGTTCCGGTATATGACAACTGGTAAACACATTGGCAAGGTTCTTATCAAAATTCGCAATGAGGAGGAAACCGCTTCACCACTACGATGTCCTCGTACACTGTTCAAAGCACTACCAAGGTATGACTATCATTATCTGACCATTTTTCATAAAGAACGACAATATTTTGCAGATTCTCGTGTAATCCGGACTGCACCTACATCATATTAGGGGGCTTGGGTGGATTTGGTTTGGAGTTAGCCGATTGGTTGGTTATAAGAGGAGCAAGGAAGTTAGTTTTGACCTCCAGATCAGGTGTAAAGAATGGTTACCAATCATACAGATTAAAGTGAGTAACAGAATTTCCGATTTGAAGACTTGCAAACCTTATTTCAAGACATAAAGAACGATTTGAAGTACTCTTCTGTTTATTTTAGTATCTTTAAGCCTTACGGAGCGAAGGTCATCATCAGAAACGATGACGTGGCTTCTCCAAAAGGTTGCCAGGACTTGCTGAAGGCTGCTAACGCCATGGGCCCAGTGGATGGTATATTTAACTTGGCGGTCGTGCTTCAGGATGCCCTATTTGAAAATCAAACCGAGGAAGATTTTAGAACTTCGTTGGGACCGAAAGCAATCGCAACTAGGAATCTAGATACAATATCCAGAGTTGTATGTCCAAATCTAAGGTTAGTTTTCCGTTTTTTTGTGTGTTATTGTACAAAGAAGATCCTTACGAATTTTTTTTATTATAGATACTTTGTGGTCTTTTCGTCAGTGTCCTGCGGTAGAGGTAATGCAGGTCAAACCAATTATGGTATGGCGAACTCAGTAATGGAGAGGATTTGCGAAGCTAGGAAAAGTGCTGGCTATCCAGCATTGGCCGTTCAGTGGGGAGCGATAGGAGATGTGTGTTTCCCCAGTTCTTTTTCCTCCTTATATGCTTATATTGGTTTTGCAGGTTGGTCTAGTGGCTGAGATGCAAGAAAACAACAAAGAATTGGTGATCGGTGGTACACTTCAACAGAAAATCTCGAATTGTCTTCAGTTAATGGACTATTTCCTAAGCCAAGGTGAGACCGTCGTTGCTAGTATGGTCGTAGCTGAGAAAAAATACGGCGCAGGAGCTAATAATATCGTCGAAGCTGTTTTGAATATTTTGGGTATCAATTTGGCGTCGGTGAGTATACATTCGTCTTTACCTGAGTTAGGAATGGACTCCATGATGGCAGTGGAGATAAAACAAACCTTGGAAAGAGAGTATGAAGTGTTTTTAACCGCTCAAGATATAAGAGGCCTTACCATAGTCAAGTAATGCTCCAAATATTCACCAGACGCATTTTCGTAATACCTTTACACATTTCCAGATTGAAAGAGATGACATCTAAATCTGGGGAGGTAGAACCGACTAAACCACAAGACGAAGACAAGAACATACTTCCTGAAGATATGCAGTTACTACTTAGATATATAGCAGATGAGAAAACAGCAAATATTCCCTCAATCCGTATGGATACTGGAGTAGGTTATAATGAAAATGCTCCTATTGTATTTGGACTTGCTGGTATTGAAGGCATGGCTGCTGTATTCGAACCGATAGCTAAACATATGAAGTTCCACTTCACCTGTCTTCAGTTCTGCACCGGATATCAAGCTGAGTCCATAGAAGACTTAGCTAAACCACTAGTCAAAGTAAGAATCACCGGCGCACAGTGCATCGACCCAATACAATAATTATTGGACAAAAATAGAAAGACTTTATAGAATTTGATGAATGAATTTGATATCTAAATCTAAATTTTAAAGATATTTCATTTTATATTTACTTTTAAATAATAGTATTATAAAACACATTCAAAAACAAATATTTCCTTGACAAACCTCAATGCCACCGACATGACATGACATTAAATGTCAGGCTGACAAATGTAATTCTGTCACTAAAACTTTACAATTTTAGTCCATAGAATCTACACCAGGAAACTTTTCTATAATTGCTTACTCCTTCGGCTGTATTGTTGCCACTGAAGTTATGCAGTTATTGGAAATGTCAGGAAAATTTGGAAAAGCCATATTTATCGACGGTGCTCCAGACATGCTAACCAAATTGGTAAAAACGTATTTCCCAGAAGAAAGTGACGAGGTATTTGAAACGTCATTACTGTGTGTCATAATGACGAGATTCATGCCTTTTGATGAGATCCTAAAACATAAGGTATGTTGCATAAGCTATGTGGCATCAGCTATATTGCAAATCCATCCTAAACATCTGCTTAACGACTATTTTTTACCCAAAAAAAAAAACAGTATGACATCATGAAGCAGAAAACATACGAAGAGAAAATTAGGTATGTTATGAAAATCTCACCAAAGATGAACCACAGCGAGAGCTATCTCATAGAGATGGCAAAGTCTGCTCGTAATAGAATAAAGTCTTTAAGAAAGTACCAAACTAAAGCCATAACGTTGAAGTCACCCATCACGTTGGTCAAACCAACTAAGCAAAGCATTGTGGACATTGAAGATGATTATAACTTATCGTCTATTTGCCAGAAGGAGGTCAACGTCCATGTTTTAGAGGGAAATCACGTGACAGTGCTGGAAAATGAAGCATTGCGCAAGATAATAGACGAATTTATCGAGACAGATGATTGTTACGGAAAGATTCCAAATGTTAGTTTGAATAATGGCGAAATAATTGGAATTAAATGTATTTAGATTGATTGATTGGTTGTTATTGCATACTTTGGTTTGGTTATGTTATCTTGGCAATAAAATGAATAATTAAATTTGTTGTTTTTATTTCACCCTTGTTTATATAATATACAAACAACGATTTTACTCATTGTGTGCTCATTGTTAACCATATTACCACATATCCTACGTCGAAAACTACGGCACTGTAATGCGGAATAGCACAGGAAGAAGAGATGATGCTTTAGTAGTGAAAGAGAGCAATGTATAGATGTTTCAAACTAAGAAGAGCACAGTTGTATATGCAACCAAATATACACAGGCAATTTATAAACCATACACTGGGTATGATTGGTTGCATATACAACTGTGCTCTTCTTAGTTTGAAACTACTCTATCTCCAAAGCGAGCGTCAAAGTTCAATGAAAATTTATATTATCAGAATTCAGAAGAGTACACTTTTATTAGTAAACAAAATGTCCACTCTCCAAAAAATAAAGTAGAAATTGTTTTGGTTTAATTGTGTCAGGATGACAAATGTCATTATGTCATAGAACCTGACGTTAGTTAGGGTTTCAAAAGTGTTTAGATATTTCATTGTACCAACGATATAGTCGGAAAGTAGGGTGAGGGCCATCCCAGATATTTGAAGATATGTGTTTTCACCAATGTCCATGGTAACCACACTGTTATTTTAATTAAACGGTTTTAGGTATTAAAATGAATTTCTGTAGGATTTTCACAAACACACCATGAATTTTATCGAGAAATATTTTTGTAAAAGTTGCCAATACGTGAAGTGTATGCTTTGCGCGCTGTGTTGGTTCGAATTGAACAAGTTTTTTTGGTATTTCGGATCGCAGGTAAAATTTTTTGATGCATTTCATATGTTGTTGTTAGATATTCGGTTCAGTTAGCGACCAACGTTGTAAGCGGTGTAATGTGGGTACATATTTAACCAAGTTCGCTCAGCGCAATAACTATGTATTTTCTGATCATAGAACCTGTGATAGAAGTTTGAGGCAAAAAATAAAACCTATGTAAGTAATACTAAATTATTATTGTCTTACGCATCAAATTATTATCGGCTAGTAAAACAGAATTATCTAACACTGCGAAATAATAAAAACCGACAAAAGCAAGATGTATAAGTCTCGTAACTGAGCAACGACAATACCGCTTTTTTTTGACAGAATTTCACGGCGTACGCGCGTGTTGCATACAGATATACCAGCAAATATTCGCAACAGATAATTTGTGATATTTTGAGTGGTGTTTTAAGTGATTTTGACCTAACCTATTACCCCGTGTGTATAAAAATCATGTTCCGTACTCATTTCAGCGCCATTAATCAAATTTTGTTAAGTGATAACTGGTACTGGTAGTGTTTGGATCATAATAAACATTGTGGATGAATCTTTGGTTATATTTGGTTATATTATTGTTACAGATGGACAACGACGGTGATATAGTGAAGTGTTGGACATTTAGTTGTGCGCGTTTTTAAATCTTGCGTGTGTAGTGTTGAATAGCAGCCGTAGATGCCCAAGGGAGAAGAAGGACTCACTTGGAGGAGGATTTTACCGGAGTGGCAGCTTCCAAGGACGAAGACATCTAAAGGTAGGTTCAAGGAGATGTCATCCTTCGTTGGAGGGGAAGAAGACGCATTAAGGTAGGATTTTTGGACTTCTCTAGGTTCGCGGCGCGTTATCGGTCTTTTTGACTCTCTACGGAGTTCTGTAGAGTCGTCAAAAGCAGTGATAGTGCTAATCATCTGACCTTGATTGCTGGTATTATTGAAAAATTCCGGTAAGTGGGTATTTCTTTGTAATTCTTGCGATACCTGCTAGAAACGAGCGAGAGGGATGAAGATGTCGCTGCAGGTTAGCGGGGTGGTGGTTTGGGATCTTCCCCCTTGCTCGTTTCTGCTTCAAAAAAGTAAAAAATCTGTGTGTTTTTTGTTTCAGATGGACGAGGAGGGTGTTTATAAGTAGAATTAATTTTTTTTTAGTTTTAGGAGCATGTTGGAAGTGATTTAAGGCCCCCCACTCCCCATTGTTCATACTCTTTATCCATGGATTAACTGCAATGATCAGGGTTATGGCTTTTTTAAATAAGTAACTTTGTAGATGAATGAAGTAGTTATTATTTTAACAACACTGAGTTTCAGAGATTCAGGATGTTGACGCCATCTACGGCAAACTTTCGAAGCTACATGCTTTATAGCTTTGAATAACAGATGGCAGCATGAGTAACACTGTTCAAAATAGCACGAAATTAATTAAAATAACAGGTTTACAATCAAAATTGATTTATATTTTTATTTGGTCTTTTTAATATATGAAATTGCATAAAATTAGTATTCAACATTATATGTACAATGTACTTAAGTAAGTTTTTATGCAGAATTATTGATAAAAATAAAAAAAGTGGGGAAAACGGTTGTTACGTTATTGTAGACTTTAGATTACAATAAAGTAAATTTATTTTTCTCCTTTTTATTTACTATCATGTCGCAACCAAGAATATATATGTAGGTACAGGAATAGGAAACTAAATTATTAATTCTATCAACAAAAAATATTGAATATAAAAGTTGTTTGGTGATTTTTTCCCAAATTTTCACAAAATCTTATTATATCTTTATAAACCCTATTGTTTAAATCACACCCATAAATAAAAATCTAAAGGGCTTAAATCCGGTGCACGTGGGGGCCACTCGATTGTCCCTCCTCTATTTCTGTCTCCATTGTCTGCCATCATTTAAATTTCTATTTTTTTTTCGCGTTACGTCAATCTGGCCGTTTTATAAATTAACTAAAAAACAAATTGTACTATCAAACACCACGTGTTCGAAATGTTACATTATTAAAGGTATTTATCTGTATTATTTGTTCGACTTGTCGTTAAATTATTTAGAATTTGTTTGAAATTCTTACTTTGCTTGAAATTCCTGAACATACTGTACAATTAGGCGTGCATCTGTGTAGACCCAGAAGGTCATGGTGGATTTCGTTGTGTATAATCCGAATTACGTCACTGTTCCAATATTAGACTAGCAGGAAAAAATCCACATCAGAGAGCTAAACGTCGACAGTTCAAGCAATAAGTACGCATGATTCATACATTTATCTTATTAACCTGGATTACAGTAAAAAAAAATATAATAAACGCCGTTATTTTTGTTGTTATTTCGTTACTGAGTATTTAGAGCGATAAGATCGTACAAAAATATTCATTTAAGCTCATTAAGTCACCTGTTCATTGACACTATATGTACGTACAGTAAAATTTCACCATAGAAAATCACACCTCGTGCGAAAAGAGCCGAAAAAACTCGGCTTTTTCTTTTGATCAATAAAATGGATCTTAGACCTGTCACAATACTTTGACTGTCATGTCGGTAATGTCAACTACATCTGAGTGAACAGTGTATATAATTAATTTAATGATACTTGAGTGCATCAGGAAATTGTTGTTTGTGCCATTAGTCCTGGCACAGGAAAAACAATCCTACAAAAAATTGAGGAACATTATTTTTCAGTGTCCTTATACAGTGTGTAAGAAAATCTACTTCCGGTTGTCAGATCGTCACCAAAAACAATCTAGTTCATCCCCCGGTAATTCTAAATAAGTATACCAAGTTTCAGCCCGATCCGTTGTACCGTTTTACCGCTATCGTATTCGCAGACATATTCATTGGTAAATCACTTAATTTCTCTTTTATTGTCGACAATTTTCGAATAAATAAAAACTCGTGACGGAAATATCTAACATTCATAACGATCATAACTTTAACTACGTAATTAAGTAACTTTGTGACCGCCTAATTATATATCTATATCTCGACGACTTTATTATTTACCTGTCTGTCTAAAGATGATAAAGAAAAGTCATGCAATTTGTAGACGCGTATATAAAGCTATGATTATTCTATCGTTCAGAAAGTATAAAATGACAAATTTCATAATTTATGATCTTAAAATACATACTGCTATTATACATATAATTTTGTATACCTAATAGCAGTAAGTATTTAATTTAGCTGTCACAAGTTTATAATTTATTATGGATTTATAATATGTACATAAATCTGTACCAAATTGCAAGACCCTTTTTATTTCAAAGTCTTTTTTTACACGAAGACAAAGAACGAAAACAAAAATTGCATTAAACTTAGTCTGTTGTTATTGTTATTCAAAACACTTAAATTATGAATTAATTTTTCACTCACTGCCTGAAGTTAATCACTCACGTGCTATAAAATTACCATAAATTACTATAAAAACTCCCAAATCCAACGAACCCACGTAGAAAATTCGAGTTTTTCGTCGAAATCTCACCTGATCACGAACAGACCAAAAGCAGACTATAAAACATAACGAAATGTCAAGTTAAATTTTACACCATCTTTCAATTCCGACGTAGTATAGTGGTCAGTATTCCCGCCTGTCACGCGGGCGACCGGGGTTCGATTCCCCGCGTCGGAGACTTTTTTTTAAATTTTTAAAACGTTAAAATAACATAGAAATACCTATCATAAACATAAACCGCGATAAACACGAAATAAAGCCATTTTAAGCATTTTTATAGCGTCGTTCTTTGAATTTTCACCTTCGTGCGATATAATAATAATAAAAATAATAATAGTAATAATTTTTTTGAGACAGCGAATCAATTTGCATGGCCAATTATCACCGTACAATACGTCTGCTGATAAAAAGAAATCTACCACCTTCACATTACGTTAATGTTCGTAATGCAGCGGAAAATTGGTATCAATAAAATATTCCTCTGAATTTTACGGACATGCTTATTATTTTAGACGGCTGTAACACGAGAGAGACCCTGGGGCGATATTTTTATTTTGATTAAGGTTGTATATGTCATTAAAATACCTACAAAGGATTGCTGCTTTAAGTATGGAAAATCCCCATGCTTCTTTTGACGTCAATTCAAGATAATAACTGAACGATTTAATGAACTGGTTAATTCCAATATGTATTACAGTTACATTCCCTGTTTATTCTATGATGTTGTCAATGTTTTAGACAGAACCGATAATAATAAATAATTATTTTAATCATAAATAAGTTATTAACACCACCACAAAAAAAATGCGATTAAATAACTACTAAGCTATGCGCTGAAAATTCATAACATTAAAGACTTGCATAATATACAGGTTATGTAAGTATTGCTTATGATCGTTGGTGGTTTTCAGCACACAGGTCACATTCTATTATAGACATCAGAAGTCCCAAATTGTAAATATGTATATAAATGGTCTAGTTGATCATAAATGTTATTCAAATGGAAATTTGCCTACTTATGGTAATGTGTTTTGCTATTTTGGTGACTCGTTTTATGTCTAGGACAAGCAAATCACGTGCGTCATATAATATATATGTATATAATGTTCTGCTTTACGCACAACTTGCATGTGATTGCAATTTAATAATATTGAGAGTTTGCAAAGAAAAGCCACCATTCAGAAGGATCGTGGAGAATGTCAAACTCGTTCATAAGACCCTCAACATCGTGACATACACGTAAAGATCCTTCCATTTCAAAATGGGCTTCAAAAGGCTCGTTACGCTTTGTAAATGAAGACACTGTCACACCTCGTGCGAAAAGATACCATTCCTGTAGCCTAGCACCCAATAACTCGCCTTTTTCTTTTGATAAACCTCTCTAAGTCTTCACTAAAATCTAAATCTTTAACTAAATCATTGAGTTCGCACTGGTTTATAATGTGGGGTGTTCCTAAAACTTCGAATGGTGAATCTTCACGACTTGCCTGATTTAACAGAATGCTTTCAGACACTCTGTCAAATCAGGCAATTAAATCAAATCAGGCAAGTTTCTTCAAACAGGCGAAATTTCTTCTGGTTTGGTGATTTTTACAAACATCTCCTTTGATCACTGCCCTTATTTTAATGCACAGAATGTCTGTATAACATAACCTGATAAAATAACACACAAAAAAACTTGTTGGTTCGTAATATTTTGAACAATCTGTTATGAGAACGTATGCAAAGAAAGCTAATTGAAGCGAAATATATGACTTCAAATAAAATGGATCTTAGACCTGTCAGAACACTTTGATGACGTGATGTATGAAAAGTGATTCCCTTGTGTAATAGTTTTGTAAGTTCTAGTAAAGTTATTGCGAACAAAATATTGCCTGTTCTGAAATTCTCTCTAATTTTTAAAACAAATAATCCACACACAAGATTAGGAATTATTATCTGGAGATTCTATACACTTTTTCGTAAAAATACGTTATCTTGCACTTTTGGTAATAAACAGATAAGGTTAGGTAAGCCGTTATGTTGCCATTATATCCGTAATATAGAGATAGATAGCGTGTATGAAATCATTTTACCATTATCACGGTATCACCACAGGTTAATTAACTGCATGAATCAAAAAACGTTGCTTTGCTTATCTTTTTATTATCTCAAAAATAGAATTTAACCAAAATCTCCCTGTAAATCTTCATAAAATAATTTAATAAAGGCAGTTATTTATGATACATTTGACGAAAAAAAAAAGCAAAATTAGATTCGCGTTTTGCTCGCGAGCGGTGCATCATAGAGCAACAGGGTCTTCAAAAATGGATTCCTGGCATAATTTCCCATCCGGTACCATTGGAATTATCCATATTACGCTATTAGATCGGACACAGTTCGCTCCGAAAGGAGAAGATGTCGTAAAATAGCTGTTTTGACACAATTTTCAAACTTTGGAACGTCATAACTTCCGAACCGTTTAAGATAGAGAAAATCCAATGGCACCATTGGAATCAGCGTGATAAACTGTACCAAGAACCATAACCTTAATTCTACCATACTAGTCGGATAGTAAAAATTTGACCAAATTTGACACTTCACCTTATAAACCAGCACAAATTTAATGATATGGTTAAAGACTTGGGTTTATCAAAAAAAAAAGCCGAGTTATTGGGTTCTAGGCTACAGGAATGGAATTGCTATGACGTATTTACGATTTGTTTTATTCCACGAGGTCGACATTCAAAAAAATAAATATCTTAATTACATTAAGGTAAATATATTTACTTACCTTCATTATGGGGATACATAATATCGTTTTATCGACTAAATTTGTTATTGTGTGTCAATCCATTTACCTAACTATTATTGTTCGCGCCACTTCTACGTAGGCAAACAAAAATACAAATACGAACGATAATAAATCATCAAGAAAACCCACAAAATTTTTTATAAAACTGCGTTCTGGTATTCCTAATTTCTCAAAGAGAAAGCGTAACCATTTCTGCGTGTGATATTACATGTTGGATACTATCTCCACTAAAAAAAAGAAAGACAACATACAACATAAAAACGATCGCACTGCTCTTGAAGCTGTCAGAAATGCGACTTGGAAAGTGATTGCGTAATAGCAGCTGATACATAACACGAAAAATGCTTATGTAAAGGGGGGTACACACCTTCCGTTTATCTGCGCAGTTTATCACGTGTGACGTCATGTCTGAGCGATAAACTGTGTGAACTGCGCAGTTTTCGTGCAGATAAAAAGTCTGTGCATTCGGACCCTCTTTTGCAACGATAACCTGGGCAGTTTATGCAGTTTATCGTACAGTTTGTTCAGTTGCCGTTCTGTTTTGAGCCTGTATACACGATGACTACGGTGTCAAAAAAAGATGCGCTTTTGGCATTTATCGACGGATACCGGTCCCTTCCCGAACTTTGGGATACCACAAGCGTATCGTATTCAAACCGCAATAAAAAGGCGGCAGCCTACGATATTTTGATTGAAAAACTAAAACCTCTGGAGCCTGATGCAACACGTGATAGTGTAGTGAAGAAGATAAATAATCTAAGATCAGTTTTTCGCAAGGAGTTGAAAAAAGTAAACGACTCAAAGAAATCGGGAGCTTCAGCAATTGATGTGTATGTTCCGAGTCTATGGTATTTCGGGGAACTGATGTTTTTAGTAGACCAGGAAACTCCTGATGCCAGTGACTCAACCAACGAACTAGGCAATGACAATAATAAAGATACGGTAAGTAAACTAAAAAATTTATTATTATTATTATTATTATTACATAATATATTGTACTAATACTATTCTTTTTTGATATTACAACGCAACTTTGTTAGTATTCATATTCAACGTTTAAATTCTGTTTTCTTGCCACTCGACTTTTCCTTCATCGTTAAAGTAACTACAAAAAGTATCGCGGATTTCTTTGGCTGATCTAGAGGAAGATGAATTGCCATTTCTCATACCTAAAAGACGTCCACTATTTGAGGATGTTCGAGACTCCATGTCGAGCGAATTTTGATTACAAATACTCGGATGATTATTGACATAACTACTGGAATGTCTTCTTAAAAAATTGTGCAAATAACAACATGCTAAAACTATGGCATTGACCTTAGTTGGTGATAGATTGATGGGTTTTTGAAATATTGTAAATCTGGAAACTAAAATTCCAAAAAAATTTTCAACAATTCTTCTTCCTCTAGAAAGACGATAATTAAAAATTCGCCTGTCGTGATTAAGCACAGAAAAAGAATAGGGTTTCATAAAATTATCTTGTAACTGAAATGCCTCGTCACCGATAAAAACATACGGAGCAGTTTTGTTACTTCCTGGAAGGTACTCCGGAAGTGGAATATTTAGTTCACCTTTTTTGAGACTATCGTAGAAAGCAGTGTTTTTAATAACGCCCCCATCAGAAATTCTTCCGTTTGTTCCAACATCAGCCAACAAAACATCGTAATTTGCATTGACTATTGCCATCAACACGACGCTGAATGTCCCTTTATAGTTGAAGTAACGAGAGCCGGAATTTGCTGGTTCTTTTATCAGAATGTGTTTTCCGTCAACTGCACCGAGACAGTGCGGAAACTGCCATTTTTTTTCGAAATCTTGGGCAACTTGTTTCCACTCTCCTTCACTTTGAGGAAGCTGAAATTAAAAATGACTTTCTAGGTAATCAATTTCTACGTTTTTGTTATAGGTTGCCCCAACTGCTCCATCAGCTTCAGAACCTACACCCACAACCAGTTCGTTTGCACAACCTAGCAGAAAGAGAAAGCCGACCCCTTCATCACATGATCTCCTCATCACAAAGGCCACGAGGTATTTGGAAGCTGACGATGATGATTGTTTGATATTGGCAAAAGGTTACGCTGTAAAATTAAGGAACTTAACTCAGCAACAGCAAATGTTTGCAGATAGAGTAATCAACGAAACATTGCTTGATGGTCAAATGGGCCTTTTAACCAGAGGCAGCTACCTGGTTCACTCATCAGTGCCTTTACCCACTCCATCACCCACTCCCAGTTGGAGTTCGAATTCGTTCTCTAATCATTCTGAACCTCAAACGGCAAGGACACTGTTGGAGGGATTCTCGTACGATGACGACTACACTAATTTATAATAACAATACCTACTGAATTTGTAAATTTTGTTTTGTATTTTTACACACATGTACATTTTTATTTTCTAAGTAGGGTAATAAAGTATGGTTATTATTTTATGTTTATTTATTCAGTCACACATGGTCTTATCAAATAGTTAAAGTATGCTTACCTGAATAAAATTTTGTAGTGCTTTCCGTATCGCCACGCATGTTTCTATTATTATTTCTCCAAGTGATTGAGGAGATACTCTCATTGAAAATTTCAAATCTTGAAAGCTTCTTCCAGTTGCCAGGAACCGAAGAGTTGCAATTAGTCTCACATGCGGTGATATTGCTTCTCTAAGCACTGTGTCCTTTTTTGTAATGAGGGGAGTAACTTTGCTCAATAAAATTTGAAATGCATTTTCGTCCATCCTTAGGTAATTTTTATAATCGTTAATTTCTCCTCCTTCTTGTAACTCATTCAGTAAGTGGTGATCAGTGGGTAATACGCTTCTTTGCAAATACCAATCTTTGCACCAACGTTCACGGCGTATTTTTCGTTTTCCTTCTTTTTCTTCTAGCAACACTGCTGCAATTATGCAACAAACTGCGGCTCTTCTTTTCCTGTCACCCATTCACCTTTATTTATTTTAATATACACTGAGATATAAACCTGTCAAAAGTGAAGAGAGAACTGAACAAAAATCGGATGAAACTGACGCGAAAACTGAAGGTATTGTACACACCTTCAGTTCAGATATATGTACAGATTTTCACGCAGTTATTTACGACAGATAACTGCGCAGATAAACGGAAGGTGTGTACCCCCCTTAACACCTATTATTAGCCAATCCATAACAGAGCCATTACAATTTACTTTATTTCTGTCGTTTTGAAACGACAGCCATCACAGGCAAACGTGCACATAATTCGACATAATTCGACGAATTGAATTGAAGACATACATTGTGGTTTTACTGCTTTATTTATTTTCTGCCAAACTAATTTTTTCCCAACGAAATAAATATACTTTAAAACCCTTTCTAACAATTCTCAAACGATTGGTATACAAAAATTATTCAAAATTTAAAAGGGGGGTGTTAACTTGACCGAGGTATGTCGATATTATTTAATGGAAAAGAACGTTCTTTTTGTTGATGTAACCTACTTGCAGACGTTCTTCCTTGGTAGTAGAGACCACTTTCTTTTCTAATAGGTTAAAATATGCGAATATGTGAGAATCGCTTTAATATCTAAGGCTGAGGTTATACACAGATAGAACTCGATATTTTTGCTACCCAATTAATAAGATTTTTAATATAATATGTAGTTATTTCAACGGTTAGTTGAAATAATAAACGGTTAGTTTATGTTGAGTATATTTTGCTCTGACGAAGAAAATGTTATTCTTCTACATATAAAAAGAGTAAGACGTTCGTTTTACATCAACAACAATACTTTGTTGGGTGAAAAATATACATGTTTCAACGAACAAATAGTTTCTTGACCCAAAAGTATTCGTACGTATCGCTTAAAACAGCCGTAATTCCTTTCAAGCAGTTCCTTCATACTTAAAACAAGAAAACGTAGATAATACTTGGAACATCAAGAAAATCATATTCTTACTCTGAGAATTTTATATTTTACTTGAGCTGTAATATGACTTCACAAGAAAAGCATTGTTAGAAGAATCAAACATAAATGTGAACTAATAAAATCTATAAATAAATAAGCGATACACGCATCAGAGCAAACGTGTTAGTTTACTATACTATCCAAAAATAGATATACATATAGATATGGATTAGATATTATAGATATATAACGATCCTAGATATAATACCTAATTTTTTTGTTTAGACCGATTGTGGCCTCAAACGATGTCAAGGCACCATGAAGTGGATGTTTATTTTATGGTGACATTGGCCTTGTACATAAAAAAAATAGAAACACAAACTTGCACTATTGTAAGTAGTGCAAGTTTGTGTTTCTATTTTTTAATCCTTTAAGAGAAATGGTGTTTTTTTTTTTTTTTCTTTCCGACTAGTACCCTAGAAGGGAAGTATTGTAATCTACGAAAAAAAAACGGAATTTTAGTGAAAATACGCGTTTTGGGGTCCCCTGAATCGATTGCAATGATTTCTGGATAGCGTCCAAACGGAACAACGGATCGGGGTGAAATTTGGTATACTTATTTAGAATTACCGGGGGGACGAACTGGATTGTTTTTGGTGACAATCTGACAACCGGAAGTGGCAAATGTTACATGCGTCTTCTTAGGGATTTATTCGATTTTGGCCAAAGTGATACCAACTCACCATCCAGTGACTGTAAATATGTATACCAATTTGCAAATCAGTGGGATGAACGGTTTAGGCGCTATAAGGGTTTAGAGAAGCAGTTTGACAGAATCCACAATTAGATTTTGACAAACGTCAGTGCCATTGACATTTCATGACATTAAATGTCAGATGTAATTCTGTCACTGAAACTGACGTTAGGTAGCGTCCAGAGATGGCTCTGGCTTTACTATTCCAGAGGGTCACCCCAGAATTATTGTTAATTTAGAATTATTGCCAGATTTATGAAGATTTCATAAACATTTTGAAAGTTACAAACTCAACAATGGATGATTTCAAATTGTCGATTTCAAAATACATACTTACCATTTATATTATCGATAGTTTTTATGCAGACCACAACGTTTTGTAAACACTGTTGTAATCACAGAAACCATAAATGTCATTTTAACTACTTACATACTTACTACAGTAAGTACCGGTTTTATAAATCTATAAAAATTTATGGTTGTTTTTTTTAATAGTTAACAGTCATTAACGTGTAATTTATACATGATTTGTTTTTAATGCATGTACCTAATAGTTAAATAGGTAGTATTTTTAAAAGAAATTAGCAAAATCAATTCTATTTAACACTGATGCATAAACATAAACAAACAAACCTAAACAATAGGAGAAACCTGTGTATTTATTGCCTATGCGACAATGAACTTGACCAAATTAGCATATTATCGTGCCCCAGTAATACTAATTGAATTGCTCAAGTTCATAAAGTATTCTGTACAGTTCACCGTAAGACACTTTCCCTTCAGTTTTGAGTTTGTTTTCAAAATTAACATGACTAGAATATATATTCTGCAGTTACCATAATTGGGAAAAGGATTTAAAATAAATACATAAAAAAACAAACACAAAAGTACATTGCACTTTTTTACAAGCCTCAACGTTTAATTAGAACAATTCGAACAACAAATATCATCAATTTGTCACAATATAAATACAAAACAAATCCATCGTTCGGTCTCTATATTATAAATTAGGTCGAATTCTCCGTTTACAATCATTCGAATTAAATAATACAGTTTATTATCGGTAGTGACTAGCTTAACGCGTAAGTATCAAAATAACGATGAAAAAAAAATACCAACTTACTTAACTTTAAAACCCTACATCCCCCGAATAAACATAAACCTTTTTTGGAATGTAAAAATTTTAAATGCAGTTCTCGAGCGGACAAAAAAATAATTTCAATCTAGGAATGCACTAGACTCTCAAAACACTACTGTACTTTAGACTTGAGCAACGGGTACTCCGCCGTTATGGGGGGGCACCTATTTTTCGACCTCCTCTCGTTCGAGAGGTACGCCTTATGGAAAAACCTTGCAAACAACACAAAGTAACTAAAATACATCGCAATCGACAATTTAATATTAAACGGGGAGATGTGGCACTGCGTTTGCGCTTGTAACAATTGATGTGCCCAAATATTAACCAAACACCCGACAACCATCTGCAACAATTGTAACGACGTAATTAACATCGCTATTTGTCTCGGGGGGCTGTAACCCATCGCTCTCAAGGCGTAATACGAATACATCACGGAATGTACGCAATAATTCATCGTTATAAACCATCTTGCGCTGGCCGTGTATTCCGTATAGCTAAACCACGAGTATAAAAGGACGGTTATGTGGTGGTACCAGTGCAAGAAAATCAACGGTTGCTTCCGGAGGACGATAAAAATTGTATCCCCTAATTCCGGGAGTTTACTGAGGACAAACATCCATGTCCAGAACCCGGAAACCTTGTCTTGTTCGATAAACGATGGTACGCAGACGGAATGGTATAAACCATGGTGTGTTAACGTGTGGATTATCTCAGGTACGGTACGGCAGGCCCCCATGATACTAAACGTAGCTAACAATGTATTCCAGAGCACCAGGATACCCCTCAGCTCAAATCGAGGTCTGTTCTGCATCAAATATTGGCCACCAAATATTAGGACCATGTAAACACCGACGTAGTAAAAACCCATCGTCCAATTTTCGGTCATCCAGGTACGGGTGTCCTGGTGTTTGAATCCGGACTCGAACTTGAACATGTACGAGTAGTTCGGAAGGGAAATTTGCGCGTTTTCGTTCATGTTGACACACTTATTCGAGCACTGCACCACTTTCACGCTGCCGACGAGGCTATCGGTTTATTACTACCTGTTCCGCGGCTATATTACACGGTTTTTAACGTGACCGACGACAATCCACCGTATTTTTACGCCCAAACTCGCCGCCATAACGGGCGCAGGCGCGAACTTACAACGCCGGGCGCCCCCCAAAATTATGTCACCAAAGTGCAGCGATGAGCGCATACGTCGAGGTTATTCATTCAAAACTAACTTTCATTCATTAAATCTATGATATTATAGTCAGACAATAGAAAATTTTAGGTAAAATACTCATGTTATACATGTGTTAACCATATTTTTAAAATGATCCATTTGACGTTTGAAAGAAATCAAGTTCAAAAGTATTCACCGTTGCGCCATCTCTCGACAATCGTTTCACTCTAATTTTAATCACAACTCTTGTAGTTTATTGTATTTAGACCGGCTAATTATCGATATTAATTATATATTAATTATTAGTACGGCTAATTACGGAAACACATAACCTGCCCGGGAATGCCGGTATTCTCCGTATGATTATCGACTTTACCGACTCTAATTTACCGACCGAATCATTTTAGTACGGAGAACCGCGTGTAGGTGGCGCCAGAAATGGCGAACTAGCAATTTTCCGAATATGAAAATAATCTCCGTAGTTTTGCATTACGTGTTGTTGGCTTATTAGTTGTTACCGTATCACGTTTGTCCGGCTTCAAAATTAAACAACTTATTTTTATAGTGTAGGTGGGTGTTTGTGCGTGTAATATTTCCTAATAAAACTTGTGATTGAAACTCCAGTAATTATTATGTTTTTACTGCAGATTTACAACGTAATCCGCAACATATAATCTCTTATCAGTACTAACATGGTACTAACAGCCTCTTCGTCTTGTCGAGTATGATTCATTTCGTCTACACAACGCAAGATCATAACAAAAAAATAACATTTTATTTAGTTTAGTAGCTACTAATATTCGAAAATTGTGCAGAAATGACGATGTACACCAATTTGAAGAGGTACCTTAGCGAAGTGAGTTGCCCCGTTCAGAATTTAGAGGAGATGAAGCGTAGATACTCGACGAAGATTGCTTCCACAAGACGCTTAGAGAAAATAAGCAGGTTATGTGACCTTATAACCATTCTCGAAAAGCGTGAT
This sequence comes from Aphodius granarius, assembly GCA_963971325.1. NCBI lineage: Eukaryota > Metazoa > Arthropoda > Insecta > Coleoptera > Scarabaeidae > Aphodius > Aphodius granarius. The sequence continues at coordinate 30,844,353 of OZ020225.1, forward strand.
GAGATAAACGAAGACAGAGTTGAGATTTTAGAGGATTTGTTCCGGGAACTGAGGGACATCGTTCCGCCGCCTCGAAGGAACAACATCGCACAAGGTATTTGCGAAGTACACAATACCATACCCAAATGGAGTGCGGTTATGTTGTACTTCTTTGATGAAATTGCCAGTCGTATATATTACGCATTAGAAGTGCTCTGTTTAAAATTCGATCAGTTTTTCCGAAAGTACGTTTACCACAAATTTTATTACAAAACTATCCAAGTTCCGGTATGTCGTAGAATCAAGACGCTTTGTCTTGCAAAACGGGATAATATTCGCAGGTATTACGTAAGCGATATAATCTTTTTAATCTTGTTTTTTATGATTATTTCGAGCAAATGCGGTTTTCGATCGGCGACGACCGTTTACGAGTTATTGTATCCGTATCTTTACGTGTGCGGTAAATTTTTGCGTGATAAGTATAAATTCTCTGTATCACAAGCACGAAATCATGTTTTAAAGCTAGTCGAAGAAGTATAGGTATATATTATTGAATAATGTAGTCATTATTCACGACAGTAGTTACAATGAATGAAAGTAGTTAGAATGAATGACAGTAGTAGACAGTTTAAACTGTCATTCATTGTGACTACTGTCATTGCATATGTCAAAACTGTTCCACACTATGAATTTTGGGTCTAAAAACAGAAATTTTGGACTAATATTGTGTCGAATTTTGGAATTCTACTCAATTTTTGTTTAGTAAAGTAAAGATTTAAAATTTTTTCATAGAAAACTATGAAATAAAACAGTAATGCAACATTTTTATAACTTCAAAAGTTACCGAACAAAAATGGGTTATAAAACTTCTTTGTACAATGTGATTTATGCGTTTGTCATGCAGAGATTTTACACTTATGACGTAAGAATTAATCGTTACACAAAGTTTGACATATTTGATGTTGTGGTATGCTATCGCCTTGCTTGTGGTATCTGCTATCTGAACATAGATAAACCAGATAGATTTGATAACGCATTTAGGGCGAAAGTGTATTGCTCTGAAAATATTCTTACATACATATTGTTGGCAGTTTAAATTAATAGACTAGCTTATTAAACTGCTTAGGTCTTTGGCATTGGTGGTTATTTTATCTTTAACAGATTAATCATGGATGATTAAGTTATAGTTAAGGTTATAATTCAAATATCGCCAATTTTGTACTATTATTTATAATCGTTCCTAAAAATTTGTTTTGGGAGATACGGTTTTGAAGTTTTTTGATAACTTCTGGTCCTGTTTTCAATTCTAAACATTGAAAATAGTGATTGTTTTATACATAAATTATTCGAAATCTAAATAGATTTTGAATAAATTTTGTTTAATTCTAGAAAAGTTACCGTTACCATTTTCTAGAATTGATTATTTTATATCCACAGGAAGTGGATAGCTCTGGCTATAAATATGAAATATGTTTGTAATATATTTGGAACAGAGCCAGTTCAATAATTTGCCTATTAGGCTATTAGGCAAGCGATAACTTGATGCAATTTATTCATTGCAGTCGATTATATGAAATATTGATGATTTATATACGTTTAATGACCGTAAAACAATATAAGTATGTAAGAATATTCCAAAATTATTAAATATATACATAAATATAAAATATATGAGAATTAAAAGACATACATAAACATACACTTCTGTGTAATATATACGACATGCAAATTCTTCACGGGGACCGTTGGACATCTGGACTACTTTGGTTCACTCAAAAGTCAGGTATTGATATGCTGATATAGTTAAAAAAAAAAACACAACTTTTGTGCTGTGTTTTGTACTTTTTTTACTAAACCTGAAACATTGCACAAAAGTTCTTAAAAACTGTAAAGTTCATGTTGGTCTAAAAATAGCATTTTATTTGGTATTTTCTCATCAATGATTTCTGTGAATCATCACTCTGTTGCTGGGATACTAGTTTGTTACTTTGTTGCTGATGAATCGTTTTTAATTGCGGTTTTTTTATCAAGCGGGTGACCTTGACTTTATGTCAGCTTAGACTGCTCGTGGCAAATATGATAATTGGTAGTTCTGGGAAAAGATTGGAGTTGTGCTGAAAGATTTGTGATCAATTATTATTGATTAATTACTAGATTATAATAATAATAAATCTTGTCTTAGGTCAGGAATGTTGTATTTTATGACTAGAAAGAATTTAATTCGCAAAAACCAGATGCAATAAAACAATAGGTAATCCTAGTAACGCATAATTCTTGTCTTAGGTCAGGAATGTTGTATTTTATGACTAGTAAGAATTTAATTCGCAAAAAAGAGATGCAATAAAACAACAGGTAGTCCCAATAATCAATATTTCTTGTCTTAGGTCAAGAATGTTGTATTTTATGACTAGAAAGAATTTAATTCGCAAAAACCAGATGCAATAAAACAATAGGTAATCCTAGTAACGCATAATTCTTGTCTTAGGTCAAGAATGTTGTATTTTATGACTAGAAAGAATTTAATTCGCAAAAACCAGATGCAATAAAACAATAGGTAATCCTAGTAACGCATAATTCTTGTCTTAGGTCAAGAATGTTGTATTTTATGACTAGAAAGAATTTAATTCGCAAAAACCAGACGCAATCAAACAGCAGGTAGTTCTGCTTAAGTGAATGTAATGTAAATTGGCCACAATTTTGCCAAATGTAGCAGCAATGCAAGCAGTTTTATCAAAATAGAAAAATACAAAGCAAGTACCATTGTTTTTCTATTTTATTGATGTATAACTCTCCGAACTTTGTTTCCGGTATGATAAGAATTCAGATCTGTACCTTTCAGTATAGGCTGCACAATAACAGGATGTGGGCCGACTCAGTAAAGTACAGTCAGTATAGTCACCAATAAAATTATAAAAAAAAAAACGAACAAAAAAGATCATGTTATTTTGATTGTATATGTGTATGTCTTCTTTATGCAGATTTTATTGTTTTGGTTGTTACTGCCTTCATAATTTTTTTGAAAAACTATATCAAAAGTGCAAGGAAACTCTTACATATACAGTTTTTGAAAAACTGAAAAGACAAAGCCACTGTCTCTTAATATTGCAACCAGTATTGTAAGGAGACCAAATCAAGGTTCTTTTTAATTAGAATTCTAATCACATTTATATTGCTATTGAGAGCTAGGTTTTCAATAGTTGTTTGTACCCACACATATGTAGTTCATCATGAAACAGACCAACATGAATTTTATTTAATTGCTTAACAAACATAAGATCCAAAGTGTCTGTCGGGCTAATGTATAGCTTATAGATTTTTATATATATAATTATGTAATGTAGAAACATAAATATCAGTACACATTTGTTATTTTATCTTGATTTTGAAATATTTCGATTACAACATATCTCGCAGTCGGCAGTGGGTTAAACTAAACTTGTGTACTGCCTTCACTACCTTCAATCCAATAAAATGATTGTTTTTTTTTTTTTTTAAACAGAAACAAAACTGCTTACGTATCAAAACATTTCCGCCTTGTACCCGATTTTGTTTTGTTTCAGTCTCCAATAACAATAAACATTACCCAACTATCAACTGGCTAGTTTATAAACTGCTTAGTTTATGAACATATTCCTAACCAACATATTCCGAACATATCATTTATAAACTAAATATTTTCTAAAACTATTTTAAACTTAGTTCCCCTTTAATTAATTGTTCTAGATCCTGACCAGCAGTTTCAACCTAACCTGATATTACCAACGGTACCGGATAACCTCTATGAACATATTCATATGATTATTGCCAATAGAATAGGTCACAGTTGGCCTATTTTTGCGCGAAGTTTAGGAATTACCCAAGGGCAAATTGACGAATTAGAGGATAGACATCGGACGGTTTCTGAAAGAATCCGGGACATCCTGGTCTATCATTTCCAGATCTGCCCTGATCAGCACAGACGTACAACACTCTTCAATGCCTTGTGTAGAGCGAGACGAAGAGATTTGGCCCTCGAGATACAGGGTTTGTTCGATAATTACGCTGTTCATGCACAGTAATTTTTTAATTGCGTTAAAGTGGAGATTTCTAGGGTTTTTTTGTATGTACAGTTTGTTTTCTCTATTTTTGAGTGGATGTTTGTTAAAGTTGTGCTTGTAAAAAGAAAAAAAAATAAGAATGATTGTTCTTTTTTACCTCATGTTATGTGCTATTGAAATAGGTTGAATGTAAGCCTTAAATCACATATATTTGACAATTTTTTTGTGTTATATACTTGTTTTTCTTTGTACATAAAAATACAAATATATTTGTTTCTTTTTCAAACTGATAGGTTTTTTTTTTAAGATTAAAGGGACGGCTGATTCAGTAAAAAAATTTCGATTAGAAACCCTATATTTATTATCTTACAAAATAAATGGATAATTTATATTATATAATAAAAAAAAAATCAAACTAACATAATAATCCGGGGCATGAAAAATAAACGAACATAAGAAGAAAGAAAAAACGTAACAATAAATATGAGAAAAGTATTCATTGTTAAGTAAAGTGTACAGCGGTACGTTAACCACAAAGATTACAATACATTACAGAGCAAAAAAAGTCAAAACAACGGGCTCAAACAAGTGTCATTCTGTCAATATATCTCAAAGAAACAAATTCTAAGCTCCGCAAGAGAGGAAGTGAGGTTAATTCGTCAGAAAAAAAAAATTAGATAAACGGCATACGGTTGTATTTTTGGAGATGCACGCTCGTGTATATTAAACAGAACGACAGAAGTTCATCGTACTGAGCCAGCAACTAATATATAGTCAGTTACTGCGGTTACACTGTGTAAGAATTTTTGGTGACAGAGCCTGCTTTGTCGATGGTGTCCTTATGCACCTGGTAACCGATGCTTACTTTCTGCGATATACGTAACCTCTCCTTTAATTTTCTACCAATTTCTAGTACGGCTCCGCCCCTCATCGCGTCAGCAGTCCATACACCTAAACAAATATTTTTTATCACAACGAAATACGCAATTAAAAAAACACCAACACTTTTTTTGGTTACAATTCTAGTTAGAAATGTGTCAAATTAGCTCGAACGACCGAATGTAGATGGCGCTGTTTATCACAATTCGCCTCGACGAACGAAAGAGTCGCCGCTCTGGTGGTGAAAGTATTAGGAATTGAATAAATCAGGTTTAAAAAATTTGGCAAAAATGTCTAAAGACGTGTGTTCAAAGCATTTTCTAGAAGAAGATTTGCACACGAATAAATCAAATTGAGTGTACGGTAAAGGAATTGTATTGTTTTTAAGTTTGACAGTTCGCGGATCTAACCTCAAAATGAAACGTTTTTATTAACAAATCCGCATTTCGCCACATTTTCCTGCCCCAAATAACTTTTCTAGTTCTTCAAGGGGTTGGCCCTGTCAATAAGAGTTCCGAAAATACTTAATTTAAATTTTATCCCGACTCGTGCACCGACGTTAGCGCCCTCTACATTCGCCCGAATAAGTTTTAATTCAAATTTCTACCACCAGAGTACCGGAAAATAACCTAATATAATGAATATCCCTTATTTTTTTATGTTATTTCTTATTTTATTGGTACGTACTCACCTATTTTATCTCCTTTCCCTCGAATATTTACAACTGCGCCGCAGACATCGTCTGAGTTTTCAAAGGCCTCCCCAATCAGGCAAAGTATCTAAACGAGGAGACGTGCAAATAAAACGAGAAAAAAAATCGTCGAATACTTACGACATCGAGCCAAAATCTATCTAGGTCATTGCCGCGTTGTTTCTTCTCTAAATTGATGAGCCAACGACCGCCCCGCTTATTGGCATCGTCCTCCCACATGGGCCTTATGCCTTTCTTGAACAACGAATAATCGCAACCTTGCCTAAGTTCACTAGCTAGCTTAATGTGGTTGTACAAACTGAAACGAGAACGTTAAATGTTACGTTTAACGGTTTTAAGGTTATGTTCGGGTACCTCCAAAAATCCTCGACAGTCTCGAAGGAGGCAATCTCCTTCTGGTTCTTCTCCCAAGTGTTGCTTCGATCATTTTCGAAATACCACAACGTCCAGCAGTTGTGCAGCGGGTGTTTTATCGAATAATCTATCGTGTCGATCATCTGATCTTGTTCCTTCTCGTTCTTATCATTCTAGAAAACAAGAGAAACGCGGTGTATGGTTATAACCCAGCAAACCAATATGGTCAAATTTAGCTAAATGGACTAGAGAAAATTCACGTGTTATCCCGACAAACCGGTTATAAAAAACATCAAAATCGTTAATATGAAGCTTAATTACGTAAAATTCACCTCTAAATCTGTTGAATTTGTAGACATTTTCGTTTATTACCACTAATTCGGTCGGAGTTGCCCACGGAAAGGTTATCTAAAATTTCACTCATTCACCATTCACTGTGTTATGTTGCTAATGTCACATCGGTCGGGGCGATGAATGAAACGGCGGGATTTTTGAACGCCAAGAATCGCCGCATTTATTCGCGTTATCTTTAATATTACTACAGCTAACGGAACCCAGAATACATTAGAACTTAGTTCGGTCTACTTACCCACATTTCGGTTGAGATATGACAATACACTAAAATTCAAAACGAACACAAATGAAACAAATATGTGACTAGTTTTTATTTGACCAGCCAACTTGAAATTTCGAGAAGGATTCCGACAAAAACTGACACATCTGGTCAAATCTCACTGTCAAATATACGATTTTATATTCTGTGCAATAAACCTGAGATGTATACATAATTTTATCACTCTTCTTTGGAACGATAATTATTGATAACATTTTTATACATATTTTATTTTTTTGACATGTATTATTTTCACAATAATTAAATACCAAATTGCAACAATTTGTTATTTAAAATAATTATCGAGAACGCGCCATCTATTGGCGAAAGAGCTAAGCACAAACCCGAGCAATGTGTGAATGTAGGCGCGTTCTTGTGTGATGTTGGTTGTATACTCTCCGGAACCATCACAGAAAACTAGTTCCCAATGTTGGTATTTGCTATTTGTATGTGTTTCCCCAATTTGTAAATGGTGCGTATCTAAAAATTGCTGCGATAGTGTTGAGCACGCAAAACCAGCAAGTAAGGCGTTTCCATAGGCGTCTAAGCACAGTTCAGCAAGTGATAAAGAGTAAAAGATGTAAGTTTACAACTTTTAATAATATTTATCTATCTATTCTTGCGTGTACATTTCTTTGTGTACTTTTGTTGATAATCTTTGTTGACTTTGTTGTGCATGTTCTAAATGTAGCATAGTGCATAATATTGATGATAATAGTCTGCAATTGTTGAAATGGGCAATAGTTATTTGTACAAACACTTTATTAGATAGATTTTTTTAATTAATTAATATTGTCCCTTAAGTAAAGTGTTATTATTTTGCTTATTGGACGATTATAAACAAAATTTAAGAGAATGGAATTAATATTATCTATGCTTTGATACCAGATATGGATATGGGTATCAAATCCATAAGATTTTAGAGCCAGCAATCCGCAAGATTTTAGCTATACTTTCTTAAGGAGATTTATTTTGAAACCACGACTTTGTGCGTTCTCATAACAGATTGTTCAAAATATTACGAATCAAGTTTTTTTTGTGTTATTTTATCAAGTTAAGTTATACAGACATTCTGTCCATTAAAATATGGGAAGTGATCAAAGAAGATGTTGTAAAAATTCACCAAATAAGTTTTGGAAAAGCCATGAACAGCTAATATATGCTGTATTTCCTGTTAGATCGGACTTTTAAAGTGGATGAAAATCCACTTACGTTTGTTTTACTTTATTTCAGGTCCTACCAAAGTATCCTAAAGAACAATCATTTCAACGGCGATTGGCCAAGATGGTCTAATCTCGATTACTGTGAATGCGAGAATGTAGAAATGGGCACCACTGAATATTCTGACGTTTTGGGTAAGATGACTTCGGACATCAGAGGAAGAGTGACGAGAATCGTCAAAGTGAACTGCCCTTATCTATATGGCTCTTTCTTGGTTAGAAAGGCCGAGTATTCTTCTAGAGGGTATAGTAATTGCGTACGGGAATTATTCCATGCTACAGGGTCTTCCAATATTACGTCTATTTTGAAAAAGAACTTAGATTGGCGTAGGGTTTCTCGAGCAAAATTTGGCCTGGGTGTTAGTTTTTCTGATAACCCTTCGTATGCTAATAGAGAGGCGCAAAGAAGTATTGGATCTTCAAGAGCTATGATTCTGGCTGATGTTCTTGTTGGAAAAACGGCTTCAGGAAATAGTTGTTGCTCACTACCGCCACTTGGAGCTGACACCACAACTGGTAATTCAACGGTTTTCGTCAAGTATTATGATGATGAATTTTGCCCGAAATACATACTTTACTATAACTATGAAGTACAGGTGGTCAGAAGATACAGACGCCATGTGTGGTGGTAAAAGCATTACGTAACTGATTCCTAATATATTATATTATGTTATTATTATTATTATGTATTATTATTATTATTATGTATTATTATTATTATTATATATCAACAAATGTATCAAGAAAAAATAGTAGTATTCCTTATCCATTATGGACACATTTTTCTATATTATTACATTATATTCCTAGCTTTATATTTTCGCATGTATTATTGTGAACGTTTTTTTATTATATTATATAAACCAAGGTTGTGTTTTTCTGTGTTTTATTTTCCAACTTTTCCTAAATAAACGAAATTGTTCAATGGCAAGATGTTAAGACGCGTAACACATTGTGCCTTCGTCTAACATCGCGATCAAAACTTGGATATCATCTAGAACAGTTTCCCAACCTTTTTCAAGTGCCACCTTACCATGGTTCACCAACCCCCAAAAAACTTTTATTTCCGCCCTTGAAAAAAGTTGGGAAAGGCTGATTTAATGATATAAACGAGTTTGGACATTCGTATGTGTTAAATTTGTCGAAGAAATTGATTGGTGTTTGTCCAAAAGGTTGCTTCAGCCTCTTGAGGAAATTTCTTCTGGTGTACAACCCTTTGGACATTCATTGGTGCAGTATTTGCTTTAAAAAATTGAGCTTGCCCGATAAGTTTGATTGGTGTTTGTCCAAAAGCTTCCTTCAGACTCTTGAGGAATTTTTCTAATGACTTAGATGAGTTTGAACACTCGTAGGTGCTAAATTTGTCGAAGACGTTGATTGGTGTTTGTCCAAAAGGTTGCTTCAGTCTGTTGAGGAAATTTCTTCTGGTGTACAACCCTTTGGACATTCATTGGTGCAATATTTCATTCAAGAAGTTGAGTTTGCCGGATAAGTTTGATTGGTGTTTGTCCAAAAGCTTCCTTCAGACTCTTGAAGAATTTTTCTAATGACTTAGATGAGTTTGAACACTCGTAGGTGCTAAATTTGTCGAAGACGTTGATTGGTGTTTGTCCAAAAGGTTGCTTCAGTCTGTTGAGGAAATTTCTTCTGGTGTACAACCCTTTGGACATTCATTGGTGCAATATTTCATTCAAGAAGTTGAGTTTGCCGGATAAGTTTGATTGGTGTTTGTCCAAAAGCTTCCTTCAGACTCTTGAAGAATTTTTCTAATGACTTAGATGAGTTTGAACACTCGTAGGTGCTAAATTTGTCGAAGACGTTGATTGGTGTTTGTCCAAAAGGTTGCTTCAGTCTGTTGAGGAAATTTCTTCTGGTGTACAACCCTTTGGACATTCATTGGTGCAATATTTCATTCAAGAAGTTGAGTTTGCCGGATAAGTTTGATTGGTGTTTGTCCAAAAGCTTCCTTCAGCCTCTCGAGGAAATTTTTAATGACTTAGATGAGTTTGGACATTTGTAAGTGCTAAATTTGTCCAAGCAGTTCATGCAGTAGTTGGTAGAGTAGTATTGCTACTCGATAGGTCTATTATCTGTTGCGTTTTATCCGCGGACCCCCTGGGATAGACTCACAGACCCGCAGGGGTCCGCGGAGCACAGGTTGGGAAACACTGATCTAGAATGAAAGTCACTACTTACCTTTTCGACACCTCTTCATGTCACGCATCTCTCTAAGAAACATTTTAAAGGCAAGAAGTAAAACAAAACAAGGATGTAGAAGTATACATAACAATTTATTGGGTACTTCTTTTTTCGTTTGATACTAACGGAAACATTTAAAAATGTAACTACCGACAAACAAGTAAACTTTAATAACTCGAGAATAAAATTTCACGATACGATATCTCTACACGTACAAATATATAATATATCATATATAAAAAACAAATTGTGCATCCAAAGGCATAATAGAAACGCATAAAATATACATACATATAGGGCTCGCGAACTGGAGATGATATAAAGTGCAAAATACTATTTCTAAGGATTCAGGCCTAGGGTGCGCAAACGATAACATAAAAACGTATTTTGAGTAATCATCGTTATTTTTATATCATCGTTTGTGCATCCTAGACGCGGAGCGATAATAAATTACATACAATTAGTTAATAGAACAATAAATTATACGCCTACGCAGCTAAAAAGTACAAAAATAAAGTTAAGAGTTGTGCTATACAGTACTTAAAAACGAAAAACTATATACAAGTGAGTTATATATTAATAATATATATATCGTATAAAAAAAAAAGAATCAGCAGTGTCATAAAATAGCGTAAAATAGCAACACAAATAGCAAAACGATTATTCTATGTTAAATTCGATTAATTATTGCTTACCCATAGAAATTAAAAGCTATAGATAGCCGACAATGTCCAACAAGTCCATGGCACTAAAATACTTTGTAGTAAACCGTACTGTCAAGTTTATTTTTCAAATAATTTTGAACTCTCTCGATACAAAAATAAATACACTATCTATAGCCTTACCGAAGACACTGTTTCATAACTTTGTACTATTCCTCTCTATACAAATAATTACCTAGACGTTTATTCGTAAAAATTAGTTTGGAGCTTGTGATTTTTGTTTTTTTTTTCCTTTAAAATATAGATATCTATATTTTATATTGAACGAATATAAAATATATATACCGACACTAACGACTACTAAGATCATAAAAAATACATACACTGGTGTTACCTTGTTGCTTATAAATATACAGTCTTAACGTTGAGAATTTTCTCGGTCAGTTTCCCATCATGGATTTCTTCAACAATAGGTAATTGTCATCGCCTATCGGCGCTTGCCTATAAAGAGAAAACGTTAAACAAACGTTTTAGAATCGTGCGAAAAAAAAATATTCAATTATTTATAACTTACTTGCTACCGTATTTCGTTTTCTTCGCCAGATGTCTCTGATATAACCGATGGGTGCGTTCAATTTCCCACACCTCGTTCCGCAGCTGATTCAAATTATTACAGATTATCGGATTCGTCGGCTGCTCGGACATTTTATCGTCAATTTCTTTCATATGACCGATCACGAGGGAATGTATCCTCTGCAGATCACGTTCCGGATCTAGAGTCATGTGGAAATTATTCGAATCTATCATGGCCGAGACCTCCTGACATCCGGGGGCCAATTCTACAGGCGACCGACAACTGTAAAGTATTTGTTTTATAATTAGTTATTTGTCAAAACCAAACTTTGAACTAACGTTTTGAAATATAACATGTTCCTCTACAACCTGCTGCTGCTGCTTTTTTATTGGATCAGCAAAACGGATACAGTAAATATCCCTGTTTTCTTCGTCTGCGGGATAGTTGTGCAAAAAATGAACATTGGGATAGAAAAAACCGGCCGTCGAGAATAAATATAGATCATAGGAACAGCTAATATCGTTCATGAACCATTGATAAATCGAGAACAAATCATTCTTCCACCACTACATATGCAATTTGGGTTTGTTAAACAGTTTGTGAACGCTTTATATAAGAATGGTGTTAAAAAAACACTTACCATTTCCATCGGCCCTCGATGAACGCACCCGGATGGTACTTGGTTAGGCGATTCTTGTTCGTCAAGCAGATTTTTGTTAATAAGTCGATCCATTCCTTCTCCTCGACGCAATTTGCGGCCTGCACATAGAGCGCCCTCTCGCGTTGCACAATCTGGAACATGTTCTTCATCTGGAAGGACTGCTCGTTCAGACGTTCGACGGCGAGGATGTTCGACAGGGGGATCTGGCAGAGGGCCTCCCTGCCCCTCGTCTTCGAGTAGCTGAGGTCGTGAGTCGTCAGCTTGAAGTATCGGCTCTTAAAGTTCTTGCGACCGAACCTGAAGAGCGATCTGGACCGTCTGCGACCTTGGGCTCTCTTGATCATAATTCTGAGGGACCGTATAAAGAAATGTTTGATTGTTGGCGTGCAAGAGCGTTATTTATGGATTTCGGTGGTTAAAGAATACATTGCAAGTCGAAATTGGAGACTAATTTTCGGTATAAGGTGGTTAAAGAATCGCTCAGATTAAAGAACTAATTCAAAAACTGAAACTTCTAATCTTAACTTATATTATTCTTTACCTCTTAAATTCCCTGGATAAGCCGCAAAAAGAATCAATCGACAATCAATTAATTATCCGTACAAAAATCATCAAAAGAAAAACAATAAATTTTTCAAATATTTCCAAAAAACTCACCCTTCTTTTAGAGTAACAGGCGTATCAATGGGTATATAATTCTGACTAGAATTCGTAGAAATTATGTCCAGGAATTTCCTGACGGCCGCCACGCGATCCTCAGTACAAAACGTCTTATACAGGGCGTCCATATAGTCTTCCTTGCATAACTGCTGCGACGACCGGCAGCTCACCGAATTCCCCAACGACTGTATTGTCTTCGATATCAATGTCAATGTTCTATTCGTCTGACTATCCTATTATAAACAAAAAATCAATTAATTAATACATTTTTTAATTAGTTAATTAATTAATTTTTAAGCAATTAATTAACTGCTCAAAAATTAATTAATTAATTGCTCAAAAATTAATTAATTAATTGCTCAAAATGCTCAAGAATTAATTAATTAATTGCTCAAAAATTAATTAATTAAATAATTAAAAATTGATTAATTAAATAATTAAAAATTAATTAATTAAAAATTAATTAATTAAAAATTAATTAATTAAAAATTAATTAATTAAAAATTAATTAATTAAAAATTAATTAATTAAAAATTAATTAATTAAAAATTAATTAATTAAAAATTAATTAATTAAAAATTAATTAATTAATTAAAAATTAATTAATTAAAAATTAATTAATTAATTAAAAATTAATTAATTAATTAAAAATTAATTAATTAATTAAAAATTAATTAATTAATTAAAAATTAATTTTTTACTCACAATTTGCTCTGTGGTCAAGTCGAACAATCTCGGTCCGAGAATGGCAGGAGCGAAAAACCTCAAGAATATAAATCCGGATATGACGGAATATCGGACCTCCCGATTATGGGGGAAATGTTGCATGGCGCATTCCTTGAGGTTGACGAAGATCTGACACATGAGTAGGGGACATCCGACGGCGCTCTGCGTAATCGCCTCGAAGATTTTCTGCACGTAAGTGATGAGGTTGGCGAGATTGGTCTGTATGGTGTTTGAATCCTTGACTTTGGTGGGGTCGATCTCGCAGGGTTTCCTCTCGTTGAAGATGAGGTCGATCGTGGGTCGTAGGGTCTTGTGGAGGTACTGGAGGCCGCATAGTTTCATCGCCTCGTCCATCATCTTCGAGACGAGGGTGTTCCCCCGAAAGATTGTGGTTGGATCGCTGATTTAAAGCAAGAGAACATGGCGGTTGATTTTTTCATTTCGTGGGGAAACTAAGGCAGGTTTTAGCATGCTGTTTTCGCTAGTGTGTCTTAGAGATGTCTGGGAAAGGGGGAAAGTTGTTTTCGAGTAAGGAATTTGGGGTTTTCGCTATACAGTGTGTCCGGGAAAGTGCGCACTGTATGGGAAAGAAAATCGTTTATTATACATTTCTCAGAAAATTTTATTCTTTGTGAAAGTTGGCGGTAAGTCTAAAATCGAGAATACCATCGTAAGATCTTAAAAATATCGCACCGTATACCGGGTGTTTAAAAAAATGTGAAACGAGCGTAAGAGTAAAGTACCTGAGATATTAATATTATCGAAAAATTTCATTTGGGAATGTTGTTTGGAATTAATAATTAGGCTCAGATTCGAAATCGCAGCCACCTACGATGAGAGAAACTTTCACAAAGAATAAAATTTTCTGAGAAATGGATAATAAAAGATCACAATAAGAGACACACTGTATATTTTGGTCAAAGGACAAAAATGACTTTTTTTTACTTACGTTAACGTCGAGACCTCCGCAATGGACAGAACTTTGATGATATCGACAATTTGCTCCTGGTGCATGAATATCCTAACTAACGGTTGCGCAATATCCGACTTATTCGATACGATTTCGCCTAATATATAGACCGGACTGTGCGTAATGGGCTAAAATGGAGGAATTTTAGTATCATCCAAATCTATAGTCAACAGTAAAATCGAGAAAATTTATATCAAGAGCAGAGAAAATGGCGAAGTCGAGCGAAAACCTTACCTGCGTGTGTATGCTGTTCAGTAATAAAGTACATAGTCGTTCGTATTTCTCCGCTGGAAGAACATGGTCGGCTGTATATTGAATTTGAAGCCTTAATGAACCCAGCATGTTCTCTCCAGACAATCTAGTACCAGGTGGTGTCGAACAGGAAGTGGGCTTGTTCTTGCCGGACCTTGGTTGCAAGAAATACCTGAAATCAAAACCAAAAAACATGTTCTCATACATGAATTTTTATCTCCGTACTTTGTGGTGGCCTGCAGAATCAATTGACACAAAAACCTCAAAGAACATAATAATGGCACTTAGACCACCCTTCTGATTTACAACTCTTCAATATCTACAGAGCGGAAAAAAGGATTTTTATGTTCTAAAGTATCATAAATAAGCCCTTTATCTGGAGGAATATACATCCTTACATCCTTTGGGAAGTAAAATAAGTAAAACAACAGCAAATTATAGAAATAGAAGTGATTTATCGTAACCCATAAACTATATAATCGACGTATTTATGAATGCTACGTTTGTATGGAACTTATGTCACCGGAAAAAATAGAAAATTAATGACCTCAGTACACAAAGGAGATAACGTCTTTACATATTGGACGAGAGATAACGGCAAGGAACTTGTTTGTACAAGCGCAGGAAGTGTCATAGAAATATTATAAAGCAAGTATAAGAGGAGTTAAGTGTACTGATTACGTATTAAATCAGACAATAAAACAGTTCAATATTACAACATTAATTGGTGTTTACTTGGAGACTAGCGATTAAGATCAAAGAGTTTTTTTTTATCACCAAAATAACATCCGATCGAAATGCGTCAAAACACCTAACTAAACAAATATTAATGTTCACCTTCAATTGTTACCTTGATCGTTTTATCCAGATAATTGCTGTTTTTATCTCATCATTGAGGTTCATTCATAAATTCTGTTTACAACTCAGACTGTACCGATTCTAGAATCTGCATATTACTTCATTTATTGATCTTTTGATAATAAATGGTAATAAACAGTATATGGTGTGATGTTTTGAAGATCTTATGACGGTATTCTTGACCTACCGCCAACTTTCATAAAGAATAAAATTTTCTGAGAAATGGATAATAAAAGATTGTCAAGAACGAAAACAGTTGCAGAATATGACCACCAGATGGCTGACAGAACAAACTACCTAACCAATAAAAACACGACATCCATTTGACAGGACGAAGTGAACTGTCAATTTGACATTAAAGCGTGAATTTTAGGTTATGTAAAAACTCTCAAGCATATTTTAAAATGGAAGGATCTTTACGTGTATGTCACGATGTTGAGGGTCTTATGAACGAGTCTGATATTCCCCACGATCCTTCTGAATGAAGTTTTTTTTATCGATTCTTCAAAATACAGCTTGAAAAAACCTGTAGGTATATCTGAGAATATGTCGACTATATAGAAATTGATAGAGATACTGTGGCAAAGGCAGACCATGTCCGTTGTTTATGATTTCATTAAACAATGTTGTCACGCCGATTTCCGGTGCGAGCCATTGTCTCTAACACATATATGAATACGAATACATTAGAATTGATTGCGAAACACTTCAATGGAAAGACCAGCGAAAAAAATGCGGTACTATTTTATCCGTTGGTTTCTTCCACATCCTATTTCTTGCAAAAAAATACCACAAAATAAACTTTCTTAATCTTAAATCAATTTAACTTCCCCCGGCAATAAACGATGCTATTTCTAACGCGTTTCTTGTGTAATAAAAACTATTTATTGTTATGTTTTCTGGAGTAATACCAAGTGCGGAAACAATAATCGTAAATTCTCTAGCATAATTCATGACTTATCGTGCTTTTTTGCTGAGTAAAATAAAATAAATCAAATCGAGACGGTGCTGAGAACAGTTCATTGATAAATTGCTAGTTCTACAAATGAACCCGATTTCTAAACGGTGGCGCTGTTGTTCTAGATTATATTTGCCTTACAAAACTAGAAACTAAAGTGGATTTGTACAGTGGATTGTAACAGGTCTAGATTAGATACAGCGATACTTAAAAAAACCAAGAAAACAGAACAGAAAAAAAATTATGACTTGATCTATGAAAAGTGATGTTAGGTCAACAAAAATATGTGATCCCTGTCCTGGTTGTAGGATCCTTGTTTCCTTGTGTAATTAACAGTACATCTTATATTTCCTGCTTGCTATTGTAAAACAAAAAAATACTGTTGGTCCCACAATTTCTGTTGGTTCCACAATTTCTGTTGGTCCCACAATTTACTTCAATAATCATCAAAAAAAAAAAAAGTGCCAAGGTGGTACATAATTAGCAAATACCATTGTTTGGTGTAGGAATTTCACACAAATTTCAATGGAAAATTGTATTTTGTATAGCTTTTACATCCATCTACTAGAAAATGTTATTCTTAACAAACAGAAGGAAATGGTAAATATTAGGTATATTATTCTTTTGTTAACTTAGAACTTAGACAATACCTAATCATTTAAAAACTAGTTTTATGCTTCTAATATTAAAATATTGCATTATTGATGGTTTTTAAATGCACAAGTCTGAGACATATGAGAAGTAATGTCCTTGATTAAAACAGTCACAACCATACACCACAAGGCATGAGTCATACACTTCCAGCGAACAGAAAACCTTATGTCAAACTTATACTATTATAAAGACATAATAATATATAGATTAATTATCAGTTTGCATTAACATATTGATAATGATATGAAAACCAGGTCAGCCAACACAATAACAATAGCAATACAATAAAGCTCTTGTGGTAAAGCTAAAGCATTTAATTTAAATTATTGCTGTGTAAAATTATCGGCAAATTATCGAAATTATTTCGTCTCCAACAGAAAGGTTGCGTCTGTCAAAATAAATCACTACTGTCAAACATATTTTAAATCACATTTACTAAAAGTGTCCAATACATTTGAAAAGCTTGAACTTATCTAAATGACTATGAAAATTATGTATGTAAGTTGGTACTAGTATTAGTTTATTAAATTTTTGAAGAATTTTATCATCGATTTGTATTGTTAATATACTGTCCAATTCTGTATCAAAGTTACTAACGTTAGCAACCACAAAAGTTGTTAACTGACAGTGACAGTTACGTAACAACTGTCAATCTGACAGTTACGTAACAACTGTCAATCTGACAGTTATTAAATGACACTTTCAGTTCTTATATAACAACTTTGCGGGAAAATATGTATTCTGTATGTACCATTTAGTAACCAACTGTTGAAAATATTTAATAACTGAGTTGATAAGTAACAAATGTGGATCTGACAGTTCCAAAATATTTTCCACCTGTCATCGCAATGGATCTGTTGGATGTGATGTCGAATTTTAATACAATAAATGCAATTAACGACGTGAAAAGTAAGTATGACTTCAATCAAACATTTCTATTTTTCTACAATTAAAACCGTAGGAGAAAAAGAAGTATTTTTTAGGGAAATTTACAAGATTATTCCCCATTCGAAGTTCCAGACTTCTTCATGAAACAGTACAGACTGTCGAAAGATCTCGTGATAAATCTAATAGAAGAAATGGGAGAGTTTGATCAAGGCAGTACCCAAAGAACAAAAATTCCACTCCACCTAAAGGTTTCTTGTAAATTTATATATGTATTTACTGTCGGCTGTCACCAAACCAGCATAGGACAAGATATTTCTTTGACTGTAAGCCAACCGGTAGTGAGCAGACTTATCAAAGAAATAACATACATGATTTTAGAAGTGTTTAAAGAGAGTTTGCATGCTAAACTCATTTATTACCATTCTGATTGTATACAAGAATAAAATAATCGTATTTTAGGTTCATGGACATTGAGTTTAAATTAAAATAATTCAATAATCACTCACCATGCGTTATTAGAACCCTGCTGTTGCTGCGCCCTACTTATCGGTATCCGCACCTCACCCAGAAAAACATCACCCGACATGCCGGTATCGTGACGGAACAACACTTGCAATTCACAAACTTCCACGTCACGTTCGCACTCAAACTGAAACTCCTCGTTAAATGCGGGCGACGTAGTTTTCTTCCGAGTTTTCGTCCGTTTCGTAACTTTCTTACCATTGGTCGAAACAACCGTCACAACCGCAAACGGATCACAACTTCCATTCTTCTTCGTTAAATCGACGCACTCCCCGATACGCACCACTAAACGATTAGAAATCGTCTCAAAATCAATGTTTATATTCGCCTTTCCCTGCACTTCGGAATCGGCATCGACCGGCTGTACCGAGAACCAGTGGTCTTTATTGTTATACTGCGTCAAATCTTCACGTTTAATCGCCACTTTCCCGAGGACTTTGTCTTGTTTTAGGTGCCTGTCTCGGTCGTAGAGGTAAACGGAGAGGTACCGGAACTTCCTCGGCACGTTAAATTGGAATTCTTCGCTGAAGAACGGGCTGAAATGAGTGTATTAGGTTATAACATTGTTCAGTTTGTAGGTTATGATTAGTTACCTTAGTGTTTTTTCGATTGTGGTTGTGCGAAAGATTTCTTCTTGGTCTAGCGAAACGGCACAGTAAACGTCCCGCTGAGCAGGGGCATGGCTACGGGGCTGTAAGTTCTTAGCCGCTCCTAAAATAAAATATATTATACCCTTATTATTACGAAGGAAAAAATGGTACATCAAAAACTTGGTTACTTAGCAACAAACTGGTTAGAAAACAATCGATTATTACCACCTGCGTTAACAACCTACTTTAACAACAAACGTCAAAATGTTTCAGGTTAGTTTTCACAAACGTGTTTTAAATTCAACGCTTTCCTGTACGATTTAGCGATTAGGGTGTGTAAAATTCCCCGAAAAAAGCGTATCGTTTATCGGATCGAACGTACCTATTTTTATTTTTAAGCGTTCCTCTACTCTAACGTGAAAATTGTCGTCCGCCATGTTCCCATATCTTGAAAAAAATGAATGAGATGGTGTGACATTAGGCGCTCCTCGGGAACAAGTACGGTCGCACAGCTTCGGTTCAGCCGCGTTCTACCTTCTTGCCTCGCGTACACGATAAAGAAACGCACTTCCCATCCGGTGTAGTTATAACGGGCCGCTGCTCTATTTACTGTTTTCTGCTAATCTGTCTACGTGAAACTGTAGCACGTGCAACTTTGTCAATTGACTTGCAATTTATGAATGAATAGCAGGCGGGGACATAAGCAAGCAAGCGTACACGCTATACATGCGGCCGAGTTTAATCATTACGTAGAGGCGCAGTACGCATACGCCGACACGCTATGAATGAAATGAAACTGCTATCGCCGCGCCGGTAGTGGTAAAAAACGGGCGGTATGGTATTATGGTATACTATTCTAACGTTTTCAACAAATACAAATAATCGTGCGAAGTTGAACAGTTCAACTGACAGTAGTGAGTAAAATGACATTTGACGCTAAATACATATTTGTTGATGTTGCTAAGCAACGCCCATCCACCATAACCATATTTGTTTAAATTTTTTTTAAGTTTAGGATACTTTTTTATGAGATATATGAGAAAATGAATGAATCAATTTAATTCACGAAACTTGAGCGTGGAAAGCGGCGGAAACAAAACAACAAACGAAGACAATGGAGACATATTTCCGCAATTGTTGGACCACTTTTGCCGTAGTACGTTCTATAATTATCATAAAATTACTACTGCGGTGAATAATGCGTCTCCCACGATGTCATTATCTTTATTATTATTAAAGACATTACGAAAATCTTCGTAGGACAAAGGGAATTGTTTCTTTTGCTGGGAGTTTAGTGTTAAAATATCCGGTGGTACACCATGTTGTGTTGTTAAATTATTACTTTAGTAACAAAAAGAAAAATATTGCGATATTGCGCGTTTTCATTCACACGTACAATTTCTTTTCTCGATTCTATATAGCGGCGATTTCGTGGTAAAATTAGAACACATCTCGTAAAACGTGTCGAAGCGGTTTTATTTTTAAAAACATCCGCTCTAAGAATAGAAATCTCTTTCGGGAATACGAGAACCTGCCACTCTTATTAAAAGTACCATACTGCAGTACGTGTTGATTTTCATAAAAAACAAAACTAAGGAATCCGGGATGGCCCCCACCCAAATTTCCGACTAAATTGTTCCGACTAAATAAAATCTGACCCCCAAAAAACTTTTATTTCCGCCCTTGAAAACAGTTGGGAAAGGCTGATTTAATGATATAAACGAGTTTGGACATTCGTATGTGTTAAATTTGTCGAAGAAGTTGATTGGTGTTTGTCCAAAAGGTTGCTTCAGCCTCTTGAGGAAATTTCTTCTGGTGTACAACCCTTTGGACATTCATTGGTGCAGTATTTGCTTTAAAAAATTGAGCTTGCCCGATAAGTTTGATTGGTGTTTGTCCAAAATCTTTCTTCAGCCTCTTGAGGAAATTTTTAATGACTTAGATGAGTTTGGACACTCGTAGGTGCTAAATTTGTCGAAGACGTTGATTGGTGTTCGTCCAAAAGGTTGTTTCAGCCTCTTGAGGAAATTTCTTCTGGTGTACAACCCTTTGGACATTCATTGGTGCAGTATTTGCTTTAAAAAATTGAGCTTGCCCGATAAGTTTGATTGGTGTTTGTCCAAAATCTTTCTTCAGCCTCTTGAGGAAATTTTTAATGACTTAGATGAGTTTGGACACTCGTAGGTGCTAAATTTGTTGAAGACGTTGATTGGTGTTCGTCCAAAAGGTTGCTTCAGCCTCTTGAGGAAATTTCTTCTGGTGTACAACCCTTTGGACATTCATTGGTGCAGTATTTGCTTTAAAAAATTGAGCTTGCCCGATAAGTTTGATTGGTGTTTGTCCAAAAGGTTGCTTCAGCCTCTTGAGGAAATTTCTTCTGGTGTACAACCCTTTGGACATTCATTGGTGCAGTATTTGCTTTAAAAAATTGAGCTTGCCCGATAAGTTTGATTGGTGTTTGTCCAAAATCTTTCTTCAGCCTCTTGAGGAAATTTTTAATGACTTAGATGAGTTTGGACACTCGTAGGTGCTAAATTTGTTGAAGACGTTGATTGGTGTTCGTCCAAAAGGTTGCTTCAGCCTCTTGAGGAAATTTCTTCTGGTGTACAACCCTTTGGACATTCATTGGTGCAGTATTTGCTTTAAAAAATTGAGCTTGCCCGATAAGTTTGATTGGTGTTTGTCCAAAAGGTTGCTTCAGCCTCTTGAGGAAATTTCTTCTGGTGTACAACCCTTTGGACATTCATTGGTGCAGTATTTGCTTTAAAAAATTGAGCTTGCCCGATAAGTTTGATTGGTGTTTGTCCAAAATCTTTCTTCAGCCTCTTGAGGAAATTTTTAATGACTTAGATGAGTTTGGACACTCGTAGGTGCTAAATTTGTCGAAGACGTTGATTGGTGTTCGTCCAAAAGGTTGCTTCAGCCTCTTGAGGAAATTTCTTCTGGTGTACAACCCTTTGGACATTCATTGGTGCAGTATTTGCTTTAAAAAATTGAGCTTGCCCGATAAGTTTGATTGGTGTTTGTCCAAAAGGTTGCTTCAGCCTCTTGAGGAAATTTCTTCTGGTGTACAACCCTTTGGACATTCATTGGTGCAGTATTTGCTTTAAAAAATTGAGCTTGCCCGATAAGTTTGATTGGTGTTTGTCCAAAATCTTTCTTCAGCCTCTTGAGGAAATTTTTAATGACTTAGATGAGTTTGGACACTCGTAGGTGCTAAATTTGTCGAAGACGTTGATTGGTGTTCGTCCAAAAGGTTGTTTCAGCCTCTTGAGGAAATTTCTTCTGGTGTACAACCCTTTGGACATTCATTGGTGCAGTATTTGCTTTAAAAAATTGAGCTTGCCCGATAAGTTTGATTGGTGTTTGTCCAAAATCTTTCTTCAGCCTCTTGAGGAAATTTTTAATGACTTAGATGAGTTTGGACACTCGTAGGTGCTAAATTTGTTGAAGACGTTGATTGGTGTTCGTCCAAAAGGTTGCTTCAGCCTCTTGAGGAAATTTCTTCTGGTGTACAACCCTTTGGACATTCATTGGTGCAGTATTTGCTTTAAAAAATTGAGCTTGCCCGATAAGTTTGATTGGTGTTTGTCCAAAAGGTTGCTTCAGCCTCTTGAGGAAATTTCTTCTGGTGTACAACCCTTTGGACATTCATTGGTGCAGTATTTGCTTTAAAAAATTGAGCTTGCCCGATAAGTTTGATTGGTGTTTGTCCAAAATCTTTCTTCAGCCTCTTGAGGAAATTTTTAATGACTTAGATGAGTTTGGACACTCGTAGGTGCTAAATTTGTTGAAGACGTTGATTGGTGTTCGTCCAAAAGGTTGCTTCAGCCTCTTGAGGAAATTTCTTCTGGTGTACAACCCTTTGGACATTCATTGGTGCAGTATTTGCTTTAAAAAATTGAGCTTGCCCGATAAGTTTGATTGGTGTTTGTCCAAAATCTTTCTTCAGCCTCTTGAGGAAATTTTTAATGACTTAGATGAGTTTGGACACTCGTAGGTGCTAAATTTGTCGAAGACGTTGATTGGTATTCGTCCAAAAGGTTGCTTCAGCCTCTTGAGGAAATTTCTTCTGGTGTACAACCCTTTGGACATTCATTGGTGCAGTATTTGCTTTAAAAAATTGAGCTTGCCCGATAAGTTTGATTGGTGTTTGTCCAAAATCTTTCTTCAGTCTCTTGAGGAAATTTTTAATGACTTAGATGAGTTTGGACACTCGTAGGTGCTAAATTTGTCGAAGACGTTGATTGGTGTTTGTCCAAAAGGTTGCTTCAGTCTGTTGAGGAAATTTCTTCTGGTGTACAACCCTTTGGACATTCATTGGTGCAATATTTCATTCAAGAAGTTGAGTTTGCCGGATAAGTTTGATTGGTGTTTGTCCAAAATCTTTCTTCAGCCTCTTGAGGAAATTTTTAATGACTTAGATTAGTTTGGACACTCGTAGGTGCTAAATTTGTCCAA
Organism: Aphodius granarius; assembly: GCA_963971325.1. Taxonomy (NCBI): domain Eukaryota; kingdom Metazoa; phylum Arthropoda; class Insecta; order Coleoptera; family Scarabaeidae; genus Aphodius; species Aphodius granarius. The sequence goes on from OZ020225.1 coordinate 30,867,782, forward strand.
GTAATTGGTGCAGTATTGGGTGGAGTAGTATTGCTACTCCATAGGTGTATTATCTATTGTGTTTTATCCGCGGACTCCTGGGATACCCCCACGGACCCTCAGGGGTCCGCGGACCACCGGTTGGGAAACACTGGAATAAGGAATGAATAGGTTGTATAATAAGTACTCTGCCTAATCCCCGCTTTCTATTGGTGCTTTGCGATCAATGATAAACATCAATCAACTTGTGCCATTCATAAATACGATGTTTACCCTTAACCCCTCAATAACTGACCTTACCCACCACCCGTCGCGCTGTCGACCCCTCAGTGTTTTTAACGAGCATATGCCGACACTTTTTGCTAGTAAAACTTATATGTGCCTACTATTACGCTATGTCGCTATATAAAATCATTACATACTTCAAAACGTATCAAAATCAAATTATTTCAAAACCAAATGTAATAAATGTGTGCGAATTATTAAAAAAATAACATAACAGAATACCAGTTGGTTGTAAATAAAAAATAAGTGTATGTAGAGGGCAGTTCGTTTGGAGAACTTATCCTTATCGACCGTGCTTGTGCGACTCGCCTCAACGAGCGATAGAGTCGTCGCTCTGGTGGTGAAAGTATTAACTAGTGTCTTCGGAATAATTTTTTATAATTTATATGGTGTAGTATAGGACTTGAGTATAATTTCGCCGGTATTTAAATCTAAAAGATGAAAGACGAAAAAAAGGCAGCAGCAGAAGTAAGACCTATTGTTCCGTTCCACAATGCAATTCATATTACAGCGAGGGCTTGCCATTTCACACGTTTCCTGTCTCTGATAATATGTATACATATTTTTTCAATAAGGGTTCCGAAAATACTTGTAAATACTCGTCAGAGTAATTAAAGTCATATAGCTGACCGTAGTTAATTTAAATTTTATCCGGACTAGCGCGCCGATATTAGCGCCCTCTACATTCGCCCGCTCAGGCGAATTCTCGATTAGGTCAGTTTAAAACTTAATTTCCAGATGGCGCGCGTCATTTCAATTAAAATAACAATGATTAATTAAAACTTCTTTTTGATTTGTTTTTCGGAGAATGAATGAATGCATTATGTTAAATTAATTTTTCTGCGTGTACAATTTTAATATAAAACTTGGTACACTGAGAAAAGGTTTGCATTATTATTATGTATTATTATTTTTATTATGTATATAAATTAAATCATAGAATTTTTTAAAATTTAGTAATTAATTACTTTTTTACGACTAATCTCTCGAAAATCTAGTTTTGAAGGCCTGTTTTGGTGGCCTCTATTTAAAAAAAAACTCTGATCCCTAAACCAAAATAAATCTGTGGTTAGTGATGCAATTTTAAATTAATTGAGGTTATGTACTGGCCCAAAGTTGCAAAAAACTAATTTATCATCGAAAGTTTGGGTTAACAAGCATAGGAAAGATCTGTGATACGTTCAGGCTGTTTATTTAAGGAGGTATGAACCTAAACTAATAATAATTTATCGATAATTTGGTTGTGTGTTTATATAAAATCTTGTTATCAAATAACTTTTCGAACTTTGTTCGCTGATTTACGATCAGAAATGACTTGCTCTTTGGAATTTCTGTTGTTATTTTACAATATAAGTAACATAATAGTCCAATTAGTTGTTCCTTGATAATATTTATTTGGAGGGGGATACACTTTCACTTTTTCTACATATTTTTTTCTTATCCATTCCTTATCACTGTGCTAGCAGTATAGGAATAATGTCACACATTGAAAGGTCTATATTAGTTATTCCTCCAAATTTACGTTACATATAAACCTAATTTCTTCAATTTTTAGCCCATACTGCGATACCAAAATGTACGGAAGACTAAATGTAGCTATAAACAACAGGGTACGTTCTATAAAACACACATATGGTTCAAGTATAACACACATATGGTAAAATCAAACCCTTATTTCCAGCAGAGAATCACCCAAAGTCTTTTGAATATCGCCCGATCGCAAACCATTATATCATCACCAGTAAACGCAAGAAATATCTCCCAAAATTTACCGCGACTTCCCGTACCTGCGCTCAAGCAAACCCTCGATAAATTTCTACAAACGGTGAGGCCCCACGTCAACGATAAAGAGTTTGCGGCAACCACGGAACTGGTAAAGAAATTTTCCGCGGAAAATGGTATCGGAACAAAACTGCAGAAATATTTGGTCGAGAAGGCCAAAGCGTCGGAAAATTGGTTGTCCGAATGGTGGTTGCATTCGGCCTACTTGGATTTTAGATATCCCGTGGTGATACATTCCAGTCCTGGATTGGTGCTGCCATTCGAAGATTTCAAAACAGAACACGAGAGGTTATGTTATGCGGGTAAAATGATACTGGCTGCCGCTGAGTATAAGTTGATGATCGATGGGTGAGTGTTTTTTATTCGTTTGTCGTTTTTTATTAGTCAGTTTATTGCATGTTCTATAAAAAAAAGGGTTAGGTTGTCAATTTTGACATTTGCTGTCATTGCGAAGTTTTGGGGTTAGAATTGACGAGTTTTTTTGTTGTTTGTGTTACTTTTTGATGTTTTTTTTTGTTTGCTTGCCATCGAAAATTTTTTAGGTTGACAACTTTGACGTTTCCTGTCAAGTCTTGGGGTTAGAATTGACCGTTTTTTTTGTTTTCATTGTTTTTTGACGTTTCTGTTCGATTTGGTTTTATATGGCAAGTCCTGGAGCGTAAAAACAAATTAAATTTGAAAAATTTATGACTTTGTAATGCAATAATTTGCTAAAATTGATAGTGTATCTCTTCGTTTAGCAATAAGATACCGACAGACATGGCAGGGAAAGATCCTTTGGATATGAATCAGTACAAACAGATTCTTGGGACTTGTAGAATTCCAGGATTAAAGAGGGACACGTTGCAATTTCACCCGGATTCCAGGCATGTCGTAGTAGCTCACAATAACCATGTAAATATTTGTTCCTTATGCCACGGTCATACTAGGCTGTCTTATTAGCTGCTAGTTGCTGGTGCACATTTCTACCCACATTTGTCCTGAGCCAGCAGCGCAAGCTCTAAAAATAATAAAAGTTCAACATGTTCAACTTTACAAGCAACAGCCAAAACCATTCGCCAGCAGGCAAAAATAGCGGCTGCTGAGTGACCACACCATGCTGGTTAACTAATAATCTACAGCAAGCAGCATATGCTAAAACAGCGTAAGTGTGACCACCCCATACATACCAATCAACGTTGCAGCATAACTTTTCGGCCGGCGACTATTCATTATGTGATCAGTATTTTAACAAGTGTATCGCTTAAAGCTATATATTGGGAGAATATTATCTCACACTGTTAGAAGCTAGTAGCATATAGCACGCTAGTAAAACAGTCTAGTGTGACCAGGGAATGAGTAATTTCTTATTTTGTTGTCCTTGTTAAGTACACCACTAACTGTTAAAACTTCAGTTCTTTAGAGTGGATATTTTTGGTGATAACGGTCAGTTGATTAGTGAACAACAAATTTTACAACAATTGCACGACATTATGGAACAATCTGTGAGTCCAGCTGTACCCGTTGGAATTCTGACTACAGACCATCGCGATAATTGGGGACAAGCGTACCAACACCTAAGTAAAGGTATTTCAAATTCTAAGCCAAAATAACTTTTTTTTTACATTAATTTAATGTTCATTGTATTTAGTATTATGATTATTATATTTAAATTTATTTATTTATTATTATTATATAAAGATCCAGAAAACGCAGCCTCCTTAAAAGAAATCCGTGAGTCACTATTTCTGGTCTGCCTCGATGGACCAATGACTCCTTTATCTTCGAACGAGAACAGACGCACCATCGCTGGAAGACAGTTCATCCATGGAGGGGGAAGCGCCCACAACGCAGGCAACCGTTGGTACGACAAGACAGTACAGGTAACAATAAAACCATGATACCATAATATCAATAAACAAAAATGTCTAGTGTGGTTGACAACTCAAAAATTTGACAGGTTAAAAACCCACGTGTAACTTTGCCCGTTTATGTCATTCAACAAGTTTTAGAGGTTAAAGTTGATGACCGGTTTCGTCGTTATTTTTGTTAATAGATTTTTTTTTTTGACAACTAAAAATAACGTAATTGTAATCAAAAATTTTATGTCGAATCTAAAAATCAATAATTTGCTTTCTAGTTTGTGGTAGGGCAAGAGGGAAATGTAGGATTGACCTACGAGCATTCGCCCAGCGAGGGGCAACCTGTCGCTGTCATGACAGATTTCCTCTACGACTATATGTAAGTTTTTTTTACATGTAAATTTGTGCCCCAAATTTTATTTTATTGAAAAATATACCGATAAATTTATTTCAGTAAGAAGAATGTGAGTAAAGACAAGCCCGATGCTCCCTTCAATAAAGTGCCCCAACGTCTTGCTTTTAATTTGAATCCGGAAATTGAGACAGCGATACAGAAGGCATTAAAAAATTTAGACAAGTAATTATTATATATCATTATAATGTATACTATATATAATTATTATATGTTTTTTGGTGTTTTAAGTTTATGTGTATGTTTATTCTGTTTTTTTTTTTTTTACTTTGCGTAGGGAAGTTAGCGATTTGGATTTGTTCTGTTTCTCTTTTGAATCATTCGGAAAGGACTTTATCAAGTCACAGAAGTTGAGTCCGGATAGTTTCATCCAGATGGCTCTGCAATACGCTTTCTATAGGTAAGGTGTAGATGTTGTCAACCTAGGTCCACTATTTTAAAAGTGGAGTTGTATTTGTTATTGTAAACTAGCTTTTGCTGGATTTTCTGTATATTTATTACAATTTTTTTGTATTTTATTTACAATTCTTTGGATTTTTTTACAATTTATGTATGTTCTTTTGCAATTCTTTGGATTTTATTTTACAATCTGTGCTGTGGTGTACCAAAATTAAAAAAAAGCTGTATAACTGTTTGCTCAACTGTCTAAAGTTGAATTCCCTGAACGTGTGAATGTAGAGGGAGCTAACATCGGAGCGCATGAGTCGGGATAAAATTTAAATTAACGATGCTCAGCTATATGACTTTAATTACTCTGACGAGTATTTACAAGTATTTTCGGAACCCTTATTAAAAAAATATGTATACATATTATCAGGGACAACCCCTTGAAGAAAGAGAAAAGTTATTTGCAGTAGGAAAATGCGACCGTATGCGGATTTCTTAATAAAAACGTTTAATTTTGAAAACAATATGATTTCCTCACTGTACACTCAACTAGATTTATTCGTGTACAAATCTACTTTTAGAAAATGCTTTGAACACACTGCTGCTTCTTTTTTGTCGTTTTTCATCTTTTAGATTTAAATACCGGCGAAATTATACTCAAAGTCCTACACCGCATCATATAAATTATGAAAATTATCAACTAAAATATGTTTTCGTACAGAATCCACAAAACTCCAGGAGCTCATTACGAATCTGCAGCCACAAGAAAATACATTCACGGCAGAACTGAGACAATACGTTCTTGCTCCCTGGAATCGATCGAATTTGCAAAGACGATGCTCGATAACTCGAGAACGGACAGCGACAAAGCAGCTGCGCTAAGAAGAGCCATCGATAGTCACAAAAAATATACAGTAGAGGTATTATTTTCAATAAAAATAAAAAAAAAACAAAAAATTTTGAATTCTTTTTTCAGGCTATGAACGGTTTTGGTGTAGACCGTCATTTACTCGGGCTAAAATTGATGGCCCTGGAACGCAATGAAGAGATTTCTCCATTATATTCCGACCCTGGGTACCAGAGAAGCACTCATATGCGTATTTCGACGAGTCAAGTGGCGACGAAATGCGACGGGTTCATGTGTTTTGGCCCGCTGGTTCCCGACGGTTACGCTTGCTGTTATAATCCTAGAGCTAAGAATATTAATTTTGGGGTGTCCGCTTTCGTGGCACATCCCGATACGAGTGCTGCTAATTTTAAGGAGAGCTTGGAGCAGAGCCTGCACGATATGCACAATGTTTTAGCTAAGACGCAAAAATCTAAGATGTAATTTTTTATTGGGGTTTTATATTATATAAGTAAATGATTTTATATATATATATATATGATGTTAAATATGCTATAAGTATTCAGGAAAAGTCTATGAGATGTTACGTATTTTTGAGATGTGTGTATTTTTTATATTGACGTATTGTTGTTAAAAATGTGCAGATGAATTTATATAATAAAATTTATTTTATGGCTATAAAGTATGACTAGAAACAATTTAATTTACAAAAACCTGATGCAATTAAACAACAGGTGGTCCCAATAAATAATCAATAAACTTGTATTAGGTCAAGAATGGTGTATTTTATGTTTAAAAAGAATTTAATTCGCAAAAATCAGATGCAATAAAACAGCAGGTAGTTCCAAAAATCAATAAATTTGTCACATAGGTCAGTAATGTTGTATTGTATGACTAGAATTTAATTTGCACAAAAACGGAAGCAATAAAACAGCAGGTGTCTAATCCAAATAATAACTAAACTTGTCTTAGGTCAGGAATTTTGTATTTCATGACTAGAAAGAATGTAATTCGCAAAAACCACATGCAATAAAACAGCAGGTGGTCCCAATAATCAATAAACTTGTCATAGGTCAGGAGTTATAAAGAATTAAATTAATTATGTCAGGAATGTTGTATTTTATTACTAAAAATAATTTAATTCACAAAAACTAGAAGTAATAAAACAGTAGGTGGTTCCAATAAGCAATAAACTTGTCTTGGGTCAAGAATGTTGTATTTTATGACTAGAAAGAATTTAATTTGCAAAAACCAGATGCAATACAACAGCAGGTAGTTCCAATAAGGAATAAACTTGTCTTGGGCCAGGAATGTTGTATTTTGAGACTAGAAAGAAAGTAATTTGCAAAAACCAGATAGTCCCAATAATAAATAATTCTTGTCTTAGGTCAGGAATGTTTGACCGTAACCAATAGATAACTTGGCCTACAACTTTTTGGAATATCATTACAAATTACTCTTGTTACTATTTAGTTGTAAAGAATAACACAACAGCTCATGTATGTATAAAGTCTGTTTTAATGTAAAATCATATAGATAGAAATATAAATAAGGTACAAATAGAAACGTTTTATATTGACATAGGAAGCAACTTAACGATAAGAAGAATTTAAACGCTTACGATTAGAAATATAACTCTACAACCATAGAAAAAAATGCACTACGCCCGTTTTGTATCGGAAAGCGCTCTAACGATGCATCCAACTCCGCCGACGTTGTACGCTTTCTCGTGCCAGACGAGCAGATGCCCGCTGCTTCCTTCCGATGGACTCTCAAAACCTTTGTAGACGTACTTCATCAAAATGTCAACCAACTCGATATTTAAAGATTGCACGGCTACCTCGATTTGTGAAGTTTTTATCGCCAGTAACACCCGTAAAATTAAATTTAACGCACTATCCTGAAAGTACGCTATCAAATATTGATAATCTGCATGGATTAAAATACCCCAAATTTTCCTGTTTACTTACCCTAACTTGTTGGTTCTTAGAACCTAAGGGGGCAGTGCTTAGAAGCGTTTTTAACGCGTCAATATGTTTACCTGTAAGACAGAGTTAAGGAATTTATATAAAAACAATGTTTGCATGGTATTTTGAGATAAAATGACGACAGAAAGGATATTTGTTTAGAAGGCCGATTATTTCGCTTTCATCCGGCCCGGTTGGCCCACTCTGATCGGCGTCGTCCTCTTTGAAATTGTCTTCATTATACTGATCCACATCGATCTTTCTAAACGCCGAACTCGATGTGTTCTTTGCCATTTTACAATTTCAAAAAGTGGGTGTAACTTTGCGTTTGTCACTTTATTTTAGGTTAATCATCTGTTCCGGTTCTCCAACGCTACGAACAAGAAAACCCTAGAACCTGCACGGCTGCACCCAATAACAAGAAAAGTCACTAGAATCACGGCCGAAAACGAAACTAACCTCTACGCTTCTTTTTAGTGCTTGATCGACAATCGCTAACATGGTAAGTTTTAACCCGGAAATATTTTGGTTATTAACGACCATCCGAAGTTAAATTAAACAATTTCTATTACGTTTACGTTTCAACTAAACCATCCTAACGTTATTTTCTCCATTTATCAATACATACCCTAAATATGATGAATTTTGTATATGTGAGGTTATGTCGCCTAATATGTTTTTCTTTTAGGCTAAACTCAAGTGCAGTGAGTTGAAGACGAAGGACAAGAAGGACCTGCAGAAGCAGTTGTCCGATCTGAAGACGGAATTGACAACCCTTCGCGTCGCTAAAGTGACGGGAGGTGCTCCTTCTAAATTGTCGAAGATGTAAGTGATATTGTATAGTTATTTCTTGAGGTAAGTTAACTTATATGTTATTTTAGCCGTTCCGTGCGTAAGGCAATCGCCCGTGTGATGATTGTTATGCACACGAAGCAAAAGGAGAACGTCAAGAAATACTATAAGGACAAGAAATACAAGCCTTTGGACATCAGACCAAAGAAGACGCGCGCCATCAGGAGGGCCCTCTCGAAACACGAGTCCCGCATTAAGACGCAAAAGGAAATCCGTAAGACGTCCATCTATCCGGCGAGGACGTTCGCAATCCGCGCTTAGGTGATGTACTTTTGGTTTAATAAAAATATTTAAAAAATTTATTTTTGAGTTTTATTGCAAATCTTTATGTAAAATATCTATTTCAATTTTGTGTATAAGAATTGTCTGAACTTAAAAATACTAGCAACATGGCTTGTTAAAAACAATGCTATAATTTTTAGTATTTATTTCAAGCAAAAGCTACAACATTTCTGTACTTGAAGTCTCTCATTACCCATGTTTTAGAGATTTTATATGTTTATTATTGAAGTGTATAAAAAAAACCTTTCCTCTTTTTAGTAAGAAGTAGCAATATTACTGAAGGTAATAGAACTAAACAACACGTTTATTTAGTTATTTATTTATTTATTTACAAATACTATTAAATAAAAATATAATCCAGGTACAAAAATCTTAGGACTATTAATTTTCGACCGATACACGTTTCTTTCGCAACGCAAACATATACACAGTATACAGCTCCCTTGGAAAACTAGGTTGCTTCACCTTCTTAAAACAATCGACTTCAGCCGCTTTAAAAATCTCTATAAACTTCGTATAAGGCCTAGTCATCGACGAATCCTTCTCATCTTTTTCTATCTTGCCGGTCGACGTCACATTTTCTTTGATAATAATAACACCGTTTTCTCTCAAATTCTCACTAGAAAAAACAAAAATATATTAGAATAACGACAAAAAGAGCAAAAATCGACAACAATATACCTGCATTTCCGTAAAAACGTAACTAAATCGTCGTCGGTTAAATGCGACAAGACCCACTGGCACCAGATGACATCGTAACGGTTAGGTTCCGGTATAAAATTCTGCAAACCGCTCGGATAAAAGTTGCGTACTTTCCTCGCAGCGTTTTCTCCTAAGTAATCTTTCGCTTGTTCCAAAAAACTCGGGTTTTGTTCGACTAAATCAACGTTATCGAAGGTAGACGCAAGTAAAAATCTAGTAATTCTTCCTATGCCAGCCCCGCAGTCGCACACGTAACCCCGTCCAGGTGGTTTTTTGGATTGAAATAGCTGTTTTAGAAATTGCTTCGACCCTTGTATATCAACTTGAGATATATGCGCAAAACCTCCTAGCATTCCGTCTATCGTAGCCGGAATTTCCGACCAGTAATCTTCGGCTTTTTTGTAGAACGGGTCACATTGGTAGTCCTCACGTATCAAATCCATAATTTATTTGTAATTCTAACGAATTCAAAACACGAAATTTTGTAGGTTAACTTAGGTTAAGTAAGGTTAGGTTGACGTTAGCTAAACCAGCAACCTTATAAAACCAAACTACCAACTCCGTTATGACATCACAAACGCGTTGTGATTTCAATCCGGGAATTTACGTTGGCCGGACTGGGTAAATGTTACGACGTGACGTCACGAGGAGAAAGCAATAGAACGGTTTTTTTTTTTAAGAAGACCGTAATCTTATCTTGTTTTATTCACAACAAACAACACACGCAGCGGTGTTTAATGTCTTTAGGGTTGTTTATTTCGAGCGAACAATCAGTTGACAGTGCGTGCGGAATAACGGGTGAAATAAATAACAAGAGTTTGACAGCTGGATACCGTTTTTTTTTCTTCGATTGTTTCAAAAGGCGAAAAAATGTGTTAATTACGTGATTGCGTGAAGACTTGAGGATATTAAATAGGTGACTTGTGTGTCGTGATATGTGAGCGGAGTCGTGCTAAATTTTTGTTTGGAAATGTTGCCGATTTTGGAGCTGGGATGGATTCACAACCAAAAATGATTAGAAAAAAATGAACGATGCGGAAAGCTTGGTCAGTATTATGTATAAATAATATTCCTTTTTATTTTAAGTGTTCTTAGGACTGTGGGAATCATAACCTCGCCTGGCGGTTGTTGTTATGCATATCCGGAATGGTTTAAATTATTCTTAACCGAGATAAAAAAATGTTGTATTATTGTACAACATTTCTTTCGATTTAATAACGAAAAAACAATATGTTAGACGGTGAAAGTTAACTGTAGCACAGAAAAAAAAAGTTAAGTGACCTTTTAAACGTGTGAATATATTATTTTTTTATACTGAATCTTAATGATGGTTGTCCTTGAGTTTATTCGTAATGATTTCTTGCTTGATCTCAAATGCCCAATCGACCAAATCGTATCAAAATATCGAAGGAAGTTATTAAGATTTACAATTCTTTATACATTCAGCAACAATCTATATTGATGTAGGTAATCAAATCATTATTGAGTATAGCTGTAGAGATAGTGAATAGTATGCACGTTAGATTGTATGGGAAGTCAATTATTTTGTGTCTTGAGCAACGGTTATATAATTCTTTTGAAAGAACGGTACCTATGTGGAATCATTGCAGTTCATTTAGAATACAATGTGCTCATTTTTAGCTAGTTGCTGGTACTGCTAGTAGCAACAGTAGCCAGCGTCTATTTTGTGGTTACATTACGCTGTTTATCAGCAAAAGTACTGCTCCGCTGGTGGCTACACTAAAGGTTAACTATTTCTGGTGCATTTTATATGTGACGTTGTTAGGTGAAGGCGTCATTTCGTAGAATCAATTATTAATTTAATTGCGTAAGTACAAATAATTATGTATCTATAAAATTTTGCTATAGCAATGGCAAACATTCCTGCGGAAATTATGTAAAACCAATGAAAGTAACAATTGTCCCTATTTAAGACAACAAGTAAAAATACCACTTTCAAGTCAAGGCGGTCACGCTGTCACGGTTCCGAAACTAATTATACCGACAAATAACTGCCTAAATACCATGATCGAGTCGCGGATCTCCATAGTAATGGCAAAAGCGAACAAAATCAGCATTTCCTTCCTTGAAATCGAGAACTAGAAAAAAAAATAAACGATTTCTGCGTGACGTAATGTACTGTGAAAATTTGATGAAGGGTCAAACTGATGTATAACTTGGAACACATTTGGTAAAGTGGTGTAGAAAACCCTAAAAGACTTTGTGGACCTCTCATGAGGGACACGCTTTTAGCTTGATTAAATTAAGGAAAGTGCCGTGGTGTAGAGCAGCCAAATAAATGACTTTATGTGAATATTTGCTAAAGAGGAATTAGCAGAGGCTTCTACCATATTGGACCTATTAGTATTGCCATGGTCACACTAGGCTGTTCGATCACTTCCCATATTTTAATCTACAGAATGTCTATCACAAAAAAACTTGTTGATTGTTGACTGTCACAACACTTTGATGACTTGATCTATGAGAAGTGATGTTAGGTCAACAAAAATATGTGATCCCTGTTCTGGTTGTACAAAGACTGTTCAAAATCTTTAGCTAAGTCTAACCTAAGAATACAGAAATTATTATTTTGGTATATAATTCTTTATTACGCTTTTGTGAGCTACTGTATGCGGTAGTCAAGTTATGTCAGTTGAATTATTGGAGGTAATATTTATAGCTAGCCTAGCGCCTCTGTGCAAATGTCTCATAAAATAACACGTACCCAAAAGTACAGAAATACCAACGGCGACCACACATCGCATCGTTGTCCCCTGATTCTGAGAAACACGCGATAAAATATCAGTATTCCAGACATACTTACGCGTTAGATGCACGCCAAGTGATTGCTGTGGGAACTGACAACTGTCACCAGTTGGTAGATATCAATCAGAAAACACCACACTACAGGCTACTACACAGACTAGACAGACATCGCAGTAAACGTTATTTTCCACAGACTAGACAGACACCGCAGCTAGATAGCAATAAGTGCACATCCCTCTGTCTTTTTTCCATCCAATTAAGTCGGTATATTGACATCTTTATCGTTTTTTGTGAAACCTTTGCCCAGGGGGCGCTCGGTTGATGGACAGAGTTCCCATAGAAATCTATAAATTATATGTCATCAGTATGTCAATTCACTACTTATGACAAGCGTCAAATTTCAATATTTGCGCATTTAGTAAAATGCTTTGGTATAATTTGTGGAAAACCCGATAAAGAGAAATTATTCTGTTTACCGAAGAATCTGGATAGGTGCGTACTTATGTATACTTATGTGTAACCTCTATTTTCGACTAATAAATTTTAATTTATTGTCTTAATAAAATATTGTTGTTTTATATATGTTTATTATTTATGTGGCCTAAAATTATTTATTTATATGTTTTGTAGTATCCCGCAACTGCATTCAGTTATATAAATTTTCGTTTTGCTGTAATCAGTTATATTACATTGATATAATATGTGTAATAAATTTCTTTATATTTTTTATTTATAATAATATGCAAGAAGTCAAGACTGCGATAACAAACATTTTTTAATCTAAATTTTAACTAGCTTATTAATTCGACAGATTTATTTCAAATATGGCGCCAACGTGCCCCAAGCGCCCCCTATGTCACGGTTTCATGCTTTTAGAGTGAAATAGACGATAGTTGAAGAGAGAAACGAGATATCGGGGGTCATGGAAAATAACGTTTACTGCGCTGTCTGTCTAGTCTGTATCGGTGTTACAGTAATTTCCCTGTTCGTCCTTCATGTATAATAATTGTTAATAATATATTATTTGATAAACATATAATAAAGCCTAACTTATTGGTAATATAATGTACTTTTTCTACTTTGCATTCACAATGCACACATTGTAACACTGTTTTCGGTGTTACAATTAGCAAATTGTAACACCGTTTTTAGTAACTTTTTTCTAAGATTGGTGACATTGATATCAAATGCATGTCAAACGAAAATACACATAACCACAAAAGTAAGCACAAACTGATTTTTTAGAATCGCACAAACTGCGAAGTATGTATATTTTTATACATATTTAAACATGCGTGTTGCATCCTAGGTTTCGTACTACTAGTATATGATGGTATATAATAATTATCAATAATTACTTTTTCACAGATATTTGAATTTAAGTGACAGATGACAGTGTTACCAACGGTTGCACCCATAAATACTCTAGATTGAAATTTTACCTAATATACTTCTAAATTTTTATAAAATTAATGACGCAAAGTAGAAAAAATAGTATATTACACTCGTTTTATAAGACATATTGGCGCATTCGTTCATTTGGGGCACTCGTCGCTGGCGCTCTTCGTGCCCCAAACAACTCATGCGCCAATTTGACGTCTTATAAAACTGTATAATGATATACTATTATTCGTTCATTTCGATATCGTAATTTCCTCAGAAGATATACCTATGCCTTACTTTTGTTACACACTGTATACTGTACAGGCAACAGTATTGAGATACCATGTCTCATATCATGACGCCAGAACATGTCTAAACTACCTGTTCCAGACACCATCTTTGCAGGGGGTGACTGTTGTCTACAGTAAACCATTGTAAAGGTGTAACTTTTACCATATTCTTATTTTATCCCAATTCTTATTCCTATAGTTAGGCATTACTGTTTTTTTTTTTCGTACAAAACTAAAATTGTGATTCATCTTTGAACATTCGTTGCTCAAGTTAAGCCTATAGCGTTTTGATCATGCAAGAATACCCTTGTGTCTCTCTGCACAGTTTGGCATGATTCATGCTTCCATCAAAGACGTTATAGTAGCTATTAACTATTTCCAATAACCCACAAACGCCCCCGCCTTAATCCTGTCAAGACCATTAATTTACCTGCAATGAATCATCCTTTATATCACCCTTATCGATTCGGACGTTAACCTTAACCTTCATGACGTAAGGAAACACGATTCAAACGTTTATTATTATTATTAACCATTTCCGAGGTTCTTAGAAAATAATTTTAATTAATTACTAAAACTAAAACACTAAAATATCTCTCTAAAATTTATTTTCGCCCTTCTCACTTATCGATTCAAAAGCTTACGCACCCACCGAATGCAACGCACCCCCACCCCTATGTTTGTCTTGCAGCAACCCTTCGCTCCCAATTTCCGCTGGAAATCAGCGCCCCCTACTAAATTTAGCAACCCTATACACTCAAAACCACCCCATATACGCTTGAAACCACTCTAACCGATTCGCGGACGCATGCGCCGTCTATATCTTCTACGTCAATTAAATCCAGTCGGCCGAGGTGCGCTTGGCGCGAGCGAGCGTCATTTGTTTTGAACGTCAGTTGTTCGAAGGACGCCGATTCGCACGCCACGTTGCGTTCATTTGTTTCTCCGTGCGCCGGCTTCTGTTTGGTTTATCGATTGTTTTGATATGTTTAAAGAAAGTTTTGTTTTAGTTTGAGGATTTTTTTTCTGAGGGTTGTTCTGTGAATTTGTGAGGGTTGTTTTGTGAATTTGTGAGGGTGGAATTTTTTGTTTGTGGGGGTTGGAATTATGCTTTTGCCGACCGCCTCTTCGACAGTTGCGTTCCAAGCTGAATTTTACCAGACTGAAAAATCTAAGTTTTATGTGAAAAGTGCGGGAAATTTGACGCCTTTGAAACCGGAAAAGGGAAAAGATGAACATGCCAAGGGAAAGTTTAGATTTTGTGTTTGTACTGGGTATAGGAAGTCGAAAAAGACGTTGACGAAGTGGTATATAAAGGTAAGCTGCTAACTTTGACGATTAATTAGGTAAAAATTAAGGTACGCGTCTACCAGTCGATATAAGGCACAAAAACATGTTTATGTTAAGTATACTTTTCTCTGACAAAGATAAACTTACTCTTCTATAAAAAATTAGACGTTCGTTTCACAACAACAAAAATATTTCGTTGTACGAAAAAAATATATACGCTTCAACGAAAAAACAGTTTCTTGACTCAAGATTCTTACTCTGAGAGATACATAGAAAGTTGTGCAATCACTTTACAGATGGCGCTAACACATTCTCGCGTCTTTTGCCGCATATTACCGCTATATAAGTTCGACTATATTGAGTGTTTGTATATTGTTTGTGTACATGTATGCATAAGTGTTTTATTTCATGGGTGACTTACAAGGATTATGAGGAAAACCAGTTAATTGGCTAAAAGTTGTACAACCCTGTATATTATACTAAATCGTGCAGTATATACGAAACGTGCAATAGTTAATGCTGATTTCTCTTAATGATTATATGGATTATTATAGACCCATTATTGCTGTATGTCTGTTGAAAATTACTATATTTAGATGTTTTTATAGATCTGTCTGCTTTTCTCGTTACATTAATTGGTTCGGGGCACTTTCTTTTTAGGAAAAAAATATTATTTGACATCAGGTTTATTATAGACTTTAGAGAGAGTCCATTAAAGACTCTGTTTTATTGTATTGCACTGCTGGTTTATTATAGCACGCTTTTTGTACTAGCAAGAGAAAATCTAGCAGTGAAAACCAGTGTTTATAAAAATTGACGAAATAACAACAATAATCTATCATTTGTTTTCCTATTTATCATACCCAGTGCTGTGTAAATTGAAAGCATATCTAATAAAAACTGTTTCCGTAGTGATTATGTACTGAAATATGTTAATCAGTAATAATTAATAATAATCAGGAACAGAAGTTTTCCATAAATAGGCAGTTATTACCATTATCGTTTAGTATTTACCACTAGCTCTGTGTATAAGTCATAATTTTCGATTTTAGTTATTGGGCATTCTAGAAATATGTGGTTAAGGCTTCCCACCTGTCCACATTCGCAATATGGACATTTTAGGATACATTTTAGGTTATCTGCTATCTGTTACTGTTGTTACGAATGCCCGGCAGGGGGCGTTTCGGGTTTGACGTTACTGTGGTAATAGCAGCAAAACACGGGTCGACAAAAATCGATTTTTTAGATCGAAAACTTGTTTTAAGGCCGTTTTTTTGATCAACACTCTTTGCGAAGGGTATTTAGAGGGATCTTATCGTAAGACATGAGAGCGAGCGGCTTTTATAAGGTCGGCAGGAACGGATAAAAATTGTAAATTTTTGACGTTCATCGATCCGCTTGTCGGAATTTCTAGACGTCACGTGACATTTTCTCGAGGTTCGCCTTCACCCGAAGAGGTGCAAAAACGTGATTTTTTTCAAAATTGACGCATTTAATTTACAAAATATCGCGCAGTCCACGCGGAATTGTGTTCTTTTTTCAATTCGAGCGTCAAAAGTAATATCGAAAAGCCCAATTTTGCAGCTACTCGATCGCAAATGTCGGCGAGAATGGGCGATTCCGCTGAACGCGCCCTACACTTGAAAGTTCGTAATTAGTATAGGTAGAGACAAAAGTGTTTAAATACTCATTTTAGGACAGTATTTTATACCTACACAGTTGTGAGTGTGAGAGAGATCATTTGGTTGGTTCAAGTAAAATACAAAACTCTCGGAGTAAGAATATGATTTTGTTGATGTTCCAAGTATTACGTTTTCTTGTTTTAAGTATGAAGGAACTGCTTGAAAGGAATTACGTCTGTTTTAAGCGATAGAGTAGTTTTAAACTAAGTAGAGCACAGTGACATATGCAACCAATTATACCCAGTGTATGGTTTATAAATGACCCGCGTATATTTGGTTGCATACACAACTGTGCTCTCCTTGGCTTGAAACATCTATACGTACGTATACTTTTGGGTCAAGAAACTGTTTGCTCGTTGAAGCATATATATTTTTGCCCAACGAAATATTTCTGTTGTAGGGCAAACGTCTACTTTTTTTTTGTATGTAGAAGAATATATGTGTCTATTGTGCACTTTGACCTAGCCGTAGTAGGCGGTGAACCAGTTTATCGATTTATCAAATGCAATTATTGACAGATCCGCGATGTAGCAAGGCAGGCGCCCGCATCGTGATAACATTGATGTACAGGAAGTGGATATAATGTAACATAGAACTACTATGCATTTGAGAACCACCATTTTTATTGTGCTTTTACGATACACATAGAAAATAACGTACACAACTTGCTGCTGCTTTTTTATTGGGTCAGCAAAATGGATACATTAAATATCCCTGTATTCTTTTTCTGTGGGACAGTCGTCCAAAAAATACATTGACATTTGTTTGAAATTTAGAGGTTAGATTCATTCGCAATTCAAAATTTTTATAACCGTCGTTCTATAAGAGAGTTTTCAGCCCTTATTTGAAATATTAAATAGAAACCTTATCAAATTTTGTATAAAACTTAGCCTTGGATGTTAAATATTTACATTTTTGATAAGCACACTAATATAAATACTGTGTAATTTTATCTATTTGTGATCCAAATACACATTATTTGGTTAGTTATTAGTCATTTCTGCTCCAAGGCGATATAAATTTATGAAAGGTTTATTTTATAAAACTGGAAATCAATACATGTACTCCTATAATGCCTTCATTGTGTAACAAGAAGAGAAATTCTTCCTCATATTTTCACCAAGTCAAAAACAGGTTAACCAAAACGTGCACATATACAGAAGAGATAGTTGTACACACTCAACAAGTCCTGGTGTTATTGCATGCAGCAGCATCTTAAAATGCTGCATTTTAAACGAGCCAACATACGTAATTTCACAGTAAAATGTGTCTGGTGTCTAGTCAGCGTGAAATATTCAATATCACGTCACGTCCGCTCACTGAACAGCAACAGTTTTGATGCTAGACTTCAGAAGATTCGAGATTCTCAAATGTCACCGAAGCTTGAAGGTTAAAGAAGCAGTTTAAAAGGTTATTACACCCTTCGTCATGGTTATTTCTCGATAGGGGAGTAGATATATCATTTTTTGTAGGATAAGTCGTTTTAGTGACAGATGTGTTGTGTACTTAAGATTAGAGATTGTCGACTTTTGACTTATAAATGGAAATGTTTTGAAGAAATATATCTCCAGTTTCCGTTTTTGCTGACTGCCTTGATAAATTATATCTGAATTAATTATGTCTGAATTTGCATTGCATATGCATTTTGCAAACGTCAACTTTTATCTAAAGAGAACAAACTAAGTGCATGATTTTTTCCAACGATTTTATTGTGCCGAGCACAACAAAACAGTGATGACAGGGACTGATGAGTCATACTCGTGTACTCGTAATTTGAGTTGTATGTCGTGTGCACTGAAGAAAAACCGTCCCTATGATTGTCTGAAAGAGTACCATGATCATGTGAAACGAAGGGGAAAGAAAATAGCGACTTGTTCGTGGTCTTGCCTTGTCTTTGTACACAGAGGGAAAATTTTATTCGATACAACACGAAAATTCTCAGAGTAAGAATATGATTTACTTGGTGTTCCAAATATTACGTTTTCTTGTTTTAAGTATGAAGGAACTGTTTGAAAGGAATTACGTCTGGTTTAAGCGATACGTACGTATACTTTTGGGTCAAGAAACTGTTTGTTCGTTGAAAAATTTTTCACCCAACAAAGTATTGTTGATGATGTAAAACGAACGTCTTACTCTTTTTTATATGTAGAAGAATAACATTTTCTTCATCAGAGCAAATTATACTCAACATATAGTATGTATAGAGATCTGCTTAATAAATAAAATCATGCAGTACATGTTATTGCGCTTAGGTTAGTGTAGTACATACATATATAGTACATACATCAATTTAAAACCGTTTCCATATTCTATAAAAATCAAATATTATGCTACACATTAACATCTGTTAACCCTATGTAAGACTGACTGAATCAACCATCTGCTCACTTGAAAAGAAAAAACGCAAGGTGACTCTATATTATTTTTCCTCACATTTATAGTGGCTTCAACCACTACTCTCAACTTTGTATCATTCATTAGACTCTTGGCAATAATTATTGTTAGTTTCATTAAGATTGCTTAATTATTTTTGACGAATCTTTTGAAAAAAGTTTATTAACATCTTTGCCTTCATAAATTGTTCCCTTGACTTTAGGTTGGTTTGTCTGACATTTATGCTGGTTTCAACCACTACACTTGACTTTATATTGTTTACTAGACTCTTGGCAATAATTATTGTTAGTTTCATTAAGATTGCGTAATTATTTTTAATGTTAGAACCATTTGAAAAAGGTTTATAAACATGTATAGATTGCCCCCTTGACTTTATATTATTTTTCCTGACATTTATAGTGGTTTCAACCACTTTATAGTAGTTTCTACCACTATTTTCGATTTTGTATTATTCCTTTGATAAAATACCTTTGTAGAAAAAAAAACCTAACGAGATTTCTTAATCAAATCTCCTGACCAAAGATACAATCACTTTAATATACAGATTACATCATCGTTTTATTTCAACAATCAGGTTTCAATTTAACACCTTGGTTCCTTCAATGCATATCGCAACGCCAGACAGGCTTTAACGTGTAAGTTATGCATACGTTTTGTTCGGAAAGTACATAATTCTTATGCACATTGACACTTCTAACTAAAATTCTATACCTCGGTGTCATTTTTTGTTGTATGAACGATAAGAAAAGTGTTAGTCAACAGTTCTGTCGGAAAAACGAAATTCTTTACATTTCTATGCGGGTATTAACTTTAGATATTCATGCAAAAACGCTTTCCTTGTAATTTAGCACCGGTTTCTAATTCTATTAAAGTTTTTTGTTGGGTTTATTGAGTCTTTTCGTTTTGTTAATAACTGTATTTCGTATTACTTATATAGTAAGTGACTTGTTCGACTGCATTATGTCATTCTGATAAGCACAACAATGTTTTATTTTGATAATGTAGTACTAATCCTACAATCTTTTGTATTGTTTTGCTTTTGCTTAATTTTACTGGGGTAATAGTGCGTTGTGTTAATCAAATTCTTAATAAAATATGATTCTTCTACGTCATTTGTGTTACAATATCAAAGCAATTTCATTCCATTTAAACTAATTAATTCCCAGTTTTATTTTTTGTTATCTGACGTGTATAAATATCTCTAAATATAGATATTTTTACTACCTGTATTACCAATCATTGTTAATAATTAATACACACTTGCCTTCACCTGCCTAGTGACATATAAAATGCACCAGAAATAGTTGACCTTAATTGTAGTTTGAACTGAGTGGTAGTAGCCACCAGCAGCAGTACTTTTGCTAGTAAACAACGTAATGTGACTACAATTCACGCAACTACCGTGAATATAAACACAACTTGTCCTGCTAACTTGGTAACCATTTCAAAGAAATGGTGTGTCTTCACCTCCCAGTAAACACTCTCGTTAAAAATTTATCCCTTCCCATAAAATCCACGTCTAGCTTCGCCCTGAGTCCCAGATAATGTCCCAAAGGACCTCTAAAAGTTTTCAGGCAGACAAACACACAAAGCAGTTGTTTTCCACACATGTAGTTTCACCTCAACTATGAAATATCCATGCCTCATCTGAATGGGAAAGACAGAAATATTAAAGTTTTCGTTTGTATCAAGATTTCAACGTTTCTGCTAAATATTTATAAATATACGATTAATAAATATTATCGATGGTTAATAATGCGGTTTCTATGTATTCATAAAACCGCAGTGATAATTGATAATGTCGAACATAATAACAAGAAATGAGTAATGGTAAAAACAGGGAGAGGTTAGATAATTATTTTTTTAAAATACACAATTTTTCCATTAGGTTTCATGCCTCTTGGTGATTATTATATCACATATTTGGCAATGGTTCCTGAAGGTTATAAGATTGTAAAATTCTTGCTGTTTTAATTAGGAGATTAATGATATATTTGTTTAATCTATAGGTCAAAGTATGATGAATTCTAAGGTTATTATTAGTAAATTTATGACTATGCTACATGAAAGATTTATTTCATTGATTTATATAATTATCAAACAAACTAATTCATACGTAAAAATTCAATCACGCCAACGAATTATTTACTACTGATGACGTTGGCAGAGGTTTTGATTAATCATTTTGTGCAATTACGTCAATCTACATCATCAATTCTCATGTCCGCTCTGGTTATTTGTCAACTCATGCTAGCAGCAACAGCAGCCAGCGGCTATTTTGTGGTCACATTACGTTGTTTACCAGCAAAAGTACTGCTGCAGCTGATGGCTATTACCAGCAAGCTTCAGTTAAAACTACAAGGTCAACTATTACTGGTGCATTTTATATGTGACCAGGTAGGTACATACAACAGTGAGACGATGTATTGTCTTTTGTCAGGTGAAGACGTCGCAACCATAAAATATTTCATATTTGATACCAATTCGTGGGGTTAACATTCATGCTGGTTGCTGTAAAAGTTGAACTAGTCCTGATGGGCTGGCTGCTGCTAAACTCACTCGCCAACTGGTAGCAAATAGCATCGTACTGTTTTATTTCTACGACAATTGCCATATATTTTTAAATTGATCTCGATCAGACTCCAGACCGTTAAAACTGTGACACTTTACAAGAAAGTTGAACTAAAAACAGTAGTATTTACATGCTATATTATTCCATAGAAAGTAAAAACGTGAGAAAAATATTTTTGGGATGTAGAAAGTAAATTGTTACAATTTAGGTTCTTTATATTTGGTCATGGGATTGTTAAACTTAATCTAGTTAAAATTATCATTGTTTTGTTAGTGGGAAATATTGAATTGAACAACGATAATAAATAGTTTAAAGTATTGGTAGGCTTGGTATTCAAGAGTTTTTAATAATCATATTTTATTAGATATTTTATAGTTGTTATTGAACAGCAAGTCAAAAACAAAGTTAATGGAAAACAATATCCAAAAATAATCGATGAAGGTCGATAATGTTTATGTTTCTTAGGAAATCATGTTTAATTGCAGAAATAGTTTATTTCCTGCTAAATTTCTGGGAGAATATAAGTCCCATGCTATGCTGTGACCAAAACAGGCATCTCTTCTGTCAAAAATCAATGTAAAGTTTGGCCAAACACGTTTACTCTTGTGCGAGAATGTAGTCTTGCATGTAGTTCACACAAATATTTTCTGCACAAATATCTCAAGATTAAATGACCATCATATATGATTTCGGTAATGATCACCTCACATTTAACGCTATTCTTTGTCCATCACTTTTATGTCATTTCGGAAATGTCAAGCTTGGCATGTGGTTACCTATACACCACAACCTTTGATGTGTCAATGTAGGATACAGTAGTTAGCATCATTGACGGTACACCAATGTTTGATTGGTAAGTTCTTGAATTTGTATGTATTTGGACATCAATTACGTAGTTAATGTTACACTTCGAGACCGTATGTTTAATATGTGGCCTAGGTTGTATTTTCGCTATCTAATGGGTTTAATTCAAAGTACTGAAGCTGTTATATTGTCCTATTAGTACAATTGCGTGTGATTGCTACTTTATGAGATGTTATATGTGGCATAATTGGATTGTAAGTGATTTATATTTGGAGCGACGACGTTGCTTTACAAAGTGTGAACAGCAATTTGCATCTTTTTATAGCTCGTCATCTTTGTTTATGTAGAATTATAGATTTATCTGGTGGGATAAGTCCTGATTCACTCGGTTTTTTTTTGTTCGTATATCTTAATGAATATGTCCAGTAAAATATTCTGATAAATACATAGGAATTCTACTTGGAATATTTGCAGGGGCGTTCAGTTTTTCGTTTAGTGTTTATTTGCTTCTCTTTCAAAGCTTCTCTTACAAAACAAAGTCCTAAATAGAATTAAACAATGTAAAATTGTACATGCTAAACAATGTACAAAATATTATGGTTCAGCTGAACTATGGCTTTAATGATTCACAAAAGCTATAATTGTAACATTCCACTGAATAGTCGATACATTGTCAACAGAATTTCTAAAGTGCAACAAACGTGATTCACGTGAAACAATGCAGTTATGCAAGAAGTAAAGTAACAACGCTTTTCTCTTGCATCACACTCCTTTATCTTTTTATCAGTCCCAGTTCTACAACTATATAATTAAACACGGACATGTATACCCATGTTCTGTTAGTAGGAGTATGTTACTCTAGAAAAATCACAAAATTAAGGTAGTTAATGCTCAGGTGTAGAAGAAAGTAAATATGAGGTTTAGGACATCACCGAAATCATGTACAATGGTCATTTTATCTTGAGGTATTTCTACAGAAACTCTAATATTGTGTGAATTGCATGTTTGGTCAAACTTTACGTTTATTTTTGACAGAAGAGATGCCTGTTTTGATCACAGCATAGCATGGGACTTATATTCTCCCAATACCTGACACTTACCCATAAAGCAGATACCGGTTGTGCATGTTTTGTATTTTTTGTTCTTATCGAACTGCACTGATTAATTTTACAGTCGTTGATAGTATAACATAACCATGATAGTATGTACATAATCCCAAGGACTTGGACTAATTTTGATTTCTAGAAACATTAAAACAACGCTATTGTTGTGGTTTTTCCAGTGATTATTTCAAAGTACAATTATCTATAATACAACGTCTGAATCACTTGTACGCATTTACAGAAAACATTGCGTGGTATTTATACTAAAAACAAATATTTACAATAGCTTGTGGGTGAGAATTTTCGAAGAGAATAAGAACTGGAGGGAATAAATTCCTTGCGTACGAATAATTGGGCATTTTATAAACACCATTTTTTACGTGGGTTATAATTAGATTCTCGTATGCATAAAATATGTCTGTGCGTCTGTTCTTGTGGCTGTTAATCAACAGCTCCGGAAACGCGGGCGTTGGTGTACCTACCTAACAGAAATTCCTCGCATTTTTTGAACAGGCTGAAAGGTATTCTACCCAGATATTTTTAGGCGTGGAGCTGTACAACAAACGAAGCATTGAGAAGGTCGTATCTCTGCAGTGCATGTCTTGTTGTACTGCAGTTTGATACACGCGATGTTTACCAGAATTTTACTTCAATCGTGTGTCACTCCTTACTGTATATTTATACTCTACCACTTGACTGTACTTTCCAAGAAATTATCTACACATACTTGTTAATTGATTCACTATATTGTTAAGTTTATATATAATATAGATATGTAATGTTTTCTGTGTTTTTTGTTTATATTCGTAAAATTGGTATGTTGTGCTCTTTTCTGTAGCATTCTTTTGCTTTTTTTCAGCAGCCCACATGGCGACTGTGGGGCGAGGAAAAGGCCAATGGGGCCCTCTACACCGTCTACCTCAAGAAAGTACGTTACCACAGACCTACAAGAAGTCTGTCGTCATCACACTCAGTAAGTATTTTGACCAAATTTATCACACATCAATAATAAGACCACAAATAACTCAATAATAAGAAATCTTGTCATTATACCTAAACCAATTCATGAGTAAGTAATCACAATCCTTAAAAATCTTGGAAATCATCCAGTGCTCTCGGTATTAACATTAACATTTCGCAGAATACTATAATAAGCCGAGTTGAACGAACAGAACGCTTCGTCTGCAATTTGAGTATCGTATGAGCCCCCTTGAGAAATGCTCGGTGAATTTCCGGTGTTCCAAACGATACACACAACAAGAGGAACAGAAAAAAACTGCTAGGGTGACGTTGCTAATCCTCACTTTACCATTGTTATGTCAAGTTCGTAGGAATAAGTCACGTCCGTGTCAAGAAACAGTTGACAAAACAATAGGCGAAGTTTATAAACATCCACTGTGTCCAGTGTATACACTGCTTTGTTTATAAACGAATTTGGATTCCTGGAAACAATAACGATGTACAGGCTTGTATTGTGGACCCAAACACCATAATAATCTCAGGTCCGAAATTATCAACGTTTTCTGTTGTTACGGTATTTATTAGTTTGGGTTTTACAAGTTTATAACTGTGGGTTAAATTGTACACAGTTTCTGTTATAACTTCTTGATTAAATGCAAAATTCATCACCATTCGTATATAAGGAGTACAATTTTCGATGAAAATTAAAACTTATGTTTATCATAGAACAAAGTGTACAGGGCAAATATCTAAAACTAAGGAAAAGCAGTGAAATATTGCTCCAATCCATGCGGACAAAATCCAAGTGCAGACACAATCGATATCCCATTATCTTTTAAATAGAAACTCATCAAAACTCCGGTTTATTTTTGTATTTCAAGGTCCACGTAATTAGTTTGGTAAACTCGTGCAGTGTTATTTGCGTGATAAATTCAGTTTTACTGGATTTATTTAACTGCCCTTTGAGATATTAGGAAGATATACGTCAACTGGTTGAAATTCTTTCAAAGCGTTAAGATTTCACATCATCTTTTTGGTGCGAGCATTTGGCCAACATCTGCTGCCTTCCATGTTTTAAAACTCCACGAATTTTACGATATGTATGTAACTACTGTAAACTGTTATGGACTTGAGTGTCCACTAGCAACAACACGTGTTCAGTTGTGCAAGTAATGTTTGTATACAGAGCTCCTCTCAGCTCATGATCGTTGTATGAAGTAACACAAAAACAATAACAATGTTTATTTATGTGATAATCTTGTTGATGGAGATGGAATTCCATTGATGAGTCATGAATAAACATTAATAAACATTGGTTATTACTTTTATATGTGTATTTCGTTTGTGTTTTAGACATACGTGTGTCTTACAAAGATGTATAAAACACTTCTTTTAAATATACCTAATACTTTAAGAAGACTTTAAATTGTTTATCGTACGCTCTGTAGCGTTTTGCCTTGGCTTCAAAATACGCAGAACAACGTAGAATAAGCGACTACTTCCTGCGAATCACTACATATAATCGCAAATTGGCAATTTCCTTCTGTTATAGTACGAAGAACAAAAGCCCCAGTCTATTCGTACAGATATAATCTGTAGCTTGCTGCTAATAATTGAATATGCCATCAAAGTATGTACGTACTACATAATTCATGTTTAGCATGACATTATTATCAGGATTGATAATATACCGTCCATAAAAGATGAATCTGAAAAATCTATTTATCTAAAATAGCAGTGGTGCAAGAACCTCTTCAATTTTGCCAGAGTCTATCCCAAAGGTGTTACCCTTAACAATAAAAGAAACACTTTTCGTGCTTGACAGTTAACCCGAGAGATTTTCCGGGTAGTTCGCACAGTCACCCTTTATACGTCAAATAACTGTCAAATAAGTTACCTCAGGGAGATCTGGAGAGTCCCAAACCGGCTTTCAGAGCCTCTGAAACTTGCTTCCAGAACTAAGTAGAATTCCTAAACTTCCAAGAGTGTTCTTTGTGCCCTTTGTCTTCAAGGGAATTCAATTTCATATTCTAAAACTGTGTCTCCTAGCAGATATATACAGGATGTTTACGACTGTAGTTTGTTACGCGATATAGTTTTGTATGGCTGTAATTATTTTTACCAAGAAAAACCGAATGGAAAAATGTGTCTATTTCGTTATGTAAAGAAAAAAGTTTATTTCGTCGTATGATAGATTGATTAACATAATTTCTTGTGAATCTTACAGGATTCAGATGATGAAATATCTCATTTAGAATGGGAGACAGTGCGCGTTCGTTTTGTAAAGGCAGGCACGTTGAAAAAACTAGTCGAAGCCCTTTCCACAGACGACGGAGAATTGGAAACGACATACATTAATGTATTCCTCGCCACGTATCGTAGTTTTTCGTCGGCAAAAGAGGTCCTCAAGTTGCTCCTGCAGCGTTACGAAGAACTCTCGGATGCGCCTACGACGAACGGAAAACCAGATCATCATGAGCAGCACAGGAAGTAAGTTGAATTAGTAATTTAATTTTCGAAATTTCGATAAGTATAACATTCATTGCGTATGGGTATCTGTGAGAGCAAATACTGTACCAATGTATGTCCAAAGGGTTGTACACCGGAAGAAATTTCCTCAAGAGGCTGAAGCAATCTTTTGGACAAACACCAATCAACTTTCTCGGCAAATTTAGCACCTACGAGTGTCCAAACTCATCTAAGTCATTAAAAAATTCCTCAAGAGGCTGAAGGAAGCTTTTGGACAAACACCAATTGAACTTATCGGGCAAACTCAATTTTTTAAATGTCTGCATAAGTTAAGTTGATAAAATAACACAAAAAAAACTTTGTTTTTTCAGGACGTTAATATCGGCCTTGCATGTTTGGCTCGACAGTTATCCTGAAGATTTCAAAGAACCACCAAATCACCCCGCATTGAATCAGTTAATTAATTTTTGCGAGGAATTTCTCCCTGCCACCGAGTTAGAAGCTAAGGTACGTCACAGGCTCGATAGGTACAGCAGGGAGCCTAGAATTGACCCTTTGCTCACGCCACCTCAAGCTTTCGCCATGAGAACCATTGTACCTGGATGGAAGAGATATCGCTTTCCTGACATCCCCGTGAGGCATTTTGCTGAACAACTCACTCGTATGGATGTGGTGAGTAACTATTTTAAATTTCAGGTATTTCGCAAATTATACCTGACAGTTATGAAAATCTCTAACTCATTTCCAGGACCTCTTCAAGAAACTAGTCCCGCACCAATGCCTAGGCGCGGTGTGGTCTCGACGCGACAAGAGCCGATCGCACGAAGCCGCGACCGTTCTAGCGACCGTCAACCAATTTAACGCCGTTTCTTTTCGAGTGATCTCCTCCATCTTAGTCGAACCGGACCTCAAAGCTCCAGAACGCGCTCAAATCATCACCTGCTGGATAGACATCGCCCAGGAACTACGCGTCTTAAAAAACTTCTCCAGCCTCAAAGCAATCATCTCCGGCTTACAATCAAATCCAATTTATCGACTACAGAAGACATGGGCGGCAATTTCAAAAGAAAAAATCGAGTTGTTTGAGGAATTAGCGAGGATTTTCAGCGAAGATAACAACCAGTGGACCCAACGAGAATTATTAATGAAGGAGGGAACCGCTAAATTCGCTGATACCGTCGGAGAAAACGATAAACAGCTCCAGAAGGTGTTTCAAAGGCAGAATAGCCACACAGCGAATATATCCTTCGGGACGATCCCCTACTTAGGGACTTTTTTGACGGATTTAACGATGATCGACACAGCGATACCGGACGTAATCGCCGACGGTTTAATAAACTTCGATAAACGCCGAAAGGAATTCGAAGTTTTAGCACAAATTAAACTCCTCCAAGGCGCTGCTAACGCCTACCAACTATCCGAAGACGGCATCTTCGATTATTGGTTCGATTCCCTCCTGGTCTTAGACGATCGTGAATCCTACCAGTTGAGTTGCCAAATCGAACCATCGACTACCAACACGATAAAAAACAAGAAAAAACACCAAAAAAACGACTCAATCGCCAGCAATTCTTCCAGTAATTCGTCGCAGTTTTATTGCGATTTTGATTCGATGCCGGGATCCCCGCATAACAGTCTCGATCGGAAATTGTCACCTTCGCAGATGTCGAATTCTTCGAGTAGTTCGTCTTTGCCGTCGTTGGACGTCTCGTTGAATAGTTCGCACTCGGGTGGTGCGAATAATAGGTTGCTGGTGCCCGTGAATAATTCGGGGACGTTGAGTCCGAATCATTCGCAGAAGAGCAGTCCGGATTTTTATATTATCAAGGTGATGTATGAGACGGATTGTGTGGAGACTGATGGTATTGTGGTTTATAAGAGTATTATGTTGAGTAATAACGAGAGGACGCCGCAGGTGATTAGGAACGCGATGTATAAGCTCGGGTTGGAGGGTAATCCCGATGAGTATACTTTGGCGCAGGTTTTGCCCGATAAAGGTAAGAGGAATATAAGTTAAATTACTTTAATTTAAACCTCAATAAAAAACTATTTGTGCGACTAGCAAGTCTTTGTTTATAAAAACCAATCTTTGAACTAACTTTTTGAAATATAACATGTTACTCTACAACAAGCTCCTTTTTTATTGGGTCAACAAAATGGATACACTAAATATCCCTGTTTTCTTTGTCTGTGGGACAGTCGTGCAAAAAATGAACATTGGGATAGGAAAAACTGGCCGTCGAGAATAAATATAGATCGTAGGAACAGCTAACATCGTTCATGCACCGTTGATAAGTCGAGAATCAATAATTCTTCCACCTCTACTTATTAAATTTGGGCTTATTAAACAGCTTGTGAAAGTTTTATATAAGAATAGTGTTTGTTCCAAATATATTTGTTAATCATTTCCTGATCTCAATACAGAAAAATTAGGAACCCGTATCTTTGATGGACCACAAATGACTTAGGTTGAAACATGGACAAGCTTTGTATCAGTTATCGAAAAAATTTTGAGAAATCACCAAGCAATACAAATACCAATTGTCCCTCTGGTGGCAGTTAGATAAACTAATCTTGTGTACATTTTCCATCAATACGGGCAAATTCCGTACTGTTTTACTAATTTATCGTCCGTTCTTTGTTTCAGAGATGATGTTGCCGCAAAATGCCAACGTGTATTACGCCGTGAACACGGCGCATAACCTCAATTTCATCCTACGGCCGAAGAGGTACGAAGATGCCGAGAGCAACAAAGGTTCCAAGTCGAAAACAAAGCTTTAGTCTTGTACTTTTTTACTGCCCAATTATCCTACACTCTGACGTTTAGACACTACGTTTAGCGTCAAGGGGGCCCCATTTACGCTGAAGAAACAAATGACAACTGTGATAAAACTGCGTTTTTGCCGATATTCCGAAAACATCACTAATTATTGTATTATAATAACTCTCTCTCTGTCTTTCTAACTTACTCAATCGACAATTTGTTGCTAATTATGCTTTAATTAATCTAGTTTCTTGGGTTTTTTGTATTTCGGTTGTTAAGAGATATATATATATTTTTTTTTAATGGAATGTACAGATGATTTGCTTTTTTTTTGTATTAACTGCATATTATTTATTGTTAATAAGTTGTGTCTGTATTAAGGACCAATAACAAATCGATATTACGACCAATATTACTTAAATAACCGTAAGTTCTAAATAATCAGGTTGGGCGGCCACATTGGTATTGCAACATAACCTCACTACGACTACCAATTCGCCCTCTGGCGAGCGTCCGAGGAACTAAACTCGTTTACATCTTAAAACGTTCAATAAAATATTCGAATTTACACTCACATTCTTGAATATCTACCAAACTAGATTTAAGCAAATAATTTATTATACTGTACGTCTCATAATGTAGCGTAAAATTCCACCCAAATCCACCGACTGCGTGTTGATACTATATAAAAAATGAACAAATTAGTTTTAGTGATAAAGCTATTTTACTAAAATGTACGGAAACCTGATTAGTAATTCTGTAGCCAAAATCCCGTGTGTTCCATTGAGACTGTTTTTTGCCGGTTTTGTGAATAGTTTGTTCACAGTTTGTAATAAAATATCATCCAGTATCATCAGAGTCAATTATCGGTGACGAGGTGTTCACGAAGACTGGTAAATATTGTCTCCCTCGAATTATAAAACTCATGAATGTCTGTGTTTATCATAAATAATTGTGAACAGTGTTGTACCAGTACTTATATTTAATGAAAGTAGGAGGACTTTAATGTACTTTTTTATAATAAATGATTAATATAATACGTTTTTTGTATAACTTCTTGAATGTTGTTCTTAAATCTGGAATGTACTTTCTACTCGTCTTTGAAAAATGTTTTAATATGTACTGCCTAATATGGTATAGATGTTTGAAACTAAAAAGAGCACAGTTGTATATGCAACCAAATATACGTGGTCAATTTATAAAACATACAGTGGGTGTAACTGGTTGCATATGTCACGGTGCTCTTTTTAGTTCCTCGTCTTTGATAGATGTTACTTAGCTAGGAAATGTTACATAGGAATTTAGATAATTAAGAAAGAAAAAAACACAAATGAGCTGAAGGAAAATATTTATTTATTTATCAGCAATATTCAATACAACTGTTAATATAAGTAAATCTAAATAACCATCGATTTAAACATACTAAACATATAACGTTGGCTAACCGCACAATTTTGCTCTTGCTTAAAAAAAAAAACAAAAACTAGTCCTACCAACCTAAATTAATAAACTAGACAAACTGTTAATGAACCAAAACTAAAGTACCAAAAACAACTCAAAACTAACAAAAAAAAGTACATCATTTTATCACTGGTTATTTCATAAATTAATCAAAATAATATTAATAATAATAATAATAATAATAACAATACAAGAAAGAGCCGAAAACACCGTAAACTTTTACCCCGGCGACAAAAGACAGGTGCCTTCTCGTAAAATATTATTATTAGGCAGAAAAATCGTTTCATTGACTTTAAAAATATGTTGTTATGGGACAATATACAGTGAAGCATACAAGGCAACTGCGGCCAGTGTCTCAAAATCGTACAGAGGCGTTCCTCATTCCTATGCGATCGGTTTTTCCTCGTGAATCGTTGGACTGGTCACGACCGATCCAGATCTAGACCTCAAGTTCTCGTCCAAGCTCTGCTGGGACCCAGAACGGGACACTGACGTACCCACCTTAGTCTGCAAGTAAAACTATAGTTCGTACGTGGAAATTAATAGGTGCAATTCTACTGCGTGCTTTTAGAACTGATTAAAACACTATCTACAATGTTTTTAGCTGGCAAAATTCCTGTTCCAAAATCAAGAATAATCTTTTGCAATGATACACAATTTTTGAGTGCATGAATAGAGACGAAAAATTAAATAGGAAGTGCAACAAATATATAGAGGGTAATTAAATAGTTGATACAGTAAACATACACTCACTTTAACGTTCTCGTAGGCCGACCCCATCTTTTCCTCGAAAGATTTGAACGATTCGGAATGTCTCATCTGGCCAATCTTGTTGGTTATATTTCCCGTTATTCCCCCAAGAATTGAGGTGGTTTTCTGGTAACTAGAATGTCGAGGAATCAAAATTATAACGTGTTATCTATATTATAACTTATTTACGTTATAACTTGTTATAATTTCATTACACAAGGGAACAAGGGTCCTACAACCAGAAATATGAAGTCACATATTTCGCTTAATTGTACAAAATATTACGAATCAACAAGTTTTTTTTTGTGTTATTTTATCAAGTGAAGTTATATACACATTCTCTGCATTAAAATATGGGAAGTGATCAAAGAAGATGTTGTAAAAATTCACCATATAAGCTGCTATTTTTTGATTTAGAATTGCAGATCTGGAAAAGCTATGGACACCTAATTAATATATGCTGTATTTCCTGTTAGATCGGACTTTTAAAGTGGTTCCAAAAGGTTGCTTCAGCCTGTTGAGGAAATTTCTTCCGGTGTACAACCCTTTGGACATTCATTGGTGCAATATTTCATTCAAAAAGTTGAGTTTGCCTGATAAGTTTGATTGGTATTTGTCCAAAATCTTTCTTCAGCCTCTTGAGGAAATTTTTAAAGACAAAGATGAGTTTGGACATTCGTAGGTGCTAAATTTGTCCAAAATTTTTTACAAAATCTAATTACATATACCCAAACAGTAAAATGAAACCATTCTTAACAATACAATACAACATAAATACAGAATTAATAGGACACTTACATTGGGGCGTCTGTAACAGCTTTGGTGACTTGCCCAACTTTCGTTTCCACCGACTGGTAACTACAGGAAGTAAATAAATAAAATAGAGACATGCGTAATAACCAAAAATAGTTAATAAATTGTATTTGACAAACACACTTCTATAAAATTCTAGTTTAGAAAAAAAATTACGTATCACAAAATTAATGTTTTATAACATAACATTCAAGCCCTACAACAAAAATTAAGTAAAATCACTTACACATTGCTCTCCTTGACATTCTTGATGCCCTGATTCATGTCGTCTGTCAGCTCCTTCCACACGGTGATGCCCAAGTTGCGCTTCAACTCTGCGCTGCGTTTCATCTTGACGGACAAGACCGTCCTCAGGGTGGCGATATCTTCCTCGATAGCCGTCAACTCCGTCCGCCATTCCTCCTCTTGCTTCTGCTGCTCCTCGGGTGTCATATGCGAGAGATCCACAGGCGGTAGGCCATCACCAGCGGCCATAGCCTCCTCTGGAACAAGCATACCACTTGTCACAGAACTCACAGAAGGTACATAAACTAAATTTATATCCCGTGATTCACAATAGATGTGATGGTGGTAGATGTATCAATATCTTATCATTTCCTATAGTGTTTTTAATTTTCTATCGTATAAAACCTGAGAAAATCTAATATTTGTGGCTTATGCTTATTTCGATTGCACAAGTCACAGTTATTGAATATCATTCTTTTGTTCCAAAGCATAATTGTTCCAAAACATAATTGTTCCAAAGCAATAAACTTATTACGTATAATTATTAATTATTTATTAAAGTTTTTATCATTTTTGTTTCTACAACAGACCAAATTTTAACTCCTAGTTCTTACAAACTGCAATTATTTCTTATGACAGCAGCTAGAAAGTACAAATTCTTAGCATACACAATGTTTAGACCAATTAGAGCACATCTAGAAGACAAAACTCACCATAATTCCCATTGCTAATGTCTAGATACTTCCTAAAATTGCTATCTTTTGGTAATTTCGCTAGATAAGGCTTGGATAGATCACAGTATGTTACCCTAACTTGTCTCTTGACTCTATTCCTGAAGAAGGCTCGTATTATAGCATTCGCTCGTTTCACGTTAAAAAACTCGGCCTCGACGTTGAGATTTTCGTCAGTACCGTTACCCAAACTGCTTAGATTCAATTCGTCAAAATCCAACTGCCTAAGATCAAATAATTCCAATTCATTGTCCAAAATCTCGTCGACCTCGTCAAGATATTCTAAATCATCTAATTCGTCTAAGCTCGGCGTTGATGTGCTCACTTGTGGATTGAAATAAGGATCTTCGATAAATTCGTGGCATTGTTCTTCGCCTTCTTCGTTCATTATCGTTTATAACGCTATTTTACAACACTATTTATCACAAACTTTGAAAATCACATAGCTAGGAGTAACTTTTTATGTTATTTGGTTAAACAATTATTGCTACTGAACAGCTGCCATCGTTCTTGCGTTGCTACCTGTTGTTACAGGTGATGTAGAACGCTTTCTCTCGCCAAAGTATGCAACAAGCAACACACAAAAAGTTCAACAAAAACATTGTGGGTTCATTTTTTACCCAATTTTTACAAGCAAAACACGACACGTCACACATAATTAACATTCCCAATACCCATATTACAGAATACATCCGTATAATCCTGATAAATCACACAGCGAAACGAAATTCTAAGCTCGGAAATCACTATGCTCTTTTACAACACGTAGGACGAAAAAAAAAACAGTACAGGAAACAAAGATCCCAAATAATAGTAATAAATTGATACGTTACCGGCTTTACCTGTTGTTGGGCTGATATTATTCATTTCGGGTGTGTATCCTAGTATTCACAATGTTGCGATGAACACGCCACAACACACGTAAAATCTTATAATATTTATTGCACTTTTGACAATCTGTTTTGCTCGACCGGTTCGATTGAGTCATATGGTGATCACAAGCGACACCTATCGGCATATGAAACAACTATGTAACCACAAAATTCACTACGAAATTATCCCTAAACTACATAATTTAATTTTTTAATTGCTTTCTAACTCTACAATACAATTAATCAAACTAATTGAAAAAGGTTTTCGTGCTATAGTCATTCAAGACTTCTAGAACGGCGCGACGTGCCAGAAAATACCGGAATCTGTAGTACCGACACCGTCCATAGATCCCTAGAAATGACAGTTGTCAAATTTTAGGTTAGGAACATGTTGCGTCTAACGACAAACCTATCAAAATTGTCTATTACATCGGAAATCCTCGATAATACAAATCTACGGTCGGTGAGATGGTTCAGGAAGCCGAGATGGGTGCCCATGGCTAAAACCAAAGTGTTCAGGGTATCCCCAAGACCGACTATACCACAGGACGAGCAAGAAGAACTGAAGCGATTGAATAACAATTACCGGAACCACTTGAAGTCAATTAGGCGATACCTTGTGGCTAAATACTCTTCGAAGGAGGTCAAACAAGAGGAAATCGATCAGGAAAAGTTATACCAAGAAGATTTTGAGCGCTGTTCGAAAATAAATGACGAATGGAACGCTGCAACTAGAATAGAACGTGAGAAATTCTTTGAGGATGAATTATTGCGTGATATTGAGGTGGCGCAAGAGCGGTTGGTGCTCCAGAAGGAGAGGAAGGAGTTACGACAGCAGGAAACCGAAGAATTTGTTAGGGAGTTGAAACAGCAAGCCAGAACGTTTATTACTGCTGATAATATTGATAAGGCTATTGAACATGCCATCGCCAATCCTGTTGATTATAATTTCTCGATTGATTTAGACGGGAATATATATAGGGGCAGGGATACGGTGCCTGAAGCTCGAAATAATGAAAAAGAAGTTGTTAAACAGTGATTAATGTTAATAAAGTAGTTACAAAAAAACTGAACAAAAACAATACAAACTCGTAATAAATCTTTATTAATCTACCTAAAAATCTATAAAAGTGATGACAAAAATTGTTTTCTATCCTCATTATTGGTCATTTCTGTTCCTTTTCTTACTTTATCCTTAATATTTCCTAAGTCCTTATTCGCAAACTCCTTTTTCTTCTTATTACCGATGTTGAGAGTGAAAATATTCGTTTTCTTCTTTGCCAACTGGATCTCAGCGCGTAATTTCTGCCGTCTAGCAGCTTTTTCATAAGCTAACCTCTCATGTAAGTGTGTCCACTTGAAACCAGACAGGTATTTGATATTCCACATGCAATCATACTGTTTCGACTTTTTCCTAGAGCTAACCTGCGTATTATTCAATAATTGGGCGACCTTTTTCGCCACAGATTTCTTCTCGAATTCCACCCATCCCTCTAAAAATTTCTTCGCTACTTTTCGCTTTTTCGACTTTTTCTCGCTCGGTTTTGATTCTAAAATCGAATTAGACTTAACACCTAGTTCACTAATCAATCATGATTTACTCACCTTTATCTGCTAATTCTAGATACACTCGACCAACAGTACCAAATTCACCAAAAGTTTCTCTGATCTTTGAGACGTTAAAATACGGTGGAATCGAGGATAAATATATTATACCACGCTTTCTTTTGACTTTAGAAGTTTGTGGTTGCGCATTTTCGGTCTCCATGTCTTCAATTTCGGTCATTTTCTTCGATTTTTCGTTGTAAATACAACACGCACTTCACACCATCTTTACACGACATGCGGATTTGACAGTTTGATTTTTGAGGTTAAGTTTCTAGAAGGATACGTTCTGAAGTCAAGACACGAAGACGGAATGAAAACTATAAATTAATTGATTAAATCGCATATTTATGTTCACCTAACGGTTTTATTATCTCCGTTTGTGTCTTTTTTAGTAATTACCGCAACTATTTCACGCTTATAAAAAA
Source organism: Aphodius granarius (assembly GCA_963971325.1). Taxonomy (NCBI): domain Eukaryota; kingdom Metazoa; phylum Arthropoda; class Insecta; order Coleoptera; family Scarabaeidae; genus Aphodius; species Aphodius granarius. The sequence continues at coordinate 30,904,480 of OZ020225.1, forward strand.
ATGGATAGACGTTGATAATGGATACATTCAAAAGACATGTGTTGATGTTTTGATTTTGAAATACATAACCCTCTAGGCGCAATAACTGTACAAAAAGTGTAATTGTTGTTGGGATTAGTCTTTTCTATCGCTCTTTTTCCGACTTTCAAGTAAGTGATAGAGTTTATATGTTTACAACTGGTTTAAATAGAAAAGTTTAAACAGAAAAGGTTAGAAACATAAAAGTTGGGTTGGATACATAAAAGTTAGGTTAGAAACACTTCTTCTGCCTGTAAAATTGCAAAAAATGGCAACAGAAGATCGAATTGATGAACAGGACCATCAAGTGAATGGCTTGGATCAACCGAATGCTCAATATATGGGAATAACCGTGGAACCAGGATCGAGAGCAACATTTAAGTCTCACAGTACGCCCATACCTTTGTTGGTTATAAATTTACATCCGTTCTGTAATACTGACGAGGAGTTTAAGAATTTCTTAACCCAGCCGTTGACTATCGATATTAACCCACCTACAGATCAGGAAAATGATGAGGTATGCTAAAATTATTATTATTATTATTATTTTTTATATTACGTTTTCTGTTTTTTTAGGTTAGCAAAAAAGGGAATTGTATCATACATGTAGGAGGCAAAAAAAGACCTAATGACAGTACGAACGGTGATAATACAAATAAACGTAAGAAGTGTGAAACTGCGGATAGTGAAGATTGTGTAATTAAGGAAGAAATCAAAGAGGAAGTAGATGATTTTCCGGAAAATCTAAGGTTAGTTCCGCCAAATTATTTGAATGCTGATGGCACTCTAAATAACGTGAATATGTCGAGAAAGACGGCAAATAATGTGCATAATAAAATAGTGCCGTTGACTACCAAAAGTTTCTTTTTTACGAAGGTAAAAAACAGTGTGAGTGGTACGAAATATAAGTGCATGCAGTGCCACGCTGTACTTGAGAAAAATGACTTAAGAGAGCATGCTGTTCTGTGCCTTTCAGAAAGTCAACCTGATAAACGATAAGAAATATATATATTATGTTTAACGTAGAGATATTTTATAATAAAGGCATTTTAAAATAGGTATTTATTGTTCTACTTTAGTTCTGTGTAAAAAAAGCAAATAAAAATAGAGGTGGTTTAATTGTATTTGTTCTCAGTTTTCGTTTAGTACACAAAAAACTTTAAACGTTGGTGAAAGCACAGCTTGGTATAGATGTTTCAAACTAAGAAGAGCACAGTTGTGTATGCAACCAAATATACACGGGCAATTTATAAACCACACACTGGGTATGATTGGTTGCATATACAACTGTGCTCTTCTTAGTTTGAAACTACTCTAATTCCCCTGAACGATCGAATGTAGAGGGCGCTAACATCGGCGCAGGAGTCGGGATAAAATTTAAATTAACTATGGTCAGCGCTATATGACTTTAATTACTCTGACGAGTATTTACAAGTATTTTCGGAACCCCTATTGAAAGAATATGTATACATATTATCAGGGACAACCCCTTGAAGAAGGGGAAAATTTATTTGCAGCAGGAAAATGTGACTGTTTGTGGATTTGTTAATAAAAACGTTTCATTTTGAGGCTAGATCCGCAATATGTCAAACTTAAAACCAATATGATTGCTTTACTGTACACTCAACTTGATTTATTCGAGTACATATCTTCTTTTAGAAAATGCTTTGAACACACTAGTTCACACACCAATTTTTAGTACACGTCGCCACTCACTGTGTAACCTTTTCCCTTTAGGAAACACGTGAAATGGCAAGCCCTCGCTGTGATATGAATTGCATTGTGGAACGCAACAATAGGTCTTACTTCTGCTGCTTCTTTTTCGTCGTTTTTCATCTTTTAGATTTAAATACCGGCGAAATTATGCTCAAAGTCCTATACCACACCATATAAATTATGAAATTTTTTTGGCAGAGGTTTTTTCACCATTGGTATTATACAAATTCCCGTAGACATTTGACACATTTCTTGACACTTGGGTAAAAAAATACTCCCTGCCAAAGCGTTTACTGCTTTTTTTATGGAAATTATCAGTTTGAACAAGTCGTAAGGATGAGTTCCAGCGCTGGAGACCGTGATAGACTCTCCATCTACGAGATTCGCGAGCTCACGGACGTCGCCAACAAAATTCGAGTGAACTCCATCATTGCTACGAACAAAGCAAAAGGTGGCGCGCCTACTTCATGCTCTTCCGTGGCCGAAATTTTGGCGGTTCTTTTCTTCAAAGTGATGCGGTACAAAGTTTGCGATCCGAGACATCCCACCAATGACAGATTGATTCTTTCGAAAGGACAGGCTGCGCCAGCGCTGTACGCGGCTTGGTCCGAAGCTGGATTGTTCATTAGGGAGAAATTATGGTCGTTGAGGACGTTGTATTCGGATTTTGAAGGAAATCCGACGCCTAGGTATATTAGTTGTGGGTAATTGAGTAGTCGTTACTTTGTAATTGTTACTGTTTTGTGGTCAGATTACGCTGTTTACCAGCAAAAGTACTGCTGCCGCTGGTGGCTGCTACCAGCATGCCTCAGTTCAAACTACAAGGTCAACTATTTCTGGTGCATTTTATGTGTCACGAGGTGGGTACATACAACAGTGAAACAATGTATTGTCTTTTATCAGGTGAAGGCGTCACAACCATAAAATATTTCATATTTGATACCAATGTGTGGGGTTTTAGCTGTTTTACGACCACCACAGCCAATCACAGCCTCCAATCGCTCTCCCAACCAATAGTTGTTTGATAAATACCTTCACCCTTCCACAAACACGATCATTCTCTTCGTAGCTGTCTTATTGCTACGTCTTGAATGTGCCTCTCGCAATAGGCTGATGGCTGCTGTTGGTGCTAGTAGCACCAGCAACTAGCGGCTGATAAAACAGCAGTAGCTATTACATAGTAGCGATTACGCAGGAACACCATAGACAATAACGAAACTCCACTCCAAACAGGTTAAATTTCGTCGACGTGGCAACCGGCTCCTTGGGCCAGGGTTTTTCCGTAGCCGCCGGCATGGCCCTAGTCGGCAAACGCATCGACGTCGTCCCATATCGCGTATACTGCATAATCGGCGACTCGGAAAGCTCAGAAGGCTCCATCTGGGAGACCTGCACCTTCGCCGGACACTACAAACTCGACAACCTTTGCCTGATCATCGACGTCAACCGTTTAGGCCAAACCGGGCAAACCCCACTGGGCCACGACACCGACATCTACTTCCGTAGATTCGCCTCATTCGGTTTTAACACCGTACAAGTGGACGGCCATAATATAGAAGAGTTAGTACACGCTTTTGACCTAGCCGCAGCGCATAAGGGCAAACCCACCGCGATCATAGCGAAAACTCTAAAAGGAAAGAATTTTTTAACAATGGAGAACGTCAATAACCACCATGGGAAGCCCCTAAATGACAAAATCGGATAAAATCATTGAATATATCGAGAATCAAATCGTTAATAAAGGACCTACGATGTTGACACCGGTGGCACCAGATTGGGTATATCCTGATAAAGAAGTTGAAGGTGTTAGGCAACTCTCCGTGCCTCCATCGTACGCGCAAGGTGATTTAGTCGCTACACGCGAAGCCTTTGGTTCAGCTCTAGTGAAATTAGCGCAGAGTTGCCCGAGGCTTCTAGTTTTCGACGCCGATGTACGAAATTCGACGTACACCGAGAGATTACGCGAATACGACGACCATAACTACGTCCAGTGCTTCATGTGTGAACAAAACATGGCTGGTGTCGCTCTGGGGGCGACCAGACGCAACACAATAGTCGCTTTCGTCTCGACATTCGCTTCTTTCCTGACGAGAGCCTTCGATCAAATCCGTATGTCCGCGATTTGCAGAGCCAACATCAATTATTGCGGTTCGCATTGCGGTGTGAGCGTGGGCGAAGATGGTTGCGCGCAAATGGGGTTGGAGGACATAGCTATGTTTAGAGCGATACCCGGGTGTACTATTTTTTATCCTAGCGACGCCGTGGCAGCTGAGAAAGCGGTGGAATTGGCCGCAAATATAAAAGGGATGTGTTATATAAGACTTACAAGGCCTAAGACGCCTGTTATCTACGCCAACGATAAGATGTTTCGTGTTGGTCAAGCCCACATCCACAGGAGGTCGGAGAACGACCAGGTTTTGATCATAACCGGTGGGATTACCCTGATTGAAGCCTTGGATGCCTCTAAGACTCTCGAGGAGAAAGGTGTGTTTGCGCGCGTCATGGATCTGTTTACCATTGAGCCGATTGATTCTGAGGCTATTATAACGAACGGGAGGGAGTGCAATGGTAAGATTATAACCGTGGAAGACCATTATCCAAATGGTGGGATTGGAGAAGCTGTTCTGTCGGCTTTAGCTGAGGAGAACGATATGATCGTTAGGAAGATTGCCATACCAAAAATTCCGAGATCTGGTCATCCTTATGAATTACTGGATTACTTTGGGGTGTCTGCTTGTAATATCGTGGGACATGTCTTGGAGTTTCTCCATATTCCTGTGATGTCGACCGAGACAGAGATGCTGTATACTAGTTAGGGATTAGTGTACAGCATTAGCGAAGTGTTTACTAACTAGATAAACACTTATCACTAAATAAACACCAGCTAACCACCAGCTAAACACTAGCTAGCCACTAACTAATTAGTAGCTAACCACCAGCTAACCACTAGGTAACCACCAGCTAACCACTAGGTAGCCACCAGCTAACCACTAGCTAATCACGAGGTAATCGCACTAGCTAACCACTAGTTATACGTGTTCCAAACGGAGAAGAGCACCGTTGTGTATGCAACCAAATATACGAGGGTCTATTAATAAACCGTACGCCGAGTGTAACTGGTTGCATATGTGACGGTGCTCTTAGTTCAAAAACGTTCAAAAACTGGTCTAACCACTAGCTCATCACTACTGGTTCAAAAACAAGACTTTATTTATCAAATAAACACTACATATACAAATGCTACTCGTGTATAAACACTACCCATACAATAATCGATACGTACAAAAATGTTACACGACTTTTGTTGATGATAGTGCTTTACAATAACATTCTGATTGGACTAAGAGACGTTCAGATAAGCCTTGACGAATCCTGGCTTGTGTACCATCCGATGGAAAATTGACGGATAAAGTTAGGGTTCCCTTGGTGAGAATGAACGCGTTTGGTGATTGCTCTTCTGTCAAATTTCTTCCGTCTTCTGTCATATTTCTTCTTCCTTCGCTCATATTCCTTCCATCTTCTTTCACATTCCTTCCATCTTCTCTCATATTCCTTCCATCTTCTCTCATATTTCTTCTGTCTTCAGTCATAATTCTCCTGTCTTCTGTTGTATTTTTTGTGTGGAATTTCCGTGTTGTCGACTTGCAACTTTTGCTGCGTTCGTTCAATGCTGGTTTATTAGTTGGTTTTTCGGGTGACTTCTTCGCGGTGTCTGCTGGTGGTGGGGTTAATTTCTTGGGTGGTACGGATTGGGAACGCCTCTTCGATACTGCAGGTCTTTCTGGTTCCCATGGTATACGTTCTTCCGGAATCTAAAAAAAAAAAAAAATCAGGATTTGTGTCTGTATATTTGGTGTTTTTTTTTTTTGGTCTATTTTTTTAAGTCGGATTATGTGTGTATACGAAATAAACTGTATATAACTAACTATGGCTGCTATATATATGTGTGTGTATTTTTAATGTGTATAACTGGCTAATATGTCTATATGTGTATTTTTAACTGAACGGAATTTAATTCGTAAAAACCAGAAGCGATAAAGCTATAGGTTGTACCAATGATAAAAAACTTTAGACCTAAGATAGTCAGGTTTTTTTATGGAATGTTGTATTTAAATTTATTCTAGACTGAGTTTAATTCGTAAAAATCAGATGTAATAAAACAGCAGGTAGTCCCAATAATAAATAATCTTGTCTTGGGTCAGCAATGTTGTATTTTATGACTAGAAAGAATTTAATTCGTAAAAACCAGATGCAATAAAACAGCAGGTAGTCAACAATAATCAATAAACTTGTCTTAGGTCAAGAATGTTGCATTTTATGTCTAGAAAGAATTTAATTCGCAAAAACTAGATGCAATAAAACTGCAGGTAGTCAACAATAATCAATAAACTTGCCTTGGGTCAGCAATGTTGTATTTTATGACTAGAAAGAATTTAATTCGTAAAAACCAGATGCAATAAAACATCAGGTAGTCCCAATAATTAATAAACTTGTCTTAGGTCAGGAATGTTGCATTTTATGTCTAGAAAAAAATTAATTTGTTCTTACATAACTATCCAAACTTTTTTTGGGCGTACAAGCAGAACACTTGTTTTTTCGAATATGGCTTATTTTTTCAACAACAATGTCTTTTCTCTCGTCAAAATCGGGTTTTGGTTGCTGCCTGTACATAAATACCCGACTCAAAAAGCTGAAAAACAATCAGAAAAATAATAAAAAAATATATACATAAATAATTCAGTTTTTAATCACTTTACCTAGGCGGAGGTGTATTCCAATAATTATCAACCCTATTAGTTTTCATTATATAGCACAACTTCTGCAACAGTTTCAAATTATCCCTTTCAATTTTTGCAATCCTTTCACTTTCCTTTTGTTGCTTTTTTAATTTATACGTGATATGTTCTCTGGAAGGCGGTGGTCTATTGTCTATAGCCGGCAAAGCCGACTGTACCTATAGAAAGCTACGGATTAATATAAAATAATCAAATTTACTTTTAATCAGTCAAAATTACTTTTCTCCTGTGATTTTCGTATCTTCTCTGCTGCCACGGCCTAATTAACAACTTATCTCGCTTTGAAAGCATTTCCAACGATAAATATCTATGGATTATTTAATTCTGAAACGTTAGTGATAATTAGTGAGTGCAGATGGGTGCAGTTATTTATTTAGAAGTGATTTAGAAGTTGCTTAGCAACAACTTCGGTAATAAAGCAATTTACAATTCCCGCCGAGTGCGCAAAGTGCGGAAGCGTCCAGTAGGAGTAGGGGTCGCTGTTCTCGACGCGCAGATCATTTTTCGGTTTGTCACTTGGCTAAATGTCAGTTTACAGTCAAATTTGAAAATTCGTATTCCAGAACCAACGCTTGCACATCAATTTATTTGAAGAGAACAACTCAAACATAACCGCACCAGTACCCAATATACACACGCAAAAATGGAATTATGATTATCGAAGTAGTATAACCAAAAAAGAACATGAACCGGGGACATCCTGATTCTGCCTCGTCTCAAGTACCAGCACTAATAAACAAACTATGCAATCATTTCGCTAAGAATGATAAAGGTAATTGAGCACACCGATCGAGTTTTCCGTAAATTGCTTCGAAAACGTCGGTTTTTTCGTTTCAGAGATATCCGCGGAGTTTTTCAAGGTTGCTTTTAGATTTCTCACCTCACCGAGTAATACTTCAAACTTAAATGTCTACGATGAACAATTCGTCGTCTCGCAGATACGCAAATATCTGCAGGGCACGGAAAAAAGCGAAGCTAACCTACAAAGTTTCGATTTGCTATACGCAAAACTACAAAAAACAGTAAGTTTTTAATCGATTTTGAGGGGATTTTTAGTAGTAGAATGTATTTTGGGTGGTAGACTGTATTTTGAGTGCTAACAAACTAATTTTTTTAGACAATCCTTCGAAATAAATGCGCCATAATGTTATTTTTCCTGAATCTGGCGGCAAATCCCAAACAGGCAGATCTGAGCAATTGGAATATGTTACACGAGATTGCCTCGCATAATTCACAGCCGTCTATAAGCGGCTCGAAGTCCCAGACGACGTTTCTACCCGATGAAAATAGGGGAAGCGTTAGAAAATTGTATACCGGGAATCTTACGAAGAATTTATCAGCATCCAGTAGAACTCAGGTTTGTCTTTCGACTTTACATTACGTTTTGTTATTTTTTCGGGTTTTAGATGTCGCAGGCGACGACCGTTCCCTCCATTGTTTGGTCGAATAGCGATCACGATTTGCAGATTTTGAAAGATAGGAGTTTGTCAACAGAATCTAGCAGAAGTAGTAGTAAGTATAAAGTAGTTTCTTTCACGATATTTGATTTTTAATTAATAATAATAATAATGATAATTAATAATAATAATCCTGCAAATTATTTTCTAGCGATAATGAGTGTGCCGGAAAGTCAGCTCATACAAGAAGTGATTTACTCATTCCAAGGTATCGAAGGGAAAATACTACGCAAGGAACCGGGTGGTTTAGGTTTTACGATCGATCCAAAAGCCGGTAAAGGTATAAGTCCGATACAACGTGGTTTGGTCGAACGGTTGTCCGGCGTTGGTTTCCTGCACAATCAGCTGAAGCAGCATTGCGATGAAGCCGATAAACAGATCGGCCTTATCGGGCAATCCCTAATTGCTATTTTACGCGAAGAATTAACCAACTACTATCAATTGGTCGCGTTATTACAAGCACAGGTAAAAATTTCTGTAAGAATGCATAATTCATATTCAATAAATTTTTGATAAAAATAAAGATCTAGTGTGCCATAGGTTGGCTACTCTGAAATTTGACAGTTAACCATCTTGTTTTATGTCATTATCCACGATTTAGAGGTTATATTTGAACCATTTTGTTGTTGTTTTTGTTATATAATCAAGAACATATACTTACAGCAAAGTTTTTGATTTTTTATCGGGAATTTTTAGTCAAATTTGTATAAGAATACATTCAAATTTGGCAGTTAACCGTTTCATTTTATGTTAGTATCCACGATTTAGAGGTTATGTTTGAACAGTTTTGTTGTTTATAATCGAGAACATATACTTACGGTAATGTTTTTGATTTTTTATTGGGAATTTTTAGTCAAATTTGTATAAGCATGCATAAATTATCGTATATTGAAATTAACATATTCAATAAATTTGTTTTTTTATTCTTTATGGGGATTTGTTTTCAGTCTAAAAAACAAGGTTGTGTCGAGCATTCGGAGTTGACGCTACGGAGGATGGTGGTTTGGGTGGCCGAGCCCCAGATGCATCTGCAGTGGCTGGCGTACATCGCCGAACAATGCAGCGACAAGAAGGGGGGAGCGTTGGTCAGCATTGTTCATGGATTTTTGCAGCACGGGTCAATATGCGCCCAAAAGGTATATTTTTCTATGATTTGTATCGTAAATTATTTGATTTTTTTTTTTTGTTTATTTTCTCAAAAAGACGAGTCTATAACAGAAACAGAAAATGTGGCGGTTATCTTGCATACCAGTATATCTACATTATTTTTTTACTCACTCTTAAAATCCAAAAGTATTTACTACACATTCTTCTATCTCATATTAAACAATGAAAATTTTGATTAATAATTACATTTTTCCACTTATTTCTTTAGGTATCCGAAAAAGTGCTCTCTGCCGTTTGCCGACCGCTATATCTTATGTTATCGAGGTGGCTCTTAGACGGTGAAATCAATGATCCGTGCGGTGAATTCTTCATCGAGGCAAGAAGTGTAAGCGCAGCTGAACGACTATGGCACGACAAATATCACGTTCGGTACGTCTAACAACAATATATAGTTCTTTTTTTGCATTATTATATTCAATTCAGTTGTTTATTGGTGACATTACATATATAACACATACACAAATCACATAATATTATTAATAATGATTACAGGATATAGTAATAATGAATGGAGCATAAATAACTAAATATTTATTCTCACAAAAGCAATATATTTCTAGGCAATCAATGATTCCGTCCTTTATCACCGTTGACCAAGCAAATAAGATCCTCGCCACCGGGAAGAGCATTAATTTCCTGCGACAGATCTGTAAAGATTCAGAAGAATTACCGGGACGTGACGCTCTACAGAAATTATTTGCTACCACATCAGGTATAAATTAATGCGACAACTTAACTTAACATCTATAAATAGGGAGAGACAATATTTCGTCTTCTTGGTTTTTACATGAAATTTTCCTTTCTTTTCTTTAGCGGAAGCATTATTTTCTCCGGAACAATCGATAGAGCTCCATTCAGCCCTAGAATCCGTCTACAGAGAGACGTCATTACGCGTTCTCGATCTACTCAAAAATAAATATCGACTGCTCGAACATTTACAAGCGCTCCGACGATACCTTCTTCTGGGGCAAGGCGACTTCATCAGATACCTTCTAGAACTTTTAGCGTAAGATAGAACTTTTTTCCTATTTATTGTACTTTATTTTACTCAATTTTTTGTTTTTTCCTATCTTTTTTCTACTTTTTTTTCAGTCCTGAATTGAATAAGCCTGCTCAAGACTTATATGGCCACACGCTATCCGCCATCTTGGAGTCTGCGATTCGCGTGACAAACGCTCAGTTCGAGGACGAAGACACTCTACTGCGACTTAACGTGGGGCTCATGGATCCGTCGCACGGCGATCTCGGATGGGATATCTTTACGCTGGTGTATATAGTCGATGGACCCGTCGGGACGATCTTTCAGCACACCATGAGCACCTACAAGTGCCTCTTCGGGGGCCTATGGATGGCCAAGAGAATGGAGTATGTCTTGTCGAACATGCGCAAGCAGCAGATCGCGTGCGCGAAGCTCTACAGACGATTGAAAGGTAAAAATTCTTAGAAATTCTGTTTTTTTAGTCTATTTAACAAAAATATTAATTAATTTTTTGATATTTTTCTTTTTTCTTGTAGTTTTAACACCGGTTACGCATCTAATCCATATTTTGGCCAGTAAGATGATCAATCTTTTGCACCAGACTCAGTACTATTTCCTGTTCGAAGTGTTAGAATGTTCGTGGGCTGAAATGCTGAAGAGGGTGAACCAGGCTGAGAGCTTGGACGATGTCATCAAGGCCCACGGTCAATTTTTGGAGTCCGTGCAGAACGGGGTACTGCTAGACTCAGCGCACGCAGTAAGTACCATTTGTGTCCAAGTTAGTGCCGGACACTAAGTTTTAACAAATTGATGTAATTATTTCATTATTTAATCTCTAAAAGAGTGGTTAAGTCCTCTTATCCAACAATTCCGTCAAAGAATACTCTTAATTTTACTTAATAAATAATTTTTTGTTTATTTTAAAAAATAAACCTGTTAATTGACATTCCTGTAATTGTTTCATTTTGTTCATTTTTTTCGTAGGAAATCCGTACACAACTTCGTATAATTTTCACGTTAATCCTAAACTTGGAGACCCTCCAAGACGCCTTGTACACGGCCGCAGAGAAAGAAATGTCCGCCGTGATGGCACACGAGAGGCAGTGCGCCAGCCAGAAAGGCTTCGGCACGGACGCCGAGATCGAGTACGAGAACAAACAGCGTATCCTGAAGTTCAAGCACTTTGTCTCGTCGATAAAGTGCCAACTCAAACAGCTGAGCAACAAGTACGGCGAATTTATAACGCGTTTCCTGAAATCCTTATCGACCAGTCTCGACATGAACCTGCAGTTGCTCAGCGTCCGTCTCAACTTCAACGATTTCTATCAGATCACATGACAAGAATGCGACGCCTCGTCCAACGTAACGTCACCGATAAAAAAGTCAAGTAAAAAAGTCCGCGGAGACCGAACGCAAGCAAATATAAGTGGTAATCACGAGCTAGTGTACGGTTTTGTGGAGAACGTTAGCGTAGGTAGCAGTTACGGCAGCATCGATCGGTTGATCCGCGACAAAAAAAAGAAAAAGCGCAAACGTATCTGATGTTGTCTAGGATGAGCGGCGTACGTAATCTTGTCGATTTTTTTTTGGGTGGGCCCCACAATGGGGCCCCAACCGTAGGGCTTCAACCGTGGTCCCCACCCAAAAAACCAAATTATTTATTATTTTTTGGGTGGGCCCCACCCAAAAATATAAATAATTTGATTTTTTGTGTGGGCCCCACAGTGGGGCCCCACTATGGGTATGGGGCCCCTCTTACGTTTGACGTCTCTCATCCGATCGCCGTGCCAAAATTTAGATTACGTTCAACAGTGTCTCTATCGTGAAATTTTGTCGGTTTTAAAAATGTAACGCGCGCAGTAAAATGTCTCCTCCGATCTGTCAAATATGTTTATTTTAATTGTCGAATTTGTAACGTTTTTATTTTTAATATATTCTCACTTAAATAAGGTTATTTATGCCGTAGTGCCATTAAATTTACATGTATATTGTTAATACGCTGTCCTGGTTCTTATTGTCTATTATTAAATTGTTCTATTCGTATATTATTATAATACAAACAATTAATTAATTAAAAACTGCTTATTGTGATTTATGTTTCTTTCATTACGCCTATGGTGTATTTTCTTTGGTCTTTTTTATAGGTTTGCAGCCTTGATGCTAGTTCATTGCAGAGAAAGTCTCATAGATGGCGTTCTGTCCGTACGCGAGTGCGCCCTCTGCTGCCATCATCAAGAAGCAGAGTACAGCTTCGTCGAAAGTAGTTTGACAATATTATTGTTTTTCTGCGTTTTTCTCATTTAAAACGCCTCGAATTACAACAAATGGCTACCACTTTTGGTAACTCGACTTCCCCATCTATAGAATTAAGCTCGTATAGAGACCAGCACTTCAAGGTTAGTACAAACAAGTCGACTTTCTTTTCCTAACCTAACATTTTCCACAACAAACTTTTTCTAGGGTTCCAGAGCGGAACAAGATAAATTACTTCGGTTGTCCAGTACTCTGTACGTCGGTAATTTGTCGTTTTACACGACCGAGGAGCAAATATACGAATTATTCACGAGATGCGGCGACATTCGTCGAATTATCATGGGCCTCGATAAATACAAGAAAACTCCGTGCGGTTTTTGCTTCGTCGAGTATTATAACAGGGAGGACGCTGAGAATTGTTTACGGTACATCAACGGCACACGTTTGGACGATCGCATCGTCCGTACGGATTGGGATGCAGGTTTTATCGAAGGGAGACAGTATGGCAGAGGCAAGACAGGCGGACAGGTATGTAACTACATATTATCGTATTGTTACTCATTTTTATTTATGAGTAACGTATTTTTGTTGTTTGGGGAGTCAGATTTGTTGATTAAACGTGAATAATAATAATGGTAATGATAAAAAAATTGTTATTAAATTGTTTTTAGGTTCGTGACGAGTATCGTACCGACTACGATGCCGGGAGAGGGGGCTACGGCAAGATTATTGCCCAGAAAGTTGTTCCTGAACCGCATTTCGGCCGATGATACTTTTACAGTCTCATTTTACTGGTATAATTTCTAATTTAAAAATTACGATGATTTATATTTAAATACGATTAAGTTTATATACGAAATAAATGTGATTTAGTCCAATGTAGGTCTTTCTCGAAGTTTTTGTTTATTCGTATTGTTTCAAGCAGTTTCCATAATCAAATGATTTTTTCTTTATGAATATCTTTGCCTTCATAAATTGTTGACTTTAGGTCGTTTTGCCTGTCATTTATGATTGTTTCTACCACTATTCTTGACTTTATATTGTTCACTAGACTCTTGACAATAATTATTGTTAGTTTCATTAAGATTGCTTAATTATTTTTGAAATTAAAACCTTTTGAAACAGGTTTATCCATATCTTCGCCTTCATAAATTGTTCCCTTGATTTTAGCTTGTTTTACCTGTCATTTATGGTTGTTTCTACCACTATTCTTGACTTTATCTCGTTCGTTAGACTCTTGGCAATAATTATTGTTAGTTTCATTCAGATTGCATCATTATTTCCAAAGTTATAAGCATTTTAAAAATGATTAGAATAGATAATATTACACGCTATAATAGAGCGGATGCTGGATAGATGGCGCCATATGTCACTTCTTTGGGAACACCAACACGGTCGGTAATTGGGATTATCATCAAGCTCAGCCGATAATCCACTATGTATTTAAAATGTTTGACAGGTGAAGGTTATGTTTAGTGTTGAAATTATCGTTTTTTACCGCTTTCCTCGGAATTAAATAACAAAATACGTAATGTTACCGAAAGGATACACACCCCGGCGCAGTACAACCACAAATTTAACGTGATTTGCCTACTTCCAAACCATACGCGATGGGGACAGACCTCGAAGCTCTCGCCCGCTATTGCAGGCAAATCAGAATGAACCGGATCATAGTCCTAGTAGTAGCGGTCCTAATCATCGTCCCACTGATCACCCACTACTACTTATCAGCCGTCGAACGTACCTCTATACGAATCACCCACAACGCTCACTCCCATTTAGACTTACCAGAAGATTTCAACTCCGTACAAAGCGGCGAGCTCCAAGCACGAATCGAAGAGTTACTACGGATAAAAGGCTCCGTCTCCAGCGAACTACGAGAGATGGAGAACAAACGGCAGAAGTTACAAGCCGAAATACAAACACACACAAAAACTATAGATAACCTCAAAAACGATTTGGCGCATCAACAAACCGAATTGACTAGGTTAAAAATATCCGTGGAACAAGCTCAAGTGGCCCAAAGGGAAGCCCTACAGAGAAACACCCCCGATTTAGCGTTACCAAAACGTTTAACGGCCGATCAAATTCCCCCAATACTTCCAGTATTGCCTCGAACAGCGACCCGAAACTGTCGGATGTTTTGTTGCTTCGATCATTCGCGTTGTTCGATAACTTCCGGGTTTCCCGTGTTTTTATACGATCCGGATGAGTTTGCTGTTATGCAGGAAGGTTGGGATGTCGATGGGTTTTTGAAAACGACCCTTAAACAAGTGTTGGGGTATAATCCGCATTTGACGGGGAATCCTAAGGAGGCGTGTGTGTTTTTGGTGTTGGTTGGGGAGGCGTTGAAAGATAGCGACGAGTTTGGTGATCATGCAAATGTGTATAGTGTTTCGCCGTTGGATTCGCAGGCGTTGAAGAGGTTGCCGTATTGGGGTGGGGACGGGAGGAATCACGTGCTGTTGAATTTGGCTAGGAGGGACTTGTCGTCGAGCTTGGGCGATATCTCGGCTACAATTGATACTGGTATGTGTTTTGTAGAACTTGTTTTTTGATAATTTTGTAGTTGTTAACTTGTTTGTTGTCGCAATTTTATATGTAATTATACTAGATACATACTAGATACTAGACACTACTAGATGTGATAATAAAACGATCAAATCTAATAAAACCTCACTTCTAGGTCGTGCTATAATCGTGCAGTCGACTTTCTCCTACGGCTCTCTCCGTCCAGGCTTCGATCTCATCGTCTCTCCGATCCTAGGCCCACCGGGGGGCGACGTATGGCAAGAATGCCCCCCGATGTTGCCCGCCCGCCGGAAATACCTCATCTCGTTCCAAGGCGAGATAAAACGCGCCCCGCAGAAAACAGGCACTCACTACCCTAACAAGATCGACTCTAAAGCTGAAGACTACGTGGAACTCGATAGATTCATCGTCGATCACCTCAAGGAGATAGAAAGGGGCACCACTAACGATAGGTTCCTCTTTGAGTTCGAGTGCATCCCGGCGAGCGACGACTCGATGAAGGTCGGTACCTTGGATTGGGGCCTCTGCGGAACTGATAGCTCGAGGAAGGCTGTGTTAAAAGAGAGTACTTTTACGTTAGTTTTTGCTCCGAGGAGTGCGGAGTTGGTGACTACGACTCTTCTACAGGTTTGTTAATTTTGTGATATAGGAAGTTTTATGGTGATTTATGTCTAGTTTTTGTCTTTAAAGCTGTAGCAGTAGCTTTAAGACAAAAACTAAAGATGCTATGCAATTTTCTCACACAAGAAATCAAGCTCTATTAGTCAATTTTATGTAATTCTGGTCTACTAAATATGAAAATAACAAAATATTTGTTAAATTCACTTCACCTGTTGAGATAAAGGCAATCCATTCTCATTTTAAATAACATTAACTAAAAGTACCCCAAGTCACAAGATTTGTGGTCGATCAAAGATATCGGCTTCTAATTTTTTTGTATTGAGGCCAGGATATGATTAACAAATATAATTGGAACAAACGTCATTCTTATATAAAGCTTTCACACAAACTGTTTAATAAGCCCAAATTTAATATGTAGTGGTGGAAGAATTATTTGTTCTTGACTTATCAATGGTTCATGAACGATGTTAGCTTTTCCTACGGTTATATTTATTCTCGACGGCCAGTTTTTCTATCCCAATGTTCATTTTTTGTACGACTGTCCCACAGACAAAGAAAACAGGGATATTTAGTGTATCTGTTTTGCTGACCCAATAAAAAAGCAGCAGCAAAGATCGATTTTGATAAATAAAGACTTGCTAGCCGCACAAAAAACAAAAATATTATTATTAATTAAATATAATATATCATATCACCGTCAATTTCAAACAGAAATTCTCTTCTGCAGGCCAGAGTGTACGAGGCGTTACGTGCAGGGGCCATTCCGGTAATTCTCGGGGGCGATCAAGTCAAATTGGCCTACGACGAGGTCATACAGTGGAAGAGAATCTGCATTTTCTTGCCGAGGGCGAGAGTTACCGAAATGCACTTTGTGCTGCGGTCCATTCCGGATACGGATGTCGTCGCTATGCGTCGACAGGGAAGATTAGTTTGGGAAAGGTATGTTATTTATAATTTCAACTTATTTTTACTGTTTTTAAGACTTAGAATAGAAGATTATTATTATTATATAATTTAATTAATCTCTTGTATAACAAAAAAAAAATACCATTTTCTTATTCAATTATTACAGATACTTGGCGTCAGTACAAAGTACCGTCGACACTGTAATCGCGGTACTCAGAGAAAGACTAAACATTCCTCCGTTGCCCGTGGAGACGGTGCCTGCGGTTTCCGTGTTCAACGATACCTTCCAGCCGATTCAGGCCCTGATCAGCCTGGAGCCGGAACCGGAGGAGAGTTTGGGGCCCTCTGAACCGCCGTACAATAGCCCGTCGTTCCGTAGGAACTACAGTTTTCTGCTGACCCAGGGCCACGAGATCTGGAACGATTGGGGCGACCCGTTCCATCTGTATCCGACGTTGCCCGCCGATCCGATCTTACCGTCGGATGCCAAGTTTATCGGGTCGGGCACCGGGTTCCGGCCCATCGGACGTGGACAAGGAGGTGAGAGGTTTCGAATAATGATATCTATCTATTAAATAAATTTTAATGTTTATTAAATAAATTTTAATGTTTATTAAATAAATTTTATTGAAAAGAAAATCGTTTAATAATAATGTTTAACAAATTGATTTCTGGCTTAATTTGCTGTTATTTCTTTGTGTGAAACACTTTTTTATAACAATGAATTTGTTTTAACATTCGAACCAGCTTGAAAAACTACACAACAAATTTCTAAAGAAGTTATATAATAACTTATGTAAAAATTGAAAAAAAAATGGTTTAATGATTAAACAATTTAATGATTAATTAAACAACAATTGATGACATATTCCAGGCGCGGGCAAAGAATTCTCGGAAGCCTTGGGCGGCAACAACCCCCGCGAGCAATTCACCATCCTCATCCTAACCTACGAACGCGAGCAAGTCCTCCTCGACTCGATCGCTCGCCTCCGAGGCCTACCCTACCTAAACTCCGTCGTCGTCATTTGGAACTCACCGAAACCGCCGGCCCCCGAACTACGATGGCCCGACATCAGCGTCCCCGTCCACGTAGTCAAGGCGGCACGCAACTCACTCAACAACAGATTCCTACCGCTCGATAACCTCCAAACCGAGGCGATCCTCTCGGTCGACGACGACGCCCACCTCCGCCACGACGAGATCATGTTCGGGTTTCGCGTTTGGCGGGAGCATCGAGATCGCATCGTGGGATTCCCCGGACGCTACCACGCCTGGGATCTGAACACGCAGAACGGCTGGCTGTACAATTCGAATTACAGCTGCGAGTTGAGCATGGTCTTGACGGGGGCCGCGTTCTTGCATCGGCACTATCTGCATCTGTATTGGAAGTGGTTGCCGCAGGCGATAAGGGATAAGGTCGACGAGTATATGAATTGCGAGGATATAGCGATGAATTTTTTGGTTAGCCACGTGACGAGGCAGCCGCCGGTTAAGGTGACGTCCCGGTGGACGTTTAGGTGCCCCGGGTGCCCCCAGAGTCTGTCCGAGGACGATACGCATTTCGAGGAGAGGCACAAGTGTATAAATTATTTTGTGCAGGTATGTGATGTGTTTTTTGATTTGATAAATTCGAATAAAGAACACGGGAACAGTGATTTTGCGGGGTAAGTCGATCTTGGGTATTTCTGGAATTGATTTTGCGGCATGGGTCGATCTTAGGTAATTCTAGATGCTGTAAATTATCGTTGACATAAAGTGTCAAAGTCAACATACAACACTATTGTTATAATGCAAATTATTATTTGACAAATTTGCCAAAATAAGAGAAATTATTTGAAAAGAAAATTTTCAATTTTTCATCTGCCAAATACATTTGTCATGTTGACAGATTAGATGTTGTATATCAGAAAGTTAGCTCAAAGATTGGTTTTGATAAATAGAGACTTGCTAGCCGCATGAAAAGCAAAAATATTTTTTTATTGAGGTTTAAATTAAAATAATTTAACTTATACGATACTTTTAATTGCATCGTTTATCACGAGAACTGCAGTCAATTCAAACAAACTAATTATACAACTACAAGTACTTGCATTAGTTTTAGTGGTGACAAAAGTCACTGATTACAAATGTTTCCTTTTTATTTCTAGGTATTTGGATATATGCCATTGCTGAACACCCAGTATCGAGCGGATTCGATATTATTCAAGACTCGGATCTCGCACGACAAACAGAAATGCTTTAAATTCATATAAGACCCCCAAAAATAATGCCACGTTTGTTAACTATAACCATGACAGTTCTGATTATTAGGGTTAGTTTTTCAATACTGGTTTAAGCTATGATCGAAATTCAGTACTGCTTTTTTTACTATCTAATAATCATCTAATAACCAATCAATATTCACTAATCTGACAGTTACCACGGTTCTACTGAAGAGTTCAGTTGAACTTAGAAATAAACCAGTATTGAAAAATTGCGTTTTCGATGTATGTACATAGGCTTTTTACTTTTATAACTCGTAATTATTATAACGTATTTATTTTATAGGTTGTGCAATGAATTGCATTTGTGATACGTTTTTTGTTTTTATCTATAAGAGCTAGCGTGCCATCCCTCATTTATTTATTAGCCTTTTTCTATACATGTAAAAGTCTGACATTTTCTCTGTATAATCATCGATCGTGTTTATAATTAATATTGTTATATATAAGGTTTGTAATTTAATGCCTGGCATGGAAAAAAACGCAATTATTTCAATTACATTTTGATAATGTAAATTGAAATGTTTGTGTGTCAGTCTTTATTAGTAATAATGTACAGATTTAGGAAATAAAGTGTAGAAGAATTACTGATGTTTGCATTTTGATAAATAGGATTCATTCACTTGGCTTGCTAGGCATTAAAATTTATTTAGAAATTTAATTGTTTTCATTCACACTTATGTCGTTACCACCTTTTAAAATAATTTAGATATCATGTATCTGTTTTTACATCGATAATCTGTATCGTTTACTGCGTACTACATAAAAAAGCCAACAGTAGATATTTGATTGATGAAAATTACAACAAATTTAATAATGAAAATTAATATCGGTAACGGTGCGATGTCGAAAAAAGTTAATATCCCCCAAAGTAATTTAGTTACCCGGTATTTGCTTTTGCTGAAGTAATCTGTATTGTTTACTGGATACCGTGTACTAAATTCAGCCGTGTATCTTTGATAGAACGAAAGTTACAACGAATTTAATAATTTTAAACCCATAGTGACGTCACGAGCGCGCACTCCACAGTGACGTCACACGGTTGCACAACCATGACGGGAGTACGTGGACAACCCTCCAGTTACATTTTGTGAAATCCTTGTTATCGATTGTTATGATGTCAGTGCTTATATGTGGGGGCTTATAGGTAAAAAAAAATATGCACGGCTTTATTTACACTTTATTTATCCGCGTTTGTTGGCTTCTTGTTAGTTTTTCTCGCGAAAAGTACCGACGAGTGTTCTTTTACGATCGGGCAACGATTTCGACGCGTTTAATTCCGGAAATCGGTGAGTTGTTTATTCGCGAATGCAAAATCGCGTATTACTAACCTATAAAGGTTCATAACATCCATGTATTGGTTTCTACGTGAATTAAACATCGAAAAATAACGTATGGTTGGGGATTATTGATCATTTCGTGGAATATAATGGAGGAAGAGGTAATTCTCAATGGTTATTTCCTTATTTACGTTGGATTATGTCACTTATCACTACGTTTTATTAATTCTTAACCTATAAAATCTGACTGTCGTTGCTCTGCTAGAAGTTACGACGTGAATTTAACGTAATAAAAGGATATTTGGTAAAACGTTACAATTTTCAGGGTCATTTGCTGAGCTGATAACTTCCGATACCAATGTCCCGAGGAGGCTGTGCCTCAATGATAAAGGTCGATCCGCTATATCGGAAAATAACACAAACTAATGTTGTCGTCCGAGAAATTGAAAAGGACGATTTCACCGATTGTCAAGACGATGTGGAGGGAATGGAACGCGACGGTGACACTTGACGTTGCAAAATTGTGACATTTTACTCGTTTCTCGTAATCGCGAATTTTGAAAAATTCCCCTGTCTAAACCAAATCTGATAGAAGGCTGTACTTTTCAGGATTAATTAACCAATTTTTCACTTAATTAAAACAGTAATGAATAATTTTTTATTCCATCAACTCTGGTTGCTAGAGACAAAATACAAAATCGTGACATTTCACTCGCTTCTCGCTACTAAACGGGGCCTCCCCTAGGCTACTTAAGGGGGCCCATCGTCAGTGTTTGTACACGTTATTTTCATTTCTTATTTAAAAATTCCAAGCGGAAATTTTACCTGGCCTTAGCCAAATCGCAAATCGCATAATCTCTCGGGTTTGCGACTCGGCTAAGCGAAAATTTTACGCGACACTCGCGGACAATAGCTGAACAAAGGCCAAAGTTGCGCGCCCCCTAGCGGGAAATGGCTGAACCAAGGCCGAAGTTGGGGGGGGGGGCACACAGTGAAATTGTTGGGGTTTAGCCGGGTCGCGAACTAGTGCACCGTTAACCGAGACGCAAACCGCCGAGATTTTGGGTTAGTTTCGGCTATTGTTCGATAGATGGCGCTGACGATCGGGAAAAATTCGCGGTTTGCAACTTGGCTAATCAAAAGATTTTGCGATTTGGCTAATGGGGAAACACATTACTTTAATTAAAACATTATTAAATCATATAAAAGAGGTTATAATAATAAATTGCGAACTATTGTTCTTTTTATCCACTGTTTATTGATTAACATGTACAATAATAAATAAATTTATTAAATAATCCTTCTTCTGTTCCAGGTCCTGTGTCATCGTTGAAAATCCCTGCCTGAAATTAAGTAAATAATGGAGTTAAAGAACTGTATAATTGTGTGTGTGTGTGTGTGTGTGTGTGTGTGTGTGTGTGTGTGTGTGTGTGTGTGCGTGTGCGTGCGCGTGGGCGTGTGCGTGTCTGCTCTGTGTCTGTCTCTGTCTCTCTGTCGTGTCTCTGTGTCTCTGTCGACAAAACTAATACTATACTGTTTTAGTTAACTGAAAGATTGGTTAATTAATCCTGAAAAGTATAGCCTTCCACCAGCTTTGGTTTAGACGGGAATTTTTCAAAGTTCGCGATTGCGAGAAGCGAGTGAAATGTCACGATTTCGAATTTTGTCTCGAGCAAACAGACTTGATGGAATAAAAAACTGTACTATACTGTTTTAGTTAACTGAAAGATTGGTTAATTAATCCTGAAAAGTACAGCCTTCCAACAGATTTGGTTTAGACAGGGGAATTTTTCAAAGTTCGCGATTGCGAGAAGCGAGTGAAATGTCACGATTTTCTATTATGCCTCCAGCAACCAGAGTTGATGCAATAACAAATTATTCTATACTGTTCTACTTAACTGAAAGATTGGTTAATTAATCCTGAAAAGTACAACCTTCCATAAGATATGGTTTAGACAGGGGAATTTTTCAAAGTTCGCGATTACGAGAAACGAGTGAAATGTCACGATTTTGTATTTTGTCTCTACCAACCAGAGTTGATGGAATAAAAAACTATACTATATATAATGTGAAAGGTTAAAGTAGTAAAAGGGGGCGGGGCTTAGGAGAAAGGGGGCGGGGCTTAGGATAAAATGGCCGGGGCTTAGGAAAAAGGGGCGTGGCTTAGGGTAAAAGGGGCGGGGCTTAGGGTAAAGGGGGCGTGGCTTAGGGTAAAAGGGGCGTGGCTTAGGGTAAAAGGGGCGTGGCTTAGGGTGAAGGGGGCGGGGCTTAAGAAAAAGGGGCGGGGCTTAGGGTAAAGGGGGGCGGGGCTTAGGGTAAAGAGGGCGTGGCTTAAGAAAAAGGGGGCGGGGCTTAGGAAAAAGGGGGCGGGGCTTAAGAAAAGGGGGCGGGGCTTAGGGTAAAGGGGGCGTGGCTTAGGGTAAAAGGGGCGGGGCTTAAGGAAAAGGGGGCGGGGCTTAGGGTAAAAGGGGCGTGGCTTAGGGTAAAAGGGGCGTGGCTTAGGGTAAAGGGGGCGGGGCTTAAGAAAAAGGGGCGGGGCTTAGGGTAAAAGGGGCGTGGCTTAGGGTAAAAGGGGCGGGGCTTAGGGTAAAAGGGGCGGGGCTTAGGGTAAAAGGGGCGGGGCTTAAGAAAAAAGGGGGCGGGGCTTAGGGTAAAAGGGGCGGGGCTTAGGAAAAGGGGGCGGGGCTTAAGAAAAAGGGGCGTGGCTTAGGGTAAAGGGGGCGTGGCTTAGGGTAAAGGGGGCGGGGCTTAGGGTAAAAGGGGCGGGGCTTAGGAAAAAGGGGGCGGGGCTTAAGAAAAAGGGGCGGGGCTTAGGAAAAAGGGGTGGGGCTTAGGAAAAAGGGGCGGGGCTTAGGGTAAAGGGGGCGGCGCTTAGGATAAAGGGGCGGGGCTTAGGGTAAAGGGGGCGGGGCTTAGGGTAAAGGGGGCGGGGCTTGGGGTAAAATGGGCGGGGCTTAGGGTAAGGGGGCGGGGCTTAAGGAAAAGGGGCGTGGCTTAGGGTAAAAGGGGCGTGGCTTAAGAAAAAGGGGGCGGGGCTTAAGGAAAAGGGGCGTGGCTTAGGGTAAAAGGGGCGTGGCTTAAGAAAAAGGGGCGGGGCTTAGGGTAAAGGGGGCGTGGCTTAGGGTAAAAGGGGCGGGGCTTAGGAAAAAGGGGGCGGGGCTTAGGGTAAAGAGGGCGGGGCTTAAGAAAAAGGGGGCGGGGCTTAGGGTAAAAGGGGCGGGGCTTAGGAAAAAGGGGCGGGGCTTAAGAAAAAAGGGGGCGGGGCTTAGAGTAAAAGGGGCGGGGCTTAGGGTAAAAGGGGCGTGGCTTAGGAAAAGGGGCGGGGCTTAGGAAAAGGGGGGCGGGGCTTAGGGTAAAGGGGGCGGCGCTTAGGATAAAGGGGGGCGGGGCTTAGGGTAAAGGGGGCGGGGCTTAGGAAAAGGGGGCGGGGCTTAGGGTAAAGGGGGCGTGGCTTAGGAAAAAGGGGGCGTGGCTTAGGAAAAAGGGGGCGGGGCTTGGGGTAAAATGGGCGGGGCTTAGGGTAAGGGGGCGTGGCTTAGGGTAAAAGGGCGGGGTTTAAGGAAAAGGGGCGTGGCTTAGGGTAAAGGGGGCGGGGCTTAGGGTAAAAGGGGCGGGGCTTAGGGAAAAGGGGCGGGGCTTAGGAAAAGGGGCGGGGCTTAGGGTAAAAGGGGCGGGGCTTAGGAAAAGGGGGCGGGGCTTAAGAAAAAGGGGCGGGGCTTAGGGTAAAGGGGCGGGGCTTAGGGTAAAAGGGGCGGGGCTTAGGGTAAAAGGGGCGGGGCTTAAGGAAAAGGGGCGTGGCTTAAGGAAAAGGGGGCGGGGCTTAGGGTAAAAGGGGCGGGGCTTAGGAAAAGGGGGCGGGGCTTAAGAAAAAGGGGCGTGGCTTAGGGTAAAGGGGGCGGGGCTTAGGGTAAAGGGGGCGGGGCTTAGGAAAAGGGGGCGGGGCTTAAGAAAAAGGGGCGTGGCTTAGGGTAAAGGGGGCGGGGCTTAGGAAAAGGGGGGCGGGGCTTAGGGTAAATGGGGCGTGGCTTAAGAAAAAGGGGCGGGGCTTAGGAAAAAGGGGGCGTGGCTTAGGAAAAAGGGGGCGGGGCTTGGGGTAAAGAGGGCGGGGCTTAAGAAAAAGGGGCGTGGCTTAGGGTAAAGGGGGCGGGGCTTAGGAAAAAGGGGGCGGGGCTTAGGGTAAAAGAGGGCGGGGCTTAGGAAAAAGGGGCGTGGCTTAGGGTAAAAGGGGGCGGGGCTTAGGGTAAAAGGGGCGTGGCTTAGGAAAAAGGGGCGTGGCTTAGGGTAAAGGGGGCGGGGCTTAGGGTAAAAGGGGCGTGACTTAGGGTAAAGGGGGCGGGGCTTAGGATAGTTTTAGTTAACCGAAAGATTGGATAATTAATCCTGAAAAGTACAGCTTTCCATCAGATTTGGTTTAGACAAGGGAATTTTTCGCGATTACGAGAAACGAGTGAAATGTCACGATTTTGAATTTTGTCTATAACAACCAAAGATGATGGAATAAAAATTCTTTCTATACTGTTTTAGTTCACCGATAGATTGGTTAATTAATCCTGAAAATTACAGCTTTTCATCATTTATGGTCTAGACAGGGGGAACATCTTATATTAAAAAATAATAAAAGCAAAGAAAAAGTTGACTCACCGGAAGTTTGATTCTGTATGACCCATTGATCCCTACTGCTTCTGGTGCTGTTGCTGCTGCCGCTGTGCCGATTGTACTAGAGTGCCAAAGGGTTCTGCCCCTGGAAAGGTGCTGCTGCATCTGCTGAGCATTCGGAACGTTGGCAGCATTCTTCTTGAGAATAGGACTTCCTATTTAGATAAAATTTAGTTAGTTACATTTCGCTCTTTTATTGCCAAAATAATCAAACAATTTCTAATAAATTCACAATAATTATCCCTAGGGGTTTAATAGGCAATACAATGAAAAAAATAGTGGTTAAAAACACCACAAAGATCAAAGAAAAAATAATAAAGGTCAGGCAAAATTTCACAAAGTACAAAAAACGAACATTTTTAAAACAAGCTTAACTTTCAAAATAATCAAGCAATGTCTATTAAATTAACAACAATTATCCCAAACAGTCCAATAAACATAGTAGTGGCAGACATAGTGGTTGGAACACCCACAATGAACAAGGATAAAATTATGAAACTGTTGTCATAGTTACTAAGAAGTTTGACAAATTCATATTTTTTTATTTAAACTGTCTCAAGTCATCTCCGTTAATTACAGACGAAAATGAGCTTAATTTGGTGTATAGTTTAAGTGATTGTAGTAATTTAGTGGCATCGAAGCAGTAGAGGGACATGGAAATGCAACGCTGGTTTATAATTGACAAGTGAGTACAAGTTATTCAGTACATGCTCATAAAATCGCATTTCGGGTGACTTTTTGACATCAGAATATCAGAAAAAGGTGCATTCCGCCCGCAAATGCGATAATTAGGCGATATTTATGTCAAATATGACGTCACAAGGGTCCTATTGTTTACTAAAATGCCAGTAGGTAGGCAACCTAATGCACACCGCAAATATGGTTTGAGGTTATGATTTCATTGAAGGAAAATAGTTAAATTATTACTGTATTTTCACTTTCCCAGTTGAATTTTCTTCAAAAACTGCCGTTTTTCATAGTTTCAAGGTCATTCCAAAAAAAACCGCAAAAAATTGGAGTATCCCAGGCCCTTGACTTAGGCCCTGCGTCTGCGTCTTCCGATATAGACAAGCGTCTTGTAACGTTCAATCCTTGGATCTCCCCTTTGCAGATATCAACAATGAGATGGACACATCTGTATGCGGCGTCTGTCGAATGAAAAGCAAGAACGTGTCCACGTGGCACAGCCTCCTCGAGACATCGTCACCGGCAGTTATCGGCCTCTCGCAAGCAAACCTGAAAATTGGAACGTTTCACCGCAAGATTCTAACATAGTCGTAGAGATAACCGCTAAATATGGCCTCTTCCTACATTACATGCCACAAAAACATGAATTATTTACTACTTTTATAACAACACTATCATATTTTATAGGTAAAAAATAATGAGGTTATCATTATTGACCTAAACCAACATAAATAACCGTTGAATATCAGCTGTTCCTCAATTACATTCCACGAAATCTCCAGACAAACTATTTTTCGATGTTTAATTCACGTAGAAACTTCTAGAAACCGTTGCAAAAACGACGTCAAACTGTACAGGTTAGTAATTCAACGACTTTACTCACCGATTTCCGAAATTAAACGCGTCGGAATCGTTGCCCGATCGTAAAAGAACACTCGCCTAAAAATTTCGCGATATTTTCGCTTCTTTTTCTCGAGAAAAATCAACAACAAACATTCCAAAAATGCATGTGACGTCATTGTGGAGTGCACGATCGTGACGTCACTATAGGTTTGAAGTGACTAAACTCGTTATAACTGTTCTATCAAAGTTACATTGCTGATTTTGGTACACAGTATGTTGTAAACAATACAGATTACTTCAATAAAAGCTGGTACCGGATATCTAAATTACTTCGGGTGATATTAACTTTTTCGAAATCACATCGTAAACAATATTCCTTTGGATGCCTAAATATGACATAACTTTTGTTGTATCAAAGGTACATAGATAATTTTTGTAAACAATATGCAGTAACCAATACAGATTACACCAATAAAAGCAGAGAGGCGCACAATTTAAGACAATCGTCAAAAATTAAAAAGTCTAGTACCTCAAAGTACGGAGTTGCGACTTTTGCAATTACGGAGTTGACAGATTGCCGACATACACGATCAAAAATGGCGCCGCTTCCCCCACTCCATAGGTTCATACGGTTTTCGTTAAATATCTCCCGAATTAATTTAGATAAGCAATTGCTGCTTTTATACACGTAATCTACATTGTTTTCTGTATAATATACGTAAAAATCAACGATACAGCTTGACTAATAAAAAAGTTATTAAAGACCAAAGTAGTCCAAAGACCAAAGAAGACTTTTCTGCCTCTATTTTGCCTCTAACAACTAGAATTGAAGGAAATAAAAAATTATTCTATACAGTTTTAGTTAGCTGATAGATCGGTTAATTAATCCTGAAAAGTACAGCCTTCCGCAAGCTTTGGTTTAGACAGGGGAATTTTTCAAAGTTCGCGATTACGAGAGACGAGTAAAACGTCACGATTTTGTATTTTGTCGGTAGCGACCGAAGTTAATGAACACAAGTATAAATAAATAGAATGCCCCAACACAATTCTCACTAAAGACACTAAGGTTGCCTATCTTCACTATTCTGTAACCTAACCTAACTATGCTGTATACATATTGGCTGTAGAAATACATAAAAATACAATACATAAAAAAAAATGAGTCAAATTAGTCAAGCAAGTACTGCTACGGAAGCACATAGAATAATAAAGGTAATAACACAGTCTTATAACCTAGCAATTATAACCTAACTTTTATTTAAGGGCAGAGTCACATCCGTCAATGTACATACATTTGAGTTCGTGCTCGACAACAAAGATACTTTCCTCGCGGGGCTATGGTCCTTCCGCAATAACAACATCATACCGAACTTAGGAACGACGGTATCGATAACGCTAAAACACCACCACGTCGTTCAAGGCTTACCGAACGTCGTCATCGTCTTATGCGATCAATGCCACCTAGAATTCTCAGCCGCTAATCATCCAAAACCAAACGAGTATCGAAGGATCGTCCAGACTTACAATTTAGGCGCACCCGACGTCGCCCAGATTTATAAATTACACCTCAAATTAACAGATGAAATGCAAGGCTTATGCGCGGTTAGGGAAATGTCAACTGTCAGTGTCATTTCGAATGTTTTACTAGAAGACAATCCAAGGAGTACCGGATATTCGTGTTGCAACGCAAAACTGGGAAATAGGGTTAAGACGGTATCTCAGCTGCGACACGTCAGGGACGATGGTAAATACGCGGACTTCCCGTATTGGAGTTTTGGTGTCCACGGATTACACTCGGAATATTTAGTGGGGTACCTGGACGTGCTCAGATCCAACGGACTGTTGATATTACGTTCTAAAAGAGCAACCTTTGGTTGTCGGGTGTTCGGAGATGGTTGCGTGAGGAAATTGCTCTTTCGGTTCGTTCTAGTGAAGAAATGTGTTTTTGTGACGGAAATTTTTAACGTCAAACCGGAAGTTCCCGCATTTGAGGTTGTTGCTTTCGATGTTGCGGATGTTGTTCCAGTCGGTTATATGTCGCAGGTGGATTATAAAGTGTTGCGGGTGACGGACGTGCCTTTGTTAGGGGGAAAAGATAGTTTTACGTTTGATTTGGTGCACAAGTTGAACGTGTGCGTCGCGACCGATAAATTACCGTTGCTTTGTTTGCTGGTAAGGAAGGAGAGCGGGGAGGAGGTGTATCTCATGCTGTTTCATTCGTTGCACGTTAGGTACATGTTGCAGCGGAAACGGAAGTATAGATTGGTACAGAACAAACCACTGTGAGTATATGTATTTCCAATAGGACTATTCAAATAATTCGAATATTGATCAAAATTAGCTTGACAGTTCTTTTATGACCTTTGATTGACAGTTGTTTTATGACATCTGTTTGACAGTTGTTTTATAATCATCATTTGACAGTTGTTTTATGACATTTCTTTGACAATTATTTTATGACATTTGTTTGACAGTTGTTTTATTATATTTGTTTGACTGTTGTTTTATAACATTTGTTTGACAGGAATGTCATAAAAGAACTGTCAAAGAAATGTCATAAAACAACTGTCAAATGAAGATCATTAAACAACTGTCAAACAAATGTCTTAAAACAACTGTGAAATGAATGTCATCAAAACAATTGTCAAACAAATTGTTTTGATGACAAACACTTATTTTACATCACAAATTACAAATCGGGAACTAAATATTGCAGGAGGGAGTACAGGTTGTACCATGTGCAGAGGGTGATGAATAGGCCCGTTTTTGTCGTGGACGACAGGCAGGCCGTTTTCGTGGACGTGGGGACGAGCGATCTGACCGAAAAGCTGCTAACGTTGGAGGAGACCGCGGCTCACTTGTCCGAGTCGACTGAAATGTTCTCGTTCACCGGTTATCTCGATGAGAAAAGTTTTGCGGCGCCTTTCGAGAGCCACTACCTTGACAAGA
This sequence comes from Aphodius granarius, assembly GCA_963971325.1. NCBI lineage: Eukaryota > Metazoa > Arthropoda > Insecta > Coleoptera > Scarabaeidae > Aphodius > Aphodius granarius. The sequence goes on from OZ020225.1 coordinate 30,933,601, forward strand.
ACTTGCCAAAACTGCAAGCGTTTGGAACGCCCGGTAATTTATTTTCTACTTTCAAAAATGAAACGGTAATATTTGATCTATTTTACCAAGAAAATTTATTTTAGCTTTGTTGGCTCTGGTGGTAGAAATTTGAATTAAAAAACAGTCTGGATAAATAGCGCCATCTAGCATTTTTAACAGTTTTGCCTTTTAGGCGTTTTGCCTTTTAGACCATTCGCAATAATTATTGTTAGATACACGTTATTTCTGCATTAGAAATAATGTAATGTGATCATTTTACAGGGCAAAAAACGCACGTCTTGCGTTTTAAAACGGACGACGTCAATCTGGCCTTGTACTTGAACGATTTTGACAATCAATTAATGCCCCTGTGCTTGATACCGGGCATGCTTATAAATATCCGGTACGTCTTACCGCAAAAGAGGAAGTACATAAAAGTTACTCCGTTGACGACATTTGAAATTGTCGACTACAAACCTCCAATTCCATTTGATACTGTAAGCCTGTAAGTGTCTTACAAAGAGACAGAGAGAAATAAATTTGATTTAGTTAACTTTATCTTCTAGATGTAAACGTACTTTAGATCGTAGAAAGCAAGATAGAATTTGGCTGGGTTTAGGCGGCCACATTCCAGAGTTGGCTTTAATTTATGGCACGCTCGAGAAGGTGCGCGTATCGAAACTCACGCTAAGTTGCGTCTGCGCCACGTGCGGCGATCCCAGCGCTTGCAAGTGCCCGAATCCCGAAAAAAAATTCGCCGTCAAGATGTTGTAAGTACGAAACAAACTTCACTCTAATGAAAATTTTTCGTGAGATAAATTTTTATTTTATTTTTTTAAGTTTTTTCTGTTCGGACGCCTTTGGTAGTTTCAATGTGACTTCGCAGTCGATGGACACATTCAAAAGACTATTGCGCATGAATGATTTCCAATTTGAGACTGCCATGGAATGGCTAAAGTGCAGCGATTACTTTGAACTTGGAGATCAACGTAATCAAGAGGTAAAATCGCCTGTATTTATGTTAAAATTGCTTGTGTAATGTTTCTGTTGTAATCTGGTGTTTTCTTCAATAGGAAATGGTTACTGGTGACGGAAGGATGCGTTTCACACTTGCAAACATGCTCGAGATTGCCTCGAATCAAGAGCACGAAATTCCTATTGTCGCGAGACGAATGTTTTCGAAAGAGTTACGACCGCTGTACTTCTCCTTTGATTTAAACCTGTGACTTTTTGGTTTATATTATTGTGATTTTTATTTTACTATATAACTGTGAGAATGTTTATTTTTTTATTACTTTTTTAATGAAATAATATATATAAAAAAAGTTAATAAATAAGTTTTTTTTTGTTCTATATAGTTTTGTTTATTTCTAACCTAACCTATTTGGTAAATAAACGTCACATTGACGTTATTGGTCAGAAAGTGTTCTTTCTAAAGAAATTATTCCTGGAGGTCTAATAAACAATATTCAACTGACAAAAGTTCCCCAAATAATTACATCTCTCTTAGAGACAATCGTGAAGACAAAGCAACATGTCGTAAAATCAGTCTTTCCTACAAAAAGCTTCACAAGTTAAAAATCAAGTATAATTTGTGAAATAATCATTTCATATTCAAAAAATCACGAAAAATTATTCCTAACAGAATGTGAATGTCATTTATACACGCTTATCTGTTATTTTTTGTAATAATCTTGTTCTATAACCTTAATAATTGTATTTCTTATAAGAGAAGTACTGGTCCAAAGTCACCAAATAAATATCTGGGGTGGCCCTCACCCTACTTTCCGACTATATCGTTGGTACAATGAAATATCTAAACACTTGAAATTATTCAATTTTGTGAAACCACAGCCAATCTTCAAGTTAGGGTCCAACTAACACTGACGTTTGTCAAAATCTAACAATTCGTAACACAGCGACGAAGACTGTGGATTCTGTCAAACTGCTTCTAGAAACCCTTATAGCGTCTAAACCATTCATCCGACTGATCTGCAAATTTGTACTGCAGGATGAGTTGGTATGAGTTTGGTCTCAATTGGATAAATTACTCAGAAGAAGCATGTAACATTGAAACTCTCATTTTCCGTCCATTACAATACTTTCCTTCTAGGGTACTAGTCGGAAAGTAAAAATCACTCCATGTTAATAAATTTACCAAAAATTATTCCTAAAGGAATGTTTTTAGAAATATAACGTATTTTTATACTTTTCCGCAATGGCCTTCAGACCTTCAGGCGCATTATGGCATGTATCTTCAACATTTAAACTAATTAGCATATATAGGTTGGTAAACAAACTCAAACGTATTAATTCAAGCGTTTCTAACATCATTATCAGCATTATATAACATCGAGAAGCCATTAAAAACGTCTATATGTACAACTGACGATTCTTGTGCAAACATTTTATAGTGGCTTTTTGTGTAACTAGTTCTTTTTAATGGTATATTTCGTAGATTTATCTATCACTATAAATAAACAAGTTGCTCAAGACAAAAAATTCAGTACATTTTGGGTACGATTTTCGGAATTAAATTTTCTCAACGCAAGCCGATCTTTGGCGCACCGAGTATTTTTTCTTCACGGGTTAATTTAGAATGTCAACTTGCCGTATACGTACTTCAATAAAATATACATAAACAGTGTTTACGAGCTCGTCATGCGATGGTCCTGTTTTTATTATTTAACCTTTCTGGGTTACTGTGCGTAGAAGATATTTTCCGCGAGACCTTCAGTCATTGGTACATAATAACATTTGATACCGCCAGGGCCGTATTATCCATAAGGCAATGTAGGCAACTGTCTAGGGGCCCGCGACCTACCTACATACATACCTAAGAAGACAGAGGCCCCGAGGATAGCATTGCCTAGGGGCCTCTATATGGCTTAATCCGGATACCGCTGAAGATAATAAAGTAAAGGGAATAATTTATAATAACAAATTTAGTTACTGAAGACCAAAATAACCATTTGTCGTTCACTGAATTTTCCCTGTGATTATTGACACAAATTAATGTCCATATAAAACTGGAAACGAATTAATTAATAATCAACGCAAATTTGAATATCGATATCGCATCGGTTCAGCTAGAGTGCCGAACAAAGAAACGCTGTGAAGGATACCAACCAGAGAATGGGCTAATTGCTTAATTGACCAACCTGTTTTTTGCTTCGCTATTATACATATATAAATCCGATCCGAAGATTATTATGTTTACTTGGACGGTTTCTGTCTTTGTGGCCGTGTGTTTAATTCAAAACCATGTAAGTTTCTAATTTTTGCATTCTATTTCTAATAAACTCTATTTTTCTAAACTCGTGATCGTTGTAAGAAATGGTTGTTAATTGATATTTTGTCTTCCAGGTTTGTTAGGGTTGCGATTGTGCTGGTCCTTGCCGCTGCCAGCAATGGGCAGTTTGGCTTCAAACCTCCAGGACTTTCAAGTGTGTCCAACATTGCGGGCAAAGTCAGCGAGACTGCTTCCAATTTGAGTCCTGAACAACTCGCCCAAGCGACACAAGCCTGGGACGACTTTCAAGTAAGAGAACTACTGTTATGTCAGTTTCATTAAGCTTGATTGCATACTTCGAAAGTTTTTTTCGAAAAATGTTTATCAATATGGAATAGTTTGACTGAACTTATATTTTCAGAAAAACGCCAATAAATACACCGACCCATCCGAACTATTAAAACGCAAAGACATCTTCACGAAGAATTGGCAATTTGTGACCGATCACGCGCAGAAATTCCTATCGGGAGCCTCTAAATTCAATTTGAAACTCAACGCGTTGGCCGACCTCCTGCCCGGCGAATTCAACGACCTGTTCAACGGCTACGGAAAACCGACCAAGAGGGCCGACGCCCCACCACCATCCCCACCACCCGCAGCCCCACAAACCAACACACTCCCGGAAAGCATCGATTGGAGGGAGAAGGGAGGAGTCACACCTGTCAAAAGCCAAAACAAATGCGCAGGATGTTACGCTTTCAGCGCTGTAAGTTAGCGAGGTTATGACATAACCTCGAAAATTTTGACAGCTTCAAAAAATTTTAAGGCGTTTTTGACAGGTGTACCAACATTTTCGAGGTTATGTTTTTGACACCTGTCAAAATTTTCGAGATTGTTTTTGACAGATGTCAAAATTTTCGAGGTTACGTTTTGACACCTGTCAAAATTTTGGAGGTTATATTTTTAACAGGTGTCAAAATATTCGAGGTTATGTTTCTGACACGTGTCAAAATTTTCGAGGTTATATTTTTACACCTGTCATTTTTTTAAGGTTATGTTTTTGATGTGTCAAATTTTTCGAGGTTATGTTTCTGACAGGTGTTAAAATTTTGTTTAGCTGGGAGCCCTTGAGGGTCAAGTGTTCAGAAAAACTGGAGCTTTGAATGAGTTCAGCCCACAAAATATCATCGACTGTTCGAAAAATTACTCAAACTGGGGATGTCTTGGAGGTTATGTGGACGAAGCTTTTAACTACGTCAAGGATAACGGAATCAGTCCGCTTCCTAAATATCCGTTCGAAGCTAAAGATGGCGAATGTCATCATGACACAGAAGATAATAAAATAGGGGTCAAAGGTGCGTGCGTATAGAGATAATTCAAACATAGAAAATTACTGAAACATTTCTTTTTGCTACCAGGTTTTGTGTTGCTTCCGGAAGGTGATGAGAAAGCTCTAGCGGAAGCTGTGGCAACTAAGGGCCCCGTCAGCGTTGCCATCGACGCAAGTCAACCGACGATGCAACTTTACGGCGACGGAGTGTACTATGACGAGAAAGCGAAAAATAGCGGCGCCGATTTGAACCACGCCGTTCTCGTGGTCGGCTACGGCGCCGAAGCGGACGGCACGAAATATTGGATCGTGAAGAATTCCTACGGCCCGGAATGGGGCGAAAACGGCTACGTTAAAATCGCCAAAGACAAGAATAACCACTGCGGTATCGCCACCGCCGCATATTATCCCATCGTTTAAATTCTGCGAATCGTTGTAACCTGTTTGTAAAGATTATTATAAATAGATATTTTTGTTTTATTATTGGTTTTGATTAAATATATATATATACGTACAAATATTACGCGGTAGGTATTCGCCTGAACGAGCGAAAGAGTCACCGCTCTGGTGGTGAAAGTATTAACTAGTGACTTTTGAGCATAATTTCGCCAGTATTTAAATCTAAACGATGAAAAAAAAACGACAAAAAAGAAGCAGCAGAAGTAAAACTTATTGTTGCGTTCCACAATGCCATTCATATCACAGCGAGAGCTTGCTATTTCACATGGTAGCGATGTGTACTAAAAATTGATGTGTGAACTAGTGTGTTCAAAGCATTTTCTAAAAGAAGATTTGTACACGAATAAATCAAGTTGAGTGTACAGTAAAGGAATCATATTGGTTTTAAGTTTGACATATTGCGCATCTTCAAAATGAAACATTTTTATTAACAAATCCACACACAGTCACCTGCTGCAAGGCCTGCAAATGACTTTTCTCCTTCTTCAAGGGGTTGTCCCTGATAATATGTATACATATTTTTTCAATAGGGGTTCCGAAAATACTTGTAAATACTCGTCAGAGTAATTAAAGTCATATAGAGCGACCATAGTTAATTTAAATTTTAACCCGACCCATGCGCTGATGTTAGCGCCCTCTACATTCGCCCGTTCAAGCGGATTTCGAACCTCGGCAGCACCATCTATTGGACAATTCCTCAACTATGCGAATTGCCTCCTGTCATTGTGCGCTAACCTAAAAAAAAATGCCGCTTTCGTTTGACAGAATGGCAGATAATTTGGTTTGTCGAAAAACCTGATTTACTTAGTGACAGCTGCTCAAATAAACTTAATCCACAAAATTATCTATGACACTATCGTTCACCTATCATTTATTTTCTTTAAAATCTAGGGAAATTTAAATTTTTATATTAACACTAACCTAATGTGTATATGTGTTTGCATATCTTGGTATGTCCGTATAAAAGCTGCTTTCGATTTGCGGACTTGTTGCAGTGGTCGCTTTACTTTATACAAAGTGGCAAAGGCGCAAATCGTACCTAGCGAACAAAAAAAAACACTACTGAGCACGACTGAGCAGTGAATTTGCATGTGGCGTGAGAGTACTGCAACATAACCTCAAACGTCCGCGAATTTCCATGAAATTTCACGGAAATTTCGGCGATAGTTTGAGTTTGAGACGGTACAGGGTGTACAGGTACAGTCTCAACTGTAAGTACGATCTGTACATTTTATTTTTGTTTGCATCAGTCAGGCAAGTTGACATATTCAGTTTTCAAAAGAATACATGAATTCTTCTGCGCTTGCGTAAAGTTTGCGGTGGAAGGCGAAAGGAAACCACCTTTACTTTTCACTTTTCAGTTAGAATGTTTTATCATTATGCATTTATCAAATATCACTTATATGCAATCACAAACAATTATTACATTAATTGTAAATATTACGTTTGATACATTTTTTTTACTCTTGACTTGGATGTACCTATTTTCGTTTTCTACAGAAAGAATGCATCCAAAAATAAAGGGGAGTCACTCGTTTGTTCAAATCGAAAGCAGCTAAAGTGAGATTGAGGCACCAAACTGTCTATGGATCATTGTCGAAAACGACTTTGAAGTTCGTAGTTATGGGAAAGAAAGGCAGATTGACAGTATCTGTTAAGCGCAAAAATAGACGACTTGCACAACTTCGAGGACGAACCATCCAGGAGTAAGTTATTAACTTGTAATTTAACAAAAAAAAAAAAAAAACAATACGTCTTATGAAACATCGTAGACATTCTGTTTACGCATGCGCATCACAAGCTTTGCGCAAACATAATAAAAGTGCATATTATATAAGTATTCCTTTCTCTATTATAATACATATTCGTATAAATAGTAAAACCCTCATTATATCACAGGCCTTCTCGAAAACGAAAAAAAATTTGACAAGACGCATACCTGCGGTATTCAAACTGTGGCCGGTCGCGCGTTTCGAATAGCCCGCGCGAATCTTCCGCAAATGTGAAGCGTTCCTTTAAAATACAAGATGGCCGTTGAATGCTTGCGTCGCGTTTGACAGTTTAGTGACGGATTCGTGTTTTTCAGCGGTTTCTAAACAATTTCGCCCACTTGGATACTAGGTATTTCCCCTCATTATTGTTAACCTAACCTGCGGTTATAGTTTCGTACGCGAATTCGAGCTTTCGTCTCGATTCTGTCGGGTCAGCACGGCTCGTCGTTTACCGCCATAGCGGCGTAATGCACTGTGTATTCACCTTGAAACGCAGGTTCCCTGTAAATATGTGACTTGTATGTAACCGTTTGAAATTTTTGTATACTAAATTTCGATTGTATTTGTTGAATGGTGATGTGAGCAGCCCTTTATTATGTGTGCGTTACATTATCATTGGTTATAACCTTAGAATTGTTGTAGAGGAAATACGATGCCGAAGAAGAAAGATATCGTTACTATTGAGCCCCGGTCTGGGAGCAGGCGTGCTGCTAGCAAAGAAGCCTTGAAGCAGATGCAGCGCGTTTTAAACGAACAAGCCGCTTACGAGAGCCCGGAAACATTGGAAATTCCCTCGGATGACGACGACGACGATGAGGTACGTCCATCGTAAGTATTCAACGACAACATTATACATATAATATTTTAGGTTATCGCCATCGATCCCGCCCCAAAAAAGAAATACCGCCTCAGTCACAGGAAATCATCGGATGGCAACGGTATTGGAAATTTTTTAATATATTAGAGTTTTATATATTATTATTTATATAATTTTTAGATCGTGATGTAATTGTCCTGAAAACTATAAATTACGAGAGTAATAATCTGTTGTTGGAGTCGTGGACTGAGAATCTATCGCCGGCTCAGATCGAGCAGAGAAGTAAGGCGCAGAAGGAAATCGAGGAAATAAATAGTCGCATCGAGACGTTGCTTAGCAACACGACATCTCAATTGATCACAGAAGGCAACGAGACCGCCCTCTATGAGTTTGTGCAAGAGGTCACCAAAGCTAAAGCTGCGCCACCAACACCTAGCACAAGTCAGTCCACGCGAAGTAAGTTTGACATTTTATTGATCACAAATTTTATTTATTTGGTTAAGCTATCAATTATTATTTATTAATTTCTTTATTTTGTAATTTATTCATGTATTAATTTTTTGTTACTTTTGTAATTTCTTTGTTTATTTATTAATCTCTTTTTTTGTTTATTAATATCATTGTTCATTTATTAATTTTTCTGTTTATTTATTAATTTCTTTGTTTATTTATTAATTTCTTTGTTTATTTATTAATCAATTTGCTTATTTATTAATTTCTTTGTATATTTATAAATTTCTTTGCATATTTATTAATCTCTTAGCTCCATTAATAAATAAGCAAAGAAATCAATAATTCTTCGTTTATTTATTAATTTCTTTGTTTATTTACTAATTTCTATGTTTATTTATTAATACATATAGGAACTACACAAGCAACAAAATCGCAGGGTTTAAAACTGGTTATGGACCCTAGGTCGGGTGTCGTCGTTGGGACGATGACGCCTACCGTAGCCCCCGTTGCCGCCGCTCCGGTGACCGCCCCAACAACTAGAAAGAGAACTAGGGGCGTTGGGACACATTCCTCACCAGCTGCAGTTCCAGCAAAAATTGCAAAGGTATTTCTTTGTCAACAACATTTGCGCTTTGCGTTTTCAAAACGGGGCAACTATTCCCAAAAATAATGTTGTTTGAGCTTTAAAATATGATTTAATAACTAACAGTAATGTGAGTTATATGTTTAAATATATAAATTTTACAATATTTATGGTACACTCAGTCAAAATATAAAATTGAATGTATAATATATTGAATTATTCTGCTATAAACTGTTAATACATAATTATAAATCAACTATTTCCGAATATAGAGTTACTATTTTAGTAGATAATGATTATGACTGAAAAATTAGGAGTAAAAAAATTTGTTTTGCATTGTTTCTGTATTTTTTTCCCAATCAGACGACTCCAGCTGCAGCAACGCCGGCACCCTCTACCAGCACGAGCTTTCAACCGGCGGCTAGCACGCGAGCAACGGAGGCGACATCGATCGGCGGCTTAAGCCACGGGACCATCCAGAAACCGGCGGCCGTCGTCGACCTAACAACCGACGATAACCGCACGCAGAGCGCCGCCGACTCCCGAGAGATATCGTTCAACAAGCTGCAGGGGAAGACGTTCCCCTCGCTGGTCGTCGTCGCCCGTCCCCACCTCAAGACGAAAGACGGCGTCCCGTCGGATCGCGTCAAACTCGACGCCAAAGTTAAGGCCGTTCTGATGCACGCACCGACAAAATTCACAGAATGGTTAGTTATTCTATGTTGATTTGTACTTATATACCATTATCGACCTTTTTTAGGTTTTTTTTTTGACAGTTTTGGAAAAAAAAAGTTTTTAACAATTTTTTTTTTATAAAGGTTGATTCAAGTTGGTGTTATTCGTTCGGAGCAGTCTTGCATTTCGCACCCTCAGACCAAGTTGAAGCTGGGAATGTATAGCGACGTGTCGAAATTTCCATTTTCCGGGGGTTATGTCTGGATCTCGGAATGTTGCCCGCAACGGTTTGTGTCGGTATTTAGCGGGTCGATATTTGAGGGTTCCCCGCATCCACCCAGTGTTATTTTGAAGCTGATCTATCACTGGGCCTGTCAGACAAATGTACAGAACGTCGTGCAATGGGTAAGTGGCCTTTTTTTTTATTTTAAGCTGTTGTATTAACTTATAATTAATTTTTGTATGATGTTTTTTTGTATTGTTTAAGAATAATGTGTGTAATGTGTCTTTTTGGATAATATACCTGTGAAATAGGCATTCTTAAGTTTTGTATAGACATTATTTGCAATAATAATAAAATAATTATTCAGGAAATACTGATTTTTAGATCTGCTGTACTCATTTAGTGTATTTTACTGTCTAGATTTATATAATCTAGATCTAGACTGTGTAGACTTAGACTCTAGGCTGTAGGCAATGGACAATGCATTTTAATTATAAATTAATCAGATTTCAAACAAAATATGTTTATAAAACATGTTCTAAAATAAGTTTAAAACAGTGTTTTTTTAAAACAATTGTTTTTAAACATACATACTAACCCTTTTATACTAGTAAAATAAAAACTAAAGAAAAACTGCAATTTACTGTCATATTATCAGACGAAATTGAACGATTTTTTTAGTTTTAGAATTGACATATAGAATGTCAGAAAATTAAGTACCAAAAAAACAACAAAACTAGTACCTAGACAACACTTAGCTTGAAGGACAATGGATAAAATCAATCTGAAGAACTTACAAATGTGTTATAATTATAAATTAATCAGATTTCAAACAAAATATGTTTATAAGACATGTTCTAAAACAAGTTTAAAACAACCTTTTTAAAACAATCTCTCATATTATCAGTTAAAATTGAATTGTCTAAATCAAATTATCAAAAAAAAAAAAAAAACGACCTTTTAGTATTAGAAAACCGAACGAATTGATTCTTTATAATCTCCTCCTCTGTCGCGCACAGGTAAAAGTCGACAACCTATACATCAAAGGCGTCAACACCTGGCTACGAGCGACCTGCACCGCCGCCTTACACTCGCACATAGGTCCCCTGGGAGGCCTCGGCCGACGCGTAGAAGTCGGCGTAATATCCCTGGGCACGACATCCCAAGACGGCCACCAACGCCAAGTCAAAGTAGAAGTCCTCGGCATCCTCGAGACCGAAGCCAAACTCCTACGTTTACGCGCCGTAGAACCCCTAGCCGACGGCGACAGAAACTACAAAAAACGTTTCTCCAAAATCCTAGAACCCCTCGTCCAGTGGGTCCACCCCGACAGCACCATCGTCACCGATCTAACCGTCGACAGAGCCACTCTACAATCCATGGGTTTCCGGACGGTTTTCCAAAGCACCAGTAACGACGGGATTAATAACCACACAATTATGGAGTATTTACGGAGGATCGTACCGCGGATGTTCCAGAATACTTTATCGCTCTTATCCAGGCAGATTATCCAACAGTTCTTGGACGAGCTGGTTTGGAGGGAGTGGTACGGGTCATCTCCTGCGGTGGCTTTCGATAATATAATTTTACATTTATCCGAACAGACGAAAGTTGATTCCGCGCAGAATTTGGTGCAGCGATTGAATAAAATCGCAGCGAATCCCTTCAAGAATTGGAGTATTAAACACAACATAAACGTAACGCCGATTCAACCTAAAATTACGGAAACCCCGGCGAATAAGCGACTAAAAACAAAACGACCGGTTATAAGTCCAGCTCCTAACGAAACCGAGGTTGCGTCGTCCCGTAGGCCTCCGAAGTCGAATTCGCCGGATATCCCCGAGCAGATGGTACCCCTCGAGCACTACTACTATGGGAGTATTGAAGGGTTCGATGGCAGAGAGGACAAGGTGATTTTTTTTTTAATTATTATTATTATTATTATTATTACTATTATTATTATTATTATTATTAGTAGTAGTACATCTTGAGGGATAATAGATTTTGAGTTAGTGATCATAAAAAAACTCTTATGAAAAATGATGGAATTTTTGATGATATTTGATCAAAGTTACAGGACAAAGTCAAAGGAAGAAGTCACGGACAACATTGTTCAAAATCGTGTCATACAAATGAGTTGAGGCTTCTTTAAACTTTACGTAGAAGGAAAATACAAAAATTTATTTATTTTTTCAAAGAGACAAGAGTCCATAATAAGAATTATTATATAGAACACAGTGTATGTAAAAATATACATACATATATTGCTTATTTAGTGACTTTAGGTGTAACAGGTTTGAGTACACATTAAGGGATAATAGATTTGGAGCTAGTGATCATAAAATTCTTATAAAAAATGATCGAATTTTTTTCATAGTAATTGATCAAAGTTACAGGACAAAGTCAAAGGATAAAGTTACAGATGACAACATTCTTCAAAATCGTGTCATACATATGAGTTGAAGTTTCTTAAATCATTACATAGAAAAAAAAATACAAAAATAATGTAATAAATAACTGTACTTATTGAAACTAATCTAACAGATTAACTATCAATTTGGATCTGACTTCTCCTAGGTGAATTTGAACGTGAAATGTTCGCTGTGCCGCTCGCAGTTTACGAATAACGTGAAGCTGATGCAGCATTTGTTCACGCACGCGCATAACGTGCACCCGGGGGCGCACCAGTGCAGGTACTGTTTGGCCACGATGACCTCGAAGGATATCTTGGTGAAGCACGTGGCGACGGCTCATCCCGGCGACACGAAGAATGGGGATAATTACGCTTGCGTGATCTGCGAGGGGCGGTTTTATAACACGTATAGTCTGGGGAAGCATATGTCGAGGGAGCATGTGCCGTCGGAGCTGCCGTACCAGTGCGGGACCTGCCGGTTCCGCTGTTCTAGTCACAAGCAGGTGAGTGATTTTGAAACCCGTTTTATCAAGTCAAATTACCTTGAGGGATAATAGATTTTGAGCTAGTGATCATAAAATTCGTATAAAAAATAATCGAATTTTTGATGATAATTGATCAAAGTTATAGGACAAAGTCAAAGGAAGAAGTCACGGACAACATTGTTCAAAAACGTGTCATACAAACAAGTTAAAGTTTCTTTAAAGTTTACATATCAAGAAAATACAAAAATAACGTAATAAATAACATATTTTTTTTCATTTATTTATTTTTCCAAAGAGACAAGAGTCCATAACAGGAATTATTATATAGAACACAGTGTATGTAAGAATATACATACATATATAGGAAACAAGAACAATTATTATTAGAATTTTAACTTTTTAAAGTTTATATTATTTTTTTTTATTTAAAAAAAAACTAATTTGCCATCAATTGTCAACTTTTTAGTTTTAGAATCGACATGTTATAAAACGTCAGAAAATTAAGTGTTTAAATAATTTGTTTTGCAGGTTGTGGACCACTTCTACACATACCACGACGGCGGCAACTCGATGCAGTGCCCGTTCTGCCTGAAAGCGATGAGCCTGTCGTCGAACGGCCGCGTCCTCACGCAGAACCTGTCGCACTTCCTCCAACATCTGCAGAAGCACCAGAAGAAGTCGTGCCCGAAAAAATGCCCGAAATGCGCCCTCTGGTTCGTCCAGAAAGAAAACATCAAAGACCACATACACAAGATGCACATGTCCCTACGACGGAAGGCGGGCCTCGTCCCGTGGCCCGTACCACGCTACAGCATCATGGTCCCCAAATCGAGACAGGAAGAACCGATCGAGCCGTCGGCCGTTAACATATCGAAGGTGATGTTGAACGACGTCAAGGAGGGCCTGAAGTGCAGGGAGTGCGACAAGAATTTGACCGTTCGAAATCATTTTCCGTAAGTTATTTATTACATTATCGTATTTTCTTGTTATGTTAAAAATTTAATTATTTTTTTATGACTATTGTATAAGGCAGTAGTCCAAAATCTATGAGTTCTTAATGTTTTAAACCTGTTACACCCTGTATAATAATGTTATAGATTTTTTTTAATAGTAGCCTTTTTCTAGGTCTGTGTTGAACTGTTCGAACGAGAACTGCCAGTATACGACTTGTTGTCAGGTTGCCATGGATACGCACGTGAGTGAGTGTCAAAATTTCCACTCGACGTTGCCCGTTCAGCTGTTGCCGTTCAAGATGCACTGCGTTTGCGGTTATAGCGACCAAGACGGTATGTATTTTGCTATAGAGAGAGATGTGTCTGCCCCATTTGTAAACAAATTAAAAAATAAAACTGTTATCTTACTTGCCATCATTAGGATTTTAACTTTTTAAAGGTTTATATTGAATTTTTTTCAACGCTGCTATTAATTAAACAAAAAAAAACTAGTTTGCTAAGAATTGTCGAAAAAAAAACAAAACGACTTTTTAGTTCTAGAATCGACATTTTTAGTTTTAAAGTTGAGAAATAAAACGTCAGAAAATTAAGTACCAAAAACAATAACAGACAGATCTGCTCTAAAATCTAATCTTTAAAGCTTGCATGACAGTTAAATAATCAAATGAATGTGAATATGAATATATCGCTAGCTGCATTATTAAATTACTAAAATCCGAATTATTAATTCGTTTAGGAAACTCGATGGCGAAACATCTAGCAGTCTGCGAGCGTAAGTCCGCCTATCCGAGCGAGGAAGGAGCGAAGGCGGCTACCGTCACTCACAGCATGCTAGATGTCTTGGGGCTCGTCAGGAGGCCCGAAGAACCGGCGGCCGCGGAACCTCCGACCGAACTGATGGACGTCGACGAAGACGACGTTAAGATCGAAGAGTTGGCGGAAAAAGAGGAACCAAAAGTCGAGAGAGAGCCGGAAAATGCACCCGACGTGGAAAGTGCGAAAGAGACGGACGCTATTGACGTTAATGTACAGGGTGATGCAGAACCTTCGAAAGAAACTAATGAGGAAACGATGGAGACTGACACAGCTAAAAGTCCTGCCATAACGGAAGAAGATAAAAATAAAGGGGATGATCAGGTAACACAGGAAAATAAAGAAAATATGGTTGGTGAAAATGTGGTTGACGAGAATGGAGTTGACGAGGGGACAACTGAAAAAAGTACCGTTGTTGACGAAAGTACGGATGTTGAAAAATTGGTGGAAAAAGATGATTCTACGGAAAGTATGGATGTGAATTGCGGAAGCCAGATGTCGAGGAATCTGTCGGAATCCAATGATCTTTCCGTGGAGTCCATGGTTCAGTAAGAAAAATTATTTTCGTTGAATATTTTTCTCTAAATTTCGAAAAAAAGGAAATCCTCTTGTGTACATTTAAATTTTTTAAAAAAATCTATTATAACGTTGTACAGTAGTTTTAAGGAGACAAGTTTTCGACTATGTTGATGTGAATGGAGATGAATATGGTTAAGATAAATAAATATATAGTTATGTAAGTCGCACAGTGCATATACAATGTTTAGTTCTTTGTTTCTATATAGTTACTCGTAATGATCTGTTTTATCGCTAATGTTTCATTTCTTTTATAATACAGTTCTGTTATTCGATGTCTTTCTTTATTTTACAAGAGTTTTCGTACCAAGATAACGACTATTTTAGGTTGATATTTCAAATATTCATACAAGGTGTCACATGAGGTGTAGGACAAAAGTGTCAGCTATTATACAATAAACTACGTCTACAGTAGGCGTTATAAAGCTGCAATAGGTCTATAACGTGTGTAAACAAGTGTAAAAAAATTAGCACTATCCAATAAGTTTGGGGTTGCAATTTCATTACAATAGCAATTATTTTATAACAGGTAGGTACATATTTTATATATCACAAAATTCTATTTAAAGAATAATGCTTTCTTTAAAAAAAAGTAATAAAAAATATTTTATTTGGAATAATAAACAGATAAGCAATATAAATGCAGATGCAAAACGATAACATTTTAGAAACACGTTAAAATTAAAATAATATAAAATATTTGAAATACATAATCTCATTATTTATCTTCAATAAACGTATGATCTAACTGGTGATTTGTCCTCACATCCAGGTCCATTTCATCTTCATTAAACGTGGAAAACAGATCCTTAAGCGGTTGAATTTTTTTGGTTCGATTAATAGCAACATCCCCTTTTCCATTATTATCACTACTCAAGTTATCGACATTAATATCAGGCATCCTGCAACAACACAATCAATTAGACATACAAAATGCTGAGGATACATCATCAACAAATATTTTATATTTGATATATAATATGTACAGGGTGTTTCTTAATAACATGCTATTATTTAAGAGGATAACGAACTACAGGGTGCCAAAGTTTAAAAAAAAATCTTTTTTTATAACTTTGGTATGACTCTGGATATTTTTTGAAACGTAGTACACTTCCATTGTTCTCTTTTTATTTTTTCGTTACTGCGAGTATATTCTGACTTACATATCTAACTTTTTGTTTCAATCAGTTACAATATATAATACATCAATTACATTACTACTACACATTTTCTTACATTTTCAATAAATCAAAAGAGCCACTAGTCCCGCTAGCCACCCGATCACTCTCCACGCAGAACCCATACTCTCGGCAATTCCTAAACGTCGATTTATCCACTCGCAACGTACACCCATCATACAGCTTTACCCCAAAATCGACGTGATGAATCTCCACCCCATTCATCGCAATCTTCGAACCGGAATTACCCACAATCGCCGTAGAAAATCCCGTCATCTTGCAATCATCCACAACTAATTCGCAGCCATCCAACACGATCACACCTTGATATTTCCCCTGGAGCTTACAATTCCTCAAAGTGACTTTCCCCAGACGCACCAAAATCGCAATTTGGGACTTCTCTGCGTTTATAGTAAGGTTTTCTAAGACAACATCACCGCTGACGTCGAAAATTACATCGCTAGCCTCAGAAGTTATCACTGTATCCTCCGGAGTGTAGACGCCGCGGATTTTCCCACCGTTTTCGAGTTTCCCCACGGTTTTTAGGTTGTATTTCCATCGATTTAGGATTATAACGTCCTGGTTTTCGACGGTGGTTAACGTCGACGCGAGATCTTTAGCGAAATTCAATTTTTCGTCGGGAAAAATGCGTTTTACCTGTCGTAAAAACTCCAAATAACCATCGGCGGTACTCGGTTCTTGTAACAACCAATGTATGGGGGCCGTACCTTCTTCTCGTTTCGGTAAACCCTCCTTATGTTCTTTGAGGACGACGTACCGCATCAACGGATTCTCTAAAATCTCAATTTCGCCTTTGATCTGCACGATCCGAACGTGAACTTCCGCTAATTCTTCAACAACACTTCGATCCTCGATATTATCACGCTCAGAATTGAATTCCAACTCGTCTCGTCGACTTTCTAACCTGCAAGCTTCCATTATTAGGGCGCGAACGTGTTCCGCTATAGTACGAGGTATAACACCGTTTTTCATGTCGTAGTACAGTCGTAATCGCGATTCTAAATGCCTGCTAACCCAGTCGTTTGTATCGTCTTCGTCGTAATCCCAGGGAAAGATCAAATTGCTGTAGAAAAATCGTAGCATGTCTAAGGCGTAGGATGTGGATTCTATGTTTAGACCGATGCCTCGTTCTTGGTCTTTTGTGGGGTATAGGTGTTTTAGAGGTACCGTGTATGTCTCGGGGATGGTTATGTCGTCTTGTACTGCGACGATGCGGACGTAAGCGGTGAGATCTTTCAAGTTTAGGTCGTAGACGTAGACTAGTACGAGCGAAGGGAACGGTATGGTTAGGTGTTTGCATGTCGCTCTGGGGATTTTCCATACCGCGTGCCAGCCCTCCGGGTCTAGGGCCAGCTCTAGATAGAAGGACCAAATGTTTTTGATGTGTGATACCGGTAATGCACCATTTCCTGATAGGAGATCGGTGTATTCTTGCAGTCTTTCTTCGTAGGTTTTATCGTGGGTTATCACTTGGTCCATTTTTATTTCACGAAATACAGATAAATGTAACGAAACACGGATAAATGTAGATTGTTGACAAATAATTACCAAATCAGAACGCAGACAACAATGAGGTTAACAACTGACACTGATAATTTTTTAAATTCGCCTTCTCGCGCCCTCTGTTGGTGCTTTTACGAAGTGTTCACTACGTTGTCATAGCAACGAACGTTTGAAATAATTAAATATTTGTGTGACACGTGTCTAATTACATTTTTTCTTCGAAGGTTTTATCGCGTGTTATCACCTGCTCCATTTTTATCGAGGTATTTCACGTATAGATTGTAGACAAGTAGAATAATGAGCAGGGACAACGATAAGGTTAACAAGTGACAATTTTTTAAATTCGCTTTGTCGCGCCCTCTGTTGGTTTGGTACTTATACGAAACATGTCACGCCCTCTATTGGTACTTATACGAAACATTCATTACGTGTCATAGTAACGAACGTTGGAAATAAATAAATAAACGATAAATATTTGCGACACATGTCAAATATTTATTTAATAATGTTATGTATTTTAAATTATTCTACTTGTTCGAGCTGTAAAATTAATTTGACAGAATAGACCAGATACTTATGTTAGCTAATGTAAATTTGGTGCCATATTTACCCAACCACAATTTTTTTTTAATTCACTATGTCGCGCCCTCTGTTGGTACTTATACGAAACATTCACTACGTTGTCATAGCAACGGACGTTTGAAGTAAATAAATATTTGTGACATGTCAAATATTTATTTAATATGTTAGTAAATTATTACTTTTATTTTCGTATATTTGTTCGAGTTGTGAAATAAATTTGACAGGATAAACCAGATATTTATGTTAGCTAGTGTTAATTTGGTACCATATTTAATCAATCACAAGTACGATTGATGTACCTACCTATAGATATAGTTCTAACATTTCTGAAGGCCTATTTGGTGAAAACACTTTGTTTCCACGTGCACTGCATTGCTAGTTTTTCAAGTTACGGTTATATAAATAAGGTGCTATTTTTGTGACAAGTCCTGGGCATATGTTTCGGGATTATTTTTGTATTAAATCGCTCTTTAAGAAAGCGATTTGTCTCACAAAAATAGAGTATTGTTACAAATTGTATTATAACAAATTGTATTATTACAAATTATACATAGTATAGATCACAAAATTATATTGGAATAATCGAAAATTAGTTCAAATAATTACCGATAGAGTGCTTCGTCTGGTTGAATTTCAATTTGTATTAGGTTTGTTACAGCAGTGAAAAAAACTAATTTTTGGAACAGAATAAGCCAGGTGTGTTTCAATGGCAACGGCATTATAAATAACAATGACACCAACTGCACGAACACAACTATTATTGTGCTTCGAAAAGAACCAAATAATTTCGAAAATAAGCTAAAAAAACGCATGAAGAGCGTTTAAATTTAACCTTGTTTCCCTGTTGGTGACATAATCTTAGAAATGTTATTCACATTCCATATATAAACATTACGTAATGGTTGGTACGTCATAATTTCGTTAAATTCGAACCAACGAACCGAATAATCGGTCCCTACTAAAACCAAATAATAGGAACTAAAATCAAATACTCGGTACTAAAATCAAATAATCGGGACTTAAAAAACCAAATTAAAGTATAAAAAACGGTACATTTTATTTATTTAAACAATTAACACAACCTTACGCCTAAAATTAATTATATTATACAGCTCGTAATTCACCAAAAAACCCATTTTTCGATCCAAATCACTACTTTATCCTCGGATAGTAATAAAGCACAGAGGACCCCGGCAATTGCCAATTAGACGCGTGAAGTTCGATCAGTTGCAGCAAGGTCCTCCGAACAGCTGGCGCACCAGCACTAGCCAAGAACCCGTCGCGAACACTAGCCAACAATTGTTCCAACTGCGCCGGCAGTTCACTTTCCAGATCGCGCCCGATCGAAGTCAACACGAAAAACAGGCATTCCGTTTCCGCCAGACACTTTATCGGCAGACTAACGCACGCCTGGCAACATTTCGCCAACACCGACAGCAACACCAGGTCGGGCTGAAGCGTCTCGAAGCGACTCCTCATCTGGTGGCGCTTCAGCTGACCGCACATCTCCGTCAGGAACCACATAAACGCACTGAACCTCGTGCCATCACCAGCTTTTACCCCACGCAGGATTTTATCCCTTTCTTGGTACCATTGCTGACAAGTGTTGACAAGAGACTCGATGAAGGTCTGCGTTTTCTCTTTATCGATTATTGTTATGCAGAGTTTAGCACCGGACTCGGAGTATTTTATTCCTTCGATGACTCGTTCGAGGATTGTTTTGACCAGGTCCATCAAGGTCCTGGACGGTAGCTGATTAGGGTCTTCCATCGCTTGTTTTATGTTAGCTTCATCCTCAGTTGAAAATTTCCCTAAATCTGTCTCTTCTCTCGAATATTCTTTTAATTTAGCAGCTAGTGTCTTTGTTTCGTTCGCTCCCATCGATTTTGACCGTTTCAAATGATGAGGAGTGTGTTGCTGGTGCTGATTATTCCAATTATAGTTGACCTGGTGATGTTGGAACAGTTGTGGATTAACAACATCGTTACTCAACTGGAAATTAACCCTGGGCAACTGGTTTAAGATTTGCGACGTCGAAGATGAGTGAAGCAGCGGTATTTGGACGATTGGTATCATGGGATGGTGGTTTTGGAGGTGTCTCAAGACATTACCGCTTGATTTGGAGTGCTGGAGCTGGTGCATATGCTCGAAATTCATCAAGGCGATATTCCCGCTCGATTTTGACGTTTGGAGATCGTTCATGGTAAACTCTTTAGCGTGGACGTTCAGTTTTCCCGGAGGAATATCGCTACGGACATTCGGCGGTCTGTATATCTCCATGGTCGGTTTACCTTTTATGGTCGCCATCGTTTGACTTCGCCGTTTGTGCTGCATCTCCTTGCTGCTCTGCCTGATGAAGCTACGCTCCCTGGCTATCGCCGCGGTGGAGAAATCGGCCTTTTGGCTGCGTTTTAATCCGGCCGGGTTTTGATGAGCCATTTTTCGCGCACGCACGTCTAAACGAACACTGAGGCACCGTAATAATAAGGTTTTTAGTATTCCCCGACCACGCAAACGCCTAATTTAGACGAACAAGGCTTTCTCATACAAACGACGATGACGACGGACATTGGTCAATCGACATTTTGTTCTTCAATCAATCGATCAACTGTTAAGTTGGTGCGATTTTCGATTTCCGTGTGGAATATACTCGATATTAGAACAGCGTTGAATTGTTTCTGATGGCTGACCGCGCTGGACCTCTGGTTTGCGTATTTTTAGAACTGAGTAAATATAACTTTTGAATGCATGTGTGTACCTACGGCGTGGTGCTCTCTGCTGCCGGCACACTCTCTGTCGTGTGGTCGTATTAATAGAAATTGTGATGGAAGAACACTGGTACTGTGTCGGACACGCCGAAATAAAAATCAAATGTATGAATATAGACTGGAGGATGGTAGAATCGAAACAATGGCGTTACGTAATTGTTGCTTGTTGGTCGCTAATGTGCAACGAAATGATGAGGCGAGGTAAGGCGCGGTTGGAATTTTGCGCTGGGCCCACGACGACGTCTCATCTATAGTGGTACATAATTGGTGTGTCAGATCGTGAATCTTTGCGACGTCATTAGTCTTTCTTTAGGTGTTATTTATTAAAACGCCGCAACGGAATAGTTTTTCTGATTGAAAATTTCAATTTTTACTTTTTAAATGTTGTGATTTTATTTCGAGCTTGTCATTACATTATGACCGATGCCAAAATGGTGTAGGAGGCCTATTTACAATATTCCCGATTATGTTTGATGGTTAGTACTTTTTTACTGCCTCCTTGGCCATGTTTCTACATATATCAACACCAGCATGTAAAAGACTATGATACAATATGTATTTATTCATTATATTCGATGATAATTGCATTTTTGTAATGTATTAGTTGATTGTGACGTCTAGAGTTATCCGTCCAGAATGTAAATTAGGCTTTTCCCGTATGCAAAACGAATCACATGCCTCCGCGGTGTGTTCGTGACATTGAAGAAAGACCAAAGACAGCAGCCAGTGTCCCATAGAGTGAGAATGTTCCATTCATCTATCTGGTTGGACTTTAGTACCTACGAAGTTACGTTTTCACGGAAAATTTCACGATTTTGTCCATATTTACAACGAATAGGGATTTCACTGCTTACGCATGCCAAATAACGTTTGAAGACCTACTTTAATATGTTCGTAGATAAAAACATATTTTGTAATCATTGCCTACGGCTTTTTTTACCTGAAGGAAAAGAAAAACAATTTCTAAGTTATTGCGTTACAAAACTACTAGTCAACAAAAACAAATAAGCACGAGTTCGTTACATTTTAGCAAATCTCCATCGCAACCAATCAAACACGTAAACCTGTAAAAGTTCTGTGGATATTCTACGTTACTTTTCGCCTTGAAATTGTTGGAAATGTGTGTTTTTTTTTCTTTTTTCCAAACAAATTGTACTACCCACAGCCTAATACCAACATTTGTATGAATTTATGGCATACCTACCATTCATGGAATAGTATTCGTACAATATAATAATGCATCTGATAGCTCGTAGTAAAATAGTACATAGTTTGTGTTTAAACATATGTCGTGTTACACTCCCTGGCGCGAAGGAAAGTTTCCATCAAGTGCCGAGATCACATAATTAATATGCAAAATCGAAAATTGTTTATATCGGCTCTCGGGACCGAAGGCCATAACAGGTTTTGCTTTTTAACTGTCCGCACGGAACAAACTAGCCGCTATTTCATCTCGAATTGTCGCCAGTGAAAGAAGTACACCAGAAAACGACCAAATCACCAATCGTTCGGATCGAAAACAACAAGTCACCATTTTTTAGTACTGAACAGCCTTTTCGGCTCTAGCTGTTAAGCTTTAGCTTTTAAGCTCTGGCTATTAAGGCGTAGCTTTTGGGCTTTAGCTTTGAGGCTCTAGCTTTTGGGCTCTAGCGTCTAGGGCTAGCTTCTTTTGGTCGAAAATTGTGTGGCCAATTTTCCGTTGGCCATGTTGGACACTCCATCCATACAGACGATTGGTATGTACAACCAGAAGGAATCGATTTTGAAGAACGGCATCGAAAGGAACGAATGGAACGTTACGGCCTCAACCAGTGCCAAGAATTGCAAAAATTACATCAGAGACATCGTCGATAATCTCAATTTGGAGCCGAACCCAGAAAAGAAAGTCATTGCTCTCTCATTAGGTACGTATTCTAGAAGCTTCTCGAAAATTACGAATCTTACGTTTGTATACTAACTCTTAGAATTAAAGAATCGTGTAGTAAAAAGTACCAAAACATAGTAAAAAGTACGAAAAACATGGTAAAAAGCGACTAAATTTTATGTAGTAAGCACCAAAATGGTATTTTTTATGGTGATAAACTCGTCACAACCAAAGGTTATGACCTGTTGATGGCGATTGTTCAAATCAGGTAATTACTGTTGAAGTTAATTGTTTAAGCCTACTAGGAAATCAGGTGTTTTTGTGGATGGACTAGTCTTGATTATGAATAATTGAGTAATTTGTGCTTTTTTGGTCTTCTTTACGTAAGCATAATTTGACCACTGACGATAGAACAACATTCTTTCTTTCTGGTTCTGATTTATTATTTTCTTTTATTTCAATGACATTTCGCATTACTTAAAATTAATGGTAATATGTTGGATATTTCAAATTTATCATGAAATCCTCTTTGATAAATAAGCAACATTTTAAGAGTAGCATTTTTGTAACTGAGATTAAATTTTTCAAGTCGAATAAACAGTAAAACAATATTGTATTATCTGATACTGTACAATTTAGTAGCTATATTATTCGTATTGTTTTGAAATTTTACTGAATATGAAATACATAATACCTTAAAATGTATATACTTAAGAGTAAAGTATGTACCTTTATTTTTAAAGATACCCAAAAATTTTATTTGAAAAAAATGATGAGAAGGTATCAAATACAAAATTAGAATCACTTTCGTAAGATTTTCTTAATCGCATACTAACTTTTTTATCAACTAAAAATATCTGGGGTGGCCCTCACCCACCTTTCCGACTAAATCGTTGGCACAATAAAGTGCCTAAACACTTCTGCAATTATTTAATTTAGTAAAGCCAGAGCCACCTCTGGACGCTCCCTAACGTCAGTTTCAGTGACAGAATTACATTTGTCACACTGACATTTAATGTCATGTAATGTCAGTGGCACTGACGTTTGTCAAAATCTGACAATTTGCAATACAACTACGAAGGCCATCAGTTTGGCCAAAATCGGATAAATCCTGACGAAGACGCATGTAACATTTGCCACTTCCGGCTGTCAGATTGTCACCAAAAACTAAAGTACTTTACTCTTTAGTAATTTTTATTGTTATGTAAATGTTATGTAAACGATATTGTGCAAAACAGTTTTTATTTGAAGCTGAATAATTATAACAACAAACCAAAACATTGGCCCCTGACCAACGTGTAAAAATAAGTCGAAAAAGTTGCCAGGTAACGGAATAATTGACAACTATGTCAATTGCCAACAATAACACATACAGGGGGCACTCCTTTTATGCTAGTAAGATTTTCTAAAAACGCAAAAACATGATTTTTTAAATACAGTCGACGCGAATGCAAAAAAATAATTTGAATAAACTAAATTATACAAGCTAAACAAACTAAATTATACGTAAACAAATTAATCTGGATTCCTATTATAAATCTAATCGGGTTATATAACGCACATATATCCTTACAAAGGAGGCCTCTGGGGCACTGTTTGTGATAAATGGACAAATACAGGAATATCAAGTTTTTTTTCTAACCGTTGAGCGCTGTGCCATTTGCATTGTTAATTCGATCTAAGAATTCTGTATCTATATATCTATCATCCACGAGTTCGTATATAGAATGGTGTTTTCAAATAAGTATATTTTGTTTACACCTCATAAAAAATCTGCTTAATATTACAGAATTGACGTGTATAAACACGATACATTTTAATAATCGGTACGTATTTTCTTTGCGATTTATTATGGCATACATCGTATTCATATAGTCTATTAATTTTTGTGCCAAGTGAATGACGTAGTAACAAATACAGAATTTGCAAAGAATATTTTAAAGAACCGGTAGTATCGGTATTTTTCCCATTTGGAATGGGCAAATATCACCTGATCTGGCACTGCGCGCATAAATTTGAATAAGAAAAATGATTAGATAATATTAATTCATAATTGCAGGTATGCTAATGGATAAATACGAGTTTTTTTTTCTTCTACTGTCAAATCATGTTATCCGGACACGACAAAAATATTCGCAATTCATTACGTGTACAACCAAAGAGGTATATTTGCATAAAAATTCCAGACTTTTACTTTGCTGGGAGACAAACATTTTTATCTCGAATTACTGTGTCAATCACAAACAATCACTTTTGAAGTACATACTCAAGTTACTCGTCTTTGAAAAATGCTACACAACTAAGAATTGAGACCTAGTAACTAAATTTCCTTTCAGGAGATCCAACGGTATACGGAAACCTCAAACCATCCGAAGAAACAATAGAAGCAGTTCTGGAAGTGGTCAAAGAATGCTCCTCAAACGGCTACGCCCCATGCGTTGGTTACGAATCTGCACGTCAAGCAGTCGCAGACTTCCTATCACATGATGGCGTCGAAATCTGTCCGAAAGACATCCTCCTCTGCAGCGGGTGTTCTTCATCGCTAGACCTTTGCATCAACGCTCTAGCTGATGGCAGTAGGAACCACAACATCCTCATGCCAAAACCCGGCTTCCCAATTTACCGAACCCTAGCGGAAAGCATCGGAGTCGACGTCAAAACATACAACCTCATACCAGAGAAGAACTGGCAGGTCGATCTGTACCATTTAGAAGCGCAAATCGACGAGAACACCGCCGCTATAGTAGTCAACAATCCTTCGAATCCTTGCGGATCGGTTTTCGAGGAAGAACACTTAAGACAAATCCTCAATATCGCCTATAAATACAAGATTCCCGTAATCGCTGATGAGATATACGAACAACTAGTTTTTCCGAACAAAAGATTCGTTTCAATGGCTGCCCTGGATTCTGGGGTTCCCCTACTTATCTGTGGTGGGTTAGCTAAGAGATTCTTGGTTCCCGGATGGAGGATGGGTTGGATTGTTATCCATGACCCGATGGGCGTCCTCGGGGAGGTACGTAAAGGGTTGTTGTGCCTAAGTCAAAGGACGATTGGGAGTAATACTATTATACAAGGAGCCCTGCCTAAGATATTGCAGACCTCGCAAAGTTTCCATGACGATTTGGTAAACACCCTGGCTGAAAATGCGAAATTGGCGTATGAACGAGTTCTGGATATAGCGGGTCTAGTGCCTTATATGCCGGACGGGGCTATGTATATGATGATCAAGATTGAACTTGGGAATTTTCCGATGTTTCAAACTGGTTTGCAGTTCATGCGGCGGCTGATGGAAGAGGAATCTGTGTTCTGTCTACCGGGAGAGGTGAGTGACTTAATGTGAACTAAATTCTGATACTTCTTCTACAATACTTCTATACAATTTTGGTTGTTGAATGAAGTTTTCTAGACTTTTGAACAAGTAAAAGAATCGTCGGCATAAAGTGTTAATCTGCTAAGTCCATTTCAACGTAAGTTGAAGTTGTTTACCATTCGAACAAAGCATGACGCGTATTACACAATGCTGAAATTAACAATAAAAGACATAAAACAAACCCACAAATTTAAATTAAGAAAACCTTTTTCGTGTGGTTTTCTATTGTATTTTTGTTCAGCACAGTCCCTTTCTAAGGTCAAGCAGCAGTCTGTCAATATATGGCATAATTCCTCCATTATCTTGATATACCGCTGAAACCATTGTTCTTCATTGTAATCACTCAGATTGTCAGGAAATTTATCTAAATAACTATGAAGATAATGTAACTTGGTAATCGTATTAGTTTTTCAAAATCATTTTGTCAACGACTTGTTAATATTGTTCAGCCTGGTGATTTCCCAAAAAAAAATTCGATAACTGATACAAAGCTTGTCCATGCTTCAACCTAAGTCATTTGTGGTCCATCAAAGATACCGGCTTCTAATTTTCCTGTATTAACGCCAGGATATGATTAACAAATTTATTTGGAACAAACATCATTTTTATACATATAAAGCTTTCACAAACTGTTTAATAAGCCCAAATTTATTATGTACCGGTGGAAGAATTATTTTTTCTCGACTCGAGAAAACTCGAGAAAACAGGTATATTTAGCGTATCCATTTTGCTGACCCAATAAAAAAGCATCATGTTGTAAAGTAACATGTTATATTTCAAAAAGTTAGTTCGAAGATTGGTTTTGATAAAGACTTGCTAGCCGCACGAAAAACTAAAAATATTTTTTTTTTAATTGAGGTTTAACTTAAAATAATTTAACTATTGTTTTGATTGCATCGTTTATCACGAGAACTGGAGTCAATTCAAACAAACTAAGTAATTATACAACGAGTATTGGTTACTAATATATAATAATTATTTATTTCAGTGTTTCGAATTGCCCGGCTACATGAGAATCGTCATCACTCTACCAACAGAACTAATGCTGGAAGCCTGCGATCGTATGAAGACCTTTTGCAACAAATACTACACCTGATGTCGCTCACTTGTGTATTTAGGCACAGCGCTAATAACTCTAAGATAAACAAACACAATCATCCACGCATGTCGTAAGGATGCCATGCATCCTGTGAGGAAACAAACTCATCAGTCAGAAAAGTATCAAATTCATCATTATGATACAAGATAGACCACGGTTTCACAATTTGCCTTTGAATTTGAGCAGTTTTACAATACGCGTTTTATCGTTCAAGAAGTCATAAAATACACTGAATGTAAAACGAGCTGTAAAACATTTCAAATTAATCTGAAATTGTGAAACCAATAAGAATACAAACAAATAAGAATATAAAACGTAAGAATAACACATCCATACAAAACATACTTTGTTCCATTCCATTGTTATACAAATAAATCCTTTTTTTTCCGTTGAATATATGTAAGCGTTTTATTGCATTTTGAACCGGAGACGTTTATTATAATACGATAAATAATATTATAATACGTATAAATCATGATGGTGCTTCCAAATTGCTGATAAGATTTATGTTGACAAGCATTAAGCGATGTAAGATTAAATTGTAACAGATTCAAGTTAAGATAATTTGAGAACTGTGACAAATATAAATTTCCCACCGACAGTCTGGTCGTTCATTAGTAGGCAATTTAAATTTAGACGTACTGTATTGTGGGCAAAAGAGAATTATACTGCAAGAAGGTCATGTTGCTTGTGGAGATTGTTGGGGTGGGTTGTTGAAATAGCTCGTCTAACAAGTGTGCTGATCACAGCTTGTTTCTGAGCTGGGTGATGGTGGGAATGGGCATTCAGATATATGTCAGTATGGGTGGGTTTCCTGTTTACGGTGTGGTTGAGGGAACACAGTACAGTACTGTACTCTGTAGTACTGTGTAGTACTATACTGTACTATACTGTACTCTACTATACTATACCATACTATAATGTACTAGAACACAAAAAAAAACATCATTATTCAACATTGGGCTTTATGTGTACGAATACGAAATAAAACACGAACACATCAGTGGGTTAAATAAATATTCTTCTTTATAAAAATTGTTTATTTCATCGATAATATCCTAATAACTATAACACTTAATGTTTTATACAAATAAAACGAAACAAAAAGTTAAATAATTTTAGATTCATCCCTAATAAAATAGCGCTTAAAATACTGCCTTTTTTTTCGCGAAACCAAAAACAACATCCCGTAAATCTGTATACGGGAATAAATATTTAAAGTAACAAATTTAATTTTAATTTAGTCACTTGTAGACAATTTAGATCATCTCTTCCAAAGCAAATAATCTATCACAATACTGTAGAATTTAGATAACACAAATTCGAAATATCAAATTATATAATTCGTTATAGAAAACAAATTAGTCTTTTACCAACAATTTTTTTTAACAGCAAAACACAGCAATAATATTATACAACCAGTACAACACATCTGTATACTAAGTTGTATAATCAACACATAACCATGCTACGTTATCCTTATCATACAACCAGCACTACAGATCTGTATACTAAGTTGTATAATCAACAGATGTTACGTTATCTCTTGATTAAAATACTGCTCGAGATGAGATGTTATCGAAATTTCACTGTACATAAACAAAAATAAACTTAATATGTAATAAATTCGTAATGCTGCTATTTGCATCCCATGATCTACTGCAGTTCCTGCAGAGTCCATACTCAAATCACACAATCAACAAGAGAAAACAGTTTAACCGAATATTTTAATTAGTTATGTTGGTAGGAGAGACGCGATAATACTTAAAACAGCATATCGTAGACTGGTTTTAAACTAAAAAGATCACCTTGACATATGCAACCAATTATACGCAGTGTATAGTTTATAATTGACCCTCGTATATTTGGTTGCATCACAACTGTGATCTTCTTAGTTTAAGACATCTATAATCTCTCGAATGGAATGAATAGGAAAGGAACATCGTCAATTTGTCTTTTGTGGGTGTTTTTTTTTATCTCTCAATAAGTCTTTACGACTGGTGAGTTGTTACGACTGGTGTGTTGTCTCCGGTACACAGACGAATAACTTGGCGCACGCCAAGTTGAAATTCGCGAAGAACCGTTCCAACCACGCCGGCTTGGATTTCCAAGCTATTGTCACATAATACACGGGAATACCGCACAAGATAAAAGCGGAAGCGACGCTGACTTCACTGAAACTTACGTAACACGGAAAAGTCACCAAAAATGCGCAGATTATGAAGAAAATGACGGGTATCGCCATATTTACTTTGATCGGCCTGTGCAGATTTGGATGCGTTCGACGCATCCATAGTAATGCCGTTACGCTGATCGTTATAAACACCGCTTCCACGAAAGATACGTAATTTATCAGGACATATACATCTTCGATCACCACTAGGGCTAATGTGATCAAACACTGGAAAGAAAAACGAGAATTATTCGATTATATTATATAGAGCACACTTGTATATGCAACCAAATATACGCGGGCAATTTATAAGCCATACACTGGGTGTAATTGGTTGCATATGTCACGGTGATCTTCTTAGTTCACTCTATTTACATTAACAATAAACAAATCACAACAAATCTCAATGTGTGACTTACCATAAAAACTAACGATGGTACCGGTGTTAGTCTTTTGACATCTATAAGTGCGATTGCTTGTGGTAGATGACCCTGTCTAGCGCCGACGAAGAATAACCTGGAAGAGGCGAAGATGGCGCCGTTCAGAGAGCCAAATGTCGAACAGGCGACAAAGAACGGTATAACGAATGAGAAATAACCCAGCATCTTGTCGCCGAAAGTCACGGCGACGGCTTGCGATGCTAGAATTTCTTCGCGGCTCAATACGACGAAATAGGCAAGGTTTGTAACCACGTACGTGATCGTGACTATGGGCATTGAGATGCAGATGGCCCTTGGCAGGTTTCTGGAAGTAATAGAGATGATATGCATGTTAAATTGTAGATCACGTAATTTTTTTTTTAATTGTATTGTTTCTTTTGGTCTTTAATTACTTCTTTATTAGTCAAGATGCATTGTTGATTTTTATACATATTATGCAGAAAACATTGTAGATTACGTGTATAAAAGCAGCAGTTGTTTATCCAAATTTTTTCAGGAGATATTAAATTTTTTCGACAAATGTCGCAGTTTTTTTTTTAATTGTATTGTTTCTTTTGGTCTTTAATAACTACTTTATTAATCAAGATACATCATTGATTTTTATGCATATTATGCAGAAAACATTGTAGATTACGTGTATAAAATCAGCAGTTATTTATCCAAATTTTTTCAGGAGATATTAAATTTTTCCGACAAATGTCGCAGTTTTTTTTAATTGTATTATTTCTTTTGGTCTTTAATAACTTCTTTATTAGTCAAGATGTATTGTTGATTTTTACAAATATTATGCAGAAAACATTGTAGATTACGCGTATAAAAGCAGCAGTTATGTACCTAACGTTTTTCAAGAGATATTAAATTTTTCCGACAAATGTCGCAGTTTTTTTTTAATTGTATTGTTTCTTTTGGTCTTTAATAACTTCTTTATTAGTCAAGATGCATTGTTGATTTTTATATATATTATGCAGAAAACATTGTAGATTACGTGTATAAAAGCAGCAGTTATGTATCTACAGTTTTTCAGGAGATATTAAATTTTTCCGACAAATGTCGCAGTTTCTTTTTTAATTGTATTGTTTCTTTTGATCTTTAATAACTTCTTTATTAGTCAAGATGCAATGTTAATTTCTACAGATATTATGCAGAAAACAATGTGGATTACGTGCGTGAAAGCAGAAGTTGTATACCTAAAATATTTCGGGAGATATTTAATTTTACTGACAGATCGTTACAAAACACAACAACAACATTCACTCACCTATACGGGTCCTTCAATTCCTCCGTCACATAATTCAAATAATTCCATCCGGAATACGAAAACAGTCCAGAATAAAACGCCAACGCAATATACCCAGGCTCCGTTTGCGTGCCAGCCATGGGGTCCTGAAAATGCTCCACATGGCCAGTAGATGCATGCCATATTCCAGCAACTACAATCAACCCCAACGCAAAGATCTTAGAAGCGGTGAAAGCGTCTTGGACCCTTGTCACCCACTTGACATTGTAACAATTGATCACAGTCAAAAGGCAAATTGTGACAGCAGCCAACAATCGTACCGCACCATAGGGCGGTTCGCAAGACGGCCATAAGGGTTGTAGTATGTATTGGGCGAATGTAATGGCTGTGATGGCGTTGCCTGTTGGGACAAGGATGAAAAGGGCGACCCAAAGGTAGAGGAAGGCTGGTAGTGGGCCAAATGCTTCGCTGATGTAGGCGTAGTCGCCGCCAGATTTTGGTATCATCGTACCTGAAAGGAAAAAAGTTTGGATGTAAATATGACAGAGATTTTCCAAAAATCATTGTTGTGGATTTTATTGTGTTTTCTTCTAAAGGATCTAGTCGGAAAGTAATTATGTACTGCGTTTTAGATATTTAATTAATATGTTTTTTAATTGAGGATAAACATGAATGCTTTTAGAGTAAATCGCTTCTGCGATTAATCATCTCACTTGAATACAGTCCTTTTTGTGACCTTTACAGAATTTATTTATAAAACTTATAAACTGCGTTTAGTCTACTCCATTTACATGCTACTGAAAGGTTTGAAGACATTCACATACCGAATTGCGCAATATTATATATTATGTATACAGACAGCATTTACAACGTAAACACTTTCGTTGTGTATGTAACTATACAGTGTACACATTGTCCTTTATGCCACGGTCACACTAGGCTGTTTTACTAGCCGCTAGTTGCTGCTAACAGCAACACCCAGGGGCTATTTTGTGGTCACATTACGCTGTTTACCAGCTAAAGTACTGCAGCCGCTGGTGGCTACAACCAGCAAGCCTCAGTTCAAACTACAAGCTCAACTATTTCTGGTGCATTTTACATGTCACCAGGTATATAGGTACGTACAACAGTGAGGTACGTAAAACAGCCTAGTGTGATCAGGACATTTATTGGAAAGACAGTAACTCAGTAACTCTGTTTTTTTCAGGTATAAGGATTTTTCCTTTTTGCTTATGAAACACTATGTAGACCAGGCGGCATATTACAAGTCAACAGTTTTTCAATTAGAGCTGACGGTGTCCATAATTGCTAGATAGTCCACCGAACAATGAGGTATGGTCATCCAGGATGTCTTTAGTTAACAAATAATTTACGGCAGAAAGAAGGCATTGTGCTATCTTTGATACATTTTCTAATTTTAGACAGGTTGATATTGTCTGTAACAGGTTAAGGAACTTATTAAACTGACTTGACAAAAAACTGACTTTAACAAGAAAACTGACTTGACATTAAACGAAAGACAGGTGTCGATTAATACACCGTATCCATCATATCGAATGAAATGTGCAAAAAGCTATATTCTTACACCTTAAAGTAATTCTCGTAGATCCAATCTCTCGTGAACGAAAATTAATCTTGCTTCTTTGAATCTAATATAATACAAACTGTGTTTAGAACGTACAGTTTTTTCTCTCTAGCACTGAATGAGTTTGCAATAATATGGTTGTCTTTGTCGATCAAAGGGGGACCAAGTATTTCAAGGGGGCAAAAAACCAGTCTAATAAATTTCAAAGGAACTCTTGACCTTCGTTCTCGTGGCAATGTGGTTCCCTTCGGCAATTCTGTATCCTTCCGTGAATAAATTACCTTTTTCATAATAACGTATGCTCCAGAAATTTATTTATTTGAACGTTCCAGAGCATACCCATTATTATTACCAGTAATGTCTGTCTGTAATGATAAAATTAAGTCCAAACAATAGGCTTATCGCAAATTTACAGCAATGAAAATCATGTGCGTTGGTAAATGCTATTGTGCTTATGAATGACCCAAATACGCCTTAAACCTGTAAAGATCACAAAATGTTTCACACGATCTACACTACCTACATCAAGTTCTTGTGTCTATTCATACTATTTAAATATATTTTTCAGTTGTGCCTTATGAAGTGTCTTAAGATTCGTGCTAAATGCCACTCGTAACAGATTACGGATACTTTCAAAAGATGTCTATATCTGAATCTTCTTGTTCATTGACTAGCTCACGTTTTGGCTTGTGACAGTCTATGTTAATGTACTATAACTTTCTATTGATATCACAAGGGAACACATTTCCAACTTACTGATACAACAACAACAAAAATTTGCCAAAAAATGTGGAAAAATAGCAATCACCTACATGATTTGAAGGCTCTCGCCGCAACATGGGAACTGCAAACGCATGCAACAAAACTTGTGAATTTTTATTCACTTCCCATATTTTAATGCACTGTCATGTTTGTAGAACTTAACCAGATAAAATAACACAAAAAAAACTTGTTGATTCGTAATATTTTGAACAATCTGTTATGAGAACGTATGCACAGAAGGCAAATTCAAGAGAAATATAATATGACTTCAAATAGGATCTTAGACCTGTCACAACACTTATTGATGACTTGATCTATGAAAAGTGATGTTAGGTCAACAAAAATATGTGATCACTGTTCTGGTTGTTGGACCCTGGTTCCCTCGTGTATTCTGTTATCCTAAGTATAAAGTATGGAGTAAAAAAAAAACTTAATATGAACTGGATATTTAAATATTCAGGGCAGGATAGCAAGTAATATTCAGGGTCATTCAGTCACCTATCCATAAACATGAAGGAAACTTAATCAAAGTATAAATTTATCATTGTCGGTTTTTATTTGGAATAATAATGTGTTTCGTGGTCAATTTGTTTTTCTTTAAGTGTATATACACATCCACACACACGTTATCGCAGGATGCCGATGGTAAATTAAAACACATGTGTTTCCGTCATTACAACTCCTTATTCACACAGAGGGAAAAATATATTCGATACAACACATCTTTGAGTGAAGAATATCACTTGTTTCTATATCTGCAGAAAGATAATTTGGTTGGTTCAAGTAAAATATAAAATTCTCAGAGCAAGAATATGATTTTCTTGATATTCCAAGTATTCGTTTTCTTGTTTTAAGTATGAAGGAACTGCTTGAACGAACTTACGTCTGATTTAAGCGATACGTACGTATACTTTTGGGTCAAGAAACTGTTTGTTCGTTGAAGCATGTATATTTTTCACCCAACAAGATATTGTTGTTGTTGTAAAATTAACGTCTTACTCTTTTTATATGTAGAAGAATAACATTTTCTTCGTCAGAGCTAAATATACCCAACATAAACATGCTAAACTCTTAAACCGGAAGAATAACTAGACGTTGAAATAACTATAACATATATTGAAGTTTTTATTACAATAAAATATTATTTGTATAGAAAAAAATCCTCTTCATTCACGTGATAGAGGACCGAAAAATAATAAAAAAAAAGTTCCAATACACTAATGTCCGATCGCTTTTTGTTTTCAAGTTACCGGCTGTTGAAGTTTTTTATAAATGTTATTTAATATTACTTTAATTAGGCAGTAGATGCAGTATGCTTTGATTTTATGAAACTAAACCTATGGTACTATCAAAGCAAGCTAAAGTCAAGTAGCTTAAGTAGTGTTTTTAGGTAGCTTTCAAATACAGAGTAATGATAAAGTTTGGAACAAAATTCATAATATCGTTATTTAATGTTTTCAAGCAAAATGCTCGGACAAGTCAATTTTAACTATTAAATAGCCACCTTT
This sequence comes from Aphodius granarius, assembly GCA_963971325.1. NCBI lineage: Eukaryota > Metazoa > Arthropoda > Insecta > Coleoptera > Scarabaeidae > Aphodius > Aphodius granarius. The sequence goes on from OZ020225.1 coordinate 30,968,478, forward strand.
TGGCGTAAAAGTTGAGTTTTTTTGCTGTTTTTCAGTAGAACTCGTTACTGCTTAAATAACGATGTAAAATAATTGGTACCTTACATAACCTTTTTTTTTTAAAGGGAGCACATTTACTTTAACAAGTAAACACTTCATTTTAATGGAAAAAGATTATTATTAAACCCATAAAACAATAGTGATCTTTTTTTAAAAAGTAAGGTTATGTAAAGTACCAATTATTTTACATCGCCATTTAAGCAGTAACGAGGTATAGTGAAAAACAGCAAAGAAACTTGGGTAAAATATTATTTGTATAGCAAAAATATCCTCTTTATGGTACACTATATACGCAAGAACAATTTTTCTTGATATCCAAGATTAGAGGGTTCTCTCTGTGTAGGCTATTCCACTACAATCCTGGTTTTCCTCATAATCCATGTAAGTCATCCATGAATTAAAGCAGTTACGCATAGATGTAAACAAACAATATACGACCACTCAATATCGTCAAACTTATATAGCGGTAATATGTGGCAAAAGACGCGAGAAACTGTTAGCGCCATCTGTAAAGTAATTTCACAACTTTCTATGTATCTCTCAGGGTAAGAATCTCGGGTCAAGAGTTTTTTTTTCGTCGAAGCATATATATTTTTCGTCCAACGAAATATTTTTGTTCTTGTAAGACGAACTTCTACTTTTTTATTGAAGTTCGTATATCGGACAGAAAAAAAAACAATATAATAACACCGTTACCCAGCAAAATTCCTTTAAAATTCGTACATTATGGATCGGTTTAATAACAGATTATAAACAGTATTATTAGCTATAGTTTTTAGCTATAGTTTTAGCCGCGTCATTTGGCGCGCTCTTTTACGAAATTCACTCACCTAATTCCGCATAACATATGGCCCCAAGCATTGATAAGAGACCGGATAATATCCATACAATGATAGCTTGTCCTATCGATCCCGAATACCTCAAAACACCTTTCGGCGATACAAAAATTCCCGAACCAATAATAATTCCAACTATTATCGCCACTCCATCGATCAAGGCTAATTCCTTCTTCATTTTAACGCCTTTATTCGACGAGGATAACGACGTTTCACTTTTAGCTTCAACCATTTTGCTTATTTAGTTATTAATTTGTCTTTTTTTTCTATTAAATAATATTATAAACACTATAAGTCGTCACTAAACTGCACTCATGCCGAGAACTGTGCTTCACCACGTGTTGCACTGTTTAACAGCGCCAAGACAGGAGAAACGGAATGAATGAATTCCGTTTACTCGTTTTGTATCCCCTCTCTTGTCTTCGCAAGATGTATAGAGAGAAGTCAAAGAGAAATGGACGATAGGTTTGGCTAGGGTTTAGGTATGGACTGTTCGCGACATCTCCCTTCTTCCTTCTGGCGAAATTATACTAATGGGATTCATTGATTGTAGCGTGATTGTGGCACCGGATGGCATTTTAACATATGATTATATATATACACGCAGCGCAAGTGTTAATACTTTGTTGGGCTGTAAATACAGGCGGTTCTTTGTATAGATTCAAAAATAGAATTGTCATTTTGGTTGTGACCGAGTTTGTAGGACGGGACAGGTAAAAGATGATGCAACTTGCGACTGGAATGCTATAGATGAAAGTGTGATGCAATATTTTCTTGAATTTCTATTGCACGCGTTTGCTTTTACCTTGGTAATTTTTCTGTTTGCAGTAGATAACGGGTTGCGTTTGTTGTACGCGTTTGGAGATATGTAGATTTAAAGAAAAAAGACGCAATGTGTTGAATTAGCTAAAGAGGGTTGGATGATACCTGAAGCAATAGGAGCGATTGCACCCATTTCAGAACAATGAAACCAAATTTTCATGGGAAAGAATATCTTAAGCGTAAAGGATTTTGTAGCATTAATGTGTAGGTTACATGCAATTCTAAAGGAATTTTCACGTCTGTGGATGCATCGGCATTGTGGCATTTCCTAGTATCTATTATAGTTTATACTTCGAACATAAAAGTAAAAACTACACATTGAAATATTTACTTCATGTAATAGATTATACTCCACAAAATACTATGAAGTAGAAACTCATATCCTTATATTATTTAAGCTACCCTAGTATTAGCTAAGGAAAAGTGGTGTAATCGGGCATACATAAGTATATTAATGTCAAACTTATGTCAAGCACTGAAGTAATGTCATTTTGACATGTGCTGTCAGCATGTTCTGCCATAGTTGCTTGGAACATAGATTAATTTAAATTGATTTGACAGGATAATAGCCACACAAACGAATTAATAAACTTAAAATAAATAAACTAAAGTAAATAAAATTAATTTTAAAAGGATAGAATTTCACTACATCTGAACGTACCCAAAATAAAGGAATTTGACTTCAGGCTATTCGTGAAAACTTGCTTTTAATTTAATGATTTCTTACGCTCAATAGTTTATAACTGATTGTAGCTATGCTACTTAATAGGCGAGAATGAAAACTGAAAAGAGATTAATGAGGCAAAAATGAGTAATCATTGAACAAGGGGTAATAACTTGCGTTGTTACTTTTAAATTTGGAAATCATGTATTAAGTAGCATGCATAACAAAACCACCTACCTAACTAAGCAAAAGAATATCCAAAAATCGACCGTTGAAACGAAATTACCCTGAAGCGGAAAAGAGCTTCTTATTTTTGAGGTTAGCGACGTTTGAATGAAACGTGGGAATATAATAGTTCATTGAACTTCGAATAGATGGAGTCACCACAATTCTGTATTTCGTGCACAGATGATACAGAGGGAAACTTCCAATGACGTTACACATAGTTTATAGTGCACCCTAAATCATGAAAGTTGTGCTAAAACCAGAACATTTCAGTTCAATTTGCTTTTAACCATGACAGTTATATTATTGAAACAGTTTTAATTTAATGTAGGTATTGATGCACTCATTCTCACGATTCCCAAAGAAATAGTGATGGTACTAAAACGGCCAGAATACGACGCTTTCTTTTTTGCGGTAGAAAACTGTTTTGTATTTGATTCATTTTATGGAAAAATTGTCGTCCACTCCAATCACTACTACTTTTTACTACTGTATAATAAAAAAAGTCCGCAATACAATTTGATTGACACAAAATGCGAAATTCATTACAAAAGTTTGGAATGTTTTACAACTGGGCGATCCCATGTCATATCAAAAATTGCAGCATCAAATGTTTAAAATGCGACTGCAGGTAATCCTGTCGAAACTAGAGAAGTGACCCAGATGTCACTTGTCTCAGCTCATCAAATAATGTGAAATAAATTTGGGGGTCCTTACAAATCTTTTAACCCTTCTTATTAATTAATAGTTTAATTAAGAACTAGTTGATGACTGAGTCATTCACTAGTTTGTAGTGAAACAGTAAACAATTTTTGTCACACATTCACAGTTAGACACAATTTATTAATACTTTATTTATTATATATACTAACTTTGCTACCTTTCACAATAAAAAGTATATTAGTACGCCGCAATGGTTGCCTGAAATAGCCACTAAAACCTAACAAAATTATGTGCTGGTGTTCAGAATTTCAACGACAAAAAGTTGCATGATTAGAGATGATTTCAACTAAGAACGTCACTCCCCCACCAGTACACCTGCGCGGCGATCTACTACCAAAGCTGAATGGAAAGTGGTCTACAGCGCAACTTGGCGGAAAGCCACGTGACGTGACTTTCTTGTTGAAATCAGCTCTACGTCAAAATTCTTTTGATTCTATAACCTAAAAAAAATTCTGGTACGTATATACACAAGGAGTAACACATTTCAGAATATTCAATGTTACATTTCACCAGGATTTTTTTGTTTAGATTTTGTCTAATATATTTTTGTATTATCTTTCAAATATTTTTAAATTTCGGATTAATAATTTATAATCAACAACACCAATATAAAATTGCATAAATTTTAAGTAAGCGTATATTTTGTGCTTACAACATATAGGAAGGCTTTATCAAAATCCAGTCCTTATATTGATTTGACATGGAATTGCCCTAGTATTTTATACCACTCTCTAGCTTCATAAGATTACTTTGTAATTTATAATCCTTGATTGTGTTCTCATAGGCAGTGTATCGTTTTTATTTTATTGGAATTCAACAAAGATTAATATTAGACACTTCTGATCTTTTTTGTTCTATTTCGGAACTTTTAAACAAGCATTTTTTCAAACAATAACAGTTTATATAACGTATAACATTAACGTGAAGTCACAAATTAAAATATAACAAATACATGTAAAATAAAGCAAAGCTGACACGACAATACAAAAGTACACGTTGACGGCATCTATAGTGCAGCTATTTCTGGTATACATATATCAAACACCGCATCAAACACCGGGCGACGATGAAAACGAATATATTTTTAGGGACCTTGAGAGTGCATACATGGGCTAGGGGGTGAGCGGTTAGGAGAGGTCAGCGCGGAGATATTCCGTCGCTCTCTAAATATTGCCTGATATTACGCTCCGAACAAAAAATTCCGATATAGGGTAGGGGTCGCCATCTAGCGGTCAATTTTCACGGAATCCCGTGAAATCCCATCCTTAATTTCGCAGGCGATAAGCCGTATATGTTTTGATGGCGACTGCATTGTGCTGCATTATTGTAGATAAATAGCAATGACAGATTATTTGTGTTTTGATTATTCCGAACTAGTTCTTGACACATGCTCGATAAAAGCTAATACTATTTTATTAATTTTATTATTTAATATATTTTTAAGACACAAAACCTGGCAAGAATCTATTTGGTTCTGCTCTCCAAGCCTTTAAAAATCGCAAATTTGAATTTACTTTTACAAATTGTAGCCTTAATTTGATGTTTAACGATGCCTAATCACCTTTTTGTTTAAACAATTTCACGATCTTTGACTTTACGTAATTTCCCCGAATCCGCATCGATGCATTTACAAAAGTTATCCCAACTCGGCAAAACCGTTTCTCTCTTTCCTTTGGACACGTGTTCGACGTGTCGCGGTACAATCCGGGTGCAATTCCACATTAATTCCCAAAAAAATTAAACAATGGCTGACGAATCCGGCGAACCACTATCCAAGAAGTAAGTGCGCTAACTAGACTTTGCTAAGAACTTATCCAAAGATTACAATAGGAGCATATTTTACACGAACATAACCTAAAAAAAAAAATGATGCAAGTCTTGAATTTATTCAAAAATATCCGTGTGGTTTCCACCAATTCCTTCAATCAAATCAGACGAAGGTACGTTACCAAAAACTTACAATAAAACTAACCCTTTTTCTGGTGTATTTCCAGCGAGCTAAAACGTAGGTTAAAAGCCGAACAAAAAGCCAAAGAAAAAGCCGACAAAGAGGCCAAACAACCGGCTCAAACCACCAAGTCTAAGAAGCCGAACGAAGAGGAGATCAGCCCCAACGAATACTTCAAACTACGCACCGCCGCAATCGCAAACCTAAAATCCTTAGGCCCCGCCGACCAACCATACCCCCACAAATTCCACGTAACGACATCCCTCGAAGAATTCATCGAAAAATATTCCGGTTTGAAGAACGAAGAAGTCTTAGACAATGAAGTCGTCTCGATCGCCGGCCGTATTCACTCCATACGCGAATCGGGGGCGAAATTAATTTTCTACGACCTCCGCGGCGAAGGCACCAAAATACAGGTAATGGCCACGGCCAATAATTACGATTCAATCGATAATTTCGCGAAAGACACCGATAAAATCCGTCGGGGCGACATCGTCGGGATAACGGGGGTTCCCACGCGTACTAAAAAGGGGGAATTGTCGATTCGACCGCGAAAAATTAAATTGTTATCGCCGTGTTTACACATGTTACCGCATTTACACTTCGGGTTGAAAGATAAAGAGACTAGATTTCGTCAGAGGTACTTAGATTTGATTTTAAACGATCGCGTTCGTAATATTTTTGTGGTTCGGGCGAAAATCATCGCTTACGTTCGGAAATTCTTGGACGAGATGGGTTTCTTGGAAATCGAGACTCCCATGATGAATATGATTCCCGGTGGGGCGACCGCGAAACCTTTTGTAACGCATCATAACGATTTAAACATGGATTTGTATATGAGAATCGCTCCGGAACTATACCATAAAATGCTCGTCGTGGGGGGGATCGATCGGGTCTACGAGATTGGTCGACAATTCCGGAACGAAGGAATCGATCTCACGCACAACCCGGAATTCACGACTTGTGAATTCTACATGGCCTACGCCGATTATAACGATTTAATGTCGATAACCGAAAAATTACTATCGGGGATGGTTTATAGCATCTACGGGACGTATAAAATCAAATACCACCCCGAGGGGGGCGAAGGCATCGAACACGAGATCGATTTCACGCCCCCCTTTAAGCGCCTACCCATGATACCAACCCTAGAATCGGTTCTAAACGTAAAATTCCCGCCTTGCGACCAAATGGGGACGGAAACCACGAAAAAATTCTTGGATGAGCTCTGCGTGAAGCACCAAGTGGAGTGTCCGGCCCCGCGGACGACCGCCCGCCTCTTGGATAAGCTGGTGGGGGATTTCATCGAGGAGAAATGCGTGAGTCCGTGTTTTATAACGGAACACCCGCAGATTATGTCTCCGCTGGCCAAGTGGCATAGATCAATCCCAGGTTTGACGGAACGTTTTGAACTGTTTGTAATGAAGAAGGAGGTGTGTAACGCGTATACGGAGCTTAATGATCCGATGGTGCAGAGGGAGAGGTTCGAGGAGCAGGCGAAGGATAAGGCGGCGGGGGACGATGAGGCGCAGGTTGTGGATGAGACTTTTTGTACGGCGTTGGAGTATGGGTTACCGCCGACGGCTGGGTGGGGGCTTGGGATCGACCGGTTGACGATGTTCTTGACGGATAATAACAATATTAAGGTTTGTTTTTTTCTTGGGGGAAATTAGGTGTGCGGTTTTGTTCAATGTAGTTTTTGTTGGTTTAGGAGGTGTTGTTCTTCCCTGCGATGAAGCCGGATGATCCTAATCGAAATAAGGATGATAAGGAAGAGAGTAGTGAAGCTAATGCATGAATTTTACACGAGTTGTAATTATTTATTGAATAAATAATAATAAGAGAAAAGTATGAATTATGTTTTATTTATTGAATTCGTCTAATGAGATAAGGGTTTAGTTTGCAATGAAAAATTACCTACATTGTGGATTAGCTACTCTAAAATTTGGGTTTTTAAAATTTGAAGTTGTTTTTGTTCTATGTCTTTCTCCAAGTTTTAGAGGTTAGAGTTGACCAAGACTGAAAATATGTACTAAAAGACTAAAATTATGCTCTAAAAAACTGGAAATACGCGACCTAAAAAAGAGTAAATACTAGGACATCTTTAGGGGCTTCAAACATACCATAAAAATCAAAATATGCCCTAAAAACTGAAAGTATGCTCTAAAAAACTGAAAATATGACCTAAAAAAAAGTCAATACTAAGGCATCAAAAAATATTCTCTTTAAAATCACTTTTAGATACTTAAAACATACCATAGAAATGAAAATATACTATAAAAACACTCTCTCATGAAAATATGTCCTAGAAAAACTGTAAATAATAATATAAAACAAGTGAGGTTGTCAGATTGTCAACAAACAACAATCCTGTTTGTCATTAAAACAAATTACACCAAATTGTGATTACGTAATTTATTATTTTATTATATTGTTTTACTGGTTTATGGTACGTTTATGGTTTTCAAAATAGAAACCCTTCTTGTAATATTCTATGCAATAGCCACAATAAAAAAACAAACAGTAACAAACAAACATTTATTTAAAACAAAATTAAGATTAATTTACAATAACAATATTACGCGCAATATAATAGTGTAGAATGGAAAATTTTACAAATATATATGTATAATATATACGAGTGTATAACATATACGATTGTATAATAATAATAACATCGATAAAAATTACACCAAAATATCAATCGATACGTTCAATTGCAATAGAGAATCAAGATATATATTGTTGGTCATATACACAATGAAATAACGACAGATCTAGTCAGACTTTAGATTAAATATTTTGGCAGTACAATCATCCGAAGTCGTAAGTACAAAAGTTTTATCTTGAGAGACGCACATACTCAGTATATCCTCGCTGTGCCCCGTCAAAGTCTCCACGAGCGTCCCCGTTCGCACGTCGCACACGTAAACGGCCCCGTCGACGGTACTGACCAGCAGACGATTCTTCGGGCCCCATTTGAATGTTGTTACCGCAAATCCTATATCCGCCTGGTGTTTCAACATTTGCTTGGCAATATCCCACACGCACACCTGGATAAAACACAAAATAAATTGTATTTCGATAGGAAATTTAGAGAATAATTTATTAAAAACTTGATTATTTTTATTTAAAGGTAGAAATTATGAATGAAATACTGCAAATTTACAGTTGAAAATATGTTTCTTTTGTTCTTTAATGATATTTCAAGTGATTATCCAATAGATTGACACGAAAATAGACCTGTATGTTTATAAAAATCATAAAAAACTTGATTATTTTTATTAAAAGGTAGAAATTATGAATGAAACATTGCAAATTTATAGGGAAAAGCACGTTTTTTTTTGTCCTTTAATGATATTTCAAGTGATTATCCAATAGATTGACACCAAAATAGACCTGTATGTTTATAAAAATCACAAATTAAACACTGAACAATGAGAAATAACATAAAAATACATACCTTTCCGGATAATGACCCAGTAACGAGCAAATCTAGCTCATTATCGAAGACAACGGCCTCGATATCGGCCTTTTCCGTCGACAAGTACTGCCCGACGATTTTTCCATCCGCCACCTTGATAATCTGCGAAGACGGGGTCACAGCAACCAGCGAACCCTTAGAATTACACGCAACCGAAGTAACATCGTCGAAATTACTCAACTGCCACTCGACGGTTGAACTTTTTATATCCCAAAGTTTCACCAAGCCATCAGCGTACCCCACCAGTAACTTTTTACCATCGGTAAGCAATTTTCCGCAGGTCGTAGAGACGCCGTGCGAAGCCATAACTTTACAGTGTCCCTGCGGAATCTGCCAAACAAAAATATCACCCGATTGCATGCCTGCGATCAATACGTTGGCCATGTGATGCCACGTTAACCATTCTAGATCATCCCCTTCGTAACACCATATTAATTTCTTGTCTTTTATCGACCAAACTTGTATTAGGCCCCCCATATCTCCCGTGGCTACGAATGTGCTATCGTGGTTGAATGAGACCTCCGTTACCGAGTCTTTATGCCCCGTACATTCCATAAATACTTCTCCACTAGTCGTTGACCAAACATAAGCTACGTCGTCTTCACCCCCCGTAACGGCTAATTGCCCATCGGTGCTTAAATCACAGGAGAAAACGGAGCGATAATGGCTCTTAAATGTTAGCTTTGATACGTCGACGATTTCGGGTCGGTCTTCTTGAAAATCATCTTGTAATTCTTGATCTGCCATTTGGTTATCAGGATCGTCATCATCGATGATTTCTTCGTCGTTATCGAGGTATATGACTTCTACGTCGTCACCCAACTCGTCGATTAACTCGTTTATTTCGTCCATCGTTTAATTTTGCTTGAGGGAACTAAACTATTGAGGTTTTATGATCGGAAAAGGCGAAAACACGAACCTAACCTCGTTTCGGACATGTGAATTTTGACGTTTGCGAGCGCGCTGAAGTTGGATAAAGTTGGTGCGATGCTCGCGACATCTAGACGTGTTTTAGACTAAGTATAAAGTTAGATGGAGCGATATGTGATTCGAATTCGCGCGGGAAATCGTGACGATTATGATGTATTTGTCAATTCTTGCAGATACATAATTTGTTTCGATTACCGAGATAAATTCTTGTTTTTTGGATGTGGCGATTGATATCAATTCGTATTATCTTCTACAGAACATAATTATTATCTTGAAGTAGATCGGATATGTTTCGAAAATCTCTTGTTAAAAGACAAACATATCTTACGATCGAATTATTGGTAATCACGGAAATCACTTCTTAATAATATCAGGTACATGATTAATACGTTTAAAAAAAGATTAGTTAGTAATTCTTAAAACGTTGATTTGATATAAAAAAGTTTGTATATTGTAGAAGAATTTATATATTATTGAGGTGATATGATCTGACAAATTATGTACTTATTATTTCATAATTGTTGTTACATAAATCTGTTCTTAAACCATGTATTATTCTATAATTGGCGTTAGGTTAAGGACCAGAGTGGCTGTGGCTTCACGAAAATGTTACATGCGTCTTCTTCGGGATTTATCAGATATTTATTTATTAAATAAGTATACTAATTTACAGATCAATGGGATGAACGCAGAACGGTTTAGGCGCTATTGGCTTTTATAGTAGCGGCTTGACAGAATCCGCAACCTTCGTCGTTGTGTTGCAAATTGTCAGATTTTGACAAACGTCAGTGCCACTGACTTGACTGACATCACATTAAATGTCAGTGTGACAAATGTTATTATGTCAAAGAGACTGACGTTAGGTGGGGTACAGAGTGGCTCTGGCTTCACAAAATTGAATAATTGCAAAAGTGTTCAGACACGTCATTGCCCAAAGGCGTAGTCGGAAAGTTGGGTGAGAGCCACTCGCTGAAATCTCAATTTTTTTTTCCGGGGACAATTTTTCAAAACTGCGACGTAATTGAAATTTACGAACAAACACAAACCGTGCTTGCTTCTATTATATTATTAATAATAATTAATAATTTATTAACCGCAATAATCGAATCCCACCTAAACTTAATTGCGAATTACGACCATATGTTTCCCCATAAATTATTAATAATAATCTATCATCTCTCATTATTACTAAGCAGCCTAAGCAGTAATAAATATGCTAGAAATGTAGCGGCACGAGTAGGCAGTTACTTTATCGACGGTTTATCGTTCAATATAGTCGGTCGTAAAAATGTTTATTGACCGAAGAAACATACAAAATGAGCCGGGCATTCTAATTAGATTATCTATATTCAACCATAGACCGAGTATAATGTATTCATCTCTATCGATTCTGGGTGACCACCGGCTGACAGTATGAGATAGCTGCACGTATCAACAATATCGGAAAGGAACGCTCGCAAATTGAAATCACCCGATTAAAAATTAGCGATAGCAAAACCGCGGGACGTAATGCATTGTCCGAAACACCGCGAACAAATACGCACGTGTACGATATTCATCAAATTAGAGCTATAGAACAATAGGCCAAACAGAAACAGATTGCGTATTTTTCTTTTAGTAGCCCCACTAGCGCGCAGTAGCGAGTAAACAGCCGGTCTAGTTGATATCAGCGACGTAATAGATGCACTTTTCCAATAATTAAAACAAATAAGACAAACAGAGAGCGATGCAGGACGGAATGAGTGAGTGTTTACACTTTATTGTCATGGTAACTTCATATAAAACCCTTCTGTAACTTATCTAATCTTTCATTTGGCAGATAAACTCAAAATTTACAGTGCACAACGTACAATATTAGGCCAGTATCATGGATTGCATACCCAAGTACAAGCCGGTTAAGCGACCAAGAAAGATTCTACTCGAACCGCCACCGTACTGCAGATCGACCGATAAAACCATGTCTCTACAACGCTCAGTACCGCCTGTTAAACTGGAGGTATCCGATCCATCGAAGATCCTTTTACTGGTCGAATCATTGAACGATTCACATTCCAAAGGACTTGAAAAGAAATTAAACAAATACGTAATAAACTTGTGTTAATAGGTTTTGACAAAATCCATTGGTTATCGGTTTTTTCTACAGTTGCAGGATGAAACAGAATCTCAACTTACGTTCATAATTTCCGTATTGAAAGAGGAGGCTTACGTCCAAGCTGTCGGATCGGATAAAATGGAACAGAGACGGTATAAAATACCGCCGGAAGCCGTCGAACGATTCAGGAACGATCACAATGATTTTACCACTTTGGGGTTTGGTGATCTCGAACTTGACTTTCAGAATATTATATTGGATATCTTGGGAACGAAAGAGTGCGATATTAAGATTATACCAATCTTAGGCAAACCGCAAGCTGGTATGTATTGATTGCATATATCCAATCCTAATAAAACTCATACAAAACAATATACAGTGAAGGGAACAATTTCCAAAAGCAAATTTATCAAGAAAACATTTCCAAAAGTTTCTAAATGTGTTCCAGCCATACATCTATTAAAGAAAAGAAAAGACAGACAAAACACAGACCAAACGCAGACAAAACAAAGACAAAATAAAGACAAAACACACACAAAACACAGACAAAATAAAGGCGAAACACAGACAAAACAAAGACAAAAGACAGACAAAATAAAGACAAAACACAGACAAAATACAGACCAAACACAGAAAAAACACAGACAAACACATGCAAACACAGACAAACACATGCAAACACAGACAATACACAGATAAACCAGACAAAACACAGAAAAAAGACACTCATACAAAACAATATAGAGTGAAGGGAACAATTTTCGAAAGCAAATTTGACAATAAACATTTTCAAAAGTTTCTAACATGTTCCAGCGATACATCTATTACTCGTATGCCTGGTAAACTCGAAAAAGGACGAGAAATTCATCAATAGATTGGTCCACGAGACTTTTAAATTTTGCGTAACGCTCCTTCTGAACACGACATTGTCCGAGGAGGAATCAAAAATTCGGAAGGAGTGTCAAACACTGTTAGACGTTGCCAAGAACCTCTTCGAGCATTTGGACGATTTGGGCGAATTATTGCAAAGGATTATGGTCTCGGCAAGGAACCTAACCAAGTCGGAGAGGTGCTCGTTATTTTTGATCGACGAGCACAGGGAGAATTTGGTCGCAAAGGTGTTTGACGGCGAAAGCAATTGTCCGCACGATGTTAAAGTACCCAAAAATAACGGAATAGCCGGTAAGTGTCCGGTGAATGATAAGAAAACATTTTAAATGATGATACAGACAAAACACAATCAAAACACAGACAAAAGAAAGACAAAACACAGACAAAACTCAGTGAAAACAAAGACAAAACACAGACAAAATATAGATAAACGCAGACAAAATACATACAAAACAAAGACAAAACACAGACAAACCACAGACAAACCAAAGACAAACCACAGACAAAGTCAACTCTAACCAAAAGATCTTTGAGGAACAAACACAAATTAGCAAGACAAATTTTGTTCTAAATTTTATAAATATTTTTTTTTTTAGGATATGTATTCCAAACTGGTAAGATATTAAACATAGCAGACGCTTACAAGCATCCGTTATTCTACAAGAAACTGGATGAGATGACAGGCTTCAGGACTCGAAATATCCTCTGCTTTCCCATACAGGACAACGAGGGTGTGATAGGTGTCGCGCAGTTGTGCAATAAAAAGGACGGGAGCTTTACGTCCGACGACCAGGAGACCGCGATGGCCTTCAGCATATACTGCGGTCTGGCCATCATGCACAGTCTCGTCTATAAGAAGATCAACGAGGCCAATGTTAAGACGCAACTGAGTAACGAATTAATGATGTACCATATGAAGGTTTGTTTGTTTATTGATAAAGGAAAAGATTTTAGCTTGACTTTACTACGTATGGAGTGTTCAAAAATAAATATTCTATTCTCCTCTGTATTGATAAACATTTTTGGAGGTATTTAGATTGGAGATTTCCGCGGTTTGTGTCACTACGTTCTAGATTTCCGGGAGAAAACCGCGTCAACGACTATTGACAAAATGCAGACAAAACATAGACAAAACACAGACACACGAACACAGACCAAACACAGACAAAAGACAGGCAAAACACAGACAAAACACAGGCAAAAGACAGACAAAACACAGAAGAGAATTTTCCTGGAAATCTAGAACTTATTTTCTGAAGTTTTCAACTTGAAATTAACTGTTTTTAACCTCAAATTACCAACAAAAGAAATTAGTTTTTTCTTTGGGTAGATTCTTTGCCCAACAAAGTTTAACTTTCCCAAATCAAATATTTTTCTTCTTCTTACAATAAAGGTGGAAGAAGTTGCAGTAAACAACTTCCTGAACTGCAAGAAAAAGCACAATTATAAAGGCTTCGACCAGTTTACGTTCCTCCCACGTACCATATCTATTGAAGATGCGCCGTGTTACACTTTGCGTATGTTTGAGGACCTAAAGCTGATTGAGACGTTCAACATAAAGAAGAACCTCTTGTGTCGGTTCATCCTGTACATCACGAAGGGGTACAGGGACACGCCGTACCACAATTATGTACACGCCTTCACCGTCACGCATTTTGCCTATCTGATCGTTAAGAACTTTCAATTGATCGAGAAGAAGTACATCAGCCACTTGGACGCTCTAGCGCTTCTGACTTCTTGCCTCGGGCATGACATCGACCATCGGGGCACCACAAATACCTTTCAACTGAAGATCGGATCGCCACTCGCTAATTTGTACTCCAGCGAGGGGTCCGTCATGGAACGGCATCATCTATCGCAAACAATCTGCATTTTGAATACTCAGGTTTGATTTTTATTATTAGGTTATGTAGAACTAATTGATTGTTTTGATTGTGTTTGGTCTGTGTTTTGTCTGCGTTTTGTCTGTTTTGTCTTTACTTTGGCTCTGTTTTGCCTATGTTTTGGCTGTGTTTTGTCTGTGTACTGTCTGCGCTTTGTCTGTATTTTGTCTCTGTTTTGTATGTGTCTGGTCTGCATTTGGGCTGCGTTTTGCCTGTATATTGTCTCTGTTTTGTCTGTGTTTTGTCTGTGTTCTGTCTGCGTTTTGTCTGTATTTTGTCTGTTTTGTCTGCGTTTTGTCTCTGTTTTGTCTGTGTTTTGATTGTGTTTTGTCTGTCTTTTGTCCGTGTTTTGTTTATGATTTGTCTGTGATTTGTCTACGTTTTGCCAGTGTTGTGTCTGTATTTTGGCTATTGTCCTTTGATTATTTTATGACTCAATCTAATTTTTATGGTCCTAATTCTTTTATTCAAAGCAATAGGGGTTTAAGAATGTTATCCTGTATTTATTTTACGTTTTTATTCTCTAAAGGGCTGCAACTTTCTAGAATGCCTCGATAACCAGAGCTACCAGCGCTGTCTAGATTTATTGAGGGACAACATCCTGGCAACCGATCTGGCCAATCACTTCCAAATGCAACCGGAAATGGAAATAATTATGAACGTAAGTATCGCCGAAAACATTCCCCGTCCCCCCAAAAATTTATTTGTTTCTAATTATTTCTAACAGGGAAATTACGTCAAAGAAAAAATCGAACACAAGAGGCTGTTACTGTCGTTGATAATGACCTGCTCCGACCTATCGGACCAAACAAAAGGCTTCCACATCGCCAAGGAAGTGGCCCAGAAGATCTACGAGGAGTTTTTCAAGCAGGGCGACCTGGAGAAACGAATGGGAAACAAACCGATTGAAATGATGGACCGAGAGAAAGCCTCCATCCCAGATTTGCAGATTGAGTTCATAGATGATGTCTGCCTACCAGCTTTTAGGTATTTATTGCATATTTAGAAACAACTATTACCTTGTCAACCTGTATATTCTTCTATACAGTATACAGTGTGTAACGGAAATAGTTGTTAAACATTTAATAAATTTTTAGAACGTTGGCGGCTATTTTCCCGAAGGCAAAGCAATTCCTGGAGGTGATTGATAGTACTAGGGTTTGTTGGGAGGCCTCGAAGAATGTCTTTGAGCGGTACCAGTTGTCGGGGAAGTTATCGATAGATGTTTTGATGAGTCCCGATTTAGAGGATGAGGTTATGTTGGAATTAGAGCCCCCGCAGCCCGAGGAGGAAGAGATGGGCGAAGAGGAGCAGGTACAAGAGGAGGAAAATTCCGAATTAATCTCTTTTACTTGAATTGTATATTATTACTAATTTGCTAAGCATAAACCTAAAACCTGTTATGTTTGTTGATGATAGAGACCAGTTACGAAAGAAGCTGAAATAAAGACATATTTGTTACCACACGGATTGTGTTTTTGTTCTAAGTGTTTTGATATTTAATAATATCTTGGTATTAATAAACCAGTGTGAGGTAATAATGAGGTAATTTCGTTTTTATTTATAGACACAACTGACGCAAGTTGTGAAACTGAAATGGTGATAACAAAGCAGAGACTTGTAAATATCGCATGAGACTGCCTATGATATCACGCTATTATATCTGGTTTTTTGATAATTAAATTCTTTCTAGTAATAAACTACAACATTCCTGACCTAAGACAAGTTTATTATTTATATAGACTACCTGTCTCCATTGTAAAAAGACTACCTGCTGTTATTATTGAAACCACCTGCTGTTTTATTAAGTCTTGTTTTTTTGATAATTAAATTCTTTCTAGTCATAAAATACAACATTCCTGACCTAAGACAAGTTTAATATTTATATAGACTACCTGTCTCCATTGTAAAAAGACTACCTGCTGTTACTATTGAAACCACCTGCTGCTTTTTATTATATCTGGTTTGAGTGAATTGAATTCTTTCTGGTTCTTGATAATTATATTCTTTCTAGTAATAAACTACAACATTCCTGACCTAAGACAAGTTTATTATTTATATAGACTACCTGTCTCCATTGTAAAAAGACTACCTGCTGTTATTATTGAAACCACCTGCTGTTTTATTAAGTCTTGTTTTTTTGATAATTAAATTCTTTCTAGTCATAAAATACAACATTCCTGACCTAAGACAAGTTTAATATTTATATAGACTACCTGTCTCCATTGTAAAAAGACTACCTGCTGTTACTATTGAAACCACCTGCTGTTTTATTATATCTGGTTTGAGTGAATTGAATTCTTTCTGGTTCTTGATAATTATATTCTTTCTCGTAATAAACTACAACATTCCTGACCTAACACAAGTTTATTATTTATATAGACTACCTAGCTGTCACTATTGTGAAGATTACCTGCTGTTATTATTAAAACTACCTGTTGTTTTATTGCAACTTTGACAGCTTATAACTTTAAAACTCGTAAACGTATGTAAATGGCGAAGTTAGCTGTTTGCAATCTAAATAATAGTTTATATATTATCAATTGGAAATACTTTTCGTTCTAGTATTTTGTCCATATAGTTAAGAAAAGTGTGAAAATCGCATTTTTCGAAAGATTTTAGCTTGACTTTACTAGGTATGGAATGTTCAAAAATAAATATTCTTTTCTCTTCTGTATTGATAAACATTTTCAGAGGTATTTAGATTGGCGACTTCCGCGGTCCGAGTCACAAAACAAAAACAAAACACAGACAAAATACAGACAAAACACAGACAAAGCACACGCAAATCAGAGATAAAACAGACAAAACACAGTCTCGAAAATCGCATTTTTCAATACCCGTTCAAAATCTCTGTTTACGAAGTGACGAAAGTCCAAAACTGAATTTTGAAAGTCCGGTGCTACTCCGGATATTTTCTATTCAAACCAACAACGTCTAAAACTGTCCCTAGACAACACAGCATTTCGCACCGCATTCTTTCATACAACCATTTATCACCTATTACATACTCTGCGCGCAAACATCAAACATAAACATCAATTATTCATTACGTGCCATAAAAAAACGCGCAATTTGCACCGTTATGCATCTCGCATTTTGCAAACCCTCCGTCAGAACTGTACGTTAGCTATTTTGATTAATACAACACCTCAAATCAAAACTAATTGCTCGCATTGTGAACGTAACCAGTGAGGAGCGTACGGTGAGTATTCACACACAGTGGGGCGTCGATTTGCGCTTGTAGTTCAATTCCTGGCTACTGAGGCTGCGATCCGCGATCATTTTCAGTAAATGTCGCGGATTCGCAAGAACAGCATGCCCGAGAAATCGCCGCCAAACAGAAAATCGTTCCGAGTTTGGCGCACGCATGCGTCATCACCGTTCGTTATGGATTTTCCGATTCAGAATTCAGTGGTAGATGCTGCCGGCAGAAAGTAGTTGACCCACCCCCCAACGATGCACTAGTCGCCACCAAATGCCGGTGAGTAACCCCCATAACTAATATTACTATAATTTAGAAGTAATGTTCGGTAATCTTGTAAACACTAAATATGGCTGAGCAAAAATCAAAATTTTCACGATTTTTCCATTCATAAATCGTACGTTTCTGACTGAAATTGAAATCTTAACTGAATTTATGTGCTTGTTCCGTTTATTATCCGATTTTTAAATCATCCTAAATATAAATTTTGTTGACGCAATGCTTGCTACGTACTGTCAGATACGTGATAAACAAATTGTTAGCATAACGTAATACATAATCAACATCTGGGCGCATAATAGATTAATTCGAAAAAATTTGGTCCGTTTTTTTGCGATTTCAAGCAATTTTAGTCATAATTATGCAATGTTAAACTGAACTATTGCAGCAACATTTATTTAACATTGCATTTCTACACTGTCAGTGTTACAAATTGTCATGAATTATTTTTTTGTTAAATTAAAATAAATAATCTTTCTTTAATTTAATCATTATTTTATTATGTTTGGATTATAATCATGGTCAAAAAACAAAGTCAAAAGCACAATAAAAGATTATGGTGGACTCATTAGATTATTTTTTTCCACGGAAATCTTAAGTAAAGACTATAGACTTATTCCCAAATGAAGAGAAACCAGAATACCGCTCGTTTTCCATAGCTCGACTTATATAAGCTCAAACTAAGCCAACGTGCGCTAGAGACTGGCAGCGCCATCTCCCCGCCAGTAGACATACCGATAATTTTTAATGAAACCGCACGTTTTTGATTCAAACACATAATCTTTTCACACAAATCTATGTCTTTCTCTTCCAAATAATTTGAAATGGAATATTTATTTACCTCAAGGCCGATCTTTATTTAAAATAGTAAAACCAGATTTATTTCATTCAAAAGTCTTTTGGATTTCTTTTCTCATTTTGAAATGATCCATTAACATAACAGATTAGAGCAGAAATCCAGAAACTTGAATTCTGTATCGAAATACAAAAATTCTAGCAATTATTTTAGTGTAGATACGGTGTTTTTACTTCACTCACTTAACTGTAAGTAAAATCTGTGAACTATAAAATACTTTGAACTGAAAAATACTTAGAACTGTACGTACAATATTTTGAACTGTAAATACGTGCTACCAATTCTCCAGTACGAATAAAAAGCGACATTTTGTTTTTGTTGACAGATTTACAGTTTTCAATCAAACGTTCGACATTCTTCCAATGTGGTTCTATTTTTTGCTTGACGCTATTATATCGACTTATTTTTAGTATACACGCTTAGAAAACGAACGTAAATTAATGCTCATTCTCGCAGTTCTTTGTTTACGCTATTCCAAACAACTTTGCCGAAATTATAACGGCATATCTGAGCATAAATAGATTACTGTGGGCTTATATAAACGTAACATCACACTTATGTAACATTTTATTGTTAAAATTTAGTGTGAAAACTGAAAACTTCTCTAACAAATTTATTTAAAATATGTTATAATATGTTTTTAATGATCTGGGGCATGTTCTGGTTGTATAAAAATAATCATAACAAATCACACATGCGTTTGAAAGCGTATTACGCCTATTTTTGTATTAAATGTAGCCACCCATCTATATAAGAGACCAGACACACAGAGTCCATATGCTTGATTCCATATCTGACATTTGATCCTTAAAATTGTGTTGAAAATCACTCGAATCATTAGTAATGAGATTGTCACGTAGTTCTCTGGTCTAAGCGAAAAAATAATGGCAACAATAGCCGGTAAATGTAAACAGAATTTGCTTTACGCAATCTAAGAATTGTTTAGTATGTTTGATGTACAGAAATGATCGTTCTATTTGCGATTTTGATGAGGTACGATAGACGTGCCAAGTCTTAGGTCACTTATACAAACATATAGAGATTAATTTCATTTGGGTTTATTACTCAAATATATGAAAATAAGTGAACACATCAGTACCGTGTAGGTACACATAGAGAACTTTTCTATCCAAATAATATTTTATTCTAATAAGAATTTAAGTTTCTTGACCCAAAAATGTACGTACGTATCGCTTAAAACAAACGTAATTCATTTCAAGCAGTTCCTTCATACTTAAAACAAGATAATACTTGGAACATCAAGAAAATCATATTCTTACTCTGAGAATGTTGTATTTTACTTGAACCAACCAAATCATATTCGTGTTGTAACCCCAAAAAGTATGTAAAACTTATACGTGCCCATTTATTGGTATTTTAATTAACAACCCAAGAAATCGGTAAGCAAAAACAAACTGATTATGCAAACGTGAGAGTTTAAATAAATATTAGAGCCGTAATTATACAAAGTACACAATTTAGTGTCGTGTGTACGGTACGTATTCATGGGCAGTAATAATTTACCAAGCATTATCAGGATACATGTATCAACATGTATAAGAAGAGTTAACGTGTAACAGTAATCGAAAAGTGTCAGAAGAATTCACACATAATAGTTCGAATGGCAAAGGCAAGCTTGGAAATTTAGTGCGTGCAAAACAACAGTATCCATGTAAATATATTAACAAAGTTTGAACGAATTCGAACGGCAACTCGAGGTAAGGTAAATATTTTCTTTAGTACTAACGTTACACCTCAAAATCGCGGTTAAAAATAGTTCGGTACGATTGAATAAGTTTACGAAAAAACTTCGAAAATCCTGTGTGTCCAGCAAAATCGACACCATATGAGAAAATCATTTATTATCCATTTCTCAGAAAATGTTATTCTTTATGAAAGTTGGCGGTAGGTATAAAATCAAGAATGTCATCATAAGATCTTAAAAATATCGCACCTGGAAAGTAAAGTACCTGGAACATTAATATTATCCGAAAATTTTATTTGGGAATGTTGCCTAGAATTAATAACTGCACAATGTTCAGGAAAAAGTCAAGTATAGATATAGTCAGACCTTATCGTATGAACCAGCTTAGGGACCGCAATTATTTACCGACCTTATGTATTTACTACATATCACACCGCATTATTTACCGCATAACACACATATTATTCTGTTATTTTCTTTACTTTTGCTCTACATATTGTTAGTGCAGGAATTGTCGTTTGTTAAATATAATTGTTCGGAAGTATTGCGCG
Organism: Aphodius granarius; assembly: GCA_963971325.1. Lineage (NCBI taxonomy): Eukaryota > Metazoa > Arthropoda > Insecta > Coleoptera > Scarabaeidae > Aphodius > Aphodius granarius. The sequence goes on from OZ020225.1 coordinate 30,989,611, forward strand.
TCCAATATACAGGTTATCTTTTGCTATGTGTGAACATTATACATTGTCACTTCAAATTCACTAATCCATTGAGAGAACATATCTTATCTACATTTTGTACACATTGTATGAGATAATATTCCACACAGTACAGGTAAATAAGGTGTGCTATAGAGACGGTTTTTCAAATGTACGAATGAACGGCGAAAATAGCGGGTAAGCTAGCTTTATATTTTGGCTTATTAAAATTTTTTATACACTTATTGATTCTGTGGTTATGTGGATTACTAAAAATGTGCCTGTAATGTAATAACTTGGCCACCACGTTGTACCAAAAATTGTATTAATACCTTGTTTCACATGTTATGCTCGTCTTGCAGTTGATCGATTTATAATTATAAATCGTATAAATAATAATTAGTGGTAGATATATATTTTTAATATGAGAGATTTCGAACATCGTAAGTAAACAGGCTTGATTTATGGAAAAAATGATCAGTCACTTTTAACAGCTACGTTTTTCATTAGTCATAAACCATAAACTATGAGATTATCATTTTATCTATTTTTTTGTATTTGTGCAATTACTCAATATCCTCACAGAATTTCCCTATGTGAGCATATGGATAAGTGTCAGGTATTGAGCGAATATAAGTCCCATGCTATGCTGTGATTAAAACAAGCATCTCTTCTGTCAAAAATCAATGTAAAGTTTGGCCAAATACATTCTTACAAATACTAGAGTTTCTGTATAAATATCTCAAGATTAAATGACCAGTATATATCACTTCGGTAATGTCCCAAACCTCATTTATTACGTAATATTATTTATATTCTTCTACACCTGAGCTGACTATAAAACGCCAACGGTTGTGTGGTCAGCAGAACTGATCTCGCAACTGTTGGGTTCGCTGAACGCACCCAATGCGTTATAACTAAAACCTTTCCTATACGTCATACTGTGTCAAACGTCAAAATTTAGGTTATGTTATAGATTAAGTTCAAAATCCCTCAATGGGGTTTCGCAAGTACTTCAAAACTGGCTAAAACCTGCGCTAGTAGACATGAGAAAAACAGGTGTTAACATCAAATATAAACCAGAAAGGCCAGTACACCTCCAACTGTGTTGGTGATAAAGATGTCCAATCTGATATACCTAATCATCGATTCTGGCTAAGAACATAAGTTAAAAGAGCTAAGAGAACAGTATTATGGGTGTTAAACTAGGTAATAATGTAATCTTCCATCATCTTATGGAGGGTATTGTGGTTAATTTAGCTTTTAGCCACATTTGACCAACATCCTTGCTTGTTCTGGAGTCCGATAACTCATAGTCGCAATTTAGGCACCTTCCAGCTCTGTCTCCTCTAGTTAATAGTCCACAGAATGTCTACAACACGATCACATCTACATTTTTGCGAATTTCTTCATAATCTTTGCTAGCTAACAACCAATTCTTTCGTGTTTTTGAAATAGGTAATGGGGTTGTAGTGATGCCTCCGCGGTTCTCCGTGCGCAGGGTGTTCCTGGGCGTGCTGTTCTGCGGAGGACTTCTTCTACTGTTATCGCTCCACCAGGGTCATATGCTATGGCCGACAAACGACATCCTTCAACACGGTACGGACGCGCCGGCGTATGCGAGACTTGTGGCGACCACGAAGGCAGCAAAGAGCACCGCGAAAGAAGAAATACCAGCCACCGAAGAGGCTCAGCGCACCGAAGAAAGCGTCTCCGCCGATAAGAAACCGTGGTTCTTCTCCGATGGCAACCAATTACCAAAGAAGAGCGACAAGCGCCATCGACCACTGCTTCCAGAAGACGACCCCGGCGATAGGGTCGAGGAACAACTCATGTACATTCCCGAAGGATATGATCGTAAGTTGGTTAAGTTCTCAACTTGCTACTGATGGCTAACGTGACCACAAAATAGCCGCTGGTTGATGTTGCTGCTAACAGCCTAGTGTGACCGTGGCATAAATGAGGAGTTAATAGCGCTATGTTATATTCCGAGAATGTATAGAACGTAGTAATGCGGTTTTTTTTATAAAAAAAGTCTTCGTTATTGATTAAAATGAGTCTTCAGCGCGCTCATCGGCCGTTAAATTGATAATACCCCATTGAATTAATGACTTCTCCGTGCAGATTGCAGAATAGGCGGGTTTATTGTGCAGCATTTTATCGATTTTACATAAAAGCGGACTATGCATAATTCCCCTTTTAATTCAATTGAGGGAATTAAATACTTTGTCCTGAACATGTCTGGGGCTGATAACAGTTTTAAACACATAGACTGTTAGAATCATTCTTTCTATGAGAATAATAATAAATAATAATAATAAATTGCTTTGTTTTTTGTAGCTCTCAATGCTCCTGATAAAGTAATTCTCGCTTACAACGGCGTAAGGCAATGGAATAAGGAAACGGGTCCTGGCACTTTCGAGGAGTGTCCCGTGAACAGATGCACGCTCAGTGACGACCAGCACAATGCTGCAGAAGCGGACGCTGTTCTGTACAAAGATCATTTCGCCCCAACGTGGACCCCTAGACCCCCTCACCAGATTTGGATCTTATATTATCTAGAATGCCCGTACCACACGCAGAACGTCAAGTCCAGAGATGCCATCAACTGGACTGCTACCTACAGAAGAGATAGTGATATCGTCGCTCCATATGAACGATGGACCTATTTCGATCCAGACGTAAGTATGTTTTTATTCTTTCTTTTGCATTGTTTATTCTTTGGTTTTTCTTTCCTGTGCAACAAGAGGTACAACTTGTTAGTATTTCTGCTTTCTCTCCATCCTTCTGCCTTGTTATTCCGTATCTTTCTGGTAAAACTATGTTTACATTGTAAAATTTCTAGCTTGAAACTTATTTTACACTTTTTATTAGACAAAACAATTGTGGAACTGAAATTGTGTCAGACACTGTGTGGAACGACAGTATTTTGGACAATATTGACACAAAAGGTTGCAAAATGTGATCAAAATGGACAATTTTTGTTCGAATTTCTTAATTTAGACACCACTGGAGGTATGTATTGATTAGTCAGCTGATTCGCGTGTCTTTATTTTCAAATATCGTAGCTTCGTTCTAGTTTTAGATCCTCATTGGCCCTAGCAATTAACAGCACGAAACAATAGCACGGAGGAAGGCAAAATAAAAAAAGAAACAATTCATCTAGGTCATACTGAGTATAAAATAGGATTAGGTTAACCAACAAACAATATTTGAATTATCTATTAGAGTCTATAATCCTTTATGGCTAGTTTATTCACCAGCCTATAAGGTAGCACGTGAATAAAAGAGGCAAGTGACGAGTTCTGTACACCACGATTAGTAATCTATTGCATAGATCTATTGCTTGAATGAGTTGTAACTCAGCAACAAAATTCGACACACAGCTGTACAGGACTTTACGTGTAGGTGAATAAACCAATCCTGAGGGCTTTGGTCGTTCTAATCATTATAACGATCAAAATTTATGCTCTCAAATGTTTAAGCAGTTGGCCAACCAAATATTAAATAATAATTTTGATTAGTTTTTAGTGTCTTAGTGTTTTTTTTTTCTGGACAGTAAACTAGGATATTACTAGGGTATTGGTATTCTAGCATTTGAAAGTATAAATTTTGGTCGTTGCATTACAATAAATTCTGGTCGTATGTATTACATATTTCACAAATAGATCGATATCTACAACACCTAGTTATTCTGCTAATCGCGACCTATATTGCTAATCAGAGTCTTCCTCTGTATATTAAATTGAGGAAGCAACGCTACAGAACAAAAGGACGGAAACATAAGCTAAATTTATTTCATGTTCACTTCTCGTGTGACAAAATTTAATACATGCTGCCTAAACAGCTATATTAATGACTTTAATTTAGTTAGACGTTAGACTCTATAGTATTGCGGGTAAGAAATGAAACGCTTTCTTCCCTTTAGTTTTGTTTAGATTCGCTCTATTTTAAAACAGAAAATCAAGCCGGAATTACGCAACATGACCTTCCTTGTGGTATAGTGTCTTAGGCTGAGGTTATAGAGGATATTTTGCTATCCAAATAATATTTTATTGTAATAAGAATTTCAGTATAGGTTATAGTTATTTCAACGGCTTGTTATTCTTCCCGTTTAAGAGTTTAGTATGTTTATGTTGAGTATATTTTGCTCGGACGAAGAAAATGTTATTCTTCTACATATAAAAAGAGTAAGACGTTCGTTTTACATCAATTGGGTGAAAAATATCCATGCTTCAACGAACAAACAGTTTCTTGACCCAAAAGTATACGTACGTATCGCTTAAAACAGACGTAATGACTTTCAAGCAGTTCCTTCATACTTAAAAACAAGAAAACGTAATACTTGGATCATCAAGAAAATCATATTCTTACTTTGAGAATTTTGCGGATATAGAAAGTGATATTCTTTACTCAAAGATATTCGTGTAGTATCGAATAAAATTTTCCCTCTGTGTGTGATTATTTTAAATTTTTAATGCAACCGTAAACATGCAGAACAAATTTAATGTGCCATTTAGGCGTGTTTATCACAACGTACACATAAAATTTATGATCAATAACAGTCTTAAAAATAAAACTTATTTATTTTTAAGACTGTTATTGATGAATTACTCAAACAAAAAAAAAACAAGAATTTAAACACAAAAATTGCATTATTTTAATCAAATACCATAAGATTTGCATACAAATTCATAATAGAAAAAAGACATTGTAAAAAGTGTTTATTACCTGTGGGTGTGGTCTTGAAAAAAACGTCAAAGTTTTGGGATTCTGGGTTCAGCGAGTCAATATGATTTTAGGTCAATCTGATTCTCACCTCATAATCTGCAAGAAAAGATTTAGAAACATTGCGTTCTTAAAATAATATATCTCCAAAATTACCTACTTAACATTATTGGAGAATGTAATCAACGGGAAGTGAATACCTTTAATAATCATAGCACCTTCCTAAAATAAAAAAAAATGTTAATTTCACTTATAAACATCGAATACTTTACTTGCACCAACTCCAAATGGAAAATCCTCTCGTCTTGCATCTGAAAATAAAAAAAACCACAAACTATTTTATAGATACTCACTCAGATTAACCAAATAATACTTACCTATTGCAAATTACCTATTGCTAAACACTACGATCACTAAAACACACTTTAGTCAACTTTTGTAGCCGATATTCTCTCTCGCGACTTATATATAGAAAAGAAAAAAAAAATCCTACCTTATAGCGTCTTCTTCGCCTCCAAACGATGGACGACAATCTCCTTGGACCTACCTTTAGATGGCTTCGTCCTTGGAAGCTGCCTCTCCTTACATCGGGGGTCCTCCTCCGCGTCACTCGTCCTCCGTCCTCGCATATTAGCGGTTGGCACTGTTCACTACACTCGTATGGTTTAAGCGCGCACTACTAAATGTTTTTTGACGCAACACTCGAAAAGAAATATTCGCGCACTACTTAATGTCCAAGCCCTAAGGGCTATTTCACCGCACTACACTCACACTTCACCGGAATATCACCGTCGTTGTTCATCTGCAACAATAATACATACAGATTGTTCAAAATATTAATATTCAGCAAGTATTACCTACTTACATTTTATTCTTTGCTGCAAATTGTGACCCATCAAGTTGTTGTTTCCACAGTTATTTGGCACTTCTGTAATAAGAAAAACACACATACTTATTGCACTGATCAATCGTAGGATTCGTAGGTACTAGATGTTATTATTAATATTATTATTATTAAAATATGTGGTTAGATGTTGATATTTTACTACTTGGGACGCTTATCTATCGCAAACTGAACAAAATAGCCGTCCAAATCGTCGATAACTACGCACGAAATACATACAAAAACTCGCTTGATGACCCAAAGCAGGTATACATCCGGCACTTCGTAAAAACTCGAAGTTTGATTGAAATAGCTTGCAGTACATCACCTATCACGTATACTGGAACTTTTACAAATATTTCTCGACAGAATTCGTCGTCTAAATATGGGCTGTGATCAAAACAGGCATCTCTTCTATCAAAAATCAACGTAAAGTTTGGCCAAACACGTTTACTCTTGTGCGTGAATGTAGTGTTAGTAGTTCACACAAATATTAGAGTTTCTGTATAAATATCTCAAGATTAAATAACCATTATATATATAAGAAAACGTTATACTGAACCAACCAAATGATCTTGAATAATGTATTTTTTTTTTTGCTTTCAGATAAGGCAGATCCCACAGAATAGGGACTATGCCGCCAACAAAACGAAGAAGGTAGCATGGTTCGTGTCAAACTGCGGCGCGAGGAACGGTCGTTTGGAGTACGCCCGAGAATTGGGAAAACACATCTCCGTGGACATCTACGGTAGTTGCGGCCCTCTCAAATGTCCGCGTTCGGACAAGAAATGTTTCGAACTACTGGATCGGGACTACAAGTTCTACTTGGCGTTCGAGAACTCAAACTGTCGCGACTACATCACGGAGAAGTTTTACGTGAACGGTCTAGGGAGGAATATCCTGCCTATAGTGATGGGAGCCAGACCGGAAGACTACGAGAGAACAGCACCGCAGGGTTCTTACATTCACGTGGACGAGTTTGCGAACCCGAAAGAATTGGCCGCGTATCTCGACCGATTGGATAAGGATAACGATCTGTACAATTCGTATTTCCAGTGGAAAGGAACGGGGGAATTTATAAATACGTATTTTTGGTGTAGACTCTGCGCGATGCTTCATATGCCGCTCAGGCCGAAACACTACGAGAACGTGGACGAGTGGTGGCGAGGTCCTGGCGTATGCACAAATAAATCGTGGAGGAACTAATAGGCAGTAGGAATTTAAGCGCACACTGAATACGGTATATAATAAACGTAACCTCACACACGCAACACACACACACACGTAAACATACAAACAAGTATATAATAGGTACTGTCTATTCGTCGTAAGATAGTGGCTATACTGTATGTACTTCGCACGAGCTAAATCGTGATGATTGATCTCGTTCTGTTCGTTGAATGTGATGTATTATAAATATTATTTAGTCCTGTTGTACATATTACCTACCCAATAATAATTTTTAGTGTTTTATATGGTGTCTTATTTGATCACTTTCCTGAGTGATAATTGGCATTTTTCAAAAAATTAGAAAATCGACATCCTCAACCACGTCTTTAGTTACTGTAGCAACAAATTTCCTATACGGTTTCTTTTACTAATATGATCTTAAATAACCATACATTTTTTAAGCACATTCGCAAACCAATCAAAAAAAAAATTGTGACATTGATAAAAATAAGGTAGCTTGTTTGAGTTGTGTCCCAAATACCTATACTAGCCGAGGCAAGTTATTTTAAAGATCAACTCAATAAACACTCAATAACTGAACTGCAGAAGAAGGGAGGTAACCGGCAGGACCCTGTATAATATATTTGTGTGTTAAATTTTGCTAGAGGAAAAATACTTTTCCTCCAAAATTTGGATCGCGAGCAGAGAGAAGACGCGCTCTAGTGGACGGTAGTTGCATTAGTACACAGATTCCAATAGTAACAAGAGTTGCCTATGTTGCAGGTGTTTATAAATATCACGCAGATGGCTTCAGAAATATGTATATAGCTTAAACATAACGGTATCAAAAATATAAATCTCAAATAAACATATTATTTATGGTTGAATCGGAAAACAGAGTCGTTCTGGATATCTTCATTCTATCAGCGGTTAAAATCTTTAACAGCAACAATGGAAATAACTAAATAATATAATGTTTGTGAAGTAAACGTATGATAAGATAGTTTTCATCGGGTAGGTACTTGATAACATTTTCCTTATTATTTTATATTCAATGATTTCTAAGAAATAATTTTTATCATACTTGTTTATACGACAAATGTATTATACAACAAAATTGTTAAAATATCCAATTGTTAAAGAGATATGTTGCCTTTTCCTTGTTAAAAGTCATGACCTAAAATCCCAGTAAATCCCCATACAATATTCACTCTTGGGAAACAATTATTTTCTCGCAATGGAACAACTTTCCACACTAATGAGTAATGACGCAAGCATGAAGCAAACCAGAATCATCAACGATGCATATAAAACGCCAAAATTCCCATACAACCGATGGCTCACTTCTACTGTTCGTTAGACGGGCACAATCGTCATTTACAGGGTGTTATCGAATCAGCAAAGCCCCCAGGGTAGCTATCCCTATTAATTACCTACAATTTGACGTATGACTCAAAGTTATCCAAGAATATTTACAGAAGTTATTAATGATTTTATACGAATGCCAGTGGCCTGCCAGCGTATGCCTTGTTATAGGGTAGGTCAACATTATGATCATTTAAGGGGTGTTATCGAGTGAGCAAAACTCTAAGCTTTCCAGGGTAGCCACCCCTATTAATTACCTACAATTTGACGTATGACTCAAAGTTATCCAGGAATATTTACAGAAGTTATTAATGATTTTATACGTCTGCCAGTGGCCTGCCAGCGTATGCCTTGTTATAGGGTAGGTCACCATTATGATCATTTAAGGGGTATTATCGAGTGAGCAAAACTCTAAGCTTTCCAGGGTAGCCACCCCTATTAATTACCTACAATTTGACGTATGACTCAAAGTTATCCAGGAATATTTACAGAAGTTATTAATGATTTTATACGTCTGCCAGTGGCCTGCCAGCGTATGCCTTGTTATAGGGTAGGTCACCATTATGATCATTTAAGGGGTGTTATCGAGTGAGCAAAACTCTAAGCTTTCCAGGGTAGCCACCCCTATTAATTACCTACAATTTGACGTATGACTCAAAGTTATCCAGGAATATTTACAGAAGTTATTAATGATTTTATACGTCTGCCAGTGGCCTGCCAGCGTATGCCTTGTTATAGGGTAGGTCAACATTATGATCATTTGAGGGGTGTTATCGAGTGAGCAAAACTCTTAGCTTTCCAGGGTAGCTATCCCTATTAATTACCTACAATTTGACGTATGACTCAAAGTTATGCAAGAATATTTACAGAAGTTATTAATGATTTTATACGTCTGCCAGTGGCCTGCCAGCGTATGCCTTGTTATAGGGTAGGTCAACATTATGATCATTTAAGGGGTGTTATCGAGTGAGCAAAACTCCGACTTTTCCAGGGTAGCTACCCCTATTAATTACCTACAATTTGACGTATGACTCAAAGTTATCCAAGAATATTTACAGAAGTTATTAATGATTTTATACGTCTGCCAGTGGCCTGCCGGCGTATGCCTTGTTATAGGGTAGGTCACCATTATGATCATTTGAGGGGTGTTATCGAGTGAGCAAAACTCTAAGCTTTCCAGGGTAGCCTCCCCTATTAATTACCTACAATTTGACGTATGACTCAAAGTTATCCAAGAATATTTACAGAAGTTATTAATGATTTTATACGTCTGCCAGTGGCCTGCCAGCGTATGCCTTGTTATAGGGTAGGTCAACATTATGATCATTTAAGGGGTGTTATCGAGTGAGCAAAACTCTAAGCTTTCCAGGGTAGCCACCCCTACTAATTACCTACAATTTGACGTATGACTCAAAGTTATCCAGGAATATTTACAGAAGTTATTAATGGTTTTATACGTCTGCCAGTGGCCTGCCAGCGTATGCCTTGTTATAGGGTAGGTCAACATTATGATCATTTAAGGGGTGTTATCGAGTGAGCAAAACTCTAAGCTTTCCAGGGTAGCCACCCCTACTAATTACCTACAATTTGACGTATGACTCAAAGTTATCCAGGAATATTTACAGAAGTTATTAATGGTTTTATACGTCTGCCAGTGGCCTGCCAGCGTATGCCTTGTTATAGGGTAGGTCAACATTATGATCATTTAAGGGGTGTTATCGAGTGAGCAAAACTCTAAGCTTTCCAGGGTAGCCACCCCTATTAATTACCTACAATTTGACGTATGACTCAAAGTTATCCAGGAATATTTACAGAAGTTATTAATGATTTTATACGTCTGCCAGTGGCCTGCCAGCGTATGCCTTGTTATAGGGTAGGTCACCATTATGATCATTTAAGGGGTGTTATCGAGTGAGCAAAACTCTAAGCTTTCCAGGGTAGCCACCCCTATTAATTACCTACAATTTGACGTATGACTCAAAGTTATCCAGGAATATTTACAGAAGTTATTAATGATTTTATACGTCTGCCAGTGGCCTGCCAGCGTATGCCTTGTTATAGGGTAGGTCAACATTATGATCATTTAAGGGGTGTTATCGAGTGAGCAAAACTCTAAGCTTTCCAGGGTAGCCACCCCTATTAATTACCTACAATTTGACGTATGACTCAAAGTTATCCAGGAATATTTACAGAAGTTATTAATGATTTTATACGTCTGCCAGTGGCCTGCCAGCGTATGCCTTGTTATAGGGTAGGTCAACATTATGATCATTTGAGGGGTGTTATCGAGTGAGCAAAACTCTAAGCTTTCCAGGGTAGCTATCCCTATTAATTACCTACAATTTGACGTATGACTCAAAGTTATCCAGGAATATTTACAGAAGTTATTAATGATTTCATACGTCTGCCAGTGGCCTGCCAGCGTATGCCTTGTTATAGGGTAGGTCAACATTATGATCATTTGAGGGGTGTTATCGAGTGAGCAAAACTCTTAGCTTTCCAGGGTAGCTATCCCTATTAATTACCTACAATTTGACGTATGACTCAAAGTTATGCAAGAATATTTACAGAAGTTATTAATGATTTTATACGTCTGCCAGTGGCCTGCCAGCGTATGCCTTGTTATAGGGTAGGTCAACATTATGATCATTTGAGGGGTGTTATCGAGTGAGCAAAACTCTAAGCTTTCCAGGGTAGCTATCCCTATTAATTACCTACAATTTGACGTATGACTCAAAGTTATGCAAGAATATTTACAGAAGTTATTAATGATTTTATACGTCTGCAAGTGGCCTGCCAGCGTATGCCTTGTTATAGGGTAGGTCAACATTATAATCATTTAAGGGGTGTTATCGAGTGAGCAAAACTCTAAGCTTTCCAGGGTAGCTACCCCTATTAATTACCTACAATTTGACGTATGACTCAAAGTTATGCAAGAATATTTTCAGAAGTTATTAATGATTTTATATGTCTGCAGGTGGCCTGCCGGCTTATGCCTTGTTATGGGGTAGGTCAACATTATGATCATTTGAGGGGTGTTATCGAGTGAGCAAAACTCTAAGCTTTCCAGGGTAGCTATCCCTATTAATTACCTACAATTTGACGTATGACTCAAAGTTATGCAAGAATATTTACAGAAGTTATTAATGATTTTATACGTCTGCCAGTGGCCTGCCAGCGTATGCCTTGTTATAGGGTAGGTCAACATTATGATCATTTAAGGGGTGTTATCGAGTGAGCAAAACTCCGACTTTTCCAGGGTAACTACCCCTAATAATTACCTACAATTCGACGTATGACTCAAAGTTATCCAAGAATATTTACAGAAGTTATTAATGATTTTATACGTCTGCCAGTGGCCTGCCAGCGTTTGCCTTGTTATAGGGTAGGTCAACATTATGATCATTTGAGGGGTGTTATCGAGTGAGCAAAACTCTAAGCTTTCCAGGATAGCTACCCCTATTAATTACCTACAATTTGACGTATGACTCAAAGTTATGCAAGAATATTTACGGACGTTATTAACGATTGTCTCGAGAAATTTCGGCGGTCAGGCGACACACGCGAATAATTAAGCTGTACTTAATCTCACTTAATTGTTCATCGTGAATCAATTTGCAGCGTTGTAACGACCAAAACGTGTGACGAATACATTTAGCGGCTTCTGTTCTCCACCAGCAGTACCAGTATTTCCAGCACAACCATAGCTAACGGGTACAAAAAAGGACAGAACGAACACGTTTTGTTCGTGCTGAAGTGAGTCAGTCTCGATCGGAGAAGGACTGATTTCTCAATTGTATAGCGGATTATTTTGTGGCGGTAGTAACCTGCGGTCTTGAGGAAGAGGCTTGGCTGCAAGCAAGCGAAAGCAGCAAGTGCACAAGACGGCAAGACGCACACCGCCACGACCAACAGTAGCTGTTTAGCAAAACCGTGTCAGAACGTTGTTGGTTAGCCGGCGTGTCGATTTATAACAGCAAATCGGCCGGTGGAATAATAATAACACTTTTATGAACGCGCCTGACCATGCAAGACAATCTGTTTTAATTGGAGTTTTTTTTTTCATTAGATTTTGGGCTAGCTTTAGTTAACACTTGCGAAAAATAATAATTTTGTTATTATATGTGCAAAGATCGTAAAATCTTGGACGAAATCTTTCAGAATAAAATGTGTTCTTTCATTCAATGTTTAGAATCTAGCACTGCTCTATTTCGAGATGGCAAATCAGGGACATGGAGGTCAGTTGCCTAATTCCGTGTCCCATTTAATCGATACGTTGCGTTGGAACGCTGTTATTTGTTGTGAATAGCGGACAACGGCGTCGTCGAACGGCCGTAGTAGTAAAATCGTGACATCTTATTAAACAAACACTACTAAAGTAAACTATTACGCGACCCTGCATACGTTTGTTTTCTGTTTCCTTGAGCAGCTGGAATGTTGTGAACACTAAATATTATTCAATTCGCCGATCTAGCTAGTCGAAATTATTTATGAACGATGAAAAGTTGTAAACCAAAAGGGTACCAAATATTTAGTTCCTAGGAAACTGACAACTTTATATAACATTTCAAAATGAGCACTTTTCACACATGTTGCAAGAGGCATCTTCAGGACGTAACAGTAACAGAGAGCTACGAAGAGAATCTCTTCTCTTCTCGTCGTAGCTGTCTTACTGTTACGTCCTGAAGATACCACGTGCAACAGAGTGCGAAACGTACAGCACAAAAAAAAACATCAAAAGCGTGAATTCTAAAGCGCTAATTGTCTAAATAACGAATTGAAATCAAATTAAACGGATATTATTACACAACAGCATCCACAACTTTTACCACTTTTTCATGCGGAACGTAACATTTCTTTTTAATAGCACGAATTGTCGATAATTAACGCTGTCGATTGTAGAATAAGTCGGTTATTATAACAAAAGTAGCGCCGAATCGGACCGAAAATTGCAACTCTCACTTTTAGAAACGTTTTTTTATATGTAGAAGAATAACTTTTTCTTCGTCAGAGAAGAATATACTTGAAGATAATAGAATAATTTTTCTTGATATCCAAGAATAGAGTTCTCTCTGTGAACTAATAATAAATATGTACTCTATAATATCGAACACATTTCTCCATTTTACAATTACATAATTAGTTTTATTTCATATCCTACCGAGTTGTATTGACCGGTTTATTGCTTTTAGTCGACCGAGTAGATAATAATAATTATAAATCATTCGGTTATTATATTACATTATGTCGGCCAGGAGAGGACAACAACTCTCGGCGGAGATGAAAATTTAATGTTCTCTTTTAATTATAGCAATCGCAAAGAGCTCTCTCGAGCTGTATAGAAGACGTAACGGAACGCGACCGTGCACAATTAGTTTCGATAATTATTGTGAATTAACATAGTAACCTACTCATCAAAAGCCGTATAGCAAAACGAAAAAAGAATTTGCTTCAAGTCAGAGAAAGATCGACGAGTGGACGAAAAATATATTTGCTTCAACGGAAAAACTTTGCTTGACCCAAGATTCTTACTCTGAGAGATACATAGAAAGTTCTGCAATTACTTTACAGATGGCGCTAACAGTTTCTCGCGTCTTTTGCCACATATCACCGCTATATAGGTAAGTTCGACGATATTGAGTGTTCGTAGGTATATTGTTTGTTTACATCTGTGCATAAGTAAGTAAGTATTTCATGGGTGACGTACCTACAAGGATTATGAGGAAAACCAGGATTGCAGTGGAATATCCTACACAAAGAGAACTCTATTCTTGGATATCAAGAAAAAATGTTCTTGCGTATATAGTGCAGCATGAAGAGGATATTTTTGCTATCCAAATAATAAGAATTTCAGTGCATGTTCTAGTTATTTCAACGGCTAGTTATTCTTCCGATTTACGAGTTTAGTATGTTTATTTTGAGTATAATTTACTCGGACGAAGAAAATGTTATTCTTCTATATATAAAAAAGAGCAAGACGTTCGTTTTACATCAATTGGGTGAAAAATATACTTCAACGAACAAACAGTTTCCTGACCCAAAAGTATACGTACGTATCGCTTAAAACAGACGTAATTCCTTTCAAGCAGTTCCTTCATACTTAAAACAAGAAAACGTAATACTTGGAACATCAAGAAAATCATATTCTTACTAAAGATATTCGTGTTTTATCAAATAAATTCCCCCCCCCGCCTGTGTATGCAGCCCGTTTTTTACTTATTAATGTGTAAGCGAGGTGATCGGAACGTTGGTGCGGATGTTAAGCTAATTAGAGAGCCGTTAATACAACTAGAAGTAAATTAAAATCGACTCCACAATACTTTCTCCTATTACGTACATACAAACAGATGTATCTAAATAAAATTTATACATCCGCCACTTGCTAAAAGGCGGTCGATTTTTTTTAATAGGCGAGAAATAAAGCAAGTGAAAGCTATATAAAGTAAATTGTGCGCAACAGTCACACTTCGTTGCGGTAAAAATTCTTTTTACCGCAGATTCGAAATAATAAACTAAAAAGCTACTAAATTCTTGTATCGACGAACGATTAGCAAAACTAGGCGTATTTGCGCAAACAAAGCGTGAACAAAATAGGTATGTTGTGGAACAATGTCCGTGAACGGAAACAAATAAACGGCAAAGTAGCGCGTGGCTTCGAAAATAAGAATCTAATCGCAAAACAAACACGCTGCTGGTTTATAGTGTGGATATCGATAAGCCTCTGTCACTGAATCCAGTATAAACAATAAATATGAATTTTAATTGTAAACAGGTAAGGTGTGCAATATTTTAAAACACGTATAAAAATTTAAGTATCAGATTCAAATAGTACACTACTTACTATCTCTGTATTAATCTGAAGAAATCTAACAATAATTATTATTGTCAAGAGTCTAGCAAACAATATAAAGTCAATGGTAGTGGTTGACACCACCATAAATGTCAGACAAACCAACCTAAATTCAAGGAAATAATTTATGAAGTCAAAGACATTGATAAACCTTTTTTAAAAGGTTCTAACTTCAAAAATAATTAAGCAATCTTAATGAAACCAACAATAATTATCGCCGAGAGTCTAATAAACAATATAACGTCAAGAATAATGGTAGAAACAACCATAAATGACAGGCAAAATAACCATAAATGACAGGCAAAACAACCTAAAGTCAAGGGAATAATTTATGAAGACAAACAAGGTGATAAACCTTTTTTAAACGGTTCTAACTTCAAGAATAATTAAGCAATCTTAATGAAATTAACAATAATTATTGCTAAAAGTCTAAACAACAATATAAAGTCAAGAATAATGGTAGAAACAACCATAAATGACAGGCAAAACAACCTAAAGTCAAGGGAACAATTTATGAAGGCAAAGATGTTGATAAACCTTTTTTAAAAGGTTCTAATTTCAAAAATAATTAAGCAATCTTAATGAAACTAACAATAATTATCGCCAAGAGTCTAATGAACAATATAAAGTCAAAAATGATGGTATAAACAACCATAAATGACAGGCAAAACAACCTAAAGTCAAGGGAATAATTTATGAAGTCAAAGACATTGATAAACCTTTTTTAAAAGGTTCTAACTTCAAAAATAATTAAGCAATCTTAATGAAACTAACAATAATTATCGCCAAGAGTCTAATGAACAATATAAAGTCAAAAATAATGGTATAAACAACCATAAATGACAGGCAAAACAACCTAAAGTCAAGGGAATAATTTATGAAGGCAAAGACGTTGATAAACCGTTTTCAAAATGTTCTAACTTAAAAAATAATTAAGCAATCTTAATGAAACTAACAATAATTATCGCCAAGAGTCTAAACAACAATATAAAGACAAGAGTAGTGGTTGAAACCGTGTATTATTTTATTCAAATCACTCGGTTTTGCCCAACACTACACTACTCATATCTCCATAAAGTTTAATTAACCTCTCAAAGCGTTTAAATGAATTTTCATAATCTAATCTTTTATTCCCAAAGAAATGAACTAATTTCATGATTATGCATGAAACTGCGGACGTCAAAGAAGTGACTTTGTAACAACGTAGAACAGATTAAGCAGTACATACTTATTTCTCTATTATTTTGACTGAATTAAAACGACATTAATGACCTTGCTGCCTTAGAAACTCGTAACCAAGCCAGCATATTATATTTAATCAATTAGTCTAATCACCAAATCTTCATCAGCAATTTTATTGATGAAGTAAAATACGCTATTAGACTTCAACAATCTCGCATATATATTTTATGATTATATATATTTTACGATAGCGCCCAAACAGAACAACGGATCGGGCTGAAATTCCTTCAGATGCCTTCAGATTAAACTATACTAGGAACGGTGTAACAGCAAACAATTAGAAATCTAGAATTTTGACAGGGATCAACGAAAATAAAACTTTCCGCCAAGATTTAGAGCGTAACTGAGCAACAAAAAATGGCACAGAGCACCTGCACCATCTGTGTAGCAAGTAAACCGACTACAATCGCTTGATTAGATCACTTCGCCTCTTAAAATTTCTTGTATAACCGTATACCGTTACCTAGAGCAATTCGAAATTGAACTGGTCGCGCGTAGTCAACACCGCAAAACGTTATTTCGGAGAAATCAGACTTACATCTGTGATCTCTCACTACAAAAGAATATATTTAATACCGATTCTATCGTTTATGTTTGCTATTTGTATCTATAACAACCGTACAAAACGTTTCTGAACCGATTAGCACCCAGTTCAGTGGGATACCATTAGTTCCTAACCTCAAAACAAGTAAACAATGGCATAGCTCGTGTTGGGAGAAAAATTGGTGCGAATTCAGGCGAGAAAATCATGCAAAAACACTTACAGAATTTCTGGTCGTCATCCTTGAGCAGGAAAATCAGCTTCCCGAAGACAAACACCAGCGAAATCGGGTTCAAAACTCAAATCGGGACAGCAAAAGCGCATCTGAACATTCTGAACACACAACCCTGTCAAAAACAACAGAAACGGCGGTGATATATGCCTATTTCGCAATATTATGAAATTCGACTTACCAAAACATTTGAATACTCGCTAAGGGCCGATTTCCCGTACACCGCGAACCCCTACTTCCGATCACACCCGAAGTCAAGATCTTGATTGTGCAGTATGTTCGGGTAGTACGATTTCTCGCTGATATTTCTGCAACAATTTTTTAAGTTACTGAAACCGATCGGCTTGGGCGATTACGAAAAAATGATAAAATGGGTCCTTACCGATATTCCAGACACGATTTTAAACCCGCCGAAGATATTTATCAACCTCGAAAATGCAAAAATCGCGAGAGAAAGCGCTGGACAAGTTACGCGGTTAACGAGTTTGACACTTCAGGTGCGATGCATACCGACCACCCTTCATTACCGACCGGGTAGAAATTCGGAGGTTTGCTGCATTCTGAATTTCCTGGAATTTGTTGCTATGACGTCATGTATTTCGCAATATGGCGTAAGGTTCGTGTAGATGCGTTCGTTCTGGTCGATTTTATTGATTTTTGTGTTTGTAATTGATTAAATTTGTAACGGTGGGACGTTTATTAAAATGCCGGGAGTGCGTTTTGAGTGCTGCCGGTTAGATTTGTGGAAAGGATGGAAGAAATTTCAGGGGATGATAACCTACAAAGTTTTAAGGTAAGCCATTTATTAGTACCATTATTTCTGCCTCCTCAACTATAGTTTTGATCGATATGTCGATAATTTGGTGTATAGATCGATATGATTTGGTGTATCGATCGATATGATTTAATCTCGGCAAGCGTTTACACCAAATGATTACATAGCACTGTTCGCCGTCGACCAATAGCCGATGGAAACAATGCCTGGAATTCATTAATTTATTTCACCTACTAATTGTTGCAATTTTGCTCTGCAATTGCTACTGTAGGTAGATACAAATCTCAGCTATCTATTGGTGTATATATCGATCTGATTTAATGTCGACAAGCGTTTGTATAAAACAATTTACAAAGCACTGTTCTTCGTCGACCGATGGAAAAAGTGATTGGAATTCATTAATTTATTTCACCCACTAATTGTTGCAATTTTGTTCTGCAATTGCTACTGTAGGCAGATACAAGGCTCAGCTATCTTTTGGTGTATAGATTGATGTGATTTAATCTCGGCAAGAGTTTGTACAAAATAATTTACATACCGCATAATTTCGAGCTGCAATAACCACGATAGTATAACCGAAGCTTATGCTTTCGATTGGTATTACACTTGCTCAAGTTCTATAATGAACAAAGGCAATAGAATAGAGTCTATTCTAGACCTAGAATCTATAATAGACCAATTTATTCTTCCAGTGAATTAATCCATGGTGCAGTTGACCATGAAGCCGTTACAAATAATGCATTCGTTCTTTTGCCAACGTAACCGATTAAGCAACGAAATTTGGGTCGCGAAATTATGCCATTCTGCGCAACGATTTCTGCAATGATTTGTATAAATAAACGTAAGCATTCCGCGGCTCCTTTCAATGCAACAGAAGCAAGCTGACGTAACATCACCGCCCCCAGAATTCGTTGAAAAGCGCCGACGACGCACTTTTCGCGAAAAAATCAAAAGCGTCCTTGGTTTTGACACATTTTCAAGTGATGCTCTCTGCTGTTGCTGTCGCCATAGCAACACGAGATCCCAGAAAATGGTCTGGTAGAGTAACATAATGTTACTCTGGTAAACTTCACGCCCTACTTACTATAATTCGAATTTATTGTGTTTGTTAGATTTAGCAGGTAATAATATCGGTCGTAATGGGGGCAACTATTATTAACGCGCTATAGAAATATACATCAAACGGTTATTAAGTATGAGGCTGTTGACTGGAAATCCAGAATTGGATGAAACGTAAACTTTTCTCGGCCACTGTGTGGCAGTTTAACACAGCAATTAAAGAATCGAAAGGAAAACTATTTAAAAGTTGCCCCTGTCCTCACTAACGGCATATGTCCTCACTTGTCAATTGTATTAGTCACTGCGACCGCGGTATTTTTACTCGAATTCCATAAAGCCGAGGTATGTTTAGTCCTCCGTAAATTTTGCGTCACCGGAAATATTGTGATTGCGCGATTACGCTAATTTGACATTATTAGTATGTGTTACCAAAATAAATCGTGCAATCGGAACTTATGCACAATTAGTTTTGCGGTAAGGTCAAACCCTCATTAACAAACATAATTTCATATTACGTACTATTATATGTATTAGAAGTTTATCTGTAGAGAAGAATATCTCTAAAGACAATGGGATTTTTGTGTAATCAATTTTATCAGTTGAATGGTATTGCAAATCTCGACCAATATTACTATAAAAATTGCGTAAATTCACTAAACTGGGAGATATGTAGGTAATTGTTGTTGTTATCTCACGTTTTATAGAAAGGCTGTCTATAATATTAAGTAATCAACTAAGCTGTACACTAATTGATAGATTCGAAGGATACTTTTGCTTTATCTATCAATCTTTTAGCAAATAATTGATACATAACTCGTTCAGAGTGTTTCCCTCCACGAATAATATATCAAGAAACCGCATTAGTAAACGCACTAGCTCTGTGTATATGTCAAATTTTTCGATTTTAGTTATTGGGCATTCTAGAAATATGTGGTTAAGGCTTCCCACCTGTCCACATTCGCAATATGGACATTTTAGGATACATTTTAGGTTATCTGCTATCTGTTACTGTTGTTACGAATGTCCGGCAGGGGGCGTTTCGGGTTTGACGTTACTGTGGTAATAGCAGCAAAACACGGGTCGACAAAAATCGATTTTTTGGATCGAAAATTGTTTTTAAGGCCGTTTTTTGCTCAAAACTCTTTGCGAAGGGTATTTAGAGGGATCTTATCGTAAGACATGAGAGCGAGCGGCTTTTATAAGGTCGGCAGGAACGGATAAAAAATGTAAATTTTTGACGTTCATCGATCCGCTTGTCGGAATTTCTAGACGTCACGTGACATTTTCTCGAGGTTCGCCTTCACCCGAAGAGGTGCAAAAACGTGATTTTTTTTTCAAAATTGACGCATTTAATTTACAAAATATCGCGCAGTCCACGCGGAATTGTGTCCTTTTTTCAATTCGAGCGTCAAAAGTAATATCGAAAAGCCCAATTTTGCAGCTACTCGATCGCAAATGTCAGCGAAAATGGGCGATTCCGCTGAACGCGCCCTACACTTGAAAGTTCGTAATTAGTATAGGTAGATTGTCTGATATTTTGCTCTAAAATTGTTCAATGAAATTCGTTTTACTCCGTAGATTTCGAACAGTTTTGTACAGTATAAATCTACCAACAAAATATCGGATTCTTTACTGACATTACCACCACATTATCTGGTTTTATTTGAAATAAATATCGGTCTTGAGGTAAATAAATATTCTATTTGAAATTATATGGAAGAGAAAGACATATTTCAGTATATGTTATAGCTATTTCAACTGCTAGTTATTCTTCCGGTTTGAGAGTTTAGTATGTTTATGTTGAGTATATTTTGCTCTGACGAAGAAAATGTTATTCTTCTACATATAAAAAGAGTAAGACGTTCGTTTTACATCAATTGGGTGAAAAATATATATGTTTCAACGAACAAACAGTTTCTTGACCCAAAAGTATACGTACGTATCGCTCAAAACAGACGTAATTCCGTTCAAGCAGTTCCTTCATACTTAAAACAAGATAATACTTGGAACATCAAGAAAATCATATTCTTACTGTGAGAAAGGGAAAGATACAAATTCTCGCGATTAGTTTAATTTTCTTATTACAGTATTTACATTACTTATACGGCGCCGAAATGATTTAGAATTGAGAAAATTTTGTGATCGTGGAGATAAATGATCTCCAAAATATTTACTCCCTACACAAACATGCAATAAACATGTAATAATATCGTAGCAACAACCGATTACATGTCCACAACGTAAACACATCATTAGCCGTACACAACGCCTTTCCTAATGAAATAATCATTTTTTATGAATGACCTACCACCAAGAAGGTAACAACAACAATAACCAATATAATAGTAAGCTTGTATATTGTGTATTGTACAAGTTGTATGTTGTAAATGTACATACATATTACGGAAGAGGGAAGTGTGTGTGATACTGCGCCTTGCTTTTTCTGCGACAATTAATTCCATTCCGCGTATTTGTACGTTCTGTTTGCTCACTTTGACGGCTTGACGCCTTTGGAAGCACGACCCTGGCATTACGTCAGCCCATGAGAACGTCACGCAGGCCGGCCGGTACACGTGTCTGCCTTGAACGCTGCTGCCTGTGTTTTCCTCCCAGATATAGGATGCCAGAAACTATTGCGTTACGTTTTGCTGTATAGTTATTATCAGCATTGGCGTACCTATTAGGCAGATAGTAATGAAACTAGCTCTGTGTATATGTCAAAATTTTCGATTTTAGTTATTGGGCATTCTAGAAATATGTGGTTAAGGCTTCCCACCTGTCCACATTCGCAATATGGACATTTTAGGATACATTTTAGGTTATCTGCTATCTGTTACTGTTGTTACGAATGTCCGGCAGGGGGCGTTTCGGGTTTGACGTTACTGTGGTAATAGCAGCAAAACACGGGTCGACAAAAATCGATTTTTTGGATCGAAAATTGTTTTTAAGGCCGTTTTTTTGCTCAAAACTCTTTGCGAAGGGTATTTAGAGGGATCTTATCGTAAGACATGAGAGCGAGCGGCTTTTATAAGGTCGGCAGGAACGGATAAAAAATGTAAATTTTTGACGTTCATCGATCCCCTTGTCGGAATTTCTAGACGCCACGTGACATTTTCTCGAGATTCGCCTTCACCCGAAGAGGTGCAAAAACGTGATTTTTTTTTCAAAATTGACGCATTTAATTTACAAAATATCGCGCAGTCCACGCGGAATCGTGTCCTTTTTTCAATTCGAGCGTCAAAAGTAATATCGAAAAGCCCAATTTTGCAGCTAGTCGATCGCAAATGTCGGCGAAAATGGGCGATTCCGCTGAACGCGCCCTACACTTGAAAGTTCGTAATTACTATATAGGTAGATTATTGCTTTGTTTTCATCATTCTGTTCTGTAATCGATAAATTTCTCTCCTATAACTATCAAAATATTAACTCTTAGTTTCCAAGTGCCGCGCCACTGATTATTATTTGCGTTAGTAAGCGCTATGCCGTGTTTATTCTCTTCGTTTCATTGGTACCATCGGCGATATGTAGGCTTGATGGTCAAAAAATAGATTACTACGTCCTTGTCGTTGTTGATCGTTCGTAATTGTCGAGATATACGGATGCGTGTGCGTTTATTTTTCGTGCGCTCGTTACGACATCGTGCGTGTGTACGGCCGGCATACGCAGAGGGCGTTACCAGCGATGATTAATCTTGTTTACTACAGCGAAATCCCGAATTGTAAATTCCTACCGTTCCGTTCCTCGCTGTTTTCTTCGATTTTACTTGCAAGATAATGATGGCAAATGCGCAGGCTATTGTTAGTTGTGTAATAACAAGATAGTCACAAGATAATAACAAGACGTCACACCAAGATGGATTTTCGTCATATTTTTTGTCAATACCACGCTATGGAAACTGTAGTAACTCTAGGCATTGTCAACTGAGATTGTGCATCAATGATAAGGTCTTAGGAATTAGGTTTCTAGATTTGTACTTGACATACTTTTGAGTATTTTGTTATGGGGTATATTTAATGTACACAGCGAAGGTGCAAAACTAGTTTCGATGTTCGTCTTTCCTAATTGTAATACAACACAAATCTACATCGTAGAGAATTGGGCATTATATGTACGTTAAGGATGGTATTAATGATAGTAAAACCAATGCTAATTCAATACCTTCATCGCCAATACTGCCATAGTTACAATTACAATAATGCCACGGTCATACTAGGCTGTTTTATTAGCCCCTAGTTGCTGGTGTTGCTAGCAGCAATATTTATAAAAGACATTATTTCCTGAGTTAACATTCAGGCTGGCTGCTGCTAAACTCACTCGCCAACTGATAAAACAGTGAGTGGTCACACTGTTAGCAGCCAGTAGCAAATAGCACGCCAGTAAAACAGCCTAGTGTGGCCGTAGCATAACGGAACCAAAACCGAATGCAAATATCTTCCGTGTATAAAATAATCACGAAGGTTAATAGAAATGCTTGTTTAGTATTGATATATTCAAGGTACCTATCGAAATATCCGTCCAAATTCTTGAATTAATTAGGTGCTCGCAAATTTTGATTCTCTATACCTATAGTCTGTATACCATAATCTCTGTATACCATAATAGACTCTGTATACCCATAATTGACTCTGTATACCATAATAGGTGCTTAAGTATTACGTCCACGCATTTGCCTAGCTTTCATTGCCAACCCGATTGATTTATCATTCAGATTTCGGCTGTTTGCCTTTTTAAATTGCAGCCAATCCCTTTTGGCGTAACTGACTACCAAAACTACTATTAGAACCGTTCGAGGTTAGCATCACTGTTGGCGAGTATCGAAAATTGTCAGGCATTACATAGCGTCAGAGGCCAGAGCATTACATACAAGGCTATTTGAGTGGAAAGCAAATTCCTAAACGCTCTTAACTTTCTGTATTTCATCGGAGAGAGCTGTCGTTATTATTTTTTTTTTATTGCTAGGACAACAGAACGGTTTATATGATTTCCGCCCTTGAAAAATAATTCGTAGGTCACATTAGGAGACATTCGTAGGTGTTAAATTTGTCGAAAAAGTTGATTGGTGTTTGTCCAAAAGATTGGTTCAGCCTCTTGAGGAAATTTCTTCCGGTGTATAATCCTTTGGACATTCATTGGTGCAGTGTTTGCTTTAAAAAAATGAGTTTGCCCGATAAGTTTGATTGGTGTTTGTTGAAAAACTTCCTTCAGCGTCTTCAGGAATTTTTTAATGACTTAGATCAGTTTGGACACTCGTAGGTGCTAAATTTGCTTCAGACTGTTGAGGAAATTTCTATTTCTTCTGGTGTACAACCCTTTGGACATTCATTGGTGCAATATTTCATTCAAGAAGTTGATTTTGCGTGATAAGTTTGATTGGTATTTGTCCAATATCTTTCTTCAGCCTCTTGAGGAAATTTTTAATGACGGAGATGAGTTTGGACATTCGTAGATGCTAAATTTGTCCAAGTGATTGGTGCAGTAGTTGGTGGAGTAATAATATTTGCTACTTCATAGATCAATTATTTGTTGCGTTTTATCCTGTGCAGCTATCTGTGCAGACAGCAGACAAAAAGGAGCTTGTACGTAGACTTTTGTCGGTCACTGTATCATCACACCCAGATTGTTGGCACTCCATCATCCTCCTTGTTTATTGCATCGAAGTCGTGTAGCATCGACTTATGTCACCGAGCTCTGTAAATAGTCCAAAGTGAAACTGTAAGTAAACGATACAACACTCGATGCGAAGGCGTGAGCATCACCAACAAGGTTATCTAGCAATCAACTCGCCCATCGTTTGTTTATTCTTCGCGTTGCGTAAACAGTAGCATCCTCAGGTTTGGTGGAGGAGACGCACCAAGAGCAACAACACAACAAGGGAGAGCAAGAACGGTGATGCAAGTCCTCCTCCAGGTCGGCCCCTCATAGCAGCGGCGTCCGTGACGTATTTATTGCACATAATTTCCATTAAATACCGTCACGGTGGACAAAGACAGAGCCGGAGAGAAATATTCGTGACCTTTCCCCACCGACACCCCCACCCAGCCGCTCGATCTAGGTCAGAGCGATCGGCGAATCGCGCTGAGCGACCGTCGTCACGTGGTTTTGTTGTTATCATCAGCTGTGGCTGGGCCACTACATTCGCCGTAGCGCTCAACACGACACAACCGAGCCGCGGTACGTTCTCCGTCGCGCGGAGGCATCGCGAAAAAGACGGAGATAGCGAAGGCAGGTTGTCCGCGATCAGCTGTTCCGCGGTATCCGCCGGCCGGCTCCGCAGTCTGCTCCCAACTGTTGTACGTTGCGCAGCCAACCCGCCAGTGTCCCAGATCCTTTGTACTATTATGATCAATCAGAGTATGCATAGCAGTCATCACCTGTTTGCTCCCATAGATATCGGATTTAGTTTGCGTAAAAAGTGTAAGACAAAAGTAGAGGAACCTTTTGAGGACGTTGTTCTGTGAAACCAAAACTTTGGATTTATACGTTTTTGTGGATTTCGTCATTATGTCTACGGGAAAGCGTTTGGCCAAGAGGTCTATCATCGGCACGAGAGTGTGTGCCCCTGGAGGCGAGGACGGGAAATACTATTGCGGGGTGATACAAGCCGTGAAGACGCCCGCTGTTTTCCCGGAGAATACAAACTGTATTAATCTGACGCCCAATACTAGATATACCGTCCGATTTGACCCGCGACAAGGGTCCATTGGCAGGACTAGCATGGAGTTTACCGACGTCCAGATCATCGGTCCTGGGTTTAGGAACGTCACCGACTTCCATCTGGTCGCCGGGCAGAAGGTCTTCGTCACCTTCAACGGCAGAGAAGTGAGCGGAGAAGTGATCCAACACGAGCTCAGCACTGAAGATGTTTTGATCAGAATCATACCCAATGGATCAGAGGTATGTACTTTATTACGAATGATAGACCTAAGATACAATAAACCTGACACAATGGACCTAAGACACAAGAGACATAGAACACAATAGGCAATAGATAATCTATATTTCGAAAACAAAAAATCCACTGCAGTTTTGATTGGCGAGATTAGATTAACTATTGCCACAATATTCTGGATGATAAGGCGACAAAAGCTTGGTATATCGAAAAGACTGTTTTGCTCTGTCTTTTTGACGGATAATTCTTGTGGATATTTCTCGCGGTTAAATCTTGCGGATAATTCCAGCGGATATTTCATTCGGATCTTTTTCTTGCGGATAATAGGGTATTACGGCCATGTGGAGATTTAGGTAGAATCAAGTATTAAAAACGATTATACAGCATATAATATTACATTCTATTAACTTAATACTTAATACTACATACAGGGAAAAATTTATTCGATAGAACACGAATATCTTTGAGTAAAGAATATCACTTGTTTCTATATCCGCATAAAGATCATTTGGTTGGTTCAAGTAAAATACAAAATTCTCAGAGTAAGTATGTAGGAACTGCTTGAAAGGAATTACGTCTGTTTTAAGCGATACGTACGTATACTTTTGGGTCAAGAAACTGTTTGCTCGTTGAAGAATGCATATTTTTCACACAACAAAATATTTTTGTTGTTGTAAAACGAACGTCTTACTCTTTTTATATGTTGAAGTGTAACATCTTCTTCGTCAGAGCAAATTATACTCAAAATAAACATACTAAACTTTTAAACCGGAAGAATAACTAGCCGTTGAAATAACTATAAAATATAGTGAAATTCTGTATGTGGCAAAAGACGCGAGAATCTGTTGCCACCATCTGTAAAGTAATTGCCCAACTTTGTATGTATCTCTCAGAGTAAGAATCTTGGTTCAAGAAACTGTTTTTTCGTTGAAGCATGTATATTTTTCGTTCAACGAAATATTTGTAAGACGAACGTCTACTTTTCTATAGAAGAATAACTTTTCCTCCGTTAGTACCTCAAAATTCACCACCACCGGTTATTACGACAGAATTTTATCAGCAAAATAATACGTCAGCGTCGTTATTGCCAAGCGCTGTGGTATTTTTACGCTCTCAGCCGATAATGCCAAGGTTGATCAACTTGTATATACTCGAACACAAAAGAAAAAGACGCGAAACCGCTACGTCCGACAAGAAAAACCTAAAAATGATTGTTTCCTTCGTGGTTTAGATCATATAGCGAACTTAAAACCGGCGTAGCGGCCGGTCTTTGTTTATCGCAATGACGTTTCTGTTCGGCGTTCGTGTGTGCATGCGCACGAGAGGGCAGTAGCGCAGCAGTAGTCTATATTCGTCTATATTAAGCAGCAATGATGACCGCTGTATCAAGCCAGACCGCTGGAGGTGTATTAAGCAGTTATTATGACCGAATTGACATATCAAGCCATGGGGTCGATGATGTGTGTGAATCAACCAGTCCGGGGAATTCCCGGAGACAACAAAAACTTGTTGTTTTGTTATCGAAAAAAAAAAAAAAATGATTAGGCGCTTATGACACGCGTCTTAAAACACGGAATCGAATAAACAACGTGTGTATGTTTGTAATACTTAATTATTGCGTTATTAGCGGGAGGAGCGCGTGCTGAGTGACATCGATTTTGTGATAAATAGGAACTATTTTCGTGTGTTATCACTATTTTATCACATATTTCACTTTCGTACGTGTTCAATTTGTCGAAGAAGTTGAAGTCCAAAAGATTGCTTCAGCCTCTTGAGGAAATTTCTTCCGGTGTATAACCCTTTGGACATTCATTGATGCAGTATTTGCTTTAAAAAAATTGAGTTTGCCCGATAGGTTTGATTGGTGTTTGTCCAAAAGCGTCCTTCAGGCTCTTGAGGAATTTTTTAATGACTTAGATCAGTTTGGACACTCATAGGTGCTAAATTTGCCGAGGAAGTTGATTGGTGTTTGTCCAAAAGGTTGCTTCAGCCTCTTGAGGAAATTTCTTCCGGTGTGTAGCCCTTTGGACAGTCATTGGTGCAATATTTCATTCAAAAAGTTGAGTTTGCTTGATAAGTTTGATTGGTGTTTGTCCAAAAGCTTCCTTCAGCCTCTTGAGGAATTTTTTAATGAATTAGATCAGTTTGGACACTCATAGGTGCTAAATTTGCCGAGGAAGTTGATTGGTGTTTGTCCAAAAGGTTGCTTCAGCCTCTTGAGGAAATTTCTTCCGGTGTGTAGCCCTTTGGACAGTCATTGGTGCAATATTTCATTCAAAAAGTTGAGTTTGCTTGATAAGTTTGATTGGTGTTTGTCCAAAAGCTTCCTTCAGCCTCTTGAGGAATTTTTTAATGACTTAGATCAGTTTGGACACTCGTAGGTATTAAATTTGCCGAGGAAGTTAATTGGTGATTGTCCAAAAGATTGCTTCAGCCTCTTGAGGAAATTTCTTCCGGTGTGTAGCCCTTTGCACAGTCATTAATGCAGTATTTGCTTTAAAAAAATTGAGTTTGCCCGATAAGTTTGATTGGTGTTTGTCCAAAAACGTCCTTCAGGCTCTTGAGGAATTTTTTAATGACTTAGATCAGTTTGGACACTCATAGGTGCTAAATTTGCCGAGGAAGTTGATTGGTGTCTGTCCAAAAGGTTGCTTCAACCGGTTGAGGAAATTTCTTCTGATGTACAACCATTTGGACATTCATTGGTGCAATATTTCATTCAAAAAGTTGAGTTTGCTTGATAAGTTTGATTGGTGTTTGTCCAAAAGCTTCCTTCAGCCTCTTGAGGAATTTTTTAATGACTTAGATCAGTTTGGACACTCGTAGGTATTAAATTTGCCGAGGAAGTTAATTGGTGTTTGTCCAAAAGATTGCTTCAGACTCTTGAGGAAATTTCTTCTGGTGTATAACCCTTTGGACATTCATTGATGCAGTATTTGCTTTAAAAAATTGAGTTTGCCCGATAAGTTTGATTGGTGTTTGTCCAAAAGCTTCCTTCAAGCTCTTGAGGAATTTTTTAATGACTTAGATCAGTTTGGACACTCGTAGGTGTTAAATTTGCCGAGGAAGTTGATTGGTGTTTGTCCAAAAGATTGCTTCAGCCTCTTGAGGAAATTTTTAATGACGTAGATAACTTTGGACATTCGTAGGTGCTAAATTTGTCCAAGTAGTTGGTGCAGTAGTTGGTGGAGTAGCATTGCTACTCCATAGGTCTATTATCTATTGTGTTTTATCCGCGGACCCCCAGGGGTCTTCGGCATTTTCTTTTGCTTCCCTTTCGTCCGCTTTTTGGCGCATTTTTACAACTTCTTTGATCACTTACCATATTTTAATTCACAATTCAATGTCTGCATAACTTCACTTGATAAAATGACACAAAAAAAACTTGTTGATTCGTAATAAATTTTGAATAATCTGTTATGAGAACGTATGCACAATACGATTTTATAGTTGTAAACACGCTAGGAATTTTAACTAATTGTCCATGGAGAGTAGATACTTTACGCCCAGTAACGGTGTTTTACAATCACTTCATGGCATACAACGACTGCAATAACATTCGCATAATCAATACACGTATTTCTATTTTGTTTATACATAAACATTTTGCTCGTACATAAACATATTGTCGTCTTGTGGATTCGTGATGTTGTTAAATCCTGTTACGTCCTTGTTCAGACCTGTTTACACACTCATTCACACTATCAAAGTTTTCCGAATTTGTTCACTTCCTTCTACGATGTCTATATCGAAAATAGGTCACGTCTTGTATGATGAAGTCATATTGAATCACAGAATATCTGCAATGACAACTGCGTTTTTATCCGTGCCTTTTAAGAACTCATCTTACCAACGTAATAATTGGCATAGCCATTGATCAAGATTAACTAAAACATACCGCACATTTTTACTACACAACTTTATACACTGGATATAATATGTTGTAATATCTACGTACGCTAATATTACGCAAAATCGATTAATTATGTATAACGAGAGAGTTTGTAAATCGCTAATCGACCGTTTATATGTTCGTTAATTGGCCGGTGTTTTGAGTCTTTCTGTACACAAATAATTGGCCGGTTTGTTTAGTTATTTTAATAACGGTAAAAAGTGCGATTTGTTGTGCGCTACCGCGATTAATTTTCGGTGTCCCAATACGGAATACGTTGCGATTACGTTATTTTCTTGTCTCGCTCGCGATTAGATAAAGACGACACAAATATTCATATCGCCGCGTGTGACAACAAAAATTTTGTTTTTGTGGCTTACTGTTGATTGTTTTCTCAGGCCTGCATTGCACTAATAACTAGATAGTCCTGTCAATTATGCCACGGCCACACTACGCTGTTTTATTAGCCGCTAGTTGCTGGTATTGCTAACAGCAACAGCAGCCAGCATAAAATGGCATAAAATGCATAAATAAGCATAATTTTATATCATTATATTTAACAAAAAGCCGTAATATTTATAAAACACATTTCAAAAATACATAATTTCCTGAGTTAATTAATATTTATGTAGGTTGCTGTAAAAGTTAAACAAGCGCTGCGCTCGTGGGCTGGCTGCTGCTAAACTCACTCGCCAACTGGTAAAACTGAGTGGACACACTGTTAGCAGCCAGCCAGTAGCAAATAGCACGCTTGTAAAACAGCCTAGTGTGACCATATATATACCATTTACGTGCCTCTAGGCCTTACTTAAACTATACGAAATCACGAGGTGATTAATAACACTCATCAGCGTTCAACCTGTTGCCGGCTCGGTCATTTTTACCGTACTCCGTAACCGTTAAACGTTCTACAGCTACACCACCGGCATCGTAAACTGAAAACGATAGTGCGTTACGTAAGTACTTTACCGCCAATTATATGCCCGCATTTAAAATATCAAACGGTACCTACTCTTGCGCAGGGTATAAAATAAGTCAGCGTTTAATGCATGCCACGGTCCGCTAGGACGCGGGAAAAGTGCGCGAACGGAGAAAGGCGACAAGGTTTCTTACGAAACAGTTTCCCAATCACGTGTGTTTGTTTGTTTGTATGTGCCGGGCACTATAGACATAAACTATTCGTATGTAAACGAGCTTTGCGTTCACCGTAACCCATTTTTAAGTGTGTCAATCGTAGTTGAGGGGGATTGAGGATGTCTTACGCAAACCTCAACGCAAGAAAATTGAAGATA
Organism: Aphodius granarius; assembly: GCA_963971325.1. Classification (NCBI taxonomy): domain Eukaryota; kingdom Metazoa; phylum Arthropoda; class Insecta; order Coleoptera; family Scarabaeidae; genus Aphodius; species Aphodius granarius. The sequence goes on from OZ020225.1 coordinate 31,020,526, forward strand.
ACGTCGCATGGAACTCTTCGCGTGTAGCGAAGAGCGATTTCAATGGCGTTTCTATTTTCGGGGACCTCGAAATAAGAACATTCTCCGCGCTGTGGTATTAGGTGAAAGTTACAAAAAAAGTTTCGAATAGTTCGGGCAATTGCGTTGGTGGTTCGACAAGATAAAATAGATAGAGTGAATGTCACGAATGGGTATTGAAACTTTCATTTGTAGTTTTCAGTTGTTATATATGTTTCCACGAACAAATAGTTTCTTTACCCAAAAGTATACGTACGTATCGCTTAAAACAGACGTAATTCCTTTCAAGCAGTTCCTTCACACTTAAAACAAGAAAACGTAATACTTGAAAACATCAAAAAAATCTTACTTCTTACTCTGAGAATCTTATATTTTACTTGAACCAATCAAATCCTCGTGATGATTCAGTACCTACTACTTGTAGACAATGCTTGTTCAGCAATTTGAAATATATACGTAGTCGTACCAAGAAATGTGTTACCAATAACAAGAATCCAACTGCTGTTTCAATGGAATTGCTTGTTTACAACTACCGATCGCTTGTTCCGTCGTATGTTAGAATGCACTTCCGAGAAATCACTAATAACACACTATGGGAGACACGCAATGGCACGAGCCAGCAAAAACGCCCAAGTTGATAAGCCTCAATGTCAATACTAAGCCGGAAATAAGCGAATATCTTATTCCTGCCTTTTAGCTGTCAAGAGATATACAAAAGTTTTGATCGATATTTCTCTGCTGAAAATATCAAGGTGTTTTCTTTTGTGTGGTGGTAGTGGTGGTAGTGTGGTAATGCAGTGCTTCCGCGTATTGATCTAGTTGTCCTTGCGTTGCATGTAGGCCAGCTAGAACTACCGAATTTGGGTCACCCTGTTGCTTTTAGAACACCAGGAACATGCCTTTCCGCTGAGCAGGCTGCTTGGCCGGCCGGCCTCTATCAAAACTAGATTCTCCGGTTATCACAGTTTTGTGTTTTCCTTCCGGATTTGTACTACGGCGACTGTACCATATTTTTGCAAGCATCGATGATTTAATGAAGAATGAGTCTATAGAATCCACAGTTAATTTGTTGTGGATCAGATGAAGAAAGATCCATGAAAAAGAGCGACAACTTTTCCATGGATCATAATATTTATTCCGTTGATGCTCATCCTTTCTGTTCTCATTACGCCGTCATCGATAACGCCAAGCAGGTTCCTGTAAAGTCTCTACATAAAGACAAAGGTGGTCCGTTATGGCCGTGGGATGTTGAAAATCTGGTCCACGCTCACTTTTGCTAGGGTAAAAGTGGCGGCGGCGCCAAATATGTCACGGAGGGGTCGGTCGCCGAGGTGGGCCGGTGCAGCGTCGCCGTCGTCGTTCGGGTCGCTGCAGATACTAAATTGGGTCCCGAGTTGGCCCAGAAAACCGGGACCGGCAACGCGTGCGACCCGATTTCGCATCGACCTGCGACCTAGTTTACTTTCGAAGAGGGGCAGCGAGAGGCACGGTGGCCGGAGAGGCAGCACGTGCAGCACACTCTGGCATAGCGTTCGAAATGCAACCAACCCGCTTCCCGCTCATCGATCCACATTGCGGTTCGCTTTTGCTACTTGCACTTGCTGACCAACCAACGCTGAATGTCAAAAGCTGAAAGACCAAATCGTCAATAAAATTGTCCACTCAAGTCTTAACTCAAAACCAATGAAAGTTTTGCACGCTTTTCTTGTCTTGTCTTGTTTTGTCACCAGAGAAACTAATGAAAGCAAATATGTACAAGGATTTCTTTGTGATGAATGGGTTGGTTTCCATTTTGACGATTAGGTTGTTTTGATTGATTAGTTGTCAGCAAAACTGATATTAAAACGTCTTATTTCTACGATTTGACAACCTCGCCAATTAAAACCGAAACCTTGTGTATAATCAGTATAATAAAGGAAAGTAGCGTTAGCATTGCAAATTTAAGCAAACAAACACACCTATAATCATTGATTATAAGCTTCCTTATTGCAAAATTCGTCGTTTAGCGTTTACTCGTTACCGAAAATCTGCTTGTGTGTTCTGACCTTTTATCAGAAAGTTTTGAAATAACACTTGATCACGATCTCCTTGCCATTTGGCGCGTCTACAAGCTTATCGCGTTTTAGTGAAAGTAATTACAGTAGTTCGGCTGATTGCAGTTCGACGCGTCTTAAGCATAATGTTGATTCTTGATGGTCCGTCTTTTAATGTTATCCTGGATGGTCGGTTTTAATGTTATTCTTGATGGTCGACAGTGAAAACCTCCAATAAATAAAAAGGTCAAAGCTGTACCACCTCTCACAAATACACACACTCAAGCAACCTTCGCCAGCAAATTGCAATATAAATTGCATAGGTTTGCCGAAATAGAATAGCGTCCTTGTCCTTGGGCCGGTGCCAGATACGCGAGCGTCGAAAGCAACAAAAAAAAAACGCAATCAGCAGGTGTTTATTTAGCGCTTACATAACCTCAAAAAATCCTCGCTTGCATTCAGAATCTGAATTGCTTAATTTTTTTTCGTAAGAATTGAAATGCATTGAAATTTAACAGGATAAATTAATAAGAACGCGTTTGTTAATTTAATAGGAACGCGGCGTTGGCCAATTTGGTAAAAATACTGTTGTTTCTTTCTCAACATCGCGTTGTGCAACCGTCGAGTTGGGAAATGCGCGGATTATTCGTGAAAGTATAAAGGGAAAGTGGTGAAAGTACGGCCTTCGGACCTCAAAATACATTTTCCTTTGTAGATATGTATGTATAGGGGAAAAAACGTCAAATAAATTTTAAAGCTATTAAATTTTTTTTTATTATAAAACACTTATGCATAGATGTAAACAAACAATATACGCACACTCAATATCGTCGAACTTATATAGCGATGATATGTGGCAAAAGACGCGAGAAACTGTTAGCGCCATCTGTAAAGTAATCGCACAACTTTCTATGTATCTCTCAGCGTAAGAATCTTGGGTCAAGAAACTGTTTTTTCGTTGAAGCATGTATATTTTTTGTCCAACGAATTATATTATTTGTTCTTGTAAGACGAACGTCTAATTTTTTATTGAAGAATAACTTTTTCTTCGTCAGAGAAAAATATCCTTAACATAAACATACTAAATTCTTAAATCGTCCGAATAACTAACTTTATACTATATCCTTGCTAGTATCAACGCTCCACTATAACCTCAGCTTTTGGCGCGTTGTATTCAATCAATAGTCCTTGGCCTAGGATAATGGCGGGTAATGAGGCACCAAGGATGCATGGCACACGTGTAAAGGAAACTGTTATGTAGGTAAAGGTTGCCCTTTTTAATAGAACGTGACCGTGTATCACTCACTAATCAACCGTTTCAAATTTGGCAATGGAAGTTTTCTCCTTGGTAGTAAGATTTGTTTTTATTACATCTCACAAACTCTACAGATTTAATCAGCACTATCTCTTATGCAGTTTTCATAAGTGTTCTTAAATATTTTATCCTAAATAGAGTTGGTACATTTTTAACCCTAAATAGAGCATTGCATAAGTTAGTTATCTTAACAGGATGATTGTTGTCACCAGATAATTAATACTTGCCAAGGATAGTTGTTAAAAACTAGAACCAAAAAACTTTTGGCAAAGTTGGATAGGAGCAATTCTGCCAACAAGTTCCTAGAAGTGTTCCCATCCAAATATAGGTCATTAACTCATTACTCGTTAACAATCACTTAAAAATCAGTTGGTTTATGTGCCGCTAATACGTTCGACACGGTCGACTGTGAGAACCGTGAAAATGCCAATCGAAATTTAACATCTGGGTCTCGGGATATATAGAAATAGGAAATACTTTGCTGGCCGTTCGTTGGCAAGAATGCGGACGATGGAAAATAGCCGGAGGTAGACATTATTTTCTCTTCTTGACCTGACAGACGTATTGCACGATGTTTCACAATCATACGCAAATCCCTGTGCCTGCAATCGATCTTCAATACCGCAATTAATAACTCAATTAGTGAATAGTACGTCTGCACACTCGGATGACTCGCGTTCGGTGAAAATTACGCTATTTGGGTCACGTCCCGTTTATACGTGTCCAAACATCCGTTACACGAATACCGTTGGTTGCAGCCATACACGCCTGACGTCACCGTGAAAAAAAAAATCGGCGAAATGACCGACATCGATCAAACATAATACTTCATATGCAAGCAACCATCACACTATCACAGAAAGTAGCCATAGCAGAAAGTAGCCACCGCGTTTTGTTGCCTGGACACCCGTTTTACAAACAATTAAGTAAGAGTTGCCTAGTAAGCAGGTGTTCCTTAGATCTAGGTTAGGACAAAGAGTTTTGCCGTGCGTGGAGTTATGGCTTTTCGAAATCGATTGACCTCGACAATATACCTCCGTAACAATTCCTTGCATACGCTGCGACCGTAATGGGGATATTTGCATTCTTTTCTAAGCGAGAATAAACGGACGCTTACGAAACGTGGCTCTGCAAGGTATTTTTTCGTTGGGGATAAAAGCGCACGCGGCCGGCGCCACTTGGTAGAAATGTCATAATAACCATAAGACAATGTCATAACATGCACTATTTATTGGCCAGCTCGCTAGGTCTATTATATTCTAATGTGGTCTATGGCCTATATCCCTATGAGCTTTGTTGTGTATTGCTTTCAAGCTGTATTTATCCAAATCTTATTCTTTAATCAAATCATTCAGTTCACACTGGTTTATAAGGTGAGGTGTTCCTAAAACTTCAAATGGTGAATCTTTACGACTTGCCTGATTTGACGGAGTGATTTCAGACACTCTGTCAAATCGGCGTTTTCTCTTAAATTAAAGCTTTGTTTCGAATTTTACTTGTAAAAGGGTGCTTAGGAGGTTGCCTACTTTGTATTAAACAGAATTTCAAAAATGCCGTAATACCCTTTAGTAGTATGTAGTAATACCCTTTTAGTTTTTTTCAATAGTTTGTATAGTAATATAGTTTCTTAAATATCCGAGAGATGGCGCCCTTAATGGTCTCACCATAATATGTACCAGGTCTCATGTATATAACCAGCGCAAATCGTCATTTTAGTAGACATGCTCCTTCATTGATAATTCTACGAACATATTTACCAATTTTTGGAGCTCTATGATGGCTCTATGACCCCAGTTCCTTTTGTCTTTCTCTGAAATGACAGAATTACTTGAACCCATTGTTCAATATTCTTGTGATTTACCGCGATATTCGGGCCATGCAACTCCCGGATGTAAGTCAGCAGCCGGCAATTTCGGTCATGATTGTTTTCGTCGTGACGTAGTCGCACGAGTAAATATTTCTTTCAGCCGTGGACTGGCATTTCCATGTCCCCGAATGATAAATGTGCCGGCCAGTCCACACACGGAGATAATAAAGTGGGTTGGCGGCGGTGTTGTTTCGTGTGCTGTGACGTCACATCTCAGCTGTAAAGGTGCATTTATTATCCACTCTACGCTGGCGTGCTGTGCAGCATCGCGCTGCACGATTCCCCCACTCTAGAATCACGGTGGTGTGTCAAGCAATCGCCCACGGTTTGGCAGATTTTGTGCCGGCGTGCGTGCTGATGTAATTGTAAACGTACGCAAACAAGATGGCCGATTCTCGATCAGCTGATTTGACCGAAAGGTTGTCAAGGTTCTTGATATTATAATGCGTTGAACCAATAGTTTATTTGAATAACTACAAAACTGAGACGTTTGTACATTTCGCTATTAATTCTTTCGAAATTATTTATATTTCCAATTTTGTATTAATTGTAGTGTGTTGGCACTATATTTCAATTTAATTTGTATATGTTAGGTTGGTAATATCATCTGTCGTAAAGAGGTTATGTTAATGTTTTATTATGGGTTTGTAGTGGTGTATTTTCTTTGATTTTCTTGATATCGCTGCTTCAAAAGTAGAGGTCTAAACAGGAATGTTACTTTATGCATACAGGTCACAAATAACATAATATGTGGTAATAAACAATATTTTCTTATTATAATAACTCCATCGGTCATCCTAAATGCGTATGTTTTATTTGTAGGTACAATAACAGGGAAAATTAACAACAATGCAGAGTACAGATAAAATGAGCATAACGAATACTCAGTCAATATACATACTTCAACAATTTTTGCCAGAACCTCAGCGGGATTCAAATACCGCACGTCCCATAGAATTCCAATCGGTGTGGATTTATTGCAATTGTTGATTTACGTATCAATGTAGATAATTGTTTTTTATGTACCAGAAAATTTTTACTTGGTTATTTAGTATACAAAATGTTTTGTTACTATAGTGCTGTTACTTCGAACAACTATGCACTAGTCCGAAGTGTCTTCGGTAACGACCATGTACTCGATACAACTCCGTAGACCGCATAGAAGAATTCAAAACATTACTTACCTGTGAATTTCTTCAATAAGATTTATTTCTGATTCAAAAGTATACCCTGGCTACTTGCTTTATATTTTGTATTGTTAATACATTTTATCCAATAAATATAATAATTAAATTAAAAATCTTTTAATATAAATATTGAACTGACCATTTTAGCTTATGATATATGTACATGACTACATATTTCTCCATAAATCACTTAAAAACAATAACGAGTTATATTCAGTAATTTAATACTTGAAATAAAACACATGTATGTATGTAATTCACAAACAATGGTATATTTATAAAATATAAATTTTGTGAAATTCCACCTGTTGTACTATGATAACATTTTAGGTAAAGTTGCAGAAACAACTGTTGACTACAGACAATAAACTATTGACTAGGTTTAATACCACGATACAAATTTGTTCTTCATATGCTGTTTCTTTCCTCGTAGTTCATATCCTTCCATACAGAATACAAGGTAGAATCTGTTTTTCATCTTTCCAAAATGTTAATATAAATATATTAACATATATATTATAATATATTTCTAAGCCTGGTTTGCTTTGTATTATGGAATAAGGAGCAGAGCCCATATGAACGCAGCACTACTTCCGTTCAATATCTTACCTTCTTCTATAACAAATGGTTTTAGTACAGACTTTCCCCCATGAAAAACAGATTAGCTAGTGCCTCACAATCAAAATTAACTAATCAAGGTTAGAACAGTTACTAAAATATCGATCTCTAGCCGTTCCTCTGAAGAAGTGTGGCAATAACGTTTGCGATAATAACGTTGCTAACCAATATCCTGATGTAAATTGAATGCCTAAAATGGTTTGGGTACAGGAATTAAAGACTTTATGTACGTTTTATAATTATGGCTCACCTATGCTTCATATCGGTATGTCTGTTGGGTCCCAAAAACTTACTATAAATGATAGTACACATATGACATAATCTCAAATACTTCGTCATTAAAATGCATGCGCAATGTAGCTTACTTGTTGCTATACCAATGGTACCAATGAAAATATGGTGCTAACGCATTAAATCATTCACCAAATAAATCAAAACTAATACAGTTATAGCGAAATCAATAGACATACATATTACTATGTCATTTTTTAAAGAAATCAAGACAGAAAACAGCTGACCGTGTATCCGTCAAATTATCGTTACTCCAAAACACGCACTCGGATTGGTTACCTGCCCGAAATGAGACTGTAGAGTGGGGACATGAGGGGAAGCCAATCTGTGCAATTCGGCTGCACAAAGTTGATAATAAATGCTACTTTATTCCATACTCGTCGCCGGTTTTACCTAACCGTATCCATGGCCATCAGTGTCCGTCGTATACATACATACTGAACGACGAGTTTCCACTCATATATACACACACACAGGCGATCTTAACCTAATTCTGCGCTGAAACGTATAACGGTGCCTAATAACTGTACCTACTACACCAGGTATTTCTTTGCCTTGAAAAAGGAAGAAGAAGAAGAAAAAGAAGAACATTCGAAGAAAATCTACCGAACCCTATCGATAGATTTTCCAGAATAAAAATTCAGAGATGGTTCAGTTTGTATATGTATATATGTAGTTTGTTAGATATCCGAGAGATGGCGCTCTTTCTAACTCTCACCACAATATATACCAGGTCTTATCTATATAAGGACGGAAACAATGACTCTTCTTGTTATGAATTTATCGCAAAGGAGGCACTTGACATTCAGCATCTGCTGCTTCACATCGTATTTTTACGAAAGCGTCCCCTCGAATACTGTTTTTAACCCAACCTATAATTTCCTGGGGAACAGTTATTACCGGGGTATATTACCGTCAATATTGTATGGGGTTTTATTTCATTGCCGTATCATTGACCCGGCGATTCGCGATATCTCTAGACACGCTTGACGCGTTGAGGCTTGCAGCTATGGAAACCAAACAAAGTGGCATTGTGTGTCATTAGAACAGGCCTGGTAGAGATCTTGTAAGTCGTCAGCCCGTCATTCAAGGCTGTTTTCTATGGAGACACAGATGTTTTGTTGTATTACGATGATTCGTATTCTTTTCGGGCAGGACAACAAAATACGTGTTGGATGTTGGCTTTCGTACAGCACGTGGTTTCGCCTACTTACTGTGGTCTGGATGATCTGGATTATGCGCGACTTTGGTTTAGTCACGACCTTCATCTACGCCAGTTTGGTAACTGGTTACATGAATAGACAAGCCCACGTCTACTGACGATGCGCGGGGTTAGGCAAAAATGCGCACGTGTCACAAATTGCCGAGTTACGTAACCGAAAATCTGTAATTCACATCTGCTGCCGAGCGCGTAAGCGATGAGGCACAAACAACCAATTCGCATTATGCATCAGGAATGCGAAAACAGCGTCCTCCTACTTCCTGATCGAGACTTGTTGCTATGCTCTAAGCATATACAGAGAGAACTCTATTCTTGGATATCAGGAAAAATTATTCTTGCGTATATAGTGTAGCATGAAAAGGATTAGAATGATCCTTGATATTCTTCACTCAAATCATAGAAGCTAAAAAACTAAAAGCTAAATCACCTATTAAACTATTAAAAACAACCACGTCATCCAAGCGTTAACTTTTCGATTCGTTGAAAACCGTTTTGGCAGCGGATACCGTTGCAGCTCGCCCGAAAAAAAAGTAACCAATATATTTCGCTAGATCAGAGGTCAGTTCCACAACCGCTTACAGCGACCGAGTATTTTTAACAGCTCGTGCGGCTGCGGACTCGTGTTCGCAAATTCAGTCCAAAATTGTACATCGTATAACACTCTCGCCTGTTGCCAACATTGCAGTGATGCAACTGCCTCCAATTTTACTCTCTCCTACTTGTTACTAAGCAGCTGATTTTCTAGTATTTTAGTCCATGTACATATTTATGCGTTTCTTTATTTTATACTGACCTAGCGGAACTATAACTATGTCAAGTTGTTGTTATCTATCTCTGTACCGGCATAACAGAATCGGGAGTGGTAAGGGAAAGTAGTGAGCCTTGTGGAACACCTTGGGACGTAGAGAAAACAGCAGGGAGACGCCAGATTAGTTCCTTGGCGAAGGTTATGCAATCCTCTTGGATTTTGCAAGCGGCCTATGCCTTTTAATTATGCTAAGTGGCCGAAAAACCAGTTAACCTAACTATGTGGAACCCAAATACCGCATTCGCGTTTTTAATCGCGCAAATGTGAAAGTTGATTTTGCATTTCTTAGCGTAAAATAGCATCTAGAAGTAAACAGCAGTAGAACGTACGATTATAGATACAAAAAAATTATGTAATTTATATTGTTGCGATGGAGCGAAATTGTCAAAAGGAAACAAGTGTTTGTGGTTTCAATTAGCCGTTCAAAGCGGCATTCTATAATAAGCGAACAGCGCCACACTCAGCGCGTGTGCAAAACAAAAACAAAAGTGTTAGTTATTAGTATTTTCTAGGTTATAAACACGTTTATCTACAACCTTTCAAATCGCGTCTTTATGTCGATCTAACACAACACGAAACAAGCATCCAGCCCACACTAGACTCTTTTACTAGCGTACTATTTGCTACTGGCTGCTAACAGTGTGACCACTTACTGTTTTACCAGTTGGCGAGTGAGTTTAGCAGCAGTCAGCTCACCAGCGCTTGTTTAACTTGTACGGCAACCAGGAATGTTGACTCAGGAATTTATGTATTTTTGTTGCTGCTAGCAGCACCAGTAACTAGCGGCTAATAAAACAGCCTAGTGTGACTCACGATTTCTGCATTCTATCTTGGACAGAAAACACGGGAAGTAGTTTTTGTTTGATTGCCAGAATGCCGACCTTGACGATCTTGTTCAAGAACGACAATGGTCGGATCTTGCTCAAGACCGATGATTGTCGATCTTGCTCAAGATCGTCGATTCCACGACACGGGCGAGGCTGCTGAGCTAGTACCAAGGTTTGTTTATCAAAACGGATAACGCAAAGAAAAATAAAACGTGACGCGTAAATAACGCCTAGAATATTCAGTTCCTATTGTCTTCTTCTCGGGTATTTACATGTATTTTATCGCTAAATACGCGCAGTATCTTTGTCCATTGATCCAAGGTCGATAATATGTTCCGATATAGCGTCTCCATGACGATCTATGTGATGATCTTGACGATATTCTGAATGATGACGTCTATATTAAAAGATATTGACGCAAGGTTTCGGTCGGTTAATAACATAGGACCCAATGCAGGGCCTTGAGGAACACCAGACGGTAGCGGTTTTAGCTCTACCTGGATGTCAATGACTTCGATATATTTGACCGATAGGTCTCTACGTTATTATGCCACCAGGATCATGTGTCATCGACACACGCAAAGCACGCAGTATTGTCACTTCGGCAAATAAACGCAGACGTTACTCAAGCAAGTTATAGGGATGTCGCTTAGTCAGCGATATGCGTGATTCACTTGTTTCGTCTTTTATCAAAACCGCACCTTAACCCTGGCAACACAGGATGATCGCTTTATGTACAAAATCCAGATTCCAGAAATCATTGCAATCGATTCAAGGTACCTATTAGATAGTCGAAAGGCAGAAACGTAATTCATAAATTTAATGTCACAAAAAAATAATCAATAATGTCTGACCTAGGACACGCACGAATATGTTCTCTCCAATATAAATATTTAGTTGCCATGCCAGTTGCTAGGTACAACATATCTCTCCACATATACGTCAATCAGTTTTTTTTGTTCACTGCATGTATATGCGTTTTCGCATTGTTCGCCAAACACAAAGCAATTTAACGATAGTGCTTATGCAACGTCGAACGGATAAGATTATCGGTGTCATTGCATTTTCGGCCATTTAGCAAATCGTCACAAATTGCTATGTTTTTTTTTCCTGCTGCCAACACAGCTTTTATCTGTTACTGGCGCGCGGTGCAAAGTGCAACTCGAAACGAAAGCAATTAACGAACGCGATTCTAGATAAGTGCACATTATTGCGGAGGAGTTGTAATTTTGCCGCATTCAGCCAGCATGGCGACAGCGAGCGTGTGACCTTGAAGCTAAAACACGCGCCGACTTTTCTACATTTATATCAGCTGATTTGCGCTCGCGGTCTCGCACAAATGCAGTCAAACCAAATCGCCCGTGTAGTTGCGAGCGACATTCATTTACACCACGCAAAAAGTGACGTACGACTTTAATGTGCACTTAAAAATTAACCCAAAGGACTTAAAACAAGTTACCAATTGATTATATCAAGGTATTATTTAGCTAAATTAAATTACAATCTACATTTGTAACTGTTTTCATTGTTTAAATGTTTTAACCTACAACTGTCATTTAGAGATCTTGGTGTAGTCGGTAATACAGGGATTAGAAATATGATTTTGACGTTTATATGCATAAATTGCATATAATTCATTGTTTCTGTGTGCTTTGTGACGTTTGGTGTTAATTATTTTATCCTCCGTCGACAATTTTATAACGCGCGCACTTTATAGACATTATATAATAACCACTAATGCAATTACAAGTGTTTAATGAACTTACACAGTCACCGGCGAATTTGAACTTGTGTGATTTTTCAAGGTTAACGTTTAATGTAAAAAATCTAACCTCCAGACAATTGAAATTGCAACAATGAGAGGTGTAATGGAACCGCATCATGCTTACGTGCTTAATTTAGATGGTTTTGTGTGCAGATTTAATACCACAGATTTAATAGTAGAGATTTAATGCAACAAACCTTGCATTCATTATTAACTTGATAAACTGCTGGTAAACAGGAAATTATTCGCGGCGAACTAAAACGCAACAGGTAAATATTTTTATGGTCGTTGATAATTAAAAATAAACGTTTTTATGCGCCTACTTGGAGGTTATCTATAGATGATAAGGAACACTTGAAAATACATTGCTGGTATAAAATGATGTTCATTGTTCGTTAGTTTTTATAGTAATATAGTTTGTTTAATAACCCAGAGATGGCGCTGTTTTGTCTCGCACCATAATATGCACCAAGTCTCCTGTAGATAAGGACCACGGCATTTTTGGACCACCATAAACAGTCGTTGGGCTTATACAGCATATAACCTTAGAACACACTGACGTTTGACAGTCAATACTGTCAGAACTGTCACGCAAATGCACACAAATGCGTAACCATGGATTTTGTTGATAATTTGAACCCCGCCAAGCATCAGAATTCGATTCTTAAATTGCAATCCATGGCGCATTTATCCGCGTAAATAATCCTAATTGATGCATAATTCATATGCACAGGTTTTACTTTGTCTAACCGGCCGGCGTAGTCAGGTGTTGTGCAATAAATGAAAGTGAGCAATTCTCATTTGCGAATATCGGTTTCTTTGCTCGACCAGAGCGATTACCTAAACAAATGGTGAGAGCTAAGCCTTTCCGCACTTGTTGGTTTCACTCTGGTCACGTGTTTAATGAAGGATGAAACCAGCAACCAGTAGTAAATCATTAAAATAACACTAAGAAAAGATTTTTTTGATAGAAACTAATGATTTGATTGAGGAAAAATATTTGATTTTGTATTTTCTTTGCAGGACTCGGTCCATTTGACGAAGAAAATTGAAGAAGTCAGGCTTCTGGAGTCGAGAAAGTCTGCAAGATTGGCGGACCAAGATACCGACTTTGCCAGGTTGGCAGATATGGCCTGCGATAGAAAACGGGCAGCTTCTAATACCATTGATGTTCCAGCACCTTCATATCACAACGTGTAAGTCTCCAAACTACATACTTAAATACACCACAATCTGTATCAAAATTACTAACGTTAGCAACATGGCGTCGCCCAAACAGCTGATCAGACTGCACCAATCTGTCAATGTCATCGGTTTTAGGTTATATTTGTGATGTCAAACCTTACGATTCGTTTTTAAAACGTTTAGGTTATAATTATAACATTTAGGTTAAATTTATGAGATTCGCTTATGCAAATCGCCGTCCCGCTAATTAAAGACACAATCGGCACTTTCGGCGCGCGATTGCGAGCAACATGCGAGAATTGTAACGTTTAGAAAGGGAATTGCGCCAGGCTGTGAAAGTGGAATGCTTCTTCATCTCGAATGAGCCGGTCCGAGTCTGAGCTCCCCCAAAGTGAACGGGGTAAGAGGCACGCACGCTCTTTCAAGCTCTGCGCTTCTTTTCGACAAACTTCTTATTATAATTGCTATATTGTGGCATGAAGTGAAAGAGACTGCCTATCACACACAAAAAGTTATTACATGCAACGTGCTGAAATATTTCCGTGTGAAAAGAGCAATTATCACGCCACGGAGTTAGATAGAAAGCAATTAGAAATAGAAATACAATGAGCTGCATTTAGGACTAGATTTATGTATGTTTAGCATGGCGAAATCTTTGAACAGCTGACCGAACTGCCAAATTACCGGGTTTTTAGGTTAGGTATGCAATGTTTTCGGAATTCACAAAAGTTATTTCGTGAACATTATGACTATAATTATAGTCATATCATTTCAGAAATAATCTTCCTTCTTATAGTATTTTTCCTTTGAGTAAAAACAGATTTTGGTCGAATTATCAAAACAGTGTTTACTTTGACAAGCTGTAACTTTAAAAATAGTGGATCTATCTTCATGGAAATTGGCTCATTGGAAAGATCAAGGGTTTTACAATCGATCTGTACCCCATATCATTTCAGAAATAATCTTCCTTCTTATAGTATTTTTCCTTTGAATGAATACAGATTTTGGTCGAGCTATCAAAACAGTATTCACTTTGACAAGTTGTAACTTAAAAAATAATGAACCTATCGACATGGAAATTGACTCATTAGAAATATCAAAGTTTTTCCAATCGACCCGTGCATCATTTCATCCCGATATCATTTCAGAAATTATATAAATTCATGTCGATTTTAAGTTATTAATAATGTGTGTCCTCAAATAGTCTAATTACACACGACAACGGTTCTTTAATGAGTTCAAACACTAATCGGCCGGGTTTTTTGGAAAGTTTAGAAACGCCGGCCGGCAACAACAAAACATTCCGACTTAATAAGTTGACTTGTCACTGGACAATTAACTAATTTTAAGCGATTAGTTAACGATCTTTTAAGTATGCATTCACGACCAGTTACTGTTAAACACGGTGTATATGGTTATACAGGCAACCAATATAAAATGATGCCATTATTTAAAGGATTTGTTAGGATTTGCCATTGTTAAAGCACCATAAGATGACATTCTTACCTGCCCCTAAAAGACCTCCCCTCCAAAGAAAACAATCATAGCACACTTCTTGGTAATGTTAACTTGTAACATTGCAATATCCTGAACCTTTTGATATTCATTGTAACCTTTTTATATGTATTGTACCTACTGGGTACGTAAAATACCGTTATGTACAGTTAATTTTGGCCCTTGGTGAAGAACAGAACGCCAGAACAACGTTAGTTTTCAAAGGGTGTACATCTTAGTGACAAAAAAGTTAGAAAAACTAGAAAAACAAAATGAAGGATTACATTGAAGCTAAGATTAATATTGCACAAGCGGCTCTTGTTTTAACTCAAATGAAGTTCAAGTAAGTACAATTTTAATTTTTAAATTTCAATTTTTAGAGGAGATAGATTCTGTTGGGTGTTAAAATTTATAAACTAAACACTGGGTTTTATAGCACAATATGATAATCAGAGCGTGCAAAATGGGCTAGAATTTTAATTTCAACAATTCTAACCGCGCTTTTTCTTATAACTACCGCAAACACAACAAAATTTTCAATCTAGCGTGTATATATGATCAGAATAGAATCCGTGCGTTTGAAAATCAGCAATTTTCAACTAACAACCGGCACCGTTGCTACCTATTAAACAAGGAGCGGTTCTCCATTACAGTGATTGCCGGGTTCCTCTGCGCAGAAAATATATTTAATTCGTGTAGCGGAAACCTGTCTTCACAACATGTCATTTATTCGTTTTCTCTAGTACGCTTTTCCTACGCCAGAACGGTCCGATCTACTTATTAAATCGATTTCTATGTGGATATATAAGATTGGCAATATTGTTTGACAACCGATTTGTAGGTTATAATGTGAAACGTCAAATTGACGTTTCAATTCGTTATAATTCCCGTTACTTAAATATGTAAATTAAGAAGAACGTTACGTGTTCTAAACAATATGGCGGAATCAGTTGACCGAGCTGTCAAATTACCGGCTTTGTTAGGTTAGGAAGGTAGGTTTGAAAGTATTGCCGATAAAAACACAGTAAAATAATAAATCTGATACGAAATGAGTCATTTTATTACATATGTAGTACAAAGAGACTGAATAATTCGATGTTGCCGGGCAACGGTTCCAACAACATGGCAATTTTCCAGATAAACTGATTGGTGGTGAAACGATTCACATAAAAATTGCGCTAAATCGTGTACAACAGTTGAAACGTCCAATGTTTCAACTGTTGTTCGGCTTATAAAAAGCGTATAAAAGGTGCCCTGTTAGTAACATTGGACATTTCTCCGTGCAATTACCCAAGCCGAACAATGGATTGCGTGCGTGCCGTCAGTCGTTCGTGGAAATGGTGCAAGATTTTCCGAGCTCGGCAATTATATTTCGCCGGCCGGTTTTCCACACTCCGATACGTACGACGACGAACATAATTGATCTACCAGCTGTGTTGTACCGCTCTCGGTCAGAATTGTATTTATATCGCGCGTTTGCAAAATATACTAACTGTGCGTAGCGCAAATACACAAAACACGTGCGGTGGGCCAATATATAGTTTCGCTCATCAAGTTTTGTCTCATTTAAATTCAATTTTGACGTATATATTTTAAAAACTGACAAGATCGCAATTGAGAAACTAACCTATAAACTGACAGATGACAGTTTACTATCTTCATTGATCAGTTGTTATCCAGGCGTCATATTGCTCTGAATCTGATTAGATTTGGACAAATATTACATTCCTGAACCTGTTTGATGGAAAACTGACGAAATCTCAATCGAACAACTAACCTAAAAACTGACAGATGACAGTTTATTATCTGCATTGATCAGCTGTTCTGCAGGTGATTTATTGCTATGAATCTTAATGGATTTTTTTGTTTCAGTTCGAGGAAAAGAAGACCAAGTTTCAGCGATGAACAGCCTGAAGACGACCATCTAGACGAGTGTAGCGCTGCTCTTGTACTGATGCATCTATCAGCATCACCGAAGACACCTACGTTGCCCGGTAAGTGCCATTATAACGACTCAGTAACAGATAAAATCACCAAAAATACAGTTCTCTGTTTTAAATCCCCCAAAAATTAAGGTTAAAAAATCACTCTTTGTCCACAAGTTAGGTTTTCGTTTGTTTTCTTGTAGCGATAATTATTATTGGCCGGCTTTTGTTTTCGAACAATACCTCATTAGCATTCGTTTTTGTGTATGTAAGTACTGATTTATAGACTTGCTCGAGTTACGTTTTCAAATAGGCCAACGCTGAGTGAGGGACGTGTCTAAAACACTATCGTGGTCTAATGGGTGTTGTTGAACTCGAAAAATACCGCCTGAGATTGCCGACATTATCACAAATTACATTTCAAATTAGGTACGTGCATGGGACCGTCTTAGAATCTGCACCCGGAGGCCTTCAGATTGAGATTGATGCATTCTCCGGAAAGCCTGAAGTTGTTTTTTTTTTGTTGCTATTTACCGCAATCTATTATACTCTTACGGTGAATTATTATTTCGTTTTTTTGAGGTGTTACGGTACTTTTTGGTTAAGTTGTAACGCCTGAACTATACTTCGTGGTTAATGGAACAATAGGAAACAGAATGGTCAAAAAAACATAACCTAAGAATATAAACGTCAAACTGACGTTTATAAAAAAAATTTCTCTTTATCACCGACCAATGTGAATAGAGCGACAGAGCCGTGATAAACGTCATCTGTCATTTTGACGTTTTGAAGATTTTGAGGGCAAAACATGCATAACCTTACTCTCTTCGGATTTATTTACGATCTGAAAATAGCGTGCGCATACCTTGCTTGCGTATAAACCCGTATGTATGCGTGTATACACAAGAAAACCAAGTAGCGGTCGTTAATTTTTTGACACGTGCTGCGATAAGCGCTGCGGAATGCACCGGCCGGCGACGTTCCATTGTTTTTCCGCCTGTCTCAAACTCGTTCAAACTCAAAAGTTCGAAACGATGCTAAACAGTGTAAAGACCATCTAAAGACCCGGTGGTTTTAGCTTAGTTTGCTTGACTATGGTTATTTAGTTCCATATCAGAGCGAGAGATAGCGTAGAATTACTAGTAGAAAGTATTTTTTTATGTCTTCATCAATTGATTTTGTGACCTCTATGCTTGACGCCTGACGGTTGTGTTCACACCCACACTTTTAGTTTCGGTAATCGCTCCATTGAGACTCGATCTAGATAGCTCGGTGCCTCGGTATGCGATGTTATCGATGTTAAAATACGCATAGAAAAAAAAATGGAATGGACGTCACTCACCGTTCCACTTACCTTCAAAACGGTATTTTGCAACTCTCGCTTGCCCCAGAAAAATTTTACGTAAACATCGTGATGTATCGCGACACACATATTGTCGTTAACTCGATTAGCGGATCTTGTACCTTGGTTTTATTAGCGAAATAGGAAAAGAATAGACAAAAGATGTTTATTTTTTAAGAAAACTTTGAAACACCTTCTTTGGGTTTTTATTCTATACAAATTTGACATTATTACATCACGTGAAAGGCAATATCGAAATGGATGCAGACCATTGCATAAAAATTGTAGATTGTACTTTCATTTTTGCGGAAATAACAAAACTAGTTCAATTATTATTGCTGCTACAGCGACGACGTTGCGTTATTAATTAAAAATGCACGCTACTTATTATCTAGGTGACCCAGTTGATGAAGTATCTGCAAATATATATTATGGTCGAGACAATATGAAAGTAAATTTAAGGTTGCATAAGTGACATACATTCCTAACCTCCAAATTTCCACACGTCAACAGCGTCAACACCATTTTAACGAATCTACCGATTGTTTTAGGCGCCTATGTTGATTTAAATGATTGAGATGACAACCACCCAACTGTTCGACTACCGCGGAAATAACCGCCAAGCTTCAGAAATAAATACTTTTATATTCTTTGAATATGAGTTATATTCTTGTTTTCTGTTCTAGCATGGGGTGGATCGTCCCCTAGCAGTAGCAGTAGCAGCGGCAGTGTGACTTCTTGGTCGCCTTCGCCATCGCCACCGCCTGGGCCTTCCAGCTCGCCTGACGAAGGCGTAGTCCTCGACTACAAGGACGACAGACACAAGAAGAAGAAATTGGTAAGTGTCCTCCACGTAACATCGCCTTTCGTACTTGCGCTTGAACAATGCAATATTATCTCCGATGCCTGACAACTGTATTGTTGTTTTCTGGGCGCTTCGTGTTTCCATCAAAGTGAACAAGAAGGCATATAACAGTATTAAAAGATGACCATTAGAAAATAGAACCGCGTCGCCATCCTGATGTTTTAGGATGCCTTATACGTTAACAAAGAACGTACACGGCCACACAATATCGTCTAATTTATATACTTTGGGTATGTGGCAATGGACGATGAGAATCTAAGTAAGCGCCATCTGTTGAGTAACTGCGAAACTTCATACGTATCACTCGGGTATCGGGCTTGTATTGGACGAATTAGGTATTGGTTAAACGTCACAATTTTAACGACTGTTGATATAATTGATAATCCGCTCCTCACTTTTCACATTATACTGTTAATAACTAGTGTTTTAGGTGTTATATTGCTTGAGTTGTTTCTTTCCGTCAAATTAGAATGGTCGGTTTGGATTTGTTATTTTGTTGTGACGTTGGATGAGTAACGCAGACGCCGCGTGGGTCGACCGTCGTTTGTTTTGGTCTCGAGCACCAGCTACAGTTACGTCATCGCGTATTATTTTCAGGTCGCGACTGTCAGCTTTTACGCAAAGACTATTTTCGGCTTTGCAAATCGATGTATGGGCTCCAACGAAAAATACGCAAGCCCAGCACAGCTAGCAGCTGATCTATACTTTCCGCGGAATAAATTTCGGTATTCTGTCAGCAGAAGACCTTGGATAAATGCACGAGCTCCATCTAGTATCGGAACTATTCGGTTAGAGGTCGCTTTAGCGCTTAGCACTAATTGCTGCACGCGTGTATGGCTAAAAATTTACACACGTGCATGTTCATTGCTCATCTGACATTGGCATGTTGTCCTGCACGCGCTCCCTTCGAAAAATAGCATCTGTCCTTATTATCTAAACCAGTGTTTCCCAACCTGTCACAACATTTTGATGACTTGATCTATGTAAAGTGATGTCAGGTCAACAAAAATATGTGCTCACTGTTCTGGTTGTACGTTGTAGGATCCTCATTCCCTTCTGTTAGGTAAAAGCATTCATAGGCGCCAATAAGCGTTACTTAAAGTCTACAAAGTCGGTTTTTTTTTTTCGACAATTCAAGGTGCTTCGCGAATCGTAAACTGCAATGACCTTCATAGCTAATGGCGGTAGTAAAGAGCGCGATATCGCGGATGCCGAAATTGCGGAAGGTCGGGACATTTCGCGAATGACGAATTTTTCTACGTTCGAATTCCGACTCGCACACTGTGGGGTGACCGTGAATCTATGCAAATCCACCACGGTAAGTGGGCAAGGTTAATACGGACAAATAAACAGCGGTTTTCTTGCTGTTTTGCATTCGGATGTACATACCTCCGTTGTAGCGCCTTTCGTTCCGTGCTTCTACACTCTGACGTGTGGCAAGCTTGACTTTTTGACTACCGCGACCTTGGTGGTGGTTGGTTGCAGTTGCACGAAGTTAGCTGCAAGGTTAAGACTTCAGGATGATCTACCACAAGTAAAATATTGCTGACTAAAACTTTTGATTTCCTTCTTACGAATGAATAAGTGGACAAAAGACTCTTGGGTACTTCTGGTTACTCCTGGTTACCTTAATAGACAGGTAATGGTCTCTCTAGGTCAATAATTGGTACTTTATGCCCGCGTATCGTAGTTATAAATTGTATTTTTATACATACGTCGCGTCAGTAAGACAATTAAAGAGGAATTGTCTAGAAACCTGTGCAAAAGCGGTAAGAGCAATTACACCAACAGCATGGAATGGGTAATAGCTTCTGAAACAAACAAAAAACTCTCCTAGAACAATTTCAGCTCGTTGAGCATCCGCTGCAGTATTAAATTCCATATGCGGTCTCAGATAATACCGTCTATTATTACGTTTTAGAAATTTAACCGTATGCTATGGTCACACTAGGCTGTTTTACTAGCGTGCTATTTGCTGCTGGCTGCCAACAGTGTGACCACTCACTGTTTCACCAGTTGGCGGGTGAGTTTAGCAGCAGCCAGCCCACCAGCGCTTGTTTAACTTTTAACATCGACCAGCATGATTAACATTATTTAGAATGGAGACTTTCGCGGTCCGAATCACTAAGTTCTAGATTTCCGGGAGAAAACCGCGTCAACGACGATAAAGTAGTCAACGTTTCGCACTCTGTTGCAAGAGGCATCTCCGATATAAAATGCACCAGAAATAGTTGACCTTAATTGTAGTTTTAAATGAGCTCCTAGCAGCACCTAATAAAACAGCCTGTTGTGACCGTGGCATTATGAAAGTCAGCTGTTAGCTGCAATCGGCCTGCGAACAAGTGTCTGCCGAACGCGGGGTTTCACATGAGACTCTCTCTTCGGCGTCGCGCACGATTTACAACCACCGCTATGAGTTTTTCCTTTCGCTTTCGTTCTGAAAACGGCCACGGCCGGTAGATAGGCATGTCTGGTTGGATTTCCATCAAATAAACGCACACGGAGAGGTACGTTTTCTCTCCCTTGCGCGCGCTTGCTGGAGCGGGCGCGCTCAACGCTTTCACTACACATTGAACACCCGTGAAGGTCGCTGACTTGCTACGCCGCAGATTCATCCAAACAGGCCGGGTACGGGTTTGTTGACCCGTCTCTGGAATAGGCCTGTACGGCCTGCGTGTACCGACCAAGGGTAACTTTGTTTTGTTTTGCTGCTTTTCACAACAACGAGTAAGATATAAAAGGTGTGTGCATCATCTTGTTGTTTCATTGGCGATCGGGTCAACACCTTTCGCAATTTGTCATCAGTTCTCCTATCCTTGTTAGAAGATTATTTCCTTCATTTATGGTATTCTTAGTGTAAACTCTCGACTTGAAATAAACGTTTCGTTTTCTATGACCTTGTGAAGAGAGCGTGAGTGCCATTGCAAATTTCTGCGAAAGTTTGGACAGCGTCCAATTGCAGGCGATTAACAACAACAAGGCGTTCGCGCCGTCAATACATAAACATTGCTCGGCCTGGGCTATGATATTCATTTATTACGTCACGGTATATTTGCGGCTAACAGATAAAGAAGACGTTATAAGGAAATAGCGCGCAGTAAATTAATCTTAAGTGTGAATTACTAGGCCTTGACATATAACCTAATAACACATAACCTAATATTAGGCGATAAGCTGAACTGGGGAGCTGGGAGACTGGTTGAATTTCGGTTTTTGTAATATCCTTGCGTAATAGTGAAGTGCGCAGTTGAATGAATTCGTTTGTTGCAATATAACAGACGGAAGGGTACTATTTTAGCGGTGTAATCACTCCGCCCGAAAAAAAAATATCTAATTTTATCTTTAGTTATATCGAACATCCTGTGTTGCTGTGGATGAGGAATGCTGAAACGCCCTGTTGGTTAATAATAAACAAATAGCTGTTATCTGGGTCTGTGACCTTGTTCCTTCCATAAAAAAGAAAGAATGATATGCCATTCAAGATATCCGTTATTTTTCTGGTATCCTTGTTTTCCATGTTTTGACCCAAGATCAGCCACCTAAATGGACCATGTTTTTGTCCATTTATTTGTCCTCTTCAACTTCCTTTGTGTTCACAAGATTTCCCAAGTTCCTATTTCTTTACAAGACTATCCATCGACTTTCTTTCACTGTTCCATGCATGCTAACGCTCATCTAACATGGAGAAATACCTACTTCGTTCTGCAGACATAACACAACGAATCATGCTCATCTAACCATCTTACGATAGTCAGGACACGCGAAATGCATCCTAACCTGAAAAAGGGGGTATATATGTATCGTAGAGCTGGTATCCATTGTTTGGTGTGACGCGTGAACTGCGTAGTTGTGCTCGGCGATCCGTGATCGGGCTTCTTGCGCGAAGATCAGGTGTCCACGTGGGGTGTTGTACTCTCCGGTACGATGTAAACATTGGGGTCAACGTACGTTCTTAGTACGGCGCAAACCGGCCTCGTTCTTTGTCCAACCACCGGCTGATTGTGCCGCGGCCGGGCCGTACTACCCGTTCTGACGTCACCAATGCACCGCGAACATAAACAAGACGCTCACCGAGCCTCCGAGAGCACGAGGAATCGTGGACAGTTATGCGTCGACATCGAGAAGGCGCCTCTTTACTTCCCGTGAAGGAGGAAGAGGAGTATATTGCGAAGAAGTCTCCTCCTCCTCGGATATATATGTATATAACGGGTTGTTCTTTTTTGCTACCGGTGATTCCGAAGGCGGAAGTCGCCTATAGCCTCTGGATGCATAATAATCTAATCGGGGAATTAAAATCGGAGAGACGGCTACAAAAAGCCGGCTCTGTTCAGTATTCATGGGAGTCCGAGACGAGAAAAGCCAGAGACTAACTGTACTTTATTGGTTTTGACGAAAATATTCTCCTTCTTCTTTAAAAAGACCCATCTTGCTCGAATCCTCTAGTGTCTGTCAATGTCTTCCTTTTTCACTGTTCCAAACTTAGCATATTTGGAACTGGTATGCATTGTTACTGGTATCTATCCAGTATTATGACTATTCATTGCTATGGCTATTCAGTGTTATGATTATTCAGTGCGACTAAACACCTCGATCGACTTTCCTCCACCGTTCCAAACATGCTAACGCTCATATAACATGGAGAATCACTTTGTTCTTCAGGCATTACAGTAATGGCAATACCGTTGACAGTTGGCCAAATTACCAAAAGTTGTGACGCTACATCTTCAATTCTGTCTCACCAATGCACCAATCAAAATCCTTGCAATCATACCCGGGCGTTAATTAGTATAATGAAAAGGTCAATGCCAATAGCGTCCGTTCTCTATTTCCGGCATATTCATGCTCAAAACGCAGGTCAACTCCACACGCCGGATTTCAGCCTACCTATCACGATTTCAGTTGATAATCAGCCGATGCAAAACGGGTAATTATCGAATTAAGCACGCAACGTGTAATTTAGCAAGCAACGGACTATGCGTGTGTGTAAGTGTGTGTCCGTGTATGTGGCCGCGCGTTGTACAAACATCCATAGGTTCAGATGCTTGCACACGAAAACATTCGATCGGTCAGATCGCGATAACAGTTCAAAATAAACGAGGAAACGAAAAAATGCGACGTAAAACAGCGCGGCGCGGCGTGCCTGCTTACGTCAGAGATGAGTCTCGTATTTTTATCTACGAGGTCGGCCGATCATTGTTTTGTGCTTACCAACTGAGATAAACACAAAATTTCGGCAAACAACTACTACATAGCATCTGATCATCTGATATCTTTTACACATCATATACAGTTTAATATGTATCCAAAATATCGAAATATCGCGATGACAGCTGTCAATTTTGTAGGTTACGTTTGGGCGTCTTATTAGTTCGTCTAAATACCACATTATTTTTGGGCGCTAGCATCATTCGTTTGTTATTAGCTGCACAAGCGTCTCCTCCTTCTCGCTTGTCAAACAACTCAATACGGTAAGTTGAGTTCTCTGCTCACTCGGACAAAGAAAAATCGATGTTGTGTGCCGTGGTGGTGGCGCGTTTCCTGGTTCGGGGATAACAAGTGTTCGTAAGGGCTCAGAATCTAGTCCAAGGACAAAGGATCCGTCCAAATATAGACCTTACGGCCACCTGAGTTACAGCCGTTCTCTGCACCGACGGCACGTGGCTTTGTATGTAAACATATTGATCGGCTTGGTCGCCATCTTGATACTACGTCAGAGCACCCTTCGACCAGCAGAAGACCGTGGCCTTTGTTTTTCCACACAACTAATTCTGTAATCATCCATACAACTAATGTTCTTTCTTAGTGGATATTTGATATCGGTCTCGGTGATTCCTATCAGGTAAAAAGAGGGATTTGTCGTTCTGTTTGCGTTGGTGGCCCTTAAACTTTTGGTAGACTAGACGGTTTTGTTATTGCTCCGAGCCAGACGTGAAAAAAAATCTTATATTATGGGGGAGGGACCTCAGCTGTGTCAAGACGGAATTCGTGTACCTGTTCACGTTTTGGAACAGCTGACTATTTTATATGGGGTCGTTGCCTTTTCGGGTCGTTTTTGTTTTGATTTTACCCCTCCAAGGACTAATAAACCGGGGTGTGAGTTGTATAATTCTTAACCAAATAGGAATCTTACTTATTTGACCATTTTATAAACACCCAATCATTAGTTATTTAGACACCGTTCATTCATAATTTAGTTCTAATGGCTTTATTATGTATTATCTTTACCGAAAGTTGCCAAAATCACCAGATAAACCCGTTAAAGTAGCGATAACAAATTGACAAGGTCCCCATCGTAATATACGGCGCATTGTTTCCAAAACAATAGGCAATCGATAAGATTTCGATTGGCGTAGAACGCGTCGTTTATTACGTAAAGAACCCTTTTGCGGTACATTCGAACAAAGCTTTCTAATGTTCGCTAAAAATAAGAACGGCAAACAAAAATTTCTACCGCTTCTCTCTCCATTGTTGCGTTTCGTCACCTTTCGCTAAGATAAACGCCATCTACAATTTGCAAAAGTACATCTTGGATCACTAAATAACGGGAAAGCGCCACCTATCGGAGATATAGCTGCAAATTATCACTCCAAAACTATCATAACCCTAACAAATTGACATTTCTTGTCATTATTGGCACCATCTATTAACAGACCTGCAAAATTATCACTCCATATCTACCCTAACCAAACAATTTGACATCTCTTGTCATTAGTGGCACCATCTATTAACAGAACTGCAAAATAATCACCCCAAATTAATAACTTTATCTAAGAAAAGTGCCATCTACAATTTGGAAAATTGCGGCTCGAATTAAGCCTTTGTGTCTCGGTTTATAAGCCGGTTTATTGACCCTGCTATAAATGCGTTGTATAACGGGCCGGCGTAAAAATATCGTGGCGATTTATTTGTCACTTTGTTTTCTGTTGTGGGTGTGTATTTTCGGAAATGTTGGCGACGCAAAAGCAAACCGTTTGATTGTATTGTAATGGATTGTATTGTAATAAATTTGACGTAAGAGAAATAAACAATGGCGCGGTAATTAGTATGCGCGTCACATTTGTCGCCGTTAAATTAATGAGATGTTTTGTTTTTTTTTGGTGGAGTGGCGTTGAAATTTGGAGATTAATTGAGCTTTTTTCCTTTGTTTACAGTTCAGAAAGACGGCCTATCAGTGCACGTATCCTGGGTGCCACATGAAGATGCGTACCACAGATGCCATCAAAGCTCATATTAGAAAATCACACTACACGATGTAAGTATTTTTTTTGTGATTCGTAAAAAGGATCATTTTAAGCTCTCTAAGAATAATTTAAAATTAAAACTAAGAATAATTTAAAATTAAAACGAAGAATACTTTAAAAACACGCTCACGTGTTCACGTGTCGACAGTTATCGTGTCGAAAGAACTGCGCATAACTATGGCATAACTGTTTATACAGTTTTGTCTATTCCACGGCCATCTACCGAAAATATCGTAAACGGAACTGTTAACGGACTCCAAGGATGCGTGGCAACCTTGCTGCCGAAATTAAACTATCCGTTCGATGGGGGGAACCACGCGAAATACATTGAATACAGCCGATTGAACGGTTCTCATTCCTACAACTTGGTAAATACGCGGATATATTTATCACGAAAACATCGACACAACTTGGATTTTAAATCGCTGATGCAGGAAGCGCCATCTAATAGTGACAGAACTGCAAATTATCACTCTTTAAGTTATAACAACCTACAAAATTGATTGAGTTTGACGAGCGCTGTTTTTGATAGGTACAACTGTAGAGAGTGCAGTTTTTTTTTCTTTCAGTTTTTGATGTTTTGAAAATACTTGTCAGAGTAATTAAAGTCATATAGCGTAATTTCGTTCCTGTAGGTTAGTTAGCGCCATCTGTCAGTGACAGAAGCAAACAAATGATCAAACATTCACCGCAAAATTTGAAATCACGATAAAAACCACATTTTTTTGAGCGATTTTCCTGATTCTTTCAGCATATTTTAGGAAAATTAATCAAATTTATGAATTATATTATAAATTTTTATTATATATTTTCTAAATGGTGTAGAATACATACATTCTAAATAGTTCAGTTAATTAATATCGATTTCATTTGTCATTACAGTGAACTGCAACCTGGTGACGAAGAATTCTATTACACAGACGCTGAAGATGACGAAGAAGAGATGCATCATCCGCACCCCACACTGTCCCACAGGGACCTGGCGAGGCCCCCGCACGAGGATCCCGAATTCCAGCGGCAACTAGTCGGAACGATGAGACTACAGATTTTATCAACAACGTCCAATAACATCAACGCTCAAGGCTCGTATAAACTCATCAAACTTGGACGTCCGCCCAGCCCCAAGAACTTGGTAACCGCGCGCAGAGTCCGGGGCGAAAACAAGAAGTGCCGGAAAATCTACGGCATGGACAACAAGGATCAGTGGTGCACGCAGTGCAAATGGAAGAAGGCGTGCACGAGGTTCGGCGATTATTAAAGATTTAAATCGGTATTTATAATGATATTTTATTGTATTATTATTGTTTATTCGACCCTGTGGGGTAGCTAAAAACGTTAGGTATAATGAACGTTATGTATAATGAACGTTAGGTATAATGAATATTATGTATAATGAACATTATGTGTAATGAACATTATGTATAATGGACATAATGGAAATTGGATAGTTGGAGTATCTGAATTATTTCGTAGTCTGTGGTCGCGCCATAGACTAATATCATGCAGACTTGAAACTCAAGATGTCATCGTGTGGTTTTTGTGTTATACGTAACGTTTTTGGTGCTTCAAAGGGTTGATTGAGGCATAATCGGAAGAAATCGCCATGTATACCTACAAATCAACTGCCAACGATTTTGGTGCGTACTTAAATTGAACGTTATCGTACATTAAAAAGACAAATAGTGACAATCGTACGTTAAAAAAAACGTGAATCGAATAAAACAAATCGCACCATTATTCTATAATAATAATAATAATGATAATAAGAATATATATATAGTCATCGAGAATCCGAAGCGCAGCTGTGATCGCAGGGAATCGATCCAATTCTGCTGTTGAACTGTTTCTTCGTCATTTCGCAGGAATAAAAAAAAGACTCGAGAGTGAAGTGACGTTGAATACGAACTCATGACGTATCTTCTCGTTGTAAATTTAACGGCCAACGTGCGGCAAACAACCGACAACAAGAACAACAACAAATCTAAACCGATCTCAATCCACGAAAGAGTACAATCTCGTCTGTATAATATGTAGACACAAATGCAAGAGATAGCTATGTCTGTGTTCTTAATATTATATTTCGCGGGACGCGACTTATTCTATTATATATTATATATATATATAGTATACAGTGTGTCTAGGAAAGTCCGCACAATATGGGAAGATCTTTCGTTATCCATTTCTCAGAAAATTTTGTTCTCAAATAGTGAAAATTTAAAAAAGGAGCAACATTTTTCAGACTACCGCCAACTTTCATAAAGAATAAAATTTCCTGAGAGATGGATAATAAAAGATTTTCCCATATGGTGCGGACCTTTTCCTGGACATACTGTATAGTAATACGTGCTTGATCCTCCAAAGTAATTTATATATTTCTATATCGCATAATATATATTTATATTTATAAGCGTCATTTTAGTACTCTATATATTCTAATCGTCTTTTTTTTGTTATTATTAATTATTAATTTGCGTTTGCGAATTGCTACAAAGATAGAGATTTGTAGAATTCCTTCGTTAAATAGAAACATATCATCGTTGTATTGTGCAAGAACCAGTTTTTTTTGGAAATTTCATATTTTGGTGACATTATCCATAGACAAATAATCTCTCTATAACAATAGGGGTAGTCTATAATAATTTTTGATTAATTAGTTACCAAAGTGCGCTACCTTACCTTTGTTTCCCATTTTGTTGTTTTTATCTCTCTCTCTATAGCAGCTGTGCGCTGCATTATGGGCCATAAAACTAACTACCTGCCAAATAAAAAATGACGTTCTTCTCTACAAAAATTCAAAAATGTCTGCGGCTATCTAGAATTAGGGATCGTTCTGCCATCTTTGTACATATTTATAAATAAATGTGTACGCAGTGTCTAACAAAGGTTTCCCATATCTGTGGGAACTTCAACGAATGGCTTGTTATTGTGTTATAATGTACATTACATATTATAATTTAAGAGACGTATGCACACAATTCTTCGTGACGTTTATTTCTCTTTTAATTTAAGTATCATTATTACCTCTTAAGTCTTTCATTCATAATGTTAAGTTTTATCGTCATGTTTAAACTTTTTAAGAAATATTTATATTATATCAC
Organism: Aphodius granarius; assembly: GCA_963971325.1. NCBI lineage: Eukaryota > Metazoa > Arthropoda > Insecta > Coleoptera > Scarabaeidae > Aphodius > Aphodius granarius. The sequence continues at coordinate 31,049,627 of OZ020225.1, forward strand.
ATTTTACTGAGTATTTATACATTATATACATACCTATCAAAACATGCATACATTTAATTATCGGTTTAAATGTTATAATATATTATTTTATCATAGAATTTATATTATAGAATGCGTAGCAGCGTTCATATTTTAGAGATATATATATATATATATATATATATATATATATATATATATATGTATTAAATTCTACGGAGTCAAATATCGAGATTTTATTAATAAATTTATTATTTAAATTAGTTGCGATGGTTTTATTTTACGATGTTATAAATTCTATTAATTTTCCTAGAATATGCTGAAAGAATTATGAAAATCGGTCAAAAAGACAGTTTTTTTATAGTTATTTCAAATTTGGCGGTGAAGGTTTGGTCATTTGTTTGGTTCTGTCACTGACAGATGGCGCTAACTAAGCTACTCGACCGGTAACCCACTGTAACCGGCGTAACCGCATTCCTGCGCAACAGGTGGCGCTCGCAGTGTTTTTATAAATTTGACGTTTGTATTTTGATAGGTCATTAAAAAAATCGCAAAAAAAACGTACCCCGAGCAAATCTACAGTTGCGCGAAGTAAAATGGATTGGTTGGCAAGTTAACACGACAATAACATCGATAATTAGAATAACCATCGCTCGTCACTTGAGTTTTCGTCGCGAGTAAACAAGCATTTGAGGTTATGTACGTGTATAACCGTCATGTCAATAAATGTTACGGTAACTGGTAATCCCGTGAGTATAAATAGGGGCTCGATGGTGACCGGGGATCCAGATTACGCTAAAAAGGAGTTCGATCGCCGACGAAAAATCCGTTTAGCTCAAGTGAGTGTCATATAATTTTTTTTTAGACGAAAGCGTATAGCTCATTTCTCAGTTTTGTCTGTGATATTTGTAGGTCCGTCAGCAGGCGAATAACATAGCTGAGAACGTACGGAAGAAAGTGAGGAAGGAACGTGAGAAACAACTGTCGGAAATTGAGCAACGGGGCGCCGAAAAACTAGAGAAATGGAAGAATCGAAAAATGCTCGAATTGCAAGAGCAGTATTGCGAATCTATAAAAGATTTGGGGTTAGGACATGCACAAGCTATCGTGGAGGAGACTCGCGACGAAATCGCGGATGCCTACAAAGAAACTGTACGAAAAAAATCAAAATTACGTGGTGAAGACGCCGCTAGAAAATTACACGAGGAACGACAGGATAAGTTGAGGAAGCAGGCCGAGGAACGACAGAGGAAGATGCTTGCTAAGTCGGTGGATAATTTTCGTGTGGAGACAAAGAAAAGCAAGAAGAGCCCGTTTCGGAAAAAAAAGGTTAGGAAGTCGGGGAAATCGACCGGTGCCGCAGGTGGACGGGATAGCGATTCGGATTTTCGGAGTTCGGATTATGAAGACGGCGTTCCCGCTTTGGATATTGGTAGTATTGGTGGGACTTCGTCGCTGGAATCGAGAAATGGCGGGAAGAGGTATCGTACGAAGTCGAGATCGCCGCCCGTTAGCCCGGTTTCTAGTTCGACGATGGAGAGCGATATTCGGGAGGTGCCTCCAAGAGGTTCCGTCAATGGTCACATACAACAAGGTAAGAATATAATAATTAGATTGCGGATTTTTGAGCGTTTGCATGGTTTTGCATAGACTTTTAGTTGACCACCAGCGCACGTAGGGCCTAACATCACAATTTTTACAGACGCATCCCGACAATCCACCACACCGCCTCGATCGCCGAGCCCCCCCAAGATGGCCGACATAATAGTCCACCACCCGCTCGACACGCGGATATCGGACCGGATACGCAGCAGACGCCTACCGGCCAATCTCATCGAATCCAAGGCCACCTCTTACCTGGACGAGGAAGACGAGAAAAACCAAGTTCCCGTCACCACCTCTACAGTAACCGAAGTCGACATGCCGCAGAGGCGATGCAACTGCTGTCCTGGGTGTTGCCTAATCTGCACATGCAACAGCTGCAACAAAGAATCGACCACGGACGATTTCCGAAAGGCAAAACTTACGCAGTACCCGTCGTCGGTTTGCGTTTGCAATTGTCGCTGCGGAAGAGACGTTGTTAATAAATCCAGTAAGGGTATAATTGCAGATTTAGCGCCTAGTAGGGAGGAAAAATTGATTGGGGTGACGTCCTTGGAAAAAAAGAAATCTCTTAGCGTTGACTCGAAAGTTACGAATGGAGAAATCGATGCGACGACAGAAAACGGCCGTAAGGAGACCTGCCAACCACAGAAATGCGACAAGGGTGGTCGAAAACAACCAGTTAAAAACAAAACTTGCGACTGCGGACACCCAAGTTGCAAATGTGACAAAAAAAACTTCAATAACTTCAACACGAACCTTAATAATAATCGTCTCAAGGACATTCCGCAGCGACCGACCGTTTTGTTAAAATCAGCGCAGAAAAAACCCTCGGAGACCGAGGTCCCCCGCGTTCAATACTACGACCACCGAAATCGATTCACGAAAGAATACGTGGCGCCCGAATCGCAAGTCCAAAAAATCCCGGACGAGAACATAGAAATCGAACATCAATCGTCTCGCAGCGAGGCGGAGTATCTAGACAGGATGTACCAGCGCGATCGCGACGCTCAAATCCGCGGTCGAAAAGCCTTGGAGAAGAACCGGATCCACAAGGAATACCAAGAGTTACTGCAGAAACTCCCCGCTTTGCAGCGACAAGAGCGGATCGCCTCGATCAATTTGAACAACCCGTCGTTTCACATGGGCGACGAGCGCCTGCGTCAGCGCGGGGAGAAGAAGCAGTGCCGTATGGAGGACGCCTACGATAAGTTGTTTCCGAATATGGTGACGATCGCTCCGAAGACGCACGTTTTGGACGATCGGCCGTTCAGGACTGAGGATATCGCGGAGGGGGGTGGGTCGGATACGATTTTGAATGTCGCTCGGTGGGAGTTGAGCGCCCCCGTAAGGGATGGGGTTACCGTTACGAAGGAGGACGGCGTTATTAAGATAAATCCGAATGTGTCGGATCAGACGGATTCGTTGAGGTATATGTTGGAGAAGTTGAAGAAGCAGAAGGAGATGCTGATGAAGGAGGTTGAGGGTCTGCCGATGGATAGTAATTTGGATAGTATTATTGAGGATTTGGAGAGGCTTCGGGAGCCGACGGATGGATTGGATGCCGTGGGGAAGACGTCTTCTACGACTAGCGCTGATTCAGGTAATTTTATTGGATTATTTATATTTTTTCTTTTAACTCAAGTTTAGTTTGTCAGACTGCCTCAAATAATAATAATAATAATTTTGTACAAATACATTATGTACAGATAATCTAGTATTGTAAAAAAAGACAGCGCCAGAAGGTTATCTATGTAGTTTTTATCTCTGTGTATGAAAGTCTCATACTCAGTAATGTTGTAGAATGCTTCTTCCAGAAGAAGTCTCCTTATTTCAGTTCTAAACTGTCTTTCTAGCTTAAGAGGAATCGCTACTGCTCGCGGGAGGGGTCTAAACAGCACTCCAGTTTTAGCACAATACTGAACGTAATTCTTCACCAATAGTCACATACTATACACCAAATTAAAGATAAAGGATTGTCTCGTGCGGCAGTAGTACCACTTTTTTTACGTTCATTGCTGCTTGTCATAAAAATCGCATGGAAAAAGGCATAAAATGACTCATTTTGGGATTTTTTTCTGAAATATCAGAAACGAAAGTCAAAAAAATGATACTAACAACGTACGTACAGAACCCTTAAGAACATATATAAAAAATCTGATGTGGCCAGGCACATGACTTTATCATACGATACAGCCGTGTTCAGGGGGGCAATTTGGAAGTTCAAAGGGTATCCGCTTACTATGATTTAATTTTTTTTTCCAAAAAATGGAATGGACATAAATTATACAAAATTTTCTCTACTATAGTTTATTATTTAACTATTTTGACGAAATTACAGAAATGGCGGCTAATTTGCAAAATCGTTGAAAAATGATAAGAGTGAGCCTCGAGTTCCTTTGGGCCCTTTTGGACAAAACTTCTTTCAGCTCTAAGTTTAGTCACGAAACTTCTAAATATGAAGTTTCGTCTCGATACCTTCAGTAGTTTCTCGGGAATCGTCGCCACAAAAAACGGATACACACACACACACACAGACATTTTTTTGTACCTTGGTGAAACATGTTCAGGTGACCCAAATCGACATATTTCCGCTAAAATCTCAATTTTTTTTTTTCGACACGATTACAATACATTGTCATACTACGTATGATAAAGTAATAAAATCTCAACAAAGTTTCAACATTATGCAACCAACAGTACACCTTCTCCCTCCCGTTTCCTTGGGCCAATGAATTTATCTCATTTTCAAACTGAACAGTCCAAGGCAGCATGAATTTTTACTATAAACTGTGTGGTGTTGAGAGAATCTAGAATGTGCTGTGTTTCTTTCTGATGCACGCAATTTCTCGACCAAAGTGGTTGGTGCTTGCGCTTTTAACCGCTGCGTGAAATAAATTAATGAATTTCAGCCACTTTGTTCGACCTACTGTTGCTTGACGTACCTAACCAGTAAATGGTTTTGTGTATTTTTTTCCGAGATATCATATCAATATATACATCAAAAGATAGCTGCGACTTTCACCTAGATACCTTACTTATTGCAGCGCAAATTTATAACAGTTGGTGGGAAAACAAATTCAAGAATTCCATGCACTTTTTCGATCGGCTATTGGTCGACGACGAACAGTGCTAAACTGGTACCTAATCAGGTTTTCTAGTGGATTTTTAATAATAAAAATAATAATCTTTATTTTGCCGAAATACATATGTACAAATATTCTAATATGTCAAAAAAATAACAGCCAGAAGCTTATTTGTCCTGTTTTTATCTTCTTGTATGAAAGTCTCATACTCAGTGATGTTGTAAAATACTTCTTCCAGAAGAAGAAGTCTTCTTATTTATTAACTGCTTTTCTGGCTTCAGATGCCAGTGTTTTGGGATTTATCAGAGATCAAGGGATTTATAAAAGATCAAAGCTTTTCTACCATATTCTGTTGCTTTTGTAAAAATTCCCACCAAATTTGAAATGTAAAAAAACATCTTCTCCTTTCTATTCAGACGCACCGACGTCCAAGAAAACCCGCGGCACCGTCCACAAGAAACGCAGCAAGCACAACGTGAAGCACAAACGCGTCCAGCACTCCTCATCCAACGAAGCGACCGGCAGCCCCACCCGAAAAATCCACCGCAAAATCCAACGGATAATCCTACAAAACACCAGCACGCAAACATCACCAAAAATCGGTTCGTCACCCGCGAAGAAACACCCAAAGAAACACGACGTAACACCCAAACAGAGCGACACCATCCCACCAACAAAAACAACCGTAGGGACTTCACCGTTCAACCAATTAAAAACAACAATCGGAACTTCACCCATGAACTTAAAAACACCATCGGAACAGGCTATCGAAGCGCAGGTTGTAGAAGGACAGCGTGTAGAATCGGAGCGTATAGTAGAAGCGCAGTATGTAGAAGCGCAGATCATGGAAACACAGCAAAGGAAAATATCCCACAAGCATAGAAAAGCACCCGCAAAATCGGAGAAAGCGAAACTTTGCGATTGTTCGAAAAGCGTTGGTCAAGATGGCGAAGTCTGCGAGATTTTGATAAAGATTAAGGACGACGAAGAACCAGAGATTAAAATTAAGAGCCCGACTAAGAAAGAGACGTTTTCCGATAAAGAAACGATCACCGTTCACCAAAGCATCGCTGAAAACGGTCAGAAAACGTGCGAGATGGTCGACTCGAAATGCCAGACGAAATGTTGGGGTCGTACCGTCCGAATAGACGAGAGCAGCATCAGTAATCGACGTTCTTGGAGACAAGAATTAAGTAGGAATGAAACTATGGGGACGTCTTCGAGCACATCGTACTATAGCCCTCCGGATTTCCGTCGGAGACATTGCAAAAGACGGAACAGTGGTAAAGAACTGAACGGCGGTGGAAAAGAACTCAACCCGAGATTAGTGACGTACATCAAAAAACTGTTATCCATGTCGAGGGCGAGCGTCGAAGACTTGGGCATGAGTACGGGAACTGATATTTCCGTATCGTCTAGCCTAGCTAATAGCATACAGTCGGACCCTTTGACCCAGCTGCGGAACGTCATGAGATTCTTTAAGCTGTCGCCGGACGATCTCGCGCAATGTTACTGCTCCGAATCGTCTCGGAGCGATGCGTCGAGTTCGCGTTTGAGTTACGACGCGAGCGAATCAAACGCTAACCAATACAGTGAATCGAATGGAAACCAACACACTGAATCAGACGCCAATAAAAATAGGATATCGGACGGAAGCCTACACGGTGAATCATATGCAAGGCAACGCTCCGGCGGAAATTGTAATGTAGAGAAAACGACTAGCCAGGAAGGCTTCGATGAACAACTCGCTGAAGCCGCGAGGAAGTACCAAGACATGGCGATCCAATGCCAAGAACGTATCTCGACGTTGACAGCGGCCATCGAGAAGGTTCGCGAGGAAAAGAAGCAGATTTTAAGCCCGGAGTTCAGCGATAGGGAAAATTCGACGGCTTATATGAATTTACCCAGTCATCTGGAAGGAGAGAATTCGAATAATCAATCGAATAAGTTAGAATCAAATAGGTTGGAATCCTCTGTGCAATCATCGGGCTCCGAAAGAGAACAGCAAGAAATCGATAGACAACTATTATCGGTTGAAATTGACATGGCTAAATTGAGGATACCGACTAATAATACTCGAGAGATCGTAAATCACGAAGATCCGGAGATGTATCAACGATATCGGAGGTTGATCGCGCAAGAATTGCAGATCTCCGATTCGGAGCAAACGGAGAAGAAGCTTATCGTCGAGGAGGTATCGCAATTGACGAATGATTTCGTCCCTATGCTGCAGGATATACCACGACTACCCAAATTACCATTCAACCAATCGGAGTTTACGCAAGCGCAGGCCGACGGATCTAAGAAAAAACCTCCTCCCGCTAAGGGAATAACCGCGGCCAAACGATTCAACGGAAATATAACATCGACCGCTCACGAATTGTCGACGATAGCCGAGGTCGATTCACAATTACGGCTGGGTTCGTTAAGCCCGCAGAAACCCGAGAAATCGGACGGGTTTGAAACGATCCTCGCTGCGAAATCCGACGGAGCAAAACTATCGGAGGAAAGTATGCCGGATATCGTGCAAGAAATATCCTCGGGTTCGCAATCAAAATCTCAAAATCAAAACGAAAATAAAACCGAACAAACTAAGTCACAGACGGCTTGTTTAAAACTATCCGACACGGAGAGCTCCGACATGGAAAATATCGAAGCGATGCTCATCAGTATGGGTATGGGTTGGGCGGTATCCACCTTAAAAAAGACGCAAGAAGCCCTGGTACGCGCAGCGTCCAGTAGCGACGGTAGTCAACGACTGTCGGAGAATTCCAGTACGAGCGATGTAACTTTGCGTGACTTCCTCGGTAAGAAGTTGTTGTTTAATAACTCGTCTGGGATGTCTTCCGGTTCGCCGTTCACCAGGGAATTGGAGGAGATATCTGTGATACAAGGGTCAGGGTTGAGCATCGATAATAGACAGCATCAGCGCACGTCGACGCCCGTGCAAAAAGGCTCCGATAAGTCTAACTCGGTTAAGATGACGTTCTCTGGGGAGTCGGAGCCGTCTTCGGTGAAGACGCCTTCGGATGAGGCCTTTGCGACTATACCGAATTATTCGGAATTGCCCGACGAGGATTGACGATGTTTTTGTGATGTTTGTATTGTTTTTATTGTATGTAATTTTGTGTATTATTGCGGTAGTTATGTTTTAATCGTAAATTATTTGGATGGATTTTATATATTTGATTATGTTTACTCGGAAAAAATTATATTTTTAATAATTTGTATTTTTATTTTCTTTAATATTTAGTCGGTTGTCGTTGAAAGATTCGATCGAGATGTTCGAGACGAAGGCACAACGTGTTACTCGTCCCAATGTGTACATATATATATATAGATGTTTTAAACTAAGTAGAGCATAGTTGTATATGCAACCAAATATACGCGTCCGATTTATAAACCATACGCTGGGTATAATTGGTTGCATATGTCACGGTGTTCTTCTTAGTTCAAAACCAGTAGGTTTTCATCATAACATCTACGCCCATTCTACGCCATAACAAAAATGACGTTCATTGTACATTTATTTCTCGTGCTATTGCCAAAGTTGAAATTAAAATCGGAAATATTTCTACGAGGGTTTACGCCGTAAAGATAGGCAACCTTAGTTTCTGTTCTTTTCATAGATCTCTACGAAGGCCATTTTAAGTAGATAAGGTGGTCTCATAACCCTGCTTGTAGGCGTGGTATGAGTTCGGTGAGAGGGGCATATTGATACACAGACTAGATAGGCCTGTCTACGCCGACGTCACAATGTGGGCGTAGACCGCCGTGTCAACGCTATTTTTTACTAGTTCGAGCGAGTATAAGTTCACGGACACGCCTACCGAACAACGTTATCCGTAGACCGTGTTTACTATTGGTCAGTGATGAATCAGTCACTGGATGCAAACTGGTCTGAAAATCGCGCGTGTACAAAACGCAACTTCACGCTTGTTATTATTGACATTCAACAAGTTCGAAATTGTTTGAAATCATCAGTACGAATTAGTGGTTTATTTCAGCTGTAGAAGCGATAAAATGGAAGAAAACACCGTTAAAGAACGCATCGCTTCGATATGGGCCTCACATTCCAACCAAACCAGGCCAAAAATCAAACAAACAAACCCGTTCCCCGACAACAAATTCCATCTATTCTGGTACGACATACATCTAGAACGCCTTCATAACAAATTCGAGATGTACTTAATCGGGATAGCGTACTACCGCGAAGAATTCTATCAAGCGTGTGTGAAGATAAACACCTGCAGGGAGAAATTCTACCTCTTGCCGGCGAAAGACGCCACGTTAAGTGAGGTTATGGAAGATTTCAACCAAACTTTAGCGCGACAGTTCAACCTGGAAGAGTACGACTATAAACCGGTCGTCAAGCGATACGCTTTCGACCCGAACATCGTATTCGAAGGGCGATACGTGGAAATAACAACCGCGAATGTTTGCAACGTCAGAGACGTGCGAACCGATAAAATCGAGAGAATTCTCGGCGGGAAGAGCAGCTCGATTGAAGAGTTTTTGATGTCGAAACGAATCAAGGGCCCCTGCTGGTTGGAATTCGATAAAATCGAAGGTTCGGAAGGCTGGAGGACGTGCCCTAGTGTCGATCAAGTCTCCGTTGGCCGTTGTCAAGGTTACGTCCCTGTATTGTCGGTTGCGGTGATAAATGTCAAGAGCGTTTACGTCCCCGAGAGAAAAAGTGAGGTTATAGTGCTTATCGGCGTTCTGTTTCAACGGAATTTTGATGTTAATGATCAGCGGATTGGGATTGACAATCATTTGTGTTTTGCGAACGAAAAATATCGATTTTTTCCCGATGGTTTTTGCGGTAAAGATTGTACGAGTGTCGTTGTGCGAAGGCCGACGGAAAAATTGATGGTGCAGGATTTTTTGCTATGGTTGGGGCGGCTGGATCCGGATATTGTCATGGCCTATGATCTAGGTGAGAATTATTAGTGTTGGGGGTATTTTATTTCTATTTGTAATCAAATTGTAATAAAATATTTGTGTGTTCTAAATATGGTAGTTATTTTACGATGTTTTCTCATTTCCGACGTCTAGTTTTTGAGATACGATCTTGTTTTTATGATATATTATAAAGAGAACATTGTGGTTTAATTTAGTGAAAGAAAATTTGAAATACCTTTGCTAGTTTTCTATATATAATTTTTTTCTTGTCACTAAAATTCGCAATTTACAATGAAGTTCTTGAAATCTTCTAACTAGTATTTCAAAACAACTTACAATGTTGTTTTTAGGTAATATTATAAAGAAAACATCGTAGTTTAATCTAATGAAAGAAAATTTGAAATACCTTTGCTCGTTTTCTAAACATAATTTTTTTCTTGTTGCTAAAACTTGCAATTTACGATCAATTTTTGAAAGCTTCTAACTAGCGTTTCAAGACAACTTACAATGTTGTTTTTAGGAAATATTATAAAGAAAACATCGTAGTTTAATCTAGTGAAGGAATATTTGAAATACCTTTGCTAGTTTTCTAGATATAATTTTTTTCTTGTCACTAAAACTCGCAATTTAGCGTTTCAAAACAGCTTACAATGTTTTTTTTTTTTTAGGATATATTATAAAGAAAACATCATAGTTTAATCTAGTGAACGAAAATTTGAAATACCTTTGCTAGTTTTCTAGATATAATATTTTATTGTCACTAAAACTTGCAATTTACGATCAATTTTCGAAAGCTTCTAACTAGCGTTTCAAAATAACTTACAATGTTATTTTTAGGTGATGTTATAAAGAAAACATCGTAGTTCAATCTATTGAAAGAAAATTTGAAATACTTTCACCAGTTTTCAAGATATATTTATTTTATTCATCTCCGGAAAAAGAAACAAATCATAAATTGATTTCTCTCTTTTGCAGATCGTGACATGAGGATCTTACAAGATCGAATGCAAAGTTACGGACTAAAATACATTCCTCGATCACTAACCCACCACTTAAACACTGCTAAAACATTCCACAACGCGAACAACTTATTTTCCGGCAGATTACGCGTCAGCCTGCTACGCCTGTCCACGGAAATGGTCAAATCCCGCACGTACACTCTCGAAGAACTAACCAAAGACCATCTAGATCTTCCCTTTGTACCGGTAGACCAAATTCTCATCGAAAATTCCTTCGAAAACGCCTCAAAATTGACTGAAATGATCGATTTCACGATGCACGAGACCCTGTGCTCTCTGAAGCTGTCCGTCAAGTTAAATCTGCTACCGTTCTCGTTGGAGATGACCAGGGTATGCGGGAATCAGTGGAACCTGACGTTGAACGGCACAGTTAGCGATCGGTGCGAGTATCTGCTGTCGCACGCCTTCTACGAGGAGAATTTTATTTTGCCCGATAAGATTTTCGGAAGGGGTGATGCTGTTAAGCGGAGGATTGAAGGGGGTGGTATAGAGGGTGGTTTGGTGTTGGAGCCGAGGCCGAAATTGTATGGAGAGTTTGTGGTGGCGCTGGATTTTAACGCGCTGTATCCGAGCGTTATTAGGGAGTATAATTTGTGTTTCTCGACGTTGCTTATGGACGAGGATGGGACGAGGAATGTCTTCGAGGGGAGACGCGATGAGTTAGGTGAGGTTTGTTGTTTGTTTTTCTTGTTTTTGTGTGTTAGATATATAGTTTTTGTTAGTTTTCTAGATATGATTTTTTTCGTGTCACCGAAACACTAAATTTACAATCAATTTTTTAAAGCTTCTAGCTAGCATTTCAAAACAACTTACAATATTGTTTTTAGGAAATATTATAAAGAGAACATCATAGTTTAATATAGTGAACGAAAATTTGAGATACCGTTACTAGTTGTTAAGATTTTTGCTAGTTTTTGCGATATGATTTTTTTCGTGTTACCGAAACACTAAATTTACAATCAATTTTCAAAAGCTTCTAGCTAGCATTTGAAAACAACTTATAATATTGTTTTTAGGGTGAATTATAAAGGAGACATTGTAGTTTAATCCAGTGAAAGAAAATTTTAGATACCATTACTAGTTGGCAAGATTTTTCCTAGTTTTTGCGATATGATTTTTTTTTCGTGACACCGAAACACGCAGTTAACAATCAATTTTCAAAAGCCTCTAGCTAGCATTTCAAAACAGCTTACAACATTGTTTTTCGGGTATGTTATAAAGAAAGCATTGCAAGCAATTTAGTGAAAGAAAATTTGAAAATTTGACTTCTTCACATACTTTCAGGCGTCATCCCAAAACTAATGACCAAACTCCTCTCGCTCCGCGCCCAAATGAAACGCACCGGCCGCGCCGTCCAAGCCGACGTCCTAAAACGAACCACGAACAGCATATACGGCTACCTCGCCTACCCGAACTCCCGATTCTACTCGAGACACACCGCCGCCGAAATAACCCGCATCGGCCGCCAAATACTAACCAACACCATCAAAACAACCCCACACGACGTCATATACGGCGACACCGACAGCATAATGTTCACAGTCACCACACCCACCTACCCCGACGCATTACAAATCGCAAACGACATCATCAAACAAGTCAACGCAAACTATCAACATGTTAACATCGGGTTATCATCGATTTTCCGGTCGTTTGTGATCTTTAGTAAAAAGAAATACGCGGGAATTGAGTTATATGAGGAAATGACTGAAAGTCTAGTTGAAATAAAAATTAAAAATATTAAGGAGAGGCTTGTTTTTAAGGGGGTTGAGGTGGTCCGGAGGGATTTTAGCGGAGTTGCTCGTAAAGCCGCCGAATTCGTTCTAACGGAAATGCTGAGACGACCCGAGGAAGTCCATTTCGAAGCGATTTATCAGGGGTTGAAAAAATTTACGAGCGATGCACTTTCTGGCGATCATTTTGACGTGGACGACTTTGTTATCTCGCAACGATTGACCGAGGACATCCGTAGCTATAAGGATAAGGCTCGTCCGCATATTAACGTCGTTGTTTCGGAATTCTGCGTCGATCGCAAGCGATTCAACAAAAACGACGTCGTCTCTTACGTTTATTGTTCGGACGACGACCAAAAAAAATTGTACGAGAAGGCTAGACACGTCGACGAGGTTAAATCGAAACGTCTCGCGATCGATTACGATTATTACGTCGATAATCAGGTTTTCCCGGTCGTGAAACGCATTCTGACGGTCGTCGATGGTTTTGACGAACGTCGGTTACGAGAGGCGCTCTCGGTATCGCTGAAACGAAAAGTACGCCCTTTAGAAAGGGCCAAACCAAGCGATGAATTGGTGAAGAAATGTCACCTAGATAAAGAAAATTTGAATACGAAGCCAAAACATCGCCCGAATAAAGCGCAAAATGCAGGAGAGACGATAATCGATTCTTACACGATAACCTGTCCGGAATGCTCGACGGAATTCCGCTGTTCTTCCGGGTTAGATTTCTTGTATAAATGTCCGAACGAGTGCTGGGAGAAATGTGAAAAAAACGCCGGGGATTACTTCAAAAGGATCTTAGCTAGTCTAGTTGTGAAGTATTTGTTTAGTCCTCAGTTCTGTACGAATTTGGCTTGCGGGTTCCAGGTGGAGACGACGGAGGTGGATGAGGCGTTTCGAGGCGATGAATTGTGCCCAAGATGTGAGACGAACGAGGTCAAGTGTCGATGGGAATTCGGGGAATTCGAGACGATACTGTGGCGTATGTTGGACGCCTTGAGCGCTCGTTCGGAGCAATATGAGACGTTTATTGATGCGGTGTACGTCGTCTTGGAGAATTATGGTGGTATTTTTGTGGATTTGGGAGCGGTGTACGAACGTCTAATGCCTTAATTTGAGCGAGGATGGATATTACATTATAGAGTGTATTTTTTGTTACTTTTTATTGTATTATTTTATGGAAAATAAGTTTTTTTTTATTTGATTCTGGTTAGCTGCTCACTGAAATGTCCCGGCCTGGTTCTAAAACAGCTCAATGTCACTAATGATTAATGTACAAAAGGAAAGAACCGTCACATGCCACAAGAAGGAACTAAAGAGGGAAAAATTGAAGTTCCAGGTTAGGTCAATAATAAAACCCTCATTTTTTTTTTAGCTATAAAATGTGACAGTGTTGTTATAAAAATCGTAAATAATTGATGTTTTTGTGGAATGTAATGTAGGAAGATGCAGAACGCGAGGAACGGATTATTTTTTCTTTGATCTTTGTGGTGTTTTTAACCAGTATTTCTTTCATTGTATTACCTATTAAACCCTAAAGTTCAGCCGATGCAGCAGCACCATTCCAGGGACAGAACCCTTTGGCGCTCTAGTACAATCGTCATAAGCTGAGGGCACAGCAACGAGCAGAGTTTCAGCTCGCAGCAACAGCAACAACACCGAAAACAGAACCAGAATTTTGGTGAGTAAAACTTTTTTGTTATTTGAAATCGCTGGAAATGTCGCGGAAAGTATCGGCAGTTGTTCTTTTACGATCGGACAACGATTTCCACACGTTTAATTCCGGAAATCTGTGAGTAAACTTGTTTAATTTACGAATGAAAATTACTACCTATTGCTAACCTATAGCGTCCATGCTGCGTATTAGAAGTTCTTACGTGAATTAAAAAACATCGAAGAATAGTGTATAGTTGGGGATTATTGGTCTCATTCGTGGAATATAAAGAAGGAAGAGAAAATTTTCAGTAGTTACTTCTTTATTTATGTTGGATTATGTCACTTATCACTACGCTTTATTAACCTATAAAATTGACTGTCAGTCTGTACAATATCGTGATGATTCTTTTGTCTCGAACCACTATTATAATGTTTATTGAACACCAAGGAACTTAATTGCTAATTTCGTAAACATTCCTTGGTTATTTTCGTAGTTGGGAATGTTTGAAATTTTATTGTAAATTTATTTATTTCTTTGGCACTGCATGTGAATTTTTCTGTCATTCATAACTTTTTCTTTGATTGTTGTATGTAGTTACTGGACCTTTAGAAATAATTATTGTTATTAATTAACAATAATTGATTAATTAACCAATCTTTCAATTAACTAAAGCAGTATAGAAACAATTTTTATTCCATCACCTATAGTCGCTACAGACAAAATTAAAAAAGGTGACATTTTACTCGTTGATAGAGAAAAACTTATAACAAAATTTAAGTACATATGTCAGTCCGTTCTAGAATTATTCGTATTAGAAAAAAATTAATTCTTAAAATACTTATTACATTATTTAATAATGACAACCCTACCCCTAAAAGTGCGCATCATGAAACCCTAACATTGCTAAGACCTAATTTATACTAAATCTGGCAACCCTATCACGGAAAATGCTAATTATGACAACCCTAATTTATTTTCGATCTGACATCCCTACCCTCGATAATTCCCATTGTGGCAACCCTAATTTATTTTCGATCTGGCATCCCTACCTTCGAAAATCCTCATTGTGGCAACCCTAATTTATTTTCGATCTGGCATCCCTACCTTTGAAAATCCGCATTGTGATGGAAGTTGATGGAATATTTAGTTGATTTATGTTCTAACCACTGGATGTACCTAACGTTATTTTGGAACGTTCTTTTCATGTCACGTTCCGGAACGTTCGCCGATCTGCGGGAACGACGTTCTTCGGAACGGTTTTCTAGTTAGGCTAGAATACCATACCATTGACCATAACCGATAAATGGAAGTACCGATAACCGTTTTACGAATCTCCTAACCGTTCCGAAGTAACGTGATTTCAGAACGTGATTTTTTTCGGAACGATAACGTTCGGAACGTTCCGAATAAGGAACGTTTTGCCCCAACACTACTGGATGGATAGGGCTGCAAGCGAATTTGCTTTCGCTCACAATTTTCACTTTTCAACTAAAGCGAATCTGGTTGCCTAACCAACAGGCGTAATAGGCGTTATGAGGTTATGACCACCGAGTGAAATGTCACGATTTCGAATTTTGTCTCTAGCAACCAGAGTTGATGGAATAAAAATTCTTTCTATCCTGTATTAGTTCACCGATAGATTGGTTAATTAATCCTGATTATTATAGCTTTCCGTCATCTCTGGTTTATACAGGGGATTTTTTCAAAGTTCACCATATCGAGAAATGAGTAAAATGTAACGGTTTTGTATTTTGCCTTGAATGTTTTAACACTTTAACACAATTTGTAAGTGTCGGCTAGTACAGAATTAAGACACTACAATATTATTTAACAAAGTTTTATTTATATCATATTCAAACATAAAATTAATATTTAGACTTATTTTTATAATAATTATTCAATTCTAGATACACTTTTCTTTATCGTATTTTACTGTTGAGTTTCACAACAATTAGAGAAACTTATCGAGGACAGATTGTGGAATCCGGGACAGAATTTTAGCATGATCAATTCCTTTGGCGGTGGCGAGAACACCTCTAGTGTTGGGATGTTCCACGTCCTTGTCGTAGGCATAAGACGCGCCGTGTATATCCGTTAGACGGCTCCCCATCGCAGTCAGCACAGCTTCGGGAGCGCAAGTGTCCCATTTTTTGCACCCTCGGCTCGCAAACACATAAACATGCGCTTTACCCTCCATCAGTAACAGTACCTAGCCAATTCAATGAAAGAACAATGGTAAATTACCTTCAGACTTACCGTACTCATATTATCTCCTCATAATGTCACGATGTCTTATTATATAATAAATTTTATTTAGTTTAGAATCACGTTCCCGATAGAAACACTGTATTTTTCGATCGATAAACAAGTTTGAACAAATTGGTTGTCTTCTTTTTGCGCAATACTAAATCCATGGATGGAAACCGTTCAAATAGATTTAAAAATGCCTTTCGAATGTCGATAAATCTTTAGTCAATGATGCCAACGATTGACATAAATAATTATCCAATTGATAAACAAAAGATGAACCTTTCAAAAATTCGAAATGTAACACCAAAAAGGAATGCACCGTAAATTATATAGGTAGTCTAAAGATGGCAGATAAATATAATTAAACATTTCAGAATAATTTAACTGATAGTTTCTTTTTTCGACACTTTTTCTATTTATACATTTGAAAAAACTTGTGAACTAAATACTTGAACTATTTAAACCAATAAAAATTATAGCGGACTTCATAAAAGATTACTTACTACAATTTTATAGTCAAACATTCCTAAGACCAACACCGACACTAGACTAACTCAAATAACTCTGTGTTCGAACGTCTGTATTCAACAAATATAGCAAAAAATAGACAATAATCTCTTCGGCTTATACAAACCTTATTTCCGGCGCCTCCTACTTTGATCGTTTCGTCCGGATTCAGGGAATCGAGCGCCTCTTGGACGATCGCATCCGAATGCGACCTCGTGACGGTCGCTATCATGCGATTCGGCGGAGGAACGCCAGGTACAAACCCGCCGACACCCAGACCGACGAGACCCCAGATCGTTCGACCCGTCGTGTTGGCGTCCGACTTGAAATCGTAATATGGCTGGTGAATTACGCCCCCAACCGCCTTACCCCTCACCGATACTCCTATGAGGACGGTCACGTGCTCCAAGAAACCCTACGGCAAACCGAAATTACAAATTTTTACCACAACATAATCTAAAAATCATAAACTTAAAACTAAAATTTTTTAATACATGCTTGCCGGCCTTTATGCATCTTTTCTGATGTTTTTAAAGCATCTTGTTTTATTTGGGGCACACTAAACCATAAAATAGTACTGCCCCAATTTATTGACATCTACCGTAAGGCGGCAAATTGTCAAATATTAAAAATGACACGTCACAACAAACAAAAAAATCCACCATATAAATTATTATCCCCAAAGACACTAGTTAATACTTTCACCACCAAAGCGGCGACTCTTTCGGTTGTCAAGGTGAATTGTCAACATAAACATAAAAAATGACATCACAACAAAAAAACTTACTTGCGTGTATTCGGAAGTGCCGTCGAGTGGATCGACCCAGACGACGACATCCTCGGAACCGACGGTGGAATACTCGCGGGGGCAGTCGGTCCAGAGGACGGTCTGGTCGGAGTCGGTGACGATCCAGTCGGAGGGCACCGGACAAGTCGTCAGGGGGCCCTCTTCGCCGACGATGGCGACATCGGGGAATTGCCTCGACAACGAGGCAATTATGCTCTGCTGCGCGGACCTGTCAGCCTCCGTTTGCAGGTCGTTTTTGCCTTTCTCGACGATTCCCAGGTCGCCTTTGCTCATCACGTCGCGGATTATTTTCCCGGCTCGATTTGCCACGGTTACGGACGAGGCTAACAGCCGCATAACTAATGGGGGGCTCTGCGCCATCGTAACCTGTAAAGAAATCGAGTTGGTGATGGGTGACACAAGCGTTTAAGGTATACGAACCTAACCTAAAAATTCACCTTAGATTGTAAGAGAGGCGAGAACGCGATAAGGAATGTAATAGTGAAATGTCGACGTAATATCATTATATCACGAGGGAAATCATTAGAAATGCGGTGCGATTGTGGAATAGTGCTAAATAATAATCGCTATTGGATATTTGGAATAGATAACCTTTACGATCTGTCAAACATCTGTGATTTGAAGATTTGATTACTAGTCGGTTCGGTGCAGTGGTGCCATCTGGTGGCATATCCATGACATATCCATCTACTTTCATTTCGAACGCAGCACGATGAAATTTTAAGTTTTCCGACATTTGAATACATAAATATATATTACCGACCCAAATCTCTGTACTATTATTGGCAATTTGTGTTAGATTAATATAGATAGACCGTTTATTGATTAATTATTGGTTACGTACCTACATACGTAGCTAATATACTTGAACTATAACACACAAGATAGGGATTTTTAATTATAAGCAATAAAACGTCCGTCGATGCGATAATGAATTTTAGAATGTGAATCGATCGTATTGCTTGTCGGGTACACATGTGTTGTTAGCGGACGTTGTTAAAGATGGATAAATTTATTTTAAAAGGACCGGAATTCACGAATCCTGTGCCGCACGAATCGATTGCGTCCTACATTCATAAATATCTCGTCGAAAACTTCGACAATGGAGACGTCTATGTAAGTACTAGAACACTTAGCGGTCTATATTAAACTTAGTTACAAGTTAATCATGATTATTTGAAACACTGCTTTGATCATAAGAAGTCATGATATACGTATCTACAGAATAAGGTGTGTGGTACATATTAGAGAAACCGTAAATTTTGCAAATCACTGCTAAGGCAAGGTCATAGTCGATCCAGTAGGTAGTAATTGTACAACTTGGATAATAATTAATTAACGGCAGTATAATTATTTTATTAATTTTAGGCCGATGTAGAAAACAACAGAAGTTTAACGTACGCCGAATTTCTTACGAACGTCTGCCGTTGCGCGGACGCTCTTCAAAGTTTAGGCGTTGGAAAACACAGCCTGGTTACCATAAGCAGCGAGAACGATGTCAATTATTTTATACCCGTTTTCGGCGCGCTATATGCCGGCGCATCGGTGATCCCCATTAACTTTTTATACACCGAATGTAAGTATATACTTCCTGTATGTAGGTACATAACATGACACAATAACAATGGAAGATGCGACATGTTGATATTGTAAAAGGTAATACGTAGAATAGTTTCAAAGTACTAGGAATGAAGATGCACGTCTTCGTTATATACATGAGACTTGGTATATATTGTGGCGAGAGCAAGAAAGAGCGCCATCTCTCGGATATTTGATAAATCATATTCCTATACAAAGTCATGATATGATACAATAACTTTAGAAGATACGACATTACGCAGGTCGGCCGTCATATTGATGACGTAGTGTGGTACGTAAACGTCAGATGAATGTCAAGCGCATAACAACATTAGCAATTTCCAGTATAAATAAATTCTCTAGTCCAAATAAACTGCAGGTTGTATCGGCAGATATACAATTTATCGAAGAAAAAGTTTCAATTCATCCTTATTATTAAATAATACTTCCCAATTACGTCTTTCTATTGTTTGACAATTTGTTACTTGGTTACCATCGTAACCATCGTAAATTGTTTCCGGTTGCCATGCAACGAGCGAAGTTATTCCGAAAACTGACATCACTTACCGCATGACGTCACAAGTTGTCGTACCTTCTGTATATCGTTATATCTTGGGTACCTGATAAAGACTAATGTTTAATTTGCGCATATTTAGTCGAAATCGAACATTCTCTGAGGACTGTTACGCCCGACATCGTGTTTTGTTCGAGCAATTCCGCGGATAGTTTCCTCGCCCTGCGGCCAAAGTATCCCAGAATAAAGAGAATCGTCGTCATCGACACTGATGAACGAGTAGAAGGCGCCGAAACTCTTCGAGCTTTTATCGATGGAAATTCCGACCAGAAACTGAATCCCATCAACTACCGTCCAGTTCCGGTGAATCCTGACGAAGATGTCGCTTTCGTCATGTTCTCGTCGGGCACCACAGGTCTACCGAAGGCCGTAATGCTTACGCACACCAATTTCAACACCCGAATTAATTTACAATTGTAAGCGATCTTAACTTATGCATGATTTTTTTTTTTGACTGATTGCGTTTTCAGCGAACCAGCCGTGATCAGGGAGATTCAGAGCCCGAACGTCATCGGAATTCTGCCGTTTTTTCACGCGTACGGCCTATCCATGGCAATGGGAACGGCGATCGCCGGCAAAAAGATGATCGTCTTCAAGTATTTCGACCCACTGACCTACCTCAAAGCGATTCAAGACTACAAGGTGGAAGTTCTGTTCGCGGTGCCGCCGCTGATGCACTTCCTCGCGAAAAGTCCCGTCGTCGACGAATACGATCTGTCGTGCGTCGTGGAGATCTTATGCGGTGGCGGCGCGCTGACGGAGAGCGTGGAAAACGCCGTGCGGAAGAGGTTGAAGGTGGCGGCGATCCGTCAGGGCTTCGGTATGACCGAGACCACGCTGGGCGTAACAACGACGCCCGTCGCCGAAAACCGACCCGGTTCCTGCGGGAAACTCCTGCCGGGATGCAGCGCGATCGTTCGCGACCCCGACACGGGGAGACCTCTCGGGCCGAACGCGAGCGGTGCTTCAAGGGTGGCGTCATCATGAAGGGGTACTATAATGACGAGGAGGCGACCAGGGCAACCTTCACCGAGGATGGGTGGCTTAAAACCGGCGACGTTGGATATTACGACGCCGACGGTTACTTCTATATCGTGGATCGATTGAAGGAGTTGATCAAGTATAAAGGATTCCAGGTAGGTTGATATCGGAATTGATAATAAGTTGGATAATTTCAAAGTACAAGGATTGAAGATTCACGTTTTCCTTATATACATGAGATCTCGTATATATTGTGGCGAGAACATTAAATGCGCCATCTCTGGGATAATGAACAAACTATATTACTATGTATACAAACTATTGAACAATCTGCGACGATTTTATTCCGACAAAAGCATAATTTGAACTTGAATTGGTTCAATATGAGACAATAAACCAGGAAAACAATGTTTATTTTCTATATTTGTTGCTAACCATTGGTACAGACACAGATTACTCCAGATGACGCACTCCACGCGAATGTGTGTGCATATGACATAAATCCATCTCGCTTACATCCTCTCATATCTCTGTTGCACTAGTAACCAAATTAGGGTAGATGGCGCTTGGCAACCGATTTGTATGTTGGCGGGAAATTCGAACTATGTACTTACTCTGACTTCAGGATCAGTTTTCAAACCAGGTGATTTTTAACCATTTTTTTTAAAACACATTTTATGAAAAAAAGTTAAAAATCTACTTAGACTTGAATGATGACTTCAAATCAAAGAAAATATGCAAATTATAATAAATTATAGCAAAAGTATTTATTTAATGCAAAAAATATAATGCAATAGTAAAATAAATATTAAAAGCATGTTCGGATACTCTACACCTTGCGACTTTTTACAGCAAGTAACACTTTTCAAGGTATGATTGCTGTCACTTGGTGTGAAAAGTGTAAATGGTGCAAAATATTTGAACGCAGCTCAAGTAGACAAACAGTTGGATGTAAAAGTATTATATTAAGTATGTTTTATTTTTTATTTTTTTTCCTGCATTATGTTTGTTATTTCCATTCCAAACTTCTCTGGTGGTCCTGGTGCAATACCACTTTACCATTCTACAGATGCTTTCAATAATACAGTCTTTCATAAATTGTCGATGCTCTTCACACTTAAGAAATGAAAAATTGAGGCTCTCCAAGTTAGTATGTCGATAACACTGCCTTTGGAACCATTCCCATGGCCATTTGCCACCTAATCGACCTAAAACATTACAATCAAAATCTTCATATACCGATAGATATTTATGTTTTATTCCTTAAGCAAATAAAAGTGTACGAGAAAACGTTAAAAAAGTTAATATCTCACTTTTCTATTTAACCATGAAATGTCTTAAAACGAAACAACATTTGACGTGCCGGAGCTAAGTAAGGAAACCCCTTAGTAAAATGAAAATTTAATGTAATTTGTCTACTCACCTTGCAAGTTGTCGCGGGAAGCAAAACATTTTGCTTACTTCGTATTCACTAGCACCGCACACGATATAAAACACCATTTTTGAATCTTTGAATCACAATCCACGCATTTGGTAAGTTAGTTTGACACATATAAAGTAAATGCCGATATGACATCTATGGATTCTATACAAAAGCTGTTCAATGTTGCCCTACAGGTTCCGATTATTACTTCCCGATAGTGTCGCCTCTAAACACATTTGATTATTTGTTGGACAAGGATAGTTTTACGGCTACTTAATGCACATGGTAGAGATAGGGATATGCCGCATACATTTAGGGGTTTCTGCTGTCTCTGTAGTACTCTGTGTATGTATACAAACTATTGAACAATCTGCGACGATTTTATTCCGACAAAAGCATAATTTGAACTTGAATTGATTCAATATGAGACAATAAACCACGAAAACAAAGTTTATTTTCTATATTTGTTGCTAACCATTGGTACAAAGATTCACGTTTCTTATATACTTGAGACGTAGTATAAATTGTGGCGAGAACATAAAAAGCGCCATCTCTGGGATAATTGACAAACTATATTACTATATAAACTATTGAAAAATCTTTGAACATTCTATTTGAACATTTTTTTATTTACAAAGGTAGCTCCATCCGAACTGGAAGGAATTCTGATGACGAACAAGAAAATCGTGGACTGTGCAGTGGTCGGACTTCCGGATGAGAGAGACGGTGAACTTCCGTTGGCTTTTGTCGTGAAGGAAACCGGCGCAAATCTCACGGAAAGCGACGTGAAAACTTATTTGGGCAGTAAGTTTATCCGCCAAACGTACACCTACGTGTTTGTTAATAGATTATTTTCCGTGTTTCTCTCTCCCTTACAGATTTCGTATCCAAGCGAAAACATCTGCACGGCGGAGTGATATTCGTAGACGAAATTCCGAAAAATCCTAGTGGAAAAATACTGAGACGCGAGCTGAGAGAACTACACAAAAATAGGAAATCGAAATTGTAACTTAGGGGTTATTTTTATATTATGTACCTACTACTAATATTTTTTATATTGTTATGATAATATAACATGGTTTGAAATAAAGGTCAATTTTGTATTTTATTTATTATTCTTATCTGATACGAGACGCGAATACCTACTATAAATATACTTATAAACGGATAATAAATATTATCTTCCTCGTAAAAGGCCGACTTGAGGACAATGTTTGTGCAGTTTGTGGTGAATTACGGAACACTTTGGTTGCTATGTCAGAAGAGAATATTATTTACGGTGTCAACAGGCAATTCCCCGTGCCGCAGGTAAATTTTGGCAGATGGCTACATGATAGTCTATCACGGCGCAACAGAGGAGATGTCATTTTTGTAAGTACATATGTTTAGAATGAGCATTGTCCAGAAAAACTAAAGGATAAAATGCGCATGAATAGGAGGACTCCGTCACAGGCGAGCAGTGTAGTGTCGGTGAATTATTGGAGACGGCTTGCGAACTAGCAAAAAGTATAGAATCCTTCGTACAGCCCGGCAAAGTAGCCGCCATAGCGTCATATAACAACCCGCGCTATTTTACGGTGGTCCTAGCAGCGCTATACGCAGGAGTACCTCTAGCGTTGCTAGATCCAAATTACACCATACGTAAGAACTCTTTCTTTTACGTAATTTAATACTAGTACATATAAGCATTAACCTACATACAAGTGTCCCATTTTGTTATACATTGTAGATGAGTTGCGTGCCATTTTAAGCATACTAAAGTGCGATGTGATGTTTTTTTCGTTCGATCAGTGCGATAAGTTTAAAAAGGTAATCGCAACATACCGCTCGATACGATTATTGGTTGCTGTCGACTGCAAGAAACGCCGAAATTTCTACTCGACCCTAGACGACTTCGTCGCTAGATCTGTTGGACGTCAGGCGGAAATAAAAAACGTCGACGTCGACGTCGACGTCGCGTTCATTTTCTTCACCTCTGGTACTACGGATTCGCCAAGAGGAGTCACGCAGACACATTTCAGCGCTAGCGCAACAGTAACCAATATAAAGTACGTATTGCTATATTTATTATGTGTAACGATCTACATGTATCTTCTACAGGATTTCACACGTTTACTAGTCATTTTTTTATTATATTTTTTATTGGTTATGTTTTTTTAAATTTTTTATCAGGGAACCATTGTTCAAATCCAAGGTAGAATCTAAAGTAACCCTCGGCGTATTGCCGTTTTTTCACGTATACGGCTTCTACGTGGCGCTGATGTCAATTCTGGACGATAGGAAAGTCATCTCAATGCAAAAGTTCCAACCAGAAATCTACCTAACAACCATCGAGAGAAACAGAATTGAAACGCTGCCAATAGATCCTGCGATAATGCAATGTCTCGTCAAACATCCGCTTGTGGATCATTACGATCTGTCAAGTGTCAAAGAGATAGGTTATGGTGGCGCTGCACTCAACGAATCATCTCTCGAAATACTCAGAAAGAAGTATGTACACCTGATAGTACATATACCAGGCGTCGAAATGTTTCTCTTTACAAATACTGGTATATTTTCCATTAATAGTGATAAAAAAAACCGCGTTTTTTTTTCAGGCTAAACCTGAAAGAGGTCCGTCAATGTTACACTCTAACAGAAGCCGGTTTCGGCGTCTGTCAGAGCCCGTACGGAGGAACGCGTCCGGGAAGTGTCGGAAAACTGTACCCGGGCATGTCCGCGGTGGTAAAAGA
Source organism: Aphodius granarius (assembly GCA_963971325.1). Lineage (NCBI taxonomy): Eukaryota > Metazoa > Arthropoda > Insecta > Coleoptera > Scarabaeidae > Aphodius > Aphodius granarius. Next base: position 31,074,464 of record OZ020225.1, read on the forward strand.
CGTGCGAACGGGTAAAAATTTAGGCCCGCACGCCGAGGGGGTAATTTGCATCAAAGGGGATGTAATAATGAAAGGTTACGTGGCTAATCCGAAGGAAACGAAAGCGTCGTTTACGTCGGACGGTTGGTTGAAAACGGGAGACGTCGGTTTTTACGACCGAGACGGTTATTTCTATATAGTGGACAGACTGAAGGATTTTATCAAGTGCCACGGTCTGCAGATAGCGCCTTCCGAATTGGAGGCGATCCTTTTGACGCACCCGAAGATTCAGGACGCCGGGGTTATCGGAAAACCGGACAAAACTGCCGGGGAAGTACCGATTGCGTTCGTGGTGAGGCGGCCGAATGTCAAGTTAACGGAGAACGAGGTTAAATCTTACTTAGGAGGTGGGTTATGTTAATTATTATTAGTTTATCACATTCAATGGTGCGTTTAGACACATGCAAGAAACGATATTAACGATTGTATTTTAGGGTTTGTAAAAAGAAGCAAACAGTTGCAAGGTGGTGTTGTTTTCGTGGAGGAAATTCCAAGAACCAGATCCGGCATGATAAAGAGAAAGGAGTTGCGCAGCATGCTGACAGAAGTTAAGTCGAAATTGTAAACGCAATTTTGTGAGAAAAAAAAAAGACTGTAATAATGGTGCATTTCGCGGTGAAGAGGAAGCGTCGGCTATAAAATTCATAAAAATACTCTTTTATGAAATCAAATATATTTTTTATCAGTTAAATAGTTCAAGTATTTACTGCCAATAGAGCGTTTGTGACCGTTTGTGACTTTCCTTATTTGTTAATGGTGTAGGCAGCCATGTATTGTGAATGAAGTGTTATAGTTGTGCGCCAGTACTTGTGGGGTTATTAACGTTTCCTGCAAATGTTGTTTTTTGTTGACGAATAATAAAATTATTACAATATTTGCACAGAAGGATCTTTTTTTACCTGATTCATAAACTATTATAGCACACCCACTGCCGGATTAAACAATATAAGTACCTGTATAACGCACCAGGTTAACAGGTGGCACGCACTACATAGTTGCTATTAACATTGTTACATTTGTTTTCGTATGATTATTAACTGACACCTGTTTTATCTCTCTGGCTTGATTGGGTCAGCAATCAATCACATTTTAAAACAGTGTTATTCGGTAAAATGTCGTTTAAAATCTTAAATGGGACATACCTTATTATTGCTTCACGATTTCCCGTGTTCCTGCGGCAGATCTCCAAATTTCCAGCGGCGGCACACGCCTTTAAACAAAATATCGAATAAATTAATAATAATAGATAAAATTACATGTTTAATGCAAACAAATTGTGAGTAATTTTAGATAAAAATTACGTTAAGCGTTCTAAAAAAACCGTACAATAACTATACGCAGATGATGATTGCGCAACTGTGCTCCAACAGTTCAATTCGTATACGTGTAGTGCGAGTTTATCGGGAAGAAGAATTCACAATCAACGAGTACTCATGCAGAAAGATAATACTGAAAGCCGATAACCGATTCTACAGAACGTTCGTTCATTACTATTCATTAAAATATCTGGCGTAGCCCTAACCAAACTTTCCGACTACATTTTTGCCACAAGGCGTTTGCAGTTATATAGGTATTCAATTTTGCGAAGCCAGAGCGAGCCAGAGCGTCACTCTGGACCCTATCTAACGTCAGTTTCTATGACGTAATGACATTTGTCATACCGATATTTAATATCATGTCTTTGTCAGTGTCACTGACGTTTATCGAAATCGGACACAGTTCGCAACACAGTGACGAAGGCTTTAGATTCTGTCAATCGGTGTGATCCATTCCAAAGCATTACACTCTCATAACTTTTCTATGTATTTATTATCCGATTTTGGACAAGTATCTTCGAATTTAAGACCGTAAAAAGAACTGTAGTTTAGAATAAAGTTGGCCTATATACCGAATTTAATAAAAAATGATGGCATGTTAATATAATTTTGCGTCTAAATTAAAAATTACTTTTCTAGTATTAATTATAAACGCGTCACCTGGTGGCCTAAAACGAAATTGTAAATAACGCCAATACATCTAGATTCTAGACACACTTGTAGCTTTTAGCGCAATGTATAATCACATAAAAAACCGTACTACTGCGCGCTTTATACACAAATTAATCTGATTTAATACATAAATGTTTAAAAGGCATGTTTTGAAACAATTGTTTTTAAATATATGCTATAGCTATAGCAAAAATACCGACTTATTATGATTCAAATCGTTCGATGCGAATATGATTTCTGTGATCCGAACAAACTGCAGGAGTAGATAGGCTCACGCCTCATACACAATGAATACGGAGTAACCATGGCAACCTAACAAAATCCTTCCTTAGTATCTATCTAAAATCCGTAGATGTTTCGATTTTGAAGTAATTTTCGGTGTTGTGCGCAAGTCCTTCCTTTAGAGGTAATAAGCCAACTTGATTTTTAACAGGGATTAATTCGGCGACTCCTCCTTCGATGAGGGTCCTGAAATGGTTCCGAGTTTTAACGAGTTAACGTGGTATTTAAGGATTTTGTTATTTTTATTTTTAACTTCTATAGGTTCTTTGCCATTTTCATTGACTCGAAGTACTGTATATGGTCCCCAGTATCGTTCCTTAGTTTTTTTTTTTTGAGTATAATAATAATTGAGGGTTTGACGTAGACTTGCTGGCCAACATTCCGTTCTCTGTTCATTCACTCCAGTGATTACTTTTTCTTTGTTTTGTTGTAGTTTTGATCCGATGTTTTCGTATAGATGTTTGGTACGTTCTTTATGTTTCTGAATATAGTCTTGAAAATAGATGTTGTCGTTATAAAGGTCTAAAGGTTCGTGAGTGTTTGTGTGTCCATATAAAAGTTCGAAAGGTGAAACTCCAGTTGCTGAGTGATTACTCGAATTATATGCCAAAATTGCGAGTATCATGAGCATTTTAATATCATCGGGAATCTTTTGATTTTTTAATAATCGAATATGTTCTAATAGGGGGTAGAATGAAGCCGTTCTATTGGAGCGAGTTTGGATTTTGCGGAGTTGTATAGTGCAAATTTATTTTGTGTAATTTTAGTAATTCTTTCGAGGTTTCATTATTGAATTCAAGACCTTTATCCATCACGATTTGTTTTGGCGTTCCGTGTGTGCTGAAGCTATCAATAAGCTTGTCTACAACTTCGATAGCTGTTTTACTCTGTATTGGATAAGCTTGCGCGTACATATTTGGTAAAGACATCTATCATAGTTAGGAAATTTTGTGCATCGATTGAAATAGTATCAATGTGAACTTTATCAAATGGTTTGTCAATTTGTTCGGTTAATTGTAGAGGAATTTTTGGTGGATGCCGATTGTATTTGTTCTTCTGACATACTTTACAATTATTAATATATTTGATTGATTGATTTATTGATTTTGTTAAATTGTTCTTATTTTAAAATGTATTCTTATAGTAATTTTTAGTCGGATATTTTTTTGTACACAATGACAATGTCTATATCTTTATTGGATCATCGACAATAAAGGATTATTATTATTATTATTATATCCTTATGATAAACTTATCCTGGGCATAACTATTCTACTCGCTATACACACTTATAAACAAACAAACAAACCGATTGATTGGTCTAACATTTCTCTCTTTTTTTTTCTTTAATCATTAGTCATTAACCAGCTACAATATTTTCTCTTAGTAGTCGCTTGACGATTTTACCCGCTGCGTTTTTCGGTATTTCCTTGACGAATTTAACGCCGCCAGAGAGTTGTTTATACACCGACACGCGATCTGAAACAAAATAAAATTAAATGCAAATTACGCACAATTTCCAACTTTCTGATAACAAAATCTGTTAGCAAACTATATAAATTCAAAGAATACGCAAAAGTGACGCTTTCAAGCCGTATTTTGATGAATCGATAAAAAACCACCGTTCAGAAGGATCGTGGGGACTGGGGACAAATGACACAGTCACACTTTGTGCGAAAAAAAAAACTTGTTGATTTGTAATATATTGAACAATCTGTTATGAGAACGTATGCGCAGAAGGCAAATTTAAGCGAAATATATGACTTCAAATAAAATCGGTCTTAGACCTGTCACAACACTTTGATGACTTGATCTATGCAAAGTGATGTTAGCTGAACAAAAATATGTGATCCCTGTTCTGGTTGTTGGACCCGTGTTCCCTTGTGTTATTTAGAAGAAAAAAAAATTGTTAGACTCACCGGCAACGTATTTTATCAGTTCTTCGTCCGTAACATTTGCATCTGCCTGTCTCACGACGAACGCTGTCGGCACTTCGCCAGCTCTTTCGTTCGGTACGCCGACAACTGCTGCCTCTTTTACGGCCGGATGTGTCAAAAGTATTCCTTCCAATTCCGCAGGAGCCACCTTAGAAAGCAAACTGTTTAGCTAACTCATTACTCACTACATAACTCGAATTTCACTCAAAAATCGATTAATTTGTAAGCACTTAAGAGCAAACGTTAGTCACCGCACCTAAAATTGCGGTGAAAGTGAGGGGCAAAGGGGTGAAATAGATCACTCCCACTGTACACTCTGCGAGAAAATGCCCACACAGACACCTTATCGTGAATGTCGGCAGAGTTGTCTTTGTAGTCGTGTTGCGGCGGCAAATATCAAAGGGCTAGTTGACGCCGACCGAGGCGAGATATTTTCTTGGCTTTCGGATTAATTTTCGGCCAAAAAGAAACCTATTTCGTTACCAATACCATACCATACATTTTGAATATTTCTAGTATATCAATAATAGAACAATTTGCTAAAATAATGTTTATTTGACATGTATTACGTGTTATGGCAAGAAATAAATAATAATGTACACAAATAAATGTAATATAATAAATAATTAATACTTAATGATTGTAGAAAGTAAAAACAGCCTTGTTACAATGCCTAGTAAGCGAGGAACAGTTTTTTTTTTTAATCCGGTTGGAATGTCCGTAGCGACCTGAGTCTATCATAGTTACAGCAGAGAGACCAACTACCTAATAATTACTACCTTAAAAATAACAAAAAATTAATAAATGTCCATATACATATTTAGAACCGCATATCTTCGCTAATACTTCAATTCAAACACCAATTGAAGGAGAACGCTTCGGTTATACTACCCTGGTTATTGCAGCTCAAAATTTTGCTAATTATACGTATCAGATATTAATTTTTATTAATTTTAAATATAGTTACAATAATATCATTAAAAAAAAACATTTAATCTAATATTTCACCAAACATTGTTTCCACAATGTCAATTTCAGCTGGCAGAATAAGTTGTTCTGCAATAGTATGCGGTTTTTTGCATTGTGCTGTTTTATAGCCCACTTTGTATGCTGCCATTAAAGCTCTCTTTTACTTACTGTGAGAATTATGTCAAAGTTTGACTTCTGTTTCTCCAAAAATCCAAGTTTTTGAACAAAAAACTCACGAGGCTTGCCGACAGGGCCGGATTATACACTAGGCAAGTGCCTAGGGGCCCCTGATAGTTGGGGCCCCGTGTCCCGATGTCGGAACATGGGTCGCTGTGTCCCGAGCCCGACGTTAGAATATGGGTCCCCTAACTATCGTTTGAAGGGTCCCAGAAATTGATACGCCTTAGGGCCCCGATCAACCTTAATCCGGCCCTGCTTGCCGATACACCTTTTGTGAAGGGTTTCTAAATGCCTCTTCAATTTATTTGGTTTCATGCTATCTGCAGCCAAAATTTTAAAACAAATAACACACTGACGTTTTTCTTTACCGTCTATGTTAGTACTTGCAAATCCAAAGTTTAAGTATGCTTGGTCATATTTTCGTCTTTTTGATTTTATGACAGGATTAGCACTGGTATTGCAAGTTGTTGATAAAGTAGACGCTTCTCTGTCCTCAAACTTATGTTTGTTCCCGACTAAAAATTTATCCATATTTATTGGTGTCACAAAAAATATGTGTGAGACTTTGATGTACAAATTGTGTTTCAATTTTTGTGTATAGAGTTACTCTCAACTATTTTTTTTTATCTTATTTTGTACAGGGGGCGCATAATTATTTCAGGTAAAAAAGGGGGCCGCGAAACACGAAAGATTGAGAACCGCTGGGCTATTGGTCGACGGCGAACAGTGCTAAGTACCTACATACATAAATCCTTTTGTGCATTTTTTTCCGAAATTAAATCGTATGGTCAGTTCGAGTTCTGACAATATTTTTTTTTTTTACTTTTCGTAGTTTCAATTATGTATTACAATAAAAATCGCATTTCTGAAAACTTGACCAAGTTTTCATACTGACCATACTGTGAGCGTGAAGGACTATGGGTATTTTTTTGCAATATACACGTGTCCTCAATCATATCGAGTGTGTTCTACATAAATTTATGCATTTTTTTATTTCTCCTGCTGCGGCACATACACACAAGTGTTGCACGTACCGGATGATTTCAAATACGACAGACAGTAACTTTTGAAAAAAACGCTATTTAGTTTGCTGATCTTGTGCCACTTACGCTACTCAGTTTAGCAGTGTTCGCCATCGACCAATAGCCGATCGAAAAAGTGCATGGATATCTTGAATTTGTTTTCCCACCAATTGTTATAAATTTACGTTGCAATAACTAAGGTAGCTAGGTGAAAGTCGCAGCTATCTTTTGATGTAAGTATGTATACAGGGTGACATAGAACAAACTACAATGCATAGCACCACGTGATAGAGGGCCGCAAAATAATAAAAAAAGTTCCTATACACTAATGTCCGATCGCTGTTTGTTTTCAAGTTAGCGGCTGTTGAAGATTTTTTTATAAATGTTATTTAGGGTTACTTTAATTAGGCAGTAGAGGTAAAAGGCTTTGATTTCATGAAACTAAACCTATGGTACTATCAAAGCAAGCTAAAATCAAGTAGCTTAGGTAGTGTTTTTAATAAGCTTTCAAATACAAAGTAATGATAAAGTTTGGAAAAAAAATTATAATATCTTTATTTAATGTTTTCAAGTAAAACGCTCGGACACGTCAATTTTAACTATTAAATAGCCACCTTATGACGTAAAAGTTTTATCCATCACGTCACTTATTTCGGAGCGATGAGGTCATCCTTATTTTTTTTAATCACAACCCCATTTTTTTCCTGTTTTTTCAGTAGAACACTTTACTCCTTAAATGACGATGTAAAATAATTGGTACCTTACATAACCTTTAAAAAAAATAGCAATTTTTTTTTAACAAATAAAGACTTAATTTTAATGGAAAAAATTATTAATAAACCCAAACAAACACTAAACTTAGCGCAAATGCTCGAATTGTTCTCTTTTCTCAACATTTGTTGACGGATACAGCCCGTTTGGAACAGAAAAATTAAATAACTTCAACAGCCCGTAACTTGAAAACAAAAAGCGATCGGACATTAGTGTATAGGAACTTTTTTATTATTTTTTGGCCCTCTATGGCGTGGTGCTATGCATTGTAGTTTGTTCTATGTCACCCTGTATATTGATATGATATCTCGGAAAAAAGTACACAAAAACATTTACTGGTTGGGTACGTCGACCAACAGTAGGTCGAAAAAAGTGGCTGAAATTCATTAATTTATTTTGCGTGTATTGTATTGTGTTTGTGATTCCCCGTTGCATACGAACACCAAGTGCCGGACTTCTGTGACATTGGCAGACCTATAACATCACACGAAGTTGTGCTTTTAATATGATATGTCGGCTGATTAGTCGGTTACGAAACCGTTTTTATTTGATATGTCGGGCTACAGGTAACCAAATTATTCAAGGTTAAAAATTTTGAAAACCCCACGACACTTTTTGATATGTCGAGGAGTGAAATCCTATTTTAGGCATGTGTCGGGATATGTCGGTGCAAAAAACCGATATGTCGGACCAAAACGCAAAAAGTTATTCAAGGTCAAAGTTTGGCGCTAAAAAGCCCAAAGCTCTTTTTGATATGTCGAGCAGCGAATTTCGATTCTAGGCATATGTCGGGATATGTTGGTGCAAAAAACCGATATGTCGGGCAAAAACTCACAAAGTTATTCAAGGTCAAAGTTTTGCGTTCAAAACCCAAAACGGTTTTTGATATGTCGGGGAATGAATTTCGATTCTAGGCATATGTCGGGATATGTCGGTGCAAAAAAACAGATATGTCGGGCAAAAACTCACAAAGTTATTCAAGGTCAAAGTTTGGCAACCAAAAAAGAGATTTTTTTATATGTCGGGGAATTAATTTTGATTCTAGGCATGTTTTGGGGATATGTCGGTGTAAAAAATGTACTGGGCCAATAATTGACGACCTTCCCGCAAAAAGGGGGTCGCTTAGAAAGTGCCATTTCCAGTAAACAGAGAAAAAACATTTTATATTTATTATTGAAGATGACGAATAAGGCAATATATATATTAAGGCAAATTTTATCAGTTG